>OZ005761.1:16884582-18147527 GCA_963930825.1 Silvanus unidentatus
AAATCAGATATGGAAAAAATCGCATTTTATTCGTTAGTTTAACAGCCGAGTGCTGGAAAAAACTTGTATCAGGTGCATGAATAGAAGACCGTCATTTTCACTACCGTGGAATTTTAATTGCATTGTTAGCAATCAACAAACTTTGGAAAAAGTCCGTCAGTCGATTTTTCTCTTACAAAGCCATTCACTGCAGCGTCAATAATGAGCAACATGCAACATTGTGGCTGCTCCTATTTGGAATTATGTATGACTAATAAACTTTTGGCTATTGTTGCTGAAGCATCAGTTTCAGATGTACACAGTTTGCAGTTGTGCAATTCAACTAATTGTATATACGTATCGATATATATGCATAAAATATAACAATGAAAATGTACACTATTGTAAATAAAATGGAGCACGCTTCATTCAGTCAAAATTGTACCAGTTTTGTAATTAGAACATTATAAAACACGTTTTCCCTGATTACATACAAGTGCTATGCGCCGGGATTAATTTGAAATAAACTTGTTTAACTGCCAGTTGCAGTGTACTCTCTATATATTTAAAACTGTAATTAACTCGCGAATAGTACTTGTTATGTTTGGGCTGACGGTTGTTGCATCACTCGTCAATTCATTTGGGGATGAGATGCTGTATGCAATTGGACCATCGTGCGGTGTGACCATTTGGTCAAGTGGCCTCTCTTCAATGTTAGTTATTTATTAGAGAAGAGGGAAAATATGTTTGTGCGAACAACATCGCATGAGAGAACAAATGTATTTTCAAATGTACAGCATTATAATACCTACAGAGAATGTGGAAATGTGCAATTATGCAAGTGGGATGTGGGAGAGAATAAAAATATGTTGAAATCACCGCTAAAATGCACCCCATTGCTATCGAGGGGGTTGTAATTAAATTACGAGTACGTTTTTAATAGTTGTACATGGAAATTGGCCATACTATTCCACTGACCGCCACTGTACTAATATTAAGTAAGAACCCTCCAAATAAAATTCTATGTGGCCGACAATTCCATTAGTGGTTGCTTTAACCCTACATGTCCATTGACCAGGGGACATCTCTAAAGTAAAGGACAAAGTAACCACTTGAACGAACATATTGCTGAGTAATTTCATTTGCGGTTTTACCACCACCACATACTACCTTAACGCAAATGGAAACATCTGTTTTGTAATTACATTTACGCCTGAAAAACTGTCTAATTCCTAGTGAATTTTATAGGGAATTTTCTGTTGTTTCGATGCTTTTCCTACGAACGCATACCAAATTTAATTAAACTATTATTAGGCGTATATATTTCCTAGGCAGGATTGTGATTAAATCTGTTAAATCAGTGAATAATGTAACCTTCTAAATTTAATTGCGTTTCATGTAATTATTCCATTTTAAAATTCCTTTTAACACATTATCCACCCTGAACACATATGTTTTCAGATATATAGATTTTTCAGTCCGCAAGTGCAAATTGTTTCCACAATTAGAATTGAAACCAAAAGTGGTAAAATTTTATGCACCTATTCGCCAATTGCAGCCAATTTAACATAAACAATTAAACAAGTGAATTAAACAACGTTTTCCTATAGGACGCAATCTATTTGATTAAATGTTAAACAAGAATTGCTCGTGTAAATGAGGACAGTTTGTTTGTGCATTACAACAGTGTACAATTGGAAAACAATGAGGGGTGTGCGGTAAAACATTTTATTCTAATTGGAATGTATTTACCGTTATAAGTCCAAACATAAACTCAAAATTCAATGATGAAAGCATAAAGCTTTAAATTTTTTTCTCAACATCAGCAATTACACGTCCCCGCGCAATATTCACTAAAAACGCTCTAATTTTAGTTGTTTAAGGAATTTTGTTTCATTTCAATTTGAATTAACCACGGGAAACACTACGACTTTTTCAATTAAAGCTGAATTGAATTTATAGTTAAAGATAGCACAACCATACACCACGCCTGTTGAAAGAAAGACTGCATTGTTAATTTAATAATTCATCTGAATAATTGTCTTCATTCTGGCTATTTTACAATCGTTTAGAAAAACAGACGAAATTTTAATAAGAAATGGTGTGTTAATTTTGAAATTTGAATGATAATAAATTTCCCCTTCTGAAGTGGCAGGATCTATTGATGTCACGCACAAAATTTCATACACATTTTTTCGCCGCATTACGAAAGTGAACACGATTAGTTCAGCCCAAGTCAGTTTAAAGTACATGGACAATAAATTATTGTGGATATTATTAAAACCACCCTTAGGCCAGCACGATTTATCTATTAGTTCATGGTAAAATTGTACAACAAGCGACTGGAGATGATTGTAATCTGTTCTGTTGTGTTATAAACCACATGACGTGTTTTATTAAGACTTTGATTAATTTGTGTTCATTTTAATATTAATATATCGGAGAATATATGCATCAACATAATATCTAGCCTAGTGTAGCATTTATAGTGCCAAGTCCCGTATAGTAGTAGTAGTAGTCATTTAGGGACAACACTTAACCGCAAACAACTGCACATTGGCGATATCAGCCTTTGGGGTGTGTGCGAAAAGCCAAATTACCATCCAAGTAAATATTTACTTTTTGAGCAGAGAATTGCCCAACTTCACTATGATGTTTGGCATAAATATGAGTTTTTTCTCTCTGAACCATTAAAATGTGTTCTAAATTTGATAAAATAGTAATACCTTATCGGAATACTACAGACTTTACAAATTATTATACAAAAGGGGTACAATGAACAGTTGTATCATCAATATGTTGAAAGTATTTAATTTCCGTCACAATCGTTTTGTTTCCTTATGCATTTGTATTACAAGATAACTCTGTAAAAAATGTAAACGTGTTTCTTATCTTCTGATGCAGTGACAGTTTGTGTTTGTTGCATTCGAAGAGACATTAGGGGAACTTTTTTACTCACTTCTTTACCATATCGAATTTTATAATACATTCAGAAAAATGGGTAGATGTATAAATGGACATATATGGTAACACAATATGCAGAAGGAAGGTACGAGTATGTAACCATATTCTCTTATATGCAAGAGTTTCGTGTTGTCACAACATTAAACAACTGTTCTGATACGGAGTTTAGATAATTTACGGTCTATAAAAATTATAAGCATATACAACATATATTATTTGAAAAATGTCTTTGATATAATTTTTTATATATAATCTATGAAATATTACTGCATAAAAGGCAGAAAAAATGTTGCTCAATACCATTCTTGTTCCATATATAAAGTCATTCCACCCATTATTACAAAAATCGAGTTGAATATAACGTGAGAAGCACAAATTAGAATTACCTTATTTCCTTAGAGAAAATTCTAAGCTCAGAAAAGCGTATACTTTATATCATTAAACAATGCTCATATGCCTACACGCGGTATATGGGTACTTGAAATTTCCTTACACCTCTCTTATCTACCACTTGCAAGTTCCCAAGAATTATGACACGCATATTGTATTCTACTGATAAAAAAGAAACGTTGGAGGTATTATTATGATATGAACATATATCAACAGTTCAGTGTTCCGACACCCTCACCAGGCCAACGATGAGAACAAAGTGGACCCCCTGTGCTTATAAATTTGCTTACATTGTAACCTTTGATCTGAATAAATATCCAACGGTTTTCATATTATTCTGTTACATTGTGCTCTCGAGCTCTCGAAATACATTTTTACACAAAATAATTGCGCCTCACTCCACGAATATTTACTTTAATTTAATCAATACCCCCTGCAAATGCGAATGGTACCATGTTATTCGAGAACCCTTTTGTAATTAATTTTTACACGAATAGGCGAAAATATAATAAAGTGTATGCGTACAAAATATAACGTCCAAAGCATTTGGCGCAAGTTGAGTACGTGCAATTAATATGCATTTTTAGGAACCTAAAACTAAAAGCAAAATATCCACACTCTAACTTAAAATAGCTAATTCCCCTCATGATGAACGTAAAGTAAATTTGTTACTTAGTCAAAGTTTCTAATGTTGTACAAAGAACATAATTAATTTACAAACAATTTGTTTAACCGTGAAATAAAAAATTGTTCTACATCATTCCAGTCATTTATTTCAATTTTTGGGTGAAATCCTTAAATAATTAATGGAATTGGGTTGGATTAAAAAATGCGGTATGGGTACAAACATAATAAAATCTTTTCAATAAAATATTGTCAAATCATTAATAAAATTTTCAAATATTATTACGTATTAATCGAGTCATTAATCACGATGTAGCGCTCTAACCAATAGGGTTTGTATGCAAATATGTCAGATGAAAGAGGGCTGCAGGCAGGCGGAGGTTGCCACGTGCACGTGTTTATATGATTAAACTAGCTAAAATTGAAAAGTAATATATTACATTCTGATGGACCATGGAAAAAGTAATCGATGGAATTTTGGTCCCAAGCCACACACTCGTTGGGAGTTTGTCATTTGCAGGCACCAAGTCCACTGTAACCAATGTAGTGGGTGGAATCCATACAGTTAATTATTTATATTTTTTTTGTCACGCTACATAAATTACGCCCTTCAAATGGATTTCTGTTAGAAGTTTTTGTAAAAAATGTAATTAAAGCTGTTTTTTGAAGAAGTGAAAATTAATTAATCATTATTTAAAAATTTATAAAGTCGAGTGAATAAACGTAAGGTGAAAGGGAAAAAACAATTACAGACGTTATAATTTTTAATTTCACGACATTTATGTCTTGCACAACAGCTAAATATAAATGAAATGGAGGTGCAAAACGGAGTGCGGCTGCGACCCTCGTATACACTCCTATTTTTTATTAAAACGTAAGATATTAAATCAGTTTATCATAATATCCAGAAACTCGTTGGCAGGAAGTTGCCACAGTCGTGCCTGAAACATTATTAACTCGAAAACTGCTAAACGGTTTGCATCTGATACGCTTAGATGGCTTACATTTGCTTTTAAATAAAACTTTATTGACTTTTTACCAGAAATTTTAATAATAGTCCACAGAGTTTATAGACTCATTTTCTTTAACTTGGAAGGGAGTGCATGTACAAATTTCGAATCATTGATTTTAACAAATGTCATAAAATCGTTGCGTTGATATTTTTATCAGCTGAATGAATGACAATAAAACGAAGAAAAAATTAATTTCAAAATATAATCAAGTTAAAAAATCTAATTTAATTTTCTATTATAAAAAAAGCTGATCCTTATTGTATCTGGTTAAATTATATCTATATAAGCATTCAAAGTTAATTGAAAATTTTTTTGCTCCTTAGTTAAAAGGTAGAACGTTTAATGAAATGAATCTTTTGGGAGAAATTGATGAATGAAGCGAATGCGGCTTATTAAAATATAATTAATATGAATCGCGTTCCAGGCCCACATTTTTACATTATGTTTCAACGCACAGAACGAGGGTGGTAGAAAAGTGTTCGTAAACACCATATATATGTACAACTTGGGGGTTATATTGATTTTTTTCCACACACTAAACCCACCACAAAAAATCCAGCTATCGAACACTTCAACCCTTTTGATAAATTACTAACTTAGTTCGTTTGGACGGGATTCCGTTCGCCACATTTCCGCTAATCATTTAACACTGAAAGGGAGAAAATGCCAAGTCACGACACTTATCTTGGTGGAATTAATTTCTCCCAAAATCACAATATTATTTAACTTTTTTTTCCTTTAATGAGGCACAAAAAATGTCAAACAATTTTATTTATCGGAAATTAATAGCCGATTGTTAAAGGGCTTTTATACACAATAAAACTGCCAACAGTGAGCTTTCCCGTGGTCTGAACTAAAACTGCCAAGATTAAGAGCTGATGGATCGACTTTAATATTAGACTTGATACCTGAAGGTGGAAACAAGAAGCTTTGGTTTGCCGCTCATTACAGTCATTACTCCCATGTCTAATAATACCTATACCTACTGTCTACCACTGTAATTGCACACATTTTCCTATCTATCATTCGAGAAAATAAACACACAGAGGCAGTGTATTGTATATGCACCTTTACGTCTTTACGTGCATATTAAACCCAGTTGAAATTACGAAGATATTTTAGTCCATTTCCTTTGCCACTTCTGTGTAACTGTATACAGTCAATTCCATTCATTGCATTCATTTTCGACCGAGAAATGAAATAAATAATTGATAAAATGAAGGTCTGTTTGAAAATAGAAACCTAATTGAAATTCGATAGTATTCAAAGTTGGAGCATTTTCGCTGCGCTTGCTACGTAATGAATTAATTGGATTGAAAGTTGGAAACCGACCTCCTAGTTGATGTTACATCATTAGTACACGTGAGATAATCCCCTAATTGATGCAATAATCACTGAAAACTTATTCAGGTCAAAATGGATTGATTAGCGGTATAGACCCATCCATACACCTACAAATATATCTATGTATGTGTAGGTATATGTCCAACACATTTCTCTAATTCCTATAAAAGCAATAATATGCAAGATTATAATAAAGCCACTTATGCCTATTGATGTTAAATCTCATTAACAATAATTAGAAATAAATTTCTACATGTAACATATGTGGATATGCAAATCTGTTCAAGAGATATTAATTATACATGACTGATTAGGTTATCGTCTATGCAATTTCACAAGAGGACAGTCAGTAATTCTCCTACATAAACAATATAGACATGAATGAGTCGATCCCAATTGCAGGCTACACTGAAAATTTATTGGGATTATTGTTGTGTACTGTATAGTTTGGGAAAATGCACCTGAGTCCAAGGATTTATGTAAGTGCACTTGTGTTATTGATTGTAGAGGTCGTTAGCGTGCTCTTATTTGCGGCTAAGGGGTAGAAATAGGTATAGGGGGAAAGTTGATGTGTTTTATTACTGACAGAGGGGTGTTTTATTCATGAATGGTATAGGAAAGTTTTCACATAAACGCACATATACCAACGAATACATTTTTTCTGCCTATTCAGAATTAAAGAGCTACTAGAAATCTAAGGATCTCGTACATTGACGACTACCTTTTTCCTTTTTTAAAATGGAATGAGATTCTGGAGTTCTTCTGATACTGTGTGATAATGGATCAATTTATGCGTTGTGGTTGCATGAAAGACACCATTAAGTGAATTGTTAGAAAACCAGTAGCAAAAGCCGTTTAAAACTAATGTGATATAGAGCACATGTATCTTTTATGTAAATAAAATAACGACAACATTTATTATAGTAATTTACTTTGTATGAACTATTTATGTGGTATTCTAATGTATTGCTCTGGAAATGAACTAGAACTAAAAGAGAAACCTTGTGTGTGTATATAATAATCCATCAACGCAATCAGACACGTGTTCTTTTCATGTAAAATACTTTGGAGAAAGATATGTAGAAGGAATAAAAGTTCTTCTTATAAATTTCTTATGGATAACTGTCACATTGGCGACATGTTTAGATGGCCCGTTCCACTGCATATCTCATTAAAAATATTTTAATACTTTTTTTAAATGCAACAAATTGTCTGTACCACACTAAATATGAATCTTGATTACGATGAGAGATATAAACGATATGTTGTGGGTGGTCTGAGGACATAATTCAACGAAAATCTTAAATTGTTGTCTATTATTTGTTGATCTATTGAAAGGCGCAGTTGAAAGCTCGACTGTGTGCGGTGTAAGCGGAGCTTTGTTACTTCTTAACTCTCTAGATCCGATTCGTTCTTTAGATGTTTATGTTTAGTGCATTATAATTAATTCTAAGCTCTCCTGTAAACATAAATATTTATAATAGTAATTTGTCCAACATTCAAATTGATGACCGTAAAATCAGTTAATATGCCATTTTTGCATGAAGAAAAATACGGCTAATGCCCACGAACTAATCCCTCTAAACAATATATTACAACAATATTAAATAAATGTTTATTATAATTTCTATGAGACAAGCGGACATAATTTGCTACTTATCGTTTCAATTTATCTGTGTTATTACGTCTTACAAAACTTAAATATAATAATAATGGAACGCGCGCTGGTCGCTGCTTGTGTTTGTGTGTGGTATTTTGTTGTCGTACATATTATCATATATGCAAGAGAGCTCATATATTATCATTATATGTTTTTTCTGTTTTTAATATTTAATCATGGTCATAATGCGATTCGTTAGCAGGGTCCACTAAACTAGGCACACACAATAGAAGGAAAAGTTCATAGTCATCACTTGATAAACGTTAAGCATGTCATGATTTTTATATTTGCTTAAGGAATCAGAAATACGTGTGGCTACTGCTTGACAGATGTTTTATTTCAATATAATTATTCTTGTTTGCACAAGATTAAACACTTTTAAGTGAAGTGCATTTTTCGTATGACATATTGCAAATGGTTATAAGTGAAAAGAATGGGTGCTTTATGTATAAATTAAAAAATTGTTGAAATTTCCAGCACTCCACAGTGTTATTGATGGGCTTTTTTTTCTTATGCCTCTTATTTTACACAAGAGGAGTGTCGAAGAGAAAAGGCGACATGTTTGCATACACGTAATCACAACAATTGAATTGAAATATCCCGCTGACACAAAAAACATGATATTACCATAAAACTCTAGGTACAATTATTGTATTTGTAAATAACTGCTATATATTATTTATATTCAAGTTGGTTCATTGAATGGCACACCGTTTTCTGTACTTAAAAAGAGTGCATTCATAATAGCAAAGAAAACTTGAACGGGTAATTATAAGAATGACGAGAAAAGAAAATGAAGTTAATGGTTGAATAGCAATGTAAAAAGCGAAATACGAACGGCAGACTATTTTATTTCTATATAACTATAAATACCTTTGGGGGTCTTTCTTTTATTAGCAACCATGGTACAAATGATTCACAAGTCGGTAGCTGAATGAGAATTTGAACGTGATTTTTAAAAATGAGATTATTTGTTAAGGTTTACTAGCACCATGATTTGGGCTATAAAATTTTTATGATTTTTAAAGCACCCGAAATAGGCGGAATCAGCCGCTATCAAGGAAGTCGTATTTCAATACGTTCATTATTTTATTCTGATATATAGGTATACCTACCTACTATACAAATCTCTAGTTTTTGTGTGGGGCGAAACCACTTCTAAAGTATTTCGTGAAATATTTAATAAACATATAAAGTCGAAATGCAGTCGAGCATGTTAAAACCAAATAGAAAGACAGAAACAACCCATGCATACATTAGACTGTGTAAAATGCAGCCATATAATAAATAATTCTATCAAATTAATCAATAATATTCTATTAACGTGTACGTAGATACATAAAAGGTGGAAATTATTATGTACTAATAAAACAGGACTTGAGATATTAGATATAAATAAAGAAATATTATATCAGGATGATTTATGAAATTGTTGTCGGGTGTGGTTACTAATGGAACAAGATAAACGTGAAACGATGCTATTCATAAATTTGTTTTAAATTTGCATTTTACACAATATTTTGCAATGCAATATAAAAGTAATCTACTTCTTTGGTCGTTAATTAAATTTTCCAATAAGATAGGAATGAATTTATTACGGTCCTAAACAACATATTCTTCAATTAATACTTATCGTTGATGGAGTCATATTAAAGAGATGGTTTGTATATAAAGCACAATCCAGTTGAACGAAAACAAAACTGGGATGATGTAATAACTAGGAAATGAATAAAAATTCGTATTTTCCAACATAATTTTTAGCACCGTTCAATCAATGAGAGGGGTGAAAAGTTTATTTGAATTTTTATTATCATATTTTGTGTCTTCCCATCATCGTCTCGTTTATTTTTCTTTTGCTTTGTATAGAACGTCAAGGACTCCTCTTGTGTCTTCAAGAGTAGAGGATGCATACAAAATTTCTTT
This sequence comes from Silvanus unidentatus, assembly GCA_963930825.1. Taxonomy (NCBI): domain Eukaryota; kingdom Metazoa; phylum Arthropoda; class Insecta; order Coleoptera; family Silvanidae; genus Silvanus; species Silvanus unidentatus. The sequence goes on from OZ005761.1 coordinate 16,894,480, forward strand.
AAATTTTAACGTCCCTTTTACGTTTTTACATGGCCGATTCTATACAAAGAAAGCAAATATCGTGGAGGAACGAAGAATAGGAAATAAAGCAAGTGGAAAGCGAAAAAAATCATTCATTGAAACAACGACTGATATTCTGACTGTATTTTACACATTTTATGTTATTTGAAAATATGGTTGTTTTACCTAGAACCCCTTTTCACTCACAACGTAAAATCGTTTGAGCTTTTATAGTCCTCTGAAGTACACAAGTATTCTTCCGAAATGAATGTTTGATTCTACAAAGTATACCTATAGCAACAGCATGCAATTACAATTTTACTATTCAATGAAGTTGAAAATCCATCTACCAGACGAAAAGAGTAAATTATTTGTTTGAATGTAAAGGTAGCCTGGAACCCAGATACAGCAACATTCATTTTCTTTTCATTCACTATAAAATGAGTATAACATTTTTTTTGCATTTCGGTACCATAACAACCACATTCACGCCCGCATATGCGAGCGTGAATCTAATTCACGACCAGCTGTAAACTTAGTGATATTTTTTATTTTGAGGTTGTAATTTTCTAACCCTATGACATAATTGACATAAATTTCAAATGACAAGTGCTTGTTTTCATTTATTAGATGCATGTTTTATGCAATCGTAAAATACAAAAAGTTACTAAAATTAAATAAATTGTCCATTTTTCATATAAAATCTTTAAAAATGGACCGAACTGCAAAAAATAGCATAAAGAATTCGTTGCATAAGGCATTTTATGGCAATCGTGGCTTGTCTTGATGATTTGCTTCGCAAATCAGCAATAACGCCACTTTTGCCATAAAATTTGCCTTATGAAACTCATTCATTAATATACTATTAAATATATTACACATGTAGGTTTCGTATGAAAATATCACCTTTAAATTTTGTTTTTGTCAGATAACGGATTTAGAGGAAAAGTAGTGAATCAAGTCACACCCTGTTGTTGTAGACATTCCACAGTTAAAACGGCCCTAAACCAAAATCTGGTATTTCACGCATCGTGAAATAAAGGGGAAACTGTTTCCAAGTGAGAGGGCGGGAATGAAAATTTTCTGCGAGCGTGTTATAATGACTTTAATTTACTTTGGATAATTTTTTTTAATTAATTTTCACAGAATTTTATGTCATTCCATTCTTTTTTTCAACTTTCCAAATCTGATACTTGTGTTGATAATCTAATATAGAAAACTCAGTTGTGTACTCCACAATATTCTCAGAATTTCTGAACAAATTAATCCTGAATCCTGAATTAGTATGTATTTGGTAAGATTGTTTTTCTTTAAAATCAGTTAACAAGAAGGAATGTTTTGTAAATAGGTTTTCACTTCGGTTGGTAACGTAATAATCAAGCGAGCCACAAAGCTCTCGAGCTTGAAAACCTTGCGCGCTTTTGGGAGTTGAGCATTCGTTAGTAATTATCTAAGACTTGGCTATACATTACATATATCCTTCCGTCTAACATTGCAGTGCAAATAAAAATTCACTGTTTATTTTAATAACTAAATCTGGAATGTATAGTTAAATATCCGCCCAAATGATTAATTAATTTCTACTAATGAAACTTTCTCTCATGCGAATATTCACAACTTCAGAATAATCTCTGTTGCATTCACCACAAAACTATACAGATGAAGATTAGAAGATGCCCTTTAACTATTAGGCAACACAATTGTGTAAAGTCAGTGTTAATTGACAGGAATGGGTAGGTTTGCTTTAGCACACATTAATGTTCATGTAGTTTCCTCCAGTCTGACATTCCATTGTGCCGCTATTAAATAATTCCATTGTTTGACACGATAATTTCCAATACATGGGCCAGGTTAGTATTTTGTATTGTTAAACATTTCCTCATACTGATAATGAATGTGATAAATTATCAACTTTGACTGTGTTCCAAATCCAATCGGACTATACTCTAAAATTAACACAAACATCCATGCAGAAAGAACATTTTCAAGTTCGAATCCCAGTCAACAGCTCCAAATACTCGGTGTCAGTCAGTAAGGCATTCTTTTGACATAAATCTTGATTCTTTTATGCGCATCTGGTCCGGCGCCACACTTTTATCTAGTTGGAAGTCAGGGGAGATTTCCCAGGAGGCGGTCAGGCCGCGAAAAACAACACATCCAAAAAAAATCCTCACATGACTTGTATTCGAAAATATATACACAAGAGACGCGTCCACAACCATTTCTAAAACTGGAAAAATCAACAGTGTCGCTCTAATAAGATTTGATATAATCCTGAATAAATATTTTTTCTTCTCCTTTGGCATGAAATTAGCATGTCTTTTATTTCGTCTTCCATTCTTCCAGGTATATGGTTGCATGCTTGCATGTTACGTGTTAATGACAAAAATCCTTAAATAAGAAAACTTTCAGTAACGCTAAACATAGTATAATATTTGAGTAAAGCCTTTGTTGAAGAAGTTACATGTTAAGGGGAATTGGAAAGATGAAAGGAAATTCTCTCCCCTGTATACTACTGTAAAGTAGCTGCATTCAATCTACTTATAGTAAGGTAAGAAGTAAGCTTGCCACAGATCTGTCATCTACAGAAACGTACACAGAAACACAATCAAAGGATTATAAAGGGCGAAAATGTTTTTAAATGAATAATATATTAAAAGAGTTATACTGTTTGTGGAATTGCGTTGTGTCTTGTGTGATATACGATGGCTAATAAAATAAGAAAATTAAGTATACATGGAATGCTAGTTTTAACGCCGGATATCATCAGATACTTGTTTATTTTATTATAAAGTGACTTGCAAACATCTGCTGCTTCGTTGAAATAACAAGGTGGTTGTTTATGTTCAATTCTTGGGGTTTAAACGTAAATTGATACAAACTAACAGGAAAAGATTCCAAGTGATACAAAGAGCATAACTCGGGATTCGCTCTAAAAATATATCTGGTGATAAAGGAAGTAATATTTTTTTACCGGAAAAGAAACAAAATACAAATAAGGATGTCAGTCGGAATAAACACTTACACAGCTACTTATGAAGAGTTTTTGTTGGGAGGTCGTAAATTTTCTAAAATTGAGCGTTTTTCTAGTACTTGGATGAAGGGTGAAGGAAATTACAATCTATTATCTAATTACATCAACGATGCATATACATATATATATATATATCTCAGATAATTGAATATTCTTGTTGCAAAATCATTTACTTATTAATTGCGTAAAGTTTGCCATTCCCTCATACTAAACGAATGGATTTCTTAGAAAGTTTAATTTAGTTAATCGTCTAAGAAAACTCAGACGAAGCCAAAAACAGCAGTAATAATAATGATATTAAGTCGAGATTTACGCTTTTGCCAAATTGAAATTTCAGAACGGCCCTCGTTCATTTTCAATTACGCCGTAGTTTGTTTCTGGTCTTAAATAGTTAGAAATGCGGCTGAAAGATTTAGCAACTGTAATTAAGTTCCCAATACAATTTAAACGCCTTTATTTTTTCGTTCGAGAAATTCAATTTGTTTTGTGTCCATTTTTACCAGATTATAGAAATGAATATCCGGTTATCTGTTTGGAAATGAGAGAATTGGACCAAAATATGCGTATTTGGCCAATTTCCAAACACAACTCATTGCAACCGTTTAAAGAAAATTTATGAAATTATAATTACTTTAAATTGCAGAAATAATTTTCTCACACAGAAATAAAGACCCGATGTATTCGTAAATTATCCATTCAGTATGGCCTGAAAATAGATTTTGATGTACAGTTTTATGTTTAGAGAATTACAATTTTTGATTTTAAATGCGAATAGATCAAGAAGAAAATGGCAACATAAGTGTACGCAGGAAATCGTTCATCATAACAAATGCGAAAGAATTACAAACCTCTAAAGAGAACTAAGAAACATGTTAGTTGTTATTATCATCATAAATTCCCGATGGTGTCATCCTGTTAAACAGTTGAGACAGTTATTAATGCAAGTGGATACGTGTGATGGTTTTTCGCTTTTTATTATCTCACATTTAATGAGTCTAAGATGCACACAAAGGTAACAAACCGGCAAAAATGTTGTTACTTGTACTTGCCAGCCACCCACACTTGGTTTTTTTCGGGCTACAACTTGGGCTATTTGAAACTGAAAGGAATTGACAATGAATTATACCTTCTCTGCTTCACAATAAGACGAATAAAAAAAATCAAGAGAAAAAGACGAAAGACACAAGCCGTGTAATATAAAACTACGTGTCCCTTTTAGGCAATTTTGATGGTTATTAATAAAATACTTTTTGAATTTGTGGTCACAAGATATATTGTTATGTTGAGCAGGAAATTTCTTATTTATACAAAATTCACAATTTATATATGTTCTCAAACAAGACAAAGTACAACTCAACAATGCGAATCCCTAGTGAGTTTTCAACCATTAGTAGGGTGTCTCGAATTTCGCGGTTTTAAGTATCTTGCCATTTTCCAATAATACCCTATATAATTCTTCCCTAAGCTACTTTCTGGTTTCACTACCTGTTAAATATTAATGTCAAAATGGGCGGTATTAATTAATACTATGCATGTACTGATATATAATATTGCGTTCTTTCTAATCCGCTTATGTACAATAAATTACACCCTTTTACTGATTATTAACAGAACACTAAGTTTATTCTACGCAATCGAGGGAAAGAAAAAGTGCCTAATCTCCATACTCCTCCAGTCCAAAATTGAGTGAAGAAGCTAAGTTGTAGGTATTCGTATGGTTCCATTAACTACAATATTTCATTTGAAGATTAATATTTCAAAATTGTTTCAAAAGGTTTTTGGGTGTTTCATAAAAGAGTTAAAAGTGGCTTATTTGATTTTTGTTAAATAATTTAGCAAGTTTTTCAAAATTCGCATAAAATATTCGTTTACTTTATTTGAAATTGCAAAGTTTTCGATTCATTAAAGTAGCAGTCAATGTTATCATCAAGTTCTTTATGGAACTTACTTTATTTCAGGGAGAGCTATTCAAGAATTCGTCCGGCAAATTTCAGTTTTCATTTAGAATTTGCTCCATTATGCATGTATTATTCAATATTAAAATAGCCGAGTTCGCATAGAAATGCGTGCAGTGAATAATATAAAACTTAAAAAGCTTTCCGTGATTCGTTGTTATGTTATGTTGGAACTGGATGGAAATATGCGTGACCCAACGGTAAATACACAAATACGAATAACTCTTATATATGCATACCATTTTATATGAAACAGTAAAATATTGACAAAATTGTTCCGTGTGGTCAATAAACACCCATGCAATTGCCTTTTTCATCATATAATTCATATAATGTAAAGCGAGAGCGGGGGCGCGCGTCCTATCGCAAAATTGCGCTCTATTATTTCCATTCAAATACCGAATCCTGTATAGGTACTTGAATATTTCATATTGTATGGAATTTTCAATTACAAATTAAATATTGAAAATGTTTCTGCAATGTTTACCCAAAACACGCGAAACTCTTTTATGTAAACGTTGCTCACGTCTACATAGTTGAAAAAATCGTTTTATATTATTGACATTTATATTAAAACTTTCCATTATTCGATTTATTCGACAGTTTGAAGGGAAAATGTCTCTGATAATAATAATAAAGATGATATGAAATGCCATTTCACATTTATATTTGGCAAGTTAATTTAGTACTCAATTGTGCTGCAAAAAAAAAAACTAAATTACACCAGACGTTTACAAGGATTTTCCCTTTTTCGGCTAATGTCAATGGTGTATAGAAAAACCGAAACCAGCTTGTAAATTTTCACATAGTTTTTATGATAGGATGAAATGGCAGGGCCGTGAAGCGTTATGATTAATAGACCTTCCTTTCCTTAAGACACGCGAGTTTGCTTCTGACGGCACACGAATTGCTGTTTACCTTTCATTAATCATCTTGCGAAGTTATCGATTGATCAAACAATATTGTTAGAGAATACAACAATATATTCAGCTATATACAAGTTCAATAACGCCATTAATTTGAAATCTAATGATTTATTATATCTTTATATTGGTTTATAGAACGATTTAGCGTATGGAATGCATGTATAAGTACCACATACTACATTAAATATTCATATATTAAACGAGCACAATAAATAAATTAAAATCAGTGAATATAATAGTTGGAAATTAACCGATCTGATACTCTTCGTATTCCTTTTTGAATTTTGATTGATGAGGGTTCGAATAAAGTTGCATACGAAATGAAAAGAACAAGGTAACATCTTCGTATAAGTGTAATATTATTAGAGTTCCCCCATGAAAAATGTGTTGCGGACAGGGAAATTGAATTTGGGGACTAGTAGTGGTCCTTTGGCATGCATATCTCTTGACTAGCCCAAGGGAGTGAACCCATTACACCAATCTACGTACATTCACACTGTCAACCAGTCAACACAAAACAACATTGATTCTATGTCATAATATCAGCCACAATGTTTCTCGTTTTAAAATCATACAGCAGATGTGTTGCCTGTTTGTTAATGGACTATTATTTCAACCGTTTTTAATGGACCACTGCCACGAGATGTATTTTACGATTATATCACTATAACGATTTTATTGATCGAAATGTGAATTAATGCACTTCCGACTAATAAACGTTCTGATGTAACACCCGATACTTTCATACATTTTGTATAGGTATTTACATATGGGTCCAACACATTCATATTGGTTTATGTTGTCCCAATAGAAGTATAATTTAGGTATATTATATTTTTAAATGTGTGTTTTACCTATCTGTATGTTTTGATGCTGATGAAAATTAGTTTTGTTATGAAATATTCATCTAGAGGTAACATCTAAGGACATCCCAAACACACCATAAATAACTATTAAATAATGCAGTAGATCTTCGAAGTGCTGCTCTCCTGTAGGGGATGTCCGATATGAGTGCGAAAAAATAAATGTCTTACTATACTAAAATATTACGCTAGGTAATCGAGAAATATGTCCACTGTAAATAAATCTATGAGAGTTTTGTAAAGTTTTTATTGAAATAAATTGCTTTACATTGACTTCGGTGGGATTCCCTCTCGAATAGAGAAATATATGAATATATATGTGCGAATTCCATGATCATTTATAATACGATCGCCTGAAAAAAGATTGAGTCTATATATAATTGGCTGCTTGTTCCAGATGCACATTCCGCGTATACTCGTAGATATAATGGAAACAAATAACAGATATAAAAATAAACTCATTGAAAACTTTTTAACAAGATGGTTTGAGAATTATAATAACAGAGTAAAAAATTCTCAGGAGACGGAAACTCTTTTCAATATATTGCCGTCTAACACTGCTGAATTCATATTCATTTTTTATTCGGGCCTTTGCCTTAGGGAGCCATCGTCTTAGGGGCGGTAGATTTTGCAAATAGATTACCAAATTGATGAGATGTAGACACATCAATGGATCCTTGTGTATGGTGTGTAGGTAATAATAACAATTGATAAGATCAATTTTCGTGGAATTTGTGTGTGTGCTTTTTTCTCTGAGGAGCACATTATAAAGCTATTTACGGATAAACAGAATGAAAAATTGTTTCGTTATTCAGCTTCTTTAAAATGTTAGCGAAACCATTACTAAAAGGTAAATTCACCGTTCAAAATTGAAAATGTTGGTTTACATCTGTAATTAGTGGGAGCATCACATGTGAAAAAAGAAATCCGATATTTCCAATGGAAAAAATGAATAGAAACAAATTTAAGTTAGACTATATTTCCTTTTTCGTGACGGACGGCGACCTTTTTTTGTTACTTGCGGTTTATTTTTAAAGGAAAGGAATTTAAAATGACAGGGTGTCAAGTTAAAGATTCAATAAAAAATGTGAGGAGAGTGACATGTGACGAGTATCAAAACTTTTAACTTGGCTTATGTATATGATGGGTTTCCTTATTGGGAACTCATCTTATATTACAGTTTTAATTCGAAGGGATCAAATTAGATATGTTACTTTTTAATTTTCTGACTCAGGTGACCGCCACATATGTTCATTAAAATGTACATCCGGAGTTAAAAAAAAATGCAAAGAAAATTATATTTTTAAATCGTATATCAAATTTTTTACATATGTACATACATATATATGGAGTATGAAGTTTGACGTTTTTCAATTTGATTCTCTAAATTTGTATATAGTTATCAGTAAAAATAGGTAAACCTATACCTAACTCAATAAATAACTGAAGGCCAATATTTATCCTAGTTGATATTCCCCTAACACTGCGGAACAGGAAATTATTTTTCCGCTTTATAATATCCCAGCCAAGTATTCAGCTTGCATTATAAACAGGATTTGATTTCGCGTACATATAATATCTATACATTCTATAAACATGATTTTGATTTTCAACTATGAAATAGACTTTTTAAAAATAGAAATGAAATCTCGTAAAATTGTATTATTAACATTCAACATTCCCTTATTGCTTTAGTATTCAGAATGTAGAGGTTAATATTTCAGGAAAACGTGAATCCTGCATCTTTTCCTTATATACTTTCTATTTGAAAATTGAAACTTGAATGAAACTTTCAATCAATATACCTATCTATTCGTAATCCCCAAAACTATCTCTAATATTTCAATTATCTGGTTTAAAAAATCGCTGGATATCGTTGCGCTAAAGTGAATTGTACTAATTTGCGGTGTTATTATGATTGAGTCTATCCATCACGGGTAATCGGCATTATCGACGTTTCCTGCTTACTCCTTCCATTCGTCCACCTTCCAGAATAGTACATTTTCAAGGATCAATGCCGTGACCAAGCATTTCACTATGGTTTTAAATGATCAACATAGATCTTGTGGAACAGATGATGATGATTCCACGCAGTCTGTCGAATTTCGAACTTTCTGCACAAATCCATTTGATATTTTCAAAGATAGAAATGGCACGATTATCACCCATTAAGTTTGTACAAAACTCCAGTAACATTTCTATGGGTAAACGAGAGGGCAAGAGAAAGAGGGTGAAACGGTAAAAAAAAGTAACGTGCTCGCCTCATATTCGAATTTTACATAACATTTACCCCTAGATATCACTCTTTCCATCTAGCACGCAGGCACGAAGAAATTTAATAAAAGTTTTAATGTTTGATATACATTTTTACTGAAATGTAATAAGTGCCAAGTTTTAGATTATTCATATTTATTTCTATGCGGTCTTTTCAAATACATATATCTAACTCTCTAAGTGGAAATAAGCTATATTATACAACTTCTTTGAAAGCGAACCTAATAAGAACAATTCATATATTATAATTGTTTTTTATTCTCTTTCATATAAAATTTCGTTTCATGTCTATGCCAAAATTGAATTATTCAAAAATGTTATAAATTTTACATCGTCTTCCTTGTTGATTTAAAACCAAAAAGAAACACAAGTAAAAATACGTGTATCGAAAAATAAGAAAACTGTTTAATATTAAAGTCACATCTTGCCACTTAGAAGTGTCGAAATGTTGTAAATTGGTGGATAATTTCCATATTTGAATATGTATAAGGAGTGCAGTAAATAAACGAAGAAGATATGGAGTGCGCGTATATAGCGCTCTCGCGAAGAAGCGCTAATAATTATATTAACTCGCAACTTTTTACTCAAACTCAACTGCTCCCGTTTCCCGTACACAAACAGGTATAGCGGTGGTGCGGAGACGAGAAAAGAGACTCTTTCACTTCACTCACTGTCGACTTGCACACACCAGTTTCATAATAAATTGTGTCTACAATGAAAAATAAATGAAAAGATACGAGTGTTGGGGCTAGGCGAATACAATCAAGTGTTTTGCATTATTAATATTTCCCACTTCCCAAAGGTGTAACACCATCGAAGAAGCAAAAGCCTTTTTTCCTTTTAAATAACTAATGAAAAACGGAAATTGCCGCATTTCGCTGCCTACAGAGTTTAACACTAAAACTTCAAGAACAACCACCTTATTAAATTAAATTACTACAATTTAAGAAAGAACTTTAGTTATGTTAATTAAATACGTGAGCTGTCGGGACAAATTTAACTCATCCGTCAGAATCACGAATTCGTGATGTTACGGACGCCCTCTTCTAAGTCTCTAGGACTCTGATCCGTAAACTCAACACGTCCACGACTTGGTTAATAAATGTCTTCTGAAACCCAACTTGTCCCCTGTTTCGTTACCTCATCATGTTGGATGTGTACACACAAAGACTCTAATGGAATTATTACAAAAATGGATATTTTTTATGTAGTGTCCCCTGAGAATGCTCACAAACTTCATATTATATACGCAAGGTAATACGAGTATAAAATACTCTACCGAGATGCCGGGACGTTTTTTATAATACCAACCTTTTCCAAAGTTCGCACTAACAAATTCACTGCCATCAATAAAATGAACTCGAACAGATCTTTTTCAAAAGTTTATTTTAATGTCCGCATGTATAAACCTGTAGGCAGGTAGATTTTTAAAAAGTGCGCTTCGCAGAGTTGTAAACTAGATGCAATATTTAAATATGTTTGAATTTTAATTGGCAATTATTTCAGCTGACTTCTCTAATTGAGTGAATTTTATCCTGTAAGCTCCAATGAAACAGTGTGGCAAGTAGACTATACTTGTTTGTTGTGTCGTGAATTTCGTCGAATTCATTAGGCAGTCAACGTGTAATTTAATTAAAAACTTACGCAACAACAGCAACAAACAACTATATTATATAGGTACATAAACTTTTTCCTTTTTTCCCTCTTATATATCTTGTGCATCCGTATGATTTTCATGATAAATATAACAAATAGCACGCTCCTCTGATATTTCCTGATGATGGACCTGCTGCGTAAGGCATTTCCTCGGTATAGTTTGTATGTATTTCGCTCACTTTAGCAACCCTTTCCGAAGTGTTATATATTGTGAACGTTCAAATTCATTTTGATGGCCTGTTATGTGTAATATTATACGTAACGTCAAATATATTTGCACGAATATAACGCGACGCCCAGCTGAGATTTCAGGCGCCGGTAGTGAACGCTTCCGTCTAGTGGACATTGCTTCCGTTTCCTGAAGCCATGGCCGGAAATTAAGAGACCATCATCTCTTGATTATAATCATCTGTGTTATGACTTTTTTGGCTTTCATATTTCTTTAAGCAAGCCGTGCTATATATTGGCGACAATATCTCAATTATATGTATGAGCATAAATTTGTTATAAAATTTTGTATTATATGCTGTTAAATTAAATATGAAAGTATAGAGATGCTTGTGAGGAATTGTTGATGTTTGTGTGGGAATATTTTACATTCAACATCACGAACACTGACTGCTACTTCCAATTTAATTAAAGCAGGTCCTTCTGGAAGGATTAATTAGTCAGATGACAGACGCAACTTCTGTCGAGGGCTTTAGATAAATATATACCGACTCCTAATAACAGGATGCGGTTTAAATGATCCAATTAAATTTCATTTAAATTCATTCTCAATCTATTCATATACGTATTCCCAAGTAATAATTTTATTATTGCATTTATTTTTTACAGTTCTCCACTTGATAATTTTGAAATTCAAATAACAATTAAATTTAATGAACCACTTTGGTGTTTTGCATTAAAATATATTAATTTTTCTTCTGAAAGTCTGGGGAAAAATATAGGTAGATACGGAATATTGTGTTTACACAATAGATGGAGTCTTCGAGGAACAGAAATTAATATTGCAAGTTTATGTCCTCTGCAGAAGATGTAATAGGTTTTTGAGAATATCTCAGATGGTTTAAAATAAATATAAATTTCGCGAAGAAAAGGTTTTACTTTTAAGAAGTAGTTAATACAAAACGAAGGGAATGGCAGTAAACATCTGTTGCTGAAAATTTACATAATTTTCTTTGGCCCACCGTTCATGTTATTACAACACCTGCTAGTTAGGGGTTAAGAAATTTAATGAAATGCTTAATGAGATTCATCTCTTACATTTCAGTTTCCTTGGCAGTATATTAAATTATAATGTTTTTGCTCCGTCAGAACCACTTTTTTCATCAAATTGTAATTTAAAGTTAAACTATCGTTTATACTCATTTTTACATAAAATGAGTGTTGAGGAATTTTGATTCGATCGAATTTTAAGTATGCAGCAATTGAACAGCTACTGGGAATAAGGAACAACGATTGCTCCGGTCTCAGTAATTGGGAAATTCAATGAGAATTCTGACAGCTAATCCATCACTCCCGTTTATTATGAGATAATAGTTTAATTGACTTGACTTGTACCTTGTTTATATCCATTGTTTCAAACCGAAACAAAAGTTTTTGTTTAAATTTTACATTTAATTAAGTGTACAGCAGAGGTGGGTAAGCCATATAGGTACATAGCTTCATCAGATCGATGGAGTCATCAACAGATCAATTAAAATGGATATTTCTTTATTAAAAAATTTAATTAACATTCCCTTTGTGTAAATGATTTATTTTGCTTGATAAATTCTCCAGGTCCGTTCAATATTCTAATTAAATGGGGATATGTACTTATCAAAAGACTTTCTGACTAAATACACACATCGCCCATTTTTAAACAATAAATTGGTAATTTGTTTAAAGTGTGTATATGTTAGAGGAACCGGCATGATCATTTATTTATTAACTTCATCCCATGTTATTCATTTTGAGAACAACTTGAAACGGTTATATTTAATCATCGCCCAGGGAAATTTTCTTGATTGTCGATATCTACACCCAAACCATTTTAAAACTCATAACACAATACCTATAATGTACAACGTATGCAACTATCCAGAAAACGTTTAGAAATTTGTGCATATGTATTAGGTATACTGTGTATATTATTAAAACGTTCCTCTAATGCGTAAATGCAAAATTACAGATTAGAACAAAGCCTCCAGCCGCACGATGTTAACTTTTAGAAATTATGGATCGGAGCGTTTTTGCTCAAATCTATTATTCATCTCTAGTTTCCTATTCAATTTCATTTCCATATTTTAAACAACTTTAATTTCCACATAGAACCGATTTTAATGAATCTCTATAGATTCTTTTAGTAGGATAAGACAATTTATGAGTAAAGACGCTTATCCAAATATGCTTGTAAAGATGTAAAAAATGTTCAAAGGCGGAAAAAAGGCCAAAGCCGTCGGTTGAGCTATATCAGTGTTTGGCCAGAGAATTGGGTGAAATTGATTGCTGTGGATCCCCCGGTGAGTAAATCACAGACGACAAGCAACACTTGTCCTAGACCTTGTTTGAATGTTCTTAAGCAACCCGAAAGCGCAGAACACAAACCAAACTTGGATAGAAAATGATGAGGCCATCTAGACGAGATGCTGTCGCCATAAGTTTCCCTTTAGCAGTTTGGTCCGTTTTACTTTTCAGTGCGAGAGGGAAACAAAAGTCGTGCATTTTAAATGACTGTCATCAATCATTCTAAATGCCCACGAATATTTTTAAATGGATGGCTACATATAGTGTTGGAAACAAATTGTAAGAGTGCTCCATCATTTTTGGGGTCGCAATATTGCTTACAGACAGGTGATATATTAAGTCGTCGTTTAGCGTTTGCGCAATCAACATTTTCAACCATTTCAGTGTTATATAATAGTGTGGAGGAAATGGGAAAAGGGCTTCCTTAGACCACTACTAACATTTCTACTTTACCTCACACGGTACATAGTAGCGATATTGATTGGACTTGGAGGGAGCCTCACTGGTGAAACTAGAGTTAACACTCTCCTCGGGCTGTGGATTTGGTAGGTCTTTATGTTAAGAACAAACTCATCCAGCCCAGAGAGTTTGTGATGTGTTTCTTGGATATTGAATGGAACTTGTTCTCCCACAGATGTGAATCTCTCTTTCACACAAGCATATTATCAATTCGACTTATTGTTGATCTTGTCGAAATTACCGTGCTAAATTCTAGGTCTACATTATACGATTATGTAAAACAGTCGCTATCTGTGGTACTTTGCTTTCATTTACTAATTTCGCTAAAACGTACAGCATAATAGCTATACCTTCCCCACATTTCGACTGGTAGTTTTTCCCCCTTCTGTGTGTTTGTATCTACCTTTATCCGTATGACTTCTGTCAGTTAGAGCCATTCAATGCAGACGTGTCACCCTTTGTAAAATCAAATATGTATTAGTTTGAGAACTGGGTAGTGTGTGTTCCACCCTTCAAATGTCAAAAGTCGACCTGTCTCAATCTCTGCTAAGCTTTTATTATTTATCGACAATTCTGAAATGGAGCTTTTGTCAGTTCCATTTAATGTGGGTCTTATAAAATATATAAATAAATTTAATGGCTTATGTTGAATCTATTAGATCTTTTGTCTGCTAAAAATTTATATATTGATGCAGACAATTTTATTCTTTAGTATAAAAAATTTAAAATTAAAATTAAAATTTCTTACCTGTTAGGGATCTCAAGAATTTGAATTGTATGGCTGGAAAACAAACGCGGGATTATAGTTGTCTACAGTGAGTATTACCGCGACTATAAATTAATTATTAAGTGTAATTAATTCCATAAGCATATCTCATTTCGAGAGAACAGATGCCGATGGCAGGCTGTACCTAATGGGGTACTTGTGGGGCGACATTTAAATCGATTTGCAACGGTTGTCATTTACAACAAAGTCTCCGCGTATGTGAGAAACATATATATTCATTATCACTCTTGATTTACTATTACGTTGGCAAAACAAGGTAACACAATTACGTACAAATTGTGCAAAATTAGAACCAGCTCACATATATTGTTGTGTCAATTAATTCACTTCTAAGATGATAAGGGAACTTTAACTATAAGGGTATGAAATCTGTTCGCAAATAAGTCTGTGAAGAATATGCTCGTGTATTTCCACTCTTCATATATCGTTGATGTTTTGGGCAATTTAATTTTGATTTAATAAAGTTTTCGGTTTCCCTTTAGGGTACACAAAATTAATTTAACAAAAAACGTGACTACATGTATTTTTCTATCTGGAATCCGTATCTAATGCGAGTATAAAATGGAGCATATTACGTGATTCATTTGCTGCATAAAAAGTACACGACTAAGACAATGAATCTGTCAACATGTTGTTACAGAATGTACGTAACCAAACATTACATTCCAAAAGATTGTCATTCATTCCTTCAGTGAGTTCTTTAGTCTCCTTCAACGGAGAATGCACGAGAACTCTCCTAAAATTCCTGTAATGGTTTCTAGGGGAGAGCAATTTAGGGTTTCCAAAATTCAAATTTTAGAAACAGTTGGGGGGGGGGGGGAGATGAAATATGTTATCGATGAAAATCAGCAGTCAAAGTTTTTTAAAATTGGAAAAACTGCCGTTTATCATAAACTGATGCTATTAACAAGTATCGCCTGTTTACCTGGTGAGAGACTACCGGAAATTAAACTGTGACATCCCCATAATTAAAGAGGACCACTGGTCATATCAACGATTATAATGAACCTTTGCACTAGAGGGTGGACATTTGCCATCACGCCTCCTCACTTGATTAATAGACCTACCAGTCTGCTTTACATCGGCCAAACCATGACCATACATCATATGGCAGACTGGGGCCCGATATACCTAATCATTAAACTGTTTTCTACTTTCTGTAATTATAAATTTGGTGTATAGTTTAATGGAAGGCGCCGATAAATTTCAACGCGAAACTTTTTAATAAGATGAAATCTATAGCCGCTAAACTTTTTTAACAGTTGCGCGAATTTGGAATGATGTTAATTAATTTTCTTCCTTTCAATAAGTGAATATTTATTGCTTACAAATTAACTCAAATTTTTTTCCTATGACTATTAATCATTTAGAAGGGTTCCCATATCATCATATTTAAAGGTAATTTAGACGGTCATAAAAGCGGCCATATTCCCGCATTTTATAACCAACACATATACATACATATATAGGTAGGTATACCGATTATTTATATGAAATGTGGCCACGATGATAACGTCGTTTATTGCAAAGAAGCGACGCGACAGTGATAATTAACAAAAATTTGCAAAAATATTACCTTTTCAAAATGTCATTTAGTTTGAGAAGGGTTATTTTTGCATAGCCAGATGAATATTTATATAAGATAAAGCGTCGAAATGTTTAAATCATTTGTATATGAAATGGATCCACAGTTTTTTTAGTTTTTTGTTCGTTAAGTGTATAATATACATATAGTATGTAAATGTGACGGTTTTTATCGGTTAAATAATTTCTTTTTAATTGGAATGGGGGGTGGGAATAAATGACGCATGAAGTCGAACGATAGGTATGAATCGGGATTTTATAGGTGTTATAACGATCACACTTATTA
Organism: Silvanus unidentatus; assembly: GCA_963930825.1. Taxonomy (NCBI): domain Eukaryota; kingdom Metazoa; phylum Arthropoda; class Insecta; order Coleoptera; family Silvanidae; genus Silvanus; species Silvanus unidentatus. The sequence continues at coordinate 16,910,812 of OZ005761.1, forward strand.
ATTATTTTCTAGTATGTTGTTTATTGAATGTTCAGCGCATTTTCTCTAATATTTTTTTAAGATTACCGAAACTTATAAATGTGAAGAATAACAATGTGAATTCCATCTTAATTAATTAGTAAGTGGTTATTATGGAGTTTCTGTAAAGAAATGTTTGCCTTGTTATTAAATCATTTCGAAAAGTAGGTAAACATATATAAGTACCATTTGGAATAATTATAAATTATATACGTCTTTCACAAAAGTATACCTAAATATTCATGACAGAATACTAGCAATTATTAATTTCAGATATGTAACATCTAACCCTCTCTAATAGTAAATTATTTATTTCCAAAAACAATTACCAAGTGACACGCCCATTGCGACAAGACAAACTATCATTAAAAACTTATGTACGTATGTAAGTAAGTATTAAAGTTGTGCCATCAGACCCATAAAAAACTTATAATAATTTCAATTCGTTTAGACCATGAAATTACAATTAAATACTTTAATTCTGCCTCCTAAAATTATTAAATATTTAAGTATAATTGTTCGTTTGACATCGTTCCAACTCTTAAATAAAACAATATTTCAAGTTTCTAGTGGATACTGCAAGTATAAGCTGGTATATTGTATATATCACAATCCTTATTTCATTAAATTACGACAAACAGCTTTATCTTGACCCAAACCTACATAGATTTTCTGGAAATAAGTTGGAGTATCAGTACTAGAATACACACAAATCCAATAATTAGTAACTAATTACGAAAATTCGATTTAAACAATACGACTTGCATTCAAAGTGTTGCCATATACACACACATAGGCGCATATATCCTTTATCCTAGTATTCGACACAGACGACTGATTAGTCCCTCGTCAAGTGCAATTTCTATCGGGTTTAAATTGGATTGAATTAGCTTGTGTTTGTCATAGAAACATGCAGAGACGGTCCCATGGGATACATTCTGCCTGGATTATTATACAATGTAATCCAGCTTTTCCGAGTACTGCTGTGTGGCAGGACTTAGTCAGCACCGTCTACACACCTGATGCCAAGCATAATTCATATATGCAAGTGAAAATTATTAACTTTATAGTGGTATTCAGTATACCTTCTATAGGACATTTATAAATAATTACTGGATTAATATCAACTTTTTTATTCTCTACGTCGGTGTACGGTTAAGTTTTTAATTTTGTTCCGGGCATAGCACCTGGGGTCTGCATAAATTAGACAGAGCTATAAGGATACTATTAAACACCATTAACTTTTATACTCCCTTTTGAGGGCATATTGTAAAAGTTTCGCCAAAAAAATGTTCCAATTACGGCACGACGACATTCAGTATATGAATATTCAATCGAAGGACATTTTAATGCAGACTCTGATATTTTGATTGTTAATGGGGACGAGATTAAAGTGTATGTTTATGTCTGAGGAGGGCAATCGAACACAGATGCCACCACACATTTATATCTAATATATAATCCCGCCTTCAATAGCTACAGATTTCCCTAAGGGCAGATGTGCTATGATGACGACGCCGACGACCGAACAATGGACGTTTCAGTAATCAGTTGTGAGTCGACAGAAAAATACCTAATAATATTAATTCCTGGCTTCGGGCCTCTGAGGTGATTTTGAAAAAAGAATCCACAAAAGAACGGACTTCCCGAAATTCGATATATTTGTACCTTTGTGTAGTAGGTACCCCTCCCCCAACTTTTTTTGTGACGACTAATTTTGATTACTCAATGGCTCAGGTACGAGTTTGTATTGTTTGTATTTTCGCACCAGTTAAAATGAAAAAAGACCTTTGTTGGCCCGAGCAGCAGGGTGTCAGATAATTCCAAAGTTAATGTTTTCTGCCTGATCGATATACATGTAGGTCACGAACACATTTGGTTAATTAATGCACAAAATGGTAACAAGTAAATATTTGACCTGGCGTCAAACTGTTACGAATATAATTTTTCTTTGTCAAATAAAAATTTATGACAATTTACACATATATATACTCTTGTTTTGTGGAGAAATATTTCGTAGTGTTGTTATCCCTCGGTCATATATTTAAATTTATTTGGTATCGACGTTCTCTGTCCAAGTGACGTGTTAAAAGCTATCTTTCTTGCCGCCCTCATCTAACATGCAAATGTCGAATCGCCCTTTTTGTTCTTTCCACACTACCTGCTGACTGAATTTATAGAGGTCATTGATTCTACCCATCTACCATCTTGATGGGGTGGGTGTTGAAAGAAAAAGAGATTTTTTTATTGAATTTAATATAATTATATGCACAGCATGTCTACTTCTGCCACACCATAAATTGGAAAATTTTATCTCTTTACGATTACGATTGCATTTAATGTTTTGTAATTTGAATATTCTAAAATGTTTCTAAGTAATTTGATAGTTTTCCATGTAGAAAGTGATGATGTTCCTGTCAGATTGTTTACCAGCTGCAATAGACTTCTGATTTTATTTTCACAGAAGCACGAGACTCCTGTGGCATTTCGACTGACGGCTGTAATAAGATGAGACGATTGACGTAATGCATATGGAATCATGATATAACAGAAACTCTATTGGTTTTTAAATATTCCTAAATTCGTATATACATATAATATTGGTGCTTGCTTCTTGTGCCATCCAGCCACAACTTCTATTGAAAAGAGAATTAAGCAAGATACCGCAATTTTGCACAGGCGGCTCTTGAAGATTTATGAAATTCTTAAACTAAACCACGGCTCTATGTTGTAATATATAAATTGTCTCGGAAATAACATCGTCTTGAGTGGCTCTCTCGTAAAAAAACGGATGTACAAATATATAAACTACATCATATAAGCATTCAGTGTAGTTTATCTTGTAAAATCAAACTACATGCCAATTTGCAATTCTTATAGCCAACCAATAATGTACTGTTCCAGGCGAACAAAACAAATCCACCCACACTTATAATACCTACAAAGGTAGGTATACGAAAACAAACCCGTTTCCCCCTTATTATTGATCGCACTAAAATGCGTTGCTAGAGTCTATAAGCACTCTAGGTATGAGAAAGATTTTAAATTCTCATAAAACTGACAGAATCCAGGTCGTCTAGGGGATAGGGTGGGATTTTACTTTAATATCTACGTCTTTGTGTACTTAAACTCACGACTATGAACATATTTTTTTACATTTGCGAAGATATGAACGTGTTGTTTGTGCGCAAATTTCAATCATTCAACCCTTACCCTTAATATAGAAATAATGGAGTGCCACTTGCCACTGACGCAAACTGTTTTATTTTTGCCGATTTGCTTATCGATTTACAACAATTAAATATCCGTTAAACCACCATTGGTCAGACATCGCACAAAACCATAATTTCGCAAATAGTGCAAATGCAATGTTAATTACGCATGCAGAATGGGTTCTTGTTGTCTGGATCTCCCGGATGGCGCCGAACTGTACGTCCGCTGGTCGATCGTTTGCCACAGAAGAGAATTTGTACGGGCAGTTGTTTGATCCTTGATTTAGTTTCAACACGCGAACACATTTACATCACATTACAGTCACGACGTTTTAAAACTCCAAATAAGTCCCAAATTGCGTTACCAAAAAATATATATTGAAGACAAGTGCAATAATTATGCGCAATTATGTCTCAGGTGCCTCTCCGATTTGTAGCCTTATATTTATGCAGTCGAAAAAAACCATTAAAAAATAAGCAGTGTAAGCCGAATGAGATTGAAATAAACTGTGTCAGCTATATTGTTAATCCTCTGATTGTTAGGAGGACCACAATGACTTGCACGGGGATAATCCCCCTATAAGTACGCGGCATTTAGACGGCTTCCAGTGCTGAGGGAATGCGATAATTGCTGCTACTTGCTGCACGCCAAACGCTTAAATGTCCGTATACTTCACTAAATAAAAGTTACTTGACTTTTCTTGGAACAGGAACCACTCCTCATATGCACTTTGCGCGGCTAATTGACTGACAGATTCTCTCAACTTTATATTAATTACCGCGATGTCCCTTTTAGATAAGGAAAGATTAATGTTTACATTCTGAATTTAGAATTTTCTTATGGAGATTTTCTATGTTTATATAAGTTATGGGACTTCTGAGATGTCGTCGTTGATGTTATCTTACAAAACAGATGAATTTCAATAGTTGTCATTTATTCGAAAATAGCCGAGACAAAACGTTTTACAAATTGTAGGTACCAATGTCATTTTGTGTTTGTTCTCAGCAAAACGCAAACACACAACAAAATGCTGAGAAACTTATTATAAAATGCAGAAGAAAATTCATCAATAAGTCAGGTGGTATGCATATTGAAAATCTCTATAAAAGTGTACGCGTGACATGAATGTTAAAAATGTACTACATGCATGTATGCTTTCAAAACACATATATAAAATGTCTGCACGTATTAATAAAGTAATATCAAAGGCATTGGGAGTTCCTGCATCTATTGACTAGCACTCCTAAGACATGCAGTCTGATCCAATAAAAAATTTTACTCACTCACACCAGTTCATGATCAATTGATGAAAATATAAGCAAACATACATTCAGTTTAATTATCGACGTGTTAAAATTTTTACTCACCATTTACACCATTGCCACTCGTATATATTAATACCTATTTGTGCGTGCAGTTTTATCATTTGTGGTGATCTTCAGTGAATTAATTGCCATTTCCGTCTAATAATATGGAATGAATGTTTATTTAACATGATCAAATTGATTGCGGCAAAGTTACAATTAGAAATTCAATTGATGGCAAGTAGTTTAGTAAGAAATTCGATTTGTATTCATCTATTGGTAGAGGATTGTAATTACCAATTTGCAATAAATTTTCTTATCGGTACAAGTTTCAATCGCTTCGCACTCGGCTTCGCATGAATAAAATCTGTTTTGCTGTTCATTTTAATTTGAATGTTTTAAATACGATAATTCAGTATCCAGCATCCCATATATTCAGAGTGCAAGGAGGTATATCTAATATAATATATTAATTATGGCTGCAAAGTGGTTAATGACTGTGTCTGTGGGGCAAATATATTCCCGACCATGCCACTGTGATTAAGATGGCCTTTCAGACGGAATATAAACATAACAATGCTACCATCAAGTAGTTAAAGCTGCACACGTGTTATTTATAGACAGTGGTCATACTCACGCGATTGAACTAATATAATAATAGAGGAAAGGAGAAATAACGCACGTTTAACGTTGAACATTTAATTTAAGTAAAGTGCTGGGGCAATAATATTTATATAAATATTCATGTACGGCTTTATTAATCTTAACATTAATATTAAAAGTGACAGTGGGAACTTTATTTGAATGTCATGTGCTTTATGTTTCAAGTAGATTGGAAGAAAATATTTAAATAACTGCATTATGTTCGTTATATGTATAGGGAACGTAGGCATATGGAAATTATACCACACGCAAATACCTCATCTACTAGCATAAGACGACAATCATTTCTCATGACAATGAATTATTTTCTGTAAATTATTTATAAGAGTTATTGTACTTGTTATTCGTTATTATGACCATTATATCATAAACCAATATGTACATAGGAATTTTTATGTAATGATGATGAGTCAATTTCTGGGCATTAAATAATTAGAGAAAAATTTGTTTTAACTTCCATTTATTATTCTTAGTTAGGTATTTATTAATTCATAACACACCCTCAGACCCTATGATTAAGAATTTTAGGTAGGCATTATTTCAAAACAAAGAAGTATTAGGTATGTTGAGAAGAAAAATGAAATTGAAAGTTAAATTTTTAATGTAAAAAAAGGTACCTAAAGTAACTTCTCACAACAATATGAATGCACTAATTCAGCGTCATAAAATTGTCTTAAAAATTTATCCATCAAAAAATATTGTACTGTGTTGCCTTTGTTTTAGGTACACTTTTATTTTACCATTTTGAATTTCTAAGGAACAAGTATAGTTTAATTATTAATTTTTACGTCTTTGAATTATCTATAGTGCCAAATTCAATGATGTGTTTTCTTAGCGTCTGCTCGGGCTTGAATTCAAAACAGCAGTGAATATCATTTTGCCAACGAGAATGAATAGTTGGAGCAAAAAGTATTAGTTGCACAGTCGAGTCTTTTGATGCTGCTCCCAAAGGTTTTGAAAAAGAAACTATAGGTATATATATATATATATATAGGTAACGTGAATAATACGCATAAAGAGAAAAGAATGTGATTAAAAGTGCGATGCTGTTGGTAGGTAGAAAAGCGGAAAATATTGAAAAAGCAAAATGACACTGCATCGTCTTTACAGAAATAGGTATGTATAGTATAATTGAATTAAAATCATCGATTTCTGAAAATTCTCATGTTTCAGTTTTCCTTTTATGCGACTTATGAAATTATTGTCTGCTTGAGGCTTTAGGTAACAATTTATTGATTCAGCAAAATATCGTTTCAAGTTCTTGGAGAAATTAGCCTTTTCTTAATGGAATTTGTCCTCTTTGTATCCATTTTCTCCGCTTTGGCCTCTTTAATACAGTCTTGACTTGATGTTAGATCTGCGGACAGCCAGCCACAGTCTTTCCGAGACATTTCGAGTGGCGTCTGCGATATTCAGCATCACGAACATGCTACTTCTGGTTTAATTAAATCCCAGTTCTCTTCTTGAATGATTAATTAAGCAAGAAACGCTCCTCCCGTGACTGAACTTATGAAATTAAAATTATTAGTAGTTTTTGGTTGGATTCCCTTCACCAGCCATTTATTTCAAATCAACCATATAACTTAGCATATATTCCTTGGATGAATTACGATTTTTAGGTGCGTTTTGTAATTTTCGAAGGTTGGAAAAAAGCGGAACTTTAAAATGTTATACATGAGCTCTTCCTATGCAAACTGGAGCCAGGCTTGCAATTTTGAGGCCACACCTGGAACTTAAATCCAAGTAAGTACAATTCAGTCCGTGTTTTAAATATGTACTTATTCTAGACTAGATTATACAAAATGCAACCCATAAATAATAAATTCTTCGTTCTTAATGACCTATTCCCATGAAAGCAATATCCAGAGTACTATAATATAGTAGGTATACAGTAAATTGGAGTGAAATTATATTCGACTATGAGATTGTCTTGTTGTTAATAAAAGATCATTAAGTTATGTAATAAAATATATGGACTTTTCGAAATATAAGTGCCTACAGACAATCTATACTCATACTTGTAAATCTTGTAATATCTAATAAATAATAATAACCACAATGCATTAAACAAAACGCAAAATCAACAATATTCAACAATATCAAAACAAATAGAGGCGGTTTCATTGATTGAAACAGGGAATTCAGCATTTCCAAATTTACCAAAGTTATTGGTGCGATTTGAGTACACACATACATACTGTTTGAATGCCTACAAATTTTCTGCCACAATCATGCACATCATGGTGAAATAATATTAAAATAAAAATAGGCCTGATTTGGATGACGGTTTTCCATATAACGAACCATGAGGGCTGAAAGTAAACGAACTCTGTAGGAATTTTCTAATTAAATCCGCCTGCTGCATAAAGGCCGTTATGGAATTCATACCTGAGAGCGAACAACTGTTTGACATAACTGCGCGGTTGCTTTCATTACATTCCCTGTTTGCAGAGCTCGGATTGTTAAAAAGCAAAACTTGCACGGAATTCTCGATTCAATGGTGCGGACTATACGAGAGGATGAAGCTTTGCTTCTGTTTTTAACAGCCACGACTACTACAATAACAACATTACTGCTTACTATAGACATGAGGGTGGAATGGGGTAGTTGTTGAATGTAAGAAGAATATGTGGAGCACGTTTGTTTGTGGGATGTTAAATTTGTTTCAGTACACGGGAGATTGTTGTTGGGATATTATTTAAATTTTTCAAAGGGTTGAATTTCATTAAAATATTTTCTTTCTGTTTTTTTGGGCACTACCTATACCTATACATAGAAGATAGATGAAAATTTTCATATTGTTATTTTTCAATAATTAACCCGGTGCGGGGAGCGGCATACCTATGTAGATCGTTTTCATAAATTTAACATTGAAACATTAATATTGCAGGTTGCGCATGCTGCTCGCTTCAATTATTCCTCAAAATCAAGCACACACATTCAAAAGCTTTATGCACAAGGTATAGGGTATAGAAATTATAATATATACATACCTGTATCGACCGAGTAAAGCTCGCACGCTATTGGCTAATTATTATGTTGGATTTGTTGGCATGCCGAACAAACTTGTTATCAAACCGCCGATAATGTGAAAACTTTTTCTAATAAACTCGAATATACTAGTAATATGGAAAGGCTTCTGATTATGATCGAAAAGTATGAAGTACTAAAACATAGTACAAAGTACTACTTATATAGAATCGCGGGGATTAAAAGGTTTCAATATCAGTCGTAATTTTAGAGGGGATAGCTAGGACATTTGAACTATACATGATGGATTTGGGTACCTACCTACACTTATAGTGCATAATTTTCGACTAATCATAGTTACTTACAGTTTTCAATTAAACTTTCTTGGTACGACATTTAGAAATTTAAACAAGCAGCTACCGCTTAAATACACATACATACATACCTTATAAGTATTTAAAGAGTTTTCCCAAGAAAAATATTGCTGTTTTATTTGAACAGAAACTTTTTAGTTCTATTAAAATTTTTTGATAAATTAGTTGGGTTGTCAAGTTCCTGCTGGCTAGAGAAATGGTTTTTTTTGGTCAGTGAAACACGATCCACCAAGAGCGTCATTAGTATGTCAATTTTTTTTTGAAAATTCCAAGGAACATAACATAAATTATTGCTAGGACATACATATAGAGAAACTAATGAATTAAACTTCAAACAAATTTCTGTTGCTTAATATTTAATTTTTTTTATTCTCAGCAATGAATGCAATGTGAATGAAAAAAAAATCATATTTTTTATGTCGTGAAAATCTGTATATTTTGGATAAATATTAATGTCTGCATATTAACTATAATCGATCCTAAAACATGCCTAATTATTAACTTGTATTTATGTATAGAGTTTCAAAATATTTTCTGTAATTTCTTTTACCTACACATGCACATGCCACAATCTTACATCGATAAATCTTAAAAAGGTAGTCGATAATTCTTTTGGTGAAATTTGAGATAATGAATGTGTGTCTTGCATATTTATGTATCCTCATAATTCTGGTGTGCGGTAGCCTGTCGTAGCCTAAACAAAATTCCTTCAATTTCCTCTTTTTTTCGTACAGGGACTAGTTAACATCAGCATCCGTCTTTGTGCGAATTTTATTTCCATATTTAATTGAATTCACTTTCATACGGAATTATTAAATTAGCTCCCTTTGTACCGTTACTCTGGTTTGAAGTTTAAATAATGTGCCGAATAATATTTAAAACATGAATGTAACACACATGAAATTTTAGACACCTCTGCAACTAATGTTTCAACTTTAACTTACAGAGTTTAGTTTCTATAAAAATTGAAAGGTTGTTCATGCAAGTAAAAATTTACAATTTACACAACTTTCTCAAAGTTTAAATCTAAAATACTAAGTAAGTTTGAGTAAACATCCTAAATTATCGACGGTTCTTAGTTCTTACATGTTGTTCGACAAATTTATTTCTACTATTACATTATGGATTAAGTGACGAATTTTTGCTGTGTAAACAGAAAAATGCACTTAATTTTGGTATTTCAATGTCCGCGGTTCCGCATTATACGAGCGACTGAGACTATATTCATAAATTCATACTATTTTTGACATGGCTAACAACAAGGTACTTAAAACTGTTTATTTGAATTTTTAAACAAACTTGAAATATTTGAAAAGTCCCTCTTTGTTTCTGGGCTTGGTGTTTTCCCCAAGAATTCAGTGGGAAACTCAAATAGAATTGCGTGCTTCATTTCCAACTCAGCGTTTCCACAAAACAATTAATTTTCTTTTAGAGGTCTATTCGTGAACCTAAATGTATTATTTATTTCGTTATATTAATGAGGGTTCACAGCTTCACTACGTTCACAAAAACTACTTTTGATAATACGAACGAAAGTTTGATATATTTAATAAATTCGAGGAGCGAATGTGGCTGTTGAATAGAAACGTGGTGTGAAAAAGGAAAAAGTATGAAGAATATAAAAGAAAAGGAGCCCATATTAAGGACAAAGAAAAATGTTGTCCATTGAAGAGCTGCTATATTCGCGGTTTGTGCTGAATCACTGATGGGCCGGAATAATAAACTAAGTTTGCAACGCCTGGGGTATCTTATAATGAGGGATGTGCTGCTTATCTGTATATGTTTCCCCATAGAAGGCAAATTTTACACAAACATACACTATTTCAATGACTGCTCATCATGTGCTTTTTGAGTTTCTATTCAGCTTTCTTCTGAATTCCGTTTCAAGTTCTTTTCATAGATTTCTTTCTACATACATACATAATGCACGTCTCTATGTATTTTGTATACATACATATATGAGAATGCTAGGAAATGAATAGGCATCCGTTGATTTCTTTCATGTTTTGTTACGACAAATTTGGTCGTTGTTATCTACTTTATTGAATTTGTTGAGCAATTAAGATAAATTAATGTTCTGGTAAACATTTTTCAAGGGGATGAATCGGTCTCGAAGTAAGTAATTTACTTTATTATGTGCCAAAGAAACGAACACTTGTCTTTAATGTATGGGGAAGACGCATTTAAAAAAACATCAAATTCCAAATCTCCTCACAGATATATGAACAAATTTAAATGTAATAGGTAAGCGGTTTATGAAGGTAAGTACATATTTACTGAAAATCTTCGTACAACAATGGACCTTCTTTAGCTCTTAAGCCAATTTAAAGAATACTTTACATTGTATGGTTTGTGTGAGCTTATCATAATTTATTTTCGAATAATATAATTTTCATTAGCCTGAAATGGGGGTCTTGTCGATACACCGATTTGAATGTGTGTACAGGAAGCATCTGCACTAAAGAATTGATGTTCTTATTCATGTCGCGATGTGGCATGGTTTTCATTTGACCCCCAGGGTGGCTTAAGGATTTAGGGGGAGGGTGACTCATGGTCTATAGAGGAAATACTGAGGAACGCCGCGGGTGCGACAACCATTGCATTCACCCCATTGTACAGATCTGATTGTCTGTGTACTTTGGCAAATCTGCCCCCTCGCAAATTAGCTCCGTCTAGGTAGGTACGTTATTTATTTTTGCCAATTTACTGTATATTTCTTTAATTCCATTTATTCGGGTTAATTAAATATCGCCATTATCGGCACACGGGGATGGCACCGTATTGAAATTGAAATTCCATTTTATGCACCCTAGAAATGGGTATAATTTTCTTTAAGTGTGCACTACATTTTACCTTTACGTTTTACAAGCAACATAAAATTTGAAATGTAGTGTAACCGAGACTTGATGGATAACTTTGAACCGATGGGAATACTAAAAATATCCTAGGCATACCTATACATGTCTAAAGGCACATAAAATTCTGCCACTATGGTGTTTTATTCTTTAGAAAAGCGTATCATAATTTTCTTTATAGTTCGACCATTTCCATCAACCAGGACTATAGAACTTTTCTGTTGTCAAGGAAATTAATAATGAATGATAAAAGTGTGTAATTTTATTTAGATCGCTTAGGGAAAATTCCTTGATCCTTGGACACACCTCACCAAATGCTGAAACGTTTATATTACACTCGCGGGAAATCATCAGATCGAACAGTCAATTCTATCAACTTTAGTAGATACAATCTACTCTCAATTAAAGTGATCGTTTAATCTGATCGTGGTCGTTATTTCACGCTCCTCTATAGTTGACAACATTAATTATTACTAATGTCTTCCATAGATAATTGTAGTAGGTATACTAGATTAAATAAGAGTTAACTAAAAAGTATAAGTAAACCATTCATTTTTGTCGATTGATAAAACTGTGCACTGCTCATATCCCATTAAGTTTACCGAAACCGAAATCCTCGTGGTTACATTACAATGTTCACTTTTGACATTCAATTGATGGACACTGATTGATCGTGCATTCTTGCTACATTTGGGTGACGAATACCCATAAATCTTTAATCCGTTTTACGGCACTGGTCCATTGTCTAGTGATTATAGTGGATTTTCATGTATTTTTCTACAAAATAAATTACAACAGGAAAAAGTTAATGCACTGTAACTTTTTTAGAAAGCTTCCTAAACCACTTACTGCTAAATTACCTACTGCATTTTTGTTTTAAAATCTAAATAAACTGATATACATGCTATACCAGATTTAAACTTTGCCTTCAAGCTAAACACTTTCCTGTAAAAGTTTAATATAAGAGTATTTGGATTGCTTTTTGTAGTTTTTAATGCCATGTTCAACTACTCCGTGATAATAAACCTCTTAAAGTCGTTTAATTTCAACTGCAATATATTTCGCTCGGTTTTCAAGCTTTTCTTAATGTCGTAAATTTTTAATCAACATCGAAAATGGACAGTTCCACATTCAGTAGGAAAAATAAAAAACCTTTTTTCGCTCAATCGTATAAATGCGGCCAGTTGTCTTTATTACAAAAGAGTTAAAGATCCCATACTCAGAGCATTACTCAAGATTAGCCAAAGAGGCTCCCATGAGACGACACAAGTTGCTTGTTTGTTCGGTACTAAAAGCGAAAGCATGTAGTTGCTTCGGAAGATACGCGGAGCACATGTTCTAATTTGTTGCGGTAGGAGCCAAAGAATGATATTCAACACATAACGAAACCCATTCGGTTTCTTAGTATTGAAACTTTTTATATGACCTCATAAACATGCAAAAAGCGTTGAATTATGTTCGTTTTTAATTAATATCTATTACTCTTGTGGCACCATGCATTAAATGGACTAACGAAGAGAATGTCATTAAAAAGAGTAATTAAACCAGGTGTAAAATCCGCATATTTGATAATACCTACTTGTAAATATTGTGCCGAATTGTTCATTTTAACCCCTATAATGAGTTTCTCTTGATGGATTATCCTATAGACAGCTATGAATTTTAAATGTACACAGATGGTGCTAGTTTATGCAATATTACAGCCATTAATTATAGAGCTTTGATTGACGATGTCCCTTACGCACCCTTATTATCAGTTTAATTAATGCAAGTAGCCTGTTTACGTGAAATGTTCACATTGCATATCACTTAGAAGTGTAATAGGGATCATTTACAACTTTACAGTATTAAGATAAAGTTATTAGATTACCTTAAAGAGAGCATCTGCGACTCAAATCCGATGAATATTAATTTTTCTGTCATCACTATTAATTATGTTGTGAAGAGTTTGCAATCCTAATCCTAATTTACAAAAAACCAAGTAATAAATCAACTTTGTTTAGTCCTTGTTTGTGCGTTTTAACTCAATTACCAGTCAATTAAAAACGTAATTTTGTGGAAAGACACGTTATAAAAATTCCTTACTCAAATAGAAAATGGAAAAAGCTTGACGAGCTTTATGTGAGTAGGTACACAAAACTGCTATTCAAATGGTCCTGACAGAGACAAAAGACCTGTTTGTTTTAACTTAAGTCAAATAAAGTTAGTGTTTGAATAATAGTTTCTAATCAAATCAAGCTGCTTCGTTAAACAGTGAATTGTTAGCAAAAAAAAAGTCGAGTTGTGTAGATAATAATATTCCAGATTGTTAACTGTTCGAAACAATGTGTGTTTAGTGGGGATATTTATTATCAAATTAATTTATGAATAATTTATAGAGGAAATTGCAGAACTATGGCACATAGAAGAGAGCCTCTCATTGAATTCCAAGATACAACTTGCGGCTAATTGATTTCGATTCTAGGTAACGTTTATACAATCTGGCAAAGCTGAGCCAAACAATTGTCTGCAGATTCAATTACCGTGAACAAAAGAACCATTTCTCCTGCAAATGGCGGTTGCAGGAACAATTGCACTGTTCTGTTCTAACAACAATGGCCCGGTTTCAGTTATTTTGAGAAATGATTCGCCATACTTAATCAATCTTGTCAGATAAATAATTGGGGAAATTTCTTAAATGTTTTGGCTCTCACACGTCGCACAAAAACATTATCTATTTTTCGAAGGCAACAAGCCAATAGACTCGTAACAGGTGCGGTTATTACACGTCTATTCTATTGGCTATACCGGCAGATAATAAATTGGATGCATAGAATATTAATCGTAACACTGTATACGCTGAATCAGGGGGGAGGGGGTTAGATTAACAGAATTTTTTAATCTGTACATCGATTTGAGTAATTGACTATTCATGTGTGAGTAAAGCGCTCGTTGTAAATGCGTTTATTCACAACATAATTGCACAATGTAAGAGCGCATCATCATCTAAACAGAATCCCTAGAATCGGTACATTAAACGACGCTTTTGAAAAGTGGAAATGTATCAGTAAACGAAGAATATACATTAGTCAGCGTCTGTTTGGTTCGGTAGGGGATGGCACATTACATGCATCATTCTGCTGACGAAACCAATATATCACCTGGGCTCAATATGAACGAAATCGTGCGGTTTTCGGTTGTGAAATGGCAAGGAAAATGTGTCCTAGTGTTGTAGTTAATATTGCTTCAAGTATTTATACCTATGTATATGCCTGTTGTATGTATGTGCATTCCATACATCAGAGCGACACAGCTTTTCCCTTCTCGGCTGTGCTCATCAACTATTCACTGCATTAACAGAACTGGTCCCGGTTCATTAATAGTTTACATTCACATTTGTACTACAAAGTGTCAGCGGAGGCTTATATTATTCTAACCATTCCAAATATTCAGCAGTTAGATGACAGGTTTGCAATTTATTTTAGCGAAAATTTTGATTATATTAAACATACATAGGTACCTTTCTACTTTATGTACATAGGCATATTTTTGTTGTATGGTAAGTTCGTAAAACAGCTCGTCATTTACTATATGAAAAGGGTTGCTTCATGTGATAGTTTAGGATTAAGTATGGAAGTCCTATCAAAACAGCATGTCAGTTTAAATATCAACGTGTAGGTATTATAGATATAATAATAACTATAAATTTTATGAATGGGAAAATGCTATTTTTAAGACCCTTGTGAAAATATTGCGAAAATAAATAAGAATTGGGCCCCGGATCATGTTGACAGTGAAATTTTTCTGTACACAAGACAAATGTACAACGATTATTTAAAAGCCAAAACTAAAGTCAGAAATGGGGAACATGCATCCTATATCATCAGTGAACGTTCCAATTGCAAATGGAAACGCGCAGCAATACAAATAATGTCCAACTATTTATCAAAGTATACAGGAACAATTCTACATACACAGAGCGAATATAGTTTTCCGGTTGTCAAAGTATGGGAAAACAATTTGGTGGAAAAAGAGTTTTAGTTGTGCTTGTGTGCAGACATAAACAATATTGCAGGAAGGTGATGTATTAAGCCCCCCTGGAGAGTGAAGATGACTGTGCGTGCGTCTTTCACTCTCTGACAGTTTGATGGACGTTGAATGATCGCATATTTACGCTGTGTGGATGCTTGGTACCCACTACTACCAACTCCTTGTGCACCCGTTCACGTCGCAGCGGACTCCCAAACTCCCCGACTTTTGGAGCCAAACATGCAAGGACGAAATTATAATAGTAAATTACAGCCGTCAACACACACATTTAATTTTAAATGTCAAATTATACTAAATAATTGGTATACAATTAGAATGAGAAAGTATAATTTTTCACTTTAATCATTCAACTGATGGCGATGGGTTCACAAAACAAATGAACTTGTAATTAAAAAATTCGTTAGCAGGCCTCACTCGGCTCTTTTATTAGTTTTTTCCAGCTAGAAGCGTATTTATTACGTTGTCAGTGCCTGTGTTCCAATACACAGCATACATGCATTTTAAAAGAGGGGTTGGCAAACTTTTTTCGCTGTCCAACAGTGACAAATAATAGAATAATTTTTTATGGGAAAAATAAAGTTGGAGAAAAGCACTATAGGTACTCTTTTTAGGAACAAATATCTTCCACTTGATCGACTCAATATGCGAGTTGGGTACTGGCTATGGTATTATAAAATTCTTGCACGGGCCAATTTAAACTGATCGAAAATTGGTTATTTGATGTGTAAACAACGTTATGTACATATATACATATATAGGTATATAGGCATTCAGAGATATGCTTCGGCTGCCGCCTCGAGCATATTCCAAATTCACATGAAAGTGTCATTCAGATCGATAGTAAAATTCAATCAATTGATTTCCCGTGAGGGTGATACGGTATACATTTTGAGACCGCGAAAATGTTTAAGTTTATTTCTTGTTCGTTGCCTATTTCCGTATATAAAACTCTTACATTTTGCATTCCATTTAAATACAATTACATGTGTTTACAGAATGTCGTCGAAAACCATACAAGGAGCACTGATTTTATGATAAAATTGGATAAAACAGACAGCAGAATGTGAAGCAAGTGAAATAAAATACTTGATCTACTTTATTTGGTTGTGGGGATTTTTATTCAACGCTTTATGGACCAAAAACAAAGAATCGAGCAAAACTATAATGAGACTAAGAACTAAAGCAAATATTTATTTCGAAAAATTTATGAAACGATAAGTGATTTTGGAGTAGCTTATGGCACTTTTACAATGAAAAGATAAGGTTGAGATAAGTTTGAAAAGGAAATTGCATTTATTTACAAATATTTACACAAACTATTTTATGTCATATTCCGGGGTTTTACCACACCAAACTAGCACCATATCTTCTTTTCTTTAGAAAGTGGTTTACCAATGGTTGGAGATAAAGCCAGTTTGTTGTTGCTATAATAAAGAGGCTACTTATACACCTATGTGGCACACAAGAACCGATTTCAACAAAACTGTTCAACGAACTTAAAGAAATTCAAAAGAGAGAAAAGAAAATACACACACCTAAAGGTGTTTAAAGATGCTCTACACATGGAAAACAGCCAAGTTATACGTTTGGGCTAATTATTTACAATAATTTATTTTATGTAGTCGCTACCGTATGTCATAATTTATGGCCATTTGACTAAGCATGTATATAATTACATACGAAAACATGTACCGCTTTACAAATAAACACTTTTACATTGCATTCGAGTGATCATTTAGTTTAGATTAGAGGAAGAGTTAAAGAACTCATTGTTTACATTTTACTTAGGCGATCTGTAAATAACCGTTTAACTTTTCCCAAGATAACATTGTTGGTTCATTATATATCACCTACATGTATATGCAACGTTCCCATGATTAAATACAATATGAGCCATGTCATATTAAGTTTTTATAGCTAAGTAAGAAAAAATAAATATCAAACTAGAATACATTGTTGTAATAATTTACAATGGTGATACCATTGATTTATAACGTTCGTTTGTGTATAGCTTGGTAGCAGGTTAAAGACCATTCGCTTTTTATAGCTTATATTTAAATTAGAAAGGTGATTTAAGGATGTGTTCGTCGCGCTTACATAAAACACCAAATACAGAATATGTGAGTTAAAGCCAAGCTTTAAATGTGGCAATGCAATTTCCCAATTGACGGTTCCGTTCTCCATCCTGCCCTCATCATATAAAATAAATTATGTATAAGGAGTTGATTAATTTTGTGTTATAGTTGACAAAATCTCAATGGCATCAATTTGGGAAAGTTCCAATAGAAGTTTGTACCGTTGGAAAATGACAAGTTATATTGTTTTGAGACATGTCCTGCCAAGATATTACGATCTCTGGTGAATTTATACAATCTCTAAGAGATAGCATAAAGTATTACGAGCACACCATGTGTTCATTCCACACAAATCCAGAAATTGTACAGTGAATTCAGACGGCATCTGCGACACTTTGTTGACGTTCTTACACATAAGCTTCGTACTTGCTGTTGGATTGTGCAATCAACTGAAATTATCTGCCAATTCTACTTATTCGTTTATGGTTCCAGAAACCGTGTTATTTTCATCACTTCCCTTTAATATTGTTGAATTGTTTCTACGTCATTGCTGCCATCATCTCTTCGACATTATTCTCATTAGGCATCGTCATATAATCACATATTTCGTTTTCATTCCAACTGAAATATTGAAATAGAAAAACAAAACGGCAATATGAAAAAGTGAAATATGTTTGGTGTTACACACCACCTACTTCCTACTTCTAACAGCATTAGATTTTGTTAGAAAAATCTTGTAAAATGACAACACAATATTATTTTTACATGATGTTGCTGATCTCATACTGTATCAACAAAACTCTATTCAATTGAAATACATATATGTTTATTATTTGTTTTTCTCTTCGTTAAAAATAGTTAACTAAAATGTTAACACCTTTATTTATTTATTTGTTAAGTGGGAAATGATTGAGGCATAACCACGTGTGGATTTAAAAATTAGCATTTTCAATGCCTCCCGGACGTAATAGACAATTGTATTCGACAATAGGGTGAATATTAAAAAATAAAAAAGGTTGCCCCTATTGCAACTGATGGGCACAACACAAAATGCACACGAATGTTTTCATGCCGGTTTATTTTTCAATTACCTCTCGGAGGAGAATTGAAATGAGAACGTACACATTGAGAAGGTAAAAGTGGATACCAGAAAAGTCTATTTGCAGTATTTCTACGCAAACCTTTCTAAACAAAGTGACAAATATTCACAAAGCAACAACTAAAATACATCCTTTTCCGGAAACGAGTTCGCAAGGAGCCCATTCACCAGGACTAGACACAGCTTGGCTTTTATGGTAGAACAAACGAGCATAAGGAACGGCACCAACAGCCCACAGGGAGTCTGTTTCACTAACAAATTGGAAATATGTTCCTATTTACATAACCCTCCATTCCTTCACCGACAGCCATTATTACAGAAAACAAATGAAACGGTCGATAAATTAGCTTAAGCAACCTGTATGATTTAGAGAATGGTTCTCTCTTGGTTATTTATTAGAGAAACAGGTAAAATGTACGAAAGATCGATGTGTAGTTTGGGGTTTCATTTGAATTCTTTCGGGGAAATTGATTCCCTAACTAGATGCCCATCAGAGACTCTCTATAGTTATACAGTATATTTTTAATTGAAAATTCTAAAAGTTTGACACAAATATTTATGGCAATTTAACAGTGATGGGAACGATCACTTGACATGAAGATGGTAATTGAACAATAAATAATTCTTGTATGAGTAAAGTGTTCTGTTCATCCTACAACATTAATAGAAGTAATGCATCAACAAGATGTACTACCATTATCTAAACTCAATTTAATCGAAACAAAATTCAGGTACCTATATAAATGAAGGCCATATATTTTATTTTCCTTTTATAATTTACATGGGGATTATATTCACAAAATTCGTGCATATTGAAGTCACGCGATGTGCAATGTTGGTATTATCTTGTCTTCCACAAGAATGGTTTTGAATGTGCTATGAATTTTAGAATCTATTAAATAAATCGAAGTTTTATTAGAAAATTGTTGAAGTTTCTGCTTAACTGCTGTTTTAAAAGCAACTAACTCCTGGAACGACTTGTTCACATCTATTGAAAATATCCAACAAAATATTGCTTATATTGTGTTGTACAATATGCAGGTACCGCCCTGTCTTTTAAACAGGGTGCATTTAAAGAGCACAAAGAACCTTCTAATAATATGCTGCTTATTTAAGGATCTTAAAAGGGGTGAATTTGAAAGAAGAATAAAAAAATATTATTATTGTAAAACTAACACAATGACTTGATATAAAAAAGTTTATTCCATGCATGATGGCAAATAGATTTTTCCGAATAAATTTGCCTCAGTCTATTTGAAGAGTGTGAATTCACAGAAATCAGCTATTGTTATGTAAATCTTCTCTTATAAGGTTTTCTTATTACCTATATGTTGCCTATATCTTGTCTTCAACTTTAAATTAGATTCATGTTGCATACGTCGCACAAATATATATAAATCTTATTTTCCGACGAGGAGATTCCAAGTAGAAAACATGCCAAGAAATACAATACGTACACCGCAAGCCAAATATAGGAATTATTTCAGTAATTGAACGCAATAATCCACATTATTATTCAATTGTGCAACATCTATCTACCATTTTACGAGTATTTGCTATTTAGATAGTATGTGCATGCACAAAAGGAAAGTATGCCAATATTTGAAGAGTTTATCCACAATTAGCGTTTACAATCCATACACAGCCTATATTACTGACATATTTTATTGAATATTCTAATGCTTAACATTCAAACACTAATCTCGCTCCGAGCAGTTTTGCACAAGCTCTGAAGGGGAATTAATGTATCTGTGCATACAATAATATAGGGGGGTGCAGAATTGAAATAACATTTCAAAATATCTAGTTGTATAAGTCAGTGTGAGTGGAATTACAAAAGTACATGTTACACATCTGGAGGTTCTGTTCATCCTTTCGCAGTGCCCTTTTGTATAGAAAATGCACGTGTAATCGGGGACAGTTGAAAATGGGTCATATGTGCACTGTAGCAGTGATCTACAGTAAAAGCATATAAAATAAATCACATATGAGCCAATAAAGGTTTCAATAGAGACAAGTAATATGTTGTATCGTAAAATAATGTCACATGTTCGATGAGTAATAAGAGTTTTATTGTATAAACAAACTAACAAACATACATAAAATACTTAGAGTTATGTATTTTTAACAAGTAAGTAGGTACATTGCGTTTCAACTCTGTTGAAAACATATTGTGTAAAGGTACTGTTACTATTTTACTTCATTTTGGGTAAATATTTAGTCAACGCATTCGCAATTATGTGTGCAATTTGTCATAAATGAAAGTGAAGGTATTTGAATAATGCATTTTTAAAGTTCATCCTAATAATAGAGCGGCCTTTCAAAAGAGAACTTTATATTTTTATTACAAGGATAAAAGCAAAAATTGTGTATAAAAGGCAAACATGTTGTGTCCAATTAAAACTACGTCTCTTTATAGCTTTTGTGCGCAATAGTTTTTATTTCTTTGTATATTTCCATCAAATTTATTAAATATTTAACATTAGTATCCCTTTGTTGTGCAATGTCCGCTCGTGGGGGTGGAAACGCTGTGGTGGTGACAGGCAAATAAAAGTCAAAGGGAACTTTATACAAAACAACCCGACTTTCAATGATGGTCTAAAATGGGCATATATCATTTAGCCTACACTTTAATAATAAAATATTTCATTAAACGAATCAATCATTTTCAAGGCTAAATAGTCTGATGTATTATTAAAAAGTAAGACGTGGTTTTTATGCAAGAATAAATATTTTCAATTAGAGAATCATACAAACAAAAAAAGTGAGGCACAACAATAAAACTCCAATCAAAAAACAATAAAACAATGTTATTAAATTTATTCAAAGAACAGCTGCATTCTTAAAACAATTCCCAAAAGAAGAAATGAAAACTCGTTTTAAAAATTTCATTCGGTACTCTTGAATTTAATTTGTGAAGTGAAAACCCAGCAATGGTATACATTTCATTTTACGGTTATAACGAAACCCAGTGCATTTACACCTCCTGCAGTGCCCCTATTGGAGTCGTGGGGTGGTGTGGACAGGGTGCGATCTTGACCCTCTAAATCCCCCGCGGCGGAGAAACTTTACTAGCCCTGCTTCAGAGAGAAACACCATGAGAGAAGGAACATAATATGCCCTCTGTTTTATACAAGTGTGCACACACATTCAAGTACTTTCGTGGAGCACATATAAATCGTTTGGGCATTTCTTTATGAAGTTACATTTAGATACTAAAGTTCGTGTGTTACACGGCGCCAGCTTGATAATGGATGGGTATTTACTTTACTTATAAGTGTTGATAACGGCGTGCGCTTTACTGTTAATGTTAATGTGTCGTTCGAAGACCGCCCTCAGACTATTGAAGATTTGTTCAAGTAGAAATATATTATAAGAGAATAAGTCAATGAACCTTTCATTCACAACAGGATAATCTTCGTTGTAAATTTCAATAATTGTCCCACATTTATCAAGAGTAAGAAATTTATTTAAACCTATATGTAATATATCACCGTACTGCTGTTTTTATGCCACAAGTGAATTATGATCATTTCAATTAATCGCCCACCCTCGCCCTCTTTTACTTATAAAAGTATGTATTTTGACGGGCAGCTTATTCCTCTTGCCATTGATATTTTTACAGCCGAACGAATTTCTTCGCCTCACCAACTAAACGAAATCTATTAGATTAGAATGCTTTCGTTTGTTATTAACGGGGGTGCGTGTTGACTCACCTCCGATTTTCTATGGTATCTCGTGTGAAGGGTGGAAGAACATGATCCGTCTAAGTTCCAACACATGGGATCATCAGACGGCCTCCAAGGGACCACACCGCCAAACAGTACAAATGTTGTATATGTGAGTCACATGCAATTTCGGGACTTAAACCACATTATACTGTTTGTTATAACTGAAAATGGTAATGAAAATCGCGGGGGTGCCAGAAATTACACTAACAATTACCCTCTTTATCTTCATCTAGTTATGGTTATGAATGTGCATTAAGTTTTAATGAATAGTAATAACGAAGCGGTGGAGAATGTATATTTTTCACAAGGCGGTAAAATACAAGTTTGTTCCCAGTTTTGCGAATATTTTGGTTTAATTAAAATGTATAGTAGCATAACATATTATGACAAATATGTTCCTCATGGGCTGTAAATGTTCTTTTACCACAATAAGAGTGCTTATCATTTAAAATGTGTGTTTAGCTTTCTAATCTCCAACAAATTTACATTAGAGCGAGCGACCACAGTTTTATTAAGATTTAGAAAGCCTAAATATTTTTATATCGTAGTCATAAAATTTTGATATACCTTCAGAACAGCTTTCCGCGCTTATTCAGGTGTAGGGAACTAAAAGGTTCCCTTATGACCAGTCCATTTTCAACAGTGTACAACAAAACTGACTGAATCGAATGAATTTCGCTTTTCGGACCATCCATGGTTCGTAAAACCCATTGCAGTTGGTGCCGACGTCGTCACGCCTTTAGTTTGGTCATTGCTACATTATAGTTTCTATTCTTTCTTTAATAGAAGGTATACTGAAAATAATGGAATTTCTAAAGCATAATTTGGATTTGATGCGGAACACTCTCCGCCTCCGTCCTGGTAGGTCACAGGGTTTTACTGCTTTAAAACCATTATGCTGATGGTTTATCGTATACACACAAATATTGTACACCACCAGCACCACCAAGTCCCTAAAAAGATTGAAAACCACTTTGCACAAATGAACAAATGTAAAACTGCCAAAGAATGATTGATTAGATAGTGTTTAATGTCGTTTCGTACCGTAACTGGATATTGTTGAATGTGACATGTATTGTATATTTTACCAGTTTCTGTGTATAACTAAAGTCCATACAGATTGATATCTTTTAAACCTCCCGGCACGGAGAGTGTTATAAAGAAAATTACGCTGCTCATTTTACATTGCAAATAAATCATGTCTTGGGTATGGTAGAAAAAAATGTGAAAGGTTTAAAGTATCCTTTTTGGCAGGCAGCTAATAACTAGAAATGCTTTTTTATGGTACTTTCAATTTCGAAAATAATTTAAAGCGGACAAATTTAACAACCACTTTTATGTCGTAAATAAAAAACAGTAATATACTTGTTTCAAGTTGCGAAACAATAAAAATTCTAGGCACAACTATGGAAGTATTTATAAATCTTGCGCATCGTAAATTCACTAAGATAACATTAAAAATATCAACAGATGCGTATAAAATGTCACTAGGACGTCGATTAAACGTGAAAAAAGGTTGAAATTAATTACACGCGTTATTTATAACCTGTTATTATACATCTAGTCAATGAAACAAATCATCTACCGTGACAACAATATTATAACAATAAATTATCTAACTACCTAACATTAAATTACCTAATGAAGCTGTTGTTTATTATTCCCTTTATAATACATAACGTATTGGAATAATAGATTAGATATAATTAAATCTTCTAAAACAGACAAAGTTTTGTTGTAAGTTATAATAATCACTTTTAAATCATTCGGTCAAATATAAAGGTAATATGGGCAGATGTGTAGGCATATAAATACCTACTTAAATATGTAGTTTAAATACGCTTCTATATTAAGGAATTATTATTAAATCAATTTTTTAATAATCCCAACATCATAAAAAATAAATTATGTTCATATTACCTACTGGATAAACTTCAACTAAAATCCGCTTAAAGTTTTAACATAGGCAATAAAATGATTTTTGCATTTCTAATTTATTGATATTATCGTGTAATAAAAAAGTAGAGGCCAAATTTATTGTCCGTACATTGTAAATTGTAAAACAACCTCAGGAATTCCTAAAATTAAGAGAAACACGAGATGGCATTATTGTTATATATGAACAAATGAATAATATTTACAACGAATGTTAGGAATAAAAGTTTTAAAACAGGTCCTCTGAGTAAGTCCCTTATAAATTAAGGCCAACTACTGTCTAGCAAATAAAGAAAAAACGCAGATCCAAAAATATATAAAAACTGCACCAAACGGGCAAACATGTTTTACTCAGAAGAGTTACATTACACTCTAAAGGCGTAGTACTAGTTAATGCACAAGTTTAGTTTAAACTGAAAACTATTTTTTTTATTTAAATGTTGTAAACAAGAGAGTTTTAAAACTCTAATAAAGCAGATTAAACATCCACAAAACTTTTCTATGTAGAATACATTTGAACTTTTTTTAAAAACATTTCATGTCATTGAAACTGAACTTTTTCTCTGTGGTAAAATGTATAAAATTTGTGCTGAAATCCTGCTTGGTATAATTTTCGTTTGGTAGAAAGAAAAATTAACATTGACGTCGTGACATTTTCCATTCCAATCTCAATCAGTTGTTTCTTTGAACTTTATTTGGTTGCGTGCTGAAAACTTTAAATGTTCCCCCAAAAAAATATTGTAATCCGTAAAGTTTTCACATTATCGGTCTTTGATAGTGCAAGTTAAAGACTGTGTAGTGTAGTCTGGCCGGTCATCGGCATACCTGCTAATAATTAGCCAATGGCGTGTTCAGCTCTACAGCCTGGAGCCCGGGGTCGATGTGGATGTTATACATTATTACTACTTACCTTGCGGGGGCGAAATATACTGCATTGGGCCATGCGCATTTTGTGTTGCACGTCAGTCACATGCAAATGTGAATTTTAAGCAACGCATTGCTACTGTCTGGAATGTTTATCAACATAGTTTTACATATTTTTGTATAATAAATGGGATAATATTCCAACAGCAAAGAGGTACATTAGTACATTAGTTAATTCACATCTCAAAAGTTCAACAAATCTGTAGCATTTTCGGGAGCTTTATAAAAGCCCCACTTTCAGGAAAACTTACCCTCTTCAATAAATGCAGTCGGGGAATCATAAAACATTGCCATCGTATTAAAAACCAATAAGTAATATATAGATGAAACTAGTTTAAGTAAAAGTCTAACGAAAAATCAGCTTATATTGAAGAGTTTGGCGTAAAGCTCACTCCGGTGACAAGTAAACGCTTGACCGAGTCTCGTTGAATGGTAAAAGCTCAGGACAACAAGAAAGCAAGAAATAGAGAACAAGTAGGCAAAGGGAGCAAACAGGAGTTTCGGGAACTAGGAATTAGATGGGCCAGGTCCAGAGATGAAATGGTGGGAGATTTTCTCTGTGGTGGGGCAACACTGGGGCTCTTCTCTATTGGATACCGGAGCTTTTGCTTTAGTATGACGTTCCTATAGTGGATGTGCGGTTGGTTTGAATTGAATCTTTACGGCGATACAACACTTTTACGTGGACTTTTACGAGTTTTCCAGCAATAAAAATTGTATATATCCATAACAAACTTTCTTTAAATCATAAATTTAAGAAATCTTTATTTTCGTATTATTAGTGATTTTTTTTTGTTTGGTACTTTTATTTAACTCTGGATTTTAAATACTTCTGTGGATTATAAATTTACTTCTTCAAAGGTATGCTTTTATAAAAACTATTATCTTGATAAAATGAGAAATATTGACTGAGTTATATAAAAGCTCGTATTCATAATTAGAGCGCACGCAACAGCATATAGAAACTAAAAATTAAAATGCATGTTCATATGTAATCCAATATTTTAAGAGGCGCCATCACTCATAAAAAATAGGCTTTTTTATTCAAAAACAACCCAAAGAGTATATATTTCATATAGGTTGTTTGGTAAGAATTGGTGCCGTAATTTTACACTTGAAGTATCATCGTAGCCTAAACAAACTCATCCCCATCCAACCATAAACATAAAAAATTAAAGTGTTTGTTAAGAGTTGAAGTAATTAGAAGACATTTTCATACATAATCACTATTTAAAAAAGACACGTCTTATATAAAAGTTTATTTTTATAGCATCAAATGGATATTTGTGACATAATTTCATTTTTAATGGTGTAATCAAAGATAAGATATGTTCTTGTTTCAACATGTTCCATCACGTCTGCTGCAATTTGTATACATATATTTTTATATCCATATTTAGTATGCTATATTAATCCATATGGAGGTATTTGTTAGAGGCTATTTAGCTAAAAGGCTAAAACTCTTAATACATATTTTATTTATATGAAAACCGAATATAAACAGTAAAGTGCTAGCCTTTTCCGGCTCTGACTCATTAAGTTGAAGATGTGAATGTGTCATCAAAAATCGTCAATATAAAAGTTAATCTGTTCTTGGAAAAAAAATCAATGAATGTAAGAATTTCTTCAATTTATATTAGGTCTATTTACCGAAAAAAATATGTTTTTGTAGAGTATAGCCTATACCACCACTGTACGTGATCATCGAAACAGAACTACAAATCCGTTCGTTATTCTTAAATCAACGTAACATATTGAACAAATCCAACAAATTGAATTTTATTCACGTTTTTCTGATTTTTATACAATACGGTTTTTTATATAAAAATAACACGTGTAGGCGGAAGCTTTTCTTAAAGCGCTTATTCTGTACATTTCTTTAAATGGAAACTATTATTTGTGTTTAATAAGTATGTGATGTAGTTGATTTTTTTTATTTGGTAACAAGCACGTGTTGAAAACATTTCGCTTTTGAAATGCAAGTCAGTATAACTATTAAATATATAAACAATTATACTTCTCCATCATACTAATCATCGGCACAAGTTCACAAAAAAAAATAAAATAGCTTGAATACAGAATACAATAACATTTCACACCTCCAACGCGCTGCATATTAATAACACTCAAATTACATTACCGTTTATACCATTATACTTCATCAAATGTTATTAATCCCTTTCTTCTCCGACGTTCGTCCGTCTCCTCTTCGAATCCATCTGCTTAATTCGTTTATTATGAAAAAAATTTGTTCCAAGCGTTACATCCTTTCTTTTCCTCAGCAGGCTATTATTATTTAACACCTTCACTGTATCACATAATCTTCCAATTATTTAAATTTGTTAGAACCGTAACCGGGCATTATTTTTGTTGTTATTGTACATTTGATACGGTTCTCAGATGGTGCGTTTTTTCTAAAGAGCTCATGTCACAAACACGTGATTCATCCGTTAATTTATGCCCTATCATCAATATTCTAATACCATATCAAATAAAGTATCCGGCCAGGCAGCTTTTAAATTAATATTATCGATCGCCTAAAGCGTGTAGTGTTAAAACTTCACCCTTTTAGTATAATTGTTCATGTTCCAATGAAACCCACCATTGGATCCGTTAATTATCTCTGAATTTTTGCTCAATTTTGCATCATTCAATACTCAATCATCGAGAAAAAGTCTCGATTAGTTGAAAATACGCACGTTTGTGCTTCTGCTTATCAAGATGCCATCAGGCTATTATTTATCGGTATAACAATAAAAGAGTTTGAAATGAAGGCACTAACCACCTCTTTGTTGCCGCTGGAGGCAGGCCTCTAGTTGGATTTATGTGTGTCGACCTGTCCGCCGTATCGATACGGATCGATAAGGCTTGTTATAAATCTCAGCAAAAGGCTGTACACTCGGTTTACTGGCATCTTGACATTAGTAAGACACTCTTTTTATACCAAAACGAGCAGGGACAATGCACAATGGGAGTTACTGCATGTTTCTCTTCTTATTCTATTTTTCAGAAAGCTATTACTCATCGGGCTTAAACAAAAAAGGAAATTCGGGGATCGGGATATGATTGATGTCACTGTTGGAGACGGTTCCCCATTTCGATAGCTTTGCGGAAAAAAATTACGTTTCCGAAACAAAGAGCATTGTGGATTCCGAAAAAAAGAGGCCTAATTGGTTCGTTTTCTTATATAAATAAGGAAGCGTAATGAAAAAGCGAATTGTAAGCAAAACAAATATATGTATCCTTCTACCCCTTTTAATAAAACGGGGGCCACATTCGCAAAGGCACTGGGCTGTTGGTTTAAAATACGCTTAAAAGCAATTAGCCGTAGACCGCCTGGCTCTTTATAATCCTCTTGATGAATCCCTGTGGTCTGTATTATTCCAACCCATTGCCGCTGCCGTCATCCTGTAATACCGTATTAATGTGATGGCATGAATTAAAAGTTCGAAATTGCCACTCATTGTTGCTTTATGTCAACGATTTATTGTCGTTTCATTATTTGTGCAGGAGGCACAATAATTACCATGGCAACAGGTTCAGTAGCCTGGAATTGAAAAGTTTTATTAATTCCATTTGTGCTTATGAGGAACTCTTAAGATATGCTGGGGTGTGTGGGGTTGCGGCTTGCGGTGGAAGTTGTACTGCACGTATCGATAATTTTCTGTATTTTGGGGATAACACCGAAGTGAATCCACTCGAAATGATAAAGTGAAGTGAGAATAATGTATCCCATTCATAACTTTACCGCCTTTATACAGGAGATAAGAAATAATAAATAGTTGATACATAAAGCATAACAAACTGATTATATGTACTGACTTGAATATATTTATTTACTTGAAGGTTGAGCTTTTATTTTTTAATTACTCCACTCGACTGGACCACTCGAAAAGTGAATATTAGGATGCAGTTATAACAAATTTAATTAACAATTCTGTTTAATTTTCCCCTGTTTGTCCATTGAATTCATTAAAGTTGAATGCGGGTTCACGTCAATGGTCATTTTCACATGCAACCAATTCAGATATGTTCGAGTGCTACTTGGGCGCTATATAAAGACTCATAAAAATATTAAATTTGGACTGCTTAAAAACCTATAAATTAAATAATTGTCAAATTTAATTTGTCGTACAAAAAATAAAAAGGCGGACGAAAATATGGTTCATAAATTTGTTTCAAAGTTACTTGCATTGGCAGGCAGAGAGAAAAGACGACTTGTCTTGTTTCTCGACGCGTTTTTGATCTAAATCTGTACATGTACAACATAAATCTCCTCATTATCAGAACAGCAGGCAGTAGTAAATTAATAAGTGAGATAATGTCACAGTAAAGTTGCACATACCATACGCGACGCGATGCACTCGTTTTGTTTTGAAGTTTTCGTTGTTCTTCACTTTACATCGCTGATTGCAGATACTATTTAATTAGTGTGAGACTTTTTTCTTACTGCATCCACTAAATCAGTTCTACTTGGCTGTTAAGTAAAAGAGTCACTTGAGTCGAATGTGTTTGCTTCCCATGTCAAGTATATATTGCTTTTGAAAGATAGTGTGCACCTTAACACACTCCACACACGTACTTAAATGACGTGAGTTTTATTTTATCAACGCCCGTACAAAACTCTTCGCTCGTCTGACTCTCTTACCGCAGCTAATTTTACGAAGAAAATTTTAATAAAGGATTGTTTCAAGTGCACTTGGCTCTGTGCATTGTTTTGACACATATTATTCTTCTAACTGACATATTTACTGACACACATCATGTACAAAATTCAACAATGGTTAACAATGAAATCATCAATTATGATGTGGCACTCGGTTTGGCATTCTTCCAGTCGAAGACGATCTTACACTCGGTCGTACAGTTGAGGATTTCAATTAACATCATTAGAAAGTCTGACCCTCTTCCAACTAGCGCGTACCTTCACTTTTTATTCATGTATGCGGGCGGTAATAATTTTGTAAGCGCAAAATTTCGCATAAGAAAGTCGGCAAAAAAATTTTTTACAACTTTAATTAGTGTAGAATTATGTTGTAACTAGAGGGTGCATAACTAAATATCTAATCCCTAAAAGACGAGGCGTGACAATTTTCCTTCTATACACTTGAAAGTGTAGGAAATGTATTTGCGGTGGGTCTACAGACGTGACTTAATTGTCAAGCAAAGGAAATGCAACTGAAAAGTTGTTTGAGTGTGTCAAATTGTGTGCGAGATTTTTTGATATTATGTAGTCTTGAAGTCGTGTGCTGATGCATTTGGGGGGCTGAACACAATTCCTCTCGAAAGCATCTGTTTGCCATATGAAGAGTAAAAAAGGAGGAGTACCTGTGCCATTTCAGCTCCCATTGCCCAATTTCTGTTATAGAACAACTATACCGTTTGATATTTTTCCACGAAACATCGGTTATTCTCTCCCCTTAATGAGACAGACATCTGGAGATAATTGTTGGAAAATTAATTGGCGGCTGAATGACAAGAACTTTTTGTGTGAATATTTTAATGTCTTTCCTACGTGTATGTGTACTGATTTTCTATTTTAAATTGTTTACGAGTTGTTTGTTCGTTTATCTACTTTATGGACATTTATATTTTACTTAATCGGTTACTTTTCTTCTTACAAATTCACGCTTTGGGTGGTCTCGGAAGTGACACATATTTTTTCTTATTTAAGAGTTAAAATAAATAATCCTTATATCCTATATTATATACGCTTGAATTTGAGAATGAACATAATCTCAGTACCATAATACATTGTTTATTATTTAAATTAAGTAGATTTTTATATTTCATAATTCAAGGATTTTAAAAACGGCTCCAGTCGACTTGAAACATTCTTGTAATTAAAAAAAGTTTCATTTTTAATTTTCTTCCAACGCTTTTAATTGATCAGTAATGGAGAATTATGTAAATTGTAGCCCCAGAGAATTTTACAATATAATTAATTAAGCTCGTATTTGCATGTGTCAGGAGTTGATTGTGAGATATGGATGTTTATAGTTCAATCACTTATCGTTCATTAAGTAAATTCTTATCTGGCCGACAAGATTGTCTGCTGTACGTCAAGACAATACAATGATTTATATATTAGCATTTAATGTGTAAATAACATTTGATTATGACTCAACAACATTGTCCGTACCTAAATCTTTAATGAAAACGAATTACAGTTATTAAAATAGTTTAAGTGGGGTCAAAATCAAGCACCTATTTATAAACGACCGTCTAGTATTAAGCAATAAATTTTTGTAGTTTATTAACAGCACTGCAAAATAGAGCATATACTGCACACTAGTGCATACTTGTACGGTATGCCGACTAAGTCTTCAGACACTCATTCGTTTCTAATCCAAGTTCATCTGGGTCGACAAGCTTCCAGTTCCAAGTTCTCTAAGTCTGTTTATCTTTGTTATTACCCATAACGAACACTTTAGAAACAGTGCCGCCGTTCTTATCAACTAATTACGAGATTCTTCCTTTAAAGGCAGCCTGTATTCGAAAAACTGAATAATTGAGCCTTTCTCACTGCTACCGTCACCAGCAGCTGTATATTAAGAGCACCTAAAAACAAAGGATGCGTTGTTTCCGAAGATGTTATCAGTTTCACCATGTTGCCAGCAGACCTGATGACTGATTTTGATGGCTGACAAATGTTTTTGAGTACTGAATCGAAATGAAACAGTTTAGTGACGGTGACTCGTGTCGGGTCATCAATATCCTACAAGAGACTATTTATCTCTATGTGTTTTTGCTTACCGCACGCACTTGTAAATAAACACAGAGATAAAGCGACATTTACTTGATTATGAAATTCTTCCAGGCGCGGTTTTCAATTACATCAAGTAATTATTATTAAAAAAGTTTAATTAACAAGAAATTGTAATTTGATACAAAAGATCAGTAGCACATGTTTTGTTGTCGCTTCTACCGGGTATCAGTTTCTAGTTTAGAGATTCATTAAACATCTGATATTGCGATAGGAAGCGGTAGGGAATTATTCGATATACAAGTAACCGGAGCCTGGAAGCCCATCATTTCACAGTTAGTTCATTATATCTACGGAGAAATGAGCAAAAACCACGAAACTGACTCCACGTTTGATCATGTACCCGTTAATAATCTATCACGACAGCAGCCTCTGCAGCATCTTGATATTTCCGCTGTTTATACATTTCTGTATATGCTAGCTGAGGTAAATGCTAATATACACAGTCATATTTCTTGTATTATCATTAAAATGATGCCTATAAATAACCATGAAATAATTTGCATTTCTGTTTACATTTCAGATGCGCAATCATTAAATTGACAATGATGAAAAAAATTATTATTTCATTGTTGTTGCTCCTACGGACAGCTTTTATCACGGAATGTGTCGATGTTTGTAAGTATTTGTACATTAATTGCTCTTAAAGAATTTGTGTAAGCGTTGATGCTTAAGAATTAACGTGACAACAAAAAGGGTCATTATTAGCATGTTAGGTTTTCGCCGTTTTATTCCAAACGCGCCTCTAATGAACTCCCTTTATTTGCATTTAACTTTTTATTAAAAAAAGTTCGTTTTCAATAGTACCACAAAAAAAAAGAGTAAAAGCAAACATTAATTTGAAAGGTTTATTTTTGTCGTCGCACACCAAAATTGCCAGATCAAACGATTCTAACAGTAGGTTTGTTTACAGCACAATGCATTGCGCCTTTAGGCATGGAGTCAGGTTTAATACGAGACGAAGATATTACTGCCAGTTCGTCGTTTGAACACGGCAATGTTGGGCCACATCACGGCCGGTAAGGAATCTTTCATATATCAAAATGAAACCGCTGAGATTTATTTGTTTTTCTTACCATATCAATAGGATTCGAAATGAGTTGAATGGAGGCGCTTGGTGTCCTCAACATCAAGCAACACCGGAAGCCAAAGATTGGCTACAAATCGATTTACACACTGTACATATGATAAGCGCCACTTCAACACAGGGCCGCTTCGGCAACGGACAAGGCGCTGAATTTGCTGAAAATTACATGCTTGAATATTGGCGACCGCGATTAAATAAATGGATTCGATACAGAAGTCGCCTGAACGGGGAACTGTTGAAAGGGAACGTAAACACGTATTTAGAATCGAAAACACAACTAGATCCCCCAATTTGGGCGAGCAAAATTAGATTTCTGCCATATAGCAGTCATGAAAGGACAATTTGTATGCGTGTTGAAGTGTACGGTTGCCGTTGGATCGATGGGATCGTTAGTTATTCGATGCCGCAGGGTGACAAACGGGGTGGCAGTTGGGAGTTCTACGATACAACATACGACGGCCATTGGGACGGTGAAAAACTCCACTTCGGACTTGGACAACTTACAGACGGCCAAAAAGCCCCAGACGATTTCAAAGATACACCCTATTTGGAGAATTCACAGGGTTGGGTCGGATGGAAGAATGAGACACGAGATGGCAAACCTATTGAAATAACATTCGAATTTGATAAAGTGCGCGAATTCACTGCTGTGCATATCTATTGCAATAATCAATTTACAAGGGACGTGCAGGTGTTTTCCGATGCGAAAGTGCTCTTTAGTGTTGGTGGAAAGCGGTACAAAGGCGAGCCCATAACGTTCGATTACATGGAAGATCGTATTTTTGAATCACCTCGTAACATTTCCATCAAGTTGCATCATCGCGTTGGGCGATTTGTTAAACTTCAGTTGCATTTTGCTGCGAAATGGATGTTACTTAGTGAGATTACATTCGAGTCGACTGTTGTTAATGGGAATTACACAATGGAAGAAGAGGAGATCGAGGAAGAGGAGCAACTGTTGCAAAAAGACCAGATCATTACATCGGGATCGGGAAATAGGAATGTTGTTAGTGCGGTGAATAATCCTTCTGTTCTTGGACAGTATTTGGGAGTTATAGTGGGAATCTTGTCGGTGTTGGTGGTGTTAATGTTAACGGTAGCACTGTATATAGTAATTCAACAGAGAAGGTATAAATCTTCGCCAAGACCGTCTCAAGTGCCAGGCGGATGCGATAAGGCAGCTTTGTATCGTGAACCGAGTATGGGCAGACTTCCGAACAGTGATTATGCAGACGTTCGAGATCCCGAATATGCCGTACCTCTGCAGCCTCCGCAGACGCCTCGGGCTCCGCCACCCCTGCACAATTTCCTTCCGAAACCACCGCCAGTTCCGCCACCCTCCGAGAAATATTATGCAGCTACGGAGATATGCAACACTGGCTTCGTGCCTCCACCACCGCCCCTCTCTACCCCACCCCCCGTACGGCTTAGTAGACAACCAAGATATGTTACAAATACTAGAACCTATATTGGACCCTAAATAACTGTGATAATCATTTATGGCCTCTTTTTGTAGACATTATATTAGTAAGTGTTTTCTTTTAATTTAATTTGAATTAATATATTATCAATATGTGCTAGGAAGAAATTAATGGTGGTAATATTTTGTTTCAGATCTATATTTACTTTATTCAAGGCTGATACTACCAAATATAATGGCTTATTTAATTTGAAAATTTTTAAGTTAATTTGCATATAAAATAAGACAATCTTAATGCTAGATGTGGTATTATCGTAAGTAAATGTATTTGTAAATAAAATATATATTTCCCCCTATATTTTCAATTATAGACTGTTTTTACCTTTGTACATATCCATTACTGTATTGTAAATAAAAAAAAATAGACAAGTATTATCAAAGTATGTTAAATTATGATTTTATAATTGTATAATTTTAAGTTTTTTTTGTCAAATTAATAATACAGAAGGTTTATAATTTATTAATTAAAGAATTCCATGAACAAGCAGTACTTGTGTTTCATTGGGTTTTACGAAAAGAATAAAGACAAAAGGGAAGACAAACAAAAATTGTCGTAATAAGTTAATTTCAGAAATATACTGGTATTCACTTTATCACGAGTTTCATTCTTTAATTAGTAACTTTGTTTGCTTTATGCAACAATAAAACAGAGACTCAATTTAATTAGTTATTTAACTTAATGTAGAGTTTACAAAATAATTAGTAAATCTGTAAAGTGTCGTAAAAAATTGCATCAACATCGATTTCAATAAGTAGACTAATTCTTTCCACATCAAAAGATCGCTACCAGAATCTCATATATCTTGATTAATGACAAAAGTCCCTGAAACAAATGAAACTTAGGGACATGTTTACGTTTCAGCAAACATTTGAGATGAGGGAAGTTAATGGAAGAATATAGACAGTTATTGGCAACGGAGCAGTTTCGCTTATAACTTCTACATGCAAGATTATTGGATTGTTGGAATAATAACAGAGCTATTTTCGTATAAAGAGCACCTACAGTTTTATAAGCCACTTCAAAGAGGCATACAGTTTATTTTTGCTAATTATCTCAACGAATGTTTTTATTCAATTCACAGAACATGTTGCCATTCCAAACAACTAAAATAAAGGTTCAACTTTATGGCTATAATTTATCTGCGGGCACAAGACGTTTTTAAAACTTGACTGTGTATAAATCACTTGCATTAGTTTGGTAAGAGTTTGCATAATTCAAAAAAATGCCGATTATATTAAAGTTATAAATTTGAGCTCATCTAAAAAGAGAGTAAAGTTTTTCTACATATTTCAAACGATAAATCTTGCAGAGGAGGAGAATCATTTTTTTCCTGTTTAGATATTTTTGGAGTGCTTATTCACACGACCATCCAAGCTACATGGCATATTAATAAACTTAAGCATCTCGCAATTACATCTTACATAGGTACATTATTTCTTTATGATAAAGAAAAAAGTTAATAATAGAAAATATTTCATATTGCGCCTTTAATAATAATTTAACATCAAATGCACATAAGAAGAGCTTTAATATACGTCGCTCATCATAAAGGAAGGTAAATTTCATGTTATGAAATTTTGACGTTGATATAAAGCCAATAAGGCAAAATTCTGTGACGCCAACGAACCATGAATACGAGACAGGCCTCAAAAGTTCGCTGCTAAAACGTGTTAAGTGGGGAAATTTGCAAAAGTCTATTGTTAATTTTGATATAGTTAGTCTTGAACTTTATTCTTCTCCCCTCTTGATATCAGTCATATATTAACCTTCATGGTGTTCAAATATATTCTTTATTGGAATATTTTCCAAGAAGAATATCCACTCTTTGGCATATGTGCTAATATTCCAATTCCACTTTACTGCAGATTAATAAGCTTGTAAATTCAAATCCCTCCTTTAACAATGGACAGATCCATTGTTACCCTCACGTATTTAGTTATATAATTAGGTATGATGTTACCAAATTCATCACACAATTGTTACATTGTTGATGTGGGTCCAGCTGGGCCTTGTGAGGTGAGATTTGTTACAATTCAGTAGCCAGTCGGTCTTTGCCACATTTAATACAATAGACCGTATTTTGGTTTCCAAAAGGCTCCTGTCTAGCATATTAACTTGGACCGCAGATGAATGAGATTTTAGAATTACAATAGATGTCAACTAGGCGTGTAAACTGAATCGACGATTGTTATTTTGGGGCGATTTATGTGTAAATGAGTACAACAAACTGCCGTGATAGAATCGTTTCCAGTTGTTAAAATTTATCGTATTAAATAACGCATCTCTGTGTATAATATATACGTAGGCATATCGTGGTTCGTCTCCATTCATTTCTCCCTCAAAACTTTGTTACAAAATTACATAAATATATCTAATGCTTTCATAACGAAAAGCCATAACTTTAAATTATAGGTGGATTCGATGTATAGTATAATAGAATTCGTTAAATCAGACAACCGTAAAATATTTCCAACCATTCTAACAAGACTTAACGTCAAGTAATAATCTTTAGCACGTGATTTTATAAATGCATTGAAGATGCAGTTGTTGCTTAGGTTTCCCATTTACAATTTTAATGAAATCATATCAGATACATACGGAAAGTTAATC
This sequence comes from Silvanus unidentatus, assembly GCA_963930825.1. Lineage (NCBI taxonomy): Eukaryota > Metazoa > Arthropoda > Insecta > Coleoptera > Silvanidae > Silvanus > Silvanus unidentatus. The sequence continues at coordinate 16,947,946 of OZ005761.1, forward strand.
TTACTTCTACAAGGAATTCTATTCGAAGTTTGTATTTAAATTTAATTCTAGTTGCACACAATTAGCAAATGCAATTTAGTGTTAAATTAAACAAAATTGCAAATTGGGAGCATGCTGTAAGAAAATACCCTCCTGATTAACGATTACGTGAGCACAATTTCCAAATCCAATTAAAATTATTTTTCTACTATTCAGTGTGGGTTTATATTGTAGTGCTTTTGCATTTAAAAAAGACATCATTTTTGTGCCGTCTACTCACATATTCAGTCACGTGCCAAGCCAATATTATTCACGATGGTATTGAACAACCCCTTATAAACGGCACACACAATTCTATCCCCGTTATAGCGTTATATGAGACTCCTCGTATCCGATTACCGTTTTCCAGGGCTTAAAAACTTATTTTAATCTTTTATGTACTTTTTTTACCAATGTTATATGAGCACACATGACCGTAGTTTATGCACTAACAAGTTATTTTGTAAATTTCAAAGCAACATAAGTTATTATTAGTCATGCAATTTTGCATGCGAACTTTAATAAGAATCTCATTCCTGGACTTAAACTTTGTGAAATCCATTTCACACTTTTCTTGCGGAAAATGTGCATTTGAACCAGAATTCGTGTTTTTCTACCTTCACGTGGGATTAGTAGGAATTATCATAACGTGGGAAGGGGGACAATGTAGGAATAAAAAGTAAAGATAATTGATCCAGCTGCACAATACTCAACTCTGTATGTGCTCTATACCTTGTTACAGCACCGCTTGGGAACAAACAGAAAGCATAATAATAGTGGAATGGTATTATTATTTCTTTTAGAAACTTTTTGGGTCACATCTGCTTCGAGTGGTCTCGTATTTTCATGGTTTTAAGTGAATATTTCGCTTGTCGATTAGGAGACCTTCAAGTGTTAATGCAATCTGAGATACCCTAAATACGAGTACAGAAATTAGTTGAGATTCTGACGCTGTTACCCTCTTGTTTCGCCCTATCTTTGGCGATAAACAAGTTGTTTCGTCCAAGAACCATATCAATTAACTTAATGTTCAATAAAGGGTCATGTAGGTCTCAAGATTGGGTTTTATGTCAAGTTTTGTTGCACTGAATTGTTTGCTAGCCGCAATAAAACTCTTCGTAGAACTGAAACTAATGAACATTAATTTCGGTTATATGTGTTCACGTTTTGGCCATATTTTTCTCTGCCTGTAAGCAGGTTAAATATTAAAGAATATAGCACCCGGTTTGTTTTTTTTAACAAGGACACATTCAATTTTATAAAGTGTTGTTGTGAAATATGCAACAACTTAAGGTAGATTGTATCTTTTTATCTTCTACCAAAACATTTAAATAATACACATTGAGTGGAATGTAGAAACAAGAATCATTAATGTCATCTGTTACAATAACATTAGCATAATTATGCATTTCGATATCAATCTCCAAGTTTTATACTGCACCCAACTAAACGAAAATGAGACGACAAGGACATGAGGAGACGAAGTCTTTGAAAAAAATAATTAAGATTCGTCACTGATACATGCCAACAAAATGGAATTCTAATTAAGCAGCTTACGATGAAAGAATGTCTTTTAAACTAAAGATGATAAGACCCCTATAGCTACTTATCGTTCGAAGCTGATTTGCAATTTAATATTCCAAACTTTTACAAAGTACAGATCAAAAGAAAATTCGCTCTAATACAGTCTTAATATCAATTTTTAAACTAATATTATATTCATGTCATCTAGATCTTGACATCTTAGTGAAGATGAAAATAATTAATGCCAATATTCGAATATCATCTAACGTTATAATCAAAATACACCCAGCGAATTTTAATGAATATTTTTATTTCATAGCAAATGAAGAAGGTTGAAATATTACGACATTCTGAAAATCGAATAAATCTGTCGTCTAAAGCGAATATATTCGCTTTGACCCTTTAGACAAATAAGATAAAATTTCATCTTATGTGGCTTGCAATATTCGCCAGTATACTAGGTGAATACAAGTACGAGTATATAGCAAAATATATTGTCCCAAAAATTCAATAAACAAGACAATAAAGAGCCTTAAGCCTGTTGCAGACAATTTTGTTTTTCAATTTCAAAGCACGTACAATAATTTTTGTTTGTTGTTTTCTTACTGAAATTGTTGGAAAGACTGTTTATTGTTAAGACTTCTTCTTCGTACACAGATATCCTGTCTTCGTATTTTCTACTCTCGATTTGTATGTAAATTAAGAGGTTTGTATGTTTTGTGAAATAATTCAATTGAAAAAAATTACTCTTTTCGTAACCACAAAAGAAATGCTAAATTACACTCACATTTAATTACAAATATCGCTTTAAAATATGGAATAAACATTATTTATTAGTAGGTATATTGCTTTCTATTACATATGCACATAAACAACGATATTAAAAATCTACCTTACGTATATTCAAATCATGTTAATGCTAGTTTCACCATATAAAAGCAGGTGTTATTGAAAAGAATAACCTTAGCCTTTAAATCTCTGAATTGGATTTCAAGAGGTGAACTTTCCTTGGTTGTTGAATCAAACTAAATATGACTATATGGGAATAATCCCGTTCTCCCATCAATACATTCACAAGTACCTTCCATTCGTCCCATAAATACTAAAACATTTATTGTGTTTATTGAATCATCTGAAAAATTGAACGTCCTAAACAAACACATAAGCTTTTCGCCCTTCTCTATAGATCGAAATCGTAAGCCTGCTTTTCCTCTATTCTCTCTTTGCATTTATTTGTACAGATGGGTAAGTCCTATACGAAAATCTTGATGTCGACCACCCCATCAAAAAATATCGACATGTACATATACGTTTGGGTGTTATAATACCCGAACTCCTATGTTATTTTATTGGTCAAAATTTATTATGCGGACGCGCCTCGAGTGAAAGCGACTGAACAAACATTTATGTTATCAATAAAGTTGACTTGTGCCCATTACAATTTCGAATTGTAATTCAATTCTGTTTAATTAATTAAATAGGCGTCTCCTATAAGTGATGTTTTATTGCTCGTAAATTCCATACAGTTCCAAAACCGAATACCTATTTATTACGATTATTCAAAACTTAATCACCCATCCACTTGTTCCGGTTTTTTGCTTCTTTTATTGGCTATTTAGATGCAGAAATTCTGCGATTATAACGTCTGTAGGTGCAAATTATAGGATCATAAGATATTTTTAATGAGATAAGAGACTAACGTTAATTTGTACAACACCTTTGCTACTCTCTTAACGCACTCCCATATATTTATTGCATTTGTGCTTACAATGTAATCAAGAGTAAAAAAAGAGTGATTTGTATTTATTAAATGAAACACGCGAGACGTAAATTTAATTCCAATATTGTGCGTGGTCGGAAATTTATCACATGGGAAAGCAAACATATCCAATAAATATTGTTATAAGAAACCATATTCTGATAATAATAACTACGGTCTTTAAATAGGTGGATAGTTGCATGTTGCAGTAGTGCTTGCATCTGGTGCAATTTGCTTTCATTAAGTGGCCAAATTCATCATACTAATACGAACTTGTGTATACGACGGATTAATTATGATTAAAAGAAAGTTCTGCTTTCAATTAGATGGTTGCTATTTCATTATTAGATATAGACCGTGTGCATACGAAACGAAATTCATTAAACTGGTCTGCGTGCATATGGCACCAAGTTTGTTGCTTGTTTACTTGCAACAGATTAAAGCAGCCAATACGAAAGATATATACTTTATTTTTAACACACATTGAAAGAGGCGAGCTATTCGTATATATAAATCTAACCGATTCCTATACTCCTTTTACTTGGCTTTGATTAAGTATTTGTTGAGCATTTTTCATCGTGAAAGTTTCAATGAGAAACTTTATGTTGGAGTTATAAAAATGAAATAAATGAAGTGAAGAAAAGTAGAGAATTTATATGAAAATAAAAAAAGCACACACCGTTCAAAACCAATACAGTGTTCAAGCAAGAGATCCTGTCCTGTTAATGGAATGACTGCGATGAAATATATGCGTCGATAAAATCCGCTAATGAATTGATAAATGTTCATGGTGTTAAATCGAAATTGGCGTGCATGCAGTAATTAGTAATTTCGGTGAATCCTGCATGCAATTCGGCAATTTGAAAAATCCAAAAAAGCGATTAGCATACATTTTTCAATTCTATTGAAAAATATCGTGTATATAATACCTGCTGCATTGTCAGAGAAACAATATAAACTTGGAATAGATTTACAGCATTCCTGATGCTTATTTATGTTTCAGTAGGAAAGTGACATTAAAATAAGCCACTATTACAAAGTGATGACGTTATAAATCTCTCTCATCCCGCTAATCTACACTGGATCAAGTCAGACACACACACACATACACATTTACGGACCGATATGACCAAGTTACAAAACTAATACAGATAGATTTCCCGCGGGACATTTTCTACTACACTTTCTATACTATAGTTGGATGGTCAGTCGCGAAAAAACCACTAGAGCCCCTTACCGCTGTTTATACTCTTCCTATCTCGAAGACGTTGTCTTAGATAAAGCTAAATGATATAATAAACTGCACTGTCTGATGCCACAAGATTGTGTACTGTTGCAATTTTATAAAAATCAACTTTTAAAGCCTACATGGAAAAGCTTCTCGTCTCAGCACACAGAATCTCTATAAAAATGTTTCTTTATTTTAATTAGTATTGTAAATTTACCAAGGAATTTTATGCCCACACAAACGATGCTCTCTCCACGTCTGAAAAAAAATCAATGCTAATGAAATTTTATTTGATATATAGAAGTGCCTGAAACTTCCCCTATATCTGTCACATAAATAATATAAGACTTGCTTCACATGTTTGTTTGACCGTTAGAAAAATAAATTTCATTAATTTATCAGGTCAATAGAGTTCAATGTGCATCAATAAACATAAATGAATGTATGGTATAATAATTTAATTATCGTTTATTCATTGGAAAAATTCATTCTAATTAAAGAAAAAGTGAATTTAAATTTCTAGAGCCTATTAAAGTTGGAAAACAGTTAGAGTTATGAGATTAATAAATGGCAATGTGAAGTAAAATTAATTGTAAATGTTTATTATATGATTCTTAAATTGAATTTCAAACAGCTAAGGTAAAAGAATTACTAGTTTATCTATACAATGAATAACTTTATCACAGACTGGTTATTTAAAATAGGAAAGTTCGGTGACTTAATTAAAATAAATCTACAATTAATTAAGTGATTAAAATTTCTTCTACCACATTACCAATGATTATTTTGTGATGTAGATGATACAGAAACAATCATTGACAATCATAAATTTGATAATTAAACAGAATAAATAATTTCATTTCAATATGTATGTATGGTAATTCTGCCAATTAAAAATCTTGATGTCTCACCAGTTAGCAACCACCTTATCACCATCATATTTAATGACATTTTATTTATTATTAATTCATTGAACATTTGTAGATACCTTATCAATGGAAATTGTATATAATAAACTACAAGTTGAACAATTTCAAATTTCTTTTATAATTAGGTAATGATGGTTGACAAGTTTATCATTTTAATCTATTCATTCCATTAATGTGACACATGTATGCTATATTTACTTTTGCTCATTAAATTAACTTGATGCAAGTTTTCAAAACAAAGAGTTTCCTTCACAAAGCTAATAATTGTTGATGTATATCTTTATATGCAAGATAGAAATGTAGGTAAATCATATGATTTTTTGCTTAACCGCACCAACATTTATTGTTCAAACTCAAAAAATACATTTACGTACAGATGAATTCGACGTTTAATGAACGCTCCTATGTTTTTAATCAAGATCTGGCCATTTTCGTGTACCATGTAGGATCAAACATAAATAAATGCTTTATTTACAACGGAAATGGTACTCCAAATGGAAACGTAAAATAATTGAAAATTATAACATAAGACATGTTGTCACCACTGGCTATTAGCTAATAAATATAATCATATTTTGTTTGGGTGATGTTACCACACCTTTCTGTAATTGTATACACCTTTATTTCATATCAACACATGTCAAAACAAAACTTTCAATCAGCTTCTTCCATATATAGTCGCACCACAACGCCACATAAAATCCACTTTTAATTCCTCTCCATCATTTCCTCAGCTAGAAGAATGCAATGACACAACATGTGATTTGTCGCATAATGTTACTTATTATAAAAACCTTTGTAATATTGTAATAAAATGTGAAACATATACAACTCACCCACTTCTTCTGTTTATGGAAAGCGGAATATAAATATTATGAAGATGAACGTTCAGTGCCTCAACTTTGACAAATTGAATGTCTGAAATGCATCTGTCGGCACGTTTACAGTGAAGGTAATCAATTTCAAGATGTGTACAACATACAAGAAAAAAATCGTAAAACGAAATGAATTTATTAGAGGGGCGTAAAACTGCGAAATCAAGTGCCTTGATTAATGCTTGCAATTTTATGACAACTGTATTTTATTATTAACTACACATAAACTTGTGGGGAGACAAAATGTCCATTAAAGGCCTTGTTCATATTCCGCCAACACTTGTTTATTGCACAGTTTGGTTATACAATACAACGTAAATATTTCTCTCAAATGTCGATATATATATATATATATATATATATATACATATATGTATATATTTCGACAAAGTATACGGAGAGGTGGTTTTGTTATTTAATGGAAATCCATTTCAGATTACCCACCTATATTGAAATGGATTATTAAAGTGTTCGGTGAACTGAATTCAAATGATTGCTTTTAGCCTAAAGGTATCGCTTAGAGAGCACCCAGTACAAGATAAATGCATTTTTCAATAATAAAATTAATGATTTACTTTAAAATATGCGGAGCACAAAAATTATTTGAATAAATGTATGCATAATGCCATTATTAAATTACTGATTTAATTCTCATTCATTTACACATATTACAACTTACAACAATATCCCCCCAATTACCACAGTTACATTTTAATACAAAAGGCGAGTTGCATGTTTTATTAATATTGTGGGCACTTATGTGTCTTGATGCCCACACAATGCGCATCTTACAGGAAACCGTAATTCAACGGATGATAAATGCAAAAATGAAGCACATGCACTTGTGTACTGACGCCGTCTTTCTAAATGGCCAAGACTTGTTATAGTAATAGTATACAAACATATTATACTTGTGGTATAGTGGTCATAAATTTCGCGACATAAGATCATGTTGAATGCTTGCTGGTTCATTGCTTTGTTCTTAACGGCCCTCCTACGAGATCCACTAATGAAACATGTTATTCAATGCGTTCTTCTACAATACGAACATATTTTCAGATGGAAAGAAAAATTCTCACTAACCACATCTGCAAGCGAATATAATTTATGGCGGTAATTAAGAAATCAGGTGTAAAGACTAACAAGGTGAAGCCGGCAAAATATTTTGCCTGTACACATGTGCCTCCGTTTCATTTATAAAACCATAAATCCATCAAGAATGTGAAGAAGCGAGTCGCTCGTGTTACTATATAATATATAGTACATGGGGTGCGCCTTTAAGGGGATTAGGATTTGCATGAATATCGGGAGCAGTGCGTGTGCTGCCGCATTTATTCGTTTCGGGAGCCCAATATTTATGGCTATTCCCTTGTTTTACCTTTACTATCCGCCTACCACTGTCAGTTGTCTTGATACTTTCAATAATACACTGCATTACAGGGATTTATAAACCAATGGAATTTATTCCACATAATTCAATAAAATCGTTTGTGAAGTACTTAAATAAGACGAACGATGATATAGCATTGTGAAGGACTTTATTTTCAGCAAGTCAAACAATTAAATGAATGTATCTCGGTTTAATATTGTAAACCTACTGGCACATCCCTTAATGCTTTTATCCATTATGTTTATATGTGGCGGCCACAAAGCATGCTTGAAATTGCATTTTGCATATTATACCAAATTTAATTGCACCATTCGTACATAGATATGTGTGTATGAAGAGAGAAGCGTCAGCGTCTCGTATTATAATATGCCATCCAAAGTGCATCAGCTTGGCTACACTTAATTCGCAGATATTCTGTGGATGGTGCAGTGAAATGAGCTCATCCTGTTTACAATTCAAGGCATATAAGTTATAAACAGGAGATTTGGTCAGTTATGCAGGTTGATATATGTATGAGAACACCGATGTAAAGCATGTTGGTCAGACTATTAATCACTGGAGGGCGTTATATACCACGTGTCTTCCCACCCATTTACCAGAATAGAATATATCCCAAAGTTCCATACGGAGAGGAGCGCCACGTAACCGGGAATTGCTTCCTCATAGGAAACAGATACATACATGATACATGACTGTTGTATCTGGGAAACTCAAAATGTTGACAGCAAAAATATGTGATATTGCAACTGGAAGTTTTCGTATAAATAGTTACACTATAGATGTTGTGAAATTTTACGGAAAGCTTGAGATATTTACAGGGAATTGGAAGTTAAGGAAAAATAAATGAAACATTTAGATTGAAGAGAAAATGGAAAATCAAAATAACAAGCAAATCTTGGCGTGAGAAATTGGCATGTGCACAGCTAAATATATAGACACCCTCCGAAGTAATAAGGATATATGGGGGTGGTGTAAAGTGCAACGGTCTTAAGTTGCCATTTATCTATTAGGGAAAGAATAATGCTTCCAACTAGATGTTCCTTTTTGTTGCTAATTTCCGAACACACAAACTACAATGCAGCATGTTGTAGTATTACGACATTAAAAGGCACTGAATGTATTTTATGTATATTGCTGGGCTTGTTTGTAATAATGTAATTACCGATGTGTGTGTACTGTATGTGGTTAAAAACGCAATGGAAACAATAAGTCGGTGTATTTATTATATTAAGTATTTCAAAATTACCACATATACCTATAAATCAAACTGAAAAACTTGTAACAGAAAACATAATCACAAACATCATAAAGTTTCATATGACATGGAGTAAAATTGTTTCGCTGTCAGTAACAGACTCTATATTTCAGTTGGTAATTTAAAACTGAACGTTTGTTTTCTACCCCATGTGGTCCATGTCAAATGCAGATAAAAGAAACTATGAAAATACCCAAGTAAAATGCAACTTGGACATTGTTTTTCGGTACTTTGTATTTTGAACTTTCTTGCACACCAAAACTTTCTACTATAAAGTGAGGAATAAGAATCTCTTTACTAATATGTAATGTTATATCCACATTACCAACACGAACTGAAACACGTATACAAAATTAACAAATAAATCGAGATAAATTATCATGAAAATGGCTTTTCACAGCTGGATCACTTAAACTTTAACCAATAAATGATTTTACAATATACCGCTATAGATTTTAAATTCATAATTAGCTAGTTTATTGGCCATTAGAAACAATTTGCTCATGTTTGAGAAATACAACAAAAGAATAAACAGCTATTTGAAATCACGGCTCCGTAACCTTTCACACTCTGTATGTTCGTTCTGACATGTAATACCATCATGATTTATGCTGTAACAGAACACCACGGCGAGCTCAATCAAACTAACACAATATAACCATTGAGTATCTATACTATAAGAAAATATAAAAAGATCAAAATGCGCCCACACCTAACAATAAAATTAGAAAAAAGTACAAAATCAATTAGTAGGCGCAAAAGGTAATTATATTTTTAAATAAAAACCTATTCGAAGTGCTCATAAATCATATTAGTCGTGTTGGAAAAGCAATACATTGGCCAGTGCTTATAAAATAGCTTAGTTAAGTCCTGGACAAGGCAGTCAGCCAGCAGGTCTGACTAATGACTTCAAGACAGCGGCCGTGCGTTCGACTGTCAATCACCAGTGTGAGAACAGATGTTGAAATCATCCATCATACTCGCTGAAATGCCTGACACCACCGCTAGCAAATATGTTGAAAACACTAGAAAACGTATAGTCGTAGGATCATTGATACATTATTGAGGAAACTGTCCATCACGAAGGCAATCCCAATTCTCCTATGAAAATTTATATATGTATGTCTTGTTATTATTATTATGATTCGCTTTATGACTTATTAGATTTCGTTATTCGGTTAATGCCACCATAACATCAGCCCCAAAGTTGAAAATTAAATTGGGGAAACTCGTACACTGCAAATCAGGGTTTTCTTACTGAATTATTTAATTCGTCTCACACTAGTGCTGTGGAGCGTGAGTATGTGGGGGAGGCAAGTATATCACTTTTACCACCAAGACACATAATACAACAGCCCTAGGTAATAACTTTGAGCATATAGTGGTATTATTTATTTATTATTAATGGATTTCCATTAGCTGTGAACAATGGTGTTAGTGAAGCGAAGGATAACGAAATCGAGGGGCGGATGTTGCATAAAGTAAGTACACGTATGTACCATTCAAACATATCTATTGTATGACCACCCACAAATCTCAAGAAATACATGAATTTCCCTCATTGACGAGAATGACATAAATAAATTGTGTTCCTACATGGTTCCCTATCGTTTCGCAAATGTTAGTGCAGGTCGCAGGTCTAAATACTTATATGTAGGTACATATATTCGTATATGTACATACATATGTATATTTATATGTAAATGTAGAGGAGAGGGTAGATTAAAATGTTTACGTTTTCACCACCCTAACAAGTTAAAAAGTGCAGTTCTAGAATTTGTATTATTAAAGTACAATGACATTTCTAGATTAATAAATATAAAGCATTAATAAAAAAGGGTGTTTTATTTTGTGTTTTTTTATAATGTTACTTATTAAACGCACATATATAGGAACATGAAAAGTAATGATGGAATAATAAACTTTATAACATTGTAACACGATTCTTCCAATAAATTAATGTTTGTTTAAGATAATAATAGCGCTTTATTCGAGAATATTATCTTGTATTGTTATATAATACTGATGAACTATTAACTATTAAACGTGGTAATGTTACATTATACATTAATGTAGATAATATCTTCACAGAAGAGGCGTTTCTGTACACAATAGGAGTCTCTAAATACACACCAACCGGTCATATTGTTCTGTTCTAATATCAATTTAGTCACTTCTTAGTATATTATTGTAATTAATGTCCTGTATATATGATTATGATTAATTACTTCCCTCATTAAATATTGCTATCGTGTTTTTTGCAACCGCATTCAAAGAAATATAAAATTAATGCACCCTCCATAAAATGGTAGAAATGGAAATAGCGAACACATACTTGCACTGAATCCTGAAAACCTTAAGAATGTCTCTTTAACGATTTCCACATGACCGAACAGTGGCAACGCAATGACCAATAAATCCCGTTAATTGTGGTTATCGCTTCTAGGGGTTCCATATTTATTGCAAATTTAACATAAACATCGTGTGTACAGCTACAAAAATAATATTGCTCTTCTGAATGTTTTTCGGTTCAATTTAACCAAATTGCTTATTTAAAATGCCAAATTTATTACACGACGCGTTTTAACTGAAATTAACAGTCCATGGGGGACAATTTGGCCATGTTTTCTAAATCCGATAAATCAGAAACAAATTGACACAAGACACATCAAGAGTATTTAAATAGTCGCCATATCACCAATATGTAAAACCTGAAATGCCACTTGAGAATGTAATTATTTCCAACTGTAATTAGCAATATTGATATTTCGAGATTTGTCCAGTCACTCGGAATATGAAATTTAGATTTTAATTGATTAATAATTCTTTAAAACTTTTTTAATAAAACACCTCTTAAAGTGTCTAATTCGTTGAGTGATTTGTCTTTATTAAAGAATGAAGTGGAGGAAATATTTCTGACCTTTATAAAAGAGAGTGACCACATTGTATGTAATATTAAGGGAGTGAAAAATCCTACATAGGGGCGAGGGTGTTTTCAAGCCATTACATAACAACACTAACAGCGGGGGCAGACCTGTAACAAGTGAAATAAAGCAATCTCACGAAATGTACTCCGTAGAGTCGTCCTGTGCATTCCTCGAAAATCAATAAGTATGCCTGTATATTTCTACAATAAATTCTCATGCCCTTTTTAATCATCAGGAAAGCCGTTTGAAAAAATAATTCAATAGAAATCAAATACAAATAGATTGTAGACACTTAGATAAAAAATGCATCCAAATTTTTTCCATTCCTCCTTTTTGGTCTAAGAAAAGTGCTCCTCGCCTGAGGCAGGGTGCGGCTTTCATTTGTATTAGGACTGATGATTTTCAAAAGCTTTTTATTGTTCAAGTAGAATACAATAAAAGCACAATATTGCTGAGTGCCTGATTTCCGGCATTTTTATACATCTTGCCATTTCATATAATAAAATCGTATTATGACAGTTTCAATGAAATCACTCTGTGATTATGTATTTTTTTTGTCTAAGGATGGCATCTAGTTATCTTGGAGAGAATTTAATTACCCTAATTAAGAAATAATTATTTATACATGTCAGGATGCTTTAAGAGATACTAAGCGTGCGACACATACTTTATGCTACCTGAATTCGGTGTTTATGTTTAATGTAATCTAAAATTAACATTCAGTAGTCAATCGTGCCTAAAGCCAGATTACGGGGATATATTTTAGTATACATAAAATCGGTTAAACACGTCACACATGTGCATAAATAGATATTTTAATTCTATTTACTAATTACTAATTTCTCAACCTAATCAGAAATGGATTCAGATTAATTCGAAAATGATTGAACAAAAAATCGCAATTATGATTCGTTCAACTCTATGCTCGCTAATGTATTTCACCATAAAATTAATTACACTTTTTATGTTACATTTTCCCGGTAAGTTGAGTGAACCAGTAAAAGAACATCTGTGGGAACTAAATCGCAAAACACATGAAACAAACAACTTAAAAAATATTTATTTGACCTATACTAATTAAAGGCGGTGCGGTAAGTGTTCAAATATTTGTGCCCTATTCTGATTTGACTAATAAAACTAGCCCCACACTTGCACATAAATGCAGTATGTTCTGGTCTGGGGATAAAACCGGATGCACATTTAAAAGATGAAGAGTTTATTTGTGTTCGTTAATAAGGAGGAAGGTCGACGGCGACGCCTGTTCATAATAACTCTCTTAGATGAGGGCCACATATCATATGTGACCACATCAAAGCAAAAATTCCTTTACTTGTTATTCACTGCCTCTTCCGATCACCGTATATCATTCAGGATTTACTTTATTTACATTTTATTCGTGAATTAAAATGTGCATACAACTACGAATAGAAACGTATGCACAGGTACCTGACGCCTTTTTTACTTTCGACTAGGTATTCGTAATTTATCGAATTTATTATATACGGCTCATAGTCATAACCGCCAAAAAAAACGTCAAAGGGAATAAAGCCGCACATATGAAAACACAGATTTTAGGATTGCAGTTTAGAAAGAAAAGCACTGGGTAGCCATCCCTCGGGAAATTCTTCAGTATGGTATGGTTGATCCCACTGTCGGATTTAATACTTCACCTTGTCTGATACTATTCATGTACACAAAATGGGGTTTGAACGCATTACATCCCTCCAAGTCCCCGCTAAACGACATTACAACTTTAGCAAATACAATTCAAATGTGTATTTTTTATAAAAAGTTTTCTTTGCATCAATTCAGTCCGCTTGAAATGTTCTTTAATACAGTCAACATTTATGTATGCAGATTGTCTTTCGATGTGTATTTTCTCGATTTATGTTTTATGACTCCTCATACCACTTGTTGCAAGTCTCAAACATATATACAACGCAAACAAATGTTTAAAATCTATTTTTCCAACATTTGTGCGGAACGAATGAAGCATTGCTAAAATGATTAATGTCTTTACAACACTTTTATGCATGGAAAATTAGCCTCGATTAGTTGATTAACAAAAAGTTAATTAAAACCCACAATCTATTTATACCACACATGTTGATTCTTGGGAGATTTCGAAAATTAAAAATCAATCAATATAAAAACTTGCACCGGCTGGTGTGTCTAAAATAAACATCAAAAGATTTTTATTTATCTCTTCTCTAACCAGCGATGTTTTAAAAAATGTGTTCGCCTCAATTTATTTCCCGACGTACAATGTGTATTTAAATAAAGTGTGAACGGCAATTTGTCGGAAAAAATTATGCCTTCTAAACATACGTTTTAGGTAATTGTGGTAATAAAGTGTATGGAGAACAAATCAGGTAAAACAATTTTGAGAAAAGTCTTAAACTGATAAGCGTTTAACTATCAATGTGATTCTGATTAAATTAGAAACATGTTGTTGCAATTACTTTATGTAAAACAAGGTCTTTTTTGTAGTATGTGTCAAGAAATTCGTGACGGATGGCATTTAGGCGTCTAAAAGCAATCACTCATTCACACTTCTATAGTGTATATGCAGTCGAAGTGAAGAGCTGCTATTACTGGCGTTACACCTAAAACTCTCTTGCAGTAAGGAATGTTATTTATCACTCTCCTATCCTATATACGCCTTTCGGTTTTCTATTTATATATGCAGCATCTTTCAAAACAGCTGTCCTGTAATTCTGAAATAAAATGAAAGGGTTGCTACTCGTTTTATTTTTGCGAGAAGAGTGTATAAGAGTGCACGGTCTGTTTTAATTATCACCAATTAATATAATGAACAATTTTAGTCGGAACCACATACAAAAGTGCATACATAAATGTATGGCCATTTGTTTTAATTGCAAAACTGCCAAAGAAAATTGTTTCTATCCTCCGATGCTGATAATTAATTTATGTCGCTGTTGCTTTTTCTGTGCAATGTTGTTTGAACAAATAATAAGCCGGCATCAGACGGTAATAAAAACGTTAATGGCCCAGATGAAGTCATTAAATCCAAAATGTTACCTTGGATGATTTTTCTACTGTGGCCACTTAATAAAACCGAGTTTCTTGTTTTCTTATCATTACCGCTCGAAATTTAGGGATGTTTTTTCATGTGAACTAAATTCTCTCTATATAATCCTATAACTCTTCTAGGCGATGAAAGTGCGTACCAACCGATCCAATTACTGGATAGGTGCGTGAGTTGGATTAGAGAGTACATAAGGAAAGAAAAAATAACTATATCGTTTATTGTGAAGGTGTCACAAACAGCTTTTAGTTCCCACTAACTGAATGCTTCTCTTGAATTGTTAAGGCGAACATAAGAACAAACATTGCCACCGGTTCTTGTGTTCGTCGGAGTTTAATTGGGAAATTTGTTTATGTTCCAAATGTTAACCAAACAATTACCACTCCAGAAAAATACTCTCCGATGTATGGTGAGTTTGTGTACAAGAGTGCCGAACGAGCACACACCAACAACCTTTTTCCCAACCACCTAAATAGACCTATAGACATAAGCTTTTTTTGATCAATTCTGGGTTTTGGTCCCTTATTTCCAATCCATAATCGAATGTTTTTCCTGCACCTATATTTCGGTGTTTTGCTGTTTGGATACAATCTCAATTCCACGAATCCACAAAACTACTGCATCAAAAATCGATAATGATAATACATTAAGTTGTAAGAGTTTTGATGCGTAACGTATCGTACACAATAATGCTTTTACAGGGACCTTTGTTACATAAATGATATATTTTTTTAATAATAGGACAATTAAAATGAGAATGAAAGCGTGTGCAGGCACATACGGAATAATAAAGGTTTAGATGTGAAAGAGTATATTCGTTTTTTCCACATCATAATAAAGGTACAGGGGGAGCTTTTTATGTCAATAATAGAATCCGTTTTGTGGGAAAATGAACTACTACATTTTTTAAAAGTATATTGTGTGATCACCAAGAGACAAATGGAACCAATATCCCTTTGACAATGTTCTATTTAAAACTAAACAAACCACCAAGCTATAATATCGCAAAGGAGAGAAAACTATAGAAAGTTTAAAATTAATGTTTATTGTGAAAACTAGATATATCAATTTGTAAATAATTTTACGCATTATTTGATGTTTTGCGAGAAGGGTAGAACAGAAAATACGATTCACCCATAACATCATATCGAAAGATTAGACTCGAACTGACCATTAAAGGATTAATTTATCACACTTTAGGTCTTTCAAGCAATACCACTAAGCGAGTAGTATTGGTCTCCTACTTCCGACCTTTTATATAGCCATCCATCGATCTGTTTTAAGGATCACATCCATTTTAGCCTAACAAGGTTCTATTTTCTGTTTTACGGCCCACACGGGATACAAAAAATAACATTTCCTTGAATTTCTTTTGAAATATGTTGCTTCGAATTCGAAAGGACATGCATGAGAGTTGCATGTTTGTGGGTCGTAAAAAATCCACCAATATTTTATTAATTACATGAACATCAGGGAAATTAAACTCTCCACGGATGTATTTAAATTTTGTGTCTTTTCAGGGATATTGATTTATAACCAAATTTAATATATTACCTACTCGTTTACAACAAATATATGTGCAATTTGAATGTCAACTTTATGGATGATGTCTTATACACTATACAACTAAAAGTACAAAGAAAAGAATATAATATTGATTTGTAGTTGTAATGGTTGCAAAGTCGTAAAGGTGGTATGTCCATGACGGCGTGAAACATTTACTACTTCCGTCTCGGCAATAGTTTCCAGATAATGCATCGGCGCCACTTTTACCTACATATATGTATGTATTTGAAATAACTTAATGCTTTACCCATATCATCTTTATGCAGTTGTAAAATTTATTTTCCATGCCGTTTTACAAGTATTTTATTCGTTAATCAACTACAAACCCGCTGAATTAATATGTCCTAATAAATATCTCACAATAACAATATATGTATAAAGTGTAACAAGAACGGATGGAAACTCGTTGAATAGAGAAATGCAACTATAGCTACATAAATGCATTCTTCTCCTCGCTGAATTGAAGCAAACTTTTTTATTGTATTTAATTTATAACTGACATTATAGCATTGTTATTCTTAGGGCGTGCCAAAAACCACAATCTCTGAATTTTCAAACGATCTATCTGTTATAGTACAAATCACGGTGTGTAGAATCAGCACATTTCGAAACAAGTCACTACCTTTTGCTGACTCCAGCACGAATTCTATTATAGATTTATCTTCATTGCAATTTGCAATACAGTTACTCATTGAGGTGTGTTAAATAACTTTAATTACTGGTCACAGACGTAAACTTAAAAATAGTGTTAAGATTATTTATATAGCACTTAGATAAAACGCATTTGAGTAATTTCGGTTTTATGGTCGCTGTAGAGACCCGAAGAATAGGAGAACCTTTAAACATGAAAGGACGCATCGTTTTTATATTCACACTTCCTTAAGTAACTGGAATCTGTTGCTAATGAAAATAGATGGGAATCTGATGGTTTTCTGAATAGCACAAAAGTGTGTGTAAAATCGAATCCTTTTTTCGAACACATTTTCTAAATTTTCTCGCTGTTCTCTGCTTGCAACAAAATGGATAAATATTTCATTAAAAAGAATAGATCCATTAAAAGAAAATTAATCATTTAGTGCAGGCGGTGTAAATGAAATTTTATACATAATACATTATAACTAATTTATTGAATGGAAACCCATTAAATTTGTCTCTAGCATAAAATTCAATTTTAGAGACATCTATTTTCAGTTATAGATCATAAATCTGATGCTGTTTACACGAAAAAAACTATATTTTACGATCGATTGTACCAGGAATGCCCATAAAATTGATCAACAACTAATAGTTAGGAAGGTATAATGATAATTGATTTTCAAATTGAGTTTCCAAGTTGATAGATAATCACCAAACACTCTCTTAAAATGTATATTGCAAAATGTTTCATAAATAAACATTTTTCAAATTAAAATTCATGTTCAAAGCGCCGTTCCGAAATACAAAGTAAAATTATCAGACTATGGGATGTACGGTCCAGTTTCCAGTATGCACTTCAATTCGCATATATGAAATACAAACAATAGCAGAATACAGAACAAAATTAATAATTTAAGGGTCGTGCCGGTTGCTCCGGCAACTGACCACACTTTCAAGATATACCTACCGTTTATGTAATATTAAACCAGTCTACCAAAGGGGTTCATAACCGAATCCACTTGTCGGTATTGCAATTATTGCAAACCAACTATTGCAACTAAATACTTCTTAAAAAATAAAACTAGTAAACAGTTGTTTCCGTACAAGAGTTAATTAACCCTCGAGTGCTCGACCTGAAATTGTAAAGGAAAAAGGATTTATAAGTGATTACTACATTAATATTTATTCTTTGTATTTCCTTTTAGACATGTTTATCAAGTAATATATATTTCCTTTTCTGTATTATCTATTAATCATTGTTCTTTACATATGAAGTCAGTGGTTCATTATTATAATTGTTGTCATAGACAAAAACTCAAAGAGTGATGGCTTAACATTTGTCTTGTCATACGGTTCTCATTTATTAGTAATGTACTCCCTTGGGTAAAAGAGCGTTTCTTTGAATTTCGAAAAATTATTCATAAACTCGCATTAGCAAATATTGTTCCATCATTGTACCTACTACTCCCGCTTCGTATTTGCATAATTAATTACATGAACATATATGCACAGGTAGGCACACACCTAACTAATAACGTGGATCAGTAATTAATTTGATCAAATCACTAGTTAAGTATTGGGTAAAGTTTGTGCTGAAATGAAATTAAAAAGATCCCAACTACATTAAAAGCACCTTAAGGCTAATTCCTGTATTAGGCCCTGCTCCATAGTTTAAAAGTATGTATTGATTAGGGAGCTTTTTTGGGGAGCGCAATCATTAACCCTAACCACGTGCTTTTCGGGAGCTTTTCAAAGCACATGCGTTTGAAGACTCGATTCCTGTACCGACCACCGATGTCAGCACAATGCAGACACCGATCGCAATTCTAGCATCCTGCAAGAGAGGTCAGTCGCTGTAGCTAAAGCTCGAATAATATGCTTAATTTTAAAGTTGCACATTGATGCAGTCGCTAAACAACTGCCGAGTACGGGTGAAGTTCACGATCCGAACTACACGCTAGTGCACATGTGTCCGCGCGATCTTTTTCTCAATTAAAATAACGCGCTTTTTAACTAGCCATTTGATTTCTCATGTCATTAGTGCATTTGTTTCACAAATAAATTAAGACAATCTTTAATAAACAAGTTTTGTAAGTAATTAGACAGTTTTATTGGTTTTATTCTAATTGAATCTAGTTTAAAACGTCCGCATCTTTTTGTATAACTTTTTAGAATTTTTTTAATCAACTTTCTAGTCTACTGTCTACCTACCACTTTGGTGACAACTGACAACATACAGCACACATGCCTTCATTCGCAGTATCAGATGTTAATTAATGCTAGCCATAGTTAAGATCGCAAAGTTGCTAATATTAATTAAATGGAATATTTAATTGATTTGCGCCATAATAAAATTATTGCGATATCCTCTCCGAGATATAAACTCAATTAACTGGCAATTTTTTTCAACTAAATATAGGCAGATAACAGATTTAAATTGGATTTTTTCACAAAATAAATAACCCTTAAAATTTGCATATTATCAACAGATGTACACACGTACATAAAAATGCAACAGAGGCAAAAAATTCAAACGCTAACTAAAAAAAATCCGTACAGTGGCAATTTTAACGATGTATTTAAATAATGCCCTGATTTTGGCACGAAACGTTTCCGATTCACTCATTAATTTTGTATATGAATTTGATATATGTTGAATTTTGGGAAAAAGTAGCTGCTATGCAATTGATCGCACTGATATATGCCATACTTTTTTCATAATTGTCTGATAGTGTAATAAATTTTCCGTGGAGGAAAAATGTAACGTGCCATTTGCAACTTATCAAGAACGCGATAGCTAACAATCCGTGTATTTTAATGTAGTTCTTTGTTCGATATCGTCAAGATGCGATCTGACGAGCCCCAAAAGTCTCCTCTTTCTGGGCTGACCGTCGTTTTACGACTTATCATTACTGGAAAATGACTATAATAATGATATTATTGGTTCAAATATTCGAACAAGAAATCTGGGGTTGGCTGACATTTATTAGCAAAAGTAGTGATTGGGGGAGAAATTTTCTTTCCAACATCTACATTAACGTACAGTTGCACATTATGCAATTTCTTTTCTTGCATGAAAAATCTTTTGCTCTTGTAAACGACACAGAATTATATCATAATTGATAAATGAGGCATGAAATTAAAAAAGAAAAATATGTTACTGTAAACGACAAATCCAAAACAAAACAGCAACATTTACTGGCACAAAATATTGATTCAACTTTATAATTGCACGTTTCCTAATCTCCATTAAGTTTCTTTTTTCTATTTTATTGGAAAAAATAATCATCATTCCAAACAAATTTGAAATTATATCCAAACAAATAACTGCGAATACTTTTCCCGCTCGACGAGTGTAAAAAGGGGCATTATCAGAGTTTTTCACTACGGAATAATGAATACTAGCAACCATTCGAAATTTTCGTAATTAGTCCTGAATCCTGATGTGTTCCCGGTTATAAAAATACCAACGTCATCAGCCTTTCTTCCATTAGTTCAACCTACATCGACCCCAATCATATTGTCGTAAATAATGCAATCTGGTTTTTATGATATCAAACCATTATCAAATTTAAAGTCTATTAAGCTTGCTTATGAAACAATTTGTATTAAGTTTGTGTGAGTCTTGAAACTACATAAACCTTCATAAAAGGCACGAGATTTTATCTTAATAGAAAATGCTCATGTAAATGAAAAATTTCCCCACTATGCCATCTTTTTCACCTCTTTCCATACCAAACCAAACCAAAACGACTAATCCAACGGCACGATTTCGTGAAGGATTAGCAAAGATTAAATTTCATTGTAATATGTTATATCTACAATGTTGTTAACAGTGGTACGTCCAGGGAAAGAGCACAGTGAATTATTAATATCCCATGTAACATGAGTAGGATAACGGAAAGTAAACATTACCTAGTTGGCGTGAAAAATAGCAAGAGGAAATTGAAAATATGAATAAAACAGGTCACGTGATGGCCGTGTCCCGTTTGCACTTTAGTTTTGCTGCTGATGCAAGCGCCAAGACCATCGCTGTATCCCAGGTACGTGCAAGTGACATTTTCTAACACAGGAAAATGTCCATAATATTATTTGCCCGCGATGTTGTTATCTCTGTGGGTGTGGAAGGACGAAAAACACCGCAAAAAAAAATTCAAAGCTATGGATATTGAAATTGCTGCTATAGTACGAGCGGATATGCGTAAAGATGAGCGGGGGTCAGAGTGGCGATGTCGAGACCGCCCAAAAGAACATCTACATCGCGTCATTCTTTTGTTGAAGGCGTTTATTAGGTTCTGCAGACACTCAATAAAACCGAATACGTGAACTGACTGAAAAATAGGAAGATCCCTCGAGCTAGTAAAAATTTGTAAAATTCTTACAACGTCACTAGAAAATGTTTTTAGTAGGAAATATTAAGAGAAACTTCAGAAAGGAATGTTTTTATTAGAGATTTCGCTAAATAATGCAATACAATAGTATTTTTCGATATATACCTTCCTCGAGGCTCTGTTTTTCCTTACAAGCAGAACATTTCTAATACAGAGAGCATGAGATAAAGAAATATCAATAACCCGCTTTACATAACACAAATTACAATTTTCAAACTAGCTCAGTTTGTACTACATTAAGAAGCGAAAACAATTTATTCAAGGGTAAAAATATCCAGAGAATTTAGGCTTAACAGGCACATCAGCACGTGTCTTATGTATTCGTACATACTTCCAGACCACAGCCAATTAATTCCAACTGACAGAAAATAGCGCTGAAACGACGGGAAACGAAAGATGTGCATGGAAAGTGCAATAAGTATATGCAAACACACGTTGACGGATTTATGGAATTACTTAAACTGTGTAGTTAATGATACGCTGTTAGGGCATAACGATTTTACGGTTTTCATTCGATAAACGCAGCTCTTTATTCTTTGGCAAAGAATGAAATAATGCTGTCACTCACTTAAATATTGATAAAGCTCAAGGTGTCACTTAAATTCCGAATCAATTTGTGAAAATAAAAATAAATTGCACGAGCTCGATTGATATTGGCATAAAATTGCGGTTAGAAGTTTACGTGATACGCTTAAAACCGCTCCCCTAAATCTTTTAATTTTGTCAGTTTGTGAAGTATTATGATAGTATGAATTATGAGAAATTGTTTTAGATAGAGCGGAACATTTATTAACAATGGTCATGTGGCCAAGTTTCGGAAATAAAAGGATTTCATTGAAGCCTAGCTGTCACCCTGTACCTACCACCATAACTTTGGAACTTAAACTTTGGATCTCGACAGTATTATAGCGCGACAAACAGCTTTTATAATAGAAAGTCAAGCTTTGACGCTTATGAACAATGTCCTTCTGCTTCCATCCTCACAGTTATTTGAGCAATTCTATTGATATTCAATGTTGGTTTCGTGTTTTAAATTTTCTATGATTCTATATTTATACACGAAGCTGCAACTCTAAGATAATAATGCTGTTTCGGATATGGTTGCCTGATTGTGGAAAATGCAATATTTATGTCGATATTCGCAATGGAAATTTCTATCAATTGTATTCTTTATGATGTGATTTTTATTCCCTTTCGTTCTTATTATAGACCTAGCTAGGTATTGGAAAACCGTTTCAGTGATATGAATTACTCACTTATATCGTATCTCTCTAATGTCATTTAAAATTCAATAGCAGCTACTTAATTTCTACAAGAAAAAACACTTGTATAGTCGAAGGAATGTTCATCAAAAATTCATATTTCTCACTCTTTTAACTTTCTGAGTGGTATATTAGTAAAGTGATGGTATTTTCCTTGTAAAATCATTGATCACTGTCTGATTACATTACGGAGCGAAGATTTTGTACGACTGAAAATAGATAATAAAGAAATTGCTTGTGTGTCAGATGAATGTGAGATCTCTCCTCTTCACTATCATACTCTAATTGATATAGATGTGTGATAAAGCACACTTACCACTTGCTATTTTTATAATTAGTGTTTAGAGGTTTTTTTGACTAACCTTTTTAACAATTTCAGTGTGAAAATAAAAATCAGACGTACCAGTATTGTTTCAGTGACCACAATAAATTTATTGTACATTATCGTGAGCGTGGTTAATTTAAAACAGATGTTAATTAATCTTTCTACCATTAATAATAAAAAGAAACAGCTATATAGTATGGGCCACTTTATCGCGATATAATTTTTTTCGTTTCAATACACTTTTCACAGTTCTCAGTTACACAACAAGCTCACAGTGTAAGTGTTTCTGTTCATGCAAATCAACTTGTTATCGATCTTTGTACACATTTAAATACTCCTCGAGAATCAGATTGCTATTGTTCTGTGCCCTGTTTTGAAATATTGATACTTTCATTGAAATTAGCCGTAAGAGCTTTGAAAGTAAACCTGAAATAAACTGCAACCCTTGAAACTCGGGAAATTAAAGTTGCAGACGGTTTCTAATAATTAGGGGGTATTAGGCAATCTCCCAGCACCTTCCTAGATGTTATAATGAATATTGATTGCATAACAAGTTAGACATGCATAATTCAATTACTGTTCACAGAATTAAGTAATTAAAAATGGAATATATTGATATTCCGTCAATTCATGCAAATATGATTAGTTAATA
Source organism: Silvanus unidentatus (assembly GCA_963930825.1). NCBI lineage: Eukaryota > Metazoa > Arthropoda > Insecta > Coleoptera > Silvanidae > Silvanus > Silvanus unidentatus. The sequence goes on from OZ005761.1 coordinate 16,971,732, forward strand.
GTGATTTACTCTTAATATATCGCAAATTAAATGTTATGTGTTAGTGAGTTGGTCTCGGCGAGTTTCATTTGAAACCTACAAGCCAGCCCTTTGTCAGCTGCTATGCAGACTGACTGCGATATTAAACTGGAACTTAACAATTAACCTTTGTATTTCACACATAATGTGTATGTAAAAGACAAAGACACACCAAACACACATCAACTAACATCTACTTAATTGCTGATGAGATGGGCATGTTCTCATTTAAATTGCGTTTTTAAATAAAAATACTTATTTGTCATGTTAATTAAATTTTAATTAAATCTCGTAAAGCTATTTTACGAATTTAATATAAATTAATATCCCTTTTATACGCATGGCATATTTCAAACTGAAAATATGAGATTCTTTCATTGTCATGCACTTTCTATGTCTACGCTATCTTTAATGAATGCATTTTTATATTTCAAATTGGAAACTGTACATACAATGAGTTCGTATTAAATTTCATAATAAAGACCTAAGTTACAGGGCAGCGTTGTTACGTTCTATTATTTTATACAGTCAATTATGTTTCATGTTATATCGATCTGCTTTATACTTCCGAATTGGGTCCCATTTACTAGTAATTTACCAGGCTGGGAATCAACAAGGTTTTTAGTAAATGACTTTTTCGGGTCTCGCAGAATATATGGGCCTAATGCTTAAATAAGTATTACGGAATTCTTTTCCAGTTTTTTTTGGATGGATTTCCTGATTATTTAAGTGGAACTAAAACTGGCGCCACTAAATGGGTGTACACAATGTAACGTTGGTAATTGTTTAATTCACTGTTGAATGTTACGTTATTCGAGATACTATTGACTTATTTAGTAACAATAGACATTGTTTGGTCTATTATTTGGACTTATCTGCCTATGTAAACCGCAAACAACTAAAAATTAACATTGTAATGCCTAAATACACAGCATGCCACTCACAACCCTTTTGAAAAAATAATAAATTATTTATTTCTACTTTTGCTCCTTTAAGGACCCGAATGTGGCTCTCTTAAAATATATCCTTTGAAAACCCCCATTTTATTACCCATGTAATAGCCTTAAATTATTACAAATCACTCTAGCAAATAAAACAAAGAGATTTTCCCTAACGTAAACTATTAAAAGCCTCGAAACTTTTGTTTCCTGTTTGACACTGATTCGCATCAGATATCACTAAATGTAGAAGTAGAATTATAAATCTAAAGCCCAAATTCTGCCGTAACTTTTTTGCTTCTTTCTCTAAACTAATAAATTTTCAAGGTTGGCCAACGCCGTAAGTACCCGTAAGTATTATATCAAAAAGTTCTTATTAAAAGTTGATGCACATTCTGTTTGGGTTCACGCTTTTCCAAAGCAGTAAATAAGATTGCAAATAGGCAATCGCAGGATTCTGAATAAGGCTATAGAAAAGGAGACAAACATTTTGTATTCAAAGCTTTTCTTGCTATTGTTATGCTGTTGAAAGTACTACTAAGCGTATACTTTTAGTGTCACTTGAAAACCGGAAAAGTTGCAGTTAATATATCTCGGTGTTTCCACTATTCCACTTTCACACACACTTATAATTAGCTGGAAACTCCTTGATGAATGTAAAAATTTCAAAGATGCAAAATAACACCATATTAATTATGTATCAAATCTAACAGGAGACTTTAATTGAATCGTAAAAAAAATTCTACCAACACAATTTTCGTTGAATAATGATGAATAATGCATCAGCAAAACATATTTATTATAAATTATATTCGGCAAGTTTCATAAAGTAACTTTGTCTGCGTATTATATTTCTGATTAAAGGCCTGTTTTAGTACATTTATAATTTACAACCATATAAAACTAAAATTACATTTGTAAATTTTACGTTGGCAATAAAATTATTAAACAAGCGAGCGTAATAACAACCCCTTTCCCAAAGTGCAAGTGTGATTATTTCTGTTTAACATTATAAATATTAAATTATTATTATTATTATATGATTTATTAAATGGTCCACCATCCTCTGCCAATCATACATAGTTGGAACTTGGAAGTTTTGAAATTAAATTTAGTATAGCTATAGAGGGACCAAATTTTATTACTTTATAACCAGTGGTTTTATGAGGGGTTATTCCGAATATGGAAACCTTCATTCAATTCAATTTTAGACTGCCAATTTAAAACAATAAGCTCCTTGTTAACTCCGTATACGGCAATTGTAGGAGCACGACGTGGTGGAATTGGTGGCGGCACTGGTGCGCACCCTTCTAGTAGGTACTCTAATCGAAATTCTTTAATTTATTTTATTTTACTATTTTAAAAACACCTGCGCCTCAAACTACATTTAAATGCCCTGTACATGCTCCACTCCATGTTTCTTTAGATACTCCCCGATTACTTCAACTTAATTATTGTTTTATTTAATTGAATATATCCGTATACCCGTAAAGCTCGACCATGATTGAGCCCAGCAAAAAAATCTTTCCTTTAAAAAACATTTTTATAAAAGTAGGTTACACGAATTTATTCTTTTAGTAAATGTATTTACTATTTAGTGTAATTTTATTGCACTGCATACATACATGCAGGAAGTATAAACTATTTATAAGCTTTTATGAATTCAAATTATAGTTTTAGAAATTTTATTATAGGAGCATTAAAGGCCGATAAAAATAAAGATTATTCGATTAATTCTAATTTATTGCATAATGGTATGGACTTCAAACATGCTCTAATTATATTATTAGTTTAACGATTCAACGGGGATTTTGAGGGTATTAAAGAGGAGTATTTCCCATCCATTACAATATTATATATCTACTCGTACAAGCATTGACTAATAGCCCTTTCCAAATGTCTTCACCTTCTTTTTTCCACATTTCCCTTGTTTGTGATCTACCTATATGCAAATGATGCTCTAATAATCATAAGGTCATTGCGAAGGCGCTTTCATAAGTTCGGTTTGCTTTTACATAACCGAAAAGATCAATATATTTTGCGGGTTGTCTGTGTCAGGCACCAAACATGGTCATATTTTCAAATAATAAGGCCTATTTCGCTCAATTTGCGCTCCTCTCTCCACACTCCACACGTTTCACTACCACTATTGATAAAGTAACCCAATATATTATCCTTTTTATTATTATAGTGATTTGAAAAGCTATATTTTCGTTTCGAAATAAACAGAATGTGTTTTAATGAAACAAGCGCTTCTTTTATGCAAACCTATATATCCAAATGAAAAATGTGAACAAGTTGCTGATCGTGTTGGATGATGATTGAAACGAACTACCGGAGAGAGAAATTGACTATGTCTACATACGAGCACATATATACTACAATTCTAGTAATTAAGTTTTCCTGTTTAGAATGTAATTTCCAAATGCATCCCTCATCCAGTTTACAACGCGAATGTTCGTTTCTATTTAGAATACTATGTAATTTAATGGTTGTAAGCCATTTCGACTACTAATGCTGTATATTATAAAACACAATAATAATTACGTAATAACATTGTATACATATATTGAGATACAAATAATAACAAATTGTGTTAATGTATGAATTTTGATCGATAACTAAATGATTGGTTCCTATAAGTTAAAGGAATTAGGCTATCATCAGAAGGCACACAGTGCTTATTAATGAACTAATAAAACACGTGAACGTTTCCATGTAACAATTTCCGATGTGTTAATTAACGGAAACTTGCACAATTCAATTTTTCTCTTTAATTAATAGTATATTGTTCTGTATACTCCGTATTGTGTGGATCGTTTATTAAAGAAAGAAAAAACTATCTTCAAACTGAAACAATAATATTGATAAATGGTTATTGTTTGAAACTTTGCTATAGTCGGTTATTATGTACTTTCGGGCCACCTATATACATATACGTGCTGGTAATTTAAGTGTAAAAAGCTCTTCTTATATTCTCTATGCTATTAGGTGTGATTGCGAGCATGTGACCTGTGGAGTGCTAGAATTTTAAACTTTGCCATTTCCAGATTTATACCCATGAGAATGATAACACGTGACTGGAAAGAGGATTTTTAACTACTAAATTTCGAGCATGAACTGTTTTCATATACCAGATTTTCTATGACAATAAATGTTTAGATTTATATTTTGAGTTTAGATTCAAGTTTTATGGAGAACCTTGCACATGCACACGGTCAGAATGAAACAATTCCTTTTCAATTTCTTAAGGATTAGTAATTTATAATTTGAATCCAACCAATTGCATGAATTGTGTGTGTGTTCGATGAATAAAATTTTTATTCGTTGGGTTAAGACATAAAACGAAATCAGGGACAGATAAATTGGAAACTGGACAAGTTTAGGTTTCATACAGATCCAATTCCTTTGTTGCGAGTTTACCCTTTTTAAGCCACGATTTGCTGTAAATAAAACATTGTTATTTAATTTTCATTTATTGAATAGCTTAATTCCGGTAAATGAATTAATTTTTAAATTCATCGTGAATTAAAGTAAATGAGTGTCTGAAAACAATGATAATTTATTTTTCTAGCAGAAAATCCTTCAGTATAACGATTTAATCTTCCTGCAGGATAAACTTTGTGGAATAGAACAAAAAACTCGACAAAAAACCTTGTATGCATATACAAGTTTCAGTTTCAGTTTAATCGCTAAAGGATTCACATTTTAATATATGACTGTCTTTAGGTTTAACATTAAACATATTAATTCAACTAAACAAAATAAAAAATCTCCAAATCCAAGTAATTTCGATGTGGTAATATTAAAACTTAGTAAAGCAATTCAAAGTTCTAAAAGCTGAAATAGGAATATCTAAATAGTAAAAAGGCTTAGAAGAGATAAAATCCACAAAGAGATTTACTGAAAAGCTATAAAAAACCGTAATAGGATGACACAGGTACTACGAAAAGGAGGTCAGCTCTCTAGAAACTTTGTGTTGTAAATTAACTTCTACGTACCTAAGATGTAACTGGTAACAGTTTTTTTTTTCAAATGGCTTTTTATTGTCCTTATGCTTTCATACCTATGCATGAGTTGTCAAAGGATAAGGCTAACAATTATTGAGTGACTACGTATTATTAAATCAACACTATGCATAAATGACATCTGTTCTGTAAACTAAATTCATGTAAAACTAATAATATGAGAGCGAGACATGCAAGGGAGCGGCCACTACCGCCCTACCCACTTGCTTTATGTTTTTAATTTCACGACAACACCACCAATCTTCATTATTACATATGCAAATGATTTTAGTTTGTTATTACAAACATTGGACGGTTATAGGAAAGTTCTCGGCTTCAAATAAAGAAACGTCAGTATTGTACCAACTGAGCTGTATTATTTCCATTTTTTTTTGTGTAATTACATCTTTTATTTTCGTTAATGAAGAGTTGCTCTTTCGTGTTTGCGTGGCGTAGTCGCACTCTAATGATAAGGCTGCAAAGTGTACAATGCTTTTTGAAAAAAAACTAATTTACATTTTAATTCGTTTCCAAAAATAAATCGCAATTGGCAAACGGTGAATTGAATCAAATACTCGATCGTGTGATGATGGTTTTTAGATTCAATTGGATTATTATCATATAGACTCAACGTTCGTATGAAAAGTGGTATAATATTTCTGACCCCTAAGGGTTAAAGTAAACACGCGACAAGGGACGTTCATCGCAAAACGTCACGTTAGTCCATCACCTCAAGTCTAGAGCAACAGTTGTTCATGATGGATATGTTCTATGTAAACTCGGTATAGGGTATAGCTGGGTCTTCTGTCATTTCATTAGTTACATTTTCCATTTTCCACTTTTACATCATGATTTATTTTGCAACGATTTAAAGATTGCGAGCCTTTCAAAAGGTGAAGTAACTGAAAAAAAAGATTAATTAATAGCCGAATAAAGTTAACAAACTTGTGTTTTTTATTTGTGTGTCCAAAGTTAGAATTAGAATACCCAAGTTAATTATATATTTATCTTGATTAATTTTTTTTATCAGAGAACCGAACAATTAGTAGAAAGCTTTGCAATAGCAAAGAAAAATAAAAAAGCCGTGTAGCACTTGAATTATTTAACATAAAACTCTTGAGTGCAACATAAATTAGAAAAGACTTGAAAAAAAAATCACAATTTAAAGATAATTATCCGTCTGTCCTAATTCCACTAAACGTAGAACAATATAAATTTCATTTAAAAGGATATTAATTAATGAATAAATGAAATTAAAAGGTTGTATAAAATGTAATATTTTGTGAACTTGGTATTCTATTCTATAAACAGTCTATTTTACGTTTATCATGCAATGTGTTTGTTGTAATACCGTTGGGATTCATCGAAATAATAATTATAAACGCAATTGTATAAACTGAAAATATATCATTGTTCATTTGCGACGGTTTTCCCGCACGATATGAATATGTATGAGAATGTTTTTGCCTCATTTCTAATATGCTGATATGCCAATGAGAGTATTTAAAGTACGTAAATACTATTATTTAATATTTATTTGCAATTAAACTTTATGCCAATGTCAACTGATATAAATTAATTAGTCAATTTGAGTACCTAAATAATTCCACGGGCAGTCATTCTCATATTAATTTATCAACGAAATCGAAAAGCGGAACCTTTTGACCTGGAAAGTTATTCCAAAAAGTCGGAAACCATCTCATAAAAGCTTTAAACGTGTTTTACTCGGTGTTTTATAAGTCCTGTCTCATATCACTAGGTATATGTTTATTCCTAGTCCTTTTTCTAACTGCACCACATTGCGCAAGTATTCAAAATACAAAAGAAAAATTATTCAAAATAAATGGTATCCATTCAAAGAATTTTCCTTGCACAAAAGCCTCTTTTTACTTGTCGTCTACATAAATTGTCCAGCATAATGCATATTACGCTGGTATTAAGGATGTTTTTAGCTCTAATGACTACACCGTTGTTTCCGACCCTCTTCTACAACAACCCGCCACATTTCTACACGCATTTCTAGCATACATTTGTAATTTGTTTCAATGTGTTTGTGCTTCTGTACTACAAAGCTACAACTATAATTATTAATAATAATATAACAGCCTACAACCACTTACAACACACATTTTAATATATTTAATGTTATATTCTACGAGTACTTATTTGTTACAGAAAACAAGGGAGGGCAATATGTGGAAAAATGGCCAACCGTCCCTACAAATTCCCGACCAAAAGTGGCCAAATGGCTACTTAAACAAACCAACAAGTCATCAACAATGATACTGTGAAAAGAAAAGAAATTGAATGAGTTTGTTGTGTTTGGCGGACGGTGCGTGCAAGGATTTGATGTGTGCGTGCTCTACCATGTGGTCTATGCAGGACCGATAATTACAAACTATAATTTACGGCGGTCGACATGGACACTATCAAGCCATCGGTCGCCGGTGTGGCGACGCTTGTCGTCGTCCTGTTGCTTCTTGCCACCCTCGAAGGACATTTGACCAAAGCTTTCGAATTGGGTAACCATTTATTATTTGCTATTACATATTTTCCCAGTGCATGCTACACTTAAGGTTTCAAGCCTTATTTTACAAACCCAGATGTAATTTTATAGGTGAGCCAAAACAAAAGCCCATGTACCTAAACATGCATGTAACAAGCACGTATTTACTTGTAAGTGTACATATTAGTTACCTAGTCTCTTACAGCTTCATATATTATATTTTCTAATATGTACTATGTACCCGCCGCTTTAAACCAGCATGCCTCTCATATGTTGGTAAAATTAAATTAATTATATATGCATTTTAGACGAAGACACTTTACACCAACCGCGGCTTCATAATAATAATGTAATTGGTAAACAAGTAAACTAATTTTCCAAGTAATGCACACAATTGGTGCGAGGATTAGATAGAAATTATTCATAGGCGCAATGTTATTGTTTTAAATATATTTATTATTTTCTTTTCTGCATATGGAAGAAACAAGACAAAATTTCCATTGTTACGGATAATACGTAATAGTAAACTTGAGAAATCTATACTCTTCCGTATTATATAAACTAATTTGTTATCCTCTTTAGAAGAGGATAATTCAGTTTGAAGACACAACAAACATTGGTGAACTACCACTTCCGTCTTCTATTTACCGAATAATAAACTTTGTCGCAAGTTAGCCCCTGTAACTTATTCAATGCAAGTTAACCGAATTAGGTATTCCAGTGGTAATATAGGTACTTTGTAACTTAAAGAGATTCTTTATGCCGAACAAATAGACGAAATACTTAACAATAAATAGATACGATATTAGGAATTTGAAAGCTTTCCCATGATCATTTTGTCTAATGAATGTTGGTTAGTCATAAAGCTACTTATGCTATAAAACTTTATTAACCTTCATTCAAGGTAATATTATTACAATTTCATATTGTATATAAAAATTATCAACACGCAATTTTGTAATTTTATCAACATTATACCCCACTCATTATAATACATATCGATGAAATGACAAAAATTACTTTGAAACAAAACATGTATAAATGAGCAGTTGGTTTTAAGGGCAGTTTATTAAATTTCTTTAAACATTTTATGGTAAATCGCTTCGGCTGCAATTGATGGGAGACATAAACAGGGGAGAGTGGGTTAAACTTGAGTCTCTCGTGCATAATAAAATTACCTGAGCTTAATTATAACACTATAATAAATTATACTATTATAAAATACGAAGCTAGTGGTCCCGAGACAATTGTGATTTAAAAACTTTTCCAGGGAAAACATTCTCCTTAAATACTTGTTAATGTAAATTGCATTTTCAACAAATTGACAATATCTAAGTTACAATTACGACTTCCGTAATAGCAAGACAAGAAAGTGAAGTTAAGTACTTTTTGACGTAAATTTTAATAAAACCCAGGCACAAAGTTAACTAACCATTGAAACGATAACAATTACATTATTTTGAAACCATTTACTGTGCGAATTCGAGTAGAATATAAGTTTTTAATAGAGAAAATAAAACGATTTTAAATCCTTTTATGTCAGTGGAACAAATGCTAAAAATCTCTAAAAAGGTTAATAGTTTTTCGCCGATTTGTTGATGTCAATTGCAAGGTGTGATTGCTGTAGATATTGATCGAAACTTCGAAACGAGTTGTTTACTGAATATCTCACATTTTTCATTAGCTATGTATACCTATACCTGTTTTTAACGCCATACTTTTCCACCTAATAAAAAAGTACTACTATGCGGGCAGTCAACTTTAATTTAGGTTGTAAAATACAGCAGAACAAGTCGCCTTTGCACAGTAATTAGTATTTATTAAGCCACATCTAAATTATTCATTATGTTCTAATTAGCCTTGCAAAGTTTTGGGTTGTGACAGTAAACAAGCTAAAACATACTTTCAACTACAGGCAATATTAAGTAAGATGTATTATGCTATAAGGGCGTTATTGGGGGTTACTTATCTACCTCATTTTTTTTATTTATTTTACTTGCTTGTCCACATATCTGGAAAGAAATTTTATTCCACTGGACACACTTGCCATTGATTATATCGTATTCCTGAAACACAAGGGATGCGATAAAAAACTCATGTTCTTTTGCTATTAACTTTTAAAGGACGAAATATAGAGAACCGAAAATTCAAATGCCATTTTAATTAATATATCAGATTAGTTCTTGTTATAAATACGCTACTATTATTTGAGTTGCTAAAAACCAATTTAAAGCAGAACTATGAAACCACAAAGAAAGATTTCGTTTAGATAGAAAGGTAGAACGTAAATAATGAAAAAGGGATTCGCAAATTGTTTCTGCCGACTAGAAAATTTATGGGCAGAACCAAATAGAAGTTCACTTCTTTTTATTAATGTGTAAGTACGTGCTGTCGGTGGTATAAAAATATCTCCACGAATCGACCTTATACAAAATTAATCACTTGTTTAGCTGGTATACATAAGATTTACAAGTATTATTTACCATAAAACCTCAGTACGTGCTAATAGTGGTACGGAACTAAAAGATATTAACATGCTTAGGTTACAGTTACAGAAGGGAAGCGCAGGGTAATAGGGTGATATCAGCATTTTACTAACTAAAAGCTATCTCGGTGAAGTGCAAAAGCCGGAGTTAACAGTTTTGTGAGTGTTTTAACACCCCGAACCGATAAGATCACATTCGTATAACCGAATGGGCCATTTGTAGCATCGAGCTTGTGTAGATGAGTGTCACCTATTAAGCTACAACGGCTAAATGTGTCTGTTTGCATTGAAATCGTAAGCATTTTCGTGGGCTAATCTACAATAAAAACCTGGATTATGTAACATTTGTTATCGTATGAAATCTTCCCTCAAACGAAAAACACATTTTTATGTTTAGTTTAATATTACATAAAGGCTATCAAATTTTTGCCGCAGGATTTAAATTAAAAAAAAAGAACTAACACATTTCTCTTGTACTATGCTAACTAGGAATATTTAATACTCCACACACAGAACTGAAAAGAAAATGAATTGTCTCCACTTTACAACACAGCTAAACTGAACTAAGCGAACACTTTGTAATAATATCTATGATTCCGTTTACTTGACTTACCCTGGTTCCTTCCAACAACACATTATTCTATCTAAGCAATTTGGGATCCTTGAGCAGTTTTTGTCATGTACAGAAGATAAATTGTTGGAAATGTTTCTCCTTCTTTATGAGGCATGCACGCGGGCGTACACTATTTAAACTTCAAAGAGTCTGCCAAACATGATTGACATGTTTGTTTGTCGTTGATTTGGTCTGGAAATGCGGCGGTTTTGCAACGACCGTAAATTATTAAAACAACCTGCGTTGCTTGTGAGATTGATGAATGAATATACATACATGGGTAGAAACTTAATAAATGTTTGTATGAAGTTAACTTTGCTTTCTAACATCCCCGCAGGCTGCATCATCATCACACTAAACTATTGGCTGCAAAAGTAGCTTCTGTCTATTGAAGGATCTTAATCCTCTTTTTGTGGGGATTTAATAAATGGACTAAAAGTTTCTCTTGTTTTCAGGATCGTGTGTGTCGCCGTTAGGAATGGAATCTGGTCGTATAAAGGATTCTGCGATTTCAGCCAGTTCGGCTTACGATTCTGGCAGTGTTGGACCGCAACATGGAAGGTAAATCAGTAAATTCATATAAATGATCATTGCTTCAACATACATATATGTATGTATATACAATATTATGTCGCAGAAGAATTTAAAATAAATGTGAGAGAATTTTTTGCCCTATTTGCGTTCAAATTTTTTTCAACCATCAATTTAACATCTGGACAGTATGGTGGGTATCCGGGGCTAAATATAAAACCAGATAACGTTTAATAATTGCTATTTGAGTACGGCAAAAATATTCGCTTTAATTTCACGTCGTTTTCATTATTAACACTCCAACAGGGCTATTTATATATCATTTTTAACCAGTCCGCCAGGATAGATATGCATATATGAACATATATTGCGAATGCGTTTTTTTTTTGATTCGTTGCCTTAGTTGTTTCATAAATCACAATTAGTCATACCTTAGTAATTTTTTTTTTGATTTATTCGCTCTTGTGTTTCGCCAGACAAAATTTCTTTACATCACAAAATTAGATGATTAATTTAATGAATATTTAATAAAGTTACAAAAAAAAGTTAAAAACTAATTAAAACTCTGTCGCATTAAAAAAGAATAGCATTGTGCAATGAAAAAATGTTCTTATTTAAAAGGTGGTGTTTGGATTCCACACAGTCAGTAGGTATTTGTACTGCATTATGTTTGGAAAATCAATATGCGAACGGTATGAGAAATAATACCACTTAATGTTAAAAAATTTGGAAAGTTTTCTTGCTTGTATGATCCAGCGAAACAGGTATACCGTAAAATGTCAAAATGTTGATGGAGATCGAGGCGGAATACATTCCACTAAAAGCATTTCCGGATCAACGACGACTTCGGAACGTCATCGGCTGGAAACTGCCAGTCGATATGGTCGCTATTCAATTTCCTAGAAATAAATTTTGTCGCCCGTCACGTTAAAACGATGGACCGCTCATGATGAACATATGTAAACGCTATAAATTTGCTCTGTACAGGCCTTTGTGCGGTTACATAATATGCATTTGCAAACACCACCTTCTGTAATGGCAAATAGAATGCGAAATTGTATATATGTATATAGAATATTGTTTTCTGTTGCGCAAAAACTATGCATCCAAAGCAATTTGTTTGCAGATTGAGAAATGATAAAAACGGAGGCGCTTGGTGTCCTCGGCAGATGGTTTCACGGGATGCCAAAGAGTACTTGGAAGTAAATCTTGAGGAGCTTTATGTAATCACGGGATGTCGAACTCAGGGGCGGTTCGGCAATGGTCAAGGACAGGAGTATGCCGAAGAGTACATGATAGAATATTGGAGGCCCGGCTTTACGAAATGGGTTAGATGGAAAAACAGACTAGGAAAGGAGGTAGGAAAGAAAAATCCGTTAAATCTTTAAGGGTGAAATAAAGGAATGTTTCTGCTTATTTATGCTAATTTTTCCTAAAGATATTAATATCAAAGAACTTTTTGGTCCGAAACAATTTGGAAAATTTACAGTTGCATGAAAATTTTTCACATCAAACTCTGCGTAACGTGGTGGAAAACATTAAAGAAACTTTATGTAATTATAATGCGAGAAATAAGCTTTATTCAAAAACTTTCTCTGACCGTATGTTTTACTTGGTCCCAAAAACTTTTCTGTGATTAATGGAAATAATCAGGAATACCTTACCAGATGGAATTGATTTGTTTTTTAGAAAAAAAAAATAACGATTTGATTTCTGAATTAAAGTATTGAAACCTTTGGCATTCGTTTCATACATGCCGTGTGTGTTTCTCAGTTAACAAGCTCAGAATCATGTACGAAAAAAACCGCTTCTCTAATGACCAATATATGTGATATTTTCAAATGAAATTGTGTTTCGTACAGTTGAGTTTTATTTATTTTATCTTTATGTATATAATGGCGAAGAAAGCAGCAGAAGTTAAATAAAATTACTTTATGCTTTCACATGTACAGCTCAATATAATATGTTTTATATTTCAAAAGAGGAAATGTTGAACTTCACTACGCCAGCTGTCTGTATACTGTCATACACATTCATATTTTTAATAGACGATTTCTTTTACGGTAAATACACTTTCTATGATATTACAAAAAAGTAGAAAAGGATATAAGTATACAGTGAAGGATAAAGTATACAAAAGACAATTTCATTTCATTAATTCACCATAGAGTCTTGTGGAATGCGACGAATGTTGGGGAGAAAGCAAATTGTAATAATCATATTTTGCTATACATGTATAATTTGACTAGGAAAAATTACATGTTTTCTATACCATACCATACCATATACCATATATGGTTTACGTAACAAACAATATAGCAATTATTTCTGAGAATTTTTTGACGCAAAGCACGTGAAAACCACATAAAAGCTGATAAATCGCGCTCTATATCTCAGATGAAAATTGAAAAGTGTCCTGAAAACACTACCAGACCCAAATACTCATGCTATGCAGTCGAAAATAATATCGACAATATTTAACAGAGGAATTCAAACGGTAGTTTCTGTTATAAAATAATTGTTAAAAGTTCTTGATCGATTATTACATATACGTATTATACATACGTAGATATGTATGGAATATAGATATATATTTTTTTTATACAAAAGCAGCAATTTTGCATTTTTGATCAACTATGGAATGTGCAATGTGTGTTTGAGTGAAATTTATATTGTACTGTTTGTAAAATTTTCCATATGAATATGAATCGTATATTAAAATAGCGTTCTATTTTTTCTATGAAAATCCCTAAAAACGCTTGGAAATTTTATTTAATAATAAACAAATGTTACCAAACCGTTATGTATGTATTTACTTTTGAATGAGAGCTGGGAGGCATACCTATTGAAAATTTATTTTCAATTATGAGAATTTAACTTTAAAATGCAAATGCAATTTTGAATTTTGTTTCAAATACTTTAATTTGTAAATAGATTTTAATTGTATTATATGGTTTAATTGTTTAAAAAACTTTATCAATTTAAAAAATGAGCGGAGTTTAATTGGGAATCTGGCTTGCATTTATAAATAAAAAATTATTTAGAATCTTGTAATTATTATAACCAGCACCTGCAACAAAGTTATTTTTAAGTAATTTATCAGTAGCCAGAGAACTCTTGTAAGATACAACATCAACATGTTTTTCTTTCACTACATACGAGTACTTCAACAGGATGCACAGGATTTAGCTATATATTAGACCACTAAAAATAGCGTACCATGATCTGCGTTTCATGTTCCCACCATCCCGTATAACTGAAAAAAATACTTTCAGAATGAGTTTAGATGATTTGTTAAAATATGATTTATTTGCATCAAAGGCATGTGCCACATTCCAATGTTTTGTTTGTAACGACGTCAAATGGTGCTAGTCTATAACATTAAAATTCTCACAAACAGTAAGCCTAAAAATTAAGGAAATGAGAATGTCTAAAATCTTGATTTTGTACTTAAAATTAGTGTATCTAGAGCATGTCGTCTGTCATAACCAAGTCTCAGCTGGTGTCTTAAAACTTGCTTTACTTATGCTCCAGCAGCAGGATTACGTTGTGCAGACATCTGTTTACACAATGAGAGAATGCTTTAGAACAAAGCAAAGTTCCAAATCCATTGTGATTGAATATCCAATTCTTTATACATTCACATTCTATTATTTTAAACTTTTATATATCTATGTATATAATTTCGGGATCCATCAGGATCCTATCAGGATTGTAGATTCATTTTAATCCGCACCAGTTTTATAAATATCTAAACTTCCAACCATTTGCTGATTATGGTTTCTATTTTAATGAACGCAAACTTGTCTGTTTACTAAATTCCATAGAAAATCGAATTACGAATAAATATTTGGGCTAATGTTTAGAATATCTTGCAGGTACATAACTACCCAATAAGTAAATTAATAACGCCGCAATTTCCTAGACTTGAAATTATAGTAGTGTCTAGTCCCAAACGTACTATAGGGACTTGTTTATGATGATCCTTTGTGTTTTAGGACCGTACCTATTTCCATCAATCGAATAAAATTAGTCCTGCCGCAGTTGTTAACCCAGATAAGCTTAATTTAATGCTAGTTTGCGCGCGTTATTGTTTATCCAAAACACACTTTTTCTAAACAGTTCTTCACACCCACCTTGTTTTGAACTATTAGGAAATGCAATAAAACTTTAAAATAACTAACACTAAAACTTTTTATAAGCAAATTAAAATTTTCTTCTTGTACCTCAACCTCCTTTTCATGCAATAAAAAATAATCGAATTCGAGTTCAAAAAGTACATAACAAGAATATAAACTCCAAATAAAGTGAAAATAAAATACTGATTTTAACGACGACTAAATAACACAATGTACACCATTAAAAGTAACAACATAAAATACATTTACAGTGTCATTCTTATACCTCTTCTCTTCTCAAGCGAACAACATAAAATATTGAGTCTGAGCGATAATGAGAGGCACAATTGTAATGAAAGGAAACGACTGTTGATATGGATGGAAGCTCGCATTTCAACTGTGACGACCGGAAGTTTAAGCGCCGCGACGTTCCCTCATTATAGCTAATGGGCAAAGAAATTGACTCAACTAGTCCACTTGACGAGAGTCTCGTCGGAAGTATTCCCAGTGTGTTTCATAATGTTGCAAAGAATATGGGAAAACAATCATTTTCCTTATCGCGAATCGCGAATTGTTAAACGATTTATACCTTTACAAAATATATTAAATCGTTTACAGCACAATTTCAATAGCTGTATTTAAAATCAAATGAATTACCGAGCTATGAATAACCATTAATTGATAGATTATTAAGAAGTGGGATGGTTACATTGATTGCGGAATGGAAGAGGCAGAACTCGAAAGCAATAATTACTACATCGTTGATTAAATGGAAATTATGTTTGTTGATACCTATATATTCGCAAAAGTAAATATATATATATCATATATATATATCAAACAGACATTCCCAATATATAATTTTATTCATGAATTTACTGTATTTACAATTATTACGTGGGCGTATCCATAACTGTTGATTTTTTGTTGTTTCCAGTTACTTCCTGGTAACACAAACACCTTCACAATAGTCGACCAAAAACTTGACCCTCCTGTAATCGCAACAAAGGTCCGATTTTTACCTTACAGCGACCACGTGCGTACCGTTTGCATGAGAGTGGAGATCATTGGTTGCACCTGGACAGGTAAGTTATATTTTTTCACAAAAAATCCATAAAAAGTCTGATAAGATTGTATGGAATAATTAAACTGAAACAAGTCTGGAATTTGTTAAATTAATAATCTCGTAAATAAGTAGCACACAGAGTTGGACAGAATTAAGTTCAACATTCTAAACATGGTGTGTAGATTCTGAAAGTTTGGGACCTAATGCAATTAATTTTAAAGTTGCCCGTACAAAGTGACCGAGGAAACGATAAGGAAATCTATGTGTATAAGTATCTACGTGCAGATTGAACTCCAAAGTGTCTGAAGTGTTGCTGTATATCATTTATGAAAGGAAAAGAATCCAACGGGAAAAAAAAGTAAAAATAATAAATCAACATTTTGGAAACATTAATTTTAATTTCGTGTATATTTACCAAGTTGAACGGGGTGTATATACTTTTTGTCTTTAGTCATCGTTAATGCAGTGGGCGCAGAATCTAACTATGATTAATTATACAGCTATTTGAGCAAAGCGCGAATTTTATTAATTGCAAAGATTAATAGACATCATATAATAACTTTTGCGGCGCAGGTGGCAAGGCTGTCAAGTCAGTGATGTGCATAAAACCACTCAGACACAATCATCTTTAGATACTTTGTGATGCTGTACGACTATATAGACTCCCACTAACGATAAGTAATTATTTAACAATGCCATTTCAGTTTGCCAGCATTTGTGACAGTTTTAGTAAAAGCAGACTGTGTATAAGATATACTTAGACCGCAGGTACATTTAACATTAATATCAATTTCACAATAAACCAACCACCAACCACCGCCGCACGGCAAATGAAAAATGAAACGCGAAAAAACTCTTTTTAATAGTGGTAGTTTGGTTGTAATTGTTGCATCATGCTGAACAAGCGCGAAATAATGTAGAATTCGTGGGGGATTTCAATTGTTTCCAACTTGCCAATACAAAATACATGTCAGCAATTTTGGGGTGCCTGCTGTGGAACACATCAACCTATATTGTTTTATCGAAACGAACAAAATTCACATACAAATAACAGAAAATGCCAAAATAGAGTTTTACGAATGAAAATTTAAATTATACCTACCCACCTTGTGCAAGTTATAAAGTGCAACGTGTATTTTTGGTACTCGAAGTGATGTGAACTTACCTAAGCTCTCTGTGCAATTCGATCAATTTTTCAATTGAAAATATAGACAAATCGATTCGGTTTCAATTACCTCGAACTTTTCAATAATTTGTTTCAGACGGTTTGGTGAGTTACAATTTGCCCCAAGGTTTACGACGAGGCCCTGAACTGGACCTAACTGATCGCACATACGACGGCAGAGATGAAGGTGGACAACTCTCTCACGGATTGGGCCAGCTGGTGGACGGACAAAAAGGAAGAGACAACTTCCGCCTCGATCTGGCCGGTCACGGCAAAGGTAACATCAAACTACGATATTTGATTTCGGCAGTATAGTCGCATTTACATTTATATTACAATTCCAGCCTGTGGCATTTCTGTAACAATGTGTTGTTTGGGACAGATTCATTTTATTTTATGTCCGTATTTTGTCTTCATTTTGTCCACAATGCACCGAAAACACTTGCCGTTCCCCCGTTAAGATATGATGACATCGATGAAATCTATAATACAATCAAATTTATGCTATATTTTTATGAGAAAACTGTCTGTTTCGGTAATCGTACAGGGGTGTCTCGTGTTATTATTTTTTTATGGTCCTGTGCGTCGCATCAAAGCGAAATCTGAAAAAGGGTATTAGCTGTTGCTTTTTCCAAATTAAAATACAACACATCTCATCTACATAAAAAACTCGAAAACGACAAGTGAAAGAAAGGCGAGAAAAATTTGATTCCCGCAAATGATACCTTTTCTCCTTGCAACCCTAAGAATGATTAATAGGAGTGAATCAGCAGTTTACAAGTAGATTTATTAAAAGTTCAGCTGTTTCGTGCGATTAATATTGGGTTCGCCTGTTGAACAAGTACGGTCATCACCTGTGCTGTGACAGTTCAAATCTGCAGAACTAAAGCCAACTTTGTCCCTTGAGAGGGACTCTTTCGCAAGATAAATCGTATCAAGGGAAGAAGTATAACAAAATGATAAAATATCCCCGAAAATAATGCCATATATTACATTTACATTATTAAAATGTTAGAGTAGGTGAACATATCAATATGATTTAAAGCGATGCGCGCCTTCAGTAAAAATTTATTCCGCAACAGCACAATCAGTTGATAAAGCTCGGAAATAAACTCCGCATAGCTTACAATTCAATTGACTTCTTTATAAATAAAATAACCAATTTATTTACGCGTTTTGACTGTAGGTATAAAATTTTCAAGAGGAACCCTATAAAAAAACTTTTTAATGTTGAAAATTTCGCTGAGTTATTAATGATATGAAAGAGTAAAAAATTATTTCATGTTGTACCATAAAAAATTACAAAGATAAAATATTAACATTCTTCAGGTTACGAGTGGGTTGGTTGGCGAAATGATACACTTGGATGGGCTGGCCACCCTTTAGAAATTCTCTTTGAATTCGATAAAGTACGCAACTTCTCAGCTGCTCATCTACATACTAACAATCTTTTTACCAAGGATGTTCAGGTAATTTGTTTATTTAATTACGAGGACTTATTAACCAATACGACGGGACGTTAAACTTTTGATTTTTTTGTTATTTAATTTCTATAAAGAATAGTGAATTAATGAGCTTTATAAATATTTTTGCACAGGTTTTCTCGCATGCACGCGCATTTTTAAGCTTAAATGGGCATGTATTTAATGGTGAACCAGTGTACTTTTCGTATATGCCCGATTTAGTGCTAGAGCATGCCAGAAATGTTACCATTAAACTACATCATCGCATCGGACGTTTTCTTAAACTTCAATTGTATTTCGCCTCACGATGGATCTTACTCAGTGAAATCTCCTTTGACTCCGGTAAGCGATTTTAATCTTCTAACCATCAGCTAAATGACTTATTATTTTAACTTAGTTATTTCTCCAATAATAAAATGTTCACATTAATCTCAATTAAATAAATCACAAAAAAGTATCAAGGGAAATGAACTACTCTATCAGCTTTCCAATGTGTGTACTTGGAGATGATATACATCATATAATTATAAAATGTTACCTCAGTACTCGATTGCAATATTCACAATTGCTTTTTTTTAAATAAACCTAATTCATTTGCTCTCAAAGTAATTCATTTTTCGGTGCAATTTTTTAATGAAGAATGCCTTTTGTTAATTACAGTGGTAGTAACTGGCAATTTTACGGAGACGGAAGAGGATACACCGATTCCGGAATCCGGCAGAGAGTATCCGTTACAAAGAGATGAGGTTAAAAGCACCTCAAAAGTAAATCGCAACATTACCGGGTCTTCAACAAAAAGCGGAACTAATGAAGAACCTAAATACTACATTGGTTTTGTTATTGGTATATTGACTGTTGTTATATTGATCTTAGTGGCAGCAATTATTTTTATTGTGTTCCGGAACCAGCGAATCAAAACAACTGCTAGACTTTCAGAAATTCCCATCAGAAACGATAAAAGATTCGAAAGCGAAAAGGTAAGATGGATCGATTTATTTATTGTGTGGAAAGAAGAACTTTTTCTTCTACCTTTTGTATAAGTGCTTTTTTTGTGTCAAACAAACAAAAATTATTTTTTGAAATTGAACTTTTCCGAGTGATTAACTATAAGTAGAAAACAACTATACATGCACTGTCCTCTCTGCCTTCTAGTCAAACCAAAATACTATCTGGCAAATAATAAGAAAAGATTGTCTCTTAAAGTTGAATAGCTATGTTTCTTTCATAAAATTCCCGTCATCGTGTCTAATAATACCAACAAAATAACCAATTTTTTACACATTTAATAGTGTCGCGACGACATGGTAAGGGACATTCGTATTATAGGCTTGCAGATAAGATTAGAATGCACAAGGAAAGACCATTTCTTAACTTTAACCTGTGCTATTATTTGGTTATCTTAATAGTATTGGAATGGGAATTTAGCGACACGGTGTTCCCTTCCTCTTAACGGAAATTAACAGATTTTACACATTGTAACTGATAAGATATTGTAGTGTCACTACAACCCCATTTAACCCGTACATATTTTTGTATTTTTCTCGAAAAAGCCACTACTAATACAAAGAGAATTTTCTTTTAAGAATAAGAAAACTTTTTATTATAAAGTAGGTATACAAATAGATCCTGAATAAAAATACATTTTAGATGAATATAGAAGATGGCGGAGACAAATCCACATTGTATGAAGAGGCATGTAGATCAAATCTTTATACACGTCAAGCTCTTCCGAACAGTTCAGATTATTCCGGTAAGTAATCCCAAAACTTCCTCTTTGTATGAAAAAACATACACGTGCATGAAAAAAAATTTGTGCGGTCCCACTTTATCGATTATATCCAGACTAACAACCAATTAATGTAATTATAAATAAATATTCAAATACCTACTTACTTCCAATACATATTTTCGATATTCAAATATTTACACTTAGTATAAATTTTAATATCTGTTCTTTAAATTCCATGGAATTGGATTACATACTTGTGAAATGAAATAACTGTTTATTTTGCTAAAAAAATTGCCATTGTAAATTTTAGCAAACAAATGTTTAGCTATAAAACGAACATATAAATATTTGTGCAGCCATTTAGGAAATTTCACTTAGTTATTTAAATGTTTAACATAGTTAATACGTTATACTGTTCTAGAAGTACCTGACCTGGTATGTCAGGAATATACGATTCCACACCAGTTAAGCGAGCAGGGCTTCTTGCAAGTATCTAGAGTGCCTCCGCCAATTATCAACTTTCTACCAAAACCACCCCCTGTTCCTCCACCTCCTGAAAATTATTACATTCAGAGCGATGTGTGTTCATCTCTGCCATTGCCACCTTCGCCCCCATTATCGCCCCCGAATTTGGGATCAATCAGGTATTTTCCTCGTTACAGGTCCTTTGTATTTTCGGGTTCTAACAATACGAATTTCTGCCTCTCAGATCAAAAATTCATAACCATTTCATGTTACCTTTGAGTCCTGAACCGGATTCATGTGACCAGTTTGAAGAGGATGTTCCAATCAAGAAATTCCCACGCGAACAACTACGAATAATCGAAAAACTGGGCGAGGGCCATTTCGGTGATGTGCATTTATGTGAAGTGTTAGTCACGTCAAATGGTGGTGATTTTAGTGAGTGTAAGGTAGTAGTGGTGCACACGCTTAGAATAGAAACGTATCGGGATGAGTTTAATCGTGAAGTTAAGGCTCTCTCAAAACTAAATGACATCAACGTTTCCCGTCTCCTGGGTGCCTGTTTGGATAGTGAACCAATATGTGCTGTTCGCGAGTATTCCAGCATGGGCGATCTGTGTCAGTTTTTACAGGATCACGTTGCCGAAACGGCTACACCTCTAGCGCCTTCGGCAAGTACATTGAGGTAAGAGGATATGGTCGCTGGCTCATTTAAAAAACAAAACGATTTAATTTAATTTATTAAATCATAAAAAGGGCGGAAATATTGTACGAATTTGTACATCATAAAAATTTCACATAAAAAAATTTTTTCCATAAGCTTTTCCGGAAAATAATAAATAGGCTCTAAAGTAAATGATTTTAGTAAGTACGAAATGCTTTCAGAACATAAAAAAACAACGTGACAAGGGGTACATTATAAAAAAAGTAGAATTTCATGTCAACATTTTAGCGTTTGTATGTTTGTCCTATAGAATAAAAAGAAGTAATAGAAATATAAAAAGAAAATACTCGAAAAATATTATTTGTGTTAGCACGTAATGTAATAAAGTTTGTATAACGTTTCGTTAAACACGTTTATTTTAATATTACCTAAACGTACTTCTTTAGGTGCTTATTAAAATAAATAAACAGTTCTACAATTCATATTTCAGTTATGGATGCCTTATTTATATGGCTACTCAAGTGGCATCTGGCATGAAGTACTTGGAATCACTGAAATATGTTCACAAAGACTTGGCGACGAGGTACGTTGATTTTCTAACTTATTAATTTAAATTGTACGGACCCACACAATTTATTTAAATTGTCCATTACATATTTCACATCACGTTCAGTAAAGACCTATTCCATATTCCTATTATTTCACGACTTACGACTAATTAAATGTAGTGGAAAATTAGCATCACGAGCCCTTTTCACTCCTTCAAAATGTCCCTACAAGCTGTCGTTTTGTTTATGCACATAAATATGCAGTATTAAATTGAACTTTTAACGTCTTCAAGATTGAGTTTTAAACAAATTTATAGCACAATTATATTTTACGATATTAAAGAAAACTGAATGTCACGATAGTAAATGCTCTAATAATTTTCTTAGTTCTATAATAAAATCTCCAATATCCTATATAGCACATATAATCCGCATATTGTGAAAATTAATAACATTATGTATGTATATATTTGCAGAAATTGCCTAGTCGGCAATAGATACGAAATCAAAATTTCTGATGTTGGATCTTTTCGGCAAATGTATAGTTCAGATTATTGTCAAATTGCCGGCTCAAGACCTTTACCATTACGATGGATGGCTTGGGAAAGTGTTCTTCTAGTGAGTTTTGAGAAAACACGTTTTGTCAAAAATAAAATATTAATCAATGTTTCACCATGACGTCCTTTTTACAGGGTAAATTTTCCGGTAAAAGTGATGTGTGGTCCTTTGCCGTACTATTATGGGAAATATTGACATTCGCTCGGGAGCAACCGTTTGAAGATTTCAGTGACGATAAAGTGATAGAAAATGTAACACATTTCTATCAAAATGATGGCAAACATGTAAGTTTGTTTTGACTTAAAAATGGATATAAAATTTTTCAAATTGCGCAGACATTCTCAAGTAATAGTTTATGGGATCTTTTCCCATTGTATTGTTGTTTGTTCTCTGTAAGTGACACGTAATTTCTGTTTTCAGGTTTTGCTGAGCACGCCAATCAATTGTCCAAAAGAGATATTTGATCTAATGTGCGAATGTTGGCAAAGAAATGAATCTGACAGACCAAACTTCCGTGAGATTCATTTATTTCTACAAAGAAAAAATCTGGGTTACAATTCAGATCTTCACTGACATCAACTAATGATGTATTTTATCGACAATAAAATGAAAAAATTACGTGATATTATACTTCACCTCTAAGAGGTGCATAATTTCAACGATAATTATTATATAGAGTTTTCTTTATCTGCAAAACACATATTTTTTTCTGATAAAATAATATTTATAAGAATAGGTACAGCTTGTATAGCAGGAGAACTGTCCTGTTCAATACCAAGAAAATGTTTTTGTTCAATTTTTTTCTTGCATAATATTATATGGGTATACTAAAAAATAAATTCTATTTCACTATATGAAATTGTTACCATCTGCTACACAAAACTCTAGTGAAACTTTCTGTCAGGCACAGGAACTATGCCATTCTACTCTACAGACATTATAACAATTTTACAATGTAAATTTTTCATATCGAAATATACATATACGCACATGTTAAAGTTTTACAATATAATTATTTATATATATAGAAGTGGCCAAATACATATAAGAAATATCTAGTACAGTAAGGACATTATAAAATCTAATTATGATTTGTGCATCTCTCTTTCTCTCGTTTACATTTTGTATAATCGTCAATGCTTAAGCCTGCTTTAGTGCCTTCCTGCGAATTTTCATCACCTGTTTCAACAACAAAGAGAGTTTATAAATGCATTTAATGAAATCAAACAATTCAACCAGATTTGCTGCAGCGTGTGTGCTTGATTCGATTAATTACGTTCTTCATGGTTCAATTCATCTGTTCAGATAGTTACCTCTAATTGTCCACTAGAAATTGATTTTATGTTTGTCTATGAAATTGAGTTGAAAATTAAACAATTATGACGTTAATTGATAGTATTTAAACTAAATTGCATTATGATTATTATTACATATCACATGCTTCAATGCATGTGGCCACAGGGATGGGAAAAGGGGGGCGCTCCTATTAAGGGTAGATTTATTTATCAAAGATATTAGTAATATGTAATAATGATTATTAAATCAATTTTACAAATATATGAATATCATATGTACATATTACATGTATACATACATAAATCATAAACAAATATCAACAGTGAGGGAAATATTTCCATTTTTTAAATTTGATAAAAGCATGTACTCTCATAGAACAAAAAGCACACACTAATTAAATTTCTGCATTGAAGTTGAAATGAAAACAATGATTTTAGTAACCTAGTTTTGTGCATTTACATAACAGACGAATTAAAAGGAACAAAGTTGGACGTTTTTTAAATTACTTTTTTATCCTTATCTGTTCTCCTTTTCATATTTAATCATAAGAAACGTGATTATAAAAATAATAAATATTACAATAAGTATAGGTATAAATAATAGGGAGTATTAATTAAGTGCATTGATTTGCGTTGAATGTTCATTTTGAATATAATAATTTGTTGTTTCCTTATGGGCCTAAAAAAGATAATGTAACTATAGTATTGGTTTATACTTCGCATGTGAAAATTAATGCGTTGTTTAACATGTTTTGTAACATTAAACCAGAATAAAAAAATCTGTTCAATGTAGGTAATTGAAAAACATTTACTTGTTTATTTAATTTATTATTTAGTAGCAGTGAATAAGTAAAGTTAGTTCTGTACCTAATAAAATAAATATAATAGAAAACAATAACCAATATACAATACATATGCATATATTAATATTTAATCATTAATATTGTGATGTATAGTTGCAAAAGTGGATGAAGAATTTTATTGCGAAAGTATACAATGTTAATAAGAGAAGTAAATATCAGTTAGGTACTTTATAAATGAAATTCTTAATAAAAGTTTTTTATCACCTAATGGAATGCAGTACCTAAATATATGTATGTATTAGCTAATCCCAGAAATATGAATATTAATGTAATTCCGTACCTATACATATATTTTTTGTTTATAAAATAAAACATTTCTGTTAATCCTGGAAAAACTGGACCAAAATAAAGATATGATAAAGTACAAAAAATGTTTTATTCATTTATGTATAAAATAAGAAGAATACTAAAGTTACGTACAAACTATTAGTAAGGAAATTAGAAAGTACTATAAATTCCAACGTATTAAACTACTTTTTTGCCAGTTGGATCGTTCTAAAAGGAGATTATCGACGGGACAATGGGCCAACGGTTAGCAATATTTTGCAATCTAAAAGTATAAAAAGCAATTACTAACTCAGTGGAACACACACACAATGTCAAAACGCAAATCCAGGCGACCGACAAGTTGAGCCGCCCTGGCCGAATGGATTACCAAAGTACGCGCTAGGATTCCTCCAACTAAGTGACAAACAGGACATATATCAATATTTGCCATCAGAGATTCCTTAAATCCCACAAGTTTTGTTGGGTCACCCCCTAAAATTTGTTATAGACCAGTATTAAATCCTAATTCCTTACACGCACTAAATATTCGAACAGCCCTTGCTCCCACTCGCACTTTATAATTGCGGAGTCGATTGTAATGATACGAACCCGAGCAATAATAAAATCAAAATTTATTTTAATTGCAACTCGAACTATCACGTGACCAGGTTCTAAGATGGAGTAAGACCCACTGAAAGAAAATAAATGAGTAATTATAGTCAACGAGACTATGTAAAAGTTAAGTGAGCATTATGCGTCCCTGATAATATAACATAATAGTTATGAATAAGAGTTCCTAGTACAGATGCCTGTCTATATAGTAATCATACCCACCTTAGTACGCCGGATATGACTAATGAAATAAGAATCGCGATATCGATACACTTTTCACCTTTGGATGTCCTATCCAATCTGTAATACCTCCGTTACTACCGTAGGCAGACAGCGACCGACAGACATTTAAAACAAGCCCAGTACTAATTGTAAAACACAATGTATTGAAATAATATGAAAATTTAACTCAAAATAATGCAATCAACACCATTAATAAAATAAGAATCGTATGCAAAAACTTTCAATATTAAAAGAAAGAGGAACACTCACATAAATATTCAATTTAAACAAATAGCACAAAATTTGTACACTGTATACTAATGGCAAGTAACAATAACCTGTGCTCTAGTCAGACTGAAACTAAATGGTCCCTCTCCCTTCAGTGTCAGTGTCAGTCCCTACATTGAAACATTAGAAAGTGCATTTCAGCAGATACTTTGTTCGGTTTCATATTTTGTACGTCTTAAAAACACGCAAAACCCACGTGCATATAAAACAACAAAATAAACAGGCACAAACTAGGTCCCTTACACGATTATAAACAGTGTCAGTGTCATTGTCATTTTTAATTGTACTCAGTGAATAACCAATACACAATAACAAGGGAAAGAATTGGCAAGTATAGTCACAACTCACAAGTTATGAATTAATATCAGGTATTCTTTTACCTTCTCCGCCGGAAGAGTCATTGACAACGTTTTCGAAGTCATTGAGTTTTTTGATTCAGTTTTGGCAATTTCTTTTGTTGCATTGCAATTATTGTTGACGATGTTGACCAACCCTAATCCTGATTTTATCCTTTATTCCTTTATAGTGTCAATGAATAATTTGCAATATGCAAAATAAAAAACAGCAAACATCAGGTGAGTTGTCTGTTAAATTTCTGATAAGTACATATATTAGGTTTTAAGATTTTCATTCATCCCAATTTAAAATCGCTGACATGAAATTATTTTGCTTAGAACTTTGTGTAAGCATTCGTAAGCAGCAGAGGAGATGCATTGCATAGACGCCTAAACAAAGTGGAGTGTGTCTATTATCGAAACAATATACAGTGAACGGGAGAGCTTTTTATCTGTACGATACTCCAATTAGTGAAAAGCATGCTTACAAATTTTCAATAAATCCAATCACATGTAAACAATATACAACAAGTGGAACAAAATTATATTTATGTCAAAAATAATGAATTGATGCACGATGAAGTTATTTACATTCACAATCACTAGTAGTTTATTAAAAAAAGATTTATCCCGATTTTTTAAATCGCAGTTAATGATTGTACTATTTGATGAAGGTTGTTTCAAATTTATGTAATCCCAGATATATGTTGTAAAGTTTTGCATAGTTTAATACCAGTTACCTACAAATATAAATTTGATTTTTTGTTCCGGATCGTTTTTAAGATTAAAATGTCAATAAAACAAGGGAAATCAATAACTGACTATAAATTATTTATAAAGTTTCAATTATCAGGTATGTGCTATAGTTTAATATGAAACACAGTATTTTAACTATAAATTAACTTAGAATTATATTTTCCATTTGACCATGTTACGTATATTGACAAGAATAAAGCTGATGGATAATAGAAATGTTTACGAACTTTATGAAATCATTTAAGTTTCATAGACATTTTCATAGTTACGAAATAGCTTTCAACAATGTTTTATTATATTTAATAGTTTTAGAGTACCTTACCTAAGTGTTTTATTAAAATTTTCCAGATACCCCTGTAAACTTTGTCTGAATCATATATAATTAACAACGAATTTACTATTAAATTTGACATTAAAACATAATTTCACAGTACACCCTAAATTTTTCTATCTTTTCACGAATTATGACTGTTTATTGTGTCTATAGATAGCTATAACAATATTTCAAAAGATAATAATAACAATAATAATAATAATCATTACTATATTTATTTACGTTTGCATGATAAAAACTCATAAAATAAAACCGATTTTAATGATTGATACGTTGTAATCGAACTTTTACAAATAGTTTTTGTATTTATTATCCTATACAAATATCTTTTAATGGTTGGATGAAAATGGTCATTCTACTTAAGACAAGTTTATATTATACCTACCTTTAGAAAATTATACAGCATTAATTTAAGAATAAGTGGCAGATTATTTACTATTACATATATTGGTTTACCTACTATTG
Organism: Silvanus unidentatus; assembly: GCA_963930825.1. Lineage (NCBI taxonomy): Eukaryota > Metazoa > Arthropoda > Insecta > Coleoptera > Silvanidae > Silvanus > Silvanus unidentatus. Next base: position 17,000,040 of record OZ005761.1, read on the forward strand.
GAAATTATTTTAAAAATCTATGAATAATAATATATTTGGTAAAAATGAATTTTCCAAAGAATTTGAGAGAGATGCTTTTAAGAATAATATTATTGTTTATCTATTTTTGCGGAGGAGGAATATTTTAAGTGAATTTGTTATTGAACAGTTATAAATGCATATTTAATTTGCGCCACAATGAATAATTTACTATTCTTCATCTAAAAGAAACTTAACGATTTATTCGATTATCGTTCCATTGTATTCGTTTAAACATTCATAACATTGTGTTATATACACTTCTGAACGTATTTATCTATGAAAGAGCTTTCCTAGATGAAGAAGAAAAGCTTTATATAAATCCCTTTAATGGAATAATTATTACGGGATTTGAGGAAATATAACAATAAATAAATCAATTGAAGTTTTTGTAAAAAGTGAAACCAAGTCAAATAATAGTTAATGGATGAAATTAACTTCTCGTAACCATGGTATTGTAATTAGGTAATACGTAGGTAAAACCCAATACATTCTATCTAAAGATAAAATGTATTTTCGTAAAACTTACTAAGAAGTATCTATTACCTACGTATTTTAAGTATTTTTATTAAATTATTAGTAATAGGTATTGTATCTTTTTTGTTAAAAAATTATTGCAGTTCCTTTAAAAATAAAAATACAGGAATTATTCGTATATTCAAACAAATTATAGATATATGTATGTATGTAATCTACTCAGTTAGGTAGGTAAAATTAAAATAGGTTATTTGGAAGTTATTGTATAGGTAGGTATGTACACACTATCCATACAAAAACCTACATACACGTACAGAACCCCTAAAGTGCATAAAATTTCATTTCTAAAATAGTGTACCTACATATATGTATATGTAACACTATTTAACTGTCAGTCGGTAGGTATGTGAATATTATTTAAATACATACATTACATACATGTACGAGTTGTGCTCTAAAATTGTATTAGCGTTGTAATTGTTGCTATAGGTATAGGTTATGGAGTTAAAAAACAAATTCTGTTTTGTTCTTTACTTTGGCTTTGATTTAATTATAAAGTTTGAATAAATTTAAAAATCCGTTGGAAGGACTAAAACAGGAATGTATTTTATGCACGATTTATACGGAAAAAATAGTTTGATATGTTGGTACTTAAATGGGGTTGACTGAACTACTTTTTCCTTTGAAAAAGTTTGTCATACCTTGTATACCTACTTGTCAAGAATTTTTATGAAAAATTTTAAATTACGTCATGATGTGGATGAAACTTGAAAAATTTCTATTAAAATTTCAGGAAAAAGCTAACGAAAAAATAATATTTCGAAGTAGGTGCAGGTTTGTAAACTAAATAAAATCTATCCTCAATACATATGTATACACATACATTGACATTTGTATATACATATAGGTATAATAATCCCTCAGGTATTTTTATTTTGTTTGAAGTGGGATGATTGCTAATTCCGTTAAATTAGACATAATTTGAATGTTTCTCTCCTGCTTTCTTCAGTAGGTAATAATACAATTTAAATGCTTGAGGTTACGAAAATTTAATGATATATCTAAACCTTCGTAATTGTCGAAGAAAACAATTAACGAATACCGTGTCCATAAAAATATGAAAAAGTTTCACTTCAACACAAATAGAAAGAACATACATAAGATCTATAGGTAGGTATAAAAACTCCAACAAAAATAGTAATACTATAGCAAGCAAACTTAATATAAAAAGAACAGAAGAAATTTTCAATTGAACTTTTTGTTTTTCTTATAATAGATATAGGTATATACACATGTACATACCAATAAGAGAACAAGTTTGTTTAAGGCAATTGGTTATATTGGATAAACAGTAATTTACTTTATGAACTTAATATTATTTTATCATAAAGATAAAAATAGGTAATCCACATTGAATACATATCTAGAGAATGTAATTTACAGGAAAATTGCACAGATAAAACTAACTTTATCTTTTCGTACCTAATTTCACTTTCAAAGAATAACATTTGGATATAAATAAATATTGAATGAAGTTCTAGAAAAATTAATAACATAACTACTCCTGATTGTTTGAAGTGGTAGACAATGTACTCTCAAAGATGAAAGATGAATTTTGGACTTGCATTGTCTTTTTATTTTTTTATTAGTTTAATACTTAGATAATCGACACGCTGTGTGATTATTAAAAAAATAAAAAGACAATAATCAAACAAAAGTTCTACTAAACCACTTTATAAACAAACCAGGCTCAATGTTAAAAAACTTTTCATAATATTGAAATACTAAAAGCTTTTACATATTGATGTTTCACTTATAAATTATAAATGAAAATTGTTATAAAAATTATTGTATTAACATTATACCTAACAAAAAAAGTTTTATGATGTTATAAAAAAATGTGCGTGTAATATAAAGCAGTTAGTTTTTCCAATTGGAGGGTATATTAAATAAATACAAGCACATACATATAATTACTCGACAACTTTCTATAAAAAAATATTATTTGGAAGTTAACCGTTTTGACACAGACTTAATAACGCGTTTTAGCTAGTAATTTGAAATAATAAATGTTTTGTGTCACGGCAAATTGAATTATATTTTATAAAAAATGCATATAATCCGCCAGTTAAACCGTCTAATACTGATATAAATTTTCTGTATCATGTATGTAAGGTGTCAAAAATGGAAATAATAACAAATTAATTACAAGGTAATAGCTTGTTAGATAGGTAATAGCTAGTAGTTGGTAGTGACCTAATGAGCCGGTAATGGACAACAGTTTCGTGCAATGGCAAAACACTTCAACAATCAATATTCCTCAACCACAGATATTATGCAAATGTTATGTTCGATTTTATGCGATACGATACAAACATGCGACCACCATACATGCCAGCAGAATTGAATTTAATTTACAATAAAATTATTAGATTGCCCATATATTATTAGAGACTCTCTGGAAATTCATATAAAAGTTTTCTCTTTTTTCTACAAACCACAATATACATATATTGTATCCCTGCTTCTGACGACAATTTTAAAATTACGAATTATTTAGAATAGAACGACAGCGATTCTTTTTCAATTTGTCACAAATCATTCAAAAAAGGTCGCCTTTAAATGGAAACACGACCAGAGAATGAGGAAACTTTTCAAAACAATAATCACATCATACTGGTATACAGATTGAGAGTTGAAAATCAGTGCAATATTTGCAGATGCTTTGTTTTTCTTGTGCATATATTTTGTGGAAAACGTATTGTTGAGGCAAGTATAGGAAAGGCTAAGCACGCTAATCCAGAATGGAGTGCCAGGATCTCCGATGTTTTATGCCGTGTCTTCATCGGCTTTAATTCGAAGGGTATTAAGAAGCTTACCGGTAAGGATTATGTAATTACAGAACCCAAATCCTGCCGCATCTATATTTAAAATTTACGTAAATTTACTTAGCAAACACACCAACACAATAAAATAAATACTAAACATATTATATTATTACTTTACATAAAGTGAAATTAATACCTCCAGCCACTATCTCTTCCTCAGTTAACAATAAGCCGCTTTGCATTGTCTTTTTGAATGGAATTCATGTGCAGCATTTACATAATTTCAAGTGCAATTGAAACAAGTTAATCAATAAATATTTATACATATATGGTGTAACCCAGTTAGAGTTAGAATATTTTTAAATGGAATTTATTTGTTTAAATTTGTGTACCTGACACAAACAATAATAATTGAAGCCATTTTTCACTGCTCATAAATTTTGTAGCATAATTGAATTCATACCTCTCTGCCTCATGTTCATGTACCATCAAAATGGGAGTAATTTCAGCATGTCGTTTTAATTAGAGGGGCATGTATTCATAGGCCAATTGAAAACAACCCTAAGCAAATTGAATTTGTACATATTTGCTTTGTAGCTGGTTCTTTTACAGCTTCCACCAGTGGGTACGTGTACAAGTCCATGTCGACCTTACACAGGGTATACTTTTCTTTGGCCGTCCTCGTCGGTAAAGTGGCAAAAAATATTTTCACTTGAATCTTTCTTGTATATTATTGGAAATATATTTACAATTCCACCTGGAGGCAATACAAATGCCTTATTTGCTATGATACAAATTAAAGATGTCATCAAATTGTTTATTTCAAATGCATCAATAACATTTAAATGCAGAGTAATTGATGGGATTATGACTGTCAGTGAATAATTAATGTGATTGTTGTAACCCTCGACCCCACCGACTGCTAAATCATAAACTTGGATGCTACATTTAAGGTTTAATAAATCATTAATTTATATGAATTTAATAACACTCCATCCAAATGTCCATTTTAAATTAAAGTGAAACTTTCTCTTCCTCCCGATTCAGATTCGACACACGCTTATTTTGATATACATAAATGCAAATTTTCCTTTATGTTATTTCTATACATATACATATGGACGTGTAGAATGTGACGGTGTTGTTGACGGTGTGTAAATTTTATTTAGTTGTGAAATAAATAATTGCTACAAGAATAAAACTGGTCATTTAAATTTTGGCCTTATAACTACCTACTCGTATACCCGTAACATTAAATTCGCATACATATATGGCTAAATTAAAATTTACAACAATTTAATTATGACATTTAATAATAAGAATTTTGAAAAGCACTTTGTCTACTTCAGTGTAATGGTTGTTTTCCATTTTGATATTAAGAAAAGCAAGGAAGCGAAGAAAAAATGCCACTTCACTGTCAAACTGAGATGCGAACTGTTGAAGCTAAATTAAATTCTTCTTAATTGTTATTCATAACAGTTGAAATAGTCGCTCATTTGTTTAAGTTAATGAGAAAATATATTATAAGCGTGGCTGTTTTTTACCAAGTCTATATACATATATATATAATAAAATTATACCTATTGTGAAAGTAGAATGAGAAATGAAGATGGTGGAGAAGTTAAAGACAAATCATGAAATTGGTAGCTTGACAGATTGCATTGTTTCGGTTAAAGTAATGAAATGAGTTGCGAAATAGCTGCTGGTAAAAGTCTAAGGAGGGTTACTCACCCTCACTCCTGATGATGGTTAGATAAGGCCATTTTATGTGCTTTGTACTTACTTCACTATGATGGGTGAAATGGGAAAATTCATTTAGAAAATAAATTAAATGAGCTAATTGTTGAATCACTTACTGGTCTTTTTTGGGTATGTACATGAGGCGTTGCATAGCATATACAATCCAAGAAAAGCAATTACATTGCTATTATAAATACGTATTGCATTTTACTAAGTGTTACGTACCTACCATCTTGAGAACAGTAAATGTTTACATTCGATCGTAAATATAAAAATTGTGCAGAATACTATGGAGTTTGAATGACATGATGATGTTCCAATGTTGATTGAATAAAGTAAAAGAGCGAGGACTTTTCGCAATTCTATATCGAATCATACAAATTCAAAATAAAGCGATACAGCTTTTATTTTGTGGCATGAAGAATTCATGATATTGCAGATGAGATGTGAATTGCAATGGTGTGCAATATTGGAACGGAATCCCTCAGCGACAACTTAAAACAACTGTTTCCTTTTTGTCTTATTCCCCATTTGAAACAATTTGTTTTATTGTAATGTAATATATTAAGCTCCACACTAAGCTATATACAACATGTTAGAATGTAAAGTGTGTAGAAATGCAAAAATTTCCCTATCTCTTAAATAGATAAAGATCTTTTCATTTTAAGGACTCCTAGAAAGGCATTAAGGACTAACACGTTCCACTTTTCCAACCAACAGTTCCTTTTGAATGTAGGAGAAAAAGTTTAACTGCGTATTTTAATAAAATAACGTTTACGATTTTGTTGGCTACGAATTATAAGGTATTCTTTAATGGTAGAACGGATTCCTATATGTGTGTACCAATAGGTAAATCATAGAGATACAAATGCTAATCCCTTGTTGATAATTGGCATATATGTAGAGTGCAAGGTTATCCACAATGGACTGAGTATATAAATAGATACAGCCTGGAGCACCTTTTGATCGAATAGGTGCAGTTGCATTGGGTTCCTTTTTTTGGAAACGTCACTTTATTTTGAAACAAAAATTAGCTCTTTATGCCCTTGAGTGGTGGTAGATGTATAACAGAATTAAAAAAAGGAAAACCGCTTAGGTATGCAAGGATATGAGTAATTTAGGTGCCCATATACATGTCCATAATGCACGTAGGGTCAGTTGCTATATCTAAAATAAAATAAATTATACATATCTAAAATACCTCACCATCAATAAATAATATGACTGCGTGTAGATAAAAATATTTTATGTAAATACATATATAAAAATGTACATGCATCGTTATTGTTATTACTATGCTTCACGTAATATAAGTGAAAACAATAATTTATAAATAATAAAAATTATAATAAATATTTGTTACCGAGATCGCATATTAGAATATTATTTTGTCGTACCTACATATTAAAAACTCCTTCCAGTTATCCTGTTGGAAGTCGATACAAAAATAACAACGTATACAAGTAGATATACTCTTCTTGACATGATGTTGCCAATTAATTTGCAACAGGTCATCTTATTATATTGCATCTCCTTTGACCATTCCCTTGACGTTGAATAAATTTAATATTTTATATTTGTAGTAAAAATGTTTTTCAAAGAAAATTTTACATACACGGGTAGGGTGTCAGTTGTCTGTATGTGACAGATTCCGGGTTTATATTATTGACTTGTAACCTTTGTGCAAGTGTTTTTGTCATAACAAGAAAATACCGGACACATACGAGGATTCTATTTTCAATTTCAGGTATATGGTTTCAATACATAGGATCCCCTACAATCTAATGGATACGTTCAAGTTTGATATAACAGTAATTTCCAACACATGGTGATGTGTATGTGGACTGCTTCCACGGCAGGTAGGCATGCAGCGATCTGGTCCTTGGGGAAGTCATTCAATGTATACTTTATTTTCATTTATTACTCTCCATCTGCCATAACATTTCTATAACTGCACACAATGTTGGCCCTGTTTTCTATACACCTATCAAATAAATATTTCACCTAAATTTTTTAAAATTACCGTAAAGAAAGTTTGCCAAAAAGAAACTAAGGAAAAAAAGTTATAACAATTTTCCTATAACCAACCGTAACCTACTTATACATAGATAGGTTTATATGTATACATATAATACTTTTCATGTGATAAAGTGATATAAAATTCGGATGCTAAATAAATGTCTTCATTGCGATTGGTTCGTTTATGAAGTATATGTTATCATAGGCTTATGTAACTTTTAAAATAAGTGATTCTGGTATAGGGCCGGATAAAATATGGACCCATGATCAATATCCACTTGTTTTCTTTCAATAGGCGAGGTGAAAGAGGGAGCTTTACAGGTTTAGTAAGCAAATAGCCTGTAGGTTTTTCATCCATTTATGTAAGATAGAGTCGATATTTTTGTTAAAGGAAATTGGATCATTGTGATTTCCATACACCTAAGCCGGATTCATGTGCATAGTCGGTATAATAATAAAGTGGTGTGATGCGGTGTTGGTAGGTACGTATAGTCGTTGGTCCCGATGGCCTGAAGGCAGGTACATTTTGGACAACCGTGCTTTTAACACCATTATTCAAAGTGCCCACAGCAAACACAATACAACGTAATATACGGAACGATAGAAAAATTAATTAAAGCACCGTTTATTTCAATTGAACACAAACACACATTTTTGAAAACAATTTGAAACCGCGTCCTCACATAAATTGGATCTTGTTTTTTGTGAAATGAAATGGATAATCAACGATTAAACTATTAAGTTATAAATGAAATATTTCCCCTCTGGTGTGTGGAGAGTGAGTAAAAAGGATCGTTTTCGACTTGAAGAAAATATTTGGTGTGGTATAAGAATTCTATGTGGACTGTAGCTTTGTAACTCTTTAATTGCCGTTGAGAGAGGAAATAAATCAATTACGTGCAAGGACTGATAACCCAATTACGAAAATAGTGGTTTCGTACAGAGACAGAGTGAGTATGGCTCTTTCGGTTGTTGGTTCTGCCTTTAAACAAATGTATAAAATCAGTAAGGAAAGCAACACCCGCACACAGAATCTAATTACGTTAATTTAATGATATTTTAAACCGTCCCAAACGAAACAAGAATATATAATTTTAATTTATTCAATATTTCCATCGTTCACGGTTTTTAATTAAAATCGAGACTCTTCCACTTCTCACGGAACATTAAAGAATGATTATGTCATATATAGATTTTTTTATGTCCTAAACTGTATCCCATTCCCAAGAAAGTTTCCCAAGTCCGATTAACTAGGAAAATGTTCTTAATGTTTTTACTTTACCCCAAGAATAAAGTCAAAAGTTTTGACAACAAGAAAATATACAATCCTCATATCCGGATTTTCAACTTTCTCTCTAACTAAATAGGCACAATACTTAATTCTTTTATCATTCAACGAATTCCTATTTACCTTACCCCTACACCCATCCGGTGTATTATGTATTTAACAACAGTTTGATAATCAATAGGGTGCTTTATTAAAACGGTGCATTAATAATTTCCAGCAAATTCCACTCAGCAAAATTGGGGTGACACGTTCTCATATTATATAAACAGTGCCGAGCAAAGATGATAATATATTGCAAGTTATCTTATCCCCATAGCTGGAGCAGACATTAGCTAAAAGCGCGTGACAAAACTACCAATTCCTCTGTATCGATAAATAATAATGGCAAAGAAATATCAATCTATGAACTATGTGATTTTATTGCCTAAATATTGCTATCTGCATTTTATCTTGCTCCAACAGTTTTACCACACAAACTAAATTCATAATTTCATTTTGGATTTAAAATATATTTCAGGCAGCTGTCTATGAACCCAAGTGAGGTAAAGACAAGAAAAAATAACCTAAATTTAATTAAGGGTCTGAAGGAAATTAAATTAATTTCATAGTAGATTTACGTCCAAGTTTGTTTATGACGCAGGTTAATACTCTTAAACGGCAGTTTAAATATTAAGAAGCTTTGTGTTTGCTTGTTATTATTTTAAGGTTAATGAGGCCCATAATGAAGACTGATGTTTCAACAGTGCAAGTCAAAATACTGCTCGCCCTTATGTTTGTACTAATATTGTTGTATTGTAGTGAAAATAAGCGCCCTTACATTTAGGACTGGATCAGGGGAATGTAGGTAGGTACACATAATTTTCTTAGAATTAAATTGATTTTCCTTTTTTGCACAAAAGGTCCATGACTGGCACTAATACCAAGACATGCCGGTTGCATAGAGATTATTAAAACAAAAAATAATTAGCTTTCCTACTAATCTTATAATCATCCCTAATCAGATCTGTCGAATGTCTTGTAATGTCATATTACCACCCTTACCAATTTTGCGGAGCAATTGAGTAAACATTACAAAGTGATAAGTCTGACGAGTTAGGAGAGATTAAATCTACTATTAAAAATAAAAACCTAATTAATGTTTTTTTCTGACGAATTCATTAACTTGTAGGTACCTGTTATTATAATGCATTCTGAGTTTGTCTTTTTATAGAAATAAATAAAGTGGTGTAATGTGTATACTTATGTATTGTGCATATACTCGTACGTTTTGTTGATGACAAGTACCATCAGTGTTATCGTTATGATGGATTCTGGCGGCATATTTGCCCCTAACGATATGCAAAAAGGAAATTAAAGATATAGCGATAAGTTCATATTGCCTCGAAAGTCTGCAACTGAAGATATCATTCTCTATGTCTTAAGATTAGTATTCAACAGTTTTTTTTCATTGATGCTATTAAATGCAACAATAAAACACTCAAACGTAATGACCATCACTTGTTCTCTATTTCACATTTTAGAAAAGGAAAGAATTCCTATTCGGTGATGAAAAAGCTTTTTTATTGGAAATTTAAACTATCATCAATAAGCAATTATTTAAAATTTGGATATTTCTTTAAAATTCCGTAAATGTTTCATATTCGTCGAATGCTGATCACGAATATGGAAGGGAAAAAATGAGACCGAAAAGAAAAAACATCTAATGCCGCTTTCATCGAAGCCCAATGAAAATAATTCCTCGCTTGAGTGAATGTCTGAGAGTTAAACTGGGCCACTTTTTAAAGCGGGACTTATAATTCATCGATGACTTATTACGTAATGCTTGAAAAATGTTGAGTATTTTGTATGGATTTAATCAATTCTTTTTTTCTTATTATTACATATGCATGTTTACACTAAAACTAGAATACCAAAGAAAAAAATCGAATTTTAAGTATGAAATTTTTGTGAAAAATAATAAACCTTATGTAAATCATTTGAAAACCTAAGATTATTATGATTAGGTTTCATTATTAAAAGGAAAAAATGTTAGAAGTAGTTAAAATGAAACTTTGAAATTCAATTTAAATTAATGATTGTTACTTTTTATAGTAGTTTCTTTGTATACGTACTAGACATATTATTACGTTTATGTTGCAAGAATTTCCTTTTATCACTGTATGTAATTAGATGTTTGAAAAAGAGACAAGAGACTTTTTAGTTATTAATTATTACTAATTAGTTACTGAGGTATTTTATAAGGATCTTGTGAATAAATTATATATTTCCGAAGCAGTAGACATAACATAGTTAAATGGTTTTATTAGGTATAGTATAGTACGTACGTTTAGAATACACGAAAAAACATACTAACTCATACCAGTTGCAGAAAAAATATATTATTTACGTAAATAAAATAGGTAGGTATTAGAAAAAAGGATATCCCAAATTGGCAATTATAATTGCATTAGACGGGCACTTATAATTATCATTTCATTAGTTGTCAAGTGATCTTTTAATTTTATTGAATGATTTTTTATTTAATGACTATATAAGTTTCTAGATACATATTTACATATAATGATTAAATTACTTTAACCACTGTTTTATTTACCTTCTGTGTAGACTTATTGAATTTATTATAATAAATTTAAACGACCCATATTTAAAAAAAAATGCCATAAATTGAAATTTATTACCATACGAATACACGAGTAGGTAATCCATAAAGAGAAGGTCTCCAATATTTAATGTACTACTCGTACAAATAAAATGCTACCAAATGGGTATTGAAACAACACCAGGCCATAAGTTTTAACATCATAAAGAAGAAACCGCTTTACCGAAAGACGCAGTAAAATATGCAACAATTTTCTACATCAAACAATGAGCAGCACTTAATACCTGTTGCAAGACAGTCTAGTACACGGCTAACAAAACACCTCAAAATGAGGGTTTCAATTTAAAGATAATGATTAGAACATTTACAGATAGTTTAAGTAAACAATCCGGCAAGTTGGAAAATCATTTCGCTCACAGGGTCCGTCCGCACATTCCGCTTATTTGTTGTATATATCGTGTTGGGGGTGAGATTACGACAAAGTATTAGGGGCGCATATTCTGTGTAATATACGGTGAAAGAGTCGCACGGTAGCTTAATTGTAGATTGTTGGCTGGAATGCATCCTGGATAACGTACGACGACGGGGTTTGTGGCAGTGTGTGTAATGGCTTTGTTGTAATTTCTACACAAGGCATTTTGGAATTCACTATACCGGACGTTAAATATTATATGTTCTTTTGTGTCCTACGGTACGATTTCTCGGATCATTAAATTACTGGCTCCATCAAGCTATACTAGAGGTTTACCTTATACCCGAACCCCATTCGAAGTTCAATATTAGCGGTTGAACTTTCATGAAACGCTTTTTCATAACAGAAAGAATATTTTTATTACACGGACGAGATTTGTTTGTCGCCATTGCAAATTCATTCATTTAGGTAATATAGAAATTTGTCAAATTTGTAAAATTGCATATTTATGATTGTTCTAATTTAAAATTTTGCGTTCAGAAGAGGCGTCCTAAAACATTATAATTAAATGCAAAACAAAATAATGTAGAAAATTTCATATAACATTTAGGTAAGGAGACTCGTGTTCGTTTTGCATTCTACTTAAAAATTCCCTTTGAAGTATTATGTAATTAACTAACACACAAGTTGGCTGCATGGACAACAATGTAAGAACTTTTCAAGCTGGTATTACATATCTTACCTATATTGTTTCATGATAATATAATATAATTATAGAATTATATCCATCATTCGATGGTTCGAATCAAATATTTACGCCATTTGGTAGAAACAGTCAGAAATTGAATTTAGATTTGTCGATGTTGCCGCGTGAAAGTGGTTTGGTTTTTAGGCTGAAAGAATAATACAAGGGCCTTGCCCTCTCTCTTCACACCCATCAATATTGCTATGTAAACTGGCATTAATGCTACTTTTAGAACTGACAGTGTTGTTTTGGAAATAGGTCTCTTAAGTCGAAATTATGCAAATTTTGAAGATACGTAAATTTTCACCCCTCTTATATACACAACAGCAGTACTTCTCCAGAAAAGTAGAGAATACTTTCAACCCTCTGTGTCTTCAACTTTTGTTTCATCCTCAAAAGCACAGCATATACACAGTCCAATATACCCGACATATACATATAGGTACACTTATACGCGATGTCTATCAGAAAATTTAGCAGTATAAAGTTTCCTTGAGGATTTCGTTTACACTTTGGAGGGTATAGACAACTTTCAGCGGTTTCAGATCCAAACTAAAACATAAACATTTTAATTAGACATAGTACGCCACTGTAATAATTTTAATTCGCTAAATTACGCAAGGGGTGAAATAAAAATTAATTGTAACCAGAGAGACGATCAAGTTTTAGCGAAGGTATTATTTAACAATCCATTTCCTTTAAAAAGTAATTTTGTGCAAATTCAAAGAACCTCAGGTCCACTATATAAAGTCTGTATAAAACGGGCAGTGTAGCCTAAAGGGTGACTAAATATCGGTCGGACAGAAGCTAACACTAATGCTAAAATGCCAATATTCACTGACCACTAACACAGGGCACTACATTAAAACAATTCTATCCGGGGCCCCTGTGCACAGCAGTATTTGGCAAACGTTTTGCACTTAAAGTTGGAATAAATTACTGGATATCAGTCCAGTAAAAGAACAATATGTAACTGCCATCAGCTAAAGACCACAGACAAATGATGATGCGGATAATTTCCTTTTTAATATTGTTTGCTGTGTTGCTTTATTAATGAGTCTAAAATCCTTTCAACACTGTAGGTATTTATATCTATATATTCAAAATTTTCTCTTAATTTCACTTTAGGGTGAAAAAGCAGTGATTTATAGTCTATTAGACATATAGAGACTAATAATTAATATACATTTACATTTGCATTATAGATATATAAAAAAATATTGCTACATTTGTTAATGAGCTGTTTTGGGCATACGAACTTACATCTGGGACATATCCATCTTGTGACAAGTATGAATATATTACAAAAACACATGTAACATGTAAATTAATAATTAACGCATTTGCGAACAACAGGAACACCTATGAATATTTCTCATTTGTCAGAAATGAATCAATTTTCTTTCTAAACAGAACATTTGAATTGAAACAGAACACATTCAAAACGCATTAAATATGACTTTTAATCATGGGCAATTTTGAAATATGGATATATCTAAACTGGAGGCAATAATTTAATTAATTCGTAAATGATCTAGAATAATATATATATGTATATGCTTTTAATTGAACTATTTATATTTTAATGTGGGCTGTATTCAATTTTATAATAAGTATGACTCAATAAAAAAAAGTTCATTGCGAGAATATGCAGATAAAAAGTTCCCCACGCAGTAAATATTATTTAAAGCAAGGGAATTATTTTCTTGTATAAAATTACCAGCATTACTCTAATTTTAGTAATTTTCTAAACGCACTAATTGAATTTCTACCTTTAATGATAATGTACGTTTGTCGCGTTTGTGTGTTTCACAAAGAAAGCAAAAGTATTAAAATGTCACGAACAATTTGTTCAAAGTTTTATACATTTTTTATGTAACATAAAAATGAAAACGACAAATAAAAATGGCATATTTGTTTGTAAAATACATATGTACAGATATATATGATAGACAATAAACTAGACACATATATACGGAAAATAAAATGTAAAACAGTGACAGAGGGAAGACGTTTAAACTGAATATTTAGAAGTGACAGCCAAAAGTCAGGAACGGGCCCGCTGCCACAAGAACGAATGGATTCCGGTAGATCTCATGGGCCCGGAGGACCCATTATTCGTGGTTGGTACGACGGAAGATAAACGGCCTGCTAGATCACAAAATGTGCATCTCCAAGTCATTGTGAACACATCAGAATAACATTTCGTTGTGGTGACATTATAACTATGTACTTCCTCTTCTTTTCCTACTATTCAACGTTATAAAAATTCTATGTTATTTTCAATATACAAAATATACAATACCTACAACGCCTTAGTCCCTATAGGGCGATATTTCACTTTAACACCCAGTTTTATATGTATTTCAATTTAATTTTTATATAGTTTTTTATGTAGCCCATTTTTTTTCTAATAAATATAGCAAGTTTTTTTTGGGCGGATGAAAATTTTTAATATTTCTGAAGGTGTTTGAGTCACGTTTTAGATATGTGTAGGGAAAAATTTAGTTATTAGGTAATATTATTAGATTATGTATATTATTGGTACGTAAGAAATCTCTCATATCTACATCGTTAACTAAATGTACATATAATAATATTTCCAGTATCCAAATATGCTCTCTGCACAATTATAAATCAATACAGGAATACGTGCTATTACATATTAGGTATACCTATTATGAGTATAATTCATAAAGAGTGAACTACTCGTTTTTATGATACTTATGATTGATAAAATTTAAATTTAAAGTTTTATAGTGTGTTTGCTCTACATATATTTCAAATGCATGAAATAAAATAACATTTCTATTTCAGTTTGATTAAAAATGTTTTCAATAAATATTAATTCTTTTGGAATTGAATTACCTATTGTTAGCTATGGTGTCACTGTAAAACTCTTCTTACCTATATGTAATATGTGCCTACCTACACATATGTATACTCGTACTTGTAGGTAAGCATTTGCAGCAACTTTTATTTGTATGAACTTTAAAACATTGTGGACAAACGATTATTAGTGGTCTGTTCGTCTGTTGATCTGTTAAATTAAACATGCATTTTGATATGCTAATTTCTGTTTAAAACTTGAAATATTCTTTGTGAATCTCAAGATTGGGTTGAGCCCTCTTGAAATTTGAATAAATGTCAAGCGGATGTTAAAGCTCAACCGTCTTTTAGATTTTAATATTTTAAAAAAAATTTATACATCTGGGAATCCATCTAACAAATGAAAGGAATTTATTCAAATCTATGACAAGCTATCATCATGTTTAAAGGAAACACACATAGGCCTTTGTGAAATTTATATCATTTAGAAAAAAAGAAGAGGAATGTAAAAGCGAACTTTTTTTGTGCACAATATGAAAAATGCTTGCAGATAGTGGAATAATTAATGCTCACCTGTCTTCTTTAGAGACATTCAAAATTACCAGGGAAATAAATATGGTCTAATAATAATATATTTTTAATTTAGTTTTCCTCATCATAAAAAGGTTTCATGGTATATCATCATTGATTCATGACCTTAATAACATTATGGACCAGAGGGACCACAAAAACGCACAATTTTATTGCGTTTCATAGCACACACTATGGACGTTAGAAGGGCAGGTTGATAAAAAATGTTTTCGGGGTTGCAATAAATAGGTAGAACACGATAAGGGTGTTGTGCTAGTAGTTAAGCTATAGGGGTGAAAAATAGATATAGACGACATTCGTGTGAGGTGAGTAGTTCTGTGTGTTGTTCCGTCGCATGTCTGTCCATTTGCACCCCTAGTCTAATATGAAATTATTTTTAAGATGACGGGAAAACGAGGGCGAACGGAAAACGGGCAAAGAGAGAGAGACGCACCAAAAAGGTGGTATAACATTCCCGTCCGTCCGTCGTCCGCGTGTTTCTCGTGGAAGGTTGACACGTGAACAGATCCGGCCCAATGTGAAATGAAAATGCCCGTTATGCATACGAGAAATATGCACACACATTTCATCATGCTAAAGTGTCATCATTAACTTTCCATGCTATAGACTGGAAAAGGGCCGCTGTCACATAAATCAAATCACTGTATTATAAAGGTTCTATGTGGTTTTCAAGCAAAAAAATTGGCTGAAAATGGGAAATCTTTTACACGTGCCCATATTATATAGTGTAGAAAAATATAAGCAAAAGTTTATAGTTGAACGTATACCTATATTTTTACATCAAAATGTTTATAGCCAATAAAGTTCAATTTACTATTAAAAAATTGAATATTCTCTGTAAGGTATTTTTTTCATGTAAATATTTATTTATTCACTCGCACAACAGATTTGGGAAAACGCGTCTATCTCATTCTCATTACTGTCATGCATTTCAATAATGTAAAAATTGTTGACATACAACTCTCCCTCATTTACAGTAGCTTGTAATCAATAAATAATCTATTGGTATATATAATATATTAAAGGATGTTAAAAACAGTAAGGCTTTTTTATTTTTAGTTTTGTAATTTTAAACTTTGGACAAGGATAATTAATGATTTTTAATTATTTATTAGGCTATACGAAAATAATTACATCATGCAAAATTGAAGTAAATTTTTACGGTTGGAAAACGCTTGTGGAAAAGGGGGAGAAAGAAAAATTGTGTACAACGCCACATATATTTTACCATAAATCCTTATCAAAAATAATAAAAAGCCAACCACTAAATATTTTCCTTCCCAAATATTAAAATGACCTTCTTGTTAGCTGTCCAAGAATTTGATAGATGTATGATGGTGGAGTTCTTGCGTGAGTGACCGTTGCTCGTAATAACAAGGATAACACCATCCAGGATCAATGTGTGTTTGCTGGATGTAATATATGAGAATCACGCAATTGTTTCAACGCCTTATTGATATCTTAATCCTTGAACATGTTCCTTCGAATCAGAATCTATGTCAACAAGGACTTTTCCCAGAATTTACTTTCCTTATTACGCTGAGTGGAAAATTCAAAAGCGCGGCAATTTGTTAGTCGCCAAAAGGATTCAAAATCGGTGTAGCATCGTCTAGAAATTGTCCTGATTGGCCACCTTAAATATCCTCCTCCTGCTAATATATAAACTATAAATGTACACATACACATTGCGGTTCTACCGGTTACATAACTTGCCAACAATGAATTATTCACGTGAAAAGCAGGAAAAGGCGCTAGCTACTATATTCTCACCCTTCATATAGTGTTTGTGTATTATACTACCTCCTACTACTACATTCTCTATTTTTCGTGTGATCCAAACGAGCGAGTATACTAAATTTCTCATCCAGTACCAGCATAATGGATCTAAAGTGATGTAGGCTTATCTGACGAAAACAGCACAGCATATAATAAACAACGACCGCCCCACGTTCTTCCCTAATACTTTTTCTACAAATATCAATATGTCTCACCGTGATGATAATCTTGAAAAATTTATGCAAAATTCATAGACCGTATCGTGTGTATGAATTATTTTTAAACACCCTCATCCCGGCTTTTGATTAACCCACCGAATTATACACCTAGTATTAACAAGACATTGATATTACATCACTACTCTGGCACAACGTTTTCCATTAATAATTTCTAGTGGCCATAATAACATACTTTAGAAATCATAAACTCTAAGTTGTTTTATTATTTAATATGTAGCCTAGAGATACTCACTATTACATTCCAGAAATTTGAATACCTACCGAACCTTTCAAGCCCCAATTAATAATAGATAGAAAGGCACAAGATATTTCATTACAAACGAAAATAGATTTGTTACTATAAAAATAGATTATTGTTCCTGCGTTCTCGTACGAGTATAATCTAGTATGTATTTTTGCTGTCCATATCTACTTTCGGTTCTTATGTTTTAGAAGGATAACACAAGTATTATCATAGCCTTAAATGAATTTTTCCTCCTAAACTCAATTATTACATAAGGCAATAACTTAGCTATTTTAATAAACAATTTAGTTTCACTTTGATGTTTTCCTTTGTTGTACAAAGTTTAATTAATGTGGTTTTTGTTCTTTTTAAACGTTACTCCAAGAAAATACTATTCAAGGACAGAGAGATAATAGCGGAGAGTGAGAAAGAAAAATAGAATAATTAAAACTGATCTGTGAATGTAATTGCAATCTGAAGAAAAACCTTTTCAAGTGCGGCCGCACTAAAATTTCATTTCACAGGCCATCCTGTCCAACTTGAATGAAAATCGGACGAGAGTTGCATTCAAATACCACTTTCGTGGCAATAATGTCCGTCCATTTATAAGCAAACCAAAATATATGAATGGTACTTTCTACTAACAATCACACAAAAATGCAATACATTTTCTTTAATTGTGCGCTTTGGAAAGATTCGCTTGCACAACATAACACTTTTATAAATAGTTAATGTGCACTTTATTTGCTAATGGTACATGAAAATTCAATGTAATTAACCAGAGTAAATGTTAACATTGTCTGTCTCAATGGATTTTGAAAATAAAATTTCAATTACGCCCGGAAAGAGCATTATAATATTTAATGACAATGTATCTAATTCAATTAATATTATAGTGAATGCGTTTAAAAATATTCATTATTTTATTTAGAAATATTTGTATATGTATGTATTGTATTTGTACATATATTTCTAATATTTTCTACATTTATACTGTTATAAGAGCAGGAATATAGGGAAAAACAATTTCGGTTACGGATGATACACGAGGTACTTTAGAAGTGAATCATCATAATTTAGATAGAAGAATAATACTTAATAAAACAGCCATTCTGTTAATTCGTTGACGTGAACAAAGTGGTGAGATTTACCGTCCTTTTGGGCTGTGCTGATGGTTATATCGAGGAAACAATTACTTTACTTCTATAGCAAAAAAGCAGGCACGCAAGAAATGAATTCATAACTACTCTCGTATATCGATCCACGTATCCACATTTTGTCTTATTCAATATTATCTACACAGTATTACTATATAAACTTTAGTGAGTTGTAAAAAAAAAAGGACGGAGACGAGCGTGCGACGGCGACGGCCACTTTCAAATCGTGATTATCCACCGTTATATTCCTGTGTCGTTGCATGGTTTCCCACATGTATATCAACACACATTGAATGTAATCGACATTCACCCACCCATTCAATTTTAACATAATCAAATAGACAAGAAATAAGTGTAAGAAAAGAACGTGAATAGCGGACTAAAAAAAAGAAGGCGACGATAAAATACTTCTCTCTTCAAAACATTTATATTGTATCTTTGTACAAAAGAAATTGCGCTTGTTATACAAATTCAGAACATGCGAATATGATATGCAGCTCTTCTCATCTTATTATTGTGAATTTTATAGAAATTGAGATATAAACTTGTATGGATGATTTCTTTATTTTTTTTTGTAATAAAAATAATATTGAAGAAAATGATCGAGAGCAAAGGCGCGGTTTTCATGTTGTGTGGGTGTTTTATTAATTTAATGATAACGATATGTAGTTTAGAGAAAAAACAAAACTATTAGAAAACGTAATGAGAAGTACGATTAAAGCAATTAGTCATTCACAAAAGGACGTAAATTATAAATTATGTAATCTAAAAATTAATGTTAAGTAGTCAAAACTTTCCCCCTCAGAAGTAAACGCAATTTTTCAATTATTCTAACGATATAAATCAGAGGATATAACAAATGAGTGGTTATTTACTTAAAAACCAAAACGAAATATAATGAATTTGCGTGGAAAGTGAGCGAAAAATGTGGAAACGCTCCTATTTAAATACACTTGTATTACATGTATCTGGGCTCTTTACATATCATAGAAAGTTATGTCACGTATGGAAATTAAAGTTGGAAAAATGTGCGTAAGTATATAAGTACTTTTAACATTGGTTGGCACAAAGTAAAAGCAACGGAGAGCTTTTAGTCAAACATGACTTTGAAGTAGTAAGGCACACTGGCAAGGTATGAGTCTGAAGATTCAGGTGGGGTCCACCTCCATCCACTCACACGTATACCTTATATAAACTACTACCAACCTAATGCCGAAAAGCACGCCATAGATGAAAGCAGTCTAAGAATACAAACATTCAAATATGTACAAATGGGGATATATGAGATATTCTAAAGCCCGATTTGATATAAACTGAATAAAATATGTCGAAACGAAAAGGATTTGTGTTCGAGATACATTCATGTAACTTCATGAAATATTACTTGTGAACGTAGACATAAAGAGGATGAAGTATGTTTAGTGTTTCGTTGCTTTACTGCATTTGCACTTTCTTTGGTCTGCTTGTAGGTATGTTTATGTGAGTGTGAATCTAGTTTCCTTTCTTAATTCGGATCAATTACAAAAAGTGCTCCACTCTCCATTGTGTTCCAAGTTTGCTAGAAATCTTTTCAAGTGAAAGCTCCACAATTCCATTATTAAACCAAACGAAATTGACCCCTTAAATTTGTCGAGTGTAATTTTAAACTATAAAATATTAACAATGAAATTAAAAAATGGATTTCCTAACACTACATGATAATCTCGGATTTAAACTTTAAATTCCAGTTTGCTCCGTTACATGCAAAGAGCTTTATGATGTTTTTTTATAATCTAGAAAACAATAAATACATTGTAAGGTATTGTGTGTTTCGTTTTACATCTATTTTGGTTTTTACCAAGTGGAAGAGATCATATACGAAAGTAATAAAAGAAAATTGAAATTTGTCTTCGAGCTTTTCAGCCTAAATAATATGTTATTGCGAACCGAACGTGTAGGTACCTATGGCAATTTTAAAGAGCATATTTCCAACAAAAATGCGAAAATTGATTGTTTAACCTTTCACTCAATATATAATAAAAACGCTATAAAACGTTACCAAATTGTTTTAAATCTTTTATCAACTGCTCATATAATCGTTAAAAAACGAATAGCGCATGGAACTCGATAAAGGAAAAAATTACCTTAGCCTGTAATTAGACTAAGCTTGGTCGCGTGCACTTCACAAATAATGTATCTGCATTCTTTTTAAAAGAGTTTTTATAATTTTTTTCATTATGCATGTATATAATTTATACGAATAATTTAAATACGTATCGTATACCTGATATAATATGCTCCACCATTTCAATTAAATATTTTATTTTATCTATACATTATTAAAAACTTTCTGAAATATACCTTAACATTTACTTATATATACTTCTAATTTTCAGTGTTACTTTAGTATTGATTTAACTTTACTCCATAGAAAATGTAAGCATAGGATAGGTACCTTATTAAATTTGTCAAATACTTAATTGAATTAATAAATAACCATGCATATATTTGAATCTTTGAGCAAGAAAGTCGTCTGAAACATATGAAGAAACTGCATTATTTACATATAGAAAAGTTTAAATAAAATAATACAATTTGCCGTCTTACTAAATTTTCAAATGTATCGAGAAATGTTTAAATATGCAAATACGGTACGAACACAAATTGCTATTTCATATTTTAAATTCAATACTAGGTAAAATGTTTTTCAAGTATATATAAAATTATCATACATATTTTCTATTTCTATAGGTATATGTATACATACTTATACCTACCTATGTCTAGGTAAGAGTGAATTTTTATTTTTTTCTCGCCCAAGCTGGTGTAGTATATATCCATAAATAGACCATAATTTACAGCTTGAATTAAATTAAAAGAATATTTTAGGAAAATTAGCTCGTACACAGTCAGGAAACCAACTTTTCCTGAAAACTATTTGAATATTATGAATAATGCCTATAAACCTGTAACCCATCCTCAGCGTTATAATCACGTGTGTATTCTGCTTTACTATTACTACCAGACCCATGAACAACGTTCAAATGAAAATTAAAGCAGTTTAAAAAAGTAACTGTTATACAGAAAGGATCGTAACTGACTTACATGCGAACAAAATTCCGTCTATGTGCAGGAATCTGAAAACTCCGTTTGAAGTGCAACAAAGAGCACAGCAACATCCGAGTTTTATCTTGGTGTAATATAGACTATTATCTAGAAACTCAACTGTGAGGACACAGATTGAGGATCAGATTAAAATGTCCAGTTGGTCGTGTGTTCTCACTTATGGTTTTCATGAGCTTGAAACCGATTTGCAAAAGTCTAATTCAATACAGTGAAACTTAACCGGAACGGTGAAATTACGGAATGTAATATATACATGAGACAGACCTTGTAATCATGTTATATTTGGCATATAGAGTGGCTCTTCAAACATAGAATATCCCTCGGAATATCCCTTTAATTCGTAACAGATAAATCAATTTCGATCAAGCACACCCGTTTGAGTGTAGAAGAGTCTCTCATTCAGTGAAAAATTATTAAATTTTCCTCCAACAATGATTGTGGATAAAAATATGTATTAATGTGAGTGAAATTACCAAGATGTAGGTAATTTTATATTCCTTAAAAATAGTTTTATAAGTATATAAGATATGTTATTTGTTTTAAAGAGAGCAATAAAGGCATGAAAGAAAATGCAAACTGGAATATCGTCTTATAAAGGAATGAAAATGTTATGGGTAAGTTAAATTTCAATGGTTTAAATGTTTGCACGTAGGTACAAATGTAACTCCCCTGAAGAATTCCTAAGAAGTTTAACAATAACTTTAAGTTTATATCAAACTATTGAAATATAAAGTGGAACCGAATTGTTGTCCAAAACATAAAATTCCTTAAACTGATATTTTATTCAGTAAATACAATAACTTGTATAGCTTGTATTAAAGACGTTAAAGTAAATTTTAGCTGTCTTTAAATTTGAGACAGTAAAACGAAATTTAATCATAAGATACACTAAATAGAGTTTATTGTAAAAATTATACCGACCTTTAAATTTATTATCTCCGCCTCCAGCATGGATAATACGAGTTCTTACATATACATACTGTAAGGAAACCCAGTCCGGCTCTGTTTTAAAATATTTTAGTGCGTATAAAGAATAACGCATTATTATTGAAATGTTAAATCAGCAATTCTGTAATTTCTTAATCTTGGCTTTGCTGTAGCCGAAAACTAACTCGTATTGCTGAAGGGGAGACAGGATTCATTTAGTTGGTGACTGTGAAACAGTTAAGTATTAAGTGTTGTTTGAATTATTTGTTTAACTATTGATATTTAGTGTCGTATACCTGTAATAATTGTGAGTACCAATTTTACTTATTATCATTTATTGTATTAATTCGGGGTCCGGAACGCTTTAGATGGGAGCGATTTTCGTAATTTTACCTTTACAGGATTGTTTAACACGTTATTTTAAGCTATAATCTCTAAAAAAAGTGCGAACGCCCCATAATTTTCTGAGAAAATTCACTTTGAAAATTGCATTTTTCACTAAATTTTTGACAATTCCCTAGAATTCTAATCACATTTAGAGCGACACTGACGTGTTCCATTTGTGTTCTGTTTAAATTAGTGGCGGGAAATTTGAATGTTTTTGTATGGACACGCTTTTCATCGACAAACAAAAAACTATACAAACCTAACCTAACCTAACCAGACCTAAATACGGGATTTTTTTTGTATGCACACGCTCGTTTACTTCACTTTGCTTCGCGTAATAGTTATTACTGCCCGTTACAGAGTATCGACTAACAAAAAGCTATACAAACCTAACTTAACCAAACCAAACCTAATACCGGAATTTTTTGTATGCATACGCTCTTCACTTCGCTTAAGTGCTTAAAAATAGTTCAGGCGAAGCTAGCGGTTCTTTAAAAAATATCTGCTAACCTAAAAAATCTAGTGAAATCGTAAATTTTCAAAGTTAATTTTCTCGGAAAATTATGAGACGTTCGCACTTTTTTTTCTTGATTATGTGTTTTTAGACTATTTACAACAATTCTGTAAAGTTAGAATTGCGAAAATCGCACCCACCTAAGGCGTACCAGCGCCTTTCGATTTTTTATTATTTATAATTAGTGTGATTATTTACGTATTTATCACATAGTGTGACAATAAGCCTCTTGGTAGAGGATTGCTATTCATTGTTAGGGACGCCTAACACCCATTGGTATGCGGTGCGCTTTAGGACATAATTATTTATGAAAATATATATAAAGTGCATAGAAATATGTTAAATAAATTAAAAAATATATAACAAAATATATTAATAAAAAATAAATAGGTATACATATGTATACATACATTTTATACTCAATATATATATTTTTCTTACTTGCATATATGTATATTAAAAAAAAACCCTTATATGTTATGTAATCAGGTGGACAAGTATGTAGGTATACTGAACTCCTCAGGTATTCGGGTAGTGTTAAAATCGCCCTTCTAACTCCCTTGAATAAGGGGGCTGGGGCCAATCTTTTTAATGGAATATGCGAAATCTGGGATTTGAACATAGTTGGCTTTTATAATAACATTTGTCATGATAATAAATACGTTCAAGAACATTTTATGAAACGCTCTTTGTCTCAAATGCATTCGGTTATAATTATTATCGATGCAAAGCATGATTTAGTTTAAATTATTGGACTCACTTAGTCGCGTAGACTAATGACTAATATTCAATTTTAATTTCTTTCAGATGGTCTACTTTATCTAAAAGCCTGGTCGGTACGATATTTAATTTACTAATTTTATAATACACCGATGTTCGTACCATTACAATACATATAAGTAGTTTATTATCAGTATTATTGAAAAACTGAAAAATGTAATATCGTAATTAAATATCGGAAAGTATGCGAGTTAGGATTCATAATTTGTAAAAATTCAAAACATTTTTAATACTTGATCGGATGACCATCAAGTCTCATGAAATATGCAATTTATGCATAAATTGCATGAAAATTGACATTTTTCCATCAAACTTGTTCATTACGAAGGGAAAATAGAGTTCAAAGAAATATACATCAGAGTTCCAATATTTATCTTTCAATAGACTTAATTGCTGTAGAATTTTCCGTACCTATTTCCCTATATTGGCTGCATACACACTACATTAAAAACACATTAGCTTCAAATTTTCATCTCCGCTGTAATAAAGTTTCATTAATTTTTCCGTGGTAATTAAGTTAAAATTATAGCAGTTTATGTTAGCGCAACATACTTGGACAGGACAATATTGTTAATAATTAGTTCCCAATAATCCTTCAATAATTTACCGCATGTTTAATTTAAAAGAAACGTTTTATGTAGTGCTGTTCTAAACAGTAACTAGGCTAATATAATCAACATCCTAATAGTGAGTGTTTAATTGGAAAAAGCGTATACAAACACACATAATGTTGCATTGTTAATTTTCAAAGCAATTTCTAGCTGCTAACACAAATATTACACAGGTATTTTGGGAGATTTCCTGATCAATATCTTGTAACGAGATTCGTTATCCTCGTGATTTATCTTAACGCTTAATTGCAGAATGCAGAACACACACAACCAACTCAGTCTTAGATATAAAACAAATGTAGTCAGGAATTAGACTCAGTAATTATTTTAGCATTAACTTTAATAAATTTGCACCATCTTTTCAGTTTTTTTTTTCATACTCTGTTAAGAAAACTTTCAAATTGCATTGATAGCCTATCAAATTTAACATAAAATAAAGCAGGTACCTAATCATCATCTCATCCTTCAATTAGATTCTTATTTTGTTTGGTTTATTATAAGAAAGTGGAATTCTTTTCGTCTTTGAAATTTTATTAAAAAGATGTGTTTGATGTTGAAAAAGTTAGAAAAGTTGCAATTCACCAGAACATCGAATTCTCTAAAAAAAGCAAAACTTTTAATATAGATTAGACGAGAGTCTAACAATCTATGGGTATAGACATAATCCGGAAGCCGAAATTCTTTGTACCTTTCCTGTTATATGATTTGAAAATTTTCAAGTTTTGATATACCCACTTTGACGGCTTAAAGTACCAAAACACATATATTCACCCCTCCATTTATTTAATATTACTTTTTTTATTATTTTCAACGAGCGCAACAGTGCCATAGTCGGCGCATGGTAGCCGACGCACAGCACCGCGACGCTCAAATGTAGCTGAAGTTGACGGCACGAATCTCTTGTTAAAATCGATGGGAGTTTAGAAGAGCCGCTCAGTTACCGTTGTTAGTTTACTCAAGTCGGGGGCTCTAATATCAAATGTGGTAACGTTGTCGTCGTCGTTGTGTCGTCGTGACGTGAACTTTGCCGTCGACGTCGTTTCAGAGTATTAAAGTCGTGCCTCAGAAATTGCTCTCGTTTGCCGGTAGTAAGTACTCGATAATTCACACTTTACTCCTACACCTTGTTAAGGTAAGCCAAACAAAACTCCACTTTATCTTTAATTTAAATAAATATAGAACTATCTGCATGGTGGCAAGTTGACAGGGATAATTTGTTGGTTCATTAATAAACATTATCAGATCTAGTCAGTTTTTAGAAAGTTGTTGAAAAGGAAGAAATACTTTTTTTGACATAAAGCAGAATAAAAAAGCATACAGTGAAAAAGTCAAGAGAAGAATTCCTTATTTACGTCTTAAATTAAATGATTTCCCAGGTTCCCATAACACGCTAGCGTTCTTTTCCTCACCTGAGAGAATTCAACGAGGAAAACTTAAAACGTCTTTTTAATCTCGTATGCAAACAAGTTCTTTACTAACTTTATATAAACTTGCCCGTCTAATTTTGTATTAAGCATATTTCACGGTGTTTACTAAAATTGCTGAATAATTGTAAAGTTTCTGATTATTTCTCAAATAACATGTGCGTGTAATGTTCTCTATACAATCGTTGATCTTTTCATGCTAATTGTACATTCAAATAATAAGACTAGCAAAAGCAAAATGCTTACTCCCTCTCCTTAATGTACTTAGGTAGGTATTAAGTATTAAACAATTCCATTCTTTACTTGTGACAAACAATTTTATCCAACATAATTAACATTTGACATTCCGCATAAAAAAAGCTAGTATGATAAGAGTTAGGTGTTTGTTTATTTTTTTCTTAATTAAATTTGAATCCCTCATCAAATCCTTTTGACTGGGAGTAAATTATAAACGATAAAGGAGACAATTTATCAAACAAACAAGCAGTGGTGGCAAACTTTTTTCGAGATAAGTAGGTGTACGTCTGGAAATGAGGAGTAGTTCTCGGAGTAGTTTGTGTATGTTGACGAAAATAAAGTCAAACATTTTTATATAACAAAGTAATAAAGCACTAGACGAAGAAGATATCACCCAATCAAATCAACACCACTTCGTTTTCAAACAAAATAAATCGACAAAATTTTATCCATCAATGCACACATACAAATTCATTGTCTGTTCCTTCCTTTTTCAATTTGTTACCTACCTAATAATGTACATAGAATAAGACGTGCACGGGAATAATGTTTGTTTATAGACATTTACTACCTTCACACGTTTGACTGTTTTCCATTTGTTGCAAAAACGGTGGAAACTTCCAAGAGATTTTCTAAATGAGCAAAGTTATAATTTATTTACTATCGGGAATAAATGTAAATTTTTTCTCTTGGAATATTTTAATTGGTTATCGAGTACAGCAACTTATAATTGAAAAAAAACTCGCTATATCTTATACTTTTAAACTCTTCAACGAGTACAAGTATACATTCACATCGCTTACCTACTATTTACATAATAACCACTTACGTTTTCATCTTTTTACAAAAAACTTCTATGTGTATATCCGAACGACCAATTTAGGGGAAAAACAATAAATATAAATAATCCCTATTGTGTAAAACATATATGCGTGGAAAATGAAATGAAATTTTAGACGTAAACGTCGAAAAACGTTTCAACTAATCTTGCACGGTTTAATAATAAATGCGCTCCAAAAAAACGCTAAAACTCTTGATTTAAAAATGTTCATATGTGGAAAGCCGACATTTCAAAATACGTTTGGTGAAGTTTAAATGAATGTTTTATAATGCTGAAACATGAATTTATATGGTATAAATGTACCTTACAGGCAGAATGAGAACAGAAAGAATCTGCGACCGCCGATACCTTTCCACTATCCAGAACCACAGAAGAAAAGAAAAAAACTCATAAAGATGATAAAAAAATTACCACTGCATCGATGTATGTATACGAGTAGGGAAAGGCGTCATGTATTTGTAAAAGCAGAATGTTTATCATTTTATAGGTTTTCGACAATTCCAAAATATTTTTGCCAACAATATACCTTTTTTATGGAAACATTTTATTTAATAAAAAACCGTAAGGATGTCGGATGTGTTATATAAAAAAACCGCACTGGAGCTTTTAATAATGAATTTTCCCCAAATGAAACTTAGATGAAACTTCATATATGTATCTACTTTATTAGTTATTACGAGTACATATACCTAATACATATATCAATAAACGAAAATGTTTTATGATTTCCCCTCTATCTGTTTGCTAGAATCTCTGAATGAATTAAAATTAATTAATCGTCCAGTGTTTGACAATTAGTGTATACCTGAATTTTAAATTTAATTATGGAGCGCAATATATGGAGTGTATTCACGTGGAAGTTGTTTATCGTGTGTAAATCTACCGAAACAGTGAACATAATTGCTTAAATGTATTTACATGTGTAATATTGACATATAATGCAGTATATGCCAAACCAACCGTTTTGTTTCATATGGGAACCGGGTTTGTCACAAAGGATGGAAAAGGAAAGATACCACATACAACAATACGCTGTATATGCGGGTCCGTTTTCATTCTGCTTTTCGGAATATATCACATATCAATGGAAAAAAGTACATATACGTACCTAACTTGTACAATTGTACAAAGCAAATCCCGAAATCCCGATTAGGATTAGAAATACCTAATGACTTAATCTTCTACATGGATTGGTGAGAATGATCTGAATTTATCTTATGTATAAAAAAGCACCCTCTTTATAATATTA
This sequence comes from Silvanus unidentatus, assembly GCA_963930825.1. Taxonomy (NCBI): domain Eukaryota; kingdom Metazoa; phylum Arthropoda; class Insecta; order Coleoptera; family Silvanidae; genus Silvanus; species Silvanus unidentatus. The sequence continues at coordinate 17,029,056 of OZ005761.1, forward strand.
TGTACAGCATTGGTACCAAATACTGTTCTGGTATTTTATTGGAATCAATACTTTTATCTTTACCTATACAAAAATCAACCTGGAAGGTATAAACAGACTCGTACAAAAAATGTATACCTACTAGTATATATTAAATGTTGTGAACTTGTATACCAACACTTTTACTACACTACATAGTTCCAAAATATGTGGGTATTAGGTACCTAAGGTAAGGTAGTTTTTGATATACATATATAATTTCAATTAAAAAAGTTCATTTTCCTTCATAGGTAATACTTATTAAGCTGCGTTTACACACTCATGCAATTTGCGCCAATTGGCTTATGCAAACCAATGAGCAAGTGACCGTTTTTTTTTTGTAATCTACATTAAAAATGCTTTAATGTGATATAACACATGTGACCATTTTTTGCCCCGTTTCGCCAAAAAAAAATGCAAAGTTTAAACCTAAAATTTACCCTCGTTTTTACTACAGGCCTAGCCGCCATGTCTACTGTGCAATTTTTGTAGTTCAAGTAAATATTACTAGATGGCTATTAGTATTTTTCTTAGTAAAATAGTTAATTTTACTAAATTAACTATTAAACTAATTAACTTATTAACTAATTAAACTATTAACTATTAATTATTAACTATTAAACTTATTAACTAATTAAAATAGGCTTTCAAGGGTGGAAAACAAATATAAAAAAATAAGAAAAATATAATTAGTTAGTCTATGATATTTTTGATTTCAAAATAGACTCATAAATTATTTAAAATAACTATTTAAAATGACAAAATCCTCTTATTTCCACTAAAAATACCCTCTGACCAATCAGAGCTTGTTGTCACGAAAGTAACATAAAAAATTGTAAACAAAAGGTCATGTGATAATTTTGAACTTTCCAGGCACTTTTTAATTTCAGTTTTTTCAGAAATTATGCGCTGAAATGAGTAACTGTTACGTTCATTACTAATCATTTAACCTATTTTATCGAATTATATAGAAATTTCTGTGAATTTCCAACCTATTAGGTCACTTCCTCATTGGCGCAAGCAAATCGTTGTGTGTGAACGGAAGCACCGATTTGCATAAGTGTGTAAAGGCAGCTTTAGTTTGTTGTGGACTGCCAAAATGTAGGTTAAGGAAAATGCATTTAAATCGAAACGTACCTTGTAGCTATTATGCATTTATAAAAACGATTAAATAAAATGAGTGACATTCTTTAAATAATGTAGGTATATCTACGTATATGTAGGTATACCTACAGTCTGATAGAAATGATAATTCGGCGTTATGTCTTGAAATTAAATATCGTGAAATCGTATAAAGTAAATGGGATTGCCTCTGATAATATAAAACTTATTTGCCAGGCAGCAAATTTAATCTTAACATTGGCAGAACATAGAAATTTCACAATACATAGCATAAAGAAAGAGGTATTAGAGTCAGAAAACTGTCAAGGATTATAGAATGCATAACGTGCAGGTGGTTTTATTCCCGCCACACTGAAAGGAATACTTGAATAAGTTTTTGGTAAAGTGAAAAGAAATAGCAGGAAAATTAATGAGATTGCTCTCTCTGTGTGTTTTTTCTAGTGACTGGAAAAGTGATTTACAAAGGGCAAATTTTGTTGAAAAACACCCCATATAAATTTCTAATGAACTTGCCTTTAACATCGTCCGTATCAGTCAAGAATAATTTTCACAATAGTAAAACTAAAGCTCGTAGAAAGAATAAAAGGCGATTATTATACGAGGAAGGAAAACTGAAAAGTCGAACGTCTTCTTGAACTAGAATCTTTTATGTAAGGCAATGAATGGGTTGGGTATTAAATTTTCCTTTTTGTAATATTATGTTTTAAAAAATTTTAATTAAATGGAATTTATTCGTCGGCAAGTTTTTAATTTTATTTAAAATTAAATACACCTACACCCCAAAAGAATTTGCAAATGTGTATAAACGAGTTCATTTTTGCAACCCAAATGAAACCAAATAACCCTCTGTGGTCAAATTAGTGTTAGTTATCATCCCTTCAACGTGCCACCCCATAATCTAGTCGTTTCGAATACATCAAAGTGTGCAGATCAGTAAAGTTACTTATCTGTACTAAAACAAGAACTTCTTGTACAAGACGAGGGGTGATTTTACATAAGAAGACATTTATAAGATTTATACATATAGGGTGGAAAATAAATCAAAAATCAATTATATTCACCTCTCTGACAATCCCCTTTTTACTTAAAATTTTCAATACTTCAAAGGATATTAACAAAATAAATATATACCTACCTAATATAATTTAGTTAATTATAGTAATAGCTGCATTTCAAAAGTCATTTTATAAACTATTTTCATAATTCTAATTATAGTAGGTACTCAATATTTAGATATGAGCATTCATTAATTTAAATAATAGATGAAATTATAATTTAAAGGATTTTTAAATGAAACTGCGTTAATTTAAAAATTTACAATGGAAATGGATGATAATAAATTTGAATATAAATTAAACGCAATTATTAGCAACAAAATGAAAATTTCTATTTATACAATATGATGACACAAATTCATATCTATATTATATCATAGTAAGTATAGAACGTAAAGAGCAATAATTTCATTTTATAGGAAAAAATATATACTTATCTATCTGTATATTGAGGAAGCCGAGATGATGAAAGACAATAGTTATAAGCATTTCAAGTTCTGAAAGGAGCAAAGCGTCCGTTATGATGGCATCATCATGTGTTATATGTATTTGCTGCTGTCACAATGTATTCAAACACGGAAAACAATTCCGCCTGGAAAACCTCATAATTAAAAGTTGGTAAAACTTGAGTTTAATCAGCGCGAAGAGAAAGCTTTCAATTACATTTTCATTACACAAAGTCAGCGAAGCACACAGCAATATACGGTTTTCTATGTTTATACCGAAAACCATCACATGCAATATATTTTCAAGCGATTTTATTTGCATTATGCGCTGTTTGCTTTTTTCACGCGAAACGCGTCAGACTATAAATAATTAAGGATACGAAGAATACTCCTATTTCTGCCACCAACCCCATTCGTAAGAGGCGAACCTTTTAATAGACGACTTTGTCGTGGATGTACGACGGAACCTTTTTAAAATTGCATCGACAGGTCGGTTCTATTGGTCAAACTAAAACTTTTATAAACTTGACTCAATTCTCTTAACATTTTTTCACCTAATAGAATTGAAAAATACTATAAAGTTTACGTCAACTGGGAAGTAGATGTATAGTACCATAGTAGACAAGAAATCTATCTTTTGACATATAAGAGTTCCCGAACTAACTAATTAATAATAGTTGTCCTTATAAAGTACACTGCTAGCGAACACATGCGAACACTTTTAATTAATTCTGGTGGTTAATTTATAATGGCCAAACATTTTATCGCTTGATAAATTAATTGAGACGTTTTTAGGATCTATTCATTAGGTCATTATACCTTTTATATTATGTAATTAAAACTAGCGTTGCTGGTCGATCACGACGCATATAATTCCATCAATAAAAAATAGCGCTTACTTTCTTTTTTCCACTCTTTAAGTGGCAGTATAAGAGCGTTGAGTTGCGCTTTCCGATTTGTCAAATATAAATTTAATGAGCAATAAATGTATAATCAAATGTTTGAGTAAAACTTTTGTTAACACATTTTGCATTTGAATGGGCAAGACGTTTATCTTGCAGGCAAGGTTTCCTTTTAATATTGATTGAAAATCGAAAAATCACATGTGAAAGGTTCTGCGTGAGGTCACGCAAACACCCTGCATTCGAACATTTTAAAACATTCTTTATCGTAATTAGGTCATTACTTTTCCAAGAGAAAAACACGCAGGCATTTTGCAATTCTTCAACACTATTTCTTCTCGATTGAACAATCGAATTTATTTGCCACACTAATGATTGATTTTTTTGCAGGCTCATGTGACTCAACCAAGATGTTAATCAGAAGAAATGGCTTGCCATTGCATTTCCTGAGTGTCATCATTTATACAAGCAGCTATAAGAGTATTGTCGACACCTTCGACATAAGTAAGTCTTGACATGATTTCCCAAACTAACTATTTATTAGTGTGTGTATGTATGTTTACATTGAAAATAAATATTTTAAACCTTTCAAAGTAAAACTTTCGGTTTTACTTGGTACTTTTGTTAATACACGAACAATAAAGAAACTTTTACATTACATTGTTCTAAGTAAATCCTAAAACAAATTTCAATAATTGAAACAGCGGTGTAAAAACTGTCTTTTTCCTTCTTTTAACCAACCCTCCATTCTTCGTCTCTTTCCCCTTTATCTCTTTATTGCAATATTTTCATTACAAATTCAAATTCCATTAAATAATTGAAATCTCTTTCTCCAATTCACCACTGAAATATACTTTTTAATCAAGAAGTGTAATTATCTTAAAAGATAAATTATAAAAATGAAGAAACTCGTGCCACTTGGGAATACAATTCTTAATGTCTCATTAAACTCGTTCTAAATTAATATTCTAAAAAGCTCTAAATATGAAACGTCTTTTTAGACAGCACTTTCCACAGTGCCAAATTAAAATTCAAGAAACTGTGTGTGGTTACACGCGTGTGTAATTAGATTCGTTAATATTCCAACAGAGACATGCATGTAACACATTGTTTATCAATTCCAGGCTTCGGTGTGCATCACATAGGTAACAACATTAATTAAATCTTGTAATTATTATTGCAAGCTTTCCCCGAAATTATAATCACTGATCTAATCTAGTCGATGTGCATTTCAAGTTTAGATATGTTCAATTCTATAGTAATTCAATTTTACACTAACACAATAATATATACTTATTCGATTAACCACGAACGTAAGAAGAAATGGATAAAATTAGGCATTATTCATCATTTGTGCTGATAATAACTGTGGTAATAGGAAAAAACCTTTATACAACAGATTAGCCATTATACAAATTGTGTAGTGCACTCAATACAGAAACGCATGAAAGCCTGTGCAAATTTAATTTTGATTCTGTATTACATCAATCATTGTGTATCCTTAAAAATATGTCCGCATTCTGTAGTATCGTTATACCTTTTCATGCCATCAAGAATCTCGTACACAATCACGTATTTGATAGGTGAAGGAAAAAAATGTATTTTATATATTGGATGCGTAAACAGAAAAGCTAAGATCATAAATCAGCAAACGGACCAAAATGTAACATATGTTTTGTGGATATATATTGGTGAGTTTTATGTCAGTGAACCAAGAACTGTGCGCAATTTATTTCACATACATATATACAAAAATCAAATAAAATAATCCCTAGTATTATAGGGACCGACATTTCAATTAGACCCCCAGACTAATAATTTCCAAATTTCATGGTTCATTAAGAGGAGCAAAGGTATTCTTGAAAAAAAATAATTCTCCAAACTATAAAACAATTTCTGATAACTAATAAGCAACATTCGAGTGAGTTTATAATTCCTTTCTGACAGGATGATGTTAGTATGCTTTGCTAGTTAGCAGTATGTATGTAAATTAATCTCAAGCATATACCAAAATACAATGAAATAGCTTATTATATTCATAGCAAAATGAGAGACATGAACGTTTTCCATCAAAACTATTTCTTGTTGGCATCATTCGCAAAATATACACAAGATGTACACAAGATATGTGTATCCATGAAGGGTAGCGTATAATTTAATCTTATACGTATAACCGATTTTACTGAGCAAGTCAGCCCGAAACATTTGATTGTAATAAGGGTGAAAACACACTTTCAATGGCGTATACCAAGAGGTGATGATTTCTGGTCCGAGACAAAATTCCGAAGCTAAGAGTATTAAGGCGGTTCACTTGTGCGCTAAAATGGCATTGAATTGTTTCATTTTGCCAATGTTTAGATTCATGGAAGCAAATTCGATCCCCGATTTATGCCGGAATACTGGAAACTGGATGCTGGAAACTTGATGCTAGACAGCTAGTGTCGGTCAAACGAGAATTTCATTCAGTTCCGAATTATTGTCAAGAGTTGGAAATGCGCTGGAGAGACTGGATGTATCGACGTTTTTTGCCATTGTCAGCAAACATTAAATATGAACTTTGTGTTAAAATGACAAACTAACATGCAAATATAACGAGCTCATAACACCTAATTTGAAAGTCCACCCTCATTTTAAATAATTCCTGTTAACTGCAAATTTTATCTGCCACGCTAAATTAACTTACACACAATTTTTTATCGTGGAAATTATGTTAGTAATTGATCCGTTACATTTTTCGTTTATGAAGTTGGAAAGTTTTATTTTCTTTATCAACAAGTGTGTCGTTTATAAAAAACAAAAAAAAAAACCATGTATTATTATTAAATGTGACAATCCGTTTATTCTTTTAGACCTGCACACTGTCTTCTGTCTACGTCGAGATCTGCCTCGTGCTCTTTCACAGTCCTTGTTTAATTCAGAAACCACTATGGTATAGAAATTTCCATTTTCTCCATTAACTGTTTCTGTTACATTAATACCACTGGAAAATTTATTCATTTCTTTACAGTCTTACTTAATACTTCGCTGTTATACAGCAAAACTGATGACAAAATTGCATGTTAAAAAGCTTATAATATTGTTTTGAATTATGCATTTTGAAAAAACAGCAACAGTATATGCAAAAAATTAATATCGTATTGAAATATGCCCATAAGCCAGAGATTTTCAAAAACGATTCCTTTCTCTTTACGTGTTACATGTAATTAAATTTAGGAAAAAAATTAATCCCATTTTCTCACAATTTCGCAAAAAGCAAGTCTAAAATGGAATAAAGAAAATCGATCTTTCGAGTGGTGCAGTTGTGTGTGTGTGAGTGAGAGAAATTTGCATGTGAAATAAATAATTTATTTAGAAATGTACCTTTTATGGTTCAATTCGTATTAGGTATACGAAAAAATATCTAAAAATAGAATGAAATAATGCCAGGCTGTTGTAGTTGTATCAATATTAAAATCTATAAGAAGCATGAAACAGAAGGCCACTTAAAATCCCGCAGATAAATCTTGGATTGTGTAACGTAATAAATTTCAATTTGTGAAATTGTATATATTTTTTTATAACTGATTAACCATAAACTCGTATCAAGTGAATTTTGACATATACATTCATACTGCCTCAAGTTTATTACTTTTTGTCAGGTACATGCTAATTTTTTTCTTGTCCCAAGGGTTATTAGCTTGTGTCTAACTCTACCCTGTCTTCGCCTATTCCATTACAATAATCCAGTACATTGACTTGTTTTTTTTTTACTGCAAAAGTGAAAAAATCTCCCCAACTCGCAACATATTATTCATATTACACCAAAAAATTACCGCTTCCAGTTAGTGGAAATAATCACGACTGATACATTTTCCGAACATTTGCAACTTTTCATAATAATATATTTATGTATCCATTAAAGCATCCGTTCTATACATTATAATCACAGGGGTGTTATGTTTTATGTGACACTGCCATGTTCAATGCCCGTTTGTATCACAGATTCGTGTCCTATCGAAAACATTAAAAATGGTATTATTTCCTATATGAAGCGCTATAATGGTATCAATGTTTTGCGCTATCGTTTTCTATTTCACATCACAGCTGTCTACTTTTTTATGTCAATATATTGTTTATCAATTTCATATTCACGAGGCCATGCTGGTGCTTTTAAAATTTCATGAACAAAATTTTCATAAATTAATTAATAATTCATCTTAAACAAGACAATTATATCGTTGTTGCTGGCGTATTCATAACAATATTAAATATCCAATATGTAGAAACATAACTATAACCATATATCAGTTACATTAGGAGCACAATGAATGATTCAGGAGCTAAATCGATTGATGGGTGGGTATATCATATAATAGACGAATGAATGAGTGAGTGACTCGATGTAGCCCATAGGGCGAAAGGTTAGGATATCGATAAAACGATGTGGGAAGCTAATTGATGAAGGTAACTAGAATGGCAGCAGTTTAGTGGCATGATTATCGAAAACAACCATTCACCTTCTCTTTCCACCATCTCCAACATCCCTTGCATCCAAACTCTTTTAGCAATTAACAAGTTTACGCAGGTGTTTAGTGTGTCATATTACAACTAGTTAGAAGCCTTCATAAACATTTAGAATTTATCTGTTTACATCTTAAGAAAGATTTATCATTCGAAATTTAGACATTCTCTCTGTTTTTATGCAATTAGGTACCCCATATCCAAATTAAATTAATTATAACAATGGAGCAAAATTTATTGCAACTGTATAATTGAATGTTGTCTCATTTTTCCATCGTGTCTACTGGATTCAAAGGGATTAGTTGAAAGTTTGTTCCTTAATGCATTAAAACCAGAGTTCAATTTTAAATCAAAAGTAAACACGGGTTACTCCAAATTGATTTGGAGTCGTTTTAAAGAAAACATTTCATTAACATATATACGAATTATGCAAATAAATGGTAAAAGATCGAATGCCGATGTGGGGAAAGGTTAACTTTTGCGGTTGACCCATTTCAGTATCGCAATAATTTCCATTTGCTCTGTCAAAATTCTACTAAATAAACCGCAATTGTTTTTAGGATACATGCTGTTTATTGTAGTGTATATTACATTAGTGTGCTTCTACTAGCTTGGAAACTTTCCATTATTAGCGCCGTCTCGCCCAATCCTCCTACATACATGATTAGGTAAAATGTACCTATACACATATTCGCAACATGGTTTAATATGTATGTATTATTATATTTGGTGAAATTTCTCACATAGCCTTGTTTAATTATTCGCCAGGATAATTAATTAATACTGTAGTACACCGGTTATTAACACTTGGTAAACACACGCTGGTTCGATATGGGTATCTATCCTATAGAAAAGTTTATGGTTAAAAGTAACGATGTGGTAGATACGAGTAGGTAGATGCATGTCCAATTTCCTTTCGAATAATCCCGTTGAGTGAGAAGTTGTCTATTTCATTATAAAAAGTACGAGTTTATGTAGCTGTAGCCTATACATACATATTTAATTTTAAGTATCTCTAACTACAGTAATTTATTTAAACAAAGTTTGTTAACGAATTTTCCCGGTTTCTGTATTGTGATCTTATTTATTAAAATGCAAATTTTAATTTACCTAACGAGCTACAAAAAATCCACTATCAAGGTTTTATTTACACACATGATGCTGTTTAAACTGACATTCTAAAACAAATGCTTTTCCGCTCTTTTTCCGTAGGTAATTTCAACTAGCCATATTTGGCAAAAATTTCGATTGTTCCTCTATATTCGGAATTGAAAAAAGGATACACATTATGTGGTTTCATGAATAATTTATCAAACACTGCTGACCCATAATAAAAGGAGAAGGTGGCCTGAAAGACGTATAATTTTTAAAGTTATACATAATTAGAAAAATTCCCAAATTATGCAAATAACGCGCCCAAGAACTTTCCGTAACAGATGTCTAACTAGTCATTTTCCTTAGGGAGTTTTTAAATTCTTCTTGACACTTACATGCTCTGAGAAAAAAGAATTTGCATATTAATTTTATTTTTTGCTAAAAAAAACTTATTACATTCCTTATTATGGTCAGTGAAGCTGAAAATAAAATCGTATAATTATAATTTTAATGAAATCAAAGTTACACGTTGAGAATTTTTTATTTTCCATTTTACTCAGTCTGATTTATGCGACATAAAAAAAATTGCGGACGAATTGAATGTAAAAGAGTTTCATTGCGTCAAAAACAGTTGTAATCGAAATAAAAACTACATAGGTTCTTTGCAAAAATAAATGCCCCTTCATTCTATATTTTATTATTATTGTGAAAATAGAAATTTGTTTTATAAATATGGTGGAATGGATTTTGTGGCTTTACGCAGAATGTAATCAAATCTGCAGAAATAACAAAGGAAATTGCAAAATTTCCAATAAATAAACTGTTAAAATGTGTTATCACATTTTTGATATTATGTAATTTATTTATATGTATATAAAAGCTTTCAACCTAAATTTTCCATGAAAATGTCAACAATATTTTTTACACCGCCAGGTATTCGTTTCCTTTTTTAATGCCTCTCATATATGTACCTATATATATATATATATGCATGCTGATACCTATGTAGTCGAATTTGTGGGAATTAATTTAATTTCTTTCAAAAAAAGCAATTTCCCTCTTCTTTATTATAATACAAATAAATAGGCATGCAAACCGAACGCCATTTATAAACATATTCACCACATGTACAAATTTCTGTTCGAAGAAAACACATGACCCGATTTCAACCATCCCATTGTGACATTAAAACAGTTTTAATCTCACATTAAACCACAAAAACTGCAACAAATTTGCACGGTACGTTGCATTTCCATCAGTAAAATTATAAATACCCAATATCTATTTGTGATGGTGCAGCATGAAGCATCTGGCCTAACATAATCTACTCTAATCATTGTTGTTTAGTCGTGATATGATTTAATCGTGTACCACCTGCGATACATTCGGTCTGGACCTTTCGGCACTGTTGTGTTTTCACCAATATGCATTAATCAGTTTATTAATTAGATAGTCTTTAGGCCGAAATAATTCAATCGCATGCATGTGCAACACTAAACGATAAACACATTAGCCTGAAACGAAATGTCCTGGAAGAATATTTCACGCTATCTATTTCTATCGATATTCTCAGCGTTAATCTTGATATTGCATAATAATTCACCCTTTCCCCAAACATGATTTACCGTCCTCATAAATATTGTAAATTATGTTCTGCATTTTTCCATTGTTTCTGCAGTGTAAAAACTCATTATGCCATTATAAGGTAAATGAAGCCGAAAAGCCTATTAAATATTTTATAAACAGAAATTTATTTTCACCATTCAGCTGCCAAATGTAATACTCTTTTAGAATACCTAATACATAAAAATGTATTTATAAATCTTCTTCACTGCACAGGAATGGGAATAAGAAAGCGAACAGTACACATGAGAACAAAGAGGAAAAAACGCGCTTCCGCGATACAATATATTATTTTGGGAAACAAAAAGATAGCGTCGAAAGCAAAATTGATGTCTTCCAATGTCATTTCGTTTTTGAATGTTATTGCATTGAAATCTTTTGTTCTGTCATTAACTTGGTAACAAATGTGATTTTTGGAGGATTATGTAGATTCTTTTGGAAGTGGAAAGTTTATCGATTTCACTTTAAATTTTTACTGTTACACCCAATCACTGATTTGTGCTGTAATAATTTTTACATCAGTTGGATAAGACGCGATAGCATGAGGCTGTGTTTTTCGAATTTCGAACGAGCTCTTAATCAATACTGGATTAATTTGCATGAGTGTGTGCCTATTTTTACAATTAGTTACACGTAAAATTAAAATTTAACATAATTGCTACAAAAAAAAATCATTTCTGTGATAAATTGCTTCTAGATCCCTGCTCTTATGTTGCTTTCCCCACAATTTATCACAACAAACAGTTGGGATATACGAAAAAAAAAGTATATGGGAAATGCAACGGACGTTTCCATTTTCCTCCCAATTCGATTTTATGCATTTTTAATTCTATAACAAATGATTAATTAACATCAATTCCGTTGTGCATGTGTGTTGTTGTAATATTAAATGTGCGGTTTGGAATATTTTTCCTAAATATAAATAATTCATCTATTTAGGTAGATTATCTATAAATGTTTACATTTAAATTTTATAAATAATTTAATATATTGGAATATGGAAATAGTTATTAGGTGTACATGTAAATAATAAATCGTTCTACGTTACGTGCAATTTGCAAATAAAATTATTCCCATCGAGATTTGTTTCCAAGTGTTTATAAATTATGCGTTTATGATAGGTAGGGATAGAATAATAAAAAGTAATATTCTGTACTTCTCGTTCCTGTGTTGGTGATTTATTGTTTCGTAATTCTATTCGTATACCTAATATTGAAAAGCAGCGTCCTATCTTCAGTTTATTGTGGAAAATGGCTTAAATTAGTCCTTTTATTAAATTCTCTTCATAAAGAGAAACGATTTTATATCTTTGAGACGATTGTATTTCTATACCGTAATATTTTTAAGTATATAATATAGCTTTTATTAATTGCAAAATACTTGCCAACAATTGGACCGAAACTTATTTCCCTGTTAATAAAATTGAAATTAACAGCATATTTATCCTGTCCTAATCGATAGTTGTTTGTTCTTTTCTATTCTCCCACATTTTATTTTTCTGGAACATTTGTTGGTAGTGATGTTCTGGCTCTCCCGCTTTTCCCCGAAAAAGAAAACAATTTCCTCTTACAAACGCTCAATTTTGCGGCTGAACGTTGTATTTTATTTTAATCACAATCTGACTTTTCAATAGCATTTCAATCAGTACAATAACAAAGTTGTATATACACACACAAAGACAGTTGTTTTACAGCAGTAAAATTGTTTGTGCATGGGGAAAAGTCAAAATTATCGTCTGTTTCAGTTTTCCAGAGTGTTCCATCTAAATGTTGTGTGTGTGTTTAAGAGAAAATAAACCGGAAGTGAAAACTTTTAAATCATTGTCGCTTCGCCGAATAAACGCTATAATTACTGAATAAATTTTCGCATTTTTATTTGAGAACTAGTTGAAACAAATTTCACGTCTGCCTATTCGTCTTAAGAAAGTGACATGCAATTTACCCGTTTGGCACCCTGGATTTAGTTCAATTGGTGAATGTGCAACCATTCGAAAACCAAAAGATGAAAGAAAAACTATATAGGAATGTACATATATTTAAAAATCGTTTACATCATTTAACAAGCACACAGACACAGATCGAATAATTTATTGCTCAATTGGAAAAATAATTAAGTACGTATTGTTAATGGAATTTTCCAATTTTCATCCAACAAAAGTTTATCAGTCGGTTGTTTAGTCTGTGAAATCCTCTTTTTAATTAAATTGTTGTTTATCAAAAGTCAATTCTTGTCGGTACGTTATTTCAATTTGTATTTGTTATAATTAATTAGACTGTAATTTTATATGAGTTAAAAGGCATAATATTCAACTAGTAGCGAAACTGTTAATACGAGGTAATTTAACTATACTGGAAGGGTGCACCATATGTACGGCACGCCATATTCTCATGTATCATAGTCGAATCAAGTAAATGAAGGCTTAATAATAATAAAAAAACAAAAGTGGCAAAAACTGGGCGAAAACACGTAGGTATGAAAGGGCGAATTATAAAATGTAATTATTATTAGGACCCAGAAGTTGACATTGAATTTATATAATTATAAACAGTTAGGTATAAATTACAGTCGGACTCAGGGAAAAGCAGAGGTCTCTTTTCCGTCTCTCTTACACTGTACAGAATTTATATTTAATTAACTACTGCAAAAATGGAATATTAAATAACAGCAGAGAGACGTTCCACATCCACATTCCTACAGTGTGGCATTTATATTCAAAATAAAATATATGGGAACATGAGAATGGAATGTATCTTTCATGCGTGTGTAATGCTAATTTTCATTTTTGAATATTTAATAGCATAATCTTGGAATTCGTTAATTATCCCCCTTACAGGACAAATATTTCTTTTTGTTTAGTTTCCATTAATATCCAACATGTATTTGTAATGTAAAGAGAAAATAATAATATTTATTCTCCAATTTCAATTTTAATTAGGTACATTAATTTTAAAGAAGGTAGGTGTTGTTAGGCATGCAAAAATAAATTGTTATGTTCCTGTTTTACATCATTTTTATGAATGCAAAAACTTTTGATGTCGCCCTAAACATTTCCTTTTGTTTGGCACATTCACATTCAAAAATGTGTGCCATCCCCTTGAAAACTCGTGACATAGAGAAAATTCCTCAACGCATATCTTGCAAATTGCCACTATATGGTGTTGCGTGTCTATTTTACAAAGTAAACAAAAAGAGTGTATTGTACATATTCAGCCCCCAATAAGAGGCAGCTAACAGTAACAAGAACACATACATATATACACATTTTCTCTATTCTCTAGCCAAACATCCGTTTACCCTAATTTTTTACACATTGTCTGAAAATTCTACCTGAAAAGCAAATAAATACTTTATGTAAATGTAGAATGCGCACATACTCGCAACTATTTTAACATTCCATACAAATCCTGAAGAATACCTTACATTTATAATTGAATAAGCGTGTTTTAACGCAAACCTTTTGTGCTACCTAAAAATCTATTGTTTGCATTAATTATTATTACGAAGGCATAATATGTTGAAAAAGTAAATTCCTCAACCCACACACACACACAAATCGTATGTATGTGAGAGCTTTGAGCTTTTATGAGTTCACGTCATCACGTCCTGAAAAAGATATTTATGTTGGCAATCAAACATGACGGCCCCACAATTGAAATCTGAATAAACTGCAAAAGTATTTTTTGCAGACGTATGAAATTCAGTTCACTTTTCCCAGTAGTATAAGGTAATTGATTTTTACAGTTGTTACACTGCAAATGGAAATTCTTTTGTCCAAAAAAACTTTCCACAGAATATTTACACGAAATATTTCTTGCAAATTATATAAATTGTTATCAAATAGCTATTACTTTTCCGCCCAAAACTCCAATTTTCATTTCTCCAACTTTTAATCTTTTCCGCACATTTTTCCCTACCATTAGCCTGTTTGGATTTCCCAAACACTCGGTGGTATCAATTATACCTTTTATTATCAACAGAACAGCGCCGCAGAAAAGCACCGAAAAGCAATTTGTATTTGAATATACAATATGATTAGGGCCAAATATGGGATTGTAATGTTTTTGATGGGCGATTTGGCAAACGAGTCACGTGAAGAGTTCTCATCACGTAATAACACAAGACCTGCGGCATATTAATTCAAGATTCATGCAAGCTTTCATAAACTTTACATGCAGAAATGTTCTCTGATTACTGTGTGAGTCGAGAACAGGTAGTTCGTTGTCAACCCTATCTGATTTATCGCTCCATATTTTCACGGATACAATTGAAATTAGTTGCTAGGATTAGTAAATTCCTTGTTTAAAAGTAGTTAATTAGGAGTTGAATTAAATCCGTATGTCAACTCGGTAAATAGTTCATTTAATCCAATACCAACTCTTCATAATTGTTTGTCGTAATAAGCGAACGGAAAACCGCACAATTATATAGCAATTTCAAATCAAGGCAAATCAGAATTTGTAGCACCATTTCTAAAGCATTATAAACATCTAAACTGCCTTTAAGTCTTTATAATGTGCATACACATGTATATTTATTTCGGCTATTTATTTCAGAATCTTGTAATGAACCACTTGGAATGGAATCTGGAGCCATAGAAGATGATGCCATCACTGCCAGTTCATCTTATGTTCCCAACGTTGGGCCTCGAAATGGCAGGTAATTATGTAACCGAAAATTATATCCTAACACTTGCGATTAACAAACGCTAGTCTAAGCAATCTCTATGTAGACGACTTTTTATTCGTCTTGTTTATATAATTAAATTATAGGCTCAACAAAAGAAAAAAATTAAAATCCATCTAAATTTAATAACAACATCTTTAGAAGTTGGATAAAGTGTTTTATTAAGTTTTATCTTGAAGTGCAGTGCAAAGCGAGTGGATAAAATTCGACATAAATCGTACCTTCTAATACTTATTGGCTCCGCCAGTGTATTCTACTAGTAGTACTAGTTTCTATTATAGTAAATGGCCCAAAACAATGAGTAGACCATAAGTTTTGGGGCGCGAACATTAGATGGTGAACAGAAGATAACATTTCCACAAATGATAATAAACCACAATAGCCAAACAACATAAACTATGAAAATTAAATCGAATAGCCGAAAGTGTAGGGGATGTAAAATGTTCCCCAATTTGCAGGTCCTCTGGGTCCTTTCTCGATGCTAAATCTTATGATAAAGGCGTGGTTGTAGGGGCACCCCCTGAAATGCGTTACATGATAATATTGAGACAGGGGACATATTTCTAGTTAGGAATATATTCCAAATTCCACATTACGCGAATGCATAATCCACATTGATATGAAGAGAGAGTCTATTCTACAGTATTATAAACACAACACAAATAACATCGGAATCGTAATCTTATTTTTACTTGGAAGAATTAGACGTCATTCATGTATGCAATTCCTTCACATAACAAGCACACGGTTCAAACAATGAACGAAGCGAGTATATTCATTTATATTTCACAGTGTGAATAGAAATAGAAAAGCTTTAAGAAAAATATTGATGAGAATAATTAATCAACATGAAAAATTTTCACTCTTGCTTGAGCTTTAAAGCGATAAATATTTCATAAAGGGTGCACTTTGAACCCTTTTATTCATACACATTTTACTTAAAAGTGTATGAATAAATGGGTGCAATCAATTTTAAAAGACAAATGAATAATGCATAAACAAAATGTTATATTTACCTGACGTCTGCATATACTTAGAACGAAAACTGAAAGCTCAGTGCTTGCTAGTGTGGAACGAGGCCTTCCTTCGTTCCTTCAACCACAGGCATTATTTTCTTGGACCCAATGAGGATTATTTTCGTAGACTAATAAATTGTGAATCTAAACAGTTTTTGGGGACAAAATTGCCAAAATTAGCAAACAGAAAACAGAACGATGGAAAACCAGGCGCACATATATTTCTCGGTGTTGTATTATCGCACCCGACAGATTCAGGAGTCTTGATTTAGTGCATTGTACCATATAGCTGGTTGCTGTGGCTGCTGACTGTCGACATTACGTGTACATGCTAGGGAAAACTGGACATATCGTTGTATTGTACAGTCTCCAAGGACGTATGTGGCTTTTCCAGGCTATCCGACGGATAAACCATCCATGTTTGCTTATCCTGACCAATATTTTAGCTTTATTAGAATATTCATGCATTCATACATGCTGTTGTCCCTTTTTTTCACTAACGTCAAAATAAACTTTATGAAATGTTACTCAGGAGATAATATTTTTTCCAGAATTGTGTCGTTGACTCTAATTTATCTCTTATCCCCTAAGAACGATCGTCTTCGGTCTTCAGTTCTACGTTATTGTATGTAGGAAAGGAGTGGAGAGTGGTTCAAGACTTGGTCGATTTATTGAAAATCCAGTGTTCTAATGGAAATTCCATGGTTTGCGTGTATTAAAATGCATCTACACATGTAGGCAATCTAATGGAGTTTTAAACAACTTATTGGTCCATTAAGGTTTATTCAGGCTGCATTGGCCAGCAATTATCATTGCACTGGGCGTAGTTACAGTTGTTTACTGACTAGTGTGCCCTCAATTGTGGCTAACCCATTTTCTAACTCACTGGGGACCCACTTAACAATTTGTGGCTGGCTCATTGAACTACATACATTGTTTGTGGCAATATTCACTGTTACAATAATTGCCATCACTATTGAATACCAATCACTGCAATGGCGGGGCCGTCTGCCGGTAATCTTGATTCCATAGATATACGAGTATAGGTGAATGTTTGTGAATGATTTGAATGATTGCTGATTTTATTGTAAATTAATAGAGCCGTTTCATTGGAAATGAAGCGGTTAATATAACAATGCATTTCAAAGGCAGAAACACAATGGAATCCCAGTTCGGTTACCTCTGGTATTTCACTGCAGTACAATTAGATGAAAAATAATTAAGAGTAGCTGAAAGAAATTTGAAAACAATTTATACAAAAGTCGTTAATTAAACAATGTTGTGTTCTGTAAATAATCCGTTAATTTAGAACGGTGCTTCAACGAAAAAATAAACATTGCCTGAAATTTCTGGCGCGAAGAACTTGGTGCGTTCGTTGTTTATGTAATAATATACCTAAAGTGTATCCGACTAAATAAAAAATAGCCAAAGCAATTTTTCTTTTCGCCAGCTTAAAATAGAGCAGAATCATTGATTCACAATTTATCTTTTTCAGATTAAGGGTGGAGAAGGCGGGTGGTGGCTGGTGTCCGAAACAACAAGTAGAGAGAGGTGTCAGGGAATTCCTTCAAGTCGACTTGGGCGAAGTCCATGCGGTCACTGGAGTCCAAACTCAAGGGAGATACGATCGGGGACGGGGACAGGAATATGCCGAGGAATATACTGTTGAATATTGGAGGCCAGGTTTAGAAGACTGGAAGGAATATAAAAGATGGGATGGAAAACAGGTACAGATGCGGAAAAGAATTTAATTGATTTTACCTACAAATAAGCTTTAACTTGGCTTTAGAAATTGCTTTGTATTTTTTTAACTCTTCCTGGAGGGGATTACAATTTACTTGGAAAAATATATAGATATACTGATAGAAGTTTAATTAAAAATAGCGATCGTATTAAATTTCTTTTCTAATTAATAGAGAGTTAAATCAGTATCTCAGATATTTCTGAGGTCTAGAGGTAGATAATGTTTTACTTGATGCACATTCCGTAACCGGAAATGAATACAAATTAATACGTGTCATTTTTATTCTGTGATTCACTTAATCCTTAATTAGTGTACAGGGTGTACACTACTCTTACATACACGGTTTTAGTGGAAAATGTAAAAGTCATATCATATCTGAAAATGATTTTTTTGAGAAATAAACCAAGCGGTATATTGGGATTACGTTGCAGACAGGAAGAAAAAGTCATGTTTTACTTTAGGCTGATATCTTAACTTTGTCTTCCTTTTTTTCTCAGATTAAAGTAGAATTTTACCATATGTAGGTGAAAATATAAATCTTGCCGTAATAAAAGTTTTATGTCTTTGTGATCGAATTTTGTGACCTAAAGAATACTTATCTTCTAAGTATAGATACCCATTTATTCCCAGCTGCTTGTAAATATGGCCAAAATATCATGAAATACTTTTAGTTATAAGTGGGTTGGTAGGTGGATAAACCATGTTTGGAAATATGTTTTATTCTGCTTGGTAAATTGGATCTGGAAATTTATTAAAGTTAACAGTTTGATAGAAAAATACCCACAAAAAAATAAATGAAAACAAGGACAATTTTCTACCGAAAAGTAGTAGGAAACTAATTTATTTTCGTAAAGAGAAACACACACACGTTCTCATTCCCCTTCGACCCTCACTCCCATATTATAATGCATATAAACAAAACCACGCGATTTGAATATTTTTATCACGATTGTATCAAACAGTGACTTCCACAAATCGCCAACTATCAGGACAACACGCAACCGAATCACCCAATAGTCGTTACGAGTCAATTTGAAAACAGTTTGCGGAAACATCTTCGATCAGCCGTCCCATCAGTGACCGTCTCTCGGGTCAGTGCATATGCCAATGGTTTCGATATAGACCAGCTCACAAAGAAGGGTCGGTTTTTTATGCCTCTTTAAAAACGACGACTGACGATAACTATTCACTATAAAAATGTATACACTCACAATATACCAGCAGAAGACATCCCAAAAATGTTGATTTTTACTATCTTATGAACCAATATCGAATATATTGCTTATCTGCCTATTCTGGTGACACTTTTAACGTAATCGCCTTTGCAAGGTGCTCTTGACCAATTTCAGGTCAACTCAATGAATAATTCATCACCTTGTACATACCAATTTATAATTGTTTATTCTGTACAACAAAATCGACTTTTTATTCAAATAAATATTAGATAAAGTTAAACCCATCACTAATTATATTTTATGTAACAGAAAAGTTTCCAAGTTTGGACACGTAGAGGAAAATATTATTTCTACAGACATAAACTCTTTCTCTAATTAATAACTATCATTAGAAACTATCATTTATTTATATGGGAAACAAATCTTGATTGCTTCCGTAAATATAACTATAGGTAAGGTAATTATCATAGAACAAGAGTCAGATGTTAATTGAGAACGTTATTTTCATGCAAAATAAATAACTAGATATCGTAATCAATTATTTACGTCACCAGTTTTCCGTAAATAGAAGGGACGTTTTTAATATTTAAAACTCGGAGCATTTTTTTGTTCGGATTAATTAAACGATCGTTAAACTATTCCAATGTATCCAATTTTCAGTCAAACCACTGAGCTATTCTTTTAGCTGTTTAATTAAATTGATCCATTCGCGGACGTTGAAATTTCACTATAATATTTAGGGAATGATGGCTTTTCACATTTTTTTAATTAAAGAGATATTTGCACCCAATTTTTCACATTCATTCGTTCAGTGCTTTTGATTACACATAAAAACTGTTCCAGTTTTGAGACACATTGTAAAGTGTCGGTCAATATTTACATTAATAGATTGTTAAAAAAACCTATATTAAAACGATGTTAAAAAATACAAGCTTACATTATTCTCCTTCTAATCTTAATCTTATTGCTTTTTCTGCCTACAAATAAAATGTTTTGTTGAACTTATGATCTGATGTCTTTATAGTATATAACGTTCAGACATTCCTAAGAATATCTCTAAAAAGATCTTTTCGCGACAGACAGATTTTCTGGATATTGTCTCCTGTTTTTAGACGACAAAGAAACGCTATTTTTCTTTTACCGTCTTCACCAAATAATACCATTTGACTGACAGATTTGTTAAAAACTATTCCATTATAATGTGAATATATTAGATTTTACATACATATTCATTGTACGTGTTCCATTCAATGTTTGATATTGACTAATTATCTGCCGCCACTTCTTTGCAGATACTTCGAGGCAACAGTGACACAGCTTCCGTTGAGACGAATCGTCTGATGCCGACAATATTTGCCAGCAAAGTTCGTATATTACCTTACAGCATGCACCGTCGAACCGTCTGCATGCGGATGGAACTTTTAGGCTGTCTGTACGACGGTGAGTTTTCTAAATAAAGTAATTAACAACTTTCCCATGCTATAATTAGGATCTCTTGATTAAATTATTAAAGAGCAGGTTGAAAGTCACGCAGAGAACTCTGTGTACTAGGGAGACACCATGCACCTAATGGTCATAAAAGTCAAATAAATGATATACCATGAATGTGTATATAAACCGAAAGAAATTCAATTCTCTTCCATGTCACGATACAACCAAGGAGCGAATCATAGCCCATAGTAAATGGGGAATGTCAGTATATGATTTATCAATGCATTCCTAGTGGTTGTTTGGGTGCATCTACTGCTAAAATTCACATTTTCTATTTGATATTGCTATCACAAAAACTGTTTTATTGGAAACACACATGTGAATGCACTTAAATATAACTCGAAAAAGTGGAAACGTCGAAAAATTGCCATAGGGGCGAAGCCATAGCGAACTCTATTCCTTCCGTAATAGTTTTATTTCGCACAGATGTATTGCAATTCTATGGAACATAAACGAACAAAAATATCACCGAACTCTAATCGATACACCTAATATGCAATGTTTTCAACTCTATTTAATAGCCACTGTTCGCTCTGATTGAGCTGAATGCAATTTTTTTTCGGATCGACTTTTTCAAGTGTTTACTCTGTAATTAGTAATCAATCAAGGATTATTAAAAGGGCTTTAAAGTTTACAAATAATGCTTTTCTGGTATGATTGCGTGCAATATTTTATCACTGACATGCATCAGAAAGCAATCACAACCTGATGGTGTATTCTGTCTGAAAATCTAATTAAGTGGAGCCTTTCCAGCTGTATGCAAGAAACCGAACATTTAGTAGCTAAGTGTGTTGTAATTATGTTTCCCTAATCCATATTATTCGAATTAAAACGATAATTTAGTTTCATGACAGTACGACATCTGGCCTGACCCCTTCATCCATTTCACCCAATTTTCTTTTAAAAGATTCCACATCTTCAAGATGGAAGAGTTTAGGGTGGAATATTGTGTGACATTTATATAAATTTAATATAAAATTTAATTAAAAGCCTCTTTAGTTCTAAAATGTCTAGGAGGTAGGTAAAGGTAATTTATAATCTCACTAATATAACAGAGGAATAAAATGACTTTATTAAAATAGACAAGTACGAGACAAACGAATTTTCTCATATTTCAAGAGAATTCACTGTTATGAACTTGTCTATACAAAATCCACAAATAAACTTCTGTAATAAGAAGTCATTTTGGAAATGTCAGTGTGTAAAAGAGAACCTTTACATCAGACATATTTATCGACTAGCACTAGTACTTTTTTACAGCCCGTGATAGGGCTATACCCTTTAAAATCTATCACCAAAGTTTGTCCTAACTAGAGCGTCAAATCAAGTAAAATATTCATGGTCTATCACTCAAAGTCTATATCTGTCTTCACTATTAATTATGGATACGGGCTAAGTACTAACAACAGATCATACGACAAGATGTAATCTTCCTTATGATGACAAGTACTGCACCTGACACTAACTAATCGCTAGTTAACTCTGTTTAAAAGAGGTCATTTACATACCACACGCTGATTTTTTCGCTCCCTAACAAATTTTAATGATAGCAAAAAACAGAAACAGTGATTCTCTTGTGTTTTAGGATTGATAATCATGAAAAATTGCCATTGTACAGAAAACTTTTACGATATCTGTCTTTATAAAATTAAATAGATATATACTTATAGATGTATATTCCATTTGTTTCATAAATTTTTAAAGCTTCTTTCTCCTTATTTATACTTCTAAAATAGTTTTAGACTACAAGTTCCCGCTGTGTGTAATAATAAAAGTTTTACAATAAAATACATTAAGTAAAAATAATCGAAACTTCGTTTAAACTTTAAAATGTGAAATGACTATATTAAACTACTGGCATTATTTATAAATGTGTCTCAGTTAAAATAAATTATTAACCAAATCAATAAACTTGTAATAACACGGTCTTAACTTGATTAAACATAAAATTAGTTGAATGACGATTTAGATGCAAATAACGTACAAAATAAGCAAACTTAGCTTCGTATTTGGGTAATAAACAGTATAGCAGTTGGGCTGTTTATAAATTGCAGGAGGAATTATTTCGTACAGTTCTCCAGAGGGTTCGGAGACTTCGCAGAATCTATACGACAGCTCTTACGACGGTCAGATGTCCCATGGTGAACTTGTTCACGGCCTCGGTCGTCTCGTGGATGGGGAAGTAGGTTTAGACAACTTCCGGCTTGACATTGGATACGGAAAGGGTGAGCTTTGTTTTCCAATTGTCTAACATCTATCCCAACCAACTATTGTTTATAATAAACTTATGTAACCATCCCACCGTTTCCAAATCCACAGATTAACGCTCTATTTAATTACCTTGCCAACATTAAGTTGATTCGGTCAAATGGCATACATTTTTATGTCTCTGACCCAATTTCCAATTTCAGGTAATGGCTGGGTGGCTTGGAGGAATGATTCATTGGAGAATGATTACGTTGACTTGGTGTTTGAATTCGATCAAGTCCGAAATTTCAGTGCCGTTCATTTGTACACAAACAATCTCTTTAACAGGAACGTGCAGGTACTAATCTCTCATATAATTAATTTTAATTGCTAGGATTATAAAAGGGAATACGCGCATGGTGTAGGCTCGAAGAAAAGAGAGCCTTTCTGAATAATGGTGCATCCTCCACCCTTTTGTGTATACGGGAACGGTTTTACAAATTGATTGAATTTGCAGGTTTTTTCAAAAGCCAAAGTGATGTTTAGTATTGGCGGACGCTTTTATAATGGTCCAACTCTCTCCTATTCATACATGCCAGACCATGTGCTGGAGAATTCCAGAAACGTCTCCATCAATCTTCATCAAAGAGTAGCCCGTTTCATCAAACTACGTTTGTTTTTCGCCGACCGCTGGATGATGATCAGCGAAGTTGCTTTTGACTCTGGTACGAATACATTTATGTACAGTAACTGTTCCAACCTTTTACGGATGTGTTTTCTCATGCACAACAAAACGTGTTGAATAAATTAATGTGTTAGGGTAAAACGGATCAGCAAAAAAAAAACGGTTCCTTTTAAATGTATGCACGTTGTACATTGTAAATCACCCAGGCTGCACGCTGACGTGATTTTTTGGTGATTATTTAGTCATATTTGGTCGACGACGTCGTCGACTAACTTTAGACGTCATAATCACGTACATTTTGGTCACTAAATTTTGACGTCTAATAATAGACGTCAAAATGACGCATAATTTTGGTTTAAATTAGAACGTCATAGAAAATGTCGTCACTATCACGTACATTTTTATCACTAAATTTCAACGTCTTTTAATAGACGTCAATATTACGGTTGTTTTTGGTATAAATTAGGACGTTAGAAAAAATGTCGTGACTATCACGAACATTTTTGTCACTAAATTTTGACGGCTTTTAACAGACGTCGATATTACGGATTTTTTTGGTATAAATTAGGACGTTAAAAAAAATGTCGTCACTATCACGAACATTTTTGTCACTAAATTTTGACGGCTTTCAACAGACGTCAATATGACGTATGTTTTTGGTAGAAAATAGGACGTCGATTAAAATGTCGTCAAAATCCCTAACTAATTTGGGATTCAATTTGACGACAATCTATTTGCGTCTTTAAAACCTCTATTTGTGGTATGATATTAGTTAGAAAATACTTCAAAGTTACTTAACATTTTATGTAACTATAATAATAACTCTATAAACAGTTGTGCAGCGATTTTTTAAACTAAAATTGTTTTCAGAGCAATCATTAAAACAAATCTGATAAGCAATAATAATCTTTCAAAGTTATAATGCATTAATAAATGTATTGTTTATTGTATTCTTTTGCCTCAGGCCAAAGGGACCTGAGTAACTTGAAGTCTCTGAAAATCACCAAAACAGACGTCAAATTAATGACCAATTTAAGACCGTTTTACGTCGGCATTGATGTAATATGTTTAAATAATTCCCCAATTGATTTTAAATATTTATTGTCACACACTTGGAGTCTTACGAGCACGAATAGATTGGAATAGATAAGAAATTTACTTTTTAATTGGATTAAAATTTTTAGCTTATATTTAAAAAAAATATAATACTTTGCCAGGTGGTAATAGCTCAGTATAAGAGAAACGGCCTTGGAAGCAAGGGGTCCCGGGTTCGAACCCCGGCTAAGAGACACAGAAATCAAAGAAGTGAATAATAACAGGCAAAGTAAAGTATAAAGGTAAAAGTATCATAGGAAGTTATAGAATTGGTAAAAAAAAGTCAAAAATGCAACAATAAAATAATTAAAAACGCCTTTTTTGAATTTTTTAAGGTCTATTTTATCACTAAATATGACGTTGTATCAACGTCATATTTGACGATAATATGACGACATAAAGTCGTTTTATATGTGACAATATACGTGATTTTAAGACGTCATTTCGACGTTACAAAATGACGTCGCTGGGCTGTGACATTTTCCCGTCATTTGAAGATCTTAATAACGTCATCATCTGACGTCATGTTTTTTCGAAACATGACGTCAAAATGACGGGAGTGTGCAGGCTGGGCACGTTAATAAGTTAAGGTGCTTTTAAAGCTTTATTCAAATCCTCATAATTTTAGAGTTTTTAAGAATAAATTATGAGCAACTTTTTCAGGGACATTTCCCTAATAAACAACAAACTCACGAATGTTAGGGAAACTGTGTGGACATTAAATGGTATCCACTAAAATAAAGCAGAGATTTTTTTACACAAAATATTTGAATCATTTGATTCTTAAACTGTAGGTGGTCGAATGCTCCTCATCTAAAACGTACAAGTGCATATAAATATAAACATTCCCGCACGAATATAAAAGAGAAGTAAACTATGCAGGTGTAAAACATGCTAGTAAAGCAAAACGTGCTGTATCTTTTACACTCATCTCATGGAGTGTTATTTAGGAGAATTTGCATGAGTTAAAGTGACATAAGTAACTTGTATGTGTGTATTGTATATTTGCAGTGCCTGTCGCATTCAACGTCACTGAAGAGGAAACTCTCGATCCCAGTGAAAATGAACTCATTATCACCTCAACCGGTGACAAAACGCTGGATGCTTTCGAAACAAGTAAGTATGAATAATATAGCTTATTTCAGTTTACAAATAGCACGAATAACTCGCATTTAGTGTAATTTTAACAGAATTATAGTAATTAAACAAGCTGTTGCAGTTTCGTTTGAAACCTTAAACCTTGTGTATATGTTTGTGTTGAATAGTTGCTGCAAAAAAGAATAGCAACACATATGTGGAAGTAATAATCGGCGTATTGACCGCAATCATGCTCCTTTTACTAATAGTCTTCGTAATCATTCTAATCGTAAATAAACGCCACAAACTGCAAGGCTCTCCAACGATATTACGAAATCCATTTGGGGTGACAATAAACATGAAAGTAAGTTTATTTCGTCTAGTTACGGTGGCGCCCGATCTATCTGCAATTAAATCTTATTACTATGCATATTAAAGGACCTACTGATGAACCTTTCATCAGGAAACACAGCTCCCAGCAACAACAACAGTCATCCCATAACGCCAGTAAGTCAAGGACCAGCAGGCGATCAGTCATCCGTATCTTTTGAACAATATCGATCACCGCTAGTGGGCAGTTATTATACGCCAAATTATGCAACATTACGCTGTTCATCAGGCATAGAGGAAACGGACACAGCACCGGACGTACCACCATTGCCCGACTCGCCAACACTTCATCAAAGTCCCATGTCGACTGCGTCTACGCCGTTACATTATAGAAGTTTACAAAGTACACCAGCCATCAGTCCGAAATCAAAGATGATTAATTTAGGAAATTATTTTCCGAGAGTCTCCACCGATCCACCTAATCGGAAACTGTATCATACGGCACCCCGAGAAAAGCACCGGGTTTGTTATGCTAATTGGAGAATGTCGCCTCCACAAACTTTCTAAATTTTCCATTTATTTTATAGATCCCGCCGCCAATAGTGTGCTGGAATATTGCACCAAGTATGGGTCACAGTTATAATTGTCGAGAAGCGGAATTAGTTCCTATACCACGTTATGCACTTAGACCTATTGAAAAACTGGGCTCTTGTCACGCTGGAGAGGTACAGTATAAGTGCAACTTATTGCATTTCCTAATTACAGTACATTGTGCTTTAAAACACTATGTTCCACTAGTTAATACTTTTACGAGAGTTTCTGCTAATTTACACAAACACGAGTCGTGTTGTTCTCGAATTATTGGCTCTCTTTTATGCAATTTTCTTTCCAACAAAAAAAAACTCTAGCCTCACAAAAAAAGACGCTATTCCATAACAAATCCAAAATCCCTGTGTAACAAACACATAATCTCGCCGAACCATCGCATTGAAAAACTATTCTTCCAGATTTCCCTATACGAGACGGAAGGCTTAGACGACATAATTCCGGGGGTGTGTCGTTTAGTACTTGTCCGAACATCGAGCCCGGAAAGGGCCAAAAGCGATGCTGCGACAGGCTCAATGGAATCACTTCGTGAAGTCCGTTTTCTCGCTGCCTTATCTGATCCGAATATTTGTAAAGTTCTGGGTGTTTGTACGGCCGAACAACCGCCCTGGACCATTATTGAATATGGTGAGATAGGAGATCTTGCACAATATCTGCAATTTCTCGTCAATAGAAACGGCACTGTTCGATCCACGAATGATCAACCCATAAGGTTAGTCCTTTTTGCTTACTACGAAATAATAGTTATCGATTTTCAAGCGTTTCTAACTTCTAGTTTTGAATATAATTTGAATCCTGCATACAATAGAATGATTTTATGTATGTACTTTTAAGTATGTAGTTTATTTTGAATAGTGTAACCTTTTCATACTTTAACTTGATGGTATTATGCAAAAGTGTATAACCATTATTACAGTGATTTATTGAGTTTCAATAACAAATGACTTGATGAAAGAACAGTATATGTAGTTTCCAGTAAAATGGAACTAATTTTCTTTGGGAGAGTAATAAAAAAATAAATACATTTTCACATAACTCGATTTAAGGAAAACGATTTGTCCTTATTTTCCTTACAATACACAATTGTATAGTGGTGCAGAATAAAAACAAGTTTGCCGTCAATTAGAGTTTTAGAGAAAAGGATTCATGTGAATTGGCACTAATTCAACGATAATTTCCAATCGTTTTCCTTTTTAGTGTCGGCAACCTTATTTATATGGCGACCCAAATAGCTTCAGGAATGAAGTACTTAGAATCCAAACACGTCGTTCACAAAGACTTAGCCGCAAGGTAATTAATTAGGATTTAGTTAGTGTTTTGAACGAAAATCAAATAGAAAGTTTATGATGAATTTAGGAACTGCCTTGTCGGACGGGGATACGTTGTTAAGATAGCCGATGTGGCTATGTGCAAGCCGCAATATAGAAAGGACTACGCAGAAATTGGAGGACGACCTCCTGCCCCAATTAGGTGGCTCCCCTGGGAGAGTATTCTACTAGTAAGTGTATTTTTGGTGTTTGTATTGCTATATAGGTTTTTTCCAATTACAGTTTGTATACTTGTGTGGATATAATGTCATGTTTAATTTTTAATAATCCCGAACACGATACACTTTCCAAATAATCCTTGGATAAACTTTTTTTCTATAGATAATCCTCTCATCTGTTCATTTTTTCATTTAATACATATACATAATTAAAGTAAACCTTCCATTTTTTTTATTAATTAGTTTTTTTTCTGTTTTTTGACCTAATAAATTCTCTTTACACCGTATACCAACGTCTCCTATTTTCGTTTTATATTCAAACAATTAAACAAAAATATGATCCGTTTTGCTTTCTTTGGTATATGACAAAGTCACATCCAAGCGTCTCCCTCTCATTCAAAATGTAATTGCAGGATCGTTACTCGTGCTCAAGCGGCGTTTGGGCTTTTGCTGTTACACTTTGGGAGATTTTAAACTTTTGTTGTGAAAAGCCATTTGGTAATTTATCTAATGAGAAGGTAATTCAAAACGCTGAACATATGTACTACGGGGGAGAATTACAGGTAGAGAATGGTTAATATCTTTTGTCTCTCGCCTCTTTTTCTATATATAATTCAATTACAGGTATTGCTGAACAAGCCAACAATATGTTCACCTGATATTTACGAACTCATGTGCCAGTGTTGGCGTCGAGATGATAGTGATAGACCGACCTTTAAACAAATTTATTTATTCCTTAAACATAGCAACCAGGATTATATTCCTACTGACTGATAATAATGAATATTTCGCTTCATACAATCATTTTCTAGTGTACATACTATTTTCTAGGGTAAACATTCCATTTAATACTTGTGTGGATAGCGTAATATAATGAGTGGATGAACATGCTGGATTAGACTAGCAAATTCTGAATTTGTTATAAATAAAATTAACTGGATTTACAAAAGAAAATGATGGAACACATTATTGAATATGTTGAGAGAATATATTTTTTAATTCCAGTAATTAAAAACTTTTCATAAGTTTATATTGGTATTATAACTGTATTTTATGCAACAACATGTTTTTCAAAATTCGATTTTAATATACAGCTTAACAGTGCTGTAAAAGTATTATTGAAATTTTAAGTAGCAGAACTAGGATTTACAACCTCTGATAATAAGGGAAAAAGTTTCGTTCAATTTATTTTTGTCATCATCATCTATTCTTTTTTATTAAGTGAAAAAGTTTTTGATCAAATTTTGTCAATTAATTTTTTAGTGATATGTATTGTATTTTAAAATTGCAGTACGGCAAATTCACTATAAATTCTGTATGCACATATACATGTTAAATAATTAATGATATCCACGAAATCTATAATAAATGCTATTCAACTCTCTGTTGAAATGATTTATCAATCCATTTAATTTTATTTAAAACAATACAAACCTAAAGTGCTTCCAAAATAAAGTCTACTTTTCAACTTCACCCGCTCTATTCATCAGCCAAACTCTAGAGAGATATGTAATTGTTTTAAACTCAAAAGTAGTATTTACAATAAATAAATAGTTGTTAAATCTATAGAGATGTTAAAACTTATATCCAAAGCTCATTGATATATTTTTATTAGTAATAATTGATATTGTAAGTCTGTATATTCTATTGTCATATCAACGATGGAACGACTGTTTTATATTGGAACATTTTTGCACTAAAATTTATAGTTTATTAGTAACACATCAGTACATCGAATTAGATTATTTCATTTAATAACTCTTCATTCATTGTAATAAGGATGAAACATTTATATAGTTGTGTGAAAAATATAAATAAAACACAAGTTAAAGAATAAAATAGTATATAATTCAATAGTATTAACAAATTGAAGTTGTTATTTTGTACCTGTTCTCAAATTTTTATATTAATGGACCAAAATGTAAGAATAATTTTAAATGATCATTTTAGAGAGAAAAACTAAGAAAACCTAAATATAAATTAAAACTATGATATTGAGCAATTAAAATTTGCAGTACACATCATTAGTATGTAAATTAGATATTGTAATTTAACAATAATATAAATTTAAACAGTCTGTTTATAATATCTTGTATTTTATTTCATTTCTTTTTTCATTATAAACATAAACACTATAAATTTGAATGTAAGTACCTAATTAAACAAAAACTTTAGTCAGATAACAGAAAACACATATTTGCAAGAATTTATAACATGTTTCGCTATGCCCAAACATTATTAAATAAAATATTAAAGCCGAAACACAACCAGTTTAATTAGGTACCTAAATGTACACAATTTATTTTTAAAAAATAAAAATAACTTGTATTATGTATTTACAAAGAATAAAAACATGTGTAAATATAATTATTTCTGAATATTAATAAAAAATTTTGTTATATAAACATTTTTTTATTTTATTTCATTAGATATCCCGATTTTATAACAGATTTCTCTATCTATTTTGATATATACAATATACAATTTCTTAGTTCTTAGTTGTTTACAGTCATTTTTGCAACCGCGCATCAGTCTTTGGCAAACGAAAAATCAAGATTATAAATTTATTATGCTCTATTGCACCAAACAATTTCGAAACCATCGGTATCAGTACATATGCATTCAGCTTCATATATTGATAATTATTCATAACTGTTGATAACACCAAATTGTTTACACAATAGAACTTGAATAAACTTTTTGATAGTTATGTATAAATAAACCTACAAAGTTGCACGGCAACTATAAATTATTTAATACAAAGAACCCAGTAATGTAAAGCACAAATATTACAATGAAACATAAATTTCAACGAAGAAAAAAACTGGTATTCCAATTACAACATTACTCTACTACACAATTATATACACAACTATCAATTTGATTTCTATTTATGTAATATGTTTTTAAATGAATGATTTTTATTTGATGGATTTGATGAAAACAATAAATAAGATGAAATTGTTACGAAAAATTGTAACTGATTTATTAATGAATTGTTTCAATTATTATTAGGCGACTGACACAACGATCGAACAATTGTATCATACTCATTTAAATCTGATTCAAATGTTTCTAGTTGTTTTGTTACATCTAATTCCTCTAAAGGTGGAATATCTATAAAGGCTTGTAATGGTGGTGCTGATTGCCATTCCCTATAGAATTTGCCCAATTCACTGTTGGCATTTGTACTGGCAAAAGGAGTCTTCTGTAATTGAAAAAACGGACATAATCAGTAATATGTTTTTTTTATTTAGTAAAGTTGATTAAAAAGCGTAAGCAAATAAATTCGGGACTATAAAATGAAACGAATAATGTCGACAATTCGGCATTCAATAATCGATAGGAAAATTTTAAAAGTATCTATCTACATTGTTCTCTTAATTTTCAAAATGAAATATTCATCTGATTTTGTTACGAGGAAATACAAAACAATACAATGTTTTTTCGTAAGTTTGATTACATATCGGTCACAATATGTAAAAATATACTCAAGTATTTCAATGTCAATATATGCAATTACATATAATGCTCGGAACTAATTTAATGGCGCCAGTCGCTGATAAAATTTTACAATACGTTTAATAATAGGATAAAAATATATTCTCATATATGTTCAAAACAAATGGAAACCGAACTTTGGAAGCGCTTTGTTATAAAAACAAAATAATTATGGCAGTAATATTAAATTGGCATATTTTTTTTCCTTTGACTATTACGTAATCAAAAATTTAATCCGCAAATACATATATAAACACATTATTTAATGAGGAAATTTTCCATCGAAAAATATCTTACATAATAAACCAAAAATAAAATGGTTCTATTTTTTTCGAACAAAAAGGAGCTCTTGACCTTTTATCTAAAAACAAAAGGATTGAATATAAATATTTAATTGAACATTTGCGATAGCAAATTACAACAAATAAAAAAATATCAAAATATTGATAATAAAAATTAACAACCGAAATTATATGTTAGGTACATATAACGAGAGTCCCATCAACATTTTTTTCTACTCTCGCATGAAAGAATATAATTTACATTTAATTTAAAAGAAAAAAATTAATAAAAGTCTATTAACCGGTCTGCAGTCTAATAAATTTGCAATTCCTATGAATTAAGATGCCTTTAATGAGTGTAACTTGTCGAAATAGAATGAAGGACAAGTCCAATTAGTTAATAATTTTTTTAATATAACTACATAGTAATGGATCCATTGAATTATCTAAGCCCGAAAAGAGTACATGCAGCATTTTGCAAGAAAAATTTACCAAGTCTACCATAATGAAGTCGTCGTTAGTGGACACCATCGTTAGCGTTGTTGTTCTTGACTCCACAGGTGACGGCATTTTCGTAGTACTATTACCATTTTTATTCTCATCCTCTTTTGATTTATTATTATGTGTTTGTGAATCGATATTCTCCACATTACTCTCTGTTATTGAATGCTTGTTTGATGGCAATTTATCAATGAACAATTTACTAAACGGCGCATTGGGAATTATTAACTCTGATTCAAGATTTTTCTTCTCGTTATTGGCAAATGCGCCTATCTTCATCGTACCACTTAATGAGGAATTCTTCTCTTCACTGCAAATAATAAAAAAGCAACATTAACAGAATTCTCCAACGACATGCAACATTCAAGAAAACACATTGAATATTAAGAAGAGATAAATTTTAAATGCATATAGCTTTTTTTTTATAAAATCACCTTGAAAACTTGTTTTACTAGGATAATCCCTGGCGTCAGTAGAATGCAATGCATATTTTAGAACCTACTCAATATTATTTACAAAAGGAAGCTGTACATATCCAAATCCGAGTCCAAATCTATTTTAAGGACATTGTTAGAATATACATTTACTAAAAGTGAACTTTGATCATTGAATCGAAACAATTGGTAAAGAAATTTCCGTGAAGTCTTGGCAGTGGTCAGTACATTTCCAATAAAAAAAAAATATATATAGACAAATCAAGGACTATTTTAAGGTCTTGAGAAAACAAACACCAATTTTTTTATAAACGCTTAGAAATTATACATATATAAATTCTACCTATTAGTGAATTAACAATAACATAATTAACAAAAAGAAAAAAAAACAATATGAAATTCTACCTAAAAAATACAAGTTTAATCCTTCGCGTTCCAACCATGTTTAGACGTTTATTCCTGCACAACTAATGAATCAAACTTTACTCATACACAGTTAGATAACAACTGAAACTTATTAATACTGATACCGATAGACATTCATATGTATGTACGAATATTGCCGTATAAGCACACATCACACAAGCATGTGTTTACGTTTAAAAACATGTCATTCCTTCCCATATACTTAAACCTCGACTTAAACTGAACTTCTAAAGTCCTAGTACTATAATTACATATGTATATGTATAGTAAATCATGAGTTGAAAGAAGTATTAGACTTTTCACCTACTAAAAATGGAAAAATTCGAATTTTATATTTACGTAATCTTTTGTTTCCATTACAATACCAAAGGTCTTTGGTCATTTTATTGTGTATTTATTATGCACTTTGCTCCAACTTGTTCGTTAATTATGAACAAACCAATCGAAACAATTAAACAATCTCTTTAACTGCCATATCTAGGTTTCTTCATTAATTTGTCTCTGCTGCACTCTCTAACATTGAATGCTACTGAGTTTTATGACCGGTAATTTGGGACAAATATAACTTTTTAAATATGTTTGGCCCTGTTATTATAAATCAATATACAATAACATTATGTTCCTTTAAACAATACCACAACGTCATTATTTTACATAACATATTGTACTTTTTTATAATTTTTTTTATTGTATGCAATTTAAACCACGTTGACAAATTTATTATCCTCTATGACCTTTTCATTCAACGTCAAGAAAACTCTGTACAAATATTATTAAAATTATGTACAGGACTGGAATACATTTTATTTTTAGTGTATCATCAACTTTAATATCATGTGTTTGAGGTTCTTTTAGGTGGCCACCATATTTTTTCCCACAATATAAGATAAAAGTTTCCAATCAATATATTGAAGCGAAAGTAATAAATAAATTATTAATCTCATATATTGATTACTATTATGTTAAGGAATAATTATATAAAAAGAGCCAAGGTTAATTTTTCTGTTCGTAAACATTATAGCCTTGATAAACAATAAACATTTTATTTGGAAAATAACATATGAGCACAAATAAAGAAATGGGAACAATTATTTTCGAAATAATGCTCCCAAAAACAAAATGAGAAATGTCATGTTCTATCCCATTACTTTTTTTCAAACAAACACAAATAATTTCACTTTTTAATGAAAAATTAGATTTTAATTTGAAACAAAATAGGTTTTTGGAAATTCAAGCAAAAAATACAGATAAAAATACAAATGTGGCTCTTTAGATACGCTTCATCTATATTATTAACGTTTACAAGAATTTCTTTGACAAATAACTCATATTTAATGTACATCATTCGATAAACATTAAGTTATCATATGAATATGATACAAGTTCCTATTTTCAATTCAAACCACGGAAAACATGTTGTAGAAGCATTTTATCTTAGTGAGCAATAATAAAATTATGCAACTATTTACATGAATGTGTTTCTCTATTCACATTTTAATGATCATACAAGAATTTTATACGAAATTTCCTTATTCATAAGATGAAAGTACATTTTCAACTGTCTATCATACAAGTTTAATTTTAGAAACACTTTCTATTAATAACAACCTTTCTGTGTGTGAAGGTAATACATACTTCTATGTATATATAAAATTGTAAGTTGTACGACCGTTTTATCGATTGGCCTTACCAAGGACGTAGAAAAACTGTTTCACATATAGAGAAAGGTGAACCTCCAGTTCCAGTTTTGTCTGCAAAACCGATTCCAACCACACAGCCAGACAATAAAATTAAAACCGTCATATTTTTTAATATAAGATTTCACCTGAATGCAAACACAATTTCTAAACACTCACTCATAAAATT
Source organism: Silvanus unidentatus (assembly GCA_963930825.1). Classification (NCBI taxonomy): domain Eukaryota; kingdom Metazoa; phylum Arthropoda; class Insecta; order Coleoptera; family Silvanidae; genus Silvanus; species Silvanus unidentatus. The sequence goes on from OZ005761.1 coordinate 17,064,401, forward strand.
ATAAAATCTCTAAAGAAAACGCAATAAAATTAACGTATTAAGTTGATTCTGCAATCAAGTAAATACTAAGTTGTAATTATAATCGACACACCGACATTAGCTTCTCTTATTTATAACTAATATCATCCAAGAATGTTAATTACACTTAACAATTTTTATGTAACTCAAGCGGATAGTACAATTTGAGGTTTATTTTATGTACCAATTAATCTGTTAGGTAGACCGTGACAGGTTATTGCATTTTAATACCGGAATTTTTCAAATGCATTCAGAATACAATTACATAATAAAAATCTTTACGCAAAAAACTTTAATTGTTATTGTATTTCTTACAACTTCTTTTTGTTATTTTGATGACCGATATAATCTCTATCGAATTGCATTTACGAGAAACGAGGAATTTATATCTGTAAATAAAGCAAAACCAACCTACCTACCTAGATTATAGTATCGATTTCTTGTTTGATTATATATTTTTTATGACTAAATCAATAACAAACACCTAAATAGCAATAGTTTTTATCTCAAATCGACAATAGTCCACTTGCATAAATCAATTGACGTAAACCAGTTAAAAGAGGTATAGAAAACAAAATAATTATTTAATACCAGTTTCAAGCCTATTCCAATAACGTCATTCAATATTCATGTTTTTGAGTAAAGTTTTTTATCGTCGTTATTTAGCCAACATGTGGAACAGTGAAAATATGTTATCTAGAAATAAATTGTTGCCAAGCATACAATAGTTATATGAATATTATTATTATATGTATATTTCTAATTAGTTGTATTTATTTCCTTCTGCATGTTGAATTTATAGTCCAATTCCTAATAATCCACCTATTTAACAATAAAACATGTAATATATTTCCAATGCACAGGAAACGCGAATGATAAGTAATTTCATTGACATAGTATAACAATTTTTAAACGAATCTATTCGATTAATGACTTTCATTATTCCGTACAGTGAACTTTAAACATATATCTAGCAAAAGTGCAAATTTAGTCAACACGAAAAAAAGAACTCTTTTCAACATTTGTTCTACATAAAACAAAAATGCTACAACAATATGGAATTAAAAAAGAATTCTAATATTCAGCCTACATTCTTCGCTAATTAGAATAACAAATTTCCAGAGACTCTATGTGTATTGAAACAAAAACATTTTCACATTGTATGATCATGATTATCAAAGCAATACACAGCCTCTGCATATTTTATGAGACTTCCTTATGGGTTCATAAACATTTAATAATTATTTATCGAAATAGGTTTAGGGGATTTTCTTCCAAGCGGATACAGTGAGTTATTTAATCGTATATTCGTTTTAGACTTGAACATTATCCAATACACATACATGTCTATGTTTACTTCAAACCTCGCTTCAAACAACCTTTGAAAATGTATAAAAAGCAAACCACATGCAAATAACACTCTCTCACCTATAGGAAGTAAAGTTACGTAGGTTGTAATGGAACGTACAATTACAGTTAGACTTTGGAATGTAGGAAATTCTTCCAATTGGAATAAACATTTGTGTGATCTACTTACTTTTCTTTGTACCTCAAATTCTTCGGACTGAGATTTGTGTTGAAATGATCACTTTTCAACATAATTGAATTGTCTCGACCGGTTTGTGTGGGTGAAATAGTCATTTTGGTACGATATGAGACATTCAATTGAAGTGTACCAATTGGTGTGCAAATTTGGCCAATTCTAACTTGTTTGTAGCCTTCACCAAGGCTGTGTAATTGTGGTTCGTCCATATAAATACGATAACAAATCACATATGAATCAGGTCCCTGTCTTCTTGATAATTTGTATGCTGGTGTTACACGCGTTACAGACACTAGTGATTTTAATAGAATTCCCATGCGATTGTACACTGTATGAATAATGCGGGCTGTTGGGTCACACTTTTCGGGTAAAAGTCCAAGACACCATGATTCGAGCACCATATGATCACCTTCTGTTGTACGTAGTGAGATTTCTACACATAAGGGCAGGCCAGCTGAAAGCACTTCACCATTTAATGTCTTTTTCGCTTCAGTTAACACCTCTGGAAGGTCTTTAATGTTCAGATTGAACTGTAAGAAAGCGGGAATCAGTGCAATTGTTGGATATTACGCGTTTCTTAATATCTGACTTACCCAATCGGCACCAGTTGTGTGTGGTTTACACTGGGTAGATATTTTATCACCCAAACGTGATTCGACAACAATTTGTGTGGATTTTAGAGCCAAAAACTTGATGAACTTGTCCAAATCCTTTCTTTCTTGTGTTGTAAGCTTCATTTTCATTTTATTTGTACATTACACAATAAATTTCGAAACATAACCAACGCACATTTGTCGAACATCAAACAATCAAACTTTTAACGATAATTTCCAATTAAATAGATTAATTATTTAAAGGGACACGTCACAACTGAATTAGACTTGATACATAAATAGAAATATGCTGAAAATTCTCACTATAGCACGACCTAGACAATAATTAAGAATCTAATGAGAAACTGTTGAGACGACGTGCAACTCGGAACGCAAGAAATGTCAATTCTCTGGCCAATGAAATAACGACTGCTGGTTTGATAACCAAGGTCAAAGGGGCGTGGAAATAGTAGATTTCTTGCAAAATTTTTACTTTTTTGGAAACAAATTTCAATTAAACCGTCACTGGGATATGCAAATAACAACTAAATACACTTTCTGGAAATTACTGAATAAGAATTTGAATAAATCTAATGAAATAAAGAAAGGGGAATGAAATTCATGCTACAGAAGCGCCTCTAGCCGAAAATATAATTACTACATCATTGTCAGCCATTTTCTTACTGACAAGTCCACAACAAGCCACAGTATTTCATACGTATTAAATTTGTGACAAAAATTTATATCTATTTTATTTGGTTAACGAAGAATTGACAACAATTTTTATTATTCTTTTGTAATTACATATAACTTTCCTTTATATACGACGAAGAACGTTTTAAATGTGAGGTAAGTTCTCATTAGATAAATATTTCCGTGGTATCAAAAATACACTGTTTGACGTAATCGTCTAGAAAAATAACACCCTATATCTGTCCCATACTCCAAACAGTATCGTAAAATATGCTACAACAGAATCCTGAATCAATTCTCTGTAATGAATATGCATTTCACATGTGTGATAATTAATAATTAAAACAGTGAACAACAAACGCAAGTCAATTGGTGCAATATGGCGTCTTGTTTTGTTTGTCTGTTTGGGACGATGCACATAAATTCATAGAAAAAAAATAAATCCTGAAATTTCAATCCATCTAGATGGACAACACAAAAACACGATATCCAAACATTCTAGATCATATTTCATATTTATTTATTTTGATTAATATTTATTTTGCTTCATTTGAAAAATGTGTCATGGTAATCAGTTTGAGTCAGCATAGTCCTTTAACTCGTCGTCATACATAATTTTTAATTTCATAATTATAACTAAATGCTCAGGTCGATTTTTTATTTCAACTTTGTTCGACTGGTTAAAGGACGATGTTCCACATTAATTTATACTGTATATTGTTTTTTAGAACTTTTTAGTTTTCACAATTCTCTAAAGTTCTACAACTCGTTGTTGCAACTGATGAAAACGTGAACAAATCAAAAGCTAACAACAGAATCTTTACATTTCCTTGTCGGTCGTATCCTATGTCTTTATATTATTTCATTTATTTCTCATTTCTGCAAACATATGGGAACATGTGATTGATTTTGAATCGTTTTCTACTGTGATTTGGATTTGTTCTGTATATTTTGATACAAATTCTTTTCTGCAGCCTGCAGCAGAGAAATTATTCATTTATTGTTGGGGCCTCCGTCACACGATCACAGTTTGTGATTCTACACTCAACACAGATTTGGCAGTCTAATTATGGATCGTTTTATTAGAAGGTCGCTTTTCGCTCAGCAGCATTATTTAAAAATGCCATTTCGCTATTGAATGAGTCGGTTAATTTATGGGCTTGAACGGACGTTAGTTTTCTATGCAAATTTCTCAATATTTTCAAAGGTACTTCATCTTACAAACAAGTAATTAAACGATTACAGAGACAATTAGAAAAAATTCTATACTCAATTAATTTTTATTTATTACTGAAGGTTTAAAGTTTACCTAGAACAAAATAGTTAAAGAAAAGTGTCTGTGTCTGGAGTTAATCAATTAAAATAAATTCCTGTTCAAATAGAAGAGTTAACGTTTTTCTGGACAGTGTATTTCTACATAGAGAAATCACTGATATCTTACGAAGGTTACTTATATTTTCTTATACAGCATCCAATAAAGTTCAACGAACTTGTAAATTATAAGTATCCACATATCTTGAACTCAGGAAGAATGTGAGAAAACTTAATGTAAATTAATACCTTGTATTTAATATCAAAATACCAAAGATATTTTATAATTGCCTGCATGATGTAAAACACATTCGTTTTACTATGTTATTTCTCTAACCGAATCCTTTTTATCTGACATGTAAACTTAATTGAAAAAAAAACTGTACACCTACCTATACTTTTACTAACGGAAATGCCGTCACTGTAATAAACCTGGCCCCTCATAACTAAAAAGATAGTAAAAAAATCAATAAACCATTGTAGAAAGTGGACGAAACGAAAAATATTAAGTCTAAAAAGGATGTTTATGAGGAGAAAGTGGTATGCGTAATATTTTGGCTTGAATTTATTGAAAATAGTCTATTTGTATGTATCTACATTCTACGGGTGTTGTGGTATCTCTAGTCCTGTTATATTGAGTTGTTAATTGTACTTAAATGGTCTGAACAATTGAAAAGGAAAAATTACACCCTGCATTTCGAAAGTAACAACTGGAAAACTAAAAACTTTTTATTAATATAATGTTAGCGAAGTCGTAAATCTCTTTGAAAACGTCAGAATGAATTGTTGATGTGTTTAATTCTTTAAAATACGTCTTTGGGTTAAGGTAAGTCCGTAGAAATGTATGGAGTATACAACATGGCTACAGGATTGCTCGTTATTGCTGGAATGCTTCACACTCGACTCTGACTGTAAATTAAGTGAAAAATCGCTATAATCTTTTTTTTAATAAAGTCATAAAGATAGGTGCTTAGTAAATAAGTATAGGTAGTGTATAAGGAAAGGTTTCTGTAGATTATAGGAATATTTTGAAAGAATCGTCTGTTATTGAAAGGACTTTATACGACTTCGAAGGACACCATAGGTTTATATCGAGGCAGTAGGAGACGGCAATTTCTATTCTGGACTGAAGATGGCACATTTGAGCGTATAAAATGTATACTTATTTTAAAAAAAGTTTATTGATTCTTGCCTATAATATATTTAACTGAACTCCCTTCATTACTATATAAGGTGATGCTAGATGCTGGTAACAATATCTAAAAGGAGTCGTCTTAGGGAACGTACCACATACAAGTGTACTGTTTTCTGTTACATAAACGAAATGCTTGCGGCGCTTGGTAATAAATTATTATTTACATATTCACTTTAATATGTATAGCTATTAATAAATGACCGCAATTCTTTATTTGTTTATAAATTCACACTTGAATCAACTGCAAATTAGGAAATGTTTTTGGTTGTTAGTTCTGGTTAACAAACTACAAAACTAAATGCAACGAATAAAACTGTTTCCATGAGTAGAGTAATGTAATTTTGAAGAAATATTTTAAGATTGATATATTTGAACATTAAAAAATGAACATATGAGAGTTCAAGATCAATATGCTTGTGGTTCGTTTTTTCCGTTTGGGTACATTATCTGGAGCATATTGAATATAAGAAATTTTGTTCGTATTCTTTGCATTCCTTTAGAGACTGATCTTCTATGATTAAATATTTAAACAATACATATATCATAACATTGTTTTGGTCATTATTAAAGGGAATTGAATAAACCAAAAAAAGAATCTACTTATTTATGTAAAAGTCTAGTAAATTAAAATTGAATAAAAGTAAAACGAGTAAAATATTTGTCACAGTCATTATTGAAGCCTGCAGCTATAGAGATTGGTCTCGTCGTTATTTCCTGGATTTGGCGATGCGATTCAAAAACTTTGACATAGTCCTCTGGCGCTCTAACTGAATGCATTTTCTAAAAACTTGCAAATTAGTTATTTATAACAGGTTCGTTAATACCTGCCCTATAAAACTATGAATAAAATATAAAAGTACGAGTACAGTTTAGGCCTGGATAATAAAACGAACACCAAAGATGTGTTTCTTGTAATTGGAGGGAAGTCCTTTGAAAGCATTATTCGTCTATGTATTTCGATCTGCTAATACTTCAGCAAAAATCTGCTTGTGTCTTACTCTGTTGTCTTTTAGAATTCCATCTATAAAAGAAATCTATTTCCAAGTCATTACTTCTTTAAAAGTCATGCATTTTCTCAATCATAATGGTTTGAATAGCTAATTAAATTTCTTCTTGATTAAGTCAATATCTGTGTTTATACACTTTTTCAATTATGCACATAGTTCTAAATGAGTTTTCTCTGTTTTCTACAAATAAATGCTTATTATTCAAGAATTGAAAAGTAAAATATGCAGTATTGGTTTTTGCTGTGATAGACAGTTGTGAATAACATAAATAACAAATTTATTGATTTAATAATTTACCTTTAGTGAAAATCGTTAAGAACATGGCTTTTGATTAATTGCCTATAAGACTCATCTCTATTACTTAAAATATACGATATTACATCAATATAAGGGAATGAACGATATTTACGAAGGGGCACTTTCTATATTTTTAGGGAGACATGAGTGTCATTATAAGACTACAAAATTTACCATGGTCTGCAAATGCCCTCGACATTCGTCAATACTTCCAAGGACTAAGCATACCTGAAGGTGGTGTTCACATCGTTGGAGGAGAACAAGGCGATGCCTTCATTGCTTTCAGGTACATAAAAGGAAGCGTCATCGATTGATACCAATTAAAACCATCTGTACACTTCCTTTCGTTAAATACGAATACGTAATTATATCATACTATATATGTATATTGCCTAAATTAAATTGCTCTTCAGCAAATATTTAATCAAAACCACAACAGAGTTCCTATACAAAACAATGAAATTCTAAATTCTCAACATAAATACATGCATAATTGTTATAGATTAATTGTGTATGCGTTAATTGTAACTATTTTGTAACAAAATTGGAAGTTTCCATTTCATTAAATTTTAATACATTCATTCCACTTAATATCAAAAACATTTAGTACTTTAAATATTCATCCTGGTCGTCCAATACACCGTCAAAATAGTGAAAAAAAAAACTATTTTGAGTGCTTATTGAACGGCTTGTTGCTGTGGTCCTCATTTTAAAAATAGAAACCAATGATAAAAGAGTTCAAATTTAATATAGCATAATTATAGGAATTTTTTGGTCAAATAAATAAATACAATCTAAATTAATATTATCTCTAGTAACAAAATTGTTAAATTCGTTTTCATAAATAAGTGATATCTATTACGACAATTATATAAAAATAGCGTATTATTCTTTTTATTTCAGTACCGATGAGGATGCACGTCAGGCATTTAATCGTAATAATGGTAAAATTAAAGAAGTCCAAATTAGTCTTAATCTTAGTTCTCGTACTGAAATGCAACGAGTTATTGAAGCGGCTCGTGCCAAATCGTACGCTGCATTTATGCAACCAAATCCAAATCCAACACCATTGCCCGCAATTGTACCAGCAGCCGTACCATCTGCAGTTCCTGATGTAAAAAAAGATGAGAATAACAAACGTGATAGGAAACGTTCTAGATCCAGATCACGGGACCGTAAAGATCGGTCACGTGATAGGGATCGAAATCGACGGCACAGGGATAGAAGTCGGTCAAGGGATCGTCGAGATCGTCGCCGTCGAGATAGGAGTCGTAGTCGGGGTCGTTCACGTTCTAAAGAGCGCGATCGTAGGAATAATAGTCGTGACAATAAGCGAATTGATAATAATAGAAATGCAAATAGAGACAACAACAAACCTAAGCCACAAGTTTGGTCCAATCAGATACCGAACAATGATGCTCTGTCAAATATCCAACAGGGCTTATTAGGTGCTACATTTCCAATTAATCTTGAGGAAACAGCACACAATTTAAATATGTTAAATAGTGGTATGGCAGCCAATGGCTTTCTTAACAATTTCCACAATAATAACAGGGGTCGACCGGACGGCGGTTGGCCACAAGCAAATTTTTCACATAATCAACCTGGCAATTTTCAAAATTTCAATAACAATTTTCATCCAGCTAATAATCTAAGGGGACAAATGCAGAATAATTTTGGTAATCGTCCATTTCAACGGAATGACAATTATAATCAGTATGAAGGCAATGATCCAATCGACAAGAATAGTTGTATACAATTAGAATCGTTTTTTGGTGGTTATTCGGATGTGCGTCGCTTCTTTCAAGGTATTTTTATAAGTAATAAGGGCATAAAATTTATAAATGATGAGAATGGACAGAGGACGGGCATTGTTTATGTACAATTTGGTCATCACCAAGGTAAATTGGAAGCACTAAGAAAAAATGGGGAAATGTTGAGCGGTTCAAAAGTACAAGTTAGTCATCTCGAGGATAGTGTGTTTGAGAATGCTGTTGACAGATATGTTCCACAAGACGATTATTACAATGACAATGGGGATGATACGAAAAATATGCGGTCGAAATTTAAGTTGAATAGAATTTCAAGGTTTGACAATAACGATAGTATTAAAGAGTTCACATGTCTTATGGTTGATGATTTGCCAACGTATGTAAAAGAGCAAGATATTTTGCATATGTTCTCGTCACATCCGTTGTTTTCTTTAATACTAACAAATAAGCCAAGGGGTGGTCATATTGCTTATGTTAAGTTTAGTAATAAAGAAGTAGCAAAAATGGCATTAGAGGAGCAATCTCATCATGTTGTTAATGGTAAACAAGTAACAGTTTTACCATGTTCAGACGAAGACTTTGAGAAAATAAATAAAGAACATGATCCAAATTTGGAGGAGAGTAATAATACGACCCCGAATATTGGTACAGATTGTTTAAGTATATCGCGTTTACCAATGAAAACCAAAGATAAAGATATTGCAGATTTTTTCTCTGATATTGGTATAATACCTTCAAAAATTCATTTAATGAACAATCCAATGGGTGTTTTTACAGGTCAAGCGTATTGTGTATTTGAGACTATTAAAGATGCCTCTCTTGCCGCAGAAAAGGATGATACAATGCTAGGCAATGTACCAATATCGGTAAAACCAATAATGCATTCCGAAATGCAGAGTATATTGAATAATTTAACGCATACCACGCCACAATCTCCGGTAGATAATCGGTCATCGATGATGCCGAATCATCATGGAGCGCCAATGATGCAGCAACAGTCTCACCAGAATCTGCCGTTCTTCAATAGGAATTTTGATGGCGGACGTGGACCGCCACCGCCACGATTTGGTGGACACCGTGGTGGTGGGCCACCGCCCCGGCATCGGTTTGGTGGTGGAAATGGTGGATTTCAGCATATGAACAATGGCCCAATGGATGAAGCGCCACCAGGTTGTACAGTCTTTATGGATAATGTTCCATATAAAGCTGGCACCAATGAAATTTTAGACTTTTTTGATGGATATGATATTACGAATAATGTGAGCAGAAGATATAATCCGAATAATACGCCTAGTGCTGAAGCAAAAGTGATTTTTAATTCGGCTGATGAAGCTTTTCGGGCGGTTAAAGAAAAGAATGGTGACAAAATATGGGACAGACCGATTTATTTAACTCAAGCTTAAACAGAACTGAATCTTTTAACTTTTAAATGTTATAATATCATGAAAATATTAGTGTTGTAGTTGACTTTTAAGTTTGTCATTTAAATATTACATATGGAATCTAAATGTAAGTCATACATATAAGGTAAATTTTTTATTTACCAAAAGTTGTATATAATAAAACGATAATTTCTTATGAGTTTATTTTATTAAATCGCGTTGTGGGTTGTCTAATGGAAAAGTAGTGATTGCGATTTAAATAACTCGCTTTCTATCTTTTGAATTGTTTTTACAGAGATTGAATATATTTACATTTACATATTTAAAATTTTAAGAAAAAAAAACGTAGACACGTGATGTGAGCCATATAAACTTGAATGTTTTTTGTCCACTTGACTAATGCGGTTCTTTTTTATAAATATTTACTAAAAAATGTTAAGTATAAAAAAGTGTCTAGTTTGAATTAAATATTTTCTCAGATTATGGCTGAAGTTCAACATCCCTCTTCTAAGTTTATTATATGTTAGATTTTGTTTAAATTTGCGAATTTCATGTAAATAAACACTTGTTTCCTGAAACCTCTAAAGCCTCACTAGTGATAATGGACAACATGTGTGAATGCTAAAGCGAGACAAACCGCCCAGCCACCAACTATATGAACCAGCGAGTATATTCACTCAACCCATAACAAAATACATTTTCATTTCTCACACTCAGTCTGTGATTCAGTCTTGCTGGAATCGATATAGAACAGTGTGGCATTTGTTGGTTCGCTGTAAATACGTTCGAAAAAGCATGTTGAAACTTTAAATTTTTAATTTGTCCATCACATTTTGAATAATATGTGGAAATTGTGCCTTCTTGTTTTAAGTTTTGCTGCTGTCGCACAAACACAAAGACGTGATTTTTCTGTATTGCAATGTCCATCAACTTGTTATTGTTTTCGAAGAACTGTTCGATGTATGAAATTAGATTTGACTGAAATACCCAGAGCGCCTTTGCATACAATTACCTTGTAAGTAATGTTTTATGAGTTAATTTCAAGAAAAACTTGGTAAATTTTTAAATTAATAGATGAGCGCGCTACGGTTTTTTTTTTGTTTACTTTAAAAGTTTTTGCCTCCCAAAAGGTCAGCATGACATTTTCGATAAACCATGTAATTTATCAACTTAATTCTGTGAAATAAAAAAATCAGCACATAGTTATTAGTTTTTGGAGCATTTCCAAAGCAGAAAGCAGACGTAATTTTACAATTTTTGTCCATGATTTAATTTCTACAAATTTCATATCTATATAAACATTTTGCGCTATTTTTGACCTTTCGCTAAAACAAACTCTCCATAAAATGAAACTGTTCAAATTTAATTTGTGAACAATCAGGAAGGGAATTTGTGAAGATAGAAAATGTTTATTATACTCATTATTATCATCTTCAACATAAATCTGTTATTTGTTTAATATTGCGCTCAATACGGATGATAAAACTTTCTTGGCGTGAAAAGCGCGGAATTAAATGGGGCAAATAAAACATAATCGAAACATAAAACATAATAGTCTTATCTTGTAGGTAAAGAAGCCCTGGAAAATATTATATATAAACGTTTCTATTCTAGAATGTCTCGAATGCAACCTTTTGCCATTTAAAACTTGCAGTCATCTCTTATGTGTTTATATTAACAGGAGTGTATATTAAATTTGATATGCTAAATGAAATATCTAAAATGCATTGCAATATTTTTAATGCTTTTGTACTCAAAAGAACAGGTTTCAGCATATTGCAAATGAAAGTTAAATACCGACAATTTTCTTTTACAATTAGCTCTTTTTGCTACAGATTTGTCTTAAGTGCACGTTCCTTTTAACGCAAAGATGATGGATTTAAATTTGACCGCAATTGAAATTGTTCATTTTATTTTTAAATTGGCCCGTTACATAATGAAGCATCATTTAAATTAGTGTACGAAAAATTAATTATACTGATTGTTCATCGGAAGATAAATGAATAAACTGGTCAATTTAATCATTAATTTAGGGAATTGTTTATCGCTAAGTTTAGTTGTTTAAAAGGCTCTCTAATTTTTGTGTATCGCAACAAATGAATTTATCCAATCTCTCTAGGCTTTAAAAATTTAAAAATTCCTCTCATTCCAATAGAAACTATAATTGTTAGTTCCAAAAAAGTAATAATTAATCACTCAACACTTCCAGACAAAATAATTTTCTTTTCAATTCAAATTATCTTTCTAAGCCATCTGGAGCGACTTTTTTATTTTCTACTAAATGTAATTTTAGTTATGTGTTTTTTTAACATATATATTTCCTCTGAGGATTTTATAAATATGTTTATGCAAATAAGCTGTTAAATAAATAGTTAAAATGGATGTGATCTTTTTATTGTTATTACAACTTAAGAAAATAAAACTGAAAATACCATTTATCATTTCTCTTTAATGAAAGCAGTAATACTATTTGCAAATCATCGATAAACCCATTTATATTTCCATATTTAATAAATCAATTCTCTATTCATTAAAATGATAAATGTGACAAACTTCCCCGATAAAATATTAATTAATAATATATTATCGTAATAGAAAATGTTTAAATTGAATACAACAAAGAACAAAAACAATGAAGTGTAATTTGATATTCCAAAAAAGTGATTTAATGCAATTTACAAATTCGCACATACAGAATGACATCATCATTTTTAAATGTGAACTGAAAATCAACACATATATAATTGAAATAAAATCCATAAAAAGCCAATAAAACTTGTATAAATAAAGGTAGTCCAGTACAAAGGTGTTAAATAAAGAGAAATAAAGCAAAAGAGAGAATAAAAGACGAAAGAGTGTATTGAATTTTAAAATCTCTAACTGGTATTATAATCCAATCGTTTATATGGCTTGATTATATAATAAAGTAATCCAAGGTAATTCTGGAATTCGAATTATTTTTCTACGCCCGGACAAACAGCTCAGAATTGGCTTATAATTTCGCATAATTAATTTCTCAATCATTTATCAATATATAAATAGATCGTGTCCTATAGAAATGGAATTGGGTAACTCCTGTGCCTAAACAGGAAGTAATTCTAAGCACGCAAACACTATTTTGATGAATTGGATATTTATCTGAACTGAAAATTTATTGAATTCAATTTCAAATTAGATTTAAGGTGTGTTTGAAATTGCTCATTCTGTTTACCAAACCGGAAAACGCAGCTCAACAGTATTTTTGAATTTGTTCAGCACTTTTGTCTATTTCTGAACTGTCTTTCAGCGATCTAAGATTCAACCAAATCCGTCACATTCCTCCGAACATATTCAAGGGCCAGAAACACATTGCCACCCTTCTACTTAACAATAATTTCCTGACATCTTTGAAAAATGGTTCTTTTGATGGTCTACACCAGCTACGTAATCTCTATTTGTACAAGAATAGAATTAAATACATTGAACCAGACGTCTTCCAAGGGCTGAAGAAACTTGAAAGACTGTAAGAAAGAAACAACACTATTTATCGTTATGGCCAAGTTTCTCTCTTAAAAAAGAAAGCTTTTTAAGTTGTTTGCATTTTACGTTGAAAACATGCATGCATTTAAATTTATTTTTAAAATCAAACACTTGGCCCAACTAATAATAGTTTTACTTCATTTTATTGATAATTCATAATGGTTTTGTAATAAAACTAAAAATTTACGATGGTTTTTAGAAGAGCGATATATTCGAAATTTATTACAGATATTTGCACAATAATGAAATTGCCGAATTCCAGGCTGGTACTTTTTCAAATCTACCATCCCTCGATCGATTGTAAGTTACAAAAAAATTGTCAATAAAAAAAAACATCGATTTAACTGGTAACATGCAAAATTTTTGCAGAAATTTATACAATAATCATATCCAACGTATACCATTAGGTGCCTTCCAAAACCTACCAAACTTATCCAGACTCCGATTAGACCACAATGCTCTGATATGCGACTGTGAAATGGCATGGCTAGCGAAAATGTTGTCCGAAAACACCATCCAAGGAAGCGTTTACTGCAAATACCCCGCCGAAATGTACGGCAAATCCTTAATGGACTTACAACACAGAGACTTCCATTGCAGTTAGTCATTGAAAAAATCATATTCCTGAATTAAAAAATAAATCACTTGTAGAACCGCCAAAGATCACTGAAAATCCCAGCAACATCGAAGTGTCATGGGGTGGCACCGCAATGTTCACTTGCAAAGTGCACGGCGATCCAGCACCTTCCATCGAATGGATGAAGAACAGCGAGAAAGTGAATGTCGACAATCGCAAGTACAACTTAATGCAAGATGGTTCATTAATGATAAAGAACAGTAGTGACGAGGATGGTGGATACTACGAGTGTATGGCGAAAAATGCTGATGGCGAAGTAAAATCACGACCGGCTCGTATGACTGTTGTTCACCCTGAAGAAGTGACTCAAGGTTACAATTCTTGTGCATTTTTATCCAACATTAATTGATGATTATATTTATAGGTTCGCCGAGATTGCTAGTTGTGCCCGAGAATGTGGTCACTACAGTCGGTGCACCACAGGCAGTGCTTCGTTGTCGAGCTGCTGGCTATCCGCCACCGACAGTGCGATGGTCCAAAGACGGGGTCCAATTACTGGCAAATGAGAGGATCTCGATAGAAAGTGATGGCACGTTAACTATTCGACCGGTTCGGCCCGAAGACCATGGAACCTATCGATGCGATGCACACAATTACAATGGAACAATTAGCGCCGAGGCGAATATTTTCATTAACGGTAAAAAAATCTCTTCAATGTTAAATTGATTAAAAATGTTTTCATGTGTGGTTCTAGTGGCTCCGATATTCACGATCCAACCGGAAAATGCTTTTGTTGATGCGGGTGCCACTGTTAAATTGGATTGCGTAGCATCAGGAAGTCCTCCACCGGAAATCACTTGGTTTAAGAACGATGAAGAAGTGTACTCGGAAGGACGACTCTTTTTAAATGAAGATGGTAGCTTGTTGCAGATTTCAGACGCACAAGTTTCCGATTCCGGTCTTTATATTTGTGAAGCGAAAAACCCTTTGGGTATTCGTGAAGTAAGTGCTCGCGTGACGGTCAATGAACGAACGAGAAATCCACCAAAACTCATCTACAAGCCTTATAATGTGGAAGCGATTGTTGGAAGTACTATTGAGTTGCCGTGTAAAGCGGATGGGGATCCGAAACCCGGTATAACATGGCAAAAAGACGGTTCCTCCATGCAAAGAACCGGGCGATTTAAAGTTTCCCTCACTGGTAACTTGTATCTTTACAATGTAGTTCCAGAAGATCAAGGGATATACGAGTGTTCGGCAATTAATGAGCACGGTCGTGTCAGTGCTTCTGGATACGTGACAGTAAGAACGGATTCCGCGCCACAGGGACTGGGAGTTGGGAATAAGTTTGTGAAGATTGCACTTTCTGAAGCGAGAGATGAAGTCGATAAAGCCATTAACAAAACGCTCGATAATTTCTTTAATAGCAAAGGACCACATAGTCCTTCAGAGTTGTTCCGAATTATTCGATATCCCGATGCGCCCGCAAGAGAATTGGCTCGTGCTGCCGAAATTTATGAACGCACATTGTCTAACATTCGTAAGCATATCCAACGAGGCATGTCGATGAATTCAACACGGGAGTTTAATTATCAGGAAGCGCTCTCGCCGGAGCATTTAGATTTAATTGCTAAATTGTCGGGATGTGCCACACATCGATTAAAAAGGAACTGTACAGACATGTGTTTCCACTCTAAATATCGAAGTATCGACGGTACTTGTAATAATTTGCAGAATCCGACATGGGGTGCATCGCTTACCGGTTTCCGCCGTATTTTACGACCGATTTATGAGGATGGTTTCGCTAAGCCAATCGGCTGGAATAAGAACCAAAAATACAATGGTTTCGTTAAACCTCCTTCTCGTAAAGTGTCAACTACGCTTATTAAAACGACTTCCATCACACCTGATCCAGAAATTACCCACATGGTAATGCAATGGGGTCAGTTTTTGGACCATGATCTCGACCATGCTCTTCCCTCCGTCAGTTCAGCAAGTTACGAAGGCATCGACTGCAAAAAGTCCTGCGATTATGCGGCACCTTGTTATCCGATGGACGTACCTGAAGATGATCCTCGTATCAAAAATCGTCGTTGTATTGATTTTGTTAGAACTGCGGCTGTTTGTGGATCAGGAATGACATCGGTTTTCTTTGATACTGTTCAATATCGTGAACAAATTAATCAGTTAACATCGTTTATTGATGCTAGTCAAGTGTATGGGTTTTCTGAAGAACTCGCGAAAGATTTAAGAGATTTGGATTCTGATGGTGGTCGGTTACGTGTGGGAGTTGTTTTTCCAGGACGCAAACCTTTACTTCCTTACGCAGGAAACCAAGGCATTGATTGTAGAAGGAATTTGTCGGAAAGTACTGTAAATTGTTTCGTTGCTGGCGATATTCGTGCAAACGAACAAAGCGGCTTGACGGCAATGCATACAATTTGGATGCGAGAACATAACCGAATTGCACGCGAACTGAAGGATTTGAATCCGCATTGGGATACGGATATGTTGTATCATGAAGCGAGGAAGATTGTTGGAGCCGCAATGCAACATATTACTTACAAACAGTGGCTTCCATATATCATCGGGGAGAAAGGGATGAATATTTTAGGCTCTTATTCCGGCTATAATCCCAATTTGAATCCAAGTATTTCCAATGTTTTCGCAACCGCTGCTCTTCGATTTGGACACAGTTTAATCAATCCGATTCTACAAAGACTCGATTGGGAATTTAAACCAATTAAAGAAGGCAATTTACCGCTAGCTAAAGCATTCTTTTCACCTTGGAGAATAGTTGAAGAGGGTGGAATTGATCCTTTACTACGTGGACTTTATGTAACAGCGGCCAAACTGAAAAAATCAAATGAAAATTTGAATGATCATTTAACTGAGCATTTATTCGAAACTGCTCATGCTGTTGCACTTGATCTGGCTGCGATGAATGTTCACAGATCGAGAGATCATGCAATTCCGAGTTATACTGAATTTAGGAAGTTTTGTAATATGACTCCTGTGGAGACTTTTGATGATTTGAGGTATGAAATCACTGATCCTGAAGTAAGGGACAAATTGAAAGATCTTTATGGTCATCCTGCTAATATAGATGTTTGGGTTGGAGGGATTTTGGAAGATCAAATTGAGGGAGCGCGAGTGGGCCCGCTGTTTAGATGTTTGTTGATTGAACAGTTTGGTCGACTTAGAGAAGGCGATCGTTTTTATTATGAAAATCCATCTGTATTTAAACCTGAACAATTAGTGCAGATTCAACAGTATTCATTAAGTCGAGTGCTATGTGATAATGGTGATAACATAACAAGAGTTACCCATGATCTGTTTAAGATGCCACATCTTCAAAAAGGTCTAGTTGAATGTGATGAGATTCCTAAGGTTGATTTTAGAATGTGGTCAGAGTGTTGTTCAGATTGCCGTTATACTGGTCAGTTAAATACGATAAGCAGATTGAATGCCAGGCGAAATAGAAGACATTTGGATGATTTTGATGATAGCTATTTAGGATTTACACCAGCTCGTCACTATTCCAATGTTACTATTATTAGTAGAGGTGACGAAAATGTAAAAGATGAAGATGTGTTTTTAATGAAAACTCGTATATCTAAATTGGAGAATGAAATTGACGAGTTAAAGAAGACTTTAAAGAAAACAACCAAAATGTTAAAGAGAATGAAGAACGGTTATGATTTTTAGAAGTAGAAGAATAAACTTTTATAATGCGTGTAATGATCCCGACTTTCGCGGAACCATCTTTTAAGACATTTTAAAATTTAGAAAACAAAAATTAAGTGAAAACGAACAAAATATAAATTGGCAATGATCGACTAGTGGAAATGGGCCCTACGTTGTGTTTATTTTTAAGTTATTAAATTAGTAATAATCAAGTTCTAGACAAAGGATTGATTGTGGCGACTATGACGAGGTTCTTGAGAGAAGCACAAATAAAACACATATGAAAGTTTAACGCTTATATTGGAGAATTAGTATCAAATCAGACACAACAGCAAATAAAATAATATAAGTAAAACAGCAATTATAAATTAACAGAAAGACAAAAACGTTAAACCTTGTCGATTCTAGTCTGTAGTGAAATGGAAGAAAGAATCAGCAAAGAAAACTTCCAAGACTCTTTTCAAAACATAAGGATAATTTTGTAAAAGCGTACAAACAGGATGTAACGAAACTTCATAAATTCACAGGAATAAAAGCGATGATAGCAATTAAGCATTGAAAATCTTTGAGATGTTTTGACTCAAGTGATCAGTTAGGAACACGTAAAATATGTCATTATCAGGAGCGAAACATTTCATAACAATGTCTAAACAAATATACACAAATATAGTCAAAAGAAAGAATCAGCACAAATAGAAAATCAAGAACAGTAAATGAATCGAGATTCCGTACAAAAATCATCAACAATGAAGGATTATGAGTCGTTCTATGATCACACATCAAAACTCACTGCCAAGCTTTACGCAAACTATTGCTGCGAGACGCCAAAACTCACATCATGAACAGAAACTGATCATGACTCAATCACACGCATAATGAGATGAAACAATATAGAAAAATATCAAAAAAAACAAGTGTGGAGCAAAAATAAGTTCATCTGGTGGTGGTGCCTCCATCCACCAGGAATTCTCTCCAACGGTGGCTAGCCGAGGGAGGTACGACATCTTTTGTATAAGCTCTCTTTTGGTGCTCTATGGTCTCTTTTGCACAATAGCACAGAGAGAGCAATTAGATGTCATTTCCTGAAGATCAGATTATAGTTACAAGAATCAACAGAGTTAATAAAGAGCAGGAATTAACATCCCTTTTATTGCTCGCTCTGCACAACAAATAAACACAAATAAAAATATAGAAAACATATTGATGATGGAACTCGTAATCCAAAAATTGTCAACTCAAGTAGTAAATGGATAATAAATTAAAGAATCTCAGAAAATAGAAACAGATAAATCATAAACGAACATGATAAAAATTAGATTTACGATTGGAAAACACTCCAAAGATTCTTAGTGCCCAGAAAAACACCCTTGTGAATTTATAAAGACAACTTAGACAAGTAATAAAAACATTACCTTAAACAAATTCGAGATCGGTTTGCAAGAACGGCAATAGATCGGCCAGGCGTGATGAATCTTCCAAAAACCCTGAACAACTACTGACTCAACTCCTATTGCTAGCTTGCTTCCCGCCGCGCTAACATGACTCATTCTCAAACTTAATCGAAAAAACACCAAATATTTGGTTTTAATGAATAACAAAATTCTCCTATAAAAGCCTTTTGGCTTATAAAATTTATGAAAACCACAAACAGTCAAAATTCACAAACTACCAATAAACAAAATATTGATGAATATAAATATGGCGAAAAATCGCTCATTGTTAATTTCTGATTTAAACAAAACATTTTATTTTGTATATATGTAAGAATGGAATACTACAGAACGCCCCCTTTGAAAAGTATTCGCTAAGGAACGCACGCGAAGAATTTTCAAACATCCTTCCTAATGTTATGTGAATTAAATCTAACAAAATTATAATGAGGGTCGAATTTGATATATCACACTTGAAGATACATAGATACATTAACTTTAACACCTTTTGTCATTAATGAATACAAAGATGAAATAATAGGCCGACAACATTACAACGGTTTTAAGTTTAAGCACGCCCCCACTTTCTTAAGACTGCAGACGGCATTATATTTGTATTAGTACCTCAGAACGATATTACAAATTTACAACAAGAAGATTTATAGCGAAAGACAAAGACAAAAAATAGAGCAAATATAAAAACAAAGAAAATCCTCACGAAAATTATTTCAGAAGAAAAAATATCTAAAGACAGAAATCGAAGTCGTTTAAATTAATTATACTGCCTGGAGTCTTAAAGAAATCGGTGCGTCGCGGGTAAAATCAGCCAAATTTTTCTCTATACATTCTCTAATTTGATCAGCACTATTGTTCTTGCTTTTAAGTATGATGTTCATCTCGGGATTTGATGTAGTTCTTAATTTTACTAGGTTACGGCACATATCATTCTCCTCGTTGTGGTACAATAACTCAGCAAACAAACAATTCGACAGGATACAAAACTCCGTTGACAAGAAAAACGATTTCAATCAACATGAAAAAAGATATTATATGTTAGAACGAAAATATCGGTTTAAGAAAAAGCTGCGACCATCCAAGGTGCAAAATAATAACAGGAAAATTACTACATTCTGTTTAGGTACGCCTCACAAATTTCTGGATAAGTAGCAAATAACTTCACCCAAGAAAAACTCCTTCATTCTTGCAATCTTGAATTTCAAGAATTAAGAATCTTAACGAAAATAAGTTAAAAAATATTTTATATCAAAACTGAAATTACCTACTCGAAACAGAATATTAAAGTTGGTGAAAATTTTGAATTTATCAAAGGAAAATATTTTCAATATGCTAAAAGCCACCCCCCCAAGTCTTATGACCACTACTGGAGAAATAATATCAAAAATATACTAACGAATTTAATGAAAAAAGTCAAATTTTGCGAAAAAGTTTACCAGTCGTCTTTCAAACGATACAAAACTAAACTGAGGGAAATAATTAGAAAAGTGAAGTTTACAAAAGTTTGTTATCATTATCAAAAGATGAACTAAATAGAGAAATCCAGATGAAGCTGACTTCGTTATGTTTAAATATTTTCGAATAGAGGCAGAAATTTAAAAAGATGACTGCACAAAAATTCTAATGATTTAGATTTGAAACGATAAACTGGCTGAAGTTACAGTTTTTTTTTAATATAATGAATCATGATATTTGTGCAAAATTTTGGAAAACAAATCGCTAATAAATTTGGAAAACAATTTAACAGAGGTAAATGGAGAGACTAACTACTATAAGTCACAAGTGACGAATTAGAAAAAAGTTCTTGCTAAAAATAAGAATAGTAAAACGTAAAACGACTGCTCTGACAAATATCAAACAGAGGGAATCCATAACTAATCATCTGCTTACAAAATTTTTGGATTACTAGGAACTGTAAAACTATTTTTGCAAAACCGACATCAACAGATCTGGGATTGTTTAAATGTTTAGCACACTAAAAATAAATTGATAATGAATAAATGATTTAAAAACCAAAGTTGAAAAGACAGAATTTGCAAGATGAAAAGGTACACCAAAGCGAAATAAATTTGCCACAATTGCCAAACAGCAAGTTAGAATTTTCTCTTATATTCAGAGAGTTTTCCTTGTTGATCTTAAGGTTTAGACTTTGACAAAAAACTGGGAAAATTTCACGATCTACAAAGACCAGAACCGATATGCCAATTCTTAGACAAATCCTTCGTTAAATGTTCCTGACATTGAATGAATTTTCAAATGAATGGATGAAATAATTTTGTAGTTTTAAATTATTTCTTTTTGCTTAGTTGGAATAAAAAACATACCTACATGCCTACTTAAAACTCTTTGTGAACAGATATGATAATTAAAAGTTAAAAAAACATTAGTGAAAAATGTTCACTTCAAAAAGTTTCTCAAAATTGATAAGTTTATCTTGAATTCCTGATCGACTAGCTAGCGACAACAGATGCAATTTATGAAGCTTTTTGGATATTAAAATAAATACCAAATAACATCAAAATTTATGAGACAATACTACATAATCAAAGTAATAAAACATTTAACGAGAATTCGTGCTTCAAATCTCAAAAGTGTCGTCAAAATGTCTATTTTCAATCAATCCTGGTCACGGCACCAACTGTAATGATCCCGACTTTCGCGGAACCATCTTTTAAGACATTTTAAAATTTAGAAAACAAAAATTAAGTGAAAACGAACAAAATATAAATTGGCAATGATCGACTAGTGGAAATGGGCCCTACGTTGTGTTTATTTTTAAGTTATTAAATTAGTAATAATCAAGTTCTAGACAAAGGATTGATTGTGGCGACTATGACGAGGTTCTTGAGAGAAGCACAAATAAAACACATATGAAAGTTTAACGCTTATATTGGAGAATTAGTATCAAATCAGACACAACAGCAAATAAAATAATATAAGTAAAACAGCAATTATAAATTAACAGAAAGACAAAAACGTTAAACCTTGTCGATTCTAGTCTGTAGTGAAATGGAAGAAAGAATCAGCAAAGAAAACTTCCAAGACTCTTTTCAAAACATAAGGATAATTTTGTAAAAGCGTACAAACAGGATGTAACGAAACTTCATAAATTCACAGGAATAAAAGCGATGATAGCAATTAAGCATTGAAAATCTTTGAGATGTTTTGACTCAAGTGATCAGTTAGGAACACGTAAAATATGTCATTATCAGGAGCGAAACATTTCATAACAATGTCTAAACAAATATACACAAATATAGTCAAAAGAAAGAATCAGCACAAATAGAAAATCAAGAACAGTAAATGAATCGAGATTCCGTACAAAAATCATCAACAATGAAGGATTATGAGTCGTTCTATGATCACACATCAAAACTCACTGCCAAGCTTTACGCAAACTATTGCTGCGAGACGCCAAAACTCACATCATGAACAGAAACTGATCATGATTCAATCACACGCATAATGAGATGAAACAATATAGAAAAATATCAAAAAAAACAAGTGTGGAGCAAAAATAAGTTCATCTGGTGGTGGTGCCTCCATCCACCAGGAATTCTCTCCAACGGTGGCTAGCCGAGGGAGGTACGACATCTTTTGTATAAGCTCTCTTTTGGTGCTCTATGGTCTCTTTTGCACAATAGCACAGAGAGAGCAATTAGATGTCATTTCCTGAAGATCAGATTATAGTTACAAGAATCAACAGAGTTAATAAAGAGCAGGAATTAACATCCCTTTTATTGCTCGCTCTGCACAACAAATAAACACAAATAAAAATATAGAAAACATATTGATGATGGAACTCGTAATCCAAAAATTGTCAACTCAAGTAGTAAATGGATAATAAATTAAAGAATCTCAGAAAATAGAAACAGATAAATCATAAACGAACATGATAAAAATTAGATTTACGATTGGAAAACACTCCAAAGATTCTTAGTGCCCAGAAAAACACCCTTGTGAATTTATAAAGACAACTTAGACAAGTAATAAAAACATTACCTTAAACAAATTCGAGATCGGTTTGCAAGAACGGCAATAGATCGGCCAGGCGTGATGAATCTTCCAAAAACCCTGAACAACTACTGACTCAACTCCTATTGCTAGCTTGCTTCCCGCCGCGCTAACATGACTCATTCTCAAACTTAATCGAAAAAACACCAAATATTTGGTTTTAATGAATAACAAAATTCTCCTATAAAAGCCTTTTGGCTTATAAAATTTATGAAAACCACAAACAGTCAAAATTCACAAACTACCAATAAACAAAATATTGATGAATATAAATATGGCGAAAAATCGCTCATTGTTAATTTCTGATTTAAACAAAACATTTTATTTTGTATATATGTAAGAATGGAATACTACATGCGCCTTTTATTACTTTATTACTAAATAATTGCCAATATATTGATATACATGTGTTTACTTAATATTTGAGTATTTGTTAACTGCTGCTTTGTGATAATTAAAACTATACTTTTGTATTTTGCAGTTAGAAAGGGGAGAATACATATAGGACTTTATGTAGATTGTATATGTTAAAATCTTTAGAGTGATACATTTTTTGCTAAATGAATAATCAGAATAGGTGCCATCATTTTTAATTTATGATTTATTCATGAGATACAAATGTTATGTTCGTTAAATCGGTAATGTTAATAAATTATTTCAGTATACCCTTTATTTGAGCTTTTTCAAACTTTCAAACTTCCACTTTTTCTGGCATCACGTGTACAAGCTGTACAAGTCTCGAGACTCAGGCAAATGATGCCATAAAACACCTGTAAAAAATTTTAACATAACCTTATTTCATTTGTTGTTGCCGAAAATCGTTTCAAAAAAAGTAAAATTAAGATTTTATAAACATTTAACAATGAATTGTAAAGTGCTGGATGTGATTAAATTAACAAATCGTATAAATACAAATTTTGCGTGTGATTATTCAGAAGACGATAGGATATTTATAATATGTGATAGTGGAGTGTACATTATTTCTTTGAAACCAATAATAACAAGTTGTTTCCCAACGTTTGCCGGTCGAAAAGATTATTTCCAAGTGTCTAATTACAACGTAAGTTCCAATGTGGGAATAGATATCAATAATTTTTATCCAGAATTAGCAAGAAGTGATTTGTATGAAACTGTTTTACGAACTGAATTAGCAGCCAACTTAAATCATGCAACTTCTATTGAAAATCATCCCATTAGAGCTAAATGGTCACCGAGGGGTTTGGAAGGAAAAACTGATTGTATTCTAGCAGTTTTAACCAACACATTTTCTTTAGAAGTGTATGTTAAATTAGTGGACGAAAATGAATTAACAGAACACGTTATTGTTGCTAATCTTACTAAAGACGTCACTGAACATAAAAAAGCTACATGGAAAAATAGCGACAAACTTCCAATTCAAGCTAAATTCAAGGAATATAAGAAACGAATTGAATCTATATCTCCTACTGGTAAAATCCGTTGTTATTGATATGAAATAATGAAATGATTCTTATTTTTATTTAGCATTTGCCTGGACACATTTATTCGAAATAAATAACGTTCTGCATTGTTGCTTAATTATTGGCCACATGGATGGATCCATAAGTATATGGCGTACAACTGAAAGAAAATACAACACAAGAATTGATTCAAAATTCATCTGTGTAGCATCGTATAAATCTGAATTAACATACATTACTAGCATACATTGGAGACAGACGAAAAAAGCTGCAGGTGTACTTAGTCTTGGAGATAAAGGCGGCAGAGTTAGTGTTTTAAGTGTAACAAAATTAGATGAAACAGAGTCAATTATTTTAAATGAATATTTATTTTGGAAAGAAATAGATAATATAAAAATTGATGAAATTATTGTGATGGATATTGAAAGTCAATCGTTTATTATAATAGTGAAACAATCGTATCTAATAATATATGGGATCAACGATGTTGGTGTGGTTTACGACCAGAAAATCGTCGATGTAGGCAATTTATATGTCACAGGTGCCGATTCAACTTGGTTTGGTTAATTAATTTGTTATAAACGATGTTTTTTGCAGGGATTTTTCACCGTAATAGCACATTGTACGTCCTTACACTCTCTGGAATTATGAAACTATTAACCCTCTCCGTGAAAAAAGATAAGATCGAAATCAATGAACAAATCGCAAATTTAAAAGTGGATTTCGCTCGATTACGAACTCATGGTTTCTTTTTTTCTAAAAACTGTGTATTTGCGGGAATTTTAACAACACCTAGTCGCATTCCAGAATTAGTTGTAGGAAAACAACTTAGTTCTTTACACATTGTTCACTATTGTGAATTGGATCCTTTCAAAATGCTGATGGAAAATCCTACCAACAGTTTAACTGATTATTGGGATTGCTTTGAAACGCTTAGATTGTTGTGTTTAAAAGAAAAACGTTTTCCTTGGCTGGGAATTGAGCGAGATATCAATTACAGCAAATTACCTTTATTACAATTAAAATCATTACGGCTTATTGCCAAGATGTCCGAAGAAGTGTATAATTTCGTCCCACAAGTTACAACTTATGACATAAAACCGTACATTTTACTACATTATATGGTCGATATTAAATTAGCAGTTGAACGAATGAACCGATTAATACACCAACACAATTCAGGAAGAGAGTTAACCACGTTCCAAATGCAGAGCATCGATGTACAGAATTTTTTCTTGAAGGAAATGATTGCCAGGGACATTTTAGCCAAACTAAACGTTAGTGAAGATTTTATCGATGAAGTGGACCATGTTATGAGAATAGCGAACGAAATGCGATATCCTCAGATGCCTCAATGCTTTTGGTGTGGAGAAAATATCCTTTTAAGCTGATTTTAATAACGTTATAATTATTACAATATTTCTTTTCCTTAACGATTCACACAGATTATAGGTTTAACATGTTTAAGTCAACATGCAGATAGCAGATGCGTCATTTCCATGATGCCAATAACTATGATACCGGGTTATAAGTGTCCTTTGTGTAAGTGTTTAGTCCATAGAGAGATATGTGATGAAATGTCCCTTGTGTTTTGCCCCTACTGTGATGTCCGCATGATGCAGCGGTTTTTTAATACAAAATTTACTGATGATTTTGAAAAAGCCTCATATCAGTTTAAAGATATTACAAGAAATGCTTATGGATTGGGCGGGTACCCTGAAATTGTGTCACCGTGTTTTGATGACTGTTTAAAAGAAGACGTTCAATTTGATGTGCTGGAAGACAATGAACATGACTTTCTTATTGTGAGTGACAGTGAGGAGGAAGGTAATGTGGATGGTGATGAATTAAGGACTTTGTATTACAATTTAGAAGGAATGAATTTAAACAATAATAAATAACAGTTTTTAAAACATTTATTGATCACTGAATCTGGTAATTTCCGTACAAACACGGTTCGTTAAATAAATAATTATTAGCATCCCAATACCTAAAATTATGTCCAGATTGTTTGTAAACCATTTCGCAATTTAATTTGTAATTGTTATATTTAGACCAGAATTTGTTGTTATAATTGCTATCCAAATAATTGCTAGATGTTGGATTGTTGTGATAAAATTCGGCTTGATTGGAATCGTACGTGTAATTTTCATGATCATTCGAATATAATTTCCTATTGTTCATATGCACATTACTCAGTACGGTGCCTGTAAGTAAATTTGCAGTAGTTTGACTCAGTTCCTTGCTCAATAATTTAATAAATCTTGATACATCCATTGGTTTTCCTTCTTGGAGTGTTTGAGTCATTGCCATAATATAGTTTCGAGCCAAACGTAATGTTTCGATTTTTGATAATTTTTGTGGGGCTGAATTTAATTCTGAATGTGTCATTTGTAGTGGCATGCAACTAAAATTATAGAATACAATCTATTATTTAAATATTAGACAAGAATTTACCTTCTTAGTCGGTCCAAAGCGGCATTTAAACCGTGCATTCTATTCCTCTCTCTGGCATTTGCTTTAATTCTCCTAATTTTCGGTTTATATGTTTTTTTCGCGTCTTTTTTGGATACATATAATTTTTCACAACTATCCATTGCTCATTAATGGAAAATAATCGTAACGGGAAAATAAAAGGGTCCTATATATAGATTTGCATCGTCCGTTTATCATTCTATTTGTATGTTTATTTACTTTCTGATTTACCACTTAACGTTAACAATTTTAGGGGTATCAAGTGCAAATGATAACAAAACGTTTTATTGACTTATCCCACCATATGTTACCTATATGGGCCATATGGTCCTGAGGGAATTTATTGTGATTACTTAGATGATAAGTTTTATTAACGGTGGCCGCATCAATTTATTAAAATTGATAATAGTTTTCCAACATATGCCTGGTATTTAACATTGGTTTAATTGCGAATATTATAGATGATAAACGCATTTCTCACCCCTAAAGTAAAGTCAACTTCCTGACTGCTAAATAAAGAAAAAAATCACCTTTTTAGAAATGTTTGATCGATATCCTTTTTGTCAAAACTGTGTTATTGTTTAATTTTGATACTTTTCTTTTTCAAAAACGAAAATGTCAGTCATTTTAATAACAGATCACAACGAATGTATTTATGATATTAAAAAAGTGGATCCAATCATTTATGAAAAACCACCACAATATATTTCCAAGTACAATAGTTCGATTAAAAAGCAAGCGGCAGAGAAATGGCACAAAAAGAGACACGAGACAATGGGGATACCGGAAGAGAATTTGCCAGATCCAAAAGGGTTTCTGAAAAAACATACTGGCCAACCCGCTTATACAGGAGCCAAGGTGAAAAAGGAGACTGTTGTGGGGAAGTCGAAGCAACCGAACGTGCCTACACTGGAAGAATGTAAGAAAACTTTTAAACGAGCGAAATCAAGCATGAATTTTGTGACCAAGAATATAAAAACTGTAAAAAGTATGAAAGCGAAGGAACCAGTACCAAAGGTTGTTATTGATTGTTATGGTACCAAAAAGCTTCTTGCCCATGGTTTAGAGCCGGTGTTTGTTAAATCATCAATGTTTGGTAAAACACCAACGTATTTAAAGAGATTTATGAGATGTAGAGAAAAACACGAACAAATTGAGAAAGAAATTGAACATTTAGAGCAAAAGAAATGCCGTTACATTACAAAAGATGAAAGAGAAGCTTTATTAAACGTACGTAATCAATTGATTCGTGTTTGAAAGGTTTGTTTTATTTATTTTATTTTGCAGGGTCTTAAAGAAAATTGGAAAGAGTTACAAAAACAATATCAATTACTCCCCATTCTCACTGATACAATACCGAAAATCAATAGAAGAGTGAAATTGGAAAAGGACTTAGCACAAATTGAAAAAGATATTATTCTTTTGGAAAAACACCCTTACATTTACGTTTACGATGAAGAAAAATTATCCGAAAATCAATAAACAGTACAATTTATAATTCAAATTTCCCTCCTTTCGTTTTCAATGTTGGCAATGCGCTTTTCCCCACATTTTTAACGAGTCGACGAAAGCGCAATCGTGAGGACGCACGCCATAAAGTTTGTCTTGTGTGGTGTTTATAAAGTATTTTCAAAAAACGAATTTACTAAAGCAAATAAATTATTTTCAAGTTATTATTAAATATAAATCGTAAGTTATTAATTACTGAATACAAGTGTTTTGGGTTGATTACAAATTGCTATGACTTCATCCCAAATTAAGGCACAGCAAAATAATATGGCCGGTACAACAGGCAGTGGATGGCCCCGAAGAAACAGCCAAAATTCTACAGCTGCAGCACCAGTTAAAGCAGATAACAAATATTCGCCACCCTCTACAGCGATAAATAGAATTATCAATCTGTAGGTTTTTTCATAACTATTTTAGAACTTTACCAATTTTAGGTTATTTCAGGTATCCCCTTACAAACTACATTTTCGGTACCAAAGAGCCCCTATTTGAGAAGGATCCCAGTGTTCCGGCACGTTTCCAACGAATGCGTGATGAATTCGAACGCATTGGAATGAGGAGAACAGTCGAAGGTGTCTTTTTAGTACATGAACATGGTTTACCCCATGTTTTGTTGTTACAATTAGGCACAACATTTTTCAAATTACCCGGAGGTGAATTGAACCCAGGTGAAGATGAAGTGGAAGGACTGAAACGAATATTGTCAGAGGTACGTGGGAAATTGTTTACATTTTCAGATTGTTTTTAAAGAGACCAGAAAATTGTACAGATTTTGTAAAAGGAGAATTAAATGTTAAAATCGTTTGTGGAATAGTATTTGAACTGAATTAGTTCCACACGAAACTGTGTAGAGTTATTGAAGAAAAGGGGTTAGAGACACCATTTTATGTTATGCCCCTTTATGTCTAATAACTGCATATTGAACGAACTTTTATAATATATTCGTAATTTGTAATGATTAATAATAAGCTGACTGTTGTTTAGCTGATACATAGAAGTTAAGTTCGATTGAGATTAAAATATTTGTATGCTTACTGTGGAACAGCAACACCATCATTGTTGTTCTTACAGTCACGTTGAATACAAAACTAAAGAAAAAGTATGTTACAAGAACTGTATTCAAAACTTTTATAATAGTGTTTTGGTAAGTCTTGGATTGTAATCCGAGAGATAAGTCCAATTTGCATTTGTAAATAACATGATTCTGTTTCGAAGTACTGTATCTTACAATTCATTGAATAGATTCATCTTGATTAAATCAAGTTTATTATTTTCATCATTTTAAAATCAATTGAAAATTGAATGTGAATAGAAAAGTATGAAGCTGTTATAGAGATTTGAAAATAGTAAACTGTAGATAATAAACACAATTGTTAGATATTTGTGTAATTATTTGTAATATGAATGTAATGAAATAAATTGTTGATTTTTTGCTGAGTTTTGTTACAAAGTAGAAAATTTACTGAACATAATTTGGAAGAACGGGGGAGAGAAAGCGATTTGGAAATTGTTTATGGTGAGTTGTTGCAGACACTTGGCCGTTTGGATGGTGTTAAACAGGATTGGCTTGTTGAAGACATCATTGGGAATTGGTGGAGGCCCAATTTTGAACCACCACAATATCCATATGTTCCATCGCATGTAACAAAACCTAAGGAACATAAAAGACTGTTTTTAGTCCAACTGCAAGAGAAGGGTATTGTATAGAATACAATTTATATATTAGAAAGAAGATTGTATCTTTATTTTGTACGCAATTTATTTAACAGTTGCTAGAATTTATTGGGTCCGTCGTATTTGATGTTCTTTCATTAAAATCAACGCATTTTCTTCTGCTGTTTTTGCTGTTAGTTATGGAAGATGTGTTCATTTTCATGTTAGAACATCGATTGTTAACTTTTATAATGTTTCCTAAATTAAATTAATCGTATACATAAAAAAAATGTAAACACTTTCGCTGCTGTTGTTCAATTAATTGTTGCTGTTTAAAACAAAAAGAATAGTATTTTATGATTTTTTTCTCTTTTTCGAGCCAATGATGTAAAAAAGACTGAACGTCTCTTTTTTTACAATGTATTCAAGCGATTTGTATACATATTTGTATTCATTTTTGTAATATTATTTGACCGACTAAAAATATTCCAACAGAATTCAATATCAGTTTACGGTTTCCAGATTTTATAATATTTTTTTCTACTGTATTTATTTGTTTTTTCCTTTGTGTTATTTTTTATTTATGTAAGCCAAGTGCATGTGCAGTACTGCAATTCACAGTAACATAATTTACATAACATTTGGAAGAATTCTTGTTGTAAATCCTTTAAATGATTGTGAAAATTTGTATCCAATGGTCAATTTCGTTTTAGTACACATACTGTACTTGATTTTATTTTAATTTTATACTTCTTCAGAAATGAATAGTTTTTTTGTATGTGAAAAATTTCAGGGGAAACTTTTATTACTCGTATATTTGCGGTTATTGTTGTATACATGTTTGTAAAAGTGTTTTTAAATTACAAATTTTAATTCAAGTGACTAAAATTTTTGTTCTAATTTTGTGAATGTCGTTTGATTTGTTTCTCTGATTTTTACAGCTTTACTGGCAGTGCCGAAAAATTATAGATTGGTAGCGGCACCGTTGTTTGAATTGTATGATAATTCTCAAGGATATGGACCAGTAATTTCGTCTTTGCCACAAGCATTATGCAGGTGAGTGATGGAAAAGGCAGTTAAATATTCGAAACGATTCTAATGTTTAATCTCTTTTTAGATTTCAGTTTATTTACATGTGAATAATGAAAGAGTAATTACTTTAAGAGGCAGAAAAACCATTTTTAGTAAGGATTTTGTGATTCTATTAATTTTTATGTAATACATATTGAATTTTACAGTTAATTTGGTGTTTACAAGAAGCAGTTGTGTCCAATAATATTTTAATAAAGTTTTGTTCTCATATACTTTCAGACTAAAAAGTTCCTATGGATCTTTTATAATTATTTTTAATTTATGTGAAATTATAATACCATACAATAAGAATCATTTTGTATATTGTTATTGAAAAACTATTTCTACATAGAAATATTTGAATACACATATTTAATTCAAATGTACCAATTAAATTGCAATAAGATAATGTATGTTTTATTTTTATTTATTAAATATATAAGTCAATACTTGGTTTTATTTCCAATTTCTCTCTAGTTTCCCTACTTCCCTAATTGTTTCTAGTTTCGGATAATAATCAAGATTAGGCTTAGACGCTTTCGAAAATCGAAATGCAAGATTAAACTCTTGATCACGTGACCAAACCACCTTAAGGTCAGCAAAAGGAACTTAGGGTGAAAATACAATTAATCACTGTTTTTTTTTGAATTAAAGTTTATTTTTAAAGTACTGAGGTAGAAAATGAGTGACGCAGACAAGTGTTCTGTGATGAAAGAGGTAAAAGAAACACGCAAAAATAAAAATATAACCTATAATGTTTATATTTTCTAGATTGCAAAAAGTGAGGAGATAATTAAAGGGGTTTATGACAGGATAGACAATTTAGAGGAAAAACTCTCTTCAGATAAACTTAGCGATGAAAAAAAGAAGTTAATTAAAACTGAAATTAAAGAGATGAGGAAATTACTAAATCAACATGAAAATCAGTTGGCACACTTACGAACGCACAATAGAAAAACGTTCGCATTTGCAGTAGTGTTATTGTTTATATGCTTTTTTATGTACATGCTCTATGTACTTATAGGAGGAAAAGACTTTTAAAGGCAGTATTACATTTGTATTTTTATATGTTTCATGATAATTTATAAGTTTTGTTTATTTAAATAAAATAAAGTTCTGTATTGAAAAAAATTTATTAAGTCGGCTTAAACCTAATGAAATTAACTTAAATATACGAAAGAGGATACAGGGGTAGATTTTTGACTTATCGACGACCTCTTCCTCTGCCACGTCCCCGAGGACCGCCACGACCACGTCCTCTTCCTCTACCCCTGGCAGCACCCCTTGCAGATTCTTTCTTTTTGGCTTTAGCTTTGGGTGTATCATCAATGAGCAGTGTTTCTAATGGTAAACTGTCTGGTAATATGTAATAACGGATGTTATTTCCTCTGACTGTTAAAGTGTCCAGTGTGATTGGATTTCGATTTTTTACTGTGACTTTAACTGCTTTTAAATGGGTATTCATGGCAACATCAACTCCAGTGATAGTCCCATGAACTTGTGTGCCATTTTTTAATTCCATTGTAACAGTTTCATGGCTCAATTTCATTAGAAATCTAAAATGAAATTAAGATTAGAGGTTAGATTATAAAAACATTATTTTCCACTTGAAAATTGAGTAGAAAGAGAGGATAAGATACTGGTAATAGTGAATCTTTTTACTACCTACCTAACTAGCTTCATTTTTCCGTTTTTTTATTATAAAAATGTTTAATTGATACCGGCGTATTCAACGTACAAAATGCGTTTTGTTAGACGCTCGACACTTCTGCCCTCTTTCGACATTTCCATTTTCCAATAAGTAAATTTAGGGACTTTTAGTGTTCGGGGACTGACACAAAAACTACCAACCTGAAATATTTAAAATTTGACAATTTATTAAAATTATATTTTGTTTTGATAAATAATTCCTGAAATTTATGAATCAAGAGGAAAAGAGTTTATTTTTAACTCCTGATGAAAACGATTTATTAAATAAAAATAAACAAGCAAAATTTTAATATGTATAAACTAATGTTCAGCATATTTTTCAATGATTGCCAATGAATTATTTTTAGCAAATAAAAATTAAATAAAAAATAAGGAAATGATACAATGCCATAATACGAGTATATACGTTGTTACATAAAAATAGTAAATACAGCAAACTTTTGATGTAATGAAAGCACATGCGCCTTACATCCAGCATAAACATGGCGATTGTCGGGTAATTGTTAAAGTTGTGATGAAAACAATTCTTAGATAACCTGCCTTAATAAATATACTGTAAAAATTAATTTCAATTTATTGCTCGTCTTATAATGTGAGTTGGGTATTTGTTTACAAAATTATTTGTGGTAGTGAATGGTCTTTTAAATGTGTTGATAATTTTTCTAATTGACATTTAAATTGTCATGATATTTACCTTTTAATTTTTAACCTGGTGTTTTAATTATAAACTCAAGTTATTAATAGTTGTATAAGTTTCTGGCCCCCTGTTTTCAGTCTGATTTTTAAAATTGTACCAATTATTATTTTTAACTTAAATATAAATTAGGTTAAGTTTTATTCATGTACATCTGTTTTCATTTGTTTTTGTTACTTGGAGACCAAAATTGTTGTAATTTTTATTTATACTCTGTATTGTTAGTATTGTAATTTAGTATAAGATGATTAGTTAATTTTCCATGTGAAATCCGTATTACATATAAAGATGTACATGTTGTATGTTGTTGGTGGCTCTTTGGCAAGGAAAATGGCAAGGAAACATTCATTGGGTAAGTGAAATTTCTATTTGCTTCTATAGAAAACACAGTTTTATTGAATTACAATTTACATGTATATATGAATAATTCATTACGAATACATTTAAAAAAGAAGGAA
The DNA here is from genome assembly GCA_963930825.1 of Silvanus unidentatus. Classification (NCBI taxonomy): domain Eukaryota; kingdom Metazoa; phylum Arthropoda; class Insecta; order Coleoptera; family Silvanidae; genus Silvanus; species Silvanus unidentatus. The sequence goes on from OZ005761.1 coordinate 17,098,463, forward strand.
AATACTCATGCAGATTATAAGCATGTAGCTTTTGATTTTCTATATAATCGTAGTAGCTTAGCTTACTTTATGGTCCCTGTCGGCAAGTTAGAAATAGTGTGAAAAATTCAAAAGAGGGCAGTGCACAACATTTTCCTCATTGATTTATGTAAAGCAATTTGAAAATTTTCGTTACCCCTTAATTACATAATTCACAGTTAATTACTGCAGAACTTGCTGCCTTAACACGATTTTATGGCTGCTCTAATATCTCTATTGTTCCGCAGTGAAATCCGAAAATTCCTATATTAACCATGAAACTATCAAATTGCTAAATTACTTGGCAAAACTACGCACACAGAAAATCGTTTATTATTATTTCCAACTTGTCTACGTTCACAAAATGTGGCAATATTTTCATGAATTCTATAAGCAATTCAACCCTCCCTCATATATGACGAAACATATTGATAGAATCAAGAAAATAATTTATCTTGTCCTCAAATCTCTCAAGCATAAACCGAAATCTATATCGTTTTCGTCTCTTCTCTTCGCCAACAACATTTTTCCTTTTCACCAACACAAAAAAATTTAATAAAACTTTTCCACTGTTGATGTGATAAGAGTAATGCTCGGAGTAATGTTATAAAACATATCTACTTCATTCTCGTTCAAGTGTAAACAGCACTTTTCCGCACCGAATCGTCCTTATCAATAGGGATGAATTTTCTAAATTGAATTAGGAACTCTTTCCTAGAGAGGAAGGACAATTTGGCCCCGTTTTTTTATTGTTCAAACAATCATTTCTATAAAGAGACTGATTAAATGCCAAACTTGCCTTGGAAAGTACGCTACAGACTGTGTCTTTATATAAGACAGGATTTATTTATCACTTGATCATAAACATTTCTATTAAATTCATTTTATTAGACCATATAGTAGAAAGTGCCATTAAATAGTGTCTTCATAAAAATACTAGCCTACACACTAATATTACGAGAATAAATGAATTGCCTTACAAATTACCTACTGATTAGGTTTTTTCCGAGGTTTTTTCATTATGTCTCTCCGGACATTTGAAAAGGAAATCTTTAGATTTGCTGCTTCCATTTAAAATCATCCCATTTCTGTGTTATAATTTTCACATTGCTCGAATAACTTCTCTGCAAATTTCCTTTTCCTAACAATTTTCCTTAGTTTCAATTCTGCCTAATAAAGAGAAATTTTAATTAAACGTGTATTGTTTTCAATCGTTTAATTTGCACTCTGCTGACGTCAGAACTTTAAGGAGCAGAAGGGAAAGGTTTGTAAATTGCCACTTGGATAAATGTAAAATTTAAGTCGGTTATATACATATAAAAATAATAATAATAATAATTCCTGTGCTAGATAATAATAACGAGTGATGATTTGATATTTATGCAGGGATATGTAAAATAATGTTGTTAATTAAATTTAGTATAACGTTGTGGCACTGTTGGAGAACTTGTGATACTTGTTAATTAAAGATAAACATTGAAAAAATCGATGTGTATATGTGGTGTGCGCTTATTATGAATATTTCCTTCCGATCAAATTATTACTTTGAAGGAAATTTGAATGAAATTTTAATTTTCTGTATATTAATATACCGATAGAGGTTTGGCAATTTTTTACGAGTTCCAATATGGACAATATTGGCTAGTGCCTATTAAAATTTAATTATTTTTACGATGATAAACATGCATCAATTTTATTGTTGCAAATATTGATTTTGTTTTTGTGACAGATACAAGAATCGGCAATACATATAGGGTAAATAATAATTTATCATAAAATTATGCTTTATTATACAAATTTTCCCCCCGATTCGATTAATTATTGGCTCGTTTTGAGGAGTTTTTGACCCACTGTACATGAGAGTGTTATTTATGCATGGGGCCAATTTATCTTGTATTGTATAATCGTGCAGTACACAACACATATATGTATACATATATAAAATATTGCATTTTTTATATTGTTAAACTGTTTTCAATTCTTTCATATAACTGTTTTATGATTAGATGAACCGAAAAATCGAGGTCACTTAAAATATAACCACCATATATGTACGTATGAAATACAGTGAGAATAAAGTATATCGACAATCGATTTCTGCTTCCACCTGTACAGGTAGGTAGTATACATATACATGTATAAGGGTATATAGCACCTAAACTAAGCCCATATAGAACACAAAACGGTGCATGGCCGGCTAGGTTTGCATAAAAAGAGCTAAACAGATCATGGGCAGCCTTGTGTGAATTACTATTTTATATTTCCTTTGGATCGCTGTGCTGTTGTGGATGTTTTATAGCTGTCATATAGGTATATTTTTGCGAAAAAAAACAAGGAAGAGCAACAATAAATTTCCCTACCGTCGACGGGTTGTATGTGTTTATATTTGCTGAAAATAGAGCTGTTGGGACACTTATGTTTTGCAACTATTTTTAGTTGCTTTGTTTCAACAGTTTTATATTGCAGTTGGGTTGAAAATTTTCATTCATTTCAATAGTATGCGATTGTTGATTGTATAGAGAGATATAATAGAAACAATGAGTGAAGAGCTCGATGAATAGAGATATATAAATTTGAAGAAAATTATATATTCTTGTTGAAAGTGTGGTTGTAAATAAAACGTACATTTTTCAAGTAAACATAAATGTTGTTGTTTGTTAACAATGTTGGGTCATTTGGTTGTTTTACCGTATTTAGAAAAGTATTTCTTATTACCTTTAATTAGTTACTCTACAGTGATGGTACGGTTTACTTAGAAATCAAACATAAATAAGGCGTTTGTTTATTTGGAATAAATATATCGTATATAAGAGTTGCAATATAGAATGTTTCTTTTGTTGTAATCATAAATTTAATCGACGATAATAACAAATATTCTTATTTTTGGAATCTTACAGTCAAATCTGAGACTAAATAAAAATGTTTGCGTATATGCGTGTATTTGATTGTAATAAATTATAAAAATTGTTTAGATATACATATGAGGGATCCTTAGACCGTGATAATAATAATTAATTTAAATGACTGTTTATTAAATGTGTGTGCAATTAAGTTATTATTTTTCAATTCAGGCTTTTTTTGCTTTTTTTTTTGCTGTAATTGCGCGCTTGTGTATTATGTCAACAAAAAGAGGACAAACAATTTTTCGTGAACGAGTGGATCTTTAAATATCAATTTTTCAAGAGAAAACAGAATGTTGTCGGCAGAAATTGAATCTAGTAGGAGGATGATGAATAATTTCCCTTTTTATTCTATTTAATCAAACAAGATTCGTTTTTCATGTTCTTTGGATTGGAAGGTAAAATATATGTTGCATTGAAACAATGTAGGTACTAAATTCGGAGATGTGGAATTACCAATTCAAGTGTGGATACTTGTGGAGATAATTAATTGGTAAAATACAAAAGGGGAGGCAGTCAGTGGCGTGTGTTCCAAATATTGCTCGTATACATACATATAAAAAAATGGGTGGAAAAAATGGCTTTTTTACTAGTTGAATATAATGAGATTATTATTGGGAATTGTGGCAACTCCTGGGAGGGCGTCGAGCGAGAGGAATTCAACTCTCCTGTTTCTATTAGCGAGTTCGGCCAGGTAGAGGTAATGGGTAACGTGTTGGTGTTTTATGGTGGCTGTTGGAGGAGTTAGTTATATTCCATAGTTGTTGTTGGTGTACTCAGTTCTCTGATGTGTATGAGGGAGAGGTTCTGACGGCGCATACAAGTACGAGCTGTTGCCAATATATTGATCTGAAAGCTTTCGCGGCCACAGGCCGCAGGACCAGTCGCAGGATTGTGTCAAGCAAGCGAGCAAATAACTGTATTTTCGTCACTGCTTCTTAGCTGTAGCGTCTTTACCTACACACAATGCTCGTTTGAAAGTGTGTTGTGTACTTAAAAATCATACATTATTCATGTTTTTTATAATATAACATGTGTGAATTAAGTAATTACTTAATTGGGACCAAGTCTTGAGTTCGAATTGAGACCTTTTCACTTAAAAAATAAAACGAAACAACACGTTTTAAGTTGAAAGGGACCGTCAGATGAGTAAAAGGATTTCCTCTTAAAGTTGTTGTCATCTTTTTTAAATCTACCGCATTCACATGATTAATAGACAATATATTTGTGATAGTATATAAAAAATTGATTTGATAAAAAAAGGATTAATTAGTGACGTGATTTGTTTTGTGTATTTTTGTTATTAATTACAATTAAGGGACACAAACAACATTTTCATAAGCACACCCATTATTGGACAATTTTTTTATTAAAGGGTAATTAATTTAGTATTGTTTATTGAATGTTTGTTGTCTATATTTATTATTTGTCTAATTAAATTGATTGTTAAATAGGTAAAGAGATATATAATAAAAGAGATTAACAAATAGTAATATATTATTAATTGGTGATGCATTGAATGAATTAATTAAATGATATTACTTCCGTTCGTATAAATAATAAAATATATATTTAATATTATTGTATTGTGTATGGAAGTTATTCTAATAATATTAATTCAAAAATAACTCGCTTTTATTATAATCACATTCTTTTGGTAAAACCAATAAATTTCTTATATGTAAACAAATTGTTTTATAGCATTACATATTACTAAAATCTAAATAAAACATTCTTTTCAATAGTCTTCACAGTAGATTGACTAATATGACGTGGGGAATCTATATATTGAAATAAACGCTAGTAAATATTGGATTTTTCAGTGATTTCAGGAAAATATTTATGTTACCCATTTTTTTTATTAAAAAATCTACTTTTTATTAGCTATCTTCGTGTGGATAACCTGTAATCTGACATTTACCAAATTTCATGACATTTTCAAATAACGTGTTAAGTATCTTCTTTAATTCACCCCAAATCTAATCTATCTAGGTTTATATTTATGGCTCTGTGATGCCTATGTTTGTGTGTAGGTATGTAGGTAAACTCTTTCAATTTTCTCTAGAAAAGGCGAATTACTTAAATGAAATGTAGATATTGATTACGAGCGAAAAAAGAAAATGTGCGAAATTTGCTAAAAGTTCCTAACATACAAGAATTAAAAGTTCACATTATACACTTTTCCAATTTAGCACTGCCTGATGGAAAAAAGTTTTTCGCCGTGAAAGTTTTATATTTTTAGACAAAGTTTAATAATCCATATCATGAAAATGTAGATTTTCTTATTTACCCATTATGTTGGGCCTTTTATCACTCGATGAAATTCTTAAATACGTCCGCAAAGTTTTTCTTTGAAACTGGAGATAGACTTTTAACTAGCTTGTTGTAAATAGAAAATGTACACACAAATTTGTTATTATCCATGTAATAATTGTTTTATGACGTTGCTTTTTTTATAAAGCTTCTTCATCTTATTCTTAATAAATGATTTCCTTTTGCAAAATGAAAATAAGGATGTAATTTTATATCATTCTGTGTGCTCGAATTAATGCATAAGGATTCTGTTGGATCTAAATAAAATGTTAATTATAAAATGGGGAAGCTTTTAAGATTTTATTCACCGCATCAGAAACGGCATATCTACGCTATACGAATTTTCGCTGTGGTTAAAAATGGAAAAAAATATTTGCCCACGAATTGGAATATTCGTTTGGATGTGTGTGTATAAGAAAGACCTTGGTACTGTTTCTCGTTAAATTTCGAAATGTACAGGGCAAGATCTTAACGGTGTACGCCATTAGTAATTTATTGTAAACAGTTTATATAGTATTTCATTACACTCCTATCTATAAATAGAATTCACATTCACCTTGTCTAATTGAATCGGCTAATTACTTTTATAAATGGAAATGGAAACGTGTGTGTAAAAATATTGGAACATTAATGTCATAGGTTTAAGAATATGTAAATACGAGAGTTTATAATTAAAGTGCTTCCATCTACGATTACATTAGAAGATGCCTTTGTACAATATACATATATATTAAAGGATATATTATCCATACATTTCGTATACATATATCTGCATTTCCATTTGAAATTAAAAAAGCAATATCGCATAGCACTGTCCTCTTTTTCTTTCTACCAAAAACTTTTCTAATTTAATTTTGTTTGATATATACAGAAAAAAAATCAGTTTTGTGTAATAGCATCATTCTTTCGTGCTTAAGATTTTTTTCATCGTGGATTCTTTCAACATATTTTTATTAAAGAATGATTGATTCTTGTGCAGATATTAAATTTAACAGAAACAATTTTCTTTGAAAATTAAACCTTGTAACACATAATGATCAACAAATCATGTTCGATTTATTTTTAGTACAAAATCATTTAATTTGCATCAACAAAAAAAATCGTATTAATAGACTGCTGGAATTGTGTTTCGCTAAGTGTTCCAAAAGTAGATGCGGATCTTACGGTTTAAGTGCTTATTCGTTTGGAAATCTTTTAAAAAAATAGTCACCACTTGGAAAATGTCCGATTCGGGGAGGGGTAGCGTGAAAAAGAAAAGTTATTGAATTGGTCGCACGTGTTATAAAATCCGTCGAAAGAAAAAAAAATTGTTAAAAACTGCATCTGTGATTCAATTTTTCCACTATATTCACGAGGGAATTTTCAATAGCGGCTGGTGGATTAACGCTTCGGATCATACCAGAGGTTATAGTTGTAAACCCCATTTCTATATATCCCTGGAGGAGAATTTTTCCTCAAAAAATTTATCAATAGGCAGAAAATACTGCTAAAGTTTATGCGAAAGATAATACGCGGTCTGATGGGTTTAAATAAAAATGTACATAAAAGAATAACAGTGAGAAGAAATTATTAATTTTTCTCTTGGTTTTTTGTTATTGTTGTTCCAGGTAAAAGGAGACGCAAGAAAGAGAAATGGGCTGCTTTGGCAGTAAAGACAAGTTGTCCAAAGAGGACATGGACTTTCTTAAATCCCATACAAGATATGATGAAAGTACGATAAAGGAATGGTATAAAGGATTTAAGGTATGGAAACTGAATACGATAAAAAAGTAAATTGATGGTTTAACATATGCCAGACAATTTTTCTATAGAAACTTTTTTATAAATATAATCTGTAGTGTCATTTGGGGTTGAATTGTAACCTAATTACCATGGCAGACATGACTCTTTATTTTATATAATAAAGAGATAAGGCCGTACCCTTGTTCACAATATTTTCTTTTTCATCATAAAGTTATCGATCGAGTCCTCTGAATGACACCAACAAAAATTTACACTTGAAACAAATTTTATATGTGTATATAACTTAGAAATTATTACGAGTTTATTAAAACGTGAATTTGACTCAAAATAAATTGCTTCTTTGAACGCCATTCGTATAATGATAGAAAATTGGACTATTTTTTAAATAGGTTTTCAAAGGTTACATATATATGTACATATACATCACGTGCAACTTGTGAGTTTCATTAATAGAGGCTAATTAATAATTCAAAAGTAAATCAATTGTGTGTTAACGAATTAATTTCTTTAACATGCACACTATGTAATGGGAAAGTGTGACAAATTTGTTTATTCAAAAAGTGCATAACATTTCATCAGAAATGTTAAAGAAGAAAGCTAATTTAATATTTACTTTTAGAATCAGAGTACACGACTCGCATACTGGAAATTAAATTATATATGTAATCTTTCTATATTTTGGCACGTAGATTTAAATTAAAATGTCTCTTGTAATTAGATTTCGTTTCACACTGAAATATGTGATGAATTAGACATGGTAATGTGTTAAAATGAATTTTTATGTCCACGCTATCAAGTTTTTTTATGTTGTGAATGTGTGTGATAAAATTTAGATAACTCAATTTCAATTTGTTAATGAGTAAAATATTAAATTGTCGCTCGTATCCACAATGGGGAGGGCGGAGCGTTTGTATGGCGGCGGGCTCTTTTTTTAGCACATGTTTATTGCTGTGGAAGTAATTGTCGAAATAATTGTTTCCGCAGCCATTATCAGCAAGAACTTGGGGAATAAAACTCTTGAATGATGATGTGAAGGCTTATGATTATATACGTCGTTGTCTGCCGTTTTATTTGCTTTTTTACAGACATATATAGCAATAAACTAGAATATTTTACTAGTGTGGTTGGTGTGTGTGAGGGTGGAGAGAAGGGACTGGGTAAAAAAGTATGTCTGATTGTAAAAAGCATTCCACGATAAGGAAATGCAATGTACAAATATAATCGCACACATTTTACTTGATATCTAAAGACAGCTTTTAGCTAGATAACACCATATTTCAAAGTTAATGAAAGCCCCAGCCCTTTGATAAATACAAAGTGGTTTGCCTAATCAGTATGGAACTTATATTTCTATAGAATAGACCGGATTGCTTTTGTTTTCCTTGTAATATTATTATATACGTATATGTATATAGATATTGTAACATTTGAATTCATCATATTGTGTTGAATTGAAAATAACATTTCGCTTATGGTTTAATAAAAGAGCCCCGGTTTTTGATAAAACGACAAGCACAATTGAATACTCTTTTCCTTTTACACAGTGAAGAAAATGCCTTGAATAGAGGATGGGAAGAAGCACTTAACGCCTGAAAAAAGAAACTATCACACGTGTGTTGGGGTTTTTTCATGCGTGCAAGGCGAAGCTGCTTTCTTCCCTTCATTTCGCCACTCATTTTGGATGTGTATACTGCGTGGAAATATATATTCATTATTTTATTTATTGCAATTTGTATTAAAGAGGAAAAATAAATGTGTAAAACGGTTATGAGTTTCACAGTATATTGGCATTTCGTGTCAACATGGGTTTATAAGTGGGATTTTCTTTTTCATTTTATTTGACTAGTTTTCCGAAGATATTTCATGAGGATTTTCGGTGCGATATTAGAGGCCTTAGGCTTAATATTGATTATAGACGAACATGTTTTTATTTATGTGTTTAAATGAAAATTTTGATAGTATTGATGAATAGATTAATATGAAAAACACGCAAAACTTGCCTACATATTGCTATTAAATTGCAAATGTTCTACCTAATTTTCAGACCCATTTTAGAATGTTAATTTAATAGTTGCATGTTATAATACTTTTTTTCCCATAAGTATTTTATTATTTCATATACACGTTGTTTAATGTGTGGTAGTGAAGTGAAATGAACGGATGTAATTTATTCAATGTTAGCAAGAGACTTTTGTCAAAATAGCGGCGGTCAATAACAAAGGAATGGATTTCACGTGTATATTAGAGAGAGTTTAGAGGGGAGTCTCTGGGTGTGATGGTGTACAAGTTTCTTGTCAAAAGAATATAACCCCTTAGGTAATTTTCTCCATCCAATGTAAAATTAAAACATTAATATCCCTAAGGATTTTGATCACGACATTTTATTCTCGGATATAACGCAATAATAAAATCAAGTTTCTCATTTACCACCTCCTTTTGATCCTTACTCAATTTAGTTTGTGTACAAAAAGCCTTTTATTATATCGTGTTTATGTTTTAAGGAGCTGTTTTTGGGAAATCCATTTAAAATTGTTCCTTTTTGTTCTATTTTATACCTATGGAAGTAAAAGAGAATCGTGTAAACGATATAGTTAAACAGGAAAATTATTTTCAGAGTGCATGTATAACAAAAATAAACTTTTCAGGAAAATTAATGCTGAACGAAAATATACTTTTCTCCGGAATTATGTGTGTATGCGAGTGTGTGTGTGTGTTTGTTTTATTATCGATTTTATATTTCTTGTTTTAAGAGTATCAATCACAATTATTGCATAAATGTCTGCTATTCAATCTGTTTTGTCCCTTTATTAAATATATCTGATATCAGTTAAGGGTGTCCCCAAGTGGTTTCGAATATTAAATGACCGTAATGATTTTTTTTGACCGTAAGCTTTTTCGGAGTATTATGCTAAATGTTTTATACTTTATACCAATAGTTTTCTAATGTTCAAATATCATTTTTCTTCATGAATGTTATATGAAAACAAATTATGAAAGGATTAATAAGTACGCCAACGGTTATTTAGAAAATTTAATTGCCAAAGCTGAAATGAAAAATATCATATTTCTATTGCTGTTTGAGGCAAATGAGGAGCTTTAAAAGCTCTCGAATTTTATGATACATGCATATAAAAATAGGCCAAGCGGTTGATGAATACATTTTTCAATTCGCAAACTGTCGCTCTGCGAAAAATAGTTTTTCGCATATTGTATACTAATCAAGTGCGTTAAATATTTCTAATTTAATTAAATTGGGTTTAATTGGATCGCAATACAGCAAATTGGAGATTAGATTGTTAAATTTTATCAATAGTGTGACGTAATTTTACAGTTTGAATATGTAATTAATCTTTGTAATTACAAAAGCCGGAAGGTAATAAATGGCAAGTTTTAGGATAATTTACAAGATCTATTTGCGTGTGGCAATAAATAACAGTCATTCGAATAGAGCACGAGCTACCCTCTAGTTTTAAATGTCTTTTTATTGTTAATGATGTAACAGCGCGTTTATGCAGACTGTATTACTATAATTATTTTCAGATGTACAGAACCACTTTACATTAGTGGCAGGTTGCAAACAGACGTCAGTTATATGTACAATTTAGAGTTGTAGAAAAAAATAGTTTTAATCATAGAAAATGTCTAATTTCAAAATTACCTTCTAAATATTGAATTTTCTTTACAGCAAGATTGTCCGAATGGCAGATTAACGCCTGCCAAATTCGTAGACATGTACAAGATGTTCTTCCCCTCTGGAAATGCTGAAGAATTTTGCGATCATGTCTTTAGAACTTTCGATATGGATAAAAATGGTTATATCGATTTTAAGGTAAAGAAATAGAAAAGAAAACAACAATATTTACAATCGTCGCCTTCGTCAATTATACATGGGTTATAAGTAGCCCATTCCAATATAATTTGGTTTAGAGCATAAAATTCGATATACCAACTAAACAATTAATAGTAAATTATTCAAAGATTCTATGTACATATTAATTCAAAACAGTTTAAAAAAATATAGATTTTCTACAAAGTGTCGGATAAAAAAAGTAGTATTACAATATCGCAGAACAGTTCTCCGATTTGCATTGAACGTTATCTCTTTTAAATTTTATTGAATAGATTTCGTGTAGAAGAAGATTTTCGTTTTAATCAAACATAAAACGTACAATTGCTTCTCTTTTATAGTTATATATGTATAAATGTAGAGAGACACACAGCGTTGAACTATTTTCACGTTGACATGATGTTGGTTTTCACACAATATAAAGTCCTTTTTAAGTATTCTTTTTACATTTTCTTATTATTCATTATACACGTCTTTATGTTGGGGGGCTTTTGCGTCTTGTATGTTTGTGACTTAAAGTGTGTGTACTCGAAATGAAGTGCCCTTGGACAACCATAAATTATTAACATAATCATTTATACCTACCTACAGGAGTTTTTACTGGCGATCGATGTGACGTCGAGCGGTACACCTGAGGAAAAATTGAAGTGGGCCTTCCGCATGTACGATGTGGATGGTAATGGAGTGATTGATATACAAGAAATGACAAAAATTGTTCAGGTACGCCAGTTTTTGTAGTAGATATTTTTAACGACTTTTAGAAAAGGTGCGGTTTATTATTGAAAATTATTGACAAGTTAGTCAGTAGGTAATGAAATTATATGAAAATGTAATAGAGGTTTGATAAGAAGAGTTTGGTAAAGGGGGAAAAGTCCCTGCAATCGTTTCCGTGAATCGGGGGAGATTTATTTATTATAGTAGTAAATTTATCAAATGATGTTGGAAACAATTTTGTTTGCAAGCTCCGCTTTGAGGACCTCTACTTGTATTGGTTAAATAGAAGAAACAATAGAGAAAACAGTAGTATAAATAATTGGTTTTGTGTCGACAGGCCATTTATGACATGTTAGGAGCTTGTTCGTCTAATCGTCCCGCTGATTCAGCAGAAGAACGAGCCAAAAATATATTTGCAAAAATGGACGAAAACAACGATGGCCAACTAACCCAAGATGAATTTTTAAAAGGTTGCTTACAAGATGAAGAACTATCCAAAATGTTAGCTCCTTAATGTGTGAAATAAAAACTACACTATATTATTAATATTATACATATACATAATACATATACATTTATATTATAAGGGAAAATTAATACCAATTTGTGAATGTTTAAATTCCATATTAACTTGACAGACTATATTTAGTTGGTTGATTAAAAAAGATAAGAAAAAAAAAGCAAAAGGATTTAATCAGAGTAAGAAGAACAGTGATTTGTCATCGATGTTTAGTTGAATTTTTGTTTTTCTAAAACCAATCTCTCGATAACATAACTTGTAGTAAGTTGCGAATAAGAAAGAAAACATCGATCGGTTAGAATGTTGTTCTGTTTATTTTGCCACAAATTTTTTGCTGCAGCTTTAATATTAAACGTCCTGTTGTGAAATTTTTTTATTACGGATTAAAACGGGCCTTATAAATTGATTAAAAACATATTTTGCGAATTTTATTAGATTTTAATAATAAATGTGTGGCACAAAACAGTTTTAACTATCAAATTGATTAATGAAAAAAAAGAGTACCTACCTATATGCTTTTTAATAGTGAATATAGAATTAAAAAGTTTATTTTAATAATTACTGACGCACTAAATAAATTACCTGCTTTTAAAATAAATAAATAAAATGATATTATCTAAAATACTTTAAATTAAATGTGATACCTTAAAATTAATCCAAACAAATTATTATTAAATAATTTAAGCACAAAAATGTTTTCATTAAAATGAAGTTAGTTCATGGTAAAGTTAAAAAAAATGAAAAATTGTATAACTAGGTAGTTTATAAAGAATATATCACTAACAGAGAAAGTAATTTTTTTATATTTTTACATATTATGTGTATAATAAGTAAACCACAAAGTTTTTATTTTATTAAAAAAATGGCACCATTGTCCAGAAGACCAAAGAAAATGAGCATTTATTTACATAAATAATGTGGTTCTAGTTAAATCATGATAGTTTGTAAGAGAAAATAATCTTGTATATCTTTATAAATGATATTTTAATCGAATCTTAACATGAAAAATACTAAACAATCATTAATTAAACATTAAAATGTGACCAATACTAAAACTCATATAAAACACACGTATTTCGTCAATTAATAAGAAAATCATAATTTTTTAGACTTCTTCCATCTCTTATACTTATTTAAGTGTAAGTGTGTATAGATTCGTTCTACACTTGCTTTTATTTTATAAAACAGTCCACAATTGATAAAAAAAAATCGACTTGTTGCTAGCAAAAAACTTGCGATATTTTAAATGTTTTGATCCGTGATAAAACTACACACCCTTAAAACTATATTTACTAAGCACTAAAGAAAAGTATGAAACGGCCAAGCACATACCTAATAGAGTTTAAATAACACGTGATTTTCCGCACATTTAGATCATATTATGTATATTAAAAAACAAAATGTAAAAGGATTATTACATTATTCTTGCTCATAAAATACAACAGTTTAATGTAGTTAAGCGACAATTCCATTAGATTGAAAACAATTTAAACACAATAGAAAATAATTGATACATTTAAACTAAAAAGAACTTCTTATTTAATTAATATTGTGCAATTTGAGAAAATTGAAATTGAAAATACCTAAATGTTATAAAAATTGGATGTAATTTACATTTAAGCATATCATTCATTGTATCATGTACTAGCTATATCGCCTATTATTCGAATTTAATGAAAACAAAAAAGCGTCTGACAATTTCTTTTTTCCAGCATCTCTTGGTTAATACATTTACTTAAAACTAATGTAAATGTATGAGACCAAGAGGGCAAGGGAAAATTTTATAAATTATTTATAACAAGGGGTTTGTAATAGAATTGTGACCATATCGCTCTAAACACCAAAAGCGACCCTTTCTCACTGTCTGTGCGAGTGTATAGTACTTTTTCTTATTTCATTTCCCATTTAAGTTGGAGGGTAATAAAAGAGGTATAAAAGTTTCTTGTTTTAAAATCAATAGAAATATCTAACACTGATGACCTTATAAGTTAGGTAGTGTGTATGTTTTATGTGTGTTATAAAATGTAGGTTGCGTTTTGCACGACAAATGTAGAACTTGAAGAAGAAGGAATTCTACAAATCGATGTTCACAATTCTAATACGGAATTATCCTTCCATTAACTATTAGTAAAATATTTAATACATTCATATAATTAATATAAACACGTCCTAGTACCATAATACTTTAAAGTTTAATTTGATTCCGTATTCCATTTGCGTAGGATTTTGTTGTTTTTACATTTTCATGAAACACCTTATTTGTTGGGGTGCTGTGTGTGTGCGGTCACGCCATCCTCAGTGTATTTAGCACGAAAATTCGATGTTAAATGCAGTGAAGTGGTTGTGTATACCGTACGTAAATTGTAACATTTCGAGCCAATTTCTGTTTAATTTCTTTAAAATATTATTTTGTTGTGTATCAATATTGATATGTATGTTCTGGTAACAAAATATGTGATTTATAACATATAAAGTTGTAAATGTGTTTTGGAACCTTGGATTGTCTATTCAATATTTTTCTACTTACATTACAATGTAAGACATATTATGATAATCTTGGTGTTTTATTATTATACGTCATGTTAAATATGGTGCTTTATTTGTTACCTTTTTAATCAACAAGGGTATAATATAAATAACAACATGCAAAATAAATTAATATATGCAGTAATGCAATTACTGGCTCACATTGTTTTTGAATATAATATTTGCGAGATGTTATTGTGCATGAAAGGTGAAAATAAAGCACTGTATATTTATTTGAAATAAAAAAATATATTTAAAAGTGTATAAATACATAGATGTAAGTGCTTTCATTTTCCAAAAAAAAAGCAAAATTCTATATGAAAACACTTACACATTGGGAATACTTATGAGAGTATTTAAGGCATTTATTGTATTACACACAGATAAAAATCTTCGACTAAATTTAAGGAAAATAAATTGTAAGAGGCCAGAGACAATTTCTTAGGGATATATTTAATATATAAGTATATTAATTAATACATTATTGATGGCAGATAATCTTTTTATCACTAAATATTATGACAATTAAAAGATTACTTATTTCAATCATTGTTTGTTCTTTTTTGTATGTATATTAGTGTGTGAAATTGCGAATGATTGTGTGAAGGTGTGACTGCAGGATTTTATGTTTTTTTTTTCTGTTGGGTATGTGGTATGGGTGTGATAATTAGAGAGAGCTTTTAGTGATAAAAGAAAAACTTTTGAGTATACAGGAAGTGGCATTAAAGTGGGGCGATTGCAAAAAACGGTACTCTAGTCATGGGAAAACAGAATAGCAAACTCAAGCCCGAGGTATTGGAGGATCTCAAACAAAATACTGAATTTTCAGGTTAGTCCTTTTATATTTTAAGTAGTTTTAGTAATTTGTTATGTAAAATTTTATTCATCCCACTTTGTAAACTTTGTAATATGTCTTCTTTTGTTTGATTACATTTTTACTGTCTCGCCTCCTGTGTGTTAGACGCTGAAATTCAAGAATGGTACAAAGGGTTTCTAAAGGACTGTCCTAGTGGCCATTTATCAGTTGACGAATTTAAGAAAATTTATGGTAATTTCTTCCCATATGGGGATGCTAGTAAATTTGCAGAACATGTATTTCGCACGTTTGATGCAAATGGTGACGGCACTATTGACTTCCGGGAGTTTCTATGTGCATTGTCTGTTACATCTCGAGGAAAATTAGAACAAAAGCTAAAGTGGGCTTTTTCAATGTACGACCTAGATGGCAATGGATACATATCACGACAAGAAATGCTTGAAATTGTCACAGTAAGTTATTTGATTTCAATTGTACATACTTATATACATATATAGTACTTTCTTTTATATTAATTTTACATTTCGTATTTAAAACAAATGTAAATGAGAGGAAATTGAATTTTATATTAAAGTGTAGAAATTTGTAGAGAAGAGCTTTTTAGACGAAAGAGAAGTGAAATAAGGCAGAATGGAAGGCTGTTAATGAAAATGCCATTCAAAGAAAATTTATGATAGTTCGCATTAATTGATTTTAGTTAAAAACTCTTTTAATCAAGAAACTAAATAGACTTGAATTTATATATTCTATGTCGTTTTTTATAAATAATTTCAGGCGATATATAAAATGGTTGGGTCGGTAATGAAAATGCCAGAAGATGAGAGTACACCGGAAAAACGTACCGATAAAATCTTTCGACAAATGGATCGTAATAAAGATGGCAAATTAAGCTTAGAAGAATTTATTGAAGGAGCAAAAAGTGATCCATCGATTGTACGGCTGTTGCAGTGTGATCCACAGGCTCAGTAGCCGATCGGCTATCGGTCTAAATATTCAAAAAAAATATTATATACATATATAAAAGAAAACAAGACTTTTTCATCTTAAGTTGTGTACTAACCATTCTTATGTGATCGCGGGGTACCCGCTTAAACATCCCGGTTCATTAAACTGTTAAGTAATTATAATAATATATAAAAAAAACATATATACAAATTTAAATTTTTTACATTAGAGAAAATAATATGAAAATACTCGAGTTGAATTGAAAATTCTTGGATATAATAAATAAGAGTGTTGACAATTATTGAGTAGCACACTTTTAGGCCTGTTAAATAAAAATGAGAATATAAAATATTACTTATATACTTGATTATTATACATACATATATATTTATGTACATCACATTATTTTTTTCATCAACCGTGGATTGTTAATGCTCATCCTCGCATAGTTTTAGTATGAGTTATATAAGCTAATAATTAATTTAAATGAAAAAAAATTCTCTTACCCAATAAAAAGTTTCATCATGAATTGTATGTATTCCCTATCAATGTACAAGCTGGACATTTGTTGCTGAATTTATTGTTTAATTAAATGATAGCGTTTCGTTCGTATTAGTTTGTATGCTTTTAATATTAATCGATATATTTAATTAGTTTTTTTTATATAAGCAACTGATTAATTGTCTTCCATAAAAGTTTGAGAGAACAACAACTGATTTTCATATGGATGTTTTTTCTGTGTTTCTATATGTAAATATTTTGATTTCAAGAAAAAGTAAAGAAATGCGTTTAGTTTTTTAAGAGCTGCAACGAGATACAGCAATAAAGTCCAGCTGGAAAAACAATGGAATTAAATTAAAGCACTCCCGTCTCTCTTTACTCTTATTATCATTAGTATTCATAAGTATATCAATTAAATGTTACTGTTTTGAAAGTTTTTATGTAATTCGAAAAAAGTTGACTTGTAGATGGTATATTTTATTGTTCCAAAAAAAAGTTATTTATCTCGATGGTAATTGGTGCTTAAACTTTGAATGGACTCGATGGTTCACACGGCCAAGTAACATTCAATTTTGTAGTAGAATGTATGAAAATTAGAAGACTTGGCACTTTGGCCGTATAACCATTAGTTCACCCGCTCTTCACCTGTCCTTTACACTATATACTCTAATTTCCAGATCTTTTGTCACATTTACTAAACGATAAGTCCAAATAAGTGTGTCCACCATCCCACATCTAAAGTGGTTCTAATTGTTTGACTGAATTTGAATTTGATGGATGTTTATTTATGTTGATTAGTAAGTTATAAATGTTAGTTCATTCGATAGTATTACTAGTATTTTCTTAAAAAAAATAGTAAGTAAATAAACTGAAATCAATTATTGTATTATAGCTGTGAAGGCAGGTGTTTTCTCCTCTTTTTGCACTATTACTACTTTCGACTTGAACTGGATGTGTTCGATAATTATTACATATAAAGTAATATAGAATAAAAAATTTAACGTACTACAGATATTATAATTATACAATGATATTTATAGTTTGTTTTTTTGAGAGAAAAAAATTGTTTTATGCGCATCAAATCGAGGCCTAAACAATGAATTTCCTTGTAATAATTCTAGTCGTTTTATTGATGATATTTATGATTTAAATTGATTGTATTTCGGAACAGTTTATAGGCCATCGCACAAATGTGAACCAAAAATTAAAGAAAACAAATGGATGAATATGAAACAGTACGTGGCAAGCACACCGAACATGTCTTGATCTTCCCATGTCTTATGCGAAATGTGGTTTTAATGATCAATACTTTACTTGTCTATTACATGTAATATCAAAAATAAATTTGCTGATGCATTAATAAACACCTTCTTTTATTTAATTAATAAAACACTTTAACTTGAACAAAACAACACTTAATATTTATTAAAACCAAAAAATCGTTTTACAAAATCGCTAATTTGGAGCTTCTTCTGCTGAAACTTTCCTTTAAATAATGACTATGCATTATGCCGCTAATACGAGATCTTGTTACTAATTTTGTGTCTTCTAGGGTTCTATCGAAAGCCTCCACTTTGTATAGTGGATGACTGTGGGAGCGTAGAACGCGTTCAGCCCAAGTTTGAGCCCTCGGTATTTCTCTGCGAATCCCTTTCCTGCGACTTTCCAACACTTCAATTACATCATCGTAGTAATTTTGTCGGTAATCGTACAGATATTTGTATTGGAGAAATTTTGGCCTGCAAAAAAAATAGCACTTTGTCAAAAAAAGAGCGAGAAAAAAAATTAGACTATTTTAAATGCAAAAACAATTATTTATAAATAAATCATCTTACGTAGTTTTTACGGCAATAAATTAATGTCATCAACATTTGTAGTAGAGGTGATTAAAATATATATACTACTTAATGCCATTAATAATTGGCACAGTATCAACAATCTCTAAACAATGGTTTAAAGGTAACTGAAAATGAAACGAATTTCAATGTGTTGGTATTTATTTATTTCCTTAATAACTTTCACAATTGAACGTCAAATACACTGTTATATAATTCATATTTTGTTAATATAGAAGACGGGAATAGCGTCTATTAAAGTAAGCTTTACTGTGATGCACTTGGAAAGCGCCACTTCGTCTAGTTCTCTCTACTAATGTTTTATCTTCCAGTTTTCGTCTGAACACCTCGTTTTGGTTTATTCTGCTAGCATAAGTGCGGAGTGCCCTTTCTGCCCAAGTTTGTGCTACAGGTACGTCTCTGCTGATACCTTTTTGTCTTTTATCCAAATAATCGATCACATCATCGTAGTAATTGTGTCTGTAGTCATATAAATATCTATACGGCAAAAACTTTGGCCTGAAATACACAAGCGAAATGAAAAGCTTATTTCAAGGTGGACGAATTCGAAATGGATTTTCAACATACAAATGTTTAATAATGCATGAAGGTATGCTTATGTTTCGTTTGAATTGAGCGATTTTAAAGTGGGAATTTACAAAAAGCCAATTATAAAATAAACTAATTAAGCCCCAAAGGGAGTTGTATAATGTAAAACTATTCATAGAGAGAATAATTAAGAAATAAAAAGCTTAAAATAATTCCGTTTGTTAGAAACAAAGTTAATCTAAGAATATAACTAAATAGAAGAACAGTAAAGCGAAGTATTATGTAGGATTTAGGATAAAATCAGCATGTTGCAGTTTGGCTCTAAAAGTTGCATAGCTGAATCACAAAATTTGCATTACAGTTTAGTAACTTGTGCACTTAAACTAATTGTGTTTAAATGAAAATTAAAAAAATACTTACCTTATCTCTTTTGAAAAAATCACTTTATATCCTAAATCCTACGTTATTCCGAAATCGATTTTGTATTTTGGCTAATTAACATGAATGTACGTTTCTGAAAGATGTAAATTGAAGAATATACAGGTATGTAACTTAATGTATAACTATTTGTGTAGTAAGACCTATAGCCTTGTTAGATTATTTGTAGAGAACAATAGGCATCTCGTGTTGACTTCCTAATTATAGAGCACCATTATGCAACGCTACAACCTAGTACTTTAATTACCTTAGTAGTTGTACCGTTTCAAAAAAACGGCCCAAATTACAAATTTCATGTGGGTGCAATTTCGAAATTTCGAAATAAAATTAGACGCCTAGCTAATTTGCCATAAAATTACTCGAAATTGTGAAGGCGAATAGATTGTTATAATAAAGGATGATGTTGACTCATTATGTTTCAACAAAACAAAAATAAATTTACCTTATCCAATGTTTAAATAAAATTAGTTTGTCGGGATCCAGGAACTCGTCCTCGGCTTCCTCCCTTTTTTCGGGCCCAGGCGCTGCAGCGGCGGGCGCTTCTCCTTCCGCTGCCGGGGCAGCATCCGCGGCTGCTGGAGCAGCTGCAGCAGCAGGCGCAGCAGCAGCTGCTGGTTCCGGTTCATCGGCGGCACTAGAGAACCAGTCATCATTGTCGTCTGCCATGATCTACAAATCGAATTTACACTACAAGGTACACAAAACTGCAATTAGACTCACATTTGATTTTATTGTTCGCAGAGATGTGACTTGTTTGTTAAAAAATTTTCAAAAGCTCAATGGTGCAAACAACAGAGAAGTTTTAAATGGATTTCTAGTACCCCCCGCCAAAAAACGACACGCTTCTTGCCAATCACAAAACTCTCCTTTATATAAATGCTGTTTTGCCATTGTAACTTTTAGCCCCACTGAAACATCACACAACACAATGATCTCTAAATAGCGAAATATTCTCGATTCTAGGCATAATAGTATTGTAGAAATTAATTAGTTCCTTGTGGAATTGAAAAATGGCCCACTAAAATAGATAAATGTTAGTCTATTAGAAAGATGCATCTTTTGGAGGCTGGATAAAATTAGTTTGCTGTTTTTCGAATGGAAGGCCCAACAATTTATTTAATAAATAATGAATGAGATTTGCACAAACATGTGTAATTTGAAAATGTTTCATGACAGAGATATTCAACTGATGCGTTACATAGTATAAAATCAACAATTTTTGTACGTAGAGAGAAATAAAAATATTTGTCTCAGTTCATTTTGTAATGATGGTAATTTGTCAAATGAAAATAACTGGTAGAGGTTTATTTATGTGTGCGCTTTTTCGAACTTATTATCGATTTCCAAATATTTTCCAACCTGTAGAACTGTTTGTTTAAGGGTGTTGGAGTTTAGGTGCGGTTAATGTTAATTAAATTTTTAATGGAGCAATTTACACAATACTGCAGGTTTAATTGCAAATGTTAATGTCAATAAAGTAATTTATTATATAGTTTGGCAGTAAACGTAAAAGTTGGCAGGCGTATTATTAGTTACATTAGCTTACCTACACACAAATAGTTTAAGCTAATACTTGTATTTTATACAGGGGTGTAAATTATTGGACAATTAGAGTGAGAGTAATTTATTATTAACGAGATCCAGTTCTTGTTTTTAGATCAAATTAAGCATGCAAAAGATGTGAGTTGGCCACCAAATACGTGAGGTGTGAAAAGTTTGGCATTTAATTGACTGAAATGTAAACAATTGCTTTGTCAACACCATTCAACCAACGCATATGATGATTTTTATTTGTAAAGAACATAATTTGAATATCACAAACACATATGCCATGCTTGTTAACTTTAACACTTTAAGATAGACAGAAAAAACACACGCGATTGAGAATATTCTTTGGCATGATTAATATTTATTATTTATAAATGAATCTATGTGCAAAGTTTTATAATCATCCTATACTTGAACGTTATAAGACTCCAATAATTAAGTCCTGTGTTGTGTTTAACGCTTTTCCTATTGGAATGTTACCAAAAACTTTTCAAGGAAAAATCTGAACAACCAAGTTACAAGAACAAAAATGTTAAAATTACAATAACAATTAATTTTCAGTTTGAAATTAAATTGTTTCTTTCTAAATTTATAAGACAGTGAAAAGATTTATTGTTTGTAGATTTGTTTTTCAGCGCAGTTGTGTGTTCAGGAAAATTTGGGTAAAAATGGCACAATTCTTATTTTGATTAAATTATGTAAATATTAAAGGAATATTCAATGTAACACGTGCCACTGATTTTCAGCCCCCAAAAATCGATTAGGTATCCAACTTAAAAACTACAAGTAAGTGATTACATACTTGTTGAAAACTATTTACAGACGTAAAAGTCCCTCAAAAACCCCCCGTTTGCGACGTAATTTCTTTGTGTTTGCTTTGAGTTTGCATGAAAATACATTAAATCCATTTCGCTACTTAGACAACAATTTCAAAGTGCCTCCTAATATAATTACCGAATTTTAATGCATTCAGACGCATCTTATTCCATTTCGCGCTCCCCTCTAATCGTAAACAAGTCAAATAAAACACTTCTGAAAATTTCAATACATAGGAAAAATCCATTTTATTATTTCATGTTCATATTTCATAACAATGTAACTGTACATTTTGTTAATGTATTAATTTAAAATCGCACAGATTTCTTCTCACTTCTTGCCGAGAAGCTAACAGACTTAACAGCTTGCGTTGAGCTTGTCTCCTCCTCATTTTCAGCAACGAGCGCCTTCAGTCTGGCTAATCTACGCTCTCTTGTCGCTTGTTTTTCAGCAAGTGCAGCCATTTCATCTTCAATATCAGTAAGCCGTTCTCTCGATTGTCTGGCCCTAATCGATGCTGCACTCTCTCTCTCCTCCACAATAGGCACCGGTGTAAATTTACTCAATTCCGCACCTGCTTCCTCCAACAGCAAACGAGAGCGACGCTTTAAAGCGACCTCATCGTCCAAAGCTCTCCTGGAACTATCGGTAATGCCGACAGTGTCCAACAACTTCTCTGTCCTGTCAATCAATCGGTGTGATTTCAAATTGCTCGAAGTACTCTCCAAATCAACATCATCAATAATGGATACTTTCTTATTGGCGCGAATCCGTTTTAAAGCAGCTGCAGTCTAATAAAGGAAATGCAAGAAATTATTAATGACTACTACTGTAATGTGGCATCAGTCACTATTTAACATCTATTTTTTGTTATCAAACACGCAACGGGATAGAGAGCAGTTGTTTGTGCTTTTCCTGAATGTTAAAAGACAATTACACATTTTACAACCAAATACGGCGCACCTCATCTTCGAAACCATTCTCTAGCGCTTCAGCAGCAGCGGCCACTTTGTATCCAATTCGGGTGTCGAAAATGTTCTCTTCGGTGATGCGTTTTTCAGCTCGTCTACGGGACGTCGCCAGATCTTCCTCAGCAAAGGCAGCCGCATGACGTTCGGCAATGTCAGCCGCAAGGGTGGATGGGGACTGGGTTGGTGGTGTTGAAGACCTTCCGGAGTATTTGCGGTCCAGACGGTCCAAAGCGGATTTGTAGTAGCTCTCGCCGATGTTGTAGTTTACGTCATAGACGCGGGTACGTGGTCGACTGAAGATTGTTCGGCTGGACATAATTGTGTCTGCAAACAAAAAAATACGTACATACCTAATTATCGGACACACATACCTGCCATGCTAGGAAATAGGTTGTTTATTTTCGTACATAGTGTTATGTAATTTATGTGCATGAAAACATGACTTGAAATGAAAATAAATTGATTGGGTAAAAATAAAGTGCGGTATTTTTTTGGGAAAAACATACAAGAAAGTCAATAAAAACATGAGATTATTTTCATTGAAGGTCTATAAAAATAAAATCAGAGTAACAGCATTTGAACGCGACTGAATAAGTGTGTATAGTATTTTTGTTAAAAATACGATTTTAATTGTTTGGCAGATTTTTTGCCAACATGCAAGCGAGTTTATTTAATTTTAAAAATAACTGAAACAATAAAAATGCAAATAAAAATTGTTCGGTTTGTTTTGTGTGGATTTCTCTAATCTCTTGCTCTTTTTTGGCAACATCCGATTTAATAATGTTTCAATGCCAATTGCACGCTGAATCTTAGAAAATAGATTCATATTTATCTAGTTTAGTTATTTTTTGGCTGTGAATTTGCCGGTTACACGTTGAAGAAGAATGTGGTAATTAGCTAATTGGATGAGTTATCAGATAATAGGCACCTAAATCACCATAAGAAGTTCCCAAATCCCGATTTAAAGATAGAACTCAAGCCATTGCCTTGCTCTACAAACTATAATTAGCAGGAAGGCATGGCCCGGGTAATGTTTTATGTTATATGATTCCAATAACTTCCAATTTATTAGACCAAACATGAGCAATGCGTTAGTTCGCTTTCAATTACCAAAATAATAGGAAAATTTATGATTATGAAGTGAATTTTGAATCTATATTTTAAATTTATTAACTAAATGATGTAAATGTTTATTCGTGTTAAAAGATGATGGCCTAATTTTTGCTAATTAGTTTAAAATTAAAGCATATATTCATCAAATACTGAAATTGCAGGTGTTTTATGTTAATTAGGACAAAAGTTTCGAATTAATTGAGAAGCGCAAACCGGTAAAGATTCGCACACTTATTTGGTTTTCATAATAAACATATGTAGTCTTAATACATATTTACAGAATAATTTAATTATTTAATTAGTTTAGAAATCAATAACTAATCTTAACAATATTATGTCTTACCAATTATTGGAAATATGTTCAATTGGAAATTGAACCACTACACTTAAGGCGCTTATTAATGTCGAAATGAGATGGCATCAGATCACCAATGCTCCCACCAAAATGCAATGTACCCACTCGTTTTATATTTTTAAATTTATTTATATTAGTGTATACATTATATTTGATAATCGACGAAAATAATACAAAAATATAGCTTATTACAAATTTCTCTAAAATTAAATTTTTTTCTCAATAAATAATTGCAACTAAAATTGTTGTAGCTTTCATTAGAATGACTTTTGAATGAGTTCCAAGGGTACTTTAAATATGTTATCGATAACATGAATTTCAGAAAATTGCGCTTTTTGCAAAAAAATCGAAAATATTTGAAACTTTAGCGCGCTTTACACGCTGCTTTTTCATTGGTGGCTCCACAAAGCTTTCTTTCTGCCAATGAACTTTCGGCCTGTTTTGCTGTCTGTTGTCAAAAAATAAACTGTCATATCCCTTATTTTATAAATCAATTAAAATAAATAGAATTTTTAATACAAAAATCAATTTTAGAAGCAAATTTTATAGAATATAACTAAATATAGAAATGGAGGTTGTGTAAGTATTAAAATTTTACCTATTTATGATATAATTCGATTGTTTTTGGAAATCTAACCCTAATGGTGATTTCAGTTCCACCGAATCTGAACGTTTATCCAAAAGTCCAAATGGTAATTCACCAAAGAAGAAACATAAAAAAGAACATAAACACAAACATAAAAAACATACGATTGAAAAGGTGGAAAAGTCGCGAAAACACAAAAAGCATAAAAAACATAAACGATCCTCCGAAGATAAAAGTGACAAAAACGACAGATATACACCTGAGTTAACTACAAAATCAACAAAAAATGATAATGATAAAGTTGTGAATGGTAATGATTCGGTTGAAATTGTGAAGAACCAAGTAGACAAAGTTGTTGAGGTAACTAAAAGTGACCCTGATGAAGTTGTTAGTTTTATATCTGCAGGCTTAACAAATAAACATTCACTTGAAGTAATTTCATCTGAAAGTGAAGATGAAGTGGTGCCAGAAATTGATTGTGATAGTGATGCAATCAATGTGGATGTTATTGAGGCGGACATGGATCTAGAAGAATTGATGAAACAAAAAGAATTGCTTCAAGCGCAATTAGCCAAAGCTGAAACGGAAAGTTCGGCAAGTCCTGATGTACAAAATGCTAACAAGAACGGTAAACCTGTCGAAGATGAAGTGATTCTTCTAGATGATTCCGATGAATCATCCAGTGATATAGGTAAGTTTTGTAAAATCCTCTTAAATTACAACCTATCAAACAAATTCCCTTGAAGTTCCAGTAAAAAAGCGTAAACATACAATCAATAGTGAACGAAAAGTGATTATAACTGAAGTCCTTGTAAAGGATGACCCTAAAAAGCATAAACGTGATCATAGTAACATCGATCATCGCGATAGAATTAGCAAAACTAACGAAGACCATTCACATCGTACTAGTAGACAGCACACTCGCCATTCACCTGTTGTAAAACGATCCCGGGATCGTTCACCGTCCCACACAAAGGAACGAGAGTACCACAAGGTACGAGAGAGAGTCCGTGAACGCCATCGATCTCGCGAACGGGAACGAGACCGTCGATCTCTATCAAGAGATCGAAAGTATGGCGGGCGAGATATTCGTCGATTTGACGATAGACCGAACAGAGATCGGTATGGAAGAATCATACGAATTCGGTCCAGATCTCGAGAAAGGAAGCACAGAGAGTACCATAAAGCGAAATCGGTAAAACAAGACAAGTTCAAAGACTCTTTGAGTGAAGGAATGAAGAATAGAGCAAGTAGTGATAGTAGTGATGTGGATATCGATATTGATTTGAATGAGGATGAAGATGATGAACAGGCTATTATTGAGAAAAGGCGAAAACAGCGAGAAGAATTGTTAAAGGTTAGTAAAAGGATTGAATTTTGTAAGTGTATCGGGATTTATGTTCGTGTGTTTTTTTATATAGAGGTTGGGTGGTCAAAGTGAAGACTCCAACACAAACATATCAATGCCTTCTCCCTCACCTGAAAAGGAGATTAAAGAGTCAGATGAGTCAACTATAAAGGAATGCTATAAAAATAATGAGAAAAGTACAATGGAAACAAATACCGAAGAATCATTAACGCCTCCTTTATTGCCTAGTATGAAGGTGATGGAAAAAGAGAATCCAAAGGAGAATGACAAAGATTTGAAAGTAAAAAAGAATGATTGGGATATGTTCGCTGATCAGGATATATTTAAAGAAAATACAAGCGTATGTTTACATTTATTAGTAATTAAATGTGTTAATTATGTTCTTTTTTTATTAGTCACCTAGTGCAATTGTGCACAAAGGCAGTGGAGCTGAGAATCCTGCTTTAACTGACAACTGGGACGATGCAGAAGGTTATTATAGAGTTCGAATTGGTGAAATATTGGATTCACGTTATATGGTTTATGGTTACACTGGCCAAGGGGTGTTCAGTAATGTTGTACGTGCCAGGGACCAAGTTAGAGGTAACCAGGATGTCGCCGTCAAAATTATTAGAAACAACGAAATCATGTAATTCAAATACTGATTGTTATAAATAACAAAATGGTGTAAAATCTTTTTGCAGGCATAAAACTGGTTTGAAAGAATTGGAGATATTGAAAAAATTAAATGATGCCGATCCAGATGACAAGTTGCATTGTTTACGATTAATTAGACACTTTTTTCATAAACAGCATCTATGTATGGTTTTTGAACCATTGGCTATGAATTTGAGGGAAGTGCTGAAAAAGTATGGAAAAGATGTTGGATTGCATATAAAAGCAGTACGTAGTTACACGCAGCAATTGTTGTTGGCGCTGAAATTGTTGAAGAAAACTGGTATTTTACATGCTGGTTAGTATTTGAAGGGATTCTATAAGAGTTTAGTGTATAAAATGTTTGTGATTTTTTTTTTGGTAGATATCAAACCTGATAATATTTTGGTAAATGAAAGTAAATTAGTATTGAAATTGTGTGATTTTGGGTCGGCTTCGAAGGTGAATGAAAATGAAATAACACCGTATTTGGTGTCACGATTTTATAGATCACCGGAAATTATTCTGGGAATTCCATATGATTATGGGATTGATATGTGGTCGGCAGCGTGCAGTATTTACGAACTGTATACAGGACGGATAATGTTTTCCGGTAAAAGTAATAATCAAATGTTGAAGTTTTTTATGGATTTAAAGGGAAAGTTTCCGAATAAAGTAATAAGGAAGGGAGCGTTTAAAGATCAACATTTTGATGGTAATTGCAACTTTTTGTATCATGAAATCGATAAGGTCACTGAGAGGGTAAGAAATTGATTCACGGTTTGATTTTTTTTTATTTGAATTTTGTTTGTGGATTCAGGAGAAAGTCGTGGTGATGTCGGTGGTGAAGGTGACTAGAGATTTGCAAACTGAATTGGTTGCTGGTCAAGCTTTGCCTGCAGATCAACTTCGAAAAGTAACTCAACTTAAAGATTTGTTGGAGAAGGCATTAGCTATTGATCCTGCGAAACGAATTAGTCTGAATAATGCTCTCACCCATCCATTTATACAGGACAAGATTTAATAATCTGGTTTTTCATAGTGAGGTAAAAGCATCAGGAAAAAACAAACAAGATTTATTTTTATCAAAAAAAAAACTGTTTTGCTTTTGATCGTTTACATATAAGAAAAAATATTCGAAATAAATGCGGTTGATTAATGAAAATTGATATAATATTTTAATACAATTCTTAAAAATAGACCCTGATCTTGTTACTGATTGGTAAAAATACACGTAAAAGAAAAGAAAAACAATACGCAAAGAAACTAAATTTGTGGCAATTTATATTAAGTTGAATTGAAATAAACATGTAAATTCCTAATAATTATATTGTGATTTTTTTTATTCATGTGACAATAAAATACCTGACTTATTTGTTTGTTTAGAATGCTTTATTGCACGTTTATTTTTTTTTGTTGCAGAATACCGAAAAGGATTTTCTTCGAGGGATAAATAAAACTTGCACTAAACGATAAGAGAAATTAATGATTTTATCTTAAGGTACACCGAAATGACGGGAACATGATTTTATTTATTAATTTTGTTGCATATCCAAACAACAAAGTCAACTTGTTTGTTATGTAAATTATTGTTGTTTGGGAATGTAGCTACATACACATGTTTTCTTTTCCTTCATTCGCTTTGAAAATTATTAATGCTAAATTTTTTTCAGCAGAACTGCTGAGAGGTGACGTAATGGAAAGTTAACAAAAACAGAACAAGTGCGTATTTCTGTACACAGATGTTATTAAAAATGAAATTTAAGCTTTATGGCTTAAGTGCGAAGTTTAGTAAGTTGTTGATTTACGATTATGACTTGGCTTTTATACAAAAAACAATTAATGCGCTTTTGTTCATTCAAAATGTGTGAAAATGTTTTGAATGATTCCAAAAGTCCTTTATACCCTTCTAAACTAGAAATTTAAACTTCATTTTCTTTTAAAATTCAACCGAAGACTGTGAAGTAAACAATTCATCTTCGTATATACATATATTTATTTTCTTTATTTTATATTTAATACAGCACTAGACTATGTGATAAACACTTTGTTCCTAGATAGGTGTATAATTCCGAGGAAAAAAGGTAAGTAACGTTCTTCAAAGAGTACGGATTTTATATTCAAACAAATAACATATAAATAAATATTTGAACAGTCAACTAATCTCCTAACATTTTTTTCTCAATTACCGTGAACATATTATGTTGTATGTTTTTTTAAATGCTGATAAGGATGTCAAATTTAATCCCTGGGTGAAGGATGGAATTGCGCAATCGTTTTTGATAATTGCGTTGCAACAGCTTGAGAAGAACATGCTAAAACCCTTCTCGATAAACGATCAATTGGTCCACCTGAAGGGTCGATCACCACTCCACCAGCTTCAGTTACTAATAATTCACCAGCAGCGATATCCCAAATGTGAATACCGAACTCGAAATAGGCTTCAGCAGCCCCACATGCCACCATTGCTAGATTTAAAGCAGCTGAACCTAAAGCTCTCAATCTACAAAATTGGAATAAGATGTTGTCATTATTTGAATTTGGAATCGTTTATACCCGTGAACTTTGGGCATTAATATCTTCTGATTCTCCAGCACAACTCTGGACTTTTCTGGATCTCTACTGGTACCAAATTCCAGCATGATTAATGATTCAGACAGTTCAGTTTTCCCTGACACTGTTATAGGTGTACCATTTAGGAACGCTCCTTTACCTTTACGAGCAGTGAATAATTGTCCAAGTGAAGGATTATAAACAATCCCGATTTCCGGTATTTGGTTAATGAACAGTGCAATAGAAACACAAGAATGTGGAAAACTGTGTACAAAATTCATGGTGCCGTCGATAGGGTCTATAATCCATGTTGGAGCGTTTGTTAAATTACATTTTGCACCGCCAGACACCGATTCTTCTCCAATAAATTTGTGTTCAGGAAATTGTTTACCTAATCCATCTATTAAGAGTTTTTCCACTTGTTGGTCAGTTTCAGTCACTAAATCAATATCACTAGATTTGATTTCGACAGATTTGTTTCGATTAGAGGATTTCTCCTTAATTAACTGCGAAAATTATTAAGGTAACCTCAAAATGTGGATTTTATGTTTTTGTAATAATATAAAAATTTACCTCGCCTGCAGCCTTCGTTAATGTTAATACAGCTTCGTAATAACTGTCTAGATCACTGGTACTGGTCATTTTTTTTTGTTATTTAAAAACAGTTACAAATTCTTGGGAAATTATTAGGAGACTGATTTTTAGTTTTCAAAACACAAACACCCTGTCTTTTATAATTATCGGTGAAATTGGAACTACTGATGATCAGTGGTAGTCACATATAAATAAATACAAACGAACTACCAGTCGACAAATTGAATTTTTAAATTTAAATTTATTTAGTACAATATATGAATCTCAGAAAAATATTAAATCTATTTAAATATTATATTTATTAAATTATATTTATTGTGAATGTAAAATTGTGTGCTTTATAATCATAAGCTCAAAATGTTAAAAAATCAATTTTGATAATTTCCAAGAAAAGCTCCACAATTTGGACAATTGTGTCGGGTACTAAGACAAGAATCCACAAAATATGGAATTAAACAGCATCCGAAAAAACATCTGAAAAAATTCAGGTATAAGCATAATGTCGTCATAATCAATAATGCCTTCTCTTAAGTCTCACCCGAAGACACACAAAAGTAATGCCATTACGTGAGTCTTGAAATTTGGAATCTTTTTAGTCTGCGTTTGAATGTTCTCATGACAAAAGGGACACGTTATCCTCTGTGGATCAGGGCCTAATGCGATATTTATAGGACGAGCTGCAATATCCACACAAAACCAAAAAGATTGTAATTTTTGAACAATAAACTTTCTATTAATTAAATTGAAGTAAAATTAAGAATTAATTTGAGACCTGCTTGAACATTTTGTTGTTGCGCCCCTTGTGTTTGGTTTTTTGATGCCATAATTATTTTGACAAATAATAATGTAGTTCATCCTGTGACTTATGCACACACGATTTTTAATAATGACTTAAGTACATACATATGTATATCATATATTTTGAAAATTGTTTCATCTTATTTTTAATTAATAATATATAATTAATACAAATACATATATTAATTCTATAGTTTTAATGCATAAATTTATACTTTAAATTACAATTATTGCGAACGTTATTTGAATGGGAAAAAGGGAGTTGTATTATTTACATTTAAATCTGAATAACTGAAAGATTAACAATCTTATTTGGATTCAAAAATCTGTTTTTGAATGAAGTCCTTCTTTTTAAGTAATATTTCGTAAATTCCTTTCTATTTAGAGATAATTAAAGGTTGAACGTGAATTTGTGAATTACAAAAAAAGATAAGAATACAAATTATCATTATAGATATTAATAACTGGATCTGAGTGCTGATTAAAATGGAAAAAACAGACATCATATTACAATATAAAAAATATATATAATTTCATTCAACAAATATTTGTAAAATACAATGAAGATTTTGTCACTCAGACTTATTTTCTACAATATTTGTTGCAATGGTGCAATATTTATAGTCTACAGTGTGCATTTTTATTGGTCTAAGTGCATCATATTGTAGACATATAAATTCAAAGTGATAAAAAAACTGTACCCATATACGTTAGCATTAGCAATACGAACAAAAATAGGATTCCTCATAGGTATAGATAAGATAAAGTTGATATAAAATACCCTAATTTGAATATTCTCCAATGAAAGCTCCACAGTTTGGACAACTGTGTTGGGCACTCAGACAAGAATCCGTACAATATGGAATGCAGCAGCAACACCAACATCTGTAAAATAATAAAAAGATATCAGTAGATGGATGATTAATAAAATCTATATATTTTTTATCTTAATTCTTACCCAACGACACATAAGAGTAAAGCGATTAAATGAGTCTTTGTGGATGGTTCTTTTTTAACACTCGTTTGAACGGGCGAATGGCAAAAAGGACATGTTATCCTTTGCGAATCAGGTCCTAATACAACAACTGGGGGTGGTGGTGGCACACCCTCAAATCCTGAGAGAAAAAAATAATTTTTTTATTATAGATTATTATATGCAAGTAAAAAAAATATAATCGCTTTCTTACCGATTGGGTGAGAGTGTGGATGGGGATGTAACGGTGGAACTGCTGTATCATAAGGGGGTGGACTTAATCCTGGTGGAATTGGTTCATTTTTTGATTCCATTTTAACACAAATCTACTAAACACCGTTATGATTTCAATGTTAACGATAAATTGATAAGGAAACCGACAAATACTGAGTAATAAGAGAAATAAAGCAATTTATACATGCGCGTTTCCAACACCTTCGTCACCGTACTTGTTAAATATTATTTAAAAAATGACGAACGGTGTAGTAAACACCACAAAAATGTTGAATGCAAATATGTGAAACGCGAATTTTACTTCAAGCGTATATGCAAAGTTTTTCCAGGTAACAACCAAATACAAAAGTTTTTACGTCAAATGGGAGAATAAAAAGTAATAACAAAATTAAAACAGCAATTTATATTTCCGTTCATATAACATGATGAGGTTCAGGATCCAGTGCACATATGCATCGAATTTGAATTATTCACATTGGGTTTTTTTGTTTGATGGCTGGTCAAATCTAGCTAATAACGCAATTAGCGTCAATTGTCCTTCAGAAAATCGTTATAAGGTAATTAATGATAGACACGCTATCATTTCTATATAGTTCAATTTGCTGATGAAAGTTGTAATGCCTTTTTAATTCTATTTATCTATTTTTATTTTATTATTATCTAAATAAAGATTTCTGATGAAAATAAAAAATATACGTACGAATAGACGCGTCTTCTTGGAATTGTAAATTTTATTGAAATGTTCAACATATTTTCAAGAGACATATCTGAAAGATAACGTATATTCAACAACAAATAAGATATTTTTCTAAGTAATACTTGCAAATTAATTTATTTTTGTTTTTGTGGAAAACACGATCATATTATAATCTGATATACGAAATATGATCGTGCTGGAAAATCGTATTCAAAGTTAGGTATTATATAAAAAAAATAAGGAACGTTTAAAAAAAACTTGTTTCTCTTTCATTACGAATCAAAAGTCGCAAGTATCAATTTTTGTCAATCTTATAGAAACTCTAAAAAAGATCTTTATTTTTCATTTTTCGGAATTTTTAGGATATGTTCACTTTAATTTTAAATCTCTAATTAAAGATAAAAGAAAACTATAGTGACTTTTATTCAGATTCACAAATATGCAAATAGGTTGAGCTTTGAAAAAAATTTACCGAACACTGAAATGTGTTTCATATATTCAAATCCACAAATTAAGGTGCCAAAGCAGTGGGTAAGTAAAAAATCTCAGACGAATTTTGGTGAGTCAGAGAATCTTAGAGAATCCCTGAGATTTCGTGTAAAAGGAATGCAGTTATATTCAAATGAATATTTGTAAAACAATCCTCTTTACAAACTGGAATTGAACTTTAAAAACAAATTCAGTTTTATGTAAACTTCATTATTTTTATTATACAATAATGAATAATAATACGTTTAATACATGTAATAAAATATTTGATAAAATTTTTAATAATGCAGTCTTAAGATCTAATTGGTAGTGTTACAGCACTTTAATAAGTTGTTTTAGTTTAAGAACAGTCTTCTTAAAGGCACTCTTTTCATTTTAGGTAAACACAATTAATAACATAAATACAGTATAAGATTAAAAAGGAAATCCTTCTTAAACATGTAGATAAATAAATGGTGAACAGATCTTATTTAGTTTGAGTAAACCCTTCTACAATTTCCTTTCTTTCTTGTATTAAAGAAATCAAGGATCATGTTCATATTCACGATACCCTTCAGCACCAGTAAAAATAACATCCACCCATATTCTCATTGCTTCCGGAGAAGGTGCCATCAAATAATAAGAACGTTCATGTGTCTTTACGATAAATGTTAAATGAGGATTCGGTGATTTAACATTATTCAAATGATCTAAATACACTTCTTCAATTGCCTAAAGATCAATAAGCATTAATAAAACATTTAAGCCCAAATATATCTTCAACAAACCTGAAAGTAAGCACCGCCTCGTGCCTTTTTCTCACTTTTATCCGAATAGTAAGTAAGTGTATGCTTATTTCGATCAAAAACAAACCATCTTCTTGACCACCCATTTAATTTCGACCCTTTTTTATGCAAAAATCCTTTACAAGTACTCACATCGATAAGAACATGCGGACACAAAACTACTTGATGTCCTGCCGACTCAATATGCTGTCGTAAATTGAGTGATTCGCTGCGAATTGGTAAATATCTTGTTAATGGTCTTTGTTTGTCGACTGGCGGTTTACTACGTTTTCGATTTAGAGTACCACTTTCTGTTTCAACACTCATTTCACTAGTTTGCGATAAAGGACGAGATGAATCTGATTTCACAATTGATTCCCTATCACCCTAAGAAATCAAATAATTCATTACATACTTTTGCTATACACTTTAAAATCACTTCATTTTACCTCTTCTTTATTATGTGATGATATTTGACTTCCACACTGACTTAATTCCTCATTTACATTACTGTAATCGAAAGCAATTATTATTTACGTGCACTTAACCAAACAAAAAGGTTGTTTGGAATTTTTTCCAATTGATAATTGCAATAAAAATGTCGATATCAGGATATTACGCAATTTAAGATAATACTATATATTAACAAGTTACATCGCACATTTTTTATTACATACCTGTTTCTAATATCTTCCGAACCAGAAGACCCAAAAGAAGTGCACTCCTGTCGCTGTTGTGCCCATTTCGTTTTCACTTCCTGTTGAGCTTTATGTTTTAATTCCAACAATCTTTGCCTCTCTTGTTCAATCACTTGTGAACCTTGTTGATGTAAATGCAACTGTCGATTTCTCTCAATTTCGCGTAATGATTCCAACGTTTTCCTTCCCAATGAACCCTCACCATCTCCTAAATTGATCGGTGCATTCGATGTTACTTTACTTATACGATCAATATCGTCTTGACTTGGAAACTTTCGGCTGTCACCTATTTATAAAGAGACATTTAGGTATAAATAAATACTAGTACGAAATATTTACCAATGCCTATTTCTACTATCGACTTTTCAGGAAGTAATTTCTCATTAAAAGACTGCGACATGTTATAAACATGTTCACTTTGGATCTTTGAATGTGTTGTAACAATATCGGATGTAGACATGTCCTTGAATCGACCCAACCACTTGTCGGACAATTGTTTATCCAATTCTTTCGATCTATCACTTTCACTGCCACTAGACACTTCCTGATCCGATTCTTGATGACAATAATTCAACATTTCAAAATCAATTTGTTTCAATTGATTTCGTATTTCTTCCAATCGCACCATACATTCCATTTTCTGTTTTTCAATCGTTTTGTACTCTAATGTATTATTTTTCGACGTATTTAACTTTTGTTGTTCTAAATCGGCAATATGCTCTTTCAGATTCTCAATACGTTTTGACAAATCAATAATTTCACGTTGTAATTCCTCTTTACTGGCCAACCAATTGGCTTCTTCTTCCAAATGATGAAATTCTAAGTCTTCAAACACTTTCCGTTCGATATCTAACTGCTCTTGTGCATTTAGATACTCTTCAAACACTGTCTCGTATTCAGTGCTGGATTTTGTTGTTTTACTTAATTTCTCTTCCACACAAAACATATTCTCTTGAGCAATTTTCAATTTTTCTTTACATTCTTTCTGGTCTTCTTCTTGTTTCATTTGACAATCACGCATACTGTCTTCAATTGTTTGTGCACGTTTTAGTAATTTCTGTTTACGTGTTGTTAATTTTTCCAAATCTAATAATTTCGATTTGTGTTCGCCAGATATTAGCGCTTTCTCTAATTCAACTTCACGTAACAGTTCCTCTTCTTGTGCCTCAATTTCAGACATTTGTCTTTTTATTTTCGATATAACAGACAGTATATTTTTCTTTTGAGCTTTTAAATCCTCTTGACGTTTCTTTTTCTCATAACTCTCATCAAAATTAATTACATTCTCTATCTTATTTTCAGCATGTGATGATTTCGATTCAGTTGTATCATCCAAAGGCAAAATAAACTTTGTTGGAGTCGATTTCCTTTGCGGCGAATCCAATAAAACGCTACTATTATCACTTGAAAAATCTTTTATATTGTTTAAATTTTGTTTCAGTTCAGATTCAAGTAAAAGGAATTCTTCAGTGTTTAAAATAGCGAATTTATTTTCGATCAATTCCGTTGTTTCTTTAGGTCTGCAAAAAATAAATCCGAAATTAAAATTTCACAAAGAGATCAATTAAAAAATCACACTTGTAAATACGTACACATCTTTATTGGGACTTAGAAATGTTTTAATTCGTGTCCTTGGTGAGGGTGGGTATGCAATTGTGTTATTTTGTTGTAAAACCACATTTTCGTAAGGACTATTACGTTCCGAAATGCGTACCTCATTGTTGGCCTTTTCAATGTGCACCACTCTTTCATTTTCTGTACAGTTCTCCCTTGATGTATTTAATACAACATTCACATTCTCATATGTATGATTCGAATGTTTTAATATTTCATTATGGAGCATATCTAATGGGGACTGTGGGGGTGTTGTGTAAATTGGCGAAGTTGGACTGTATTGTCTTTTATCACGAGGCAGTGATCCATTCGTTTTTATCCTAAAAAATCAACTCCATACACGATTACTCATAAACACCCTTGAAATTACTTACCTATTTGGTGTGGGTTTATTTTTTTCGCATTGTTGAGATTGTTTCTCATAGTCCGCACACATATTCAATATTTCATCCAGTCGAACCTGTTCAGCTTTTTCAATTTCTTGTTCCTTTATTCGTTCTTGCTGTGCCTTTTTAAAAGAACACATTGCTTAAGTCAGATACTCACAGAAAAACATTTATTTACATACAGAATTTATAAGATAAGATATCTTATTTAACGTTTAAATACTTATACAAGTAAAGATTAAAGATTTGGTCATTCACACGTTTTTTTATAGATCTTACGCACTGTACCTGATTTCTCCGTATCTCCGAATCGTAATGGCCCTCATTCAGATCTCCTAAAGATCCACTTCTCCTCTGATCCATCATTTTTCTATTATTAAATACAGGACTTGGTGTTACACTTCTATACTGTTGTGTAAATGAAGTCATTGAAGAACTCATCTTATTCATATTAATATTCTTATTACAACTTGTATTCTTGTTATTCAATTCATTATGATCAATATTCACATTCTGACTCTTTGGAATATTTCCATTTTCATAAATTAATACTCGATTATTAACATTCTTCTTATCGCACAATTGCACATTTACATATTGTGGCGATTTACGCCCAAACATTGTACGTTCCGATTTCATTTGCTGTTTCTCATTATAATTCAATTCCGAATAATTAA
This sequence comes from Silvanus unidentatus, assembly GCA_963930825.1. Classification (NCBI taxonomy): domain Eukaryota; kingdom Metazoa; phylum Arthropoda; class Insecta; order Coleoptera; family Silvanidae; genus Silvanus; species Silvanus unidentatus. Next base: position 17,135,997 of record OZ005761.1, read on the forward strand.
GTGCACTTTGTGGCAAGTTCTTTGTAAAGCTATTTATATCGGGCGGCGCCTTACCAAGAACATCTTTCGCCGGCGTATTTACTGTCACTAAATTCGATGAAAACACTTTCGGTGAAATGGACTTTTTGAAGTTTTGAGCAGCTAAATATTCAAACTTCGACACTTTCATCATTATACTAGACGGGGGCTCATCATCCGAACCCTCATGCACCACTTTTCTAGGCACTGCCGGTGGTTTCTTATTAAATTTCGTCGGAAACGTATTATCAGGCTCAAACTTGATTGGAGCCATAGAGATTCGTGGATTCGGTATAACAGATTTAATTAGTTTCGCTTCGGCTGGATGATTGAAACGCAAATAATTCGATCTACCAATAGTCAGCATAACACCTAGATGAAATCAATAATATCACAAATTTAACAACAGATAGTGTCAATGTTTACCTTGCGATAGTCTTGTGGGCCCATTTATTTGCTCCCCATCAATAGAAATATTCTCGCTAAGGGGATAAATAGTGACAATGCCCTCGCTATTTTCTATATGACAGTGTAATGGTAGCACACCTGTTCCTTGGACTGGTATATTAACGCCTGAACCGCTGCCAAGAGTAATTCTTCCTAAAAATTCAATTACCATTACAAATATAATACAATGTATTTGTTTTAATTTGCTTTAACTATTATTGTGAAAAACATAATTGTTCATTTATCGAATGAAGTAACAGGAAAAGTAAACTGAGAGCGTACTGCATAGCATAATTAATTAAATAAACAGCTGAATCATCCATTTATTATCATTATCACTTTACAGATGTGTTAGTTGGATTTGGTAAAAAACAGACGCTCTGCTATGTGAAAGACGAGAATGGATCACATAAATTTATTGCGCTCGTTATTCCATCATGACATTTCAATCTGATAGTAAACTTGGTGGTAAAAAAATGGTTTTAAACAATGTGAATTAAGTCATACAGATATTCAGAAATAAACAATAGCGGTTTCTCCTACTTGCATGGCAAAATAATCGAGAAATGTGAACAGGTGCTGATATTAATGATTATTAATTTATTTCTAGTGACTTTTTCACTTTGTTACCTTTTTAGTCTGCAACAAAAACATGGAGAAAATTCATAAAAATGAATGATTGCATTACATATTTTAATGCAGTGTACTGATGCATACATATACATCCGCCTAACTAAAAATATTTCCGAAACTCCAGTTAATAAAGCACACACATCTATTCCGTGAGACGGAACACGTGTACCAAAGACAAAAACCTACAATTATTCCCGTAGCTATTCGAATTACACACACCATTTGTGCCTTTACGTGGGCCGAACATTACGGAATCCAAATATAAAAATCACCGGTAGAAAATTTCGCATTGTGAATGTAAACTGAATTAAAATCAATTAGGCAATTTCAATCGCAAAGTAACCGGTCACGTTTAGAAAAGTGACGGAAGCGTAGATTATTATTCCAGCACCATTTCGAATCGTCTCTACATAATATTAAACACTAAGCTACCTAATCGTAATCGCAACAATCGTTTCCAATTTGTTTGTGCCTTTGATTAATTGTACAGTACAAAAACCACATCTTCTACAGGTCAAAGTCGAAGGTTAATTAAAACATGAGTTTTTCAACTACCTTGCGGTATGGGGTGCAATGTGACAGAGGTACTCAATCGGTCGCCACCCATGCTTACAAGATGAGGACTATCTGTTTGTAATTTGAGGGCTCTTCCTCCGCTCTCACTTAACTCCACACCACCAACAGAACCAGCTGTATTTATCGATGATGACATATTATCACCGTTGCTTGAGTTTACCAAACTTAAACCAGACATTTTCCAAGCCTGAAAATGTAATTAGACCAAGATTAGTCAAGTGCTTTGAGAAAAATTATTGGTTTAATTTGTGTTCCGATCGTTCATTGTAAATAATTAACAGTGATTTAGTTGCTTGTACACGCAAAAAACTAGCCAGGGTTATTTAAAAACAATATTATGTAATTTTAATTGAGAATGTTGGTACCTACATACATAAATGTTGTTTTTACACACCAGAAAAATGTTATGAGAATGTGTAATTTTCAGTGTGTTTATATTATACATTTTACAATTTTATATTCTGTTTAGGTAATATTAGTTTAACAAAAATAGAACGTGGTTTTTATGACACAGTCGTTTACCCATGGAAAATATTTATAATTTTATTGATGTATGTGCATAGAACGTTGTTGTTGTTAACGATAAATCTTACTCATGTACCTGAGTAATCTGGCCATTACAATAAATAATGTTCGATTTCAAGTTTTGCCTCTCTTAGGCTTTCCAGGTATTTACGGTACGCCAACAACAAATATGCATAAGTTATTTCTTCGTTTTCCGGGTCTTTTCTTTTAAACCTTTCCAGGCAGTGGAACCAAAAGGGGCTTAGGATCAATTAGCAAGAGAGGAAGTATTAAGTTTTTTGTTTATCAACTATTATTGGCTGAATTAGCACATTCCTTTGTCGATTTTCACTTAATTCATTTACCAAGTGTCGTAATTAATTTATTAACTTTTGAGAATCAAGATTGATGGGCAATAAAAGGTTGAATGTGACCTATGGTTCAAATGGTTTTCTTTTACATTAACGTAGTTGAAATGGCAATTTGTCGGTTCTAAAATGACTGGTTTTAATTTCACTGTAATTTTCAGACAACTGAAAAAACAATTAAGATTTAATGAAGCATTGTCGTCGGTAGTTTAATTTAAACATCTCTAAATGAAGCTGCATAAGTGAAGTCATTGAGGTCATTTTTGTTTATATCTTTGGATAACTTGTGTTATTAGATTCCAACTCTGTTCCCTTGAAATCATGAAAATAGTTCATAAATAAATTGTTATGTATTAATGATTACAATGATTATTTAACACTATAACATGTAATTTTGTAAGAGATTATGTTTTCCAGACCAGTTTTTTCTTCTTCTGATATGAGTTGGTTTTCTCTAATCTTTTTTATTTATAAAAATACAACTTCTTGCTCAGTTTTTTAACTTTATTTTAACAAATTTGGGTTAATGCCTTTTCTAAACTGGAATTGTTTTTTATAATTATTAACACAAACTTGTAATATGTGGTTGGATTTTCAACAGACCCTGAAACTTGTTTCTTACGTATACTAATTTCAAATATTTACGTTTAAATAAATATTATTACTATTAGTTAAATGAAATAGTTTTTTTCAACTTTTTGTTAATACTCGTTCTCTTCAAAGTTCCGCCTTTAAAAATACATTAATGAAATGTAATTAATATTTATAAACTCACCTGTTTTACGATTTTAGTAATAACTTTTGAATACCATCGCAGACGATAATAATTTTTTTGAACAATTTTTGTACTCTACAACAGGGCCTTGAAGCACATTTGAGGCACTTAACTTAACAAGTAAACAATTAAATTAAATGCTACATATACATAATTAATTTGTGCGAATATAATAGACACATTATTTATATTTAAAGAGAAATTAAACTATTGTGTAGTACCATAGCAAAAGCGTAAAAATATAATGCTTTATTCTTGCTGTTGCCATCGGCTGTTACTGGACTGGAGTTGTTTATTATTTTTATTATTTGGTATACCTGGCAGTGGCACTGGCATGAATTGTTGGGAAACGATTATGCTGCAATCTACTATTTGCATCGCCACTCAACAAGAAGGGATCTTTCTTTTCAACCTCGAATTTGACGATTAATACCAACCGAAAATCTCCCAATACAAAAATTGAAAAATGAAATATTACTAAATTTCATTGTTGTATACTTGTTACAGCCGTATTCACTTATTTATATTTTATAAGCTATATATCATATTATTTACTGTATTTATATAAAAATACTTATCAATATAAGTATTTCATAGCAGAACTCAGTTGTTTATATTCTTATGGCTAAAGTTCTTCTGTATTTTATAGTGGGTACAAGTCTGTAAGTGACTGTTTTATATTATGAATTGAAGAATTTCGACATGGCGGCTACTAGAAAATTACAAGGTAGAATAATTTGTAACTTACTTCCCTTTTCTAAAAGGATCATATTATTTATTTTTAACCTCTACAACATTTACCATCCATGCTTTAGCAGTAATCTCCCAATCATTTTGTGTAAACATTCGCACTATTCTTCTTTATCTACTACATATTGATTTCTATAAAAAAGTTCTAGATTATGAAGGAATTTGAATTGGTTTATAATAACATGTTCCAGGTGAGATAGATAGATGCTTAAAAAAAGTAACGGAAGGTGTGGAAACGTTCGAAGATATTTGGCAAAAAGTACATAATGCAACCAATAGCAATCAGAAGGAAAAATATGAAGCGGATCTCAAAAAGGAAATTAAGAAGTTACAAAGGCTTCGGGATCAGATTAAAAGTTGGATTGCATCTGGTGAAATAAAGGATAAAAGTTTATTAATGGAAAATCGGAAACTTATCGAAACAGTAAATAATCTACTTAATTAAAAAAATAACATTCTATTTCCTGTATTGTGGTATTTTTAGCAAATGGAAAGATTTAAGGTGGTTGAGCGTGAAACGAAAACGAAAGCGTACTCGAAAGAAGGTTTGGGCGCTGCCCAAAAACTGGATCCAGCCCAAAAAGAACGCGATGAAATCCAACATTGGCTTGTTTCTTCAATAGACTTATTAAACATACAAGTAATTAATTTCATGGATCATTTGTTAACTGAATTTCGTCATAATTTTTTTCACTTCGTTTCAGACTGATGCATTTGAAAGCGAAATCGAGTTATTATTAGCAAATAAAAAGAAAAAATTAGACAAAGACAAACAGGAGAGGATGGACGAATTAAAATCTAGATTAGAAAGGCATCGATTTCACATACGAAAATTGGAAACATTATTGAGAATGCTAGATAATATGTCCGTTGAAGTATCTCAAATAAGGAGAATAAAGGATAATGTCGAGTATTACATTGAAAGTTCACAAGAGCCCGATTTCGAAGACAATGAATTCATTTACGATGATATCATTGGCTTGGATGAGGTGGAGTTGTCGGGTGTTGGTTTGCCATCGTCGGCGACAACAGACAGTAATGAAACGGGCGGCACGCCAACTTCCATAATATCAGGTTCATCGCCAATTTCATCACCGCAACCATTACAAAATCAAGCATACAATCATTCCAGTGACAGTTCAAATGAGGCTGAGAAGAAAAGTGCGACGATCAAGGAACAGCCTAAGGTGAACTCACGATTCCATCAACTTTATGTTCATGTTAACATGTTTCGTTTTTTTTTTTTGTGTTTTGTAGCCAGTTAAACCGACACCTGTAAGAGCTACGACGACGTCAAATTCCGTTTTAAATTATAGTTCAAATACTGTGACTTCTACACCAAACAATAAATTGAATTTAGTTAGTAGTACACCAACGAAATGTTCAGAAAGTTCGCCGGTTTCGCAAGTGTCGACAAATAATTTCGCTGCAGTTGCGGCCAATTCAACAGCAAAAATGTGTAAGTTGCATTTTCACGTTGGTGAAACATTTTTTTTAATTATAAAAATACGATAAGAAATGTAATAAGAATTAAATCTAACTAGCTAATTTATTGTTGCTACTTGGATAAATGTTTATAAAACTTTTTACAATGGAAAATTGATTGTTGATTGTTTTAGCGAATGGGGAAACTTTTTCAACGTCTGTGATAAATAATGTTAATCAAGTACCAGTTCACAATGCATCCTCTAATGCCAACAACACCTTGGTTCATGTAAATTCTTCAACGATAATGCAGGTGTGTAGTTAATCGTTTCATCTATTTACAATGTAAATTGGTGGGTGCTAATGAATTATGGTTTTAGACGGCACATAATTCAACGAGTTCATCACAAAAGTCGTACACGGAACCACATTTAACAGCAAATAATTGTGTGAGCCCTGAAATGTTGAATAACAGCAACGAATCGTCGCCGCTATTGAATCCCGATATTTCGCAGCCTGTGGCGAATGGTGCAACAGTTGAAAAGGTTTAATCATTGTTTTAAATGTTTAAAAAGAAATGTTTTAACGAAATAATTGTAGATCTCTGATGGAATGACGTCGCTTAAGAATATGGCTCAGCAAGTAATAGACAGAGCGGGTTTGGAGAACAGTCAAGTGATATTGGAGACCACAAAAATGGTGAATCAAGGCAAATCCGATGCCCATATACCGCCGTTACTTGGCGTGGCGCCCCTTGGTGCAATTCCATTACAAAAGGAACATCAAACGCAATTCCAGTTGATGGAAGCGGCATTTTACCACATGCCACATCCGTCCGATTCGGAAAAGATTCGTACATATTTGCCGAGGAATCCGTACACAACGCCGTCATATTACATTCAATCGCCATTACCGCATTCAGATAGTTTGGACTTTTATCAAAGATTAGGCACAGAAACGTTATTTTTTGTATTTTATTATATGGAAGGTACAAAAGCTCAATATTTAGCAGCTAAAGCTTTAAAAAAACAAAGTTGGAGATTTCATACGAAATATATGATGTGGTTCCAGCGACATGAAGAGCCGAAGGTGATCAATGAAGAATATGAACAGGTGTGGATGTTGTGAGAGTGTGAAATTGTGCATGTTTTTGATTTATTTTTGATTTTAGGGCACTTACATTTACTTTGATTATGAAAAATGGGGACAAAGGAAAAAGGAAGGTTTTACATTTGAATATAAATATTTAGAAGATAGAGACCTTAATTGAATAAAATATTTAATATGTTTTTGTGTTTGATTTGAAACGAATGCATTTGAATTTTTACTTTTACCCTAGCATCCCCTCCACATTAACAATAATACCACACGAAAAAGGAAATGAAAGGAAAGAACGCTCCCGTTTAGGTTATGTTTGACTCGTTTTGTTTTTAGGCGGTTTGTTGTATTTTTACTTTAATAACAATGGCTAATATTAATTAAAAACTTTATATTTTTTATTTGCTTACGTGTTGTGTTCTAAGTTTGTGTTCATTCACTTAATTTATCGGAAAATAAGAGTTTCTTCTAAACAAAGGAAGGGTGTACGAAAATGTCTAAATCCAAAGTGACTGCAGAATGGAAAAAACGTGTGAAAACAGAATATATGCGTTTGAGACAGCAGAAACGCTACAAACGGGCAGATGATGTGAAAATAGCGTGGAATCAAAATCGAAGTAAAATGAATGACGTTTTAATTGCTGAACAAACTCGTTGGAGTGAAACAAAGGCATATTGGACTTCCACCCTTGATTTACCTGCTCATGTTACTTGTATGAAAAAAGCAGAAGTTATTGGCAGTGAAGGTAACATGTCCACATACTAATTTATTGAGTATTTAACCATTTCCTTCAGGAGACATTCAAGTGACTGCAATTAAGATCATTAATGCTGTTACTCCAATTCCAACCATGTACACCTGGGCCCCTATACAGCAAAACTTCATGGTTGAGGATGAGACTGTTTTGCACAATATTCCCTACATGGGGGACGAAGTACTGGATCAAGATGGCACTTTTATCGAGGAGTTGATAAAAAATTACGATGGAAAAGTTCATGGGGACAGAGAATCAGGTTTCATAGACGATGAGCTCTTTGTCGAGTTGGTCCACGCTTTAATGCAATACGAGGACAAAAAAGAGGACGAAAATAAGGAGAAAATTAAAAAGGAAATCTTGGACTTTCCTTCTCAAATCATCTTTCAAGCCATTTCATCACAGTTCCCAGACAAAGGCGGTCCTGAAGAATTGAGAGACAAGTAAACTGAGCTTGGTTTTATTCGTTCTAGTTGAAAAGTTTTACGCCTGCTTTCAGATACGTTGAATTAACAGAACGGACTGATCCAAATGCTCCACCAGAGTGCACTCCAAATATCGATGGACCAAATGCTGCATCTGTTCCAAGAGAGCAAACGATGCATTCATTCCATACACTTTTCTGTAGAAGATGCTTCAAATACGACTGCTTTTTGCATCGTAAGTTTTTCCACATTGTCCTAGCGTATTTGTAGGCGGTGCAGAGTACAGGGCAAGAATTGTTTGTTAAAATTCTTAGACTTAGATTAGTTTTGCTAGAAATATGTAAAGAACACCTGAATACCAGGTTGCTTCTTTTGTTTTGCTGCATATTAGGACAACAAGGTAAACATAAAAATCTTTGTTTCTGTCCAAACATTTCATATTGCTACATTCATCATCATTGTACTAACAAACAAATCAAATCATAAGACCACAATTCAGTTTCTCACTGAAATGACAAGATTATATTTAAACTGTTTGCTTCTTCGGGTATTTAGGTTTGCAAGCTTGCCATCCAGGCCCGAATCTGCAGAAGCGTCGCGGTCCTGATCTCAAACCCTTCACTGAACCATGTGGCAGTGATTGTTACATGCTTCTCGTAAGTTGTTTAAAATTATTTCATCCTAAAATATTGTTAATATAATATTTAGGATACTGTGAAAGAAAAAATGGCAAAAGCCAAACAAAACGAAGAGTCTGAAAAGGAGTGCAAATCAAAAGCAGCCAAAAACGGAGAGACAAGTGAGAATGGTAACAGCAGTGAGAATCCAAGGAAAATTACCAAACAACAGTCGGTTGATTCAGGAAATGAAGCCAGTTCGGAGGACAGTAATGACAGTAATAAATATAAAGGTACTTAAACATTTAACTAAGGAACGTGCATTAATGGATTTAATTTGATTTAATAGAAAATGAGGGTGACCCCGTCTCAACAACAACCTCATTCAGTTTATTGGGTTTAATGGGAGCAAATGATCACAAGGAATGGACTGGATCGGATGAAAGTTTATTTAGAGCCTTACATAAAGTGTTCTTAAACAATTATTGTGCAATAGCACAAATTATGCTAACTAAAACCTGCCAACAGGTACTTGATTCATTATTCTTGTTTTTTTTTTTAAATCAATCGATTAATTTTCAGATTTATGAATTTGCCCAAAAAGAAGCTGCTGATATTCCAGCTGAAGAAGCTGTTCGTGATTACACGCCACCAAGAAAGAAGAAAAAGAAGCACAGGCTTTGGTCGATGCATTGTCGTAAAATTCAATTGAAAAAAGATTCGAGCAGTAATCATGTGTACAATTTTACGCCATGCGATCATCCAGGACAGAATTGTGATGCACATTGTCCATGCATTGGGGCGCAGAATTTCTGTGAGAAATTCTGTCAATGTAGCACAGATTGTAGGTGTAAATTAATTGGTGGTGTTGCTGTTATGTGAAAAAAATGTTTGATTGCAGGCCAGAATCGATTCCCTGGTTGTCGATGCAAAGCACAATGCAATACAAAGCAATGTCCTTGTTATTTGGCTGTACGGGAATGTGATCCGGATTTGTGTCAAACGTGTGGAGCGGACCAATTCGACATTTCAAAAATAACATGTAAAAATGTCAGCGTACAGCGTGGACTTCGTATGTTTATGATTTTGTAGTAATGTAGAAGGGATGTTAATGTTTGTTTTTTATTAGATAAACATTTGTTAATGGCCCCATCGGATGTGGCTGGTTGGGGAATATTTTTAAAGGACAGTGCACAAAAGAATGAATTTATATCGGAATATTGTGGAGAGATTATATCACAGGATGAGGCTGATAGGCGAGGAAAAGTTTATGATAAATATATGTGTAGTTTTCTTTTCAATTTAAATAATGGTAAACACTTTGGGAAATTAAGTGATTTTAATGTATTTATGAATGTTCTATTTATAGATTTTGTTGTTGATGCAACACGTAAGGGAAATAAGATTCGGTTTGCTAATCATTCTATAAATCCAAATTGTTATGCGAAAGTGATGATGGTTAATGGGGACCATCGGATTGGGATTTTTGCGAAAAGACCAATACAGCCTGGCGAGGAACTGTTCTTCGACTATAGGTAAGAACTGCAGGAACTAAATTGAAAAGAAGAGGAATAAATGTAATTTTTTTTTGCAGATATGGCCCAACAGAACAACTGAAGTTTGTTGGAATTGAGAGAGAAATGGAGTTCTTATAATTGTATTATTTAATATTTTTTCAAGCACTTTTAATAAATAGTATCACAAGTTGATTACGCTGTTTATGTTTATTCTTCAGGTAAGTGAACCAATTTTTGTTTATAACAAATTTATTTTGCTTATTATAAGCAACATATTGCATCACATATACATTTAATTCTATTCATTGCAAAAACAGACTATTTATCTCGTTTTGTGTAATTAAGGCACGCACGTCCTTAATAAATCTAATTATCAAAACTAAACATTTGAAAAATGGAAAATTCTGATTTTTTTGCGTAATTATTATTGTCTACATTCCCTTATTTCTCTTTGGCCCAATGGACGGGTGGGTCGGAAGTTATTCTTGACGAAACCTTTAAAGTCGTCATCGTTGGGACACTCACATTCGCATGGATACGATTTTAAATTCCGAAATGCAGTCAACTGTAAGAAATACATATTTATATGTCATGCGTGAATTAATCTTTTAAAGATTAATTTTACCTGATCTTGACTAACTTCGATTGGTTCTTTGAATAAAATCCAGATTACACACTCTGAACAAGGGGGTGTTGTTAAAGAGCCTTGATAAGTGTAATAACCGCTGTTTTCAGGGAGGAAAAGGCCTGGATTTAATGGACATAAAATTTTCGAAATTTGTCCCTTGTGTTCGATTTTATATAATTGGGAGACGACTTTGTCCAATTCGTGATGTTTTTTGCCAGCCTTAAAATAATAAAAAAAATCACATTTGCAAGAAAAAATAAATAGTGGACTTAATCACTTTTAAAAACACTCCCAAAACACATAATCCATCAGGGTGTTTAGCGGCCTCTTCAAAAGACGAGTATTTAGTGGTGTTCCAATGAACCAAATGAAGCTATTAATAAATTTATGAATAATATGAAAAACGAAGAACTTCAATATTTTCTACTTACTTCCCCGGCAAATTTCTTGCCATTTATTGTGTGTTCTGATCCTTGTTCGTTGGTTTCGCCCCAATGACAATGGAACTGTTCCAAAATGTAGATGCCTTGCAGAGGGCCGCCACTTAGCTCTATAAAATGTGTTAATGTTAATATATGACATACATATGTACGATGTGAATTTCATCCATAGTACCTGATCCTCGTCCATTTACGCTGACTTTCCAAGAAAATCCTGTGTTTGTCACATATTCCGTATTCTCAGCAATATACTTCCATGTGAGTCGTTTATTCGTTTGTAGAAGTTTTAAATTTGTCGGAGATATGTCTACAGGACTTTGTCGGTTTCCTGCTGCTTCAGGGAATTTTTTTAGCCATGTATCTGGACCTGGTCAATAACAATTATATTACATATTACATAGATTCGCGTGACAAATTGAGAAACATTCAATTTTAATGTTGTTTGTTTTCGAGGTACTTTCCAGAATCCTATTATAATGTATAATTCATTTACTTAATATACCCAGAAATTTAAAAACCAAATTGCTTTCGAGCATTTTCAATAAACATACATAACATATGATTATGTAAAAAAATGCACTTTACCTTTTTACTTTTTTAAAGATGTAACAATATATAAATCTTTCTCGCTGAAGAATCGCCTTTATTGAATGTAATTAATTTTAACCAATAACTAATACGAGTACATATAGGTTTGAGGAGTAATAAGTAGTTATTCCGTTGCGCAAATTTTTTTATATGGATTTCAAGATTATTGTTGGCTCTGCTTCAATTATATTTAAATTTATGGAAAAACAAATCTACTACGGTCTCAGTTTAGTGCATAAAATTTAGCATAAATATTTTTATGTTGATGAATATCTGTTTTCACAGTCATGCTTATTATTAATTTTATAGTATAAATATAAATTAAAATTTCGTTGTTGGTCATTTGTGCACTAAAATATAAACTTTTTTTACGGAAATTCAATTTAGGTCTATGTAAACGTACATTCAAATATCTGGTGTTTGCATAGAATTGGTTTTATTGTTTAAATTTTTGTGATTTCATGTTCTCCTTTTTGTTTGAAAATTTCACACTTTTTTTTGTTCATGTTGCATGTGTTTTACACTTTATTCTTAATGCACCATGAAAAGTATTACATGTTATGAAATTGCAGTTTTATTTCAAAAATTACAAAATATCAATGAACCATTATTTATTTCAACTTCGAATAAATTTATAAAGTATTATATTCTAGAGCACTCATGAATCATGTCCTACTTTTTTAAATAATCTCTCTTTTTTCAGTAGTACATTTTTGTTGATGTATGAAATATGCAGCGTTTATAAATCATTTTATTGGTCAATATAAAAACTTGAAAATATGGAAAATAGTTTTTTTTAATTAAAAGAAATGTCTTGAACCATTAGTTAATATGAATGATGGAGAACTGAAAGATTTATTTGAGTTCAGAACCTCTTGGTAATAAACAGCTTAAATTAAAATATAAGTACTATTTTTAGTTCAATATCCACTTGATACATCAAACTTAAACCTATAATAAATTAGATCAAAAAATAAACTTACATTTATGAAAGAATATCTATATATTTGGTGTGCCAAGTTATCACTTGAATAAATTAAAATTTTTTAGTAACCGACCGTAAAATGTTTAGCACCAAATTATGTATAGGAAATTTTCAACTGTACACATCCTTATTAATTCAAGAATCTAAAAAACATGCCTAAATTTGAATTAATCAAGTAGTATAATTGCTTTGATGTCCTTATTACCACAACTACACATTTATTTCAATAAACGCGTTTTAGTTCCATATACAAAAGTCTAATGGAATATTTAATTCATTTACGAAGATAAACCCTTAAATTTCAATATTTATCCTGTTATAGTCCATCAATTAAAATTCTATTTGAACGCCAATTGAAATACACATTTAAATTAAAGTTAGAAAAATTGCATTACCAAAGCAATGACAAGGAATAGGTACACTTTACTTGTTATGTAAGCTGGTGGAGATAATGGAACTGAATAAATTAGAATCATGTGCAAAAAGATAAAAATTATTTATTATTACTAAATTACTATAATACTATTATGTCTAAATAAACCATGATGTTTACCAATACAATGAATTGTTTCATTAAACTTTGAGGCATGTACAAACCATTAATTTTCACATTGTTAATTACATGGAAAGTCAAGGAAAAGGCGGAATTAGAGGATGCCGAAATAATAATTTCGGAAAAACTATACTCTGTAATTAATAATGTTGTAATGTTTTTCTGTTGCAATTGAAGTAATGTGTAACAATCAGGCAAATTGTTTAAGTAAGTTATTAACCACATTGAATTGGGAGAAAATACATGGAGAAGTGTGATTATTAAAGTCCGTGCGTAAATCCGTAATTGAAAAAATAATAATTAGATTTCGATGTTCTCTAAGAAACTTTCTCTTATAGTTGATATAAAACTAGAAATAGGTATACGAAATTGAACCGAACATTTGTTTAAATTGTCTAGATTAAAACTACCTGAGAAGAATTACATAAGAATTACTTTTGAGCACACCTTGCATGTTTTTTTTTTCGAGTAAATTACTTTAAATGCACTTTGAACTCTTCACCTATACAAAAGAGTAAAGCTATTAATGACATGACGATGCTGTCGTGTATGTTTTATTCACATTATTAGGTACCTTAATATTTATTTAATTGTTCAATTCGAGGTCTTTTTGTTTTTGCTCTTTTTGCGATTAACTATTATCGCTTATTTTCTTATCATTGCAGGAAATTCAAATGCACATTTTTCTACAGCAACAGGGTTTTTTAAAGAAAAATTAACTTACCATTCGTTTGACTGTAGCCCCAATTTAATGCCATTCTGCAATTTATTGACACACGATCATATAAGAAACAATATCAAATTACAGTTTTTTTCTTAGCAAAACACTTACCTTGAAACAATAATCGAAGAGAATAACAAATAAAATAAAAAAAAAACTTTACATACAAACAAACACAACAGGTGTTTTAGAAAAGCTCAACTGAAATGATTTGAACTAATTATTAAACTGATTCTGTAATAAAGTTCCCCAATCGGTAGAGTAGCCCCCACGAAAGTAATCATATAAAAGAGCCCCACTACTGTGGAGGTGTCATTTCAAAGTGAGTCCTCTACAACTGGTATTTATATAGACGGAAGTCAATAAATTATACATGGAACTATAGTAGAAGCTTTGGGGTATTAGGAATATAATATTGCACATGTGTGGAAAACTCAGAAAATAATTTGTTTACTTCTGTAGTAGTGTTTTTGATTTCTTTGGTAACATGTTCAATTTCCTCAATTATTCCTTTTCTGCTTTGATGATTTTTTTAAACATATACTTACCCGAATTAATAAGATGATGTTTGCGTTTCTTCTAAGTTCAGTGAAAAATTCGGTCAGATTTTTCTAAGATAAAATAATTTTTGAAAACATTTACAAGTACGGCAATAAATTCGCTCTCAGAAATTCCGTGCCAATTAGGATAGGATCATTTATTTAAACTTTATTATCCCAGACGTCCATATAGTCATCGTTCTGATAAGAATCCGTTCATTAGTTGGATCCTTATCGAATCAATTAGCAATTACAACATTTTATTATACTTTTCAATACACAAATGATTGTCACATGTATGTTTTTATAGTACGAGTAAAATGTCGAAATATATGTTTATAAGATTCTTATGATGTGTTAGTTGTTTTTCCGCATCGATAAACATCAATAAAGTTTTTATCGATTAAAACAGCTTAATACTGCACGAGTAACTTTGGACAAAAGGCTTTCGTTTTCATGGTTCACATTTTTATACATTTGAAAGTAAAATATTTAAAAATGTTGTTTAGGTTTGTTTATGTTTATTGGGACAGAGAAAGTAATGTAATGGAAAAAATGAATTTCTTTTTCAAAATAATACCTATCATTCTAAAAATTAATTAGTTGTAGATAGATATGTTTAGGTACTTATTGACGGGTCTTAAATAGGTTATTATATTAATAAATTATACGTGTGTCTATAGACGAAATTATAATTCATTTGTAATATTGACAATACTTGACAGAGAATGGTGTCCAGTCGGTTTAAATGGGTGTGTTTTCTTCTTAATTCCAAATATTCAATAACATTAATTTCCCTTGATAATTAATGGGACAGTCACATGTCTAAGAAACAATAAACCTACATTTGCAGATCAAACAATTAATCGTGAAAAACTTTTATTGTAACAAATTCAATAAGGCAAGTGGTAAAACCACTTTGGTACCAATATACGCGTACATATATAAAATTTTATTTCTAGGACAAGGTTACTTTAAACTGTCGGCTATTTTAAAGATCATGTTAATTCTGATTACCGCTATGGGCTATAGGTAAATTATACGTAAAATATTAATATTTTAATAGCAAGGGGAAATCCAACTGTGATAAGACAAGAGAATAACACAAGTGCCAGGCTTTTATCGCATCAATTAAAGTAATTAGTCAGGAAATAAGAATATGAATAAATCATTGTTGATTAGACTTCAACATATAATTTACTTAGATATTTTTATCCAAAATACATACTTAATTAACTAAATACACAATACACTCATCAATTAACTGAAAGTACCCTTAATAATCTTATCAACCTGTGCATGTGAATTTACTGCTTTTAAATTTGAAAAATACTGAAGTGCTTTTATACAACCATGCGATCACTTTTGTAATGCTGTCCAACTACGTTTAAGCGCACAATTTGAATTTTCTTCTCTCTCTTGAACTGATCTGAGAATTTATGTAAAAGATTCGATAATGATTTATTTGAAGGTGAGAGAGGGAATTAAAAGTCGTTAAATTAAGTAGAGGTGGAGAGGTACGAATCAAAAACTTTACCAATAAAATATTAATCATTGTTAAACTAACAATAGTTAAACATTTCTCATCTTCCCACAACTATCAAATAAAACTGCCCACACAAAACAAATTTCGAATTGATAATAAATAAATATGAATTTCATATATATATGTATATTTAAACACTTAAAAATCCATGATGAAATTCATTTTAATTTGTAATTTATTTCTCCACTGCATAAACACAAGCAAAAATTAATGTACAGCGAAATTGTTAAACACATTCATAAAGTATCCAAAGTAAAATTTTATTGCATTGAAAAACGATTCGATATTTTCTTAACCTAAATAGCACCATTTCATTGCTAAATGCTTTTTCAATTGTGGTAATTATTTGAGAATAGAGGCGTTCAAATTGCATTTTAATTGGTCATAACATCCGGTGGACTTTTCATGGGAAACCCGAACATATCTACCACCAAATTTGCAACAACCTGTAACTAGTTGCAATTTTTATTTCCAATTGAATTACCTGATTTACATAGATTTAATCCATTTCAACTAGTTACCATAAAAACTCTATGTACAATAATGCTGACAATAAAAACATGTAACATCTGGTAAACTATATTACATACATATTAAATATGCGCTGCTTAATTGAACAAAACGGAACCAAAAGCGCGTACCCATAAAGTAGCTAAGAAAATAAATCAACTGTATAATAGGGTGTCGATCAGCGATTCCAACAAAGAACTATGATCTAGTTTGTCGGATGGCTAATATATACATTTCCTAGGCTTCACATTAAGCATTTTTATCTTTCTCGAATAAATAATTCACTTTGAAAAATCCACCGTGTACCGACAATTGATGCTTACTTATCAATTTGTTGTCATTAAAATTGACTTGATGCTGTTTTTATAAAACTTATTATTAGAATATTAATAATATAGTGTTCGAGTAATAAAGCAATCCAACTGGCAACTTGTTGTCAATGACTCTTGTATGTAATAATAAAATCGGGGATAACTGATTTATTCGTTGCCACTCCACTAACATCAACTGCTACAAAAGATATACAAGAGCAATTGTCGATGCAGTACGCTATTGCTTATAATATTGAAATTACTATAATGATTTCTTTCAATTCTTTTAGTAACTTGGAACGTGCACATTGATTATTACCAAAACAATTTCCAGTAACAATTTAACTACGTAGAATTATTATCTAAATATGCAATTTAATGGGACCAATGCATTTTAGCACATTCAAACGATTCAATCTAATAGTCACTAACAAGTTTAGTTTATCGATAATAAAATGCTTTTTTTAACTTTATTATTTTAAAAATACATAGTATTATAATAAACTAGTACTAATACCCAATTAGTATTAAAAAAATACAAAAAATATTATCTATGTAACTTATGAATAATTACACAACACCTGAATAATGTCAAAACATAATCGCTTATGTTCACTAGTCGAGAAATTGCTTTTGTTTAAAGAGCTATAATGAAAAATATTTTGTTACTTTTATATATCTTAAATAGTTTATTTCTTTTAATAAATGCATATACCGAGGAGGATGTTGACTACTACATTAATCTCTTATCAAAAGCTCAAGAACAAGCTACCATTTACAAGTTTCCAACAAACTCTTACGAATATAAACCAGTAGATGATGTTGTCACAGGTAAAACAACTAAAATTACAAGTTTGATTATGGCTTAGAATAATGATTTAGATTTAGAGGCAGTGGACTTTGTGATTGTCGGATCCGGTTCGGCGGGCTCTGTCATAGCTAACAGATTGTCAGAGATACCGGATTGGAAGATTTTGGTTTTAGAGGTAGGCGATTATGGGAATAATTTAACTGATATTACAAACGTGATGTACTCTGCTATCCCTATTTCTAAATACAATTGGGGTTATTTTGATGAACCCCAAAAAAAAGCTTGTTTGGGTGCTATCGATCAAATGTGCACTGAGTTCCGTGGTAAAGGAGTAGGAGGCTCCAGTTTGATAAATTTTATGGCTTACACTAGAGGTAGTCGTTTAGATTATGAAAAATGGGAGAAAATAGGTAATCCTGGATGGTCGTATAACGATGTTTTACCATATTTCAAAAAATCCGAAGACTTTCATCCAACCGACGTTGATGCTCCGGTTAATATGTCTGTACATGGAATTGGAGGACCACTGGGTGTCGAGTTCCATCTTCCCAGACATCCTCAGGTCGAAATATTCCTTCAAGCGAACAGAGAACTTGGTTATCCAGTGGCGGATTTTAATTCTGGGACGGGATTAGGAGCGTCTCCGAATCAATTTACCACTAGATTCGGAAGACGGGAAGATTCTGGCAAGGTTTTCGTAAAATCTGCTTTGGTTAGAAAGAATTTACGTGTTATGACAAACAGCTTCGTTACCCGCATCATAATTAATGAAGATAATATCGCTACGGGTGTTCTGTTTGCCCATAATCGACGATTGTATAAAGTAGAAAGCAGAATGGAAGTTATTCTATCTGCTGGCGCCTTTAATTCACCCCAACTCTTAATGTTGTCTGGTATTGGACCAAAAACGCATTTGAATAGTTTAGGAATACCGTTGAAGCAGAATTTGCAAGGTGTTGGATCTCTTCATAGTCATGCATTGTTTCCCGGATTAACTTTCAGTACAAATTACACTGAAACCACGACAGAACGAACTTATATTAAGGAATATCTACTTGGTTATGGTCCTATGACTCGTCTTGAAGGAATGGCGTTTTATGAATCGTCTTTTACCAAAGGCACAGGATTACCAGATATCGAATTGTTGATCCAGCCTGCAAATGCGACAAGCCCTGGATCGCAGCTCTTTTTCCACTTAACCGACCAAACTTATGAAGATCTTTGGGGATCAAATATTCCAACGCAAGCGATTACGATGTACGTTATTGCCTTACATGTAAACTTCGAAGGTTGGGTTAGACTTAAAAGCACTAGTCCTTTTGATTTTCCTTTAATAAATCCAAATTATTATGGAGATAGGGAGGGAGAATCTATGCAAAAAGTGTATGAAGGCATTCAACTCGCTTTAAAATTAACAGAAACCAGAGCTTTCAAACAAATTAACACCAAGTTGAAAGGAGGTCCTTTAAGAGCTTGCAAAAATTACAAATATCTTTCAAAGGGTTATTGGATGTGCACTATAAAACAACTTAGTTCTGATTCCTTTCATCCAACGAGTACTTGTACAATGGGACCAGATCCTAAAAAAGGAGCTGTAGTCGATAAGGATGGGAAAGTGTATGGAATAAAAAAATTAAGAGTTGTTGATGCAAGTATTATTCCTTTTACGTTAGCCGCTCACACGAATGCACCCACTATTATGCTTGCTGAAAAACTTTCAGATCATATCAAGTTTGAGTATTTAAAAAAGAATAATTATACTTCGAAAAAGCATTAAATGATTGCATTATAATTTATATATAACAATAAAAAGCGGATCTACATTGCATGAATCCTTTAGTTAATTGATCTCATCTCTTTGTAATAATTTCTAATAAAATCGAGTGAGGAATTAATGATCCTTAAAAAATAGCAATCAAATTGAAAGCAACTAAAACCCGAGTATATAAAAGTAAATAAAATTTGAGTATTAATTTTATTGTGAAAACGTTTTTACGTATCATCGCTGATAATTTTTATCGTGATAAAATTAACGGTGATTCTTTTTTTATAACAATATCAAACTTCAAGTAAATATTCTAGCAGCAACAGAAGGCACTTGTAATTATACTTGAACATTTACAGTAATTTTTTCTGTTTCTATATTGTGTGTATATAGTAGAATCATAAATATTATTGTATATATGTATTGTGTTTCATTAATATTATACAGTTAGGGAAATTCTAATGACTGGTTCAAATAAATTGCTAAAATCGACACTATACATAATTTGATTTTTAATACATTAATTGATCAAACTTATAATCACTTATAAGAATGCTAGCAAATCAATGGTCAATTTAATTGCTTAATAAAACCATTTACACTGTACTCTTTTGAATAATCCTCCATAATGACAATAAATTAACGTAGCAAAATAATTATAATCAGGATAACAATAAAATGAGGATATTAAAATGTTTATTATGACAGAAAAGTTAACGGTGATTAGTAAAATGTAAAATATAACGTGGAAAGTAAAGAAAACAAATAATCAAAAAAGGATTCCATAAATTTCCATTTTTATAGCCAATTAAAATTGGTGCTAAATAAATTAAAATATCGTTGTAACACAATCTGAAATGCTACCACATAAATAACAAGAATAGTGTTTTATGTGCATATCGTCAAGAGCTTTAAGAAAAAAGACGATAATGCAACTAACTACTTACTCTGTGTTCATAAATATGTATCTTTTATATACCTACATATACATAATGCTAAGAAATTTATTTGCACCGTAAAAAATCCGTTTCGAATTTCATTACATTATTTTCATATAGAGTATTATAATATCGAAAGATATGCCGGATGATTTGCCTCTTATAATTTAAGATTCACTTGATGGAGACCAGATCAACAATTATTGGGCAACATTTTCTATTGGAGTCTATGTGAATTTTTTTTTTCTAAACCATACTGTATGGATAACACCTCAATGGGCATGTTTCTCATTTGTATATTCACATTTCGTTGACTGCAGAACCAATAAAACATTATTGTTGCTTCCTAATTAGACTTACACATCTTTATAACAGGCATAATGAACGTACAGAGCAGCCGAAAGCTGAACAATCCTATATATTAGATAAGAATACATATATGCCGCTTCTTTTCTAACTATCCTTTCCATCACTCTTCATTATTTGCATAAACAATACAAGAAAGAAATAAATCTATTAAATTTTTTATTCGTGATGCACAAGCACTAATGTAAAAATAATTACAATTATGGATATTGATTATTTTTAATACCATCAAGATGCGTTTTTTTAACGCTAATTGGCAAACGAAATTTTTCTGTACATGACTTATTAGAAAAGTTGTTAATAGAAAAAAATCAACCATCAAGTGGTCTCAACAATTAATAACATTTCCTATACACAATTAATACAAGTTCCAAAGAGATGTAGGTATATAAGGAATGATGGTACTTGAAATCGTTGGAACGTGCTTTTTTCAATGCCTGAACTTGAACTTGAATAAAATTTCGCAAATTAAAATAAAAAATTCGTTTTACTTGTCACGACACTCTCGTATTCTTGTCTTATATCTCGTATCGTTTGTTGCTTGTTAACAATCCTTTTGTGAATGTTGTTACTGATCGATGTTCATTATTGATCAAGATCGACGGCCTTTGTCGCTATTGACCATTGAAACAAATGAATCACAATCATCACCTCGACAGTGGCAGTAAGACTGAAGGCTCTGAAGAGGCCACGGTCGCTACCTACCACTTCTTTGATTTAACACCGTGCAACACGCTCATCATCTTCAGTCGTCTGCAAGACATAACACAGTATTCTATCAACGGGTATACATGCCATCATTATACTAGCATTTCTATTACGCTCTAAGAGAAATACGCGAATTGTCCGAATTAAATTCAACTCTTGAACGTGTGTACTGGCCAGTGAATTATTTCAATATATATTTTTTTAACAAATTCTGTGTTGCCGCTGAATGGTGAGTGTGAACGCGGTGAAAGCCTTTCTACTTCCGGTACAATTTTAATAAATAGTAAAAACAGCAGGATAAACAAGTTTTGTAATGAGACACATTGGGGAAATTCGTTCTATAAAATGTTGAAAAATTCGTTCACATTTACAATCGAAGAAACGAGATGTTGATTCGTCAACAACATTAACAAACACAGTGACAAGAATGTTTTTAAACGTCCACTTTAAATGACGCAAAAGAGAAAAATAGATATGAAGAGTCACTTCCTGCAACATTAAATACGTTTTTTTATTATTTATTTACATGAAAGCGATCAGATAAATTTATAGTCCGACTGTTAATTCGAATGCCACACCAAGTGACTTTTTCCAACTCTCCAAAGGGCAATTTGTGTTCACTGATATTTTCTCCAAATGGAAATGAACGACAGTATAAGTAAATTTATTGTACACAAACAGTTCGAAATCGTTTGCTACTTAATCCGATTAATTGCCATTGACGAGCAGCTGCAATAATTGTGCATCTCTTTGACGCCTCAGCAAATCGCATTTAAATGCATTTTATCAAGGATGATGTGCTAGCGCAAATACGGCCCATTAAAGTATGTTCTTGCATCAAACGACCGAGTACATGTCTATGCAAAACGAAACCTCATCAGATGGATGTCTGTCACCAAGGGTGTCTTCGCCAGAGAGCCATTACCGTTTAACAGTTTCCAGTCCATTGTCGACCGCCTCCGATCCCGGCATGTCGTCGCAACCGTACACACCGAATTATTACCGGCAGGATGTCTCCTGGTCCAGACAGGATTATTATGGGGAGAATAATAATATTTATAATAAATACGATTATAAATACAAATCGCAAAAGATAGACTCGTCTGGCTCGATGTCATCGTACGATAATCAGGATTATTATAAAACGAATTACGATACCAAGTATAAAAGGGATGGCAGGAAGAATTCGACAAGTGGTAATTCGCAAGCGGGCTTGGAAGTGATGAAGAAACGTAGATTGGCAGCGAATGCACGTGAACGTCGAAGGATGAACAGTTTAAATGACGCATTCGATCGATTGCGAGACGTGGTGCCGTCATTAGGTAATGATAGGAAATTGTCCAAGTTTGAAACATTACAAATGGCCCAAACTTACATTGCCGCCTTGCATGAATTGTTGCAGAGGGATTAGTAGGTATAGATATGTATGCGATTCAGAATCGAGAGAAAGAGAGTCGGTTTGTTTCCTTTTTAATTAATTTAAAATATTCCAATTTGTTTATTTATTGAGATAACAGGTTTTTTCGAGTCCTGTTATGCAGGCTGGGGATGCTCGCTCCACGTGCAATATTAGTAATTAAGAATATCATATGTGCAATATTTTATGTTGATATTTTTAATTATATGTAGTAGATTGTAAGAAATTTTATATATATTAATACTTATATCGCCATAAAGTTCGCATATTAATTTTAAATTGTAATTGTGTAGTAAATATTCAAAGTGCGCTTTTAAGGAATCCTGATTTTTTTTGTAAAATTTTATTTTTATATTTGTATATAAGAATTTAATGACATATGGAAAAGGTCGTTTTTATAAGTTTTTTCTTATAATTAGTGACTTTTAATTATTTAGTAATTGTGATATATAATTCTATAAAATTAAATTCTGGTTTTTCTTTACGCTAGATATTTTAATTGTATACGATCTACCACATCTAATTACATTAATAAAATATTTTAAATCATAAAGTAAATCACTTAAACTACATACAATTACTGTTATTTACTTAAAGAAATGATTAGTTCATCTAAATTTTGTGAAACGGTACTTGAAGAACTGATACAATTATTATTATCATTTCGTGTTTAACTTTAATATTAATATTAAACCTTAATGGAAAAGCCAGAGTAGAGTAGGCAATTAAAAGTGCTCAATAAACTTAGAAATGTTTTTTAATATTTGTGATTTTGTGCAATATACAATGTTCTTCTTAAATGTAAGAATATTTTTATATCAAGTGAATTTTAAGGAATAGGGAATAGTGCAATTATATACTTTTGATATAAGTAGTACTTATAACTATTTTTTAATAAAAACAGTATTAGTGTGAAAATAAACATTATTGAATTCAAAATATTTATACAATTAGAAATGTGCAATAAATTTTATATAGCTGTTATTTATTATTTATTTTTTTTGATGCATATTATTTATTTTAGCATTTTAAGTTAATATTTAAGAAAAAAGATATTTATTGTATTATGAATAATTTTCTTCCTTAGATGGGAATGAGAATGTCAAATCGATTTTTTATATCCGCTAGATTTTTTATTTCATGAGCAATTCAATGTTCCTTTTGTAAATTTATTTTTACCAAATTAAGTGCAATATTTTTTTAAATAAAATTGTTGTGAAATGTTTTACAAATCAGTAGTTTTTTTTTTCACTGAAATGCACTCAAAACTGTAAAGGAACCCCACAGCGTGTTTTGTGTCCTGAAAAAGGTGAAAGAAACCGTAAAAATCATTGAACATTGACAATGGTAGAGCTTTTGGGTAAATAATGTATTCCATTAAACTTCATGATTAAATTATACTCCTAATCAACATATTCAGATAATTTCAATGTAATGTAAGCAAACAAAGTGCATCTTCTTGAAAACATGTCAGTTGTTTGATAATACAATAATCATCAATGACTGCCTGTTTTTATATTTTCTTGTATACACATAAATGATGATTTTGATTGTTAATGATTACATTAAATCCGTTAAAGCATTTTTATATTAAAAATAAATCTTTATTCTTCTTTTACACAAAGCTGAAAGATCTAAAACAATCCAAGTAGATTATACAAATATACAATTATTAAAGCGGTATTAATTGACCCTTCCATAATTATAAATTTATAATAGTAAAAAAGAACATACATTTAATTGGTTTCATAAAACTCAATTACTAATTATAATTTTAAATTACTCAAATCGTTTTAATATAAAATCGTTGATGTTTTGTTACTTTTTCTAGTTCTAGTCATTGAATAAATTACAAATTACCAATATTGCAGGTATTGGTACATACCTAAATAAAACATAATTATAATTACAGTAAATCTGGCAGTGGACATAATAAAGAAATGAAAAGATTACCTATTCAATAAGTTAATAATTATCATATAAGTGTAATCTGCATCGATAGTGCCTAACACACCTGAAGAGCCTTTACTAGAAGATGATTTTTCAATTATTTTAATGTCTATATTTATTGATAAATGATTCGAATAAATAGTAATAAAAGTACGTTAGATTATCATATTTTAATTTGATACTTTAAAACTTTTAGCAAATAGATATAAAATTGATGATTAATTGATACAACAACAAAGTTCGATTTGAAGAACTGGTAGTTGCACGGGTTATTGCCGCAGTCGTGTATTAATAATTATTACAGTACAGTAAATCTTCTTTAACAATAGTATAAAATGTAATTATCACATTGATTTGATTTAAAGTCACTTGAAATGACAACATCTTGAATTGAACACGTATTCGAGTGTATATTTTGTATGAGGCATAATGTCTTCATTTTTTTCCTTTATAATTGCATATATAATGAAAACGGAATCCCATCAAGGCACATTTAAGTTTGTAATACGTTCGACGAATCCTATACTAAAATGGAAATCAAATTTTTTTTTTGATAAGAAAACAAATCTGATGTCAACAGTAAAGTGAAACTGTTTATAGTCTCCTCAATTGGCAAATGGAGTGAAATTCATGTAACTGAAGGTATATAGGAAATATTTTAGATAACGATTTCAATAATTATTGACTTGTTTTTTGTGTCGTGCCATGGGAATATCGACAGCATCAATTTGCAAATCGTTATCACTAAATTGTATAATATTGGAAAAATTACCTTCTTATACATACGTGCTATATGCAAATAAGTTACGGTATAATTTTCATATATTTTTTTAATGCACAACATCACACGTGCTAAAAGAAATTAAAATGCCTGTTGTGTGCCGTATTGGACCTGTTTTCAGTTAGATGTGGCTATTATAATAAATTTTTGAACAGATATTTCAAAGACACCATTATGCATATTCAAACAAGTTTCTTAAGTATTATGTCTTTCTATTACTTATTACGCTAAGCAGGAACTATAAAGTATTTTTTGGTTAAATTCTGGAACAGAATATGTATACCTCTCATGCTAGTGTTCATACAGTGAAATAAATACTTGTTTTATTGATGTGATTTAAATAAATATTTCTGTAATATTTATTAGCACCTCATTTAATTAAAATGTAAAGGTTTCTACGAATTTGTCTCATGGCAAAAATCCAATAAATTGTCACTTAATCGTTAAATATAATTGAATAGATTTTTTAAATTCTATAGTATAGTTCAATAGATTCGGCCAAATTTTGATCACATTTTTTTATAACATAAAGTAGCCAATTATTCAAACCTTTTAGTAAATAAAGAATCTAAACAGTCATAAATTATTTTCTGTGAACACGTATTTTTTGCTATGATTCCATTCCAATGAGATACATATATTTTGCAATTTTAATTTTATAAATAAAGTTTTTAATGCCCAATTTTCGGTATAAAAGCAAAAAATACATAAAAATGTCTCTGATACAAATAAAATATGGATCATTTGAATCGGCATTCAGATCAAGCCGCATTTTTCGGAATGTACGTTTTACTTTTTGTTAATACATTTTAACATTTTTATATCTTATCGTTGCTGTAAAATTTCGTTTTAATTAAAAGTTTTACATTACTAGAAGAGTGAAAATGTCTGCTATTTGTTAGTTTAATAACATATTCATCAGTAACGCAAGTTGGTAAATTAATTAACCATGATAAATGGTTTTTTTTCTTAGGTAACTGCCCCAAAATCTCTAATGAAAATCGAATTTTATTTAACTGAAATCAGTAATCAATTGATGCTACTCTCCTCAGAAAATTAATTATTTCGTGACCTTTTGTAACGAACATTTATAGGTAAGCAAAATGCAATAAATTCGTTTATAGTAAATCTTTTAATTAAATTTCTTGGTTCTTTGTCAATCACTTAATTAATGATAAATATTATAAATTCAATAAACTGAAAAATTTGTCGTTGATGTATAAATTGTTAAAACAAAATAATTTGCACCCTGGTGTATAAAATAATTGCAAGTAACTGTGCAAATGCATTAGGAAATATTGTTACCAAGTAATCTTGTCAATAATTTATCAACTATTATATTGTCTGGGTGGTACTTTATGCTGTAATACCTAATTGTTCCTTAGATTGATTGTGCTCAATTTACTGTTAAATGTTGCTACAAGCAGATTATCATTAATTGTCAACACATTCGCGGAATTAAGTACTTTTAAGTACTAGAAATCATATTTTAAAAAATCTAATCAGTTTTACATCCTTCTGTGCCGTTACTTTACAACTAACTCAACTTAATTCCATCTTAATATTAGGAAGTGCATTCTTTATGGTTGTTTGCCCATTTCTAGGTCCAGAATTAAATTCGTTTCTTACCGCTTTAATATGCATAATAATGATGTTAATCTTACACCCGCGCCGACATCAATTAAGTCCTCCACTCTTAAGGCGGTTGATTGGTAAGTAACTTAACTTAAATAATATTAACTGCATTCCATGATTTAACTTACTTTGTACTATTAGGTACACAAAATGACAGTGTTTAGTTAAAATTATAATTGTATTAATTAAAACTTGAGCAACAGGTTATATAGCAGAAATTCTTTTGCTTAGATCCTCCTCAATTCCTGCTCATGCTGTAGGTGTTTATATACATTACAAAATCGAACTTATCTCCTTGATGAATTGGTACATATTTACATTATTTTATCTATTATATGCTTGTCAAATTTATTCAAAATAGCCTAAGCGTGTTCGTGTACACACAAGTATAGTAAAAAACGCAGTACAATGTCGAGTATTTCGAATAATAGACATTATGGAGTTTTTATTAAGTAAATATGAGTGACAACACTTCAAGAGGTTTGGTTAGAAACGCTTCAGTGGTACAAAAAGTCAAAACAACCAAGAAAAATATGCTCAATCAGTTATCCTATTATAATTTAATTTGGCATGTGACAAAGTTGAGTTTTTTAATTTACAACTACACAATGAAAAATTAATAACTGAAAAATTTGAATGAGCTGAATTTTTTTCAGTCTAGGACAAATTTGTCGGACACAGTTATTACTGCAGTTTTTCATTATCTTGCAGTACCTATATAATAGAAATTAATCAGATTAAGCAGATAAATTTTTAACAATAAGAAAATGTATAGATTCAGATCATGCACAACCTAAAGGTTATTGAATGCCTTACGTCAATTTTTACCAACTATTTCCTGTTACAATACCTACATATTGTTTTCTTATATGTATGACGCATGCCTTCCAGCCAATAAGTGTAACAAACTAAGTACACTTTAAAATTTAAAAATACAACAAGAAAATGAGTTATAGGTAAAAAGACTAATGTAATAGTACTGTGGAATTTAGAAATGGTGACTATAAATGTAGGTAATACATATAATAAAATTATATCTACTTATAATACCGTATAATCAGTACGAAAACATAAATTACCAGTGTGGATGTGAAATCGCTAATAAAATTGTTTAACAACGGCGATATTTTTAAATGCACACACATTCAGATGGAACATTGCATTTTCTGCCAAAATATTTACGACAACATAAATAAAAGCAGCGATTTAAAATGAGTATTCTTTTATAAAACAAATATTTAATTTAATCAGTGAATCGTTCAACTCAAAATCAAATCAACATAAATATTTTTCTGGCCTTAATAAATTATGAATGTACGTACATCAGAGTGTGTCTTAATCTCTTGAGTCTTGATACATACTACAAACGAATAAAAATATTACAAAAAAAACTATTAATTATTTACTTTCGAAGTGATAAATTATAAGTGGAGAATTTTTAACAATGTTGCACATATACTCAAAAGATAAAATTGTAATTTACTTTAATTTTTCATATGTACAATACCAGTTTAAATTTAACAACTTAATCTAGCATCTAACTTTAAGCTTCTTTAATGATCAAAATGGAATTAGAGCTCGAACCTCATTATAATTATAAACATATTAAGAACACTACTGTTAACACCCAGTGTTCTTTATGGATATTTCACACGAATAGATTAACAAAAAATGTGATAAAATATTTTTAAGGTAATACCGAGAAGAACACGTCAGATTTTAGATTTATCTGTTTCATACATGTAATAAACTTTGAAAGGAATTTTTTTCACAATGTATTCATTTTTCTTTGTATCATTTTCCGAGAGAGTTTATAGATGAGTTTACAGGAAGGCAAGAAACAAAGAATTATTATCTATATTAATCGAATTTATCTTAGTATCAAGTTTCAACCCAAACTGGTATCGATCGAAGGACACATTTCTATTAAGAGATAAGTCGGGGACCCCAACAGTTCGCCAGTCGACAAATCTGAACAAATCTATACAATCAGTAAAAGCCTGAAAACGTCTCCAGTGTTAGATTAATGTAAAAATGTTGGGTTTCAAATGGTGATTGAATAATTTCAAGTAATAAATTTTACTTTCCATTGTTAATTTAGATAAAAGATAAACACAAAATTTCTGTAAAAATATTCTATTATTTAATTGAAAAGGAATTTTATTAATTGCTGTCAATTGCGAAACACACAGTTTTTCTTATATTCTCAGATATAACAAAAAAGTCGTTCTTTTTCTTTTAGTCAAGACAAGCATGTAAATTAGATTGGAAAACGTTTAACTAATTGGTCTATTAGCACAAGCAAGAAGCCAAGATTTATTTAAGAACAAAAATCTGGGGATATATTGAGGATTATTAATGAAATTTCAGTGTTAAATTTGTAGGTAAATATTAGAATTGTAATTTATACACAAAGCGAATAATAAATCTTGTTAAAAGACCTTCATTATCTTAAAAAAAGTTGCTAAGAAAATATTTAAGTCTCAAATTAAACTTTATAATTATTATTTATATGCGCTGGTACTAACTGTGTATTTTATCGCAGATCTATAATATTCCCTATAAATTATTTTAATGTACACAGAGGAATCATGTTTATGCAAAGCTGGCCAATAATTAAATGCATTAGAACGATTTGCTCGCATCGGATTCCATCCTCTAGTAATTAAGAAATTGATCTCAATTTCTACAATTGTTTATTGTGCAATAACTATCGAAAAAAACACAGATTATGCAAGTAACTGAATCAATCAATTAAGCTGAATGTATTTCAAATTTACATTTATACGATCCATTAAAAGTTGAGAGGAATTTTAAAATACTAAATTTCGGCTTATGCATAATTTTCTCATTATATAATAGAAATAATGCACGTGCTTTCTCAAAAAACTTTATCTGTATAAATAATCATATTTGTAAATTTTATGGTGCACAGAAAACCAAAATTTCACATCACAATCATATCACAACATTAAAATTGAAATCACAACAATTCAAATCCGAGTTGTGCTTAGTAAGAAAAGTTATAATTATTAATTATCCAGTGAACAGAATTACTGTTAGAATTGTACCAAGTACAAGAGAAATTTTATTTAATTTTAATTATAGAAAACAGTTATTATTGTATGGGAAATTATCCATTTTGTGCATTTCATTCAGTACTTAAATGAAATTGAAGCACGTGCTGGGTACTTCTAAATGCAAACTGTAATTTGTAATGGATTTATAAGCCCTTTATGATGTCCAACTCTACTATACCATCATATTTATTGTCACTAAATCCAATTCTAAAGAAAAATCATCATCGGGCTTTTACAATGTACTTATACATATGTAAACTAAACCGTCATTAATGTAG
This sequence comes from Silvanus unidentatus, assembly GCA_963930825.1. Classification (NCBI taxonomy): domain Eukaryota; kingdom Metazoa; phylum Arthropoda; class Insecta; order Coleoptera; family Silvanidae; genus Silvanus; species Silvanus unidentatus. The sequence continues at coordinate 17,166,455 of OZ005761.1, forward strand.
AACAAATAACATTCTTATGTTCTAATCAAATAAAATATTGTCTTTTTAGATACATTAGCAATCGTAAAATTATTCATCGATGAGTTAGTATGTCCCAAAAATTTATTATATCATAAAACCTGATTTTAACTCTTCTTGATTGTATTTATTATCCAAATCGGATTGAACTTATAAGAAAACTTTATAACTGGCCTAAATTTTAAATTTATTTACGACTAGGCCACAGTTAAGACAGCAGGTATAATGACTAAAGTTTACACGTTTTATTAGTTGAAATTTTAACCGATTTTACTGCTCACTTATAGCCTTATTTTGCTGAATAATTGCAATTATCAGAATCGCCGCTTTCTACAAATATTATTGCATGTTAAATCACAGCAACACCAAATTTGCATTAAACACATTTACTGCCATGAAATTTAATGAATTGTAAATTAAACATCTCCTATAATTATTTTTTAATTCTAAAAAGTTCTCTCATAAATCTGCGTAAAAAACAGTAGGTTTTGTTAAAAATAAATTAAGTCATTCGTGCAACAGTAATCTAACTCCCATATTCGAATGCAGATATAAAAATGTACTCGAACCATACAACTATCTAAATTTTCGTGTATAAAAAATGATGATGTGTCTTACAAGCTATAAGCTATTATAATGATATAATATACAACTGTTAGTGGGAATATTACAGATATTATTTATGAATTTTGAAAATTTATGATACAGGGATACTGCATACATATTATATTAGTTTGTATGAAGCCGTTTAAAAACAGTTACATTTTCTTAATCATTACAAAGAAATGGGTACGAGTTAATTGTGTATTTACACTCTTTTAGTAAATATGTATACGAGTACAAAAGTACAACATATTCTGCGGTATTGTTAATAAAGTTGGCCTTTAAGGGTCATAAACAGTTTTAAAGTGGTTGAAATTGCTTAATAATTATTCAAATGACACTCAATGTTTATATATACACAAGTATTTTGATCTTTACTATACATAAATGTATATAAAATCAATCACTTTCAAATGGTAAACTCTTTGTAGCTATTTGATTTGTTATTTCATTATGTATTTATTAAAATTAAGTTGCATTTCTTGTTCAAGTGTGTTTTCATATTTGTTATTTGCTGTTTAGCAAAAGTAATCTTACGCAGTCTAAAAATGAAATAAAAACACGCATTACAAAGTATACTGCAGTAAATTTCATTTAATATTAAGATCTAACGAGATACCAAGCTACTTAAATATATTAAGTAGTAAAACTTAAAATGTTTTTTATTAAATTTTATCGGTATGTAATATTCGTGTTCGTTATTTATTATGTTCAAGACATTTTAAAAAAGCATTCAAAATATTTCTGAGAAATCCAATTTTTAAATACAAAAACGTCAAATTTGTTATTTTCTTTGAAGGAATTTATGTAAAAATGTCCAATATACACATATTCAAAACATCGTACGATTGCATACTGATTTGTTCTAATCTCTTACAAAAACATTCTAATAGAATTCTTACATATTAGATACATGACAGACTATCACCAATGTTGTTAGTATTATCATTTCCAATAAAAAAACACACTAAATAGCGATCGAGCGATCGATAACAGTTCCTTATTTATTATTTAAAATGTAAGATAAAAAACAACTTCTGTTTTGGTAGAATGCCACCAATTTTATATTGGCCATTCAACTATATTTATTAATTTATGCTATTGTGCACCGGTTAGTTGAAGTATTTGAATTTTATATATTAACTTTTTTATTTGTTTTATTTAGAACACTTTAAACTCCTATATCTAACATTTCGCATTCGTTCATAAAACATCAAGTTTTAAATTGACTGGCAGTTGACAGGTTTATGTTGTGTCCGATTAATACAATACAATAAAATGAGTTTTTGTTGTAGGTACGCTTGTAATATGTCTCTATAGGCTATGTTCTAATACGCGAAAAATATGCTTACAATTTTCTATTTTAATATATTATAATAGCCACATACCATATCTACCTCAACCGAATGCTTCGTATTTGCACATTCAGGAAATGTAATCAAGTACAGTTTTTTAAGGAAAAAATGCATTTTTAATAAATTAAAGATGATTACATATATCTCTATACTAGGGTAAATGTATTTCACAATTATGTGCAAAAGTATCTTGCTAACAGCATAAAATTCTTCTTTCAATTTATAGGTTAATTCGCGATATAAAATTGTAATAAACATTTAATAGAATTTATCATTATATGTGGTACGAAAAACAGGGATTGGATTTATATATCGATTTAATGTGTAAACACTATTAAAAACAAAGTAATTGAGAACACTGAGTGTATTCAAAAAAATTAAACCTCTCGTTAAGGAACTAATGAAGCACCACTTTCTAATAAACTTTACATTTTCTTCAGACATTGTTAGTTATAAAATCACTGATTTGACAAGAAGGGTTCGTTTATGGACTTGTTAATAAGCTTTACTTGTGGATTCACACAAGATTACTTGACTTTAAATCAATGTGATTTCTCAAGACTTCAAGGCAAAATAATTAATTGTACACTTATTAAGACTCTTAAGTCCATCTAATACCCACTTAATTAAATACGTGACAGGCACTAATTTGTTCTTTTTTGAAATATCCTAAACTTTGTACCCGCAGTATGATGACGACAAATAATCAATTTTTACATACTGAAATTTGAGAAACTTGCAACTATAAACGTTGTTCTATGTTTATAAACTAACTGTTAATTAGATATAATAGTTTATTGTCATTGTTTTTGAAAGAAGACAATAAATTTGGTTAGCTAAATAAATGGTCATATCAGGATAACCAAAGACATAATTCATTGTTCGAGTATGGTATCAAATTTTTTATACTCGTAAAGTCGACGTTTTAGCTATAAAAATTCAAAAAATAATTGTGGAGATACTAAAAAACAAGTGGATATTTGGCCAAATCTGAATTGTAACTATACATTTCCTCTTTAAAATATCAAAAATTCAGGAGAATCCATCGGAGGATAAATTTACTGGTAGCCTTTAAAAGAGAGACATATTGGAGACCCCAAGAGTCGCTTAGAACAGAAACCCGAACCCAAATTTTTATATTTAAATACCGTTCATTATTTATCATAATAATAAATTTCACCATGAATTATGACCAATGTGAAAAGGTTTTTTTATAAGAAATTTGAATAAAGATTTTTACATAGATGTAGGTAAAAAATTGAAATATTCAATAATAGAAATAATGATCAATGGCACTATCTACAACAATGAATGAATCTATTAAGAATTACAATATATCAGTCATCTTAATCGGATGTCGAAATACGTTTTTCTTAATCCCACATCAACAAAGCAATATAATGCACTTGTACGTTAGAAGGTTGTTAATAATATAATGCTTTTTGATATCTTAATTACAAGTTCTCAGTATAAAAATACGTTATATAGCAATGGAATCTCTCACGACTTCTTCCATATTATAATACCCCAACATTTTAATGTTATGTACGAACAAATAAAATAACTTATCACTGTAAGACTGGTCAGGATATTGTAAGTGTATATAGACAGTCATATCGTGACGCAATTGATGCTAATTAAATTGAAGCAATCACTAGAAGAAATGTAGATGCTATAGTGAATAACAGAATAACACCCTATCGGTGCTTCTGTTACTACTACTACTACATATTTTAAAATAAATTATCTCCTCGTCTACACACTAATTGAAGAACGCAACGCTGAAATTGATTATTAATTAATTCAGACATTCTAAAAATAAAATCTCTCTCACTACAGTGAGAAAAAAGTGTAAATTAAACAATCAAATTTGTCAAGCTCTTTGTTTGATGATATCATTTACAGTTAGTTTTAACAAATTGACTGCAGATAGGCCTATTATTTGAACATGTCAACAAAAAGTTGTCTATAGAAGAACGAAAAACCGCATATTTAATCTGTTTAAATACATTGGTGCAAAGTGCCAGGTGGCCCAAATGCAAAGCACATTTGCAATTAAACAACTTTATGCCACTACATCTTTGAAAAAAAATTATCAGACACGATCTGCTAACACTGTTTTAAAAAGCTGTTGTTCAACCAGTATGTGAACATTATTTCTTACTTATTATTATCTTTCTATTTACCGGCGGACAGAAATGGTAAAATTGTTTTATTTGAAACGGTGATGTTGACTCTAGTAAAATAAATACTCTCTTAAGTAGGTAGGTAGGTATGAAAAAACAAATAATTGCAAACATATATGATTTCAGAATATACACATTAAATATATACCTACGTATATGCGGTTTTTCTCAATACCTACATATAGATATTCAACACTGAATTTGTTGAAAAAGCTTATTCGACAAATTGATATTTTCAAATTCAAACTAACTGTTCGTGCTACTGTTTAAATTTATGTTCCTATATTACGGGTTATTATTGCACAATAAACTACATACCTATCTATATACAAGGATTAGTTACATTTATCGGTAACCAATACGTAAATATAAGAGTATCTAATTAATATGGAAATCAGGTTAGATATAGGGATAATAAATTGTTAGTGATTTTGTAACTGCCAATTAAGTAACTTGACTTGTTTTTTTTAATTATTCTTTATTATTTTTTAGCAAAAAAACATTAAAAATGCTACAGAACTTGACATAAAATATTTTGTGTTTCAAGTGAAATTCGTAGAAGAAATCCATTACATTGGCTCTCGTAGTTGATGTAATAAATCAAATTGTAGGGAAAGCACGCAATGTTACATAGTTCGCACGTTAAATTTGCAATTACCAATTTTTCATAGAATACCTCTGTACATGTTTCAACTTGTTGGTATGTTGGTATGCGTCAAACCTATTGACAACTTGTATATCACATGTAATTCAGCTATTTATTAAAAAAATATTAAATTTTTTTTTATATAATATCTATTTAAGAATACATTGATGTGTACCTTAAGAGAAAAAGAAATCGCTGTCCTTTTCTTCAAGTTATTTATGATAAAGTGCTTAATGTTTTATTTAAAACATGTTATGTGCCAGGTAAGTAATAGTCAAGCGAAAACGTTTTTATCAGATTGTCAACATTATGTGAGCAAATCTTGCGATGGTGTAGATAACCATCGTTAATGGGTTTCTGCAATCGCTATTAATAATAGAAAAACTAATATCTAATTTGAGTTGGATGTTTGAACAGACGAAAGACGACTTAATGATTTAGGCACCTCACACACGTGCACATCAACTTGTGTTGTTTAATTTGCGTTAAAAAAACTTCCGGGTTGACCAGCGCCTGATTTGTGACCACTTTTGCTACATGGTTTTATTCTGTAATTACAATGTAATGTTAACGCATCCTCATTGTCTGAATGACCGCCTACCTGTTATTAGGAATATTATGTATTTTATCGCTAAGTTATTCGTAAAAGCACCATTTATGTGTTTAAAAACCAACACCTATTAAATTTTCAATATATTAAAATATATTGAAAATGTCCAATTACTCCTTCCCAAGGAAATTATTGATGTAATTTTTGTGTTCACAGTCAATTTTCTCAAATGAAATTCAAATTTATTCCGTATCTCTATTCATTATATATTTAATATAACTTCTTCAGTAGAGGAGTAAACAAAAATAAATTTTCATTATATCATATTCTGCCGGTTGTGTAATTTTTTTCATTGGAGTTTTTTTTCTTATAACAGTCAAAATTTTATTTATGATCAAAAGTTTCAAATTTAAGCGTATTAATCATCATATTTATCTAACGGTTGTGATAATTTTGAAACCAAGTCATTTTTAATAATTTCTAAATCATTTAAATTGTCACTTGCATACAAGTAAACAAGCATATACAGTGTACTTTTATCATAAATTGGATAATTAGGTACTTTCGAAATGTAGCACTTTTCTCGTTACTGTTTTTCAATTGAAAATATCTTCCCCATCTAGATATTTGTCCTTGTTTACAGCTATAACAGAAATGCGTTGATTTCTGACCGAAAATCAAAAACAAACAAATCCATTACTCAACTTTCTAATAACCATCTGTGAGAGCTGTCAATTCTCGCATCACCAATATATCATCACACTGGTGCCCGATATTTCAGCGCACATCTCCACAGCCAAAGGTGACTGGGAACACGCTCGTTTGGACCCCATAATCAGGCCAATTAACCCTCGACCATCCTCTCTGTGGAGTGTGTGAAGTGATCCGAAGAATATCATATGCAGCAATAGATTGTTGAATGTCATCTGTGCTATACGGTAGTACAAACCTGGGTAACAGCAGTTATTGAAGCCCAGGTCTGTTGCCTTTGAAGAACATGGTTTCTTGCACTTGACTAGCCATGCGGCAAGTCGCGTGCGTCGCACGGGTTTTATCAAACAACTCTCTATACTGCCTACTATATGCGTTCACCATTATTTCATATATTTAATGTAGGTAGGTATATCGGAGTGTATGTTCATCATCACTCATAGTAAAAAAGTACGTACGTACAAATTATGTTCTTATTTCCATAAACACGTACACTGCCTGCATAACTGCTGCAATTTGAGAATGTATTTATTAAACGCATATACATACATATACCAGTAGTCACCTTTTGCAAATTGAATTGACCACTTAATTATTTTTCTATAAATTTATTACGCTTCACTTCGTGTTGAAGAGGTTCTGATAAATCTAACAGTTTCCAGTCAAGATGCGATGCTGTCGAGAGTGTATTAAGCGAAATTATATGCAAGAGATGGAAATCAATTTTCGCGATTGGAATGATCAGTTTTTTTTATTAAAAATTTATAGTCGAAAAATTTACATCTCCTGCGGGTGGTATATGGACGTAAAATTTTATCGTTAAAGGTAATATCAAATTTAACATTTTATGATTATTAAAACTCTTCAACTCTGTAAAATAATTTGTATGAAGTATTATAATTTCGCAATAGGAAATGGGTTTTGAAATTGTAAATTTTAATGAAGCCATTAAATATACTATTTTCTCACCTGAAGAAATGTTTAATGTTGTTAAAGTAAATTTTAATAAAACACTAAATATTATTCTTAAAGGTATTCCCCTGTTGGGTCACTATTTATGGACATGGTTTTGATCATAAATAAAATTATACCTACAAACTATCCAAAGACACTAGATAAATTGGTATTCAAATTGAACTTTTTTTGAAGAAATTTCTTTATGAAAAACATTGGACATTTATAAACCTGTTTAGACCTACATAAATGTAAAACCTTTTTTATGCTATGATCCCATTTAATATTGACATATCCTGAAGAAAGTAGGTGGTAAAAATTCGTTATCAGGTAAGCGATAAATTTGATGTACTTTTTTAATGTTGCTCAATAAAAAATTAATAACACCCACACATTCAAATATTTTAAATCTCTGATATAATAATTAAATTCGATCGAATTCTATAACGTTGAACTCAAACAGTTATATCTAGTTTTCCTCAAGTTATAAAATATAAACTTATGTAATCTACATCTAGTAGAAATAATATTGAAGATACCTATATATTATAAATATTGTTTGAATTTCTGTAGGCACCGGCTATATTTAAATATGAATAACATGGGGCACATGCCACCTTTTTAAGTACTTTAGAACAGAATAATATTTGTCCACGTCGCATTTACTGTTAGTTATCGTTTACATTGTGCAGCTCCATATGTAATTATTTGTTTAGAAAACGCTATAAAGTAGTATTTAAATATTCAATTCGGTTCGCCTCTATTAGAAATGATGAAAATGGCACGAAAAAAAGAATCAATCATTATTTCCAATCTATATTTCATTCGATTAAAACTAAATCCAATTGTCTAAAGAAATTGACATCTCAAAAACCCAAAAACTAATTAAAGCTATTGAAATTTTCATTAATGTTAAGAATGGGAATGATTAATAGTTCAAAACATCAAAGTTTGATGATAATTCTAATTATAATAAGCGGTTTTAGATAATTAGAATGTATTGGAATATGTAGACTAAAATTAAAGCAAGAGCAATATTGCGAAAGACTACACCTTCATATACAAATGTGGTTTCTTTTTGTTAGTTCCGATGTTTTGCATAAGAATATTTCATTATATTTTAATTTTTCCGGAAAAACAAAGCAAAAAAAGGTGCCTTCACCGTGACAATGTTTGCACATTGCCGTGACCAGGATTCGAACCTGGGTTACTACGGCCACAACGTAGGGTCCTAACCACTAGACGATCACGGCTACTGAAGGCGATATCTTTTCTACAAAGTGAAAGAATTCGCATTTACTTTTAATCTACTTTCTACTTGCATTAACAGTTACAAAGTCATTTAATATAATATTTACTTTAAATGGAGGTATTTAAATAGCCTCCAAAATAGAATTAATGTTAACTAGAAATTTATTGGTTCTACGGACCGTTTCGTATGGTTTCCTATTTGAACATTGTCAATTCATACGGCTAATTATTTAACTTAATAGCATTTCTGAAAGGTAGGAAGTGCTCTCTTGTCAACAAAAGACATATAACAAATAGATATATTGTGTTGGGGGATGATTTCACAATAGAAACCGATATTAATGAGATGTTTATATGAATACAATAACAACTGTTACATATACATGCTTATTTACAACCGACTTTAGTAGAAATGATCCCTTTTGCCAGCTGTTGTTTTCATGTCGGGGTTAAATTGTTTCCAAATAAAAAAATTCTCGTCAGCACGTTCGTATGATTAAAAGTTTCATCTTTTAATTATAGCCATGAATGGTCCCAATAAAGTGTGCCTATAAGAAATCTCCTCTTCCAATATTCTAATTAACCGACCGATATAGTGAATAAATACTAGCAGGTAAATTAATTATGGAAAATTGTAATAATATTCGCTCAGCGGGTTACTGAATAGATTTTCACGGTTCATCAGCTATCAACTAACACAATTTAAACTTGAAGCAGTTATCTTAATACCTCATGTAAGAGGTTGAATTAAAATAACTTTTTTTAAGTTTAGCATTAATATTTATAATATATTGAAAATATGTTATGATGTCAATAAAATTTTACTTATTATATTGCTTTCACCATAATTTTCTTCTTATATGGTTTATAATATATTTTGAAGCTAAACTAGAAATGTTGTGTATTGTAATTAATGAAAATGTAGTACATTTCAGTGTCAGTGTCGTCGCTGACAGGTAAATATTGGAGAAATGTTGGTCTACTTAGTGGCGAACCGTTTTGGAAATTCACAAATCGACACGCCACTGGCGCACATTATACAATCAAATCAATGAGTTTTATTGGAATCAAGAAAGAAATAAGTACATTTATTTAATTCAAATTCTTGTTGGTAGATATAATATATTGTTGAAAAATTTCATTATACACTCGATGGTAATAATAATTATTTTTTACTATATATTATTCTGTATCTGGGTATAGCATTAAATTAATAGTGCATCTCTATTTGTGTGTACCTACTTTAATTAATTTTCGTTTTGAATGGGATACGTAAGTCTATTTAGAAAATATAGAAATCCGAACAATAATAGATATACCCATATAAACTCAGTGATGATCATTAGCAAAAAAAAACTTTTTCTACCAGACAAATTACATTACATTTATTTGTTATTGTATTGGCTGACAAAAGTTCAATTGAAAAAATTACATTGAATTTGTTGTGTGTATATGAGTTCGTGTTTAAATTAATTTATTTCAACAAATTGTTATGAGAGCAATGAGTAACGGCTCAAAACGTATAGCATAAATAGTTTGCTTAATTTGTGGATGCGGACTTGGGAGATTTTCTTATACTAAATCTGTCACATAATTTATATTTTTATACCAAACTGTTAAATTATTATTCCGAAATTTGTAACAACTATTAACAAACACAATTGACCTCAAAAATGTCATAAAAATAAGTTATCAAGTTAAATAAAAATTTAAACTGGTTTTGATAATTCTGTTCATATCCAATACGAACGTAAAGTATGATGTCGAATCCTGTGAATAAGTTAATAAAAAAGAGACAAAATATTTACGATCGGAACGATGGTAAAGACGTAACTGTAAATTAATTGTACAATTTTTTCGTAAATAAAATGAAATTTACATAACGAAAAAAACGTAAGCAGTTTTGAAGTGTGCACAAATTCAATTTGTTACGAACTATTGTAGGAACTAATCTAATTTGGTGTTAAATAATAAGAAGGATAGTGTCTTTAAAAGTTCGAGTGCTGGTACAATGCATGAGGTTATATAAAAATTTAATTAGCGGCATAAAAACATTCCTGCACACGTTGCCTGTTTCCTTAATAGACTCCTTCTTGATTTATTAGATACACTTAAAAAAACGTTACATAAAAATTAACATCCGAATAGCTTAATGAGGCACATATTCACACAAGTTCAATTAAAATTTACAATCAATCTCTAATATTGTCGTTGAAAACACAAGCCTCATCAAATTTCATGATAAGTATTAATTGATATATCACAGAAGTTTATTTAAATTTAATTACAAATAAATTCTATAAAATATTAGGCACCGTTTAATTAAGCTTGAAACTTTCTAGGAATAGAAATATCTATTAATATGTTCAATAAGAAACTAAACGCTTATAAAAATAAAATTAATGTGAAAATTATCCCCAATCAAAGTCGTATTCACAAATCGAATAAAATTTTATGTCATTTTTTCAACGTAGACATCAGCATCTACAGGTTAACAGTGGAAAAAATTGGTCTAATAAAATACTTTTGTATAATAATTTGACACTATCGTTATAATAATCTCAATGATTTACGGTTTATTAAGAACATTTATTCAGACTACACATATTTTGTAATTAAAATTATTATTTTATTTTTACCAACACTTCAACATCATAAAACAGAGTCCATTAAAATTAATTAACACCACTTTGTCGAATGCTAATTGAATGCAAATTCTTTATACTTGCGTTGATGAAGCGCGTACCTTAGATACTTAGATATTAATATTTGCTTCTGAATGTTCCTTTTTTTCTGGAGTATTACAGGCATTATATATGTTTATAAAATGAAAATGATTCTAATTAAAAGAAAATCCAGATTATATTCTACCAAGCAAGATTTTATCTAGAAAACGTCATGTATGCAATTTATTTGAAAAATAAGTTCCTGACAAAATTAAATTATTGTTTCAGTGTGTAGGTATGCGCAACCGGATGAGAATGTGTATGCGTTAATTAGTTTTCTAAATTCGATTGCATTTCAAGTGTTCAATCAACGCAAAATAACTTTTTATATTCAACGACAATCCTATAATTAGAACTGTCAGCAATTTATAATTTGTGTGAAAGGAAGAATTGAAGAATAAACAATTTACAGGATATGTTGATGTGAAAATTGTCAGTATCAATTCAATAGGAAAAAATCTATTATAATATCAAAAAAACTAATGACAAGAGATAATTTATTGGCGTGTAATATCATAATCATCTCTGTTCAACATTGGACACGCCCTTGCACTTGTTGCCCTAAACGTTTAGTTTGTTTAAACTTTTCATTGGAAACCGGATCTGACAATTTTATAATTATCGGTTGCACCTTGTCTTCTTTTATAATAATGATGTTTATGTGAAGACTTAAATGAATCTATCATAAAATATTACATATCATATTTTATATGCATGTAAACCGTAACCGTATTTGAGTGCCAGTGTCAATGTTCATAGACGTTTCAAATATATACAGGCTCTTCTGTAAAACAGTTTATTATCGCTATTAATTGGTGTATAATTATATATCACCAGATGTGTAATTACATAGAATTATAGAAAAAAATTGATACATAAGGGAAGTTGAAAGTTGATGATGTAGGTAATTAAATTTTGGAATATTATGTTGGTAGGTATGTCTTTGATTTCCGTGTTAAAATCTGCAGGAAACAAAATTTTATAGGTACATACATAAGTATATCAAAATTGATCAGTAATTAAACAAAAATCATCACATTTTATGTTGATAAGCTTTTTGACTCAATGCTGTGATGAGAAGAATCTACTGTAAAAAATTTGTTCAATTCAATTAAAACACTTTGTATACCTATGTCTTTGATTTCTACTTAAAAAAATATTGAACATATTCCGCACTTGTGGCATATACCTATATTGTTAGAAATTAATTGTGATTCTTGGTGTACAAGAAAATAGAATAAAACTGTGTAAAATGGTCGATTATGTGGCTACTTAGAAAGCATATAGAAAAGTATAGAAAATCGTAGACATATCATTAGTTTCGATCCGGTAATACAAAATGAAAAAGTTGTTTGTTTTGTTCGCTTGTATATACGCACATTATTCAAATGTTAAGTCCTTAACCTCTACCAATTGCATTATTTTCAATAACGACCGTTTTATTAATTACCCAAGCAGCACACGAAGTGATGTGTACTTGCGCCTATATAAATGCAGCTACATCGCTGTAAAATACTGTATACATGGACTTTTTTCTAATTTGTAGTTTGTATATAAATAATGTCTATAACATCGTTTAGCTACATTAATACTATATAGCTCATAAATTATGAAATGGCAAACAAACTGCACACAGTATTTTGTACATTTTCTAATTTACCCATTCAGTTCTTTTGTTGATTATTAAATATTTCTAATAATGAACAAAGTTGTGTGCCAGATTGTCCGCTGTCGCTTTATTATGCATATTACTTTTCGAATAAATTTCTTATTTAGACCAGCTTCCGCATTTCAATTCGGACACCTCTTTGCCTCTTTAATGTGTTTACACTTCATTTGTTCACACCAACCATATATAAACACTGTACCTAATAAAATTAGATATATTTATTATTTATTGGCCATCTTAGGTATTGATGATGTTAAAGGTGATCTTTTAATAAATTGTTTAACAACATACAAATAGAAGATTATAAATTATTTATTAAATGCTTTTTGCTAAGCTATTATCGAGAACAGTTTTTTTCTTCATTCCGTAATTTTTGCATAATTTAATGGCCACATCGAATTCTTTACCTACCACTAAAATTTATTAGCGAAACATTTTTTACGCATATTCAAGGAAAACTATTACGGTTTTTCCTTCTACTGCAGTTTTATGTTGTTATTAAGCAGAGACCACCCTGCGACGATTGTTATCGACTCTTAACAAAGTAACAATTTAATGGATTTCTTCACACATTATACACGTGCTTTATACTTTACAATGCAAATTTGATTTAGGTAAGACGTGTTGCATTGTAAAGCAGCCACCATACATGAGGTACGGTACGGCTTTGAAAATCATCGTTTTTTTTATCGAAATTCAGCCATTCTGCTGCTACAGCGGTTGACATCAATTCATTTTCTTCGGTGAAAGACCAAATATATACACGGCACTGTTTGTCCTTTGACAAATTCTAATGTCCCTCCTTGTTTGTTTCCATACACAAGCAGATCCTGCTTTTAATTGGGACTTTTTCAGCGAGCGAAAATCTTCTGCCTAATAAATTTCAATGTGTTGGTTTTATTTTCATAAATCATTTGACATAGCTCGTATATAATTATGATAATATTCACAGTTATAAATTATATAACATAATAAATCTATTGAAATAAACTTGCCTGTGTTTATCTTATTTAATAGCACACACAGATATTAGTGCTCAAAATGTTGGTGCAACAATAAACAAATTTCTTGTAGCACTTGTACCAGTCCATGTAGAAGAATAACTAAGTGGTTGGGTGTTCTGCGTTTGTGTATATTGAAAGTGATTAAAAGCTCTAAATGTGTAAACAATTTTCTTTTTGTAAATTATAAATTATCTGTCTGTTGTGTATGTGATGATTACAAGTAGCATATTCCAATTACAGTTGACAATTTCTATTATACACCAAATGACTAGTTAGAAGTTTGTGAATGAAGAATTTTTTCAACATGTAATAGAAATATATTGTTCAAACACCTCCGGGCAAAGAATTCTTTTTCAACGTTTATTCTTTTGAAATTAATTTCAGAAATTAGAGTCATTAGATGTTATTAAAGTGTTTGAATAAACATTATATACGAAATTATCGCACTTACATAATTAATGTTAATGTGCACCTACATGGCAAAGCGAAATAAAGATATCAACACGTTCATTTTTCTTATAAGTACAGTAAATGTGTTAATGGAGTTTAATACAATGTTGTTTGATTGGCTATCTTTAATAGTGAGCTTTTGCTTGTTGTATAATTAACAATTTGAACAACAATTATTGTCTATCTATAAGCAAAAGCTTTTACAATGCGAGTTTTGGAAAAAAATCCACACACAAGTTTATCCATTCATCTCCCTTGTGTAGATAATCGACTGAAAATAAGAAAAATATTCGCCATACATGATGGACTGTTCCTCGTATTAGCTAATTAATATGATGAACTCGAATTTTTATTTAATTAGAAATGACATGCACTTTTTTTTCTAACAAATAGAAAATAGCAAAATTTTTCTATTGTCTAATTTCTTTAACGGGTTTATATATTCGCGCGGCAGACTTTTCAATTTAATCATGAAATGAAGAATATATTCGTATGGCCACATTATTCACACATACACATCATATATTTAAATGACAATTGAGTTAATGTAGTGATAAATTTGTAAATTAAAAATTCATTACCTATACAGAAATGAAATTGTTATGGTGTATACAATAAAGCTTTGTATAAAATCTAATCTAGTCATATTAGCGCGATTTGAGAACCTCTTTGAGGGGGACTGGGAACAAAATGCACTCCTTTGATTTCTCAATAATTATTTATGGAAATATCATTAATTTAACTACCTATTAGAATGTAAGTTATAATCAAATTAAGGAATTATATTATTATGAAATTTTATATATAGGTTGGTATCTGGATAAGTATACATCCATTTTCATGCATCTTCTCACAGATTATTCGAACAATTTGAGCTATTCACGTGTGAGTTTGTCTTTTAAATATTTTACAATTTCTACTGGATAGAAACTGGAATGTGTATTTATAAAATTAAATTATCATGTTTATACGTTATTAGAAGTAATGTTTTACACATACTTATCAGCCTAATAAGGTTCTCATGAAAATTTCAAACGAATTCCTGCACCTACTTGAATCGAATCTGATGCGAAAATCTGTCAATCTCTAAATTTAAAACACTGCACTTACAGATGTTCTTTTATTACAGATAAAACTTGAGACTTTTACGCTTAAAAAGTGGAAAGAACCAGGAAGAAAGAAAAATTACACCTTTGGAGTGAAACTGAATTTAAAACGCATTGAATTTTCCAAAAATAAGTCACCTAAGCGATCAGAGTTGTAAGCGACAGTCACGTAAATTTTACTAAATACTGCTTTTATGACTTTCGCATTTTCTCACCATTTCCTATGTAACTTTTTGTAATTATATTAAATGATAAATAGACAACTTTGGTGGTCTTCGTGAGCGCTCATAATAGTAATCCAAGCAAGTACCTAACCTTACGTAAATATAATAATATTCAAGAAAACTTGAAACCGAAATAACTGTCTCTTTAATACCGCGTTAATATGATATTAGATTGAAACAATAATAAAAAATGAGCGGTCTATTCTGTTCAAATATGTTTTAATTCAAAAACGTATAAATAATAACGAAGTGGTTCTATACTGTCTGTGTATTTTATATCTACTTATAGAATTCCACGAGAATCTATTAAATCTGATTAAGAGTGTTTTTATAATAAACAAAAGAGTTGTGATGAAAGAGAGGATTTGTTGAAGAAGCTATTATATCAAAGATGTGCACTTGTACCATCGAACAATAACTCGAATAAATACCATTTTTCTACCCTATAACCAAGTATTGAATTCAATACTCTTAAACCGAGTCTTAAACGATTATTGAGAATATAAAAATTTATGGAACTTATAATGATACCAATTTTCTTATTATGAGTAGGTATACAGAAATGGTAGTTGCAATTATTTAAATTCTTTTTTTTTCACTTGAAGAATTTAAAATACTATTACCTTATAGACATGTATAATGCCAGTATAACTTGTACCCACCTATGATTCTTAAATACGGTAAATGATAATGTTTTATTCGAATTTAATTGAATAACGAAATTACCATTAACCATTTTATATTTCAACGCATGTAAAAATATTCATTAAAATTGAAATTAACGTCGGCAAACGTCCATACCTACCTCTACCTCCACTAACTACAAACCAATAGTAATACCTACTCATGCAATTATATTTTCATATACACATGCATATGTGTATGTGTACTTAATAATCACATCTAGTTAACAATTTTTCGTAGAAAAATTTTTA
Source organism: Silvanus unidentatus (assembly GCA_963930825.1). Classification (NCBI taxonomy): domain Eukaryota; kingdom Metazoa; phylum Arthropoda; class Insecta; order Coleoptera; family Silvanidae; genus Silvanus; species Silvanus unidentatus. The sequence goes on from OZ005761.1 coordinate 17,182,843, forward strand.
CATTCCACACTTTGTCAGATGTAATTATGTTGGCATTGTTCGGATGCCGGCACTAATCAGTTTTAAAAATAATCATAATAATTTCTTTATTAAAATCAGATATTTCTCTATGCTGAAGCAATAATGCACAAAGTGAACAGAAAATATAAATAAATGTTTTCCTTGGAATTTAAGAAATTAACCATAAGCTTCTTAAGATATTTCCAACTTACTCATTGATGGCTATAGCAATTTATCGAGTGCGAAAAATTAATACTCCATTACCAGTTTAAACATTTATTAATGGGAAAAGTGTAATGACAGCCGTCACTTGGCCGAAGATACAGTTTAAGGTCACACAATTGTATAAACATACACACAATCACAGTTTATTGCTCATGGTAAAATGTAATTAAACAAGTGAAACAAACTCACCATTAACCATCACAATTTATTACAAAGAGAAGAGACTCAACGGTGTCGTCTCTGTGCAAATACATTTTTCATAACATTTGAAAGATTTATATTTCTTTGTAGGAGTTACGAGGCAAAGGTTAAATTACGAAACGATTTTTCAAAAACGAAAAAACCTTATGGAATTTTGACTGATTTTTGTTTACCCAAAAGGAACAATCTTCCTTGACGTGTGGCACACTTAATTACATTTTAACACATTCTAGAAAATAAATGAAAGAAAGTAAGCAGATAAGAACGTGTATAAGATTTTTCTTAAAGCAAAAACATCATCAAATAGTGCGAAGCTTATTATAAAAACATTATAAATCGAATATTCAATGGAAAATAATATTTCTATCGAAAAATTTAATCGGTTATAAGTCATTAAATATCAATTTCAAATCAATTTTGCATGACGCTCGTAACTCATACTTCCTGCTGGGTTATGTAAGTACCGTTCACACCATTCTACCACCCATAAACGTGGTGAAATCCAAAAAATTCAATAATACACATAAAAAAAGGTAATATAAAAACCAACAACTTGTTCTTGCCGATGAAAGTGTGCCTTCACTGTCATGCACCCTCTCTTTGGGGTCATGTGATGTTATATTTTAAAGTGGTGCCTTTTTACTGGCTTCACCATATGTTGGGTTGGTTATGTAACGACTTCGGCACACGCCAGATCATCCCTAATTAGACTTATTGCATTACAAATGGGGCCCAGCAAAGAGCACCTTTTTGTTTTTTTTATTGTAAGTAGAGACACGCTCCGCTTATTTAATGCACTGCCGGTTTGATTAATGATAATGTTGAATTAAATTGTAATAAGTAGTTTCTTGTTGGATGTGTTTGGTTGGCATATTATGAGCTGTGAAAATTTAAACGGCTTCTGCAATTCTTGTGAGTTAATGAGATTGATCTTATTTTTTTTAATTTGTTGTGTGTTCGATTGATGGAGAAACGTTTTTCATCGAAGCAAAGAAAAAATTGGAATCTCTTCACCGTAAGAAGGTTTCTCATGATGTACTTATGTTATTACATGTCATATATGGTAGATTATTCTAAATAATTACACGCTATTTATTTCTATTCATTGAAAAAGCGAATGAATGTTAAATAGAAAATCATTGCATTTAAACAATTACACAAATGAGAGAAAATTTTAATGTATTGAATTATATGGACGATTACACACTTTAAGCATAACAAAACAACTTATTCTATGCAATTCCACACATATACAAAATACATATCGTAAATTAGTACACTTTAATCGTCTGCTCCTTTTTCAAATAAGAAATTTTCTCTAGGGACCAAGAGAAAATGGTCATTTACTATTAACGATTTACCTATTTGTTTTCTTGTTCTTTAAGTGGATTTATTGTTTTAAGATGATTGGAAAGACAGGCTATCCACAGCTACGGTCTATTATTCCTTTTGCTATCGAAGTCTCGTTTCAGGTTGGATCCAAATTTTTTTTCAGCCAATTTACACGTATGTATTAAGTTGTTTTCCAACCAATTTTGTCAGTATACATTTGTATTCTAAACTGATCGGAGAAAAAATCATCAAACAAGTCACGCTGACAGAATCTTAAATCTTTGACTAATTAAAGAAATTCTAGAATGTTAATTGCTCGGCCTTATAAGAAAGTAAACATTTTTGAAAAAAAAGTAACCAATTGCCGCCGTTTACCGCAACATTACACTACCGCTAGCATACATATAAAGAAAGCTTTATTATTGAGCGAAAACCATAATACTTTTTTCAGTGTAATTAAATGTTTGTGAGTGGATTTAATTTCAGTAAACAAACTATAACTAAGTAAATAGATAGATGGAAGATAGATGTTTATAAAGAACATTTAAATTAAGGTTGAATTTGATTTTGTTTTTATTTTAGGGAAAATTATGATGTACAATTTCCTAAAAAACTCAAAAAGCTCATAATACAAAGCCCACAGCAATGTTTGAACAAACTATCAAATCAAAAAAGGAATTTCTTTGTAGTTGAGTTATTATTTATGTAGTATGCATTTCTTATGCCAACTTTTATCTGATTTTGTAAAACGACGTCATTGCAATATTTTGCAACTTTCTTTTCTTATTTGATTGCAATATGCAAACATTTTTTGACCCTTTTTGGATGTCCAAGTTGGTTAATAAAAATTATAAATTTCAAATTTTCAATTTACGTTTATTTATTAATAAAGCACACCCATATAATTCTTATTTAATTGTAATACATTTTCTATCTATTAATTCCTTTGATATAATGCACACTTCCTATTAAACAGAGTTTATGATAGTAATCTATTTTCTAAACACATTTTTTTTTATTCCTCATCTTACCAGGGAAGCGTTCATATAGGAGGATGATGGCACAGGAAAAAAGTTCTCAGATTAGTTTTGGAATTTAATTCATTTTAAAGTAGATTGTTAACTGATTTTATATAATGGCAACCGTGAAATAGAATTAAATTCTAATGAGATTAAAATCCTTTCGGCACCTTTTCACAACGCACCTAACAATAACTTGTAATTTATTGTTGTTGACTAGTTTTTACGTTGCATTTATTATGAAAATAAAAATGTAGAACACTTTATCAAAACATAGTAGTTTTTTATTTTGCACCTGAAAATAAAATCTTAGATAACATGTTTATTAATTAAAAACGAAATCTCAACATTTCATATATATTAATCGTGTACATTTAACTCGAATGCAAATCGTCTTTAATAACGGTTTCTCAAATAAAATAAATATAACTTAACTATCTTGAATACAAAGTTTCTCTTGCTGATTCCTGTGCCCAATTAAACAGTATGCATTTATTCAGTTATTAAAATTACATCTAATTTAATTATAAACAATTAGACTTTTTATTATAGATTATTTAGCTAAATTGTGTGGGAAATGTTGGAAAGCAAAGAATGGGATTCTTTTCATACTACCAGACTACATTAAACCATTAAACTGACCTGATCCGGTTATAATATAAATATTTCCTCTTTCCTATTACAGAAAACCAGTTGACTAGGTGCAATATGATTGAATCTTTTGTAATTTTACACTTTAATAAAGAAATAACAAAATACACATATAACAATAATAAAATATGTCGTGTTTATGCCACACTGATCTGATTCTCAATTTTAATTTGATTTAATCCCTTCCTCATGAATTCATGTGATTGCATTGAAAAACTGTCTGAAAAAATTTTTTATTTCCTATTGTATCGTTAATACTCATAACTTAAGAGGGTCCTGGGAAAGATCCTACAATAACAAAAAAAATTACAAAATCCATTTAATTAGGACATCCCTAATTTACTAACAAGACACTAAAAGTAGACACAGCTAAGATAAAATAGTTCTCAAATTGCGAATCGATTGTGTTCGCAGAAAGCAACACACACACACATAATACCAGACTTTGTGGTCATATATTCAAATTACACACATAATTAATAACTAATTAATTTTTAACTGGATAACCAACAATAGAGGCAAGTTAGAGACTTGGTTTTGCCAGTTTGCTTGCATTAAGATTTTCTTTGGTCAGGTGATGCCAATGAACATTTGCGTCCATTGAAGCGTAGCTCATTAGGCCCTATTAGACGGCAATAACGGGGCAATACTGGTCTTTTCTATGCAAAATTACACTGTGTGCCAATATGGCATTCGTTTTGCTTTTATTACATCTTTGCTATGGTTGCAGTGTGCGCTGCTCATCTCCTCATGTAAATTGTATTTTATATTGCCGGCCTCTTCACACGTTTGCCCGTTTTTCTATGATTTGTATAAATTGTTTATATTTTTAGTTAGCATGGACACACGCCGCACAATATAATTTTCTTCAAATACAAACAGTATTTCGAGTTGATTTTATAAATTAACGCTTGGACGTCGGTTAATAGCATCTCATTATTTCTCGAATTACAATTGTATAACACATAATACTCATTGTACTGATAACAGCAATAATTTCCGAGCTTCATTAATATTTATAGAATATCTGCTAGTCTGCTATTTTATTATGATGATAATAAACAGCTGCTGTAGATAACTAATAAGCTTAGATATGCCTCGTTTTTAAGTAATAATTTGCACGAGTATTCCTTCAACCCCATAAATAAATGGCGAAAAATTTGTAATTTAAATGTGAATGTCCTAATAATGCAGCCCCGTTGTCCCTGCTAAAAAGGTGTTCTTTTATGTAAATGCCGAGATCCATTATCAAGATTTTGATATATTCTCTATATACTCATCCATCTAATTAAAATTCGATAAAAGATAAAAAAATTAATAAACGCACAGGGAATATTATGTTAAAATACCGAAAATATAACTTCTAGCCTAGTAATTATGTATTGGATAATAAAAAGTTCATTGTTTGAGGGCCGTTGGTATCTCACATCTCGATTAAATAAAACACATACATATACACAAGAAAATAACAATAAATGTTATGCTAGACATTTAATTCATGTATAATTTTTTAACACCTGCTTCCTTGGTTCGTACATGTATTATAAGAAATGGATCATTATAGTATTAGAACATCCTTCTAAGAATTTTCATCAATCTAAATGATTCGAATATATTTTGGTTGGTGCACTTGTTTTATTTGAAAATAATACAGTAGTAAAGGCTATGGGATTGATTAATTGGTTAAAAGAGTTATTGAGTAACGGCACTACTCTTCAATCCTCTTTCATTATGATTATTCATTGCACACATAACATTTAACATAACGAACACATGAGAATTTATTTAATAATAGTATGAAAATTACATTAACTTTATAGACCATATTTGGCTTGAAAATCTGGTAAGATTTATTTTTCGTTCGGCTTGTAATTATTGAAAGCAAAGTGAATCGAAAGAATGGACTATACAATGAGATTTATTTGAATTTATTTGTTATGCAAAAGTTATAGCAAACCCGAGCACAACGTCTATAATCATGAAAGAATTTATTTGTTTTTATTGTGTTAGGAAATATGTGTAATAGAAAAAATGTGAATCAAATTTTCTATCAATACTTGAAATTGTAATTGAGAAAATATGATATTAAAAAATCCTTGTACTATTGGAATGCCGCATTCATTTCAAGATCAAAAAAAATGTTTTCTGTTTGCTATTACTCTGAATAGAAATAATAAATTATCAATAGCAGCTACTGAATGAATGTCCACAATAGTTACATATGTAATATTATATAAGACTAGACAGTTCGCCCTCATTTGCCAAACAATAAAATACCATTCGATTTACAATGGTACAACAAAACTCTCCTGTCAGGCCAGTGTTAAACAAGGACTCGTGCCCAGATAATATTATTACAATCTTGTAGCATTAAATTTCAGATAAAAAATTCATCATTCATACTATTATTAGTGCTAAATAATAAAAATGTATGCGTATATGATATACATACATATCTATATAATTTTTTTTCTTCTTTTCCTTTTATCACCTTTACACATTGATGTAAATACATGCTATATTACTATTGTGAGTGAATATAAAAGTAAATAATAGAATTGGACTAGTAATGTTCTTAATGTTTGGCTCTAATAAAGAAAGCCACATTCCTATACGAAACATACACATATAAAAGTGACATAATAGGTAATGTAAAAGCAAATTTAATACACTTGCTTTATTTAACTGTATTTAAACACTTGCTCGGCTCCTCAACTATGGTGTGTATGTGTGTTTGAAAGGAATGTTATACGAACAAGCTTCTGATCCATCCATACAATGTCATTTACACACTAGAATATGTTACATGTTGAAAAAATGTATTATCCATAGTTAAAACCTTCACTATAACACTCAACAATAGGATCAAAAGGATTACTGTGGTTATGAGACTTTGAGGATGATTGATTAGATGGACGAAAAGAATACGCAAACATTCAGCACATACACAGGAACAGAAAGATATAGAGAAATGCGCCTTCTTTTACTTTTGATATATTGAAATAATTTAACGAACAATCCAACCCTGTACATCAGCATCTGCCAGTTTTGTTTCGGCATTCTTTTACATAAACACCTTATGTCATGCACGTGGCTAAATTGGTGGGGAGCATGTCTTGGAATAAGGTGTACAAGTCACCCCCTTCCTAACCAGTATGTGTCAGAAGGGTCAAAATGCAGCCCTACAAACGGTCGCACATTCGAGTACACAGTGACAGATGCCGTAATTAAGTCAAGATTCTAGGTGTGATTAGATGTCTGAATTGATACCATGAATATGTATATGCTTAATTCTTGTTATATTGTACTGGAATCGTCTTCCTCACTTACTCATTAGCGGCGATAAATTTCTTTACTCGATATCCAATTAGAATTAATCATTAATTGCACTCTTCTTGTGGCTGTGGCTAATAAATATTTAACACACTTGCATTGGCTTTCAAAAGAAAGTAATTTATGGTGGTTTCAAGTGATGTTTTGTTGAAGAAAAAACACTTTTTATAATACAATCCTGTTTGTTTGGATTAACTTACACAGTCCACGCCACTGTGGTTTACAGACGTTTTGTATTTGTTATCTATAATTTTTGAAAGAGGGTTGAACTAAAACTAATTACTTTTGGTACTAGCAGAAATAACGACATTTTTCACTTACAAGGAAGAAAAAATAATTGTTTAATATTTAGTTATTAATTAGATGGAAATCTAAGGAGCGCTTTCTGGAGAGACCAACAGGCGCGTAGGACACGAACCTGGCAAAAATTTTAAAATGTACTTTTTATTGAAATCCAATTAAGAACATTCTAAATAAATTTTTTTCTATTCCACTTTACGGTAATTTTATTCACAACCCTATCTGAAAAGGTCAGCAAAAATATTACCTACAAAAACCGATTTTTTTTATCTGAACTTATAGACATAAAACTAATTTTGTAATTTTCGCCCCATGAGGTCCTGAATCAACAGACAGACATTTAGATATAAAACTCATTATTCGACTTGATATCATATAATTTAATTGACGCAGACATGCCCTATATCCATAGCCAGTTCTTATTGGTTTAACTTTATTTCCAGAACTTTAATTGAATTTTGAAATTCAGTCCGGACCTGAACAATGGGTGTTGCATCATTGAGGTTGGTGGTGGTGCAGCACGCGACCAAACACTAGAGCAGGTCAGTCCCATCCCTGAACGTCCTGAACTTCACTTCCACTTCCGCAAAGGTATTACTAGGTCATCGCACCTTCAACCCCTTGACTTCGAGAGCGCAACAGTGTCGAAACCGGAAAAAATGTTATTTTAGTGTGAAAAGTGTTTTGTGATGCAAAATGTTAAAAATCAAATCATGATGAAATGCTGAAGATGAAATATGTTTGGTATTCCAATTAGAGTGGGAAATAATAGACAGTCTTAAAATATAAAACAAGACTAGTAGTCGAAAGAAAAAGTCTAGTCATTGGCGATCATCGAGAATACGAAACAATTACGGGTAGCGCAATGGATATAATGAAATCCTACTATGGACGGTATTCATCGCCATCGGATTTATCTGAAAACCCAGCGGACATTCAACAATATTTGATCGATTCATCAAAGGATCGAAACAGTGATGCTGATGTGTTGTATCAACATCCACCAAATTATTGTGGTTCAATAAACCTGTACAACAAAACCGATACAAATAATGTTCTTATAAAAAATGAATCGATCAAATCATTGGAACCATCATCACCTTCGGCATTACATTTGCGAGGCAATATCGATTTGTACACAGACGACATGAATACATACGACAGTTTCGTTTCTACAACCACTGATTTGAGCTCGTTATCATCAGAACTAGTAACAGAGAAATACACATACGGTAATTTCAATTTCTTCGCAACGTCATTGAAAAAAAACCAATTCCACAATAATAACGAAGCTATTGTAAAAAACTACACGGCAACAAGTGGTATTCATAATCTGGATAAGAAAAATTCAAGAGGCAGACGGAAAAATGTTGTGAGAAATGAACGGCCTGCCTCCCCGTCTGTGATGAAGAGGCGACGATTAGCTGCAAATGCACGTGAACGTCGACGGATGAATGGATTAAATGAAGCCTTCGATAGATTACGACAAGTAATACCAAGTTTAGATGCTGAACATAAATTGAGCAAATTTGAAACATTACAAATGGCACAAACTTATATTTCAGCCTTGAGGGATTTGTTGGAGAGGAGTGAAATAGATAGGTAATTTTGTCAATTAAATGTGTATTACACGTACGTTCAGTGATTTGTGATATAAATATAGGGAAGAAAATTAATTTTCTACTAATGGTTTTTAATGATTATATGAGGAGAATTTTAATTAATTTATTATGTGTTTTTTTAACTTAAAAATGTGTGTAATAAATTTCCTGACTGCTCGCCAATAGAGTTGTAAACTAAGTTGGAAAATCGCAATTTTAACCACTTAATCGAATAGATTGTATTAAAAGAAATGATTTGTCATTAAAATTTAATCGGATTTGAATATATTTAATTAGTTATTAATGAACAAAGTTTAAATTTTAATGAAAGCCGCGATTTTAACCACGTGGGGTCGACATCACGAACAAACATCCAATGGGGAGGGAGTTGTTTGTTGGTGCGCTCCGGACTATAATTTTACCTGAAATCGAGCAGGTAGAGTATAAGTTCAGGTACCAACGAAAAAAGCGATCCACTGTTTACAAGTGACAGAGTTGTTTCATTTTGAGAGGACCGACCGTGACGTCACGAACAAATCGGCTCGAGGTTCGAGTGTTGTCGAAATTTTAATTTTTAATAATTAATTACGCGAAAATTATAAACATTTAGCCCCTCTCAAATATACCATTATGTTTTGAATTCACCATACTTTGGATATAGATACATTTTAAAAAATAGTTTACAACTCTATACTCAGTAACTTTTTCAAATAACAAATTAGATGTACGTTTGCGTTCCTATAGATCCTACATGCTTATATGGGTTCCTGTATAATTTTCCATGATGTACAATTAAATCGCACAATTTTTGCAATCACGTAATGATTTTGTTCTTAGTACATAGTAACAATTTTATTGATAGCAATACCGTCCTCTCTAGTCTTTATTCCAAAAAAAATGTAAATAATAAAATTTCAGCATAATGATCTCTAAAAATATTTGTAAATAAAATTTTATAGCTGCGAGCGTGTTCGTATTAATTTCTTGTATTATAAATTCACACCATTTGTTTTCTAAAAAATAATAAAATTGAAATAAACTCCGTTGTTTCATTAAATACTTTCATTTAACATGTTGATGGTTTGTTGATATGATCTTCGAATCTCTTAATAAGGTAATATGAAAAGAAGAACCTGATTTAACGTTAACCTTTTTATTACGAATTTTATTACATAAAAATGTACCAGTAAAACTAATCCGTCGTTTTATTTTCTAACTGTCTTGTTGGCTTAGACTCTGTTGGTATAGCACCAACTTCTCGTAATAAATCTTTTTTACTCTCGAAGTAATTCTTGTACCATTCAATGTGCTCTTTTTTAGCTTCAACAGTCAAGTACGGATTTTTTGAAAGACCTACACAAACGAGCTCCATAAAATGTCTAATGGGGCCTCTTTGGGGACACCATGGCTCTAAATGTTTATCTAAAAATACATGTTCTGAAAAACATACATTCTCCTCATCACCAATATCTGGAACAACAAAGAGTATGCATAAACTGGAAGTTTTCACGTAAAACTAATTAACCTTGTTCGTTGTTTATTGGAAATTTCCAGATTTTTCCCTGTTCTGTCCATAAAATCATTTGTTGGAAGTAGTTTGTTGGTGGTTGAGTTACAGCGAGTTTTAAATCTCTTTCAGTCAATCTGTCCCATGTTTCGTTTCTAATGTTCTCTTTAAAATTATCTTTTTCAGTGAATATCCCCAATGGAGGACTACCGAATAAATTAATAGGATTGACAATTCTAAAATAATCAATTGAATTAGATATTTTTAGTATGTAAAAGTAAGTTTGGATTTACATATCGGTGGTACGTTTTTTAGCAGCAATATGTTGGCGTTTTCCTTGAAATTGTTGCTTTTCTGGGGTGTGTCGTTTTACGTTACGTAATATATCTTTAACTTGTTCAGCTCTAGATTTTTGACTCACTGTTTTAGGTTCCCTATCGATTTTCATTCCTCGTACAATGTCACTAAATAATTACGTTCAATGAGGAATAGTTTTAAAGGTTTTTTTAACGGAAGGTATACCTTAAATTAGTTTCTGTTTGTTTTTCTTGAACATTTAACAATTTCATTAGTAATTCTGATTCGGTTTGTTTCTTGTCACCATCAATATGTTCGGCAACATCCTTTACCGCTTTTACTATTTGTTGCTCTATTAACAATATTCGTTTCTACTACTAGTATAAATTATAATTTTAAATACACACCAACTGATTGAACCTTTCTTTTTTCTCCTTCAGTTTTTTGTTTTTTCTCGGGTCTTGATAGCTGAATGCCGGATTTTGGGGCTTGTACTTCTTCCTAAGAATCAGATATTACTGTTAAAGGTTTTAAAGTTATGATTTTCGCTGAATATTTACATTAATCATCTGTTTTAATAAAAGGTTCAACTTTTCCAAGGCTTGATTTGGAGGTTTAGATGTGACATCTTTATCAACGTTTTTCTGTTCAGTGTCACTGTCTGAACTACTTGCACTGCCGCTACTTGAACTGAAGCTTTTCATTCTCGTGCATTTGATGAGATTTGAAGAAGCCGATACAAATTGGGGCTTCGAAGTGGATCTACAAATAATGACATTGAGATTACAAATTTCTTACAAATTAGAATTGAATACCTTTGAACAATTAACAAAAATCTATTCATAATCTCTATTCTTTGTGCAAATAGACTTAATTTAAGAAATTATCCTGCAAATTTTGTAAATTAGAGGTTATGTTTCAAGTTTCCAAAATACTTCTTCTTCTACCTTTGAAAGACTTTGCTTTAGTGAATTATAAACTTCCCTAAAACCTCGGTTGGTAGGCATGTGGTCATGTGCTTTTTAACATAACCATCAAAAGTTTAAAAGATTGGTGTCTTTAGTGCTTACTGCTTGTTCTTATTTTAATATTTTTCTTTATAAATCAACATTATGGATGCCTACGATATATTTAGAAAAATTACCAAAGGTGCAAGGTTTTCCAAAAAATACAATTCTGTAGGTGATAAAATTTCAAAAGACTCGATAAGGACTCACGATGTAAAGCCTGTTATAAAGAAAGAGGAAGATCTTGAGGATATCTCAGAAGGTACTGAAATTGTCCCTCAATCAGAGTTTGAATCGGAACCAATAACTCTCCTTGGTGGTTTTGAATTAACGAAACCGGAAAGGGGAAAGAAACGTAAAGTCTTGTCAGAGGAAGAATCAAATAAGAAGAAGCAGTTACTAGAAAAGGAGCAAATAAACCATTACAGAAATGTCCATAACATCAACGTAGTTGGTCGACATGTTCCAGAACCAGCGAAATGCTTTGAGGATTTCGGTGTTGACTCTGACTTAGTAGAGAACCTAAAGAAATGTGGATATACCAAACCAACAGCCATACAAACACAGGCAGTCCCCATTATGATGCAAAACCGACAAATTTTAGGTTGTGCTCCAACTGGTTCTGGTAAAACAGCTGCATTTCTTGTACCAATCATACAACATCTAGTGGGTCCGAAACGAGAAGGATTTAGGGCTTTAATTCTATGTCCTACTCGAGAATTGGCCAAACAAACACATAGAGAGTGCTTGCGTTTATCTGAAGGACGAAACTTTCGAGTTCACATTATTAGTAAAATTAAAATGGCTTTAACGCAGTACGGCCCGAAGAGTACCAATAAATATGGTAACGTTTCTTTCAAAAATTAACAGTAACATTATTCAGTCTATGCATTTTCAGATATCCTTATTACAACACCGAATAGAATTTGTTTTTTATTGAATCAAGATCCTCCAGCAATATCTTTAAACAAGTAAGTTAATAAAAGTTCAATGTAATGTTTTAAAATATAATATTTTTTTAGTATTGAATGGTTGGTTATTGACGAAGCTGATAAGTTGTTTGAAAGTGGTAATCGAGGTTTCCGGGAACAGTTACAACAAATATTGACTGCTACAGGGACTAAACGAAAAATTGCTATGTTCAGTGCCACATATACTCCAGTTGTAGCAAAATGGTGCGTTCACAATATGAAGGGCTTAATTAGAGTTACAGTCGGTCACCGGTACGTATAATCCGTCTTTTATAAACTGTGTAAATGTATGAATTGATTTGTAGAAATGCTGCAACAGATACAGTGGATCAAGAATTATTGTTTGTAGGAAATGAACAAGGAAAGTTATTGGCTTTTAGAGATTTAGTTAAAAAAGGTCTTAGTCCACCAGTTCTTGTGTTTGTTCAAAGTAAAGAACGAGCTCAACAGCTTTTTAATGAATTAATTTATGATGGTATTAATGTTGATGCAATTCATGCCGATAGAACACAATTACAAGTTCGTAAAGCAATCAATGCACCAGTAAAATTATTTGTAATTCTGTTTTGGTAATTTTAGAGAGACAACACTGTTAAATGCTTCCGTGAAGGCAAAATATGGGTGTTAATATGTACTGAATTGATGGCAAGAGGTGTGGATTTTAAAGGAGTTAATTTAGTTATTAATTACGATTTTCCACCATCGGCAATTTCCTATGTCCATCGGATCGGAAGAGCTGGACGGGCAGGACGAACTGGGAAAGCAATAACTTTCTTTACAACAGAAGATACAATTAATTTAAGAAGGTATTGGTTTTTAAACAGTTAAAACCAGTTCAGAAATGTTTATTTTACAGTATTGCTCATGTGTTAAAGTCTTCTGGTTGTGAAGTGCCAGATTATATGTTGTCAATGAAGAAAAGATCCAAGAAACAGAAAAAGCAATTGGAACGAAGTGCACCGAAAAGAGATGACATCACAACTAAACCAACATATGACAAATTTAAGAAGTTTGGCAAAGTGTAAGTTTTAAACAGTGGAATAGATATTCAGTATATTAAGTTTGTGGTTTTTGCTTGATTAGGAGGAAATTCAGAGAAATCAGAGCCAAAGAAAAACTTGATACTGCCAAGAAAACATCCAAGGGCCCCATGAAGAGACAGAAAAAGAAAAAAGTAGAAAAATAATTGTTCTATTTATATTAAATGTTAACATTGGCAATATAGTTTTAAAATTTTACTTATTTGTTTTTATTATATTTGAAAGTCCCTCCATCACCACCTCCCCATCTGTTTTTTTCGCTGAGTCTGCATTGTTTCACTTGATTCGTTGTTTGTGCGCAGATTGTTTATAAATTTAAGCACGTGTTTGAAAGAAAAATACTTGCTGTTTTTGTTCGTTATTATTTCTCTTATTACAAAATAATTTAATATGGCAAATGTTAAAGAAAAGTATATTTTTGACAAGGGCTATACCGATGAAATTGATTTGTTCAAACAATTTTACGAGGAAGTCAGGTACACATTTAATTCAAATATTCTACAATTTAGATTGAATTTATGAATTTCAAATAAACATGCAGCATTTTTGTTATTTATATACACATTGTTGCCTCGAAATTTTTCAAAGGATCGTTGATTCGATGGATTCAAAACTTTTTCAGAACGAAACATTTCGATATCATCCAAAGTACAATAGACGAAATAGCGAAATATGATAATGACAAATGTTGCGTTTTATTTGAGTATGTGGACGATAAATTCTATTCATCAAACATAAATCTTCCCCATAAAAATCTTATGTCTGAAAATCCGTACATAACATATGCCTCTTCCCATGTTACTATCAGGTAAATTATACATAGATTTATTGTTAAAATAACATTCTATGTTTTCATTCATCACTGAATTCATTGCAGTCCCATAAAGGGCAAAGGAATGGGACTAACAGCAGCGAAAGCCATAAAAGAGGGCGAGAAAATAATCGCTGAAAAAGCCACAGTTCTTCAAGTGAATCCTTTGTGTATTTGCGAAGCAACAAATGACTCTCTTTATCGATGCCATCATTGTGCAGCGGCCACTAATGAATATTATTCGTAATTATGAACATACCATTGCAAATCTCAAATTGATAACATTATTATTTTATTTAGATGTTACAATTGCTATGTAGTAATTTACTGTTCATACACATGCCAAAAGATGGACTACTCCATTTATCACAAATACGAATGCTTTGGACTGCAGTACCATTTCTGGTCTATGAAGCCCACCGATCCAAGTTATTTAGCTTTGAAAATGATGCTGTATGGGGCACAGAACGGCTTCAACACTACATCAGCCAATCTAGAATGTTATGGAGACAAAGGGAATAATTATCCAGCGGTTTTTCATTTAAGGAACAATTTAGAGCTTCTTAGTGTCACGGAAATTAATGATATATTATATGTAAGAATCATATCAAATGAAAAAGTGTGAAAATTCATTATGAATACTTATTTTGTAGGCCTCTTTACGCACTTTGGTGTATTTGATTGAAAAAACCACCTTTTTCGAAGACATGCATAAAAGAAATCCGACTGACGACATTCTTGAGATGCATGGATTCATTGGTGGTCTTCTCTTCTTACATTACTTACAAGCATCTAATAACAATATCATTATTAACTTTCCAAATATTAATTGTGGACAACATTTCAACTGTGATTCAAACAGAGGAAAAGGCATTTTTCCAACCACTAGTTTGCTGAATCATTCATGCACTCCCAATGCATGTTTCGTGTAAGACAGAAACATTTAACAAAAACCCTATTTGTTGATTTTTGTTTTGTTTTAGTTTTAATAACAACACTGTAGTTGTGAGGGCTATCAAACCCATTGAAATCGACGAAGAAATCACAATTTGTTATTATGAAGTGAGTCCTGTTTTCCCATATTTTGAACGGCAAATTATATTGCAAACGTTCTTCCAATTTATGTGTTCATGTCCGAGGTGTATATACGAAGCTCAATTGGTGAGTTTTAAATTACTTGATAAATCAATTGAATTAATATTGTTAATTATGCAGGATGTGTCTTATTTTAAGTGCATTTACTGCAAAGTGGGAAGAGCACATGTTATACTCAAAGATATTACATTGTGTGTAGATTGCAACAGTAGAGTATTTGTGAAAAATTTAAACGTAGCAATTAAACAAACCAAAATATTGCTAGGTTTATGTAATACTGTATAAATTCTTAACCTTATGGCACTAGTAACTTAATTGAAATGTTTTTGTAGATGAACGTACTGGCGAATTAAAGTACATAAAGCAACTTTGCAATTTGTATGAAGAAATTTATCATGCATCCGCACCTATTACACTAAATGGTGCTATGTTGCTTTGCAATAAATATATGCATTTATATTGTACATTAAAAAAACATATTAAACTACGAAAAGAACTAAATTTTATACGTTTTAGTGTATAATTATGAGACCGATGATCCAATGACAGTATTAACTTATTTCATGAAATATTTTTCAATGGTTGAAGACATTTTTCCTAGATATAGTAAATTTTTCATTGCTGCAAAGATACAATTCTATGATCGATTTTTAAAACATGTAGAATCTGTTGGACGTATTAGACTCAAGAACCAAGAGCAACAGTAGGTTAAAGTAACTCTTATGTTGTATTAATTATTAACTCCTTAGTTACATTTCAGCAATGCTGTAAGACAGTTTATAGCATATGTTGAAAGTTTGGAGGCAGAAATCCGTTTCTATCTTCCAAAAAATAAATTGGGTTTTTGTAATGTTCTTGTATACAGAGCAAGAAAATTTCATGCTTCGTTACGACATTCACGTTAATAGAAAAGTTTCAGTTTTGTTTGTCTTTTGAGTTTGGAATTTCTTTTTGAGTTTAAAATAAATCGTTTTCATTTATCCAGTCTTTTATTGATTTGAAATTTGAATATTTTAGGGTTTTGAATTGTATACTCTACTCCAATTCTTTGTGAATCAGTTTACTGATCAGAGTAGTAAATAAGTGACGATTCGAACACTCCTTTCTCATTTGATGTCTACGCCTAACCTAATTTCTTGATGAAATAAATTCTAATATTTTATTTACTAGTTTCTTCCTTTACATATAAATTAAATAATTGTATTAACGGTTTCTTTTAATTAATAGTGTTTAATTAATCAGCAATTTTAACATAGAATAAGGTACTTTCTTGAATCCGATCTCGTCGCATCTGCCCTTATTTTATTAAATTTCTGTTGATTTTCAGTAATTTTATGAGAAATGGATTGTTTATTGGCATATTATACCGACAAATTCACTAATATCGATGGAAATATATTTGAAATATTTTCTACATTTTATACACTAGACTTGTAAGTAGGAAGTAGTTGTATACATTTACAAGGATTTGTCTGAGGTTTATTTTTAGATCGCCAGTAAATTGTTGGCTGGAATCACAATTTAAACATAAAGTGATAAAAGACGATGGTCTGTCTACTTACTACAGGAAGGAGGGTAACAAATGCTATGCCAGAAAAGATTTAGTTAAAAGTTTAGAGTATTATACAAAAAGTTTATGTTGTGCAACGCCAAACAGTCAAGAATATGGAATTGCGTTGGCAAACAGATCTGCTGTCTCGTTTGAAATGAAGGAATATGAAGTATTGTCCTCATAGTCATATTTCCTTCAATTTTCAATAATAATGTTAATTACTTTTGTAGAACTGTTTAAAAGACATCGAATTATGTTTCAAATCAAATTATCCTCTAGAATTAAGACCAAAAGTGTTTATTAGACAAACAGAGTGTTACTTTGAGTTGTCACAACGAGAAAATTTAGAAAAATGCTTATGTGATATAAAGAAATTTTTAGAAACAGCAAATATATCAGATAAAGGTTGGTACATAAAAGTACTAAAGTAAATTGCATATTAATTACATATTTTTAGATAAATATATCATGAAAATAGAACAAATTAAAAAAGCTAAAATCAAAACTGCCAATTATGAATGTGCTAAAGATAATACAACTGAAACTCCAAGTTTAGATGATGGAGAAAATAAATTTTTCGCATATGCATCTGCTAAACTAAAAATTAGGTTCGTTCATGATATAAATAATGTTATTGACTTATTACAATCAGTTATTTGCATACATTACATTTTAGTTATGATAAAGAAAGAGGTCGTCATGTTATAGCAAAAAAGAATGTTCAGAAAGGTGATATTTTATTTGTAGAAAAAGCATTTATATTCGCACCTGTTTTTAAAGAAAGCAAAGAATTTTATTCATTCAAATGTTACAATTGTTTAAAGGATATTATAAGCAGTATTCCGTTAGTAAGTTTGTTTTTAAACGGAATTGTTATTAAATTGTGTTTGTTAATAGATGCAAATTTTGCACATTATGTGTTTACTGCAATGAAAACTGTAGAAATATATCATGGAACGATTGCCATAAATGGGAATGTACTGGAATGCAAGCAAATATATGGTATGACTTAGGCATTGCATTTCCCGCATTTAAAGCGATGTTAAAAGGTGTTAAATCAGGTTTTTATAACGTAAAAGGCGATTACGAGGAGGATTTAAAATGTTTTGGCAGTAAAGTAGACAATTATCCATATTTTAGTCGCCTTGTCTCGAATATTTATAAGAGTAAAAATGCAGCACCTTACATAGTGGTAATTTAAACAAACTTTCCATATATCGACATTGAATTTACATAAAATTCAATTTCAGATGGCTACAATTGTAGTGAATTACCTGAAAAATTATACGAATTTTTTTCAATGGTTCATCAAACAGGAAAATTGTCCAAAGGATGATATTGATAGCTTAATAAATTATATCGGTGGCCTTATTACCAAACACATCGCTCAATTGTCCTGCAATTCAAGTATTATCGAACATTGGACATATTCGTCAACAGATTTATTATTTCCTGATATTTTAATAACAATTGCTTGTGGAATGTTTCCATCTGTAAGCATGATGAATCATTCTTGCAGACCAAATGTGACAAATTTGTATTTAATTGCATATATTTCCATTTTTATTTTGTTTTTTAATTAAGCATATTTGTAGTTTTATCTGTGATACAATTGTTGTGAAAGCTTTAGAGGATATACGAGAAAATGAGGAGATATTTAACTGTTATGGAATAGATTATCGTGGAATGAACAAAGAACAAAGACAAATTGCTTGTCGGAGTTTATATCATTTCGAATGTAAATGTGTGATTTGCAGTAATCCATCGAAAGAAGTTGTATGTATAGAAATATGTTAATTTAATATATTATCTACTCTTTGGTTTTAGGAAATGTTGGACAGTTTTTTATGTCCAAAATGTAAGGGTTTAGTGCCAGAAGCCAATAATACAGTCCTTAGTTTTTGTGTAACATGCGGTGAAAAATATTCGTTAAAGCCATTTAGAAAAATCAATGAAGAAGCACAGAAATATTTGGAAAGAAACGATGTTAATCAGCTGGAATTATTAGTAAAAACGTTGAAGATTCGTGAAAAGATTTTGTATAAACATCATAAAGACTTCGAAGAAGTGTATTACAGATTATACAGTTACTATGTGGAAAATGGTAGGAATCGTCCTTATTTTTTTATTTGCATATTGCATGGATTCCTTCTTTACAGGAGATGCTGAGAATATGTTCAGATATTTCCATTTATGGTTAGAAAATGAGAAAGCACGAAGGGGTGATAATTCTAGAGGAATAGGTACAAAACTTTATGAAGCAGCTTTAGCGATACTTCACTGCCTGCAAAGTGGTCATCCAAAAAATTGTAGTAATTTAAAGTATGAATAGCATTAATTCTTTTTTCAAATTTTAATTTAAATTATTTATTCTTTAGGGCATTTCTACAAAATGTTGAACATATGATTAAAGAAGCTAAAATTGTTCTGAATTTATATTATCCTGCTTATATAACAAATCGGCTAAGCAGAAAAATTCAATTTATATCCAACAAATAATTTTTACAATAAATAGGTATTATCAATTAAATCGCTTTTTTATTTCATAATCTATTATCGCTACCTACTTGAAGTAAAAATAATCAGCTATTTATTTACTAAAATATTACCGATAAGATTACAATCAAAGAAATTAGGTTCATTACATTTATTAATTTCATCTTTACGGTGTGATTTATTTTTGTGTTAAAAATGCATAAATCACTATTTATTGTGATATTCTTACTTTCGTATGAATATGTAAACAGTGCAAAAATTCTGGCAAGTGTTTTTTCACCGTCATACAGTCACCAAATTGCGTTCCGACCGCTATGGAAAGAACTTGCAAGTCGAGGTCATCAAATAACACTCCTAACAACCGATCCTATGAACGACAAAACATTAAAAAACATCAGGGAGATCGACCTTAGTGGCTCTTATCAAATCATGGAATCAGGCAACGCATCTAAATTGCTAACAAACCAAGAAAATAAAGGATTTCGGGAACGCTTAAATTCATACATAAATTCTTTAAGTGCTACAGCTGCTTGGCAATTCAACCATACTGAAGTTCAAGACCTGATTAACAATGAGAACAATCAGTTCGATCTATTGATAGTGGAAGTCATGTATCCATCTCATTTAGCGTTCGTTGATCATTTTAAAGTACCCTTCATTGGAATTACGCCATTGGATGCAGTGCCAAGGATTCACAAGGCTATTGGAAATCCCACAAATCCCATAGTTTATCCAGACACTGTTCTACCATTCACCACAAATCTTACATTTGTACAACGATTGGTTTCTACGCTGTTTTCACTTTTCACCTGGTCATACGATACGTACCACATATTTCCATTGGAAGATGCAAATGTGAAGACCTTTTTCCCAAATATACGACCTCTGAGTGAAATTGAGAAAGATATTAGCATGCTCTTTGTTACAATGAATCCCATATTTCATACAGTGAGAGCATTGGGTCCGAATACGATTCAAATTGGTGGTGGTACGCATTTGAAAGAAACGAAACCATTGCCTGACGTAAGTTGTTTACAAATAAAGATAATAGAATTGAGAGTGTAAATCATTTATGGTATTTAAGGATATTAAGAAGTTCTTGGATGGGGCTACTGAAGGGGCCATTTATTTCAGTTTAGGTACTAACGTAAAAAGTAATTTAATGAATGTAGTGTTGAGGTCCGTCATTGTGAATGCCTTTGCGGGATTGCCTTACAAAATTTTGTGGAAATTTGAAGACGATGATCTCCCTAATAAACCAGAAAATGTTAAAGTTTTAAAATGGGTGCCCCAACAAGACGTTTTAAGTAAGAAACAGCTACAATTGAAATTTTATTTTTTAAGGAACTTTTTTTAGAACATCCAAATGTTAAACTCTTCATCACGCAATGCGGCTTACAATCCTTAGAGGAATCGATATTCAATTCTGTCCCAATGATTTGTATGCCATTCTTTGGGGACCAAAGTAAAAATGCGAGAATTGTTGAAGCAAAGCAGTTTGGCAAATTAGTAGATAAAGACACTTTATCTGCGCCTAGTTTGAAAGAAGCTATAAAAGAAGTTATAAACAATGAAAAGTACGACTACTTTTAAAGATTTATTCTCGGTTCTAATTGGTTTTTTCTTAATAGGTACAAAAAGAATGTTCAAGATGCAGCAATGTTAATGCAAGACGTACAAATAACTGGATTAGAAAAAGCTGTTTGGTGGACTGAATACTTAATTCGTCATAAAGATGTATCTTTTATGAAGACGAATGTACACAATTTTTCATCCTTCCAATACTATTTGCTAGATGTAATTCTATTTTGTGTTGTTGCATCAGCGATTGGGCTTTACATCCAATTTAAAATACTTAAATTCTGCTTCAGACTCATTTTTCGCAGGAATAAAGAGAAACGGGAATAAAACAATTAAATAATCTAAAAAAATATAATTTATTTTTTACAAATATACGGTACAATATCATATTTTATTTTAAAAATGTTACATCGGATAATAAATACTGATATTGAGATATGTGACTTTGTAATTTCTTATGAAAATTAAAAAAGACAAATATCATTAATGAAAAAATCTATTATTCATATACGTAATAAATATACCAGATATGCAGTTATGTTTAAAAAAATAAAAAACTGGCAGTGAATGTTCATAATCATTGCATTCATATGTATTTAAATGTTAAAATTCTTGCTAAAAATCTTCCTTTTACGCGTAAAACTTTATTTACATACTCTTAAAAGTAAAAATTCCACATCATTTTCTAATACTTGTATCCCCCGCCCGGAGTATATTGTTGCGTGGGCGTAGGTTGCTGCGGTCGGCCTGGTGTCGGTCCAGGTCCTGTCACGGGTTTGGGTCCTGATGGATATCCTGCATAGTTTGGCGTTCCTTCGTATTTAATCTATTTCAACATATAAGATTTCAATTAACTTTTCCTACTCGATAAACATTTAAACGCTCACTTTAGCGTGGAATCCAGTCGCCCAATCAGCGGTATATTGAACAACTTGAGTTCTGCCATCAGGTAAGAGTACTCTGTATTCACCTTTCGTCACATCTCCATCATTAATTGCATTGTGTGAATAATCGTTGCCATAAGCCGTATCTTTAACAGCGTAGTTAAAGTCGAATGGGTTTCCTGGTTTGTGTGGAACCAAAAGATGATCGTTCTAAATTCAAAGTTGGATCAAAATTAAGAATGCCTATTTAATTATCGAGGAAAAAAATTGTATACTTCTCCATTGGTAGCGAATGGTTGTCCATCGCGTGGTGGTCCTGTTGGACGACTTGGTGGTGGTCTGCTGGGGGTCACTCCTGGACTTGGAGGTCCATATGATGGAGGAGGTGGTTGGAATGGAGGTCTGGTTGGAGGAGGTGGTTGGAATGGAGGTCTGGTTGGAGGCGCCGGTGGAATGTAGGGTTGTCCGGGACTTGAAGGTCTGAAAGGCGGCTGAGTGGGTGGACGTGGCTGATAAGTTGGCGGAGAGGTTGGAGGCGGTCTGTAAGGTGGTGGTGTGGGACGATTTGGGGTTGGTGGTGGACCGTAACTTGGAGGCGGTGAACTGGGTCGGAACGGAGTTGGTGGAGGACGGCTTGGAGGACCGTAAGTTGGTGGAGGACGACTGGGAGGACCGTAGGTCGGTGGAGGTTGACTGGGTGGTCGGTAAGGAGGCGGCGGAGGACGGCTGGGGGGCCCGTAAGTGGGCGGCGGTTGACTGGAGAACGGCGGTCGGGAAGGTTGGTACGGAGGAGACGTGGGACGTGGAGGAGTGAAGGGACTTGGCGGTTGGGGACTGGGCGGCCGAGGTTGGGGCGAAGGGAATGGGACAGATGGCTTGTCATACTTGTATCCTGGCTCCTTCGGAGGAAGATAAGCATTCTGGCCTGGTGCAATAGCAGCAAAAGCGGCTGCTATGCAACAGCACAACGCTACCACCTGAAATCATGGAATGCATATTTTGAAACAGTGCAACTGATAATTGCATCTCGCCCGAGGCAATAGGTAATAGAAACTGCTTCCACTAAATCAAAACCCGTTGAATGATTGATTAATTTATAAGAGATTTTTTTGATTGTCAAGGACATGACATCAGGATTCCAGTCGTGATTACTTAATATGCGGAAAGATGCTGATTTAACACACATACTTTAATGCATATTTTTGTGGGTGGGGCTTTTTATACATTATTTAAATATTAAAAATGTCTATACTTAAATTAATCAATTCATCAAGGATAACGTGAAATGTAAACATGTTATGATGTACTGTTACTGTTATGTGCTTTTATTTTTCATCTACGGGTTCAAACTAGGAAACTTTTCCGTTTTCTATACACATGGAATAAGATGTTTTGATCACTAAATTAACTTATTGTAAATGACTTCATCCATAAACATTAAACAAAAATAAACACGGTAATTTATCTATGGCGTGTTTTAATTATGCAAGCGTGAAAGTTTTTCTTTCGCACTTAAAAATACTGAAAAATTTCGTTGGAATTTTAAATTACCAAGAGATTTTGAGTGGTGTTAATTAAATTGTCATTAGTGGGTGCTTTAGATAGGTGTGTATAGAAATTGCGAGGGAATAGCACTATACTCTATCATAATACATAATCGGTACATTAATTGTTTATCTGCAGCTTGTTGTTTTCATAATTAAATCGAACATCTACTGAAAGTAACTGTTCTTATGTAACGTTTCAGATTAGGTCATTATTTGGAATCTGCTTCAATATGCTCACTGATATTAATATCTCACAATTAATTTTTTTTTTCTATTATGCAATATAGCGAGTATTCACCTCATGCGTGGGTGTATCTTGTTACACAATTATTTAGTACAAATTTATTAAATTAGTTACTGTGAATATTTGAAAGCTTCCTTATCGGCAATTTGTTTGTTGGAATGAAAAACATATATTACAAATATATATGTATATTGGTATGTGTTTTTCAAACTGTATCTAATTTAGAAAGTGCAGTAAATCATTTTTTTGAACGATTCTTTTTGAGCGTTAAGAAAATTTTTTATACGTTTGATTATTATTCCAAATTTTATGGATTGTCAAAAAAGACTTTCAATAGTTACTTTCATCTATCTTATTCTTAGAGCGTTGGTCATAAGCAAGGAGATAATGATTTTTTTATGATTTTACGATGAGAGGAGTTATTGCGTCAATGATACTCAAGTTGGACGCTACGTATTATGAGCTTTACAGTTTTATATGAAAAAGGGTGTTTTTTGCAATTTACAAATACACACATTAAAACGTTTAATTAAAAGTCTTACTGAAAAAAGATTTTTTCATGGATTAAAATGGATTCTAGAGAAAAAATACTCATGTAAGAGACGACACTGGCTAGTAATTAATTTACAGAGCAATTGGATAACACGTTCCTTTGCATATGATTTGTGATTAGCTACAACCGTTATTGCGGATAACGGATAGTGAATTTTTTTGCGAATACTAATTAATGAAAATCTTTAACTAAGCAATGAAATGTAATTGTAATTTATTTTCCTTCATCAGGCACCCATTACATGTGTAATAATGGAAAGCTATACATATGTAAACGGTGTTTATTTAAGGAAGTGTGGAATAACAATAAATCTTTAGATAATGATTTTTCTATTATTAATAAAAAGTTAGGAAAGTTATCAAACTCTTCTTAAATATTCAAGAGTTCCTTGTAGAATCGCATTCCAAAGTAAATAATACTACAAACATGTATTTTTTTTTAAATATTTGTGCAATGCAAATAAATAAATATATCCTTAATTGTTTATATCAGTGAATAATCCTAGAATGAGCAAGCTGAAATCTGTTCCTTATTATCATTTCAATTTTCAAATAAAATTTATTCAGTTATTCAAGTGCTTCTAAATTGCATTATGCGCTTTACTGTAGAGATAATCTTAATTTTATTAGGAGAGTCGAACATAATAACAAAACATTAACAATAATAAAACCTGAATAAAATATAAACGTCTATTGAGGTGTCATGTACATAAGTTATTGCGTAAGTCTCATCGTGAACGTGAGCGCTAACTCGTAATATGTATAGATATATGTATCTACCTATCTTTGAAAAAAGTTCAAATAATATATTCACTAGCACTAGCATTTAAATATAACAAAAAAAAACCTGCAAACTTTTCTTTATTGTTTTTTTCGAATACCTATGTATTTAAGAAAAATTATGATTGATAAAAAGTTTATTGCCTTCTTATGATAGTTTGATGGTGCATTAGAATATATGGAAAATAAGTACTTGCAATTATTATTAAATAGCGTTATTAATATTATTAATTACACGCCACGCACGAGTCGTATGGTACGTTTCATATATTTTACCAGAGAAATTTTAATAAAAGTATCAAATATCACTATTGACTTTCCGTGAAGTAAAATGAGTGATTAAATTTCATAATTCAATAGATGAGTTCTGATATGTGGAATTCGTATACCACCCAGGGTACTATCAGTTTCCTATATGTAAATGTTCCAAAAAGATGTTACAAAACCTATTTACTAAAATAACTGTCACTAAGTAGCACTTGGGTAATATATTCCTTTCAGTTGATAGATTACTGAAATTTTATTAGTCTTGACATGCAGATTTTTCTAACATTATCAATCATCCTGACAACATTGCTACAATAAAAACCCGTTAATTGAATACCATAATGTGAAATTTTCATCGTGTTACCCATTTCGAAAGCTATACATACATTTCAATGATTTTTAGGCAAAATTATGCGTATACCCATAATATCCGGAATGCCCATACATTCTTCTCTTACATGTTTATATCATATTAATGTTTTCTTTAACAAATAACATACTTCACAGCTAATTAATTTGCTGTAAAATAGGTGAGTTTATTTTTTCACTGATGAGAGAAACACAATAATTACTTACAACTCCAGTGGTCTCGGTACTCTCTGTACCTACTCAACTCTTAGGCTGTCGATGAATGGGTCAAGTGCATATTTAAAGTGAAAAACAACAAAAGTTATTGTGTAATTTGTTACCATTAAAATAGAAAGTAAACGGTCAGTAAGCGGTACTACATATACCTAACAGCATCCTTCCGCCCATTGTAGACAACCTTAACCTATGCATGCACTGATCACGATTATTCAAACCAAGTATCCGGCTGGCATGCAATACATCGATTGAACTTTTATATAACATTACAGTACACAATTGCAGTGGAAAATGTCTCAAATGTGGGACGATGAATGAAATACGTGAAAAATTAGAATAGAATTTCAGGTCAATAGTAGACGAAATCTCAAGTCTATTGTGGCATTGTAAACAAATAATAGAGATGTTAAAATTTGAATCACCTCGCAAATTTTTATTTGTGGGAGTGGTACGAATAGAAAAATAAATCACGATAGTTGTCTAAGAGGTGCGCTACGTATTTTTAATATTAAACTAGACTCGTTATTATCTAACAGAAGGAATTTGTATTCGAATAAAAATTCTGCAGAGAATCTTCCAACCTTGATTAATAGGTATTTAAATAGTATGGTAAATAAAGGCAACAAAATTTCGTTAGACACTTGCAAAATAATTTTATTGCCAAAGTACAATTTCCTTATTGGGGGGTATAACTAAAAAAAAGTATGACTCCTCCACAATACCTTAATTATTGCTGAAATAATTAAAACATCACCTTCAACTGATGCAAAAACGATTCAATAAAATAAAAATTTATGTTTCATTAATCTTTAATAGACATTTTTACTTGCTTTTCATAATGATGACTTTTTTATTGTGAATGTGTTCCCATATCGAATCCTTGATGGGAATCCTAATTACGGTTAAGAATTTCTATAATGCACGACAATTTGTTACATCATAAATGTAGGTATGGTGTGCAATTGGAAGAGAAAAAACGCTTAAGTCAACAATACCATCAAATGACCAGTTAAAAATTTCATCTATTGCAAGAATTGACTTAAGTATTTGTTCATAAAAGCCGGAAAAAAGGAGAGATGTCTGTTTTCAAGGAGCGTTTCATAAAAAAGGATATGTAAGTAGGTAATAAAATTTGTGAGGGAGTAAGTAATAAATTTTTGGATTGACGAACAGTCATTGCTAGTTAACAAGATACATGATCACTTAAAATGGTAATATTCAATATTATACATATTTATGGTACATAATTTTTTATTGGAAAAGCATTTTTAAATGCACTTTTTGTAATGGTTCTCATTCGCTCTCATGCTATTTGCATATAAATTTATATAACTCACCCATTATGTGGGTGAATACAAATACGAGTATACATACACGATCACGCAAATAATAGCATCCTACTGACTTCTTAAGAATACTTCACGGCCAAAATCGACTGGAACTTTTATGGCCATTTCAGTAAATTTTATTTACATTGTTGTAAATCCTTTCCAACTTGTCCTAATTAATGAATTGAATCGCTATACTAATCCCAAATTTAATAAAAATAATGCGATATGGAGAAATATTTACATCATACAACCATTAAATTAAAAACACTTAAAGATTGGTTAATTTGGATGAAAATAATTTTCGGTAGCTGCTATACAAGTATTATGTGAATTTTTTAAGAAACGTGTTCGCACGCAATCCATATTACATATAACGTATACTTTTTCGCAAAATGTAGCCCATGGTCAGGATCCATATATCCCTATCATTTTCAAACATCTTCAAAGGTATTGTACCAGGTATGAAGGTAAACACTTACAAATTAGGAGAAAAATGACAACAATTAAAAAAGTAAAACCATTATTGCAATGCAAATTGAGACTATTATAATAAATAATTGTATCATAATACTCCTTTTTTGTATGCGTGAATGAATAATTTCTTATTATGTGGTATTAATTGCAATTTTCCCACTCTAGATAGAAACGTGTACTTGGGTACTAGTGTGTCTTTTTCAACAATACATCCAACACTAACGCGTTTCGCATCACATTCTGTCATAACTAAATTAAGTAATAAGTTGCTTATTCATTTTTATAGTTTATTTAACATTATATTAATTATTTATGCAATTATTGAGAAACGTGCAGTCAGTTTCTCATAGTGTATTGATAACTGAACTAGATGAACATTGAAGGCTTCACAGATTGTAAAAGTTTTAACTATCCTTTATTATTATGATTTCATTTTACTATTATCCTCTTTATTTTTTTAATAAACTCTAGTCATTCCTACAATTTATATTTTACACTTAAATTGTCTTGTTATTTCACGACTATTATAGGTAGCCTATTAAACAAAAAGGTTAGCCTATTTTAATCATGTAATAATTACAAGTGGATATTGTTTCTTAAGTTTTTTAAAAAGCGAGTGTTGCTTTTTTAATAAACGATTTCATTTAAAAGGAAAGCGAATGAAATAAATATACCTACGTGCTAATATGTAAATAGAAGCTTCAATAATAAATTAAGATACAAAAGAATGGGAAATCCGCAGTTGACTTTTATTGGAAGATACCAGTTATGAAATTTATAGATTTATTGTAAGTGTTATCGTACATCTCGTTAATATTTATAGGAAGCTAAATCAATTTACGCGTTTAAATACTTGTTGGAGATTCTTTTGAATAATCACGTACTTTGTGCCGAGAGTGTTTTTATTTATATAAATTTCTATATAATAAAGACGTAAAAAGAGCTCATTATAATAAAAATCATTTTTCTATATTATCAATAATTGTAATTATTAATAATCACCCACCAGTAGTAAATTGTGTATGCAATTTTATTGTTATTATTGTTATTAACCATAGGTATGTTTATATCTTGTAGGTATAAGTGTTGAATATAATTTAATAAATAAAAGTGGAAACAAATATGAATAATCATCAATCTTCTGAATATTCATTTGCTCCTGAATTAATATACGCTATAAATTGTAGTTAAAAACAGTTATTTAATACGATACTTTTGTGGTCTATCACTACGAATTGTACTTTTGCTAGTACCTAATCTTCTATGCATTCACCCCTCATTTAAATAAAAATATTTAAGAAAATTTCTTAAACTAATTTTCTTGTAAAACATACTATAATTGTTCTATATAATTTTTACAGCAGAAATAATTTCAGGATTTATTTCAGATCTACAAGTCTACAATCCAAATTTGATAAAAAAATAAGGGCATTAATAGAGGGTGAAAAAATCAATGACAATTAAAAAATCTCTCTTAGTATTTGTAAAAAAAAATTGATTCAAACGACCCACGACTATAAATTATTATATTATTAAGTTATAATTAAATGTCTATAGTGCTCATTTTTGCAATCAAAGATAAAACACTAAACAAGATAAAAGATGAAATTTTAGATTTTTCTTTTTTTTTAATTAAATGCAATTACCTACCTGTATTAACATTATCCTTGTACTGCACTACACGACTGGAGAATGAACTGTAATTACACACGAAAAATAAACCCCTAATGTGGCACACAAATACCTGAAGCAATAAGATGTTTCCATAATAATAATCAGACTCTTTTATACAAAACCTTCAAGTGGGAGATGTATTAGAGGGGGCACATCTTTGTTACAATATATGTAATAATGTAACATCATATATGCTGAAAATGTTTGAGATTTAATTTGCGACGACTCACTTTCATATTAAGATTCACTTGAACGAAAGTACTTAGAAGAAAGAACGCAAGAAAGGCGCCAACGTTAGGTTGGTGTAATTGAATAATAAACAAACGATTACAGTTGCAGATTCCATAATAGAAATTTACGAATGCAAATTATTTTTATAATTGATGTTTAGCTAACGGTTATGAGTTTTTTTTATAACAACTGTAAACAGAAAAAATGTAGTAAATTAAAAACCCAATGAGGTGCGTCCAGAAATATCATATATTTTTTTTGTTTTCCGTTATGATAAATAAATTTTTTGATTTTGCTGGAAGAGATTTTTAAAATCCTGAAAAAAAACAACTTTTTTTCTAAGACAACAATTTAATTGATGATGCAAAGAATTTTCCAAATTCCTAAAACATCCGTTTCAACATCTATTAACAAATAATTGAATTTAATAATAATTATTTTCAATAAAGCAGTACCCGAACAAATATTCGTAATTGAATGTCACTCATTAATAATAATAATGATGTTCAATGTCTAAAAATTGATAATTTTTAACTTCCTGATGAAGATCGATTATTCTGCAATTCGTCCTTAAAAATTACTTCGAATTTTGTAACATTTTTTAGACCATGTTTGATTACTACAACTCATTCAAAGATTAAATTGTATTCATGCATACAATCTAATTTACATCTGTTGGCATTATTATTTTTTTAATGTCTTCTTTCTTCTTTGTATATCTTATACCTATAATAATAGATTCAATTGCCTTTAATAAAAATCAAATGTGCTATTATCCTACAGGTCTAGATATAGTGATCTATTTTTTAATGACTACATTTGGGAATAATAGAAAAATCTGAATATAGAGCATAAAAGAACGACGGACGACGTCATCAAGTTTAGACATAGATCCATTTAGGGGTAGCTGATGCAGCTTCTCAAAGTGAAATTATCTACTAGCAATTGGCTTGACTTTATAAGTATAATCAGATACAAATGAATTCAGTATCACGTCAAGAAATCTAATTAGATATTAATTAATTTGAATATTAAGGGTGCGACTGTTCATAAGATGATTTCATTCCAATAAGTTAAAAATTAAGTGCACAGAGTGTTTAAGTAAAGCGAGACATTTAAAAATACCACATTACAATTATAATTTTTATGGTAATAACAATGGGATAACTCAAGGATGTGAGTCGATCACAAAGAAGACAATCTCTTTCTTTTATTACGAACTACTATTACTATTACAATTTAGTTATAGGACGATTTGGAATTTTTAACCAAATCATCGACGGATCCTTGTTGACTAAGCAACTTTTCATAATATCTCAATAAAACATATAGTAAATTGTGTCCATTTTATGTTCACTTTTTTTTTCACATAAACATGAAAATTGCCACATTTGTGCAAATTGGAGGAACTGGCGTCTGCTTAGGTTCAACCTCCGTAATTCGCGCAAAATAGAAGGTAAACATAATTACGAATTTGTCTACACTCCCACATTTGACACATAATTTATTTGCACTTTTTTTCGTATTTTGAAATTCTTCAAGTAAATCATATTAGATCATGATGCTTTGTCTAGTTTATTTGTAATGTTAAACATATTGTTTGTGTCGGGTGTTTTCTTAGACACCAGTCTATAAATTTTATTACTTTACATTAATCTGATCCATTGAAAATTTATTGTCAGCCTGTTGAATGTTTTCAAAACAATATTTTCTAGATATTATTTCATTGCCTCATTGGATAGAAAATATATCCGTTTGTTAAACATATATCTAGCTGTAAAAAAAACTAATAAAATTTGGAGACACATTAGACGACGAAAAAAATACCTCAAGAGTTTTGTTTTCCCGTAAAAGATATATTTTAACAGTTTTTACGCAAATGAGCAGATTGCAAAACCCCAAGGTCTAAAAATTTCTTATTTATAGTAAAAATTCATTTCATTTAACAATATAACAAAAGTTTCGTGAAACTAGAATAGTTCACACGAGAGTAAATTTGCCATTCCACATTAAATGTAATATATTTATTCACAGTTTATTTGGTAAATTGTATATATGTATTGCATTATCACATTTTATATAATGCATCATAAATAAAACAATTTTAATTGCACTTAATAAATTTTACCATATGACACATTTAATATAGTTGATTTTCTATGTTAAGTTTGCTTTGATCAACCATTAAATCCGGCCTTAAATAATAGTTGCAACGTGTAAATGATTTAACGACCGAAACCAATCTTTATCCTGGACTTTTAATAACAAACATTAAAGTTTAATTGTACAATAAAAGGTGACTTTATTGAGTAACAAAAATTATTACTATATGGGGAACAGTGACTTTGCTGATAAGTTTATGCTTAAATAAGTAAATGCAACTTGTACCTCTAATGGGACTTCAGAAATGGGAATACATGCATATATTTTCGTAAGTTATTCCTACATATGTAAAATATTAAAATAATTACCTTTGCATTTATGTAGGCATTTTACATATCCTTATATTCAATATAATATATCTGAATTTCCAGTTATTACTAATATTCAATTAACTAAGAAACTTTTTTTTCCAAACAGCCATTAAGCATTATTTTGTGGGTGTTAGTGAATCGTTTAAGTGCCGTAGCGTATTCTGTATCCACATATATTAAATATATTGCTAAAAAAGCAATAGTCGATGTGCATCCTGGTTATCATTTACATTTTCTAGTCATCGTATAATAAGGTGATTGCATGTCTCACACTAACCTCTAACCGGTTAATCGTTTTCTCTGTCAATATGCATCAATTTCCTTATTATATACAGTCAATATTCTAATAAATCTAAATATGAGTAATTAAGAATTTAATAATTGGATCGAAAGCATTTTTCAAATGATTTAACCTTTCCCATTGTGTACAACACTTTACTTGGAAGATGATTTCAAGGGTGAACCAAATAAGTATCTTTATCTCATCCGTCATAAAAAAACAATAAAAAAAATGTTAGACGATTGAAGATTGATCTTAGCTGACACTTCAAACATCAAAGAAAGGTCACTTTAAAGTGTAATTTTTTACAATAAAGGATTAACATGATACCATCTTTTATTTATTGTATTTCTGTCAATCAAGGGAACAATTGATGAAAAGCTAATAATTGGTATCAATTAGCGAAAAGAGATTTGAAGGCTCAATTTTTAAAACGTTCGTTTCCGTTGTTACAAAAAGATGATTTTACAATTGCTATAAGGATTTGGAGTATTACACAAACGTGTAATTTGTTCAAGTCTAATTTTCATATGAGAATAATTATTAATTGGATAAAACATTCTCTGATGATTCAGTTTCTCAATTGTAGCATTTTATAACAAAGTTTATGATTATATAATAACGCGAAGAGGCGAAGATGTACGTTCTACTACTTTTTGATTAGTAGGTAACAAATAAAAAGAACACAAAATCTGATGTTAAGCACAAATGTGATGTTGTATGTTGTTTCAGTTTACATACGTACTTTACTGATTAATTTGATTCAACATGTATAATTACTTACAGATATCTACCTATGTATACCAATACATTCTCATTATTCACAAAGAATCAAATAGAAAGGAATGGAATGCATTCACGTAAATGGATTCTTTGCATTTTCTAAATCATAAGCATCTGAATTAACTATTATTTTCTTTTAAAGGTTATTTCATATACTTAATACTTATAAATTTGTTTTAGGTTAATATTGTTTAAGTTCTATATAAATAAAACAAGGTAAATTGTAAAGCTTTTGTGAAATTACTGTCTTATTAGGAGGTAATTTTAATGCCAATGCAATACATTTCTCATAAGTATCAGGTGTAGCCCTATTATCTAGTTGGGATCCATCATTTATATTTACATGTATTCGTTCGTAATTATAGTCCAAAATTCGTTAATAGTTTCCAATACCGAAATATTATTGATTTATACGCTCTCAATACTATTAAGATGGTGAGAACATTTAGGTCGGTGTTGGAGCCTATAATATATTACACCCACAGTTCCCACTTTACCTCTACATTTCTAAATTTATTCACAAATTCCAAGAATTATTAAATAATTTATATTGATTAAATGGTACATTGCATGCAGCAATTAGGTACTGCTTACTGTTATTATAATAATGTTTGTTGATGTTGTTGTTGCTCAGTTCTCCATCTAATAACAGACCAATTCAGAAGCTATAATAAAAGGCCAATAAATATACCTAGTTAATTAATTTAATTTGTACTGCCAACATATAAAAATGTCAATCCTAATTATTAGAAGAAAAATATCGTAAATTAGTTATCTAATACATACATTCCTGGTCAAAATATTTGAAGAGAAAGAATAGAAAAAATTAATACCCGTTTTGAAATACATTATTAAAACACATAGGTATTATGAGGTCACTGTGACAATGTAATTATTGTGTAAATAAATAAATCTTTTGAGAGACATAATGCCGAATTGAAATATAATTTACTTTTTCTAGATATTAATTGCATGTAAAGGTTACTAAAAATCATATATAGACAAATCACTAACTCGGTTATAAATTAAATACGCGCTGTTGAAATATAGACTTAAACAGCATCGTTCTTAATTATTATTAATTGCCTATTATTTTTGTGTAAAATCATTATTAAGCCTTCAGTTTAATTATACACGTACTGCAATGAAAATTCCGTCTGTTTGGGAAGCAATTTCATTTGGGTACTAGTAGTTGTTGTGTTTCATAATAAATTTTCAGGAAGGTAAATAGTAAGGTCCCAGACAAGACATTGTCTCTATTACATACTAGCATACTACTCCTGGGCAAAAATATCTCCTAATAGTTATTTACCTATCAGGTAGTGAAATTTCATAAATTTTACATTTTTCAGTGTCGCTCCTCCTTGTATTCACTATTCAATTTAAATGCTAATATGAACATTAATTACTCGAAGTTAAATTATATTTGTCGGTAGTAAGTAATTGCAATTACATATTTTGTCTCTCAATGACTTGTAGAAATTTTCTTTTTTCCATCCTGAAAGTGAAGTAACAACACTCGCGATTCAATGAATCCAATGCAATTGTTTCGATACCAATCACCAACATTATTAAATACACATTCAGAAAAGAGAATAACCATTTGATTTGTTTCAATCAGCTGACATTTCAATAAGTACTTATGCTTGTTGTCTTCTGGATTTTCAACGAGGTTTTCACAGTAACTGTTACAATAATGAAAGTATTGTGGAAATAAATGTTTTCGTTGTATATTGATGTACCTACCTTCCTTAAAGGTTGTTTCTCGAATTAATTAATAAATTTTGCTAATTTCGTTTTAATGAATGCACACCTTTTTTTGAGTATAGGTATGTGTATATAACGTCAATTGTGATTAATTTCAAATCTTAAATACATACATATATAGGTACCATAAGTTATATTTTAAGAGAAATAAATGTTAAGATTAATTATTTTTTTGAGCTCATATATTTTGTTAGGTGGAATTCCTTGGCCAAATTTTTAACTAAAATATATGTATTTTCGTTAATTATATGGTATACTTACAGGTTATTTATGGAAACATTTTAAAGATTGCAAGGAAGATGGTATTAATCACTAATTAATATTATTGCGTGTCAATGATAATTAAGGCCTCTTAAGTATATAAGTGTGGATGTGTAAAACAAATATTTGCTAAAATAAAATCGTGATTAAAAAATAGTTTCTTAACAAGCAGACATTTAAGTGAATCTAAATTAAAATATGATCATACAAAGGCATGCCAATTATGGTGGATTTGTTGGAAAAGAGAGAATTTTCAATAAAATTTAAGTAAATATCCTTTAGCAAAATTTCCGGGTAATATTTCAATAAATAACTTCTTATTAAAAAACAGTAGAATATATCTTTAATTTTATTAGATGCTAGTAATTAGATAAATTTACTTAGTAATATAAAAAGTATTTTTTTCCTTTTGATATGTTACTGTGTGACGCCAAAACTCATAAAACAATTTGAAATTGTTTACTTAATAATAGTTTTATGATCGTTTTGTACAAAAGAAAAAATGTTGAAATACTAGAAAATGTTCAAAAATAAACGATTATATAATAATAGGAGCAATAATTCATCTTTTATATACAAAAATTCTGTATTTATGGTAGTAAAAAATTTATTTCCCATATAATTTATTGAAAATCCATACCCCATTTAGTTACTTCTTTGATAGGTAATAAAAATTTTTGTTGCATTCTAACCATTTAAGTACCTACATTCGTAATATATAAATTGCCTATACAAGTGTATATAAATCAAGTATAGCACAACTGAAGGATAAGTAAGAGGAATTAATACATTTTTATCAGATCGTTGTATTAACTTTCCATTTTAACGAGTTTTAGAAGATCCAAATAAGTAAAAGTATTAATTAAGATAAAT
The DNA here is from genome assembly GCA_963930825.1 of Silvanus unidentatus. Lineage (NCBI taxonomy): Eukaryota > Metazoa > Arthropoda > Insecta > Coleoptera > Silvanidae > Silvanus > Silvanus unidentatus. Next base: position 17,218,869 of record OZ005761.1, read on the forward strand.
ATATGTGATGTGAAAAAAAGTAAAATTTTGCGAGTGTGTTGCACTTCAAATTCACTTTGACTCATCTAATGGGATTTATCCAGTACCAACAAACCCGATTGCATAATTGCAGTTTTATTATTAATAATAATAATTGAGAGAAATACATAATTAACAATTATAAAAAATTCTTTTATATTAGATAGGTACGTGTGAACACATCGTAATTAAGTGCAGAATACGAAGAGACGATTTGCGGACGTAATAAAAGTTGACCTTGCGTATGTTGATTTTTTTTAGTAAATTACAATTACCATAACGTTTCGCACATTAGAATTACAATTTCATTTGTGTTAAAATTTGAATTAATAATAATTACGTACACCAGCAGGACACACGAGTATTCGAAGATGTTTAAGACTATTAACTGATTATTTCGTGACATAAATGTGAGTTAGGTATAATATTTAGCCTGTTTAATAATTTAATTGTTAATTACAATTTGAATTATGTACTAAAATCTTGTAATGATTATATCCATCAAAAATTATATGAATATACAGTGATGGCACTAAAGAAATGTGTTACCCTATTATTATATTCTAATGAAAAATTTTACTATCTTCATCATATGAATAAGGACAAGGGCGAATTTATATAAATGTCTAAACTATCAAATTGATTTGTTTAGTGTCGAAATTGGCGTGAGATGTTTCGCCTAAAAATACTTTATAGCATAATAGAATAAAAGATTTATGATATATCAGCATTTTCTTTTCCTTATCCAACAATTCCATGCACACACCATCAATGGATAATGAACAATGTTTGTTTTTCTGTTCGTATACGAACTGGTATTGAAAGTTGGATATCAGTTCCTGTACTATTCCAATTCCCGTAAATAGCTGTAAGTAATTGAATATATAATGTAATAGCCGTTTTCATGAACAATGCCACACCTGCTAATGAAAAAAAATCAAGAAGAAGATGTACAAAACTTTTTTAATATCCAATAGCATTCTCAATCAATCTTAATATGTGACCTTCCATTTAATAAATAGGAATATGATCAATGAATATCAAGGATTTGAAATAAAAACTCTCAGATACTACCAAAATAATTAACGTTTTTATAGCCGATTATGATTACGTTAATGTGTTTTATGTTGATATAAATTGCGAACTAAGAACTAACACTAATGGTAAAAGCCATGTAACGTACGATGAAAATTGAGCTTGTTAGCAAACTAATAATTATTTTTTTCAAATAAAATACATCCTCTGATTGGTTTTTTATATTCGGTCCCTAATTGGAATATAAAACTGTGCACGAAATATCAGATTTAATTATCGAAAACAGTTCCTTGCAATTAGGACAGTGAACTATTATATGTATATTCACTGAAAAAAGAAACAAATAATAAGTGTTTGCCTTCCGAGTGATTTGATTGAGACAAATCGTGCTTTAACCGAAAACTTTGATAGATATAATAAATGATCGTTTTCCGGACAACAAAATCATTTTGCATAACACACCTACTCGTACATACATCATAATTGGCTCGAATTCAACGTATAGTCAAACTTATCCTCCACTTTCTGGCTTTTTAATTTCACATGCACTTTATCTTGAAATTCCAGATATGTCTCGATGTTAGTCACGTTTTCGTAGATGTTTCTCTCTTCGTTGCTTTCTTTAAATTGAATTACTCTAAATTTGGTCGAGGATTTTTAATACGAATATAGCGGACATGCATTCTCTAAGTCATTTCAATTACATAATACAAATATATTATTGCATTAATGTAAAATCCAATAATGCATAATTATCCGAATGACAAATATTAAGGCAAACGTAATTACAATTTTCTGCATTCTTGAGCCTATTAGGTAGCGACAAAAAAGGCTTTACACATCCACATCAACTTTGTTGGGCAACAAAGGGGGAAAGTATTATCACGATTATTTATTATACATCGAATTTTATTGGCTATATGGGAAAGATCATCATTAGATATTGACGATTTTATTTCGGTTGTCACTTTGGCCAATAAAATCGTAATTTAATTTCTTCCTAAAGTAAATGCTCATTCTTCGACTACGATGAAATAATGTTGAATGTCAACAGTTATTCCACTCGTTAACGTTAATAACTAAACTTACAATGTGTCTGCACAACAAGAAGCACATAAATTTTGTTTATTGTTCTTCAATGGGAGTATGATTAAAGCACCTATCATAATTGTCTTGGAAGTGTCTAGAATATTTATTGACTATGCAGTCAATTATAATGTCTTTGTATAGTGAGTGGCGTTAATATTCCAGTTTTTTTCAATTTCAGTCTTCAACAACTTCCTTATTCCTGATTATCTCTTCATACAATTCGTAATCAATCAATTATCAGGGATTTATATAGAATAATAAAGAGAAATAGCATGTGTGAGTTTGCACAAGGATCTCAATTATTACTATAAAAATTATTTGCATCATACGAAAATCAATAAAGCGTATCCAGAAAAGCAGAACGCGAAACCACAATAACGATAATAAATATTCTTATATAGTAGTTAGAATATAGTAGGTAAATAGGAACAGGTATGTTGAAAAGTGTGTTCTCACACATAGAAATTCTGAAAAAACGCTCAGCAGTTTCATAAGTAACATATATTTCATTTAAAGGCGATTTACTTCGTACCTGGGGGACAAATTCAACAATCCTGAAAGAGAACAAACATTTTCATTGTATATTACAAAATATTTGATTGTAATAAATTAATATATAATTATTCAATTAAATCGCCTACATTATTGCTATGTAGTAACACACAATACTCCCTATTTGAAAGATGTTAATTAGCATCTTTATAAGAAGAAAAAAACAATACACTCTAGCAAAACTATTCAATTGAATTGCGTACGAATTTACAAGATTTTTCTTCAATTACTAACTTTATGTGTATCTGAAAATTGTTTACCGCGAGATGCCAATCAATTTATAATAATGAAGCAACCGTATTTACCATATTATGCGGTATTACGTATGTAGATAATATTTTGAATGCAGTCTATCGTAACAATAGGCCAGAAACGGAGATATATTTTGCGATAATTCACTTAAGCAGCAACAAATCTATCGAATAATGAGATGTGTGTGTTTTCTTTCACTTTTCAATACAGTTTTGTAATTGCCTGATGCTCGCATTGTTTGTAGAACAATGTATCTGATATGAGTTTGTTTAAATAATTAATTTGTATGTAGCGATTTTAACGCACACAAAGGAAAGGAGTTTTATGATTTTGAATGCGTTTGTAATTCAATGAAATACAAGTTGATGGTCGCCCTTTTACCAACAAATGTATAGACTTGAAATTGTACAATTTCTATGAAATTTCTGACACATACACCATAAAGAAGACTATAATCTAGTGCATCTTCTTTTGTTAAAGTGCCGCATTGGCCTTGGAATTAGACCCACCTAGTGCGATTTCATCACTTCACTAACATATCACGTCTTGGGAGATGCTCTCTTCGAGTGAATAAAATTATGTATTCCGAATGTGCCTTGAGTAAACTGAACTTATATCAGATCATTTTATTATTATTATTATAATGTGCATCTTCAACGGTTTAATAGCATAATCGACGCATTCTCAAATGTACATTATACACACATTGAATCAAATATGTAATTTTCAATATAAATATCTGTTGGGATTCTAAGAACAATGGATTTCGCATTTTGCGATGTGGAAAACTTTTACTTATAATATTTGACAGGTCAAATTTAGATATTCATGATGAGTTATGAGGTGAATTATATTAAATATTCATAAGTCAAGGATTTCGGATATTTCACACTGTACAACAAACGTTGTGTATGTACGATGATTGATTTTATAACCTTTTATTTAAGTAATTATAGTTTTATTACGTATATTTAATATTATTTCGAATTCATTATACAAAGTGTTATCAAGAACTTCATAATTCATGGAGAAGTAATCTGACAGGTGCTCTTGCTGCTTTATACTATATTGCATTGCACGTACATACATTTGTGTTGCAGGATGTTCAAAGGAATTTATCAAATAAATTCATGTCAGGGTGATCAGTATTCGTTTTTTACCGATATAATTTTTCTTGACTATACAAGGAACAAGGATATTTAAGAAAAAATTATTGCGCTACTACGAACGTGTTTTTTTGCGTTTTGAAAGAGCGCAAAATGAATTGACGATTGACGATGACGCTTTTGTCTTGTTTGCGTATGGAATTAAAACAAATATATAAATGTAGTTCACGACATATACATATGTAATGTATACAGTTATGCTCACTGTTTTTCTACAAATTTCGTCCTTTTTTGCCTCGTTAGGAGACGATATTTTTTATTTTATTTTAAGACTCGATGAAATACCAACAAATGTTAATTATTAATTATTGCGTTTCTATTTGTATAAAACAATTAATGGTCTAAATTACATATTACAACGGTTTTTTAATTTAAAATTTAAACAATTCAACCAAACATATTCAACCACTAAAACACGTTGCGCTTATCCATGATTTGAATTTCTGCGCCTGTACCATCAACCTACCTGCAATGGTAAATTAATGGTAATTTACTGACTGGACGTCACCAAGACCTACCTGTTTTGTTTTGTTTATTTTCACTTGACCAAGACCCTTTGAAATTAAGGTAAGAAAATCGATATTTATTCAAACAAACATTTGTAAACTGAGTTAATAACTTGAATACAATCAATAGTAGCATTTGCAAGAACCAATTAAACGATTAACATTAATTAAAACCCACATTGGATGAATACACCCGTACGCCACACCCACAACAAATATTAACCGAATTCTTCTTTCAGAATCAAGTACAAGTTTCTGAAAAATCAAATTAAATGGTCTGAAATGTCTGTAGTTTTTGACGAAAGAGACGCTTATTTGAAAAGTCCTTATTTCAAAAAGCAAGAATACGGAGACTTTTCTCCATTTTACGTGACTGTATCCATTTGTGCTGTTATTGGAATATCCATTTTCATTTTGAACATTGTTTTGGGTTGCTGTTCGAGATATTCTGAATACTGGAACGATCGTCATACAGGTAACAAAAGTTCACACTTTTCTCATTTTAATAAATTAATTTCCATTTGTTTTTAGGCAATCGTTGGATAGTATCATTTTGGACAGCAACGCCCCATAATCAACCGCCTTTGGATTACACCGAATTACAAGAGATCTCTATTCCACAACAGCCCCAAGTTTTATATCACCATCCAACTGCACAACAACCCGAAAAACCCGTTGAGTATCACGAATTAAAAAAGCGAGAAAGCGATATTTAAGCTGAAAATGTTGCACGTATATTGGCCTGTCACGGCATTTTTAACACTCGTCGTTATTGTCGGAGTTATAATAGTGATGTTGCGTTATGGGCCAAAACTGTGTGGTTTACGACACACAGCCTTGCCCTACGATCACGAATGGGACCATGAGGCTTACGATCACCAAGTCTCATACGCTTAATGTTCGTATTTTTTTATGTGTAATTCACTTATTTATATTTAATAACATGTATTAGTTGCATTTGCATGACTAGTGGCTTTTAAAGTGCCTATATATTTTACCATGGTACAAATAATTTAATTTGTAGTCCGTCCAATTTTTATACACATTTTATAAAGAACAAATAAACATGTAATTCTAAAATGAACTTGTTTATTTCTCTTAAAATAAAATATGCTTTACAAAATGGTAAAGTTCTCTAAAATCCTTCTTAGATGATCACAACGGGAACATTTGTTAATAATGAATTATTATCATATGTTGCATATTTTTTAAGTTCAAAGGCGCATCAAGGGCCACACAAAAATATAATCTAATAAAATTTACATAAATATGTATATAGTTAGTTAACTTTTAAAACAGATAAAGGTTAATGAAAATTAAATGCATAATGAGGAACAAGCAATCGACAACTTTAGATTTCCCATTTTTTGTGGACAAAAGGCTTCAAGTCCACAATATGAACGTGAACCGCTTGACATTTCTCAAATTTTGGTGGTATTGGGCACAATTGATACTTTACTCGGTCACCCTCGAGAGGAATGTATTCATCTTCAATACTATAAATCGCAATTACTCAACAGTTTTATAAATAAAATAAAAAAGGTCTTACTCGGATATGTGAACAAATAAAACGTCACTTCCATCTTCGGGTGTGATGAACCCATGCCCCTTTTCTCTACAGAATGATTTAATGGTGCCGTAAAGGTCTTTGGATTTGATTATTCTCTCGGAACTAAAAGTAAATTTCATTATTAAAGAGAAAACGTGAAAATGGTGCACATATTTACGTTGAAGGTGTTCGGTTTCGTTTCGTAATTAATGGGCTAGGAATAAGATTCCCTGAGAACACAGCTGGCGATTTTCCATTGTCAGTTGAGGAGTTTTCCATTTTAACACTCAGATGAAAAGTTGCAACTGTTAGTTTTATAAAAAATGGAAATTTACGAGCTAATTTCACAAAGATGTCGAAATTGTATCGATGTTTACAAATTACAACTTTAGGGTATTTATTTTGTGATTAGAATTACAGGGATCTGTTTCTTTAAGCCGGGGCCTCAGTGGCACCTTCATACGGCCTATGTCGAAGTTATAGACCGAGGATACGTTTTGTTTATTTTAATGTTCCATGTGCTGTTTGTTTAAAAAGTATATTCATCACAGTATAATGATACTTTAAGGTTGTTTTCTTTAAACAATATGATAAACAATGTGATTTAATTAATGCTCTTTAAAAGAATGAATTTACCGACATTCGTTAGTTCGCTGAATATTACAAGAGGCGCCACCCTTTAAGAATAATTTTCAGTTCTTAGGGAAATTTTTGGCATATTTTCACTGGCTGTCAGCTCTCAGTAAGTGTCCCATCTGTCATTTAAAGTGTCATTCTAATCAAATTTTGCAAACTCCTGTTTATTCTCACTGTTTACTAAATACTTATTGATTAATCTCATTTTCCTATAAGTGGACAAAAACTAATAACATGTCTATTAATGAACGGTATGATATAATTGCTCATTTTTCACTTATAATTCATAATTTTTATTATTTCAGTGTTCAGGAAGAAATTGAGGCTCTTGAAGCTATATTGATGGATGATATTACAATACTAAATAATGAAATGTAAATTTTGACCAGTATTCTTCGATATCATTCTACTTAATTCATTTACTCTTTTAGGGGAATACCAGAATTGGTTAAAACTACAATATTTCCATCTACTGCCGATGATTTAGAAAAACAATATGTATGTGTTACCTTAGAAGTTAAGTTACCAAAAGAATATCCAGATTGTGAGCCATTAGTGGAATTACGGAGCCCCCGAGGACTAGACGACTCTACAATAAATCATTTATACAGAGCGATAAAAGAGAAATGTAACGAGTTTATCGGACAGCCCGTAATTTACGAACTCATTGAGGTACACGTGTATAAAGAATTTCAAGCGTATCCGTCCAAGTAAGTAATCCATTTCCATTTTCAGTTAATAAGAGAAAACTTAACGGAAAGTAATTTGCCAACTTGTCAGTGTACTGTTTGTTTATACGGGTTTTCGGAAGGTGATAGTTTTACAAAAACACAATGTTTTCATTACTTTCACTCGTTCTGTCTCGCAAATCATTTAATAACGACAGAACGTCATTTCCATGAAGAACAAGACAAACTGCCTGCTTGGCAGAAAAGCACAAAAGGGTTCCAGGTTTGCATCCGGAACGCTTATTAAACATTCTTGGAAATTAAATATTGTCTTTTCAGGCTAATTGCCCAGTCTGTCGTGAACCAATCGACTGTGATGTAGAAGAACTGAAAACAGCTCTTCCTCCCAAAGACTTAGAAAATGCTCAAAATTTCGAAGTTACCAATGAGTTAAAATTGTTACAAGCTAAAATGAATGAACTATTTTCTTATCAAAAGAGCCGTGGCGGAATTATCGATCCAGAAGCCGAAGAGAATAAATTACTTCTCATAACTGGAGCGGAAGATGACGCTTCCGTTGATGAAGTAATTAATTTATAACATACATTTGTTCAATTCAAACTGTTTTTATTCCACTAGCATCCCGGTCCTAGTCTTTCAACTGAATCAAATGGTACCTTGGAAAATATCGTACTCAATAAGGGCTTTAAATATGATTCAAGATTCAATACAAATAGGTGACCAAGGTGTACCCCACCAGATAATACTCTCTTATGTGTCATTATAAAAGTGTTCGTGATTTTATGTTGTTAGTTGTAAAAATATATAGAGAATAATTGTCTAATTTAATTTATTTTATAAAACATAATAAACAATGTAATAATCTAACGGAAGTATTTTATTCCAACTACAGCCATAAATTTTTCAATAAAAAGTTCCGAATCTAAAACAGCTATATGGGCAGCCCTACCAATGAGTGTGTTCGCCGTGTTTGGTAGCGCATGATGGATGTCGTATCGAACCAATTTCACTTCTTTTTCCGCAATTATGGGTGAGACTATATTGTGGACCATTTCACGATATATCGCACCCAAATAGGAAGTGTCTTTAATTGATTCTTTACAAAGTTCAATGCGTGCAGAATGTAAAGGGACATATCTATAAACCAATAAAGTGAAAAAACGGTGATTTATGATGAAATTTTTTAACATACCTGTCTTGTCCCGAACCACATAATAAAATATTTTTAAAGTGGTGTAACGTACTTCGTTGACTTAAGCGATAAAGGAATGATTGGCGATAATTCGTCGAATCTTTCATACATAATTGTAATAAAGATCCAGATTTTTTCCATTTTTGCATAAACCACATTCCTATTAAATAAAAATTATGTTATTGATTGAAGATTAAGGAATTTTTTGAGTTTTACCCATATTAACTAATCCACTACTGTTGTATAATGTACCCAAATGTGGTCCAGAGAGTGACAAAAAGGTGTGCAGTCTTGGAAGAAGAAATTTCATTTGAGGCCTTGTAAGTGCCGATCGTATGATGACATTTCCTAATGAATGTCCCACAAAACTGATCCGAGTTGGTCGTATACTACTCGAGTCTAAGTAATGAAGTATTTCGCTAACAAGTCTGGAATTTTCAAACAATTAATAATATTCGATTTTATGCAATAATTCTATATTTACCGATCAGTCATTGTATCAAAATCGCTGAACGTATCACCCTGATTTCGTTCGGACATGAGAAAATCTAAATATGAACCTGGCAATCCAAGTTCTAAATACGTTTTAACTAAACGTAAATCGGCTGAATTTCCATCCAGTCCATGAACACAAACAATTAAATGCATACCTTCCGGTGAAAATATTCGAAATTCATCACTTATATGAAAATACGGTACATTTGATGCAAACGAATTTAAATCAGAATATAATATACCGGGAAAATTTAATTGACTCTTAAACTCCTGTTTCGCTTTAATAAACGTTTTTAATGTTTGTGTATTGGATCCTCTATAGAATTTAAAATCTAAACAAATTTAATAAATAACCATATTAAAGGGAGCACTTTTCATATATCAAATGAATGTTGTACAAACCTTCAGTCTCATTTATTGATTTTAAATTAAATTGGCTAGATTTCCTATCTAGATTTGTTTTAGTGTCAACTACATGGTAAAGTAGATTATCGATTGCATTGATTTCTTCTTCGTTTGTTGATTCGTTATTTATGGAATTTGCTGGTGAATCCAAGTCTCTGAACTGTTTCGGAGGCGGCAAAGCTATATCTTCGCATAGAGTTGTTTGTGTTAATTCACAGCCTACAAAATAAATCAAAACCATTACGATTATGGCACTCTTATCGATGATGTCTATACATCACCTTTGTATAAATAAGAATCCTTGTCTGCTTTACGATATTTCTTTATGTGCCCATTACTGGAGCCCTTAACATCTAAATTAAACCTATTCGATCTAATAAGTTTACTGTGCGCTTCGTCCAATCTTTTCTCTTTATTATTTCTTTTATTCTCTGCAGACAAACTTAATAATCTCTTTTGTATATTTTCTATATTTGTTACGATAGCACTTGTGGCAGGATTTGTTACGTCAGTACTAGATGCTATGGAACTACTTCTGGATGTTATCCATCCACTTTGTTCACTGGTCGCTGACGATGTAGAACTGCTGTAGTATTTCATTTCAGGATAATTAAGACGATCATCTATTTTCGGATTAATATTAGGCAGTGATTCAGTTCCAGATAGAATAAGTGGGAAGATTTCTTCACCTAAACAAGAAGTACTACGGACTTTTCTAATACCACGACCAAAATGTAAAGCTTCACTTGTAAACCCTGTATGAATTTTTTCGTCTGATATACTATCAGTCGAACTGCTGGTTGAACCAATATCAAAATATTTACCATTTATTATACCATTATTCTTTGTGTTTGATTTTATGAATTTATTCGTTTGATTGTGGTGCTCGTTGTCGTCGATCTCTTTGTCTAAAAGCAACGTCTTCGAATCGCTACACGACAAAGTTGCATGCTTTTGATATTTCTTATTTTGATTACGTTTCGTCAATAAGGAATTAAATTTACTTATACCGTTGGCCACTTTTTTCTTTGGCGAGAAAAACTGCATTGAACTTGTGCGGAAAATATTTTGGGTACTATCTGTTGAGGTATGACTTAAAGATTTCACTAATGTTTGATATTGTTGTTTAACGTTTGTGAGATTTTTGATATTGAATTGTTTGTATTTTTTCTCTAAAGCACCGTTCTGTTCCGTTTGATTCAAATGGAGCAAATCGTCTTTTCTTGGTTCCTCAAATGCCGATTTTCTATTTCTGTGATGGTTTAATCGATTTTCGTTCATGGAGCAATTGCAAATGTCAACTTCACTAATTGAGCCAAAATCGCAGTCTAGAAGATATTTACGCGTCTGGATGTTATGTTCGCTTGCCACATTTTTCAGTCGCTTTTCAGTTTTATAATAATACGGTCTGTCCAATTGCATAATGTTATTCAAATCCTTTTGGCACAGTATGTTATTTAGTGAATAATTGAAATAGCTTTTTGAGCATGTTTGCAATTGATCGAGGGATTTACTGTGCCTGGTTGGAATCGATATATTCTCCATATAAAGAAGATCCGTATTATTACCAGATTTTTTCGTGTTCTTCTTTGACTCCCACAAATTTCCAATTCCGCAGGAGCAATTCGTCTCGTCTAAATTGATCATCGACCGTTTAAAACTCCAATTGTCTGTGAGAGGGGAATGGTATTGAAAGTGATGAGAAAAACAAATTTCAATTAGAATTAGTTACCTCTACTCCTGACGGACGACGTCAATTCGCCGCAACTTCTTTTCTCATATTCGAAGGGATCCTGGTATTGATCCTCGAATATTACTGGCATTGTGGCACTGTCTCCGTCGAGGGCCAAACAATGTACTGGTAAAGGTGGCAACATTTGCATATATTTCGATCTACAAAGCAGCCGCAAATTGTATTTAAACGTACATTTATTATCAAATTGAATACCTTCTAGCTATTTCAGCAATAACAATATAATTTTGATAGTTTGTTTCGTATGATCCAAATGCTGAACGTCTTGGATTATAAATAAGGAAAAATAATTCGGCAAATCGTCGTACTCGTAAATTGTGATGCTTTTTACTCAAGTGTTGTTGAATTGCTATTTTACAACTAAATGTTAATAGGAAATAATTCCACAGTCTTATATTATCAGCGCACAATTCTGCTAGTCCTGAACTTTGTACATGAGAATTTTTCTTCATATACTATAAAAATGTGTTTTTACAATATTCTTTATACTTTTCTATTTCTTTTATTACCTTTGTGTTGTCGTATTCATTGTGCTTAACAACTAATGTATCATAATTCTCTGCAACTGTTTCTTCACGTTGCAATAATATTATTTTGTATTCTTTAATTGTAGTTTTCAAATTATTGCTCGAGTCCAATAATACGTTGTATGCTTCTAAATGGACTTGTGGCGATTCGTTAATTCTGCTATAAATCTTATTACTACTCACTGGAAGGACGGGATCCGTTAACGATGTACAATGAGCTGAACGAATTTTACTCCATGATTTTGAACTTTTTGGGGCACTAATTTAAATCAAATTCTCTCTTTGAAATGTTTTTCTACACATTTTATACACTTGGGAATACTTACCAGCTTTGAACATATCGTAAAATTCCTCTCCTAAACAGAAAAATAATGTCGCTATTAGGTAAATAAAATAACATATATAAAGGGGTAATTTCGGATAGTACCAAATTGCGTGATACATTTAAATATGCATGCTAAAGGCTGCTATTAAAGCCAAGTGTATAGCTAATAATATAAAAGATAAAGATATTGATTTGACTCTTATGTAGGTATTTTGTCAAAAGTTTAAATATACGGGTGGAATTTATTTAAAATGTGACTTAATATGTTGTGGACTTACTTGAGGGAGGGCTGATGTAATGCTGTAAGTGCAGCATGAATAGTTAAAGAAATTGCTGATAAATGAAAGTAATCGAAGAGAATAGGTAGATGGTAATGTAGTCCTTCTATTGGTGACATATTCAATTGTAATGTCCTAGACGAGACCATCACCATAGAAGCGGGCGACGAATCGCTGAACCATAGTTCTAATATTAATGAAAATTCGGCACGTTCTAAGGATTCCTTCAAATTGTTCGCATCCACAAGCATATGACATCGAAATAAGACAACATCTTTTAAAGACACTTCTTCGTTTCGATATAATATTTGAAATGGGCGACATGCACCGTAATTTCCCAATATTATGGCTGATCCTAAGCCAGTCGTTACTTCTGGTGTTGTCACTTCGACTTCCACACTTAGCTTTGAGGAAACTCTTAAACAACAGCGCACTTGATACATTCTAAAAATATGGATTTTTAATTTAAGTGTTAAACAGTTTTTCCTCTCTTAATATAAATCTTACCCTCGTTGGAATAGGTCGACATTGTAAAATTTATAAAGCTCAATTGAAAATTCTATTGTCGACTGCAACTCACTCATAATATGATACTATATTATTTGTTTCTTTGCCTACTACATTCCTGCAAATTGCATAGAAAATAACAATTTACTATTTGCACAAGATTTTCATCAAAAAGAAGAAAGATAAGAGAATTACTTGGATGCGACTTTGTTTTATCACTTATATTCGTCTCGTATAATCAAGTTTCTAATCACGTAATGTAATATTTCTAAATAACTACTACTTTCTGTTTGGATATTAAAAATGTTAAGAACATAGGATTTGTGTACACAATTTTTATTATTAGTCTTTTTAAGGAAACGTTCGTTTTATTTTTAATTGCTATTGTTTGGCTCTCGTTGATGTTTCAACATAAAAATACAGGTAATAAATTATTCACTTGCTAAATCAGGCAATAAAATTTTAATGTATCGATAAAGTGTTTAACGCACAGATTCAGAGCAGAAAAAATAAGGGCAATTAATTTAGCGCATAAAAAGCTAATTAATTTTTGTGTGTGGACAAAAAACAAATGCGCTAAAATAGGTAAGAAAACAATGGGGAAAATTTTAATAAGGTCGAATATAAAATGCATGAACTTTCAGCTATATTTAAAAAAAAACAGTTCAAATTTCTTTAAAACCACACTCAAATTACATGAGGAAACGAATATTAGAAAATTTGTAATAGTGTAGGAAGTAGATAAAAGCATAACATTAAACAAGCAGGCACATTATTACAGAAATTAATGAAAATAGGAAATAAAAAACACGGAGCCAAAGAAAAGTTGAAACTTACATTTATTATTTACAAAACCTTTATAGAGAAGAGAAAACAAAGTTACTTGTAGCTTGAATATATGTATGTATTATAAGTTACAGGTTTTTCATGAATAACAAAAACGATTTCTGTTTCAGTAATAACACAACATCACAAATAAATCTAAAAATATAAACTCACCATACACCACCTTATATTATAATTAACCACTAGAAACTGGCGAAGTTCTTGTTAAAAATGTTCGAATACAAGAGATTTGTATCATTTTTGATTATTTCGGAGGAGCGTTTTTATTTTGATTTAATTTTCTATTTAAATAAGTGAATTGTCCGTTGCTTTTTACTTTTGTAAATATAAACCGGAGGCACTGGATTTAAAATAGATAGATATACATATATATGTTTTGTAGGTATATATAGATATATAATTTTTCTTTATTTGTATTATATAAGGAAATGTGGGGAGCACGAAGCTCTCCTGGCCAGGCAACCAAGGTATCAACGATGTCCTATTTTACACACTTAGGCGTTCACCCAGAGCGCAGGAACGTGCGCAATCCGACGCTCTCACCAAAGCGTCGTGACGTCGACGTCGCCGTCGTCCGTACCCCAAAAACACACATTTACAGTACACACACACAGAGTGTGTACACGTTTCCCGTAAAATTCGCCGTAATTTATTTATTCACTGCCCTGATATTTTTCTTACTATACACTTTGGTATATACGCACAAATGGGAGCAATTTATTATTTATGAAATATCTCTATGTTGGATTCAATTTATTGTATAAGTTCAATATTTTCCCTGCTCGGCATGAGCCTCAAAAGGTTTATGGCGGCGTGAGGGCACAGGGATGTGTCTGAATTGCCAGTTGCACTAATATAGCGATGAGGAAAAGGTTAAAAGCTCAAAAGCTCCGAGCTTTCTCCTACCAGCAAACGGCAACTGGGGTAATGTAGGTATAGGTGTTTTGCAATCATACAAAAGATCTTTTTAGAACTTGTACCTTTTCAATGGAGAAAGCTTTTACATAAACGACTAAAGCTGGCGCGCTTGACACACTTTTTACAAAAATGTGTTTTGTACAAAACACTTTTTGCCTCTTTTTTCTCCTTTTTTTTTCTTATAAAAAATGTGGAATTAAGTTAGATGTATTGATCTTGGTATTAAGGAAAATCTGCTATCCAACGGGTTTTTGCCGACAACTTCATTAGAAATGTTTTGAATGTTGTAGGTACGTAGGGAAATCTGGATTTATTTCAGTCTTCACTATTAGACAGATTTCCAAGTTATTACATTTTATATTTCGCCTCCGCATATCTAGGTGTTTTCGATATTCGATTTAACGTCGTCTAAATACAAATTCGACCCCTTTTCAATATTACGAAATTACGTTTCTTTCACCCTTTTACAACCCCATGCTTTTTATGTTTGTTTTTTAGCAATGGGGGAATACGGAAAAAGAAAGGCTTTAATTTTGTTAAATTCCATGTACAATTTACATACATATGTATTGCACTTTATTACATTTATTTAGTTTGAATACCTCTTTCGATGCTATTTATACTGGTTTACTTTCTTTTCCACTTTCCATTTTCAATATTTTTTTTTATCCGGTTAATTAGTATAATCAGATTTTATGATTGCAGTTATAAAAACGGTGATGTATTACATAAAACATTTTGAAAAAATTAATTCGCTTTATTGATGTTTTTACTTGATTTTTGTACAAATTTCTTAGTCGTATAAAAAATATGTAAAAAATACAACTTACTAATGAGTAATGACTTAGGTTATGAACTCACTACTTAATATTAACTCTAATTCAATTAGCCCCGATTGCAGAGGATTCTCTTAAAAATCTAGCCCATGACTAAATCCGGGATTGTTTGTTGTCCCAAATGGTCGCTTTCGATTTAATCCCAAACTAAATTTCGCAAAATTTCCTGCAAATCTCTAGTTAAAGTACGTAGTTATATACAAAATTCCGATAAATACGTTATAAAAAAATTAAATTATCAGTTCTAAGAGAGTAAAAGCATGACAGTATAGAAATGTATTTGAAACGAGCTTTTGAATATTAAACTCTTTGGTATTGAGACGAAACGCGAATTTTCAATACCTTAGAACCAATAAATTATCTAAAATTGATAGAAGAATCCCTGAATAACAATTGTGATCATCAAATATTCTACTCAGCATCTAAATCTAATCTTATCAATTATCCTTGCATGTAAAATACTGATACATTAATTTAAATGGATTCTCTAAAATGTTCCCATTACAATCTTTTGTAATGTAATACTAATCTGTCTATGCACTCATTATATTCTGAACGGCAGTGAATATATAACATAGTATCACTATTTCAAGATAATATCACTTTACATTAACTTCTACATAAAATATCACTTTCTCATTGTTGCACTTCACAAACAAAATATGTTTCAAAGGAGCATGGTGAATCGTTCCATTTTAAGCCTTTACCATCCCGATTCCACAGTTCCAGGCAATTTTCCTGTTCACCATTCTCGTATTCAAAATTGTTCGGTTCGCCTGCATTCCAATTTGTAAAGGTGATCGGTCTGCCTGTTGACATCCAGAAGAAGTGACCCTCTTCAGCCAAGTCGGTACCAGATGTCCAAAAGTGCTCGTGACCGAGACCTGTGTGCCGAGAAAAATCACAAATTATCTTTTGGCAGTTGATAGACGCACCTTTTCTAGTTATGACAAAACTAATGCGAGAGTTGAATAGTTCAATTTCGTGAAAGTTTTATGTGTTTTCAGACATTTCCATATCTGAAAATACTCTGCCAGTGTGCGCTCAAGTGCATATTCGCATTTGTAATTTTGCATTGTGACAAATACTTGTATAATAATGCAAAAGAAAATGTATGGTTCGTTCCCTTTCACTCGAACAACTCATTCGCATTTGTAAATGAAAATAAATCATTTCCCTTTTTATCGATGCATAATTATGATAAAATACACTTACCAAAGTCTTTAATGTATTTTTCCAATTTATCATTCTCCTCTTGCGATGTTATACTAGCCAAATGCATACCATGAAATCTGCAATATTGTGTTGCTCGAAAGTAATTCGCCTGGGGACAAAAAAATATTGAAATATTTCACTTTTAGTATGGTAATCGATTTCTTAAACACTTGACGTGTCTGTGTGTTTGTCAAAGTTGTATAGAATAGAGTCGCCTAACAGACTTTGAAAAGAAACTCGTTTAACATCATCTTTCAAATGATAATGCGGCATGATAGACCGGAACCGTGGCGAAATAGCTCAATAAAGAGGCTGTTATGAGTTCCAAATCTCTTCAAAGTCTCGCAAATGTGTGTTTTCTTATTGACATAGTTATTTTCGTACAAATAATGGAAAGTTTATATAACTAATTAGCAATAATCACCTTGATTCTAATGTAATTCCATTTTTTTTTTGAATATTCGTCAATCAAATTCTAACTGGCTACCACTACTTTTTTGCGCAAGTAATGACAGATATTTCAATTTAAAAGCAAGTAAAAACTAACACGTTTATTACAGGAAATAGAAACGTAGATATATGAAATTTACATACAATTGCAAAAAATTTCGATATGAACAGGACGAGGTGATTTTGAAATGGAGCGAAATTTTATTGCAAGAAAACAATCATATTATTCCAGTAGTTGGAATAGAAAAATTAACGAATTGTTTTTTTAATCTGATCTGGTCATTACTTATAGGTGAGGAAACTATTCAGATATGCGAGTATAGATATCTATGATGTGTTTATGAAATTATATAAGAAGCCAGGATTGCATGATGATTATGTTTTCTAATTAAATATATAGAAAACACACCTAATATACAGTGTGACACAATAATTAGCATTAAAAATAACTTGGATTGTCTAAAAAGAAATGTCACCATAAAATTCTTAAGTGTTAAAAAAATTCCGTAAATGTGCGCTCTTATTACAACTACAGGCCACTTTAGGTAAATTAAGAATTTATGACTGCAGTTGTAACTGTAACTCACCTTAAAGAAAATTCCTAAATAGTATCGCTTTTCACCCAACTTCAATAACGGCATAGTCCAGCGATTTGCAGCTGACGGTAACGAGTCTTCGATGCAATTCGGACAATCTAAAAGAGAACACCACAGTTAATCACTTTTTCCAAGCACTGTAGGAAATTCCTAAGAGCGATTACATAGGAAAAACTACGGTTTATTAGATAGAAATAAAGCAATAACCTGAAATTGAGTTTGATTTACCACTGTTTCTAATTGACGGTCCAGCGGCTGAAAGCGTTCCCAAAAGGAAAGCGGTATAAAGAAAATACGACTTGTAAAACATTATTGTCGACCACTCAGAAATCTTAAGTATACTAAACTGTTCAGTTGGAGGTGCGTCTGCCTCAAAGCTTTGGCCCGGTGCTTGTACGACCTTGCCAAGCAGAGAAAGTGGTTTTCATGCCACTAGGAGAAGTTGACGATTGTGTCGAATAGCATGTAAGACATTTTACGACCTACACACAAGAGCATTTACGGATGCCATTGACAATAGTGTTCAGATAAATTCGCGATTACAGTTTGGATTATATAATTTTTGGGCAACATGTCGGTGATGTCATCGTCAACTTCTTCATTTGGAATGGACACTTTCAAGAAACAAATCGCGGGAAATTTGGGTGCATTAATCACCGCAGACTATAAATATATTTAGCGGATTTACCACGATTTACCTTTAATAAATTCAATTATTATGATTGGATGAAATCGCCGAATTTTTTTACCACGCACATAAAAGATAATTGATTTATTACAGACCTATAAATCAATTAATCGAACGGCAACATATTTCTTTATAAAACTCAGAAACACGATCAGAGGTAAAATATTTTTATAAGGTCACACATCCTAGCAATTAGATGAAGTTAGAATTTTTATACCAAATCGTGCGGGAAATCGATCATTTATCCCAATATCAATACACGGTATTAGTCTTTAAGATAACTTTCACATCTAAAATAATTCCTGCTTGTTAGTAAGTATAATTTGTCATAGAAAGTTATTATGTTCATTCAGGTGTGATAATTAATAAGTTAATATAAAATTTTGCACAATATGTAATACCGTATTTCAAGAGATAAATTACATAGCCGTGTGATATTGTTTTACGGGCACAGCAATTTTTTTGCTCTATTTTGCCTACTCACGCTTTAAGCGCGCTTATCTCGCTGAGCTTATTGTTGATAGATAGTAAAAGCTAGGAATTACTAACAATATATAGTGGATACTATAAATCAAAGTTGTAATGGAACATGCCTTCGTAGTCCTCATTTTCCACGTCCTCGTCATCATCATTCTCATAATACGATGACACCTGTTCAGATTCGCCGCTCTCGAGGGTTTCCCTGTCACTAGTTTGTGTTCCATTCAATACTTCGAGAATGTTAATTGGTCTCCGACGAGACCGTGGCAAAATGTCCCAAACACTGGGCGCTCTGCTGGTTTTCTGCAAATTCGGGAACAGTCTTTTCTCCAGATAATTTTGCAATATTTGAGCGGTTATTTTATTCTGTCTCTGTATCTCTCGCAAATCCAATTGATACCCTGAAAGCATTATTATTGTCAGTGTTGTGCAATGAAATTATAAAGATTTGTCACATGTTATTATATGTTAAATACATAAGTGATTATGTCAAAGCTGTACAGAGTGTAGTTTTTGCAGAAATTATACAGAAGCTTGGGAAATAGACAGGTTTGCGTGCGGTTTCGTTAGTGGCAATATAAGGAAGTTATATATTCACACAACACTGATAATTCTAATGCATTCGAATGCACTTAAATTAATATGATAACAATTGTCATAAAATGTGGAAAATTGTTACAAATATGTTTTGAGACTTAAGTTGATTATAAATTAAACGTCTCAAAGGAACTGTAAAACTAATGTACCTATTAAGGCTTAATTAATTAACACACAGTAAATTGTAGAAACGAAATTTTATATAAATAAGTAAAAGCAAACGGTTGAATGCATTCAAAATAAACATAATACCTAATCGTGTACGTTTTTCAGGTTTGTAATTTTCTGCTCTAATTGTTTATAAATTTATTTAGGTATTACCTCCTATTTTTAACCCGAATTTGAATATAAAATTATCTGGCCATATTATAATTTCTGCACGAATTTAATTAAAGCAATGTTATATTCAAATGTTATTGTATAATTATTAACAATATTTGCATAAAACAGATGGAACATGAAACGTTCAAGGTAATAAAAACTGTAAAAAAATTGTACGTATATGAATGTAAATGTGTTCCCAAAATATCCATTGTATTTTTTTTGGAAATGTCTCTGGGGCATATCGGTGCTGTCATTAAATTAGAATCAATTACTTTGGGAAGCCATTAACTGTTTAAGTACTATACCTCAAGACAAACTATTTATTACTTGTCGAATTGAATGTCAAGATCAAATTCATTAAATGGACCTTCAAATTATTACGTGCGTCTGCAAGAAGTAATTTTCGAAGTAATTATCACGTTTTTAGATGATCACTTTCTGAATTGCAAGCACCGATTTTTTGCTATTGGTCATAAATTTGGTTGTCGCTAATATAATTCTTCGATAACATTCTGATAAACAGGTTTTCTAAATTTATGAATACAACAAAAGTTCTTCAGTTCTTTCAACTTTTGAGGGAACGTTTTTTCGTGTTTTAGAGCCATTTAGCAGAGATAAACAACAAAACACGATTATATAACTGTTGGCAAGGATTTTTAAATAGTTCTCTTTTTGTATTTGAACGTATATTGGAATTCACAAGGTGTTTCTTTCAATCTAATATATTAACACATAGTATAGGTAAGCCGGTAATTTAACGCCAGTAATTCACAACTTAATACAATTCCGTGACTATTTAGCAACGATAATAATATGCAATTAAAGAAGAAGTAAGGAAAATACGAGGATTTGTTAACACTATGTTATTAATATCATGGCCATAAGTAAGAGGATAATTTCTGCCACCATTAGTAAGTTGAAGATTCATTAAACGGAAGTTTAATTACAAAGTTTACCAAATTCCAAATGTCAATCAGGCAATTAAGAAAAATAAAAATCGATCTTGTTTTCACGGACTTCTTTAATGAGTTTGACAGTTGATTAATTGTCGATTTCATATACGGGAAATTTCTTAGAAAAGCTCGACTTTCTGAAAAATATTAGTAACAATAACAGATCTACACAATACACAACAGGTGTGGAATGTGTATAATTATTTTAATAATATTTATGTTCTTTAGGTATTTGTTGGAACCGTTAAGAGATTGATATTCAATTGATTCGCTTACCCTTAACAATTACAGAATCTAATACCGTTATGATAATTCCTAGTAAATTCCACTGTTTACGTAATTTTATTCAGTTGTAATATGCAGTTATCGCATATTCAAATATAATTAATGATTCAGGTAGCGACTGTACGTAAGGTACCATTAATTCAAACGCTATAATAACAAAATTAAAATTTGCTAATTATTTTCGATGGAACTAAAAACATATTAACGATTTTCGGCATTTGCCATTAATCGCTAATATAAACATAATAAAATATTTATCACCATCGCGGTTTCGGTGTTTCTTTCAGACAAGGTTGCAAATATCCCGAGGTGGAGGTGCGGTTATTCACATCATTTTTACACGACTTGCAAACTACGCACCGATTATTTATATCTTGGAGAATTCCGATTCATTTGTGTATTTATTAAAGTTTTTATTGTCACAAAACGTGAGCGCATTGTGGTTCGTTATGTAATGTTGGTATGTTGTTACTTTTGCACGTGGGAGAGATAGACAGACCGAATGTATATATATATATATAATATTATTAAAACATAAACATTTTTTCTTTTTGACCTGTAAAATTTACTGTTTGCTGGTCGAGGGTCGCGCAATAAAATTTTCCGAATAATAAAAGTGTCATACCAAAGAGATAGGAGGAATAAAATTCATTATACATGGACAACTTTACCAAAATATAACTTTTAGGGTAAAAAGTGGATAAGATCTAGATATTCCTCAGGTATTTCAAATA
This sequence comes from Silvanus unidentatus, assembly GCA_963930825.1. Taxonomy (NCBI): domain Eukaryota; kingdom Metazoa; phylum Arthropoda; class Insecta; order Coleoptera; family Silvanidae; genus Silvanus; species Silvanus unidentatus. The sequence goes on from OZ005761.1 coordinate 17,240,765, forward strand.
CTAAGGTACTGAAATTCAAATATTTTACTTTTCTATTTAGGCTCGTCTCTGAATTAATTCACAGCCAAACATACAACAATAATATTTCCATTGATTTCGCTTCAACTTTCACAAAATAATCAATCGATTGACGAAAATTACTATAATCACATTTTGTTTAAACGTTGCAAAATCAATAAATATTGGGCTAAAATTGGAGGCGATTCATAAAATTCGATTAATTTCACGGCCACAAGCGAATAAACGATTTTCTAACTATAAGTGTCAAGTTCAAAATTATTTACACCTTGTGTAAATAGTTGAACTATTAATTTAGAATTAAAAATTGACAGTTAAAATTAATTATCTCTATTGTTATATGGATTATATAAGAGAATTATAGCAATTACCTTGTGCAAAAATTTATTTACGCTTAAACGACCATCAGTTCTAACATTCTCTTGCATCTCGCATTTATTCCACTTCAAACTAGACCTAGTTAAAATTTGCAAGTGCATTATTTATAAACACACACATTTCAGTAACAATAAAACATACAGTAATGTTCCAGATTTAGCGTCTTTCAAAACCTAGAAACTTTGTTTGGGAAAATAGAATTTCAGCTCAATGGCATCGCACTCTTTCAGTCTCATGATTCACTGATCTTAAAATACCGAAGTATTATGTAACAAAGTTTAGTTTATTGACGACGAATGCCCCGTGCTGTAATCGATCTATTTAATGATCTGTTTTGCATATCCTGCTGTAGATTTTGCAACAAGCTCTTTAAACGCAAGTAAGAGTCTCGATAAACAGTTATTTAGCATTCCAATTTAGAAAATTATGTACCTGTCACAGGTATTAATCTAGTTTGTGTTAGAGATTGTGAGGTCTTTTAATAGAAAAATTGAACACGATTTGTAATTACTTAATTAAGTGCAACATAACAAAAAATATTTGTTAGAAAAGCTTTTCTGCCTTCAGGCATATTAATAATAACACCTGATTATCCGGAAGGACGTGAATTTCAAAATATTATAATGAATTTTTTATTAGAAAATCGTCAACATTCGTTACGCAACTTTCAGCACTTGACGATTTTGTTATTACTGATGAAATCTATCATCATTACCATAAACGGGGAATTGTGTGATTTTAAATTGTAGGTGAGGTATATAGAAGGAAGAAAATGATGTTATATTGGAAAACGGTTAATTATCCATTCAATTCCATTAGGTATAGTGGATGCGTTTGTAATATTTATTATTCATGTAATTATATGTGTTATTTTAAATAGATTTATATTTTTTTTGATATCTGAATAGGTTAAATAAAATTTGTATACTCATCCTATCTTTAAGGTATTATTAATGTGAAATATTACATGTTGCATAAAAATCGATTAAACCGTGAATATCATCACATTTTTCTATTATTTAGATATAGACAAGGTACTTTAAAAGCCATTTGATTTCTTAATAATTATGTACCTGTCCGAATCACCTTCAAAATATTTACTCTAATTTTTTCTGATGCTCTGATAGCACAATAATATCAAGGAAACGGACCATAATTAAGAATTTGGGGCTTATAATTATAATTCGAACATAATTTATACCTAAATGGAAAGGTTACAAATATATGGATTGGCATGTAGGTACAATTATCTTCAAACAGCAACTAAATCAAAATAAACAATCATAGGTAGGTATATATCATAATATATTTCTTTGTGGCTTGGGAGTTTGAAAATGAAATATAATGAATGGAGGTCAGGGAGTTTATGGTCAAAAGCGAATATATAATATAGAAAAATTTGAGTGAAGGACTTTTTGCAATTTTGTTTTCTCTTAGATACACCCTAGGACCATAAAAGGTGTACGCAATTATCCTCATATTCTCTCAAGTGGAAGTGAGGAATCCTTGTGCATTCTTGGATGATTTTTTAAGCATTTTGGTCCCCAATAACATTGGAATTGAATCAACAAAGAAACAAAAAAAAATGTATATATAATTATTGCTTTAATTACAGACTAGAAACACCTATACCTATAATTATTTTGTTTATTTACCAACCGGTTTCAGAATTTGCGCTATATAGGTATAAAAACTCCATTTATTTAAAACAAAAAACCAAAACAGCCAATTCTTTTAGATGATACCAGATTACCTTCACATTATATACGCACCATCTCAGCATTCAACATTCTTTCATATTCTTATTGCACTCTGTGGAAGTATGAAATAATTTTTTCAAATAGGCTAAGGTCAGTAGCAATAGCATACCTACAATGATTATTGTATTTCAAAAGAAGTATTATAGACTGAGGCTTTTACAACCACTGAAGTGTGCTAACCAACATTTTATTATTCTTCACGACATCACATAAAAAATAAACATCTTATTGTCAATGATGACAACTTTAAACTTTATGTCATAAATCGGAATTGAGTTGCCTCTCTAGAAGAAATGAAAGGGCACGTAATACTTGAAGAAGAGTTTAAATGTAGATAAATGTAAAAAAATTATTATTATTTTTTGTAGATTGTTATGTAGGTATTTGTTAATATTATGTAATAATGGTACATAGTTGTCCGTACAATATTAAATTCCTAATGCCTAATGAACGCAAACACGTTAATTATATTTATATTGATTTTAACACAAAATGTCAATTTAGTTCACTCGTGGCAGTAAAGTCGTTTTATAACTAATTTACTAAATTTCTTCAAGACACTTTTCCATTTATGGCAGTTCAATGTTCAATTAATTTGCATTAAAATTAAAGAGAGTGTTAAGAGCCCAGTTTAAATCCATGGTAACAGGTACAACTGAAGCACTATTCAAATATATTGAACAAATATTTGCGTTTCTGTGTGATGGTAAATTCTCTTTTCCTTATTAAAGAAAGCTAATATACATAAAGGTACATAATTAAATGAATTGCAACATTTGTATGTTTTCCTTAATTGGCCTTAGGGATCGAGAAAACCTACTATTTATTAAATTGTATGTTCTATGATGAAAAATTATAATTTGCCGAGCTACCGGAATGCATCAAACGGATCGTGAATACAGAACATTATACTCAACGTGAGTCGTTATAAGGACTTTCCTTTTCTAAAAGACTATAATTGGAGTAATATCAATTTCCCAAATTGTTTAACATACACGTACCTATATATTAAATAACCATTCATTTCGCACGTAACTAGGTATGTACATATGCATGCATACTGGGTAAGTGTTTCATATTTTCAGGTTGCCATTGAAATACAAAATTCTGTAACTTTTAATGATACGAGTACCTACTTGTTTAATAAAAACATTAGAAATTATTAAATTGTAATAACTTTGAAATAAAGGACGCATAAACTATGATTAAAAGTATATAAATAAAAGTTTGGAATTGTGAGAATCACGATTCAAACTGTTTAGAAGGTTTTTTTTTGCCAAAAATCAATACCTTGTGTTAAAACGTAAACACTTTCAATCAAATTACAAAGATATTTGCACTTTACGTAAAGTTTACGTAAGTATTTTACCAAGACCAAATAACTGCTAATTATTTTCATGCTTATAATAAACAATTCTATATTAAATTATTCACAAATTTTCGATTTTAGAATGATAAATTATAATTAAAGTTAAACCAGCTTTAAAAGTTCACTTGTTCCCGAAAATACCATTCCAAATGAAAATTTCTGTTATGTAAGAGCTACGAGTATGAATGCAGATTGCATTATATTCAACGCATACGGGCAGATGTTATCGTAATCAAAATTAAAGAGGATTCAATTGCAGGATATTGTATTTTACTATTGAAATTCAAAAAAGAAATCATTATAATACCTACTATACATTGTATTTATAACCTTCCTGTTACGTATTTTTAATCGTTTGACAACAATAATGAACAAAAATTGAATGTTTCAAAAAGCAAACAATGAAAAAGCAGCACCAACCGAAAAATATTGCCAAAAACTTATTAACTTACGGTATGTATGTATTTTATTAATATCGTGTTTTTGTTGTAATTTACTTTTAAATTTTCAACCTATTTTACTTATTCATGTGTACCTATGTATATGAAGACATGAATAGGTTTGGCAACCGCCAACAAAAACATGCTCATTAAAGAAAACGAATTCCTTATTTTAATTTAAAATGAACTTGTTGAATGTTTTACTGTTGCAATTTTTGAATTTTGTCGTTTTTCTACCAGGTACAGGAACAATTTGTTCTGCATTAAGAAAATAATAAATACTTTCTACACTTACTTATGGCTTAAGGTATGCCGATTTTAATTAAAACTTAATAATAAATAAGTCAATAATAAGTGAAATAATATTTTTCATTTATAGTTAATCCCCTTCATTAAGAGAAAGTTCTATTTTTTTGATAAATTGTCGTCAATTATTGAAATGTAATTCAATAAAAACAAACAGTTCATGTCTTGTATAGCTACCATTTACAGGATAAGGCAAACGTTTTTCTATTGGAGTCAATTAACAAATTAAATTTTCATTCAAAATAAAATAACAATTACGCATTGCCTAATGTACGTAGGTTTTTATACGATTTGTAGGTAACAGATACCTTGAAAGAAAATGATTAATGCCTGTATAACTTTTAATTTAAGTAATTAATTGAAAAAGTCTCCACTATTAATTCCATAATTTTTCATACATTATTTATTAGACTCATGACATACACTGAATATCGGTACAAGTTTCAATTACATATTTGCTGATGCCTTTCTTTTTTTATGACTATAAAAGTATACTTAACTGGGGATGTGGTTTAAACTGAATTTAGCGAAGGACGTCTTCTTAATCGAATGCATTTAATACATATACATATATGAATAGCTTCTAGACGAGACATAATAAAACCAAGAAGAATTGTTAATTTAAAAACAAATCCAACACATTAAACTCAAGAGCAACGCGATGAATAACAAGACAAAATTCCTTTGTTGGACAAATTTAAAATTCTACGAATGTGGACAATGAATGAGGATATTTAACAATAAATTTGTACATTTGTTATTATACTGCAATTATATTAATAAGAAAATTGGGTGCTGATTGAAATTTAATAAAATCGATTGTGATCGAACTTTTATTGAATTATGTATTTTCTAAAGGATATAATGGACTTCTTATAAAGGCTCGTCAATAGGCCGACCAACAAAAAACAACTAATAGGTACTTAGATTGTATGTATGATAATGCCATTCAATAGATTAGTTCTTCCGGATAAGCATTTTCGATTGTGTTAACTTGACCCAAATAGTTGGTTGTTTATATATTTTCGGCTCTTCAGTCTAACCATTGCATAATTGACATTGTTTTTCGTGAAAGAAAAGGTCATAATCACAACATGAGTGTGTGAGGTGAAAAATGAGTCGTCAAAAACAGAGATCTGATTTTTCACTTTTTCAACATGTGCAATTATAGCTAAAGAAATTAGGAAGAAGTAGGTGCCAGGAATAGAGTACTCTCCAATGAATTAAAAGTAAATAATCGATGATTAATTGCAGCATTGACATTAGATAATTTTTTTCAATCCAAATTATTATCTACAAGGATTCTTTTCGTTACTTGTTTACAAATTGGACATAGGTGCAAATATAGGTACACAAAGTAAATATTCAAGCTTCAAGCTTAAATTAACATCTAGAATATGTATAAGGAACAGAAGCAATTATAAAAGATTTCCATAAAATTATTTATTGACATTCTGATCGAACTCATTTTCTATATTTTGAATAGAAAGTTTTAATGGTAATAAAAATAATGAAAAAAAAAATTGTTACTACAAAATCTGTTTGCTGTTTCAATTCGTTCAGAATTATGAAGAGTAATCGTTATAACACTTATAAAAATACGAGTAGGATGAATTGTTCATTGTTTGTCGAAATAAATTGTCTCATTTAATGTAAATTTATTACAACACATTAAAGGTATATGTAGGTATTTACTTATTTCGATTGTCACCTTCGTTGTAGTTACATATCTCTCAGAATTGTTAACAAACCATTACTTGAATAACTTTGGAAATATATTGAAGCATACTTAAATAGTCATTAAATAGAAAATTTCACTTTGATGCCAGAGTTTTGAAATTCTTTAGCATAAAATGTAATAACAAATCGTGACTAAAAGTGCAAGAGAAATTTTTTAGAAGAAGATCAAGAACATGTTAAATCAATTAAACATTATTCAGAATTTTATGTAATCTAAAGATGCAAGCATGCTGTTTTCATTAACAATTCGAAAATCAAAATAGAAAAACTAAAAGTATAGACAGATTAAAGGAATAAACATCTACCTGTATCTTTAAATGAATTCCCAAATTTATTATTTGCAGAGGATCCATTGTAACAGTCTGAGACCATCAGCACAAACAGAAATAAAGCAAAAACATGAAACTGCATCATAAATAATTTTATGGCCGTGTTTTGATTACGAATTTTCTTGTAAATAAATAAATAAAGGTAGCCGGAACTTGAACAGGTAAACGTACAGCCTGTTACCTGTTGCCAACTAATTCGATGAGTTAGTTGGTCTTGTTATTTGCAAAGACTTGTAGGTATACCTATCGCTAGTGGGAAAGTATAGGTTGTCAGTAGGAAAGTGGTTTAATAAAAGATTATATATTCATATGCTGCATCGGACTATACCTACAGATGTGTACAGCTTTCATTTACTTAACAGAATCCAACAAGACACTAAAGTAGGCTACAGGTGCCCCATTACTGTTTGGTCTTTGCAATACTGACAATTACTTTTATTTAAATTATTATTCTGGTGTAGAGAAGGATTGATTTTATTACATTACATTCATGTTCGAGTTTGCAATGCACATTTTACTTGTTTAAGATTTTTATTTTAACTTGGATGGATAATTAAGCCGATTGTTTGGCAAGTCTATGGATTTGAGAGCATTGTTAGGAAATGGGATAATATAGAACTTTCTTTTTTTCTGATAAACACTTGTCTAGTTGTCTATCTGTTAAGTCGTCACATTTGGGTATAAAAACATTAACGTTTCACACATAGGTATGATAATTTCCGAGATAATTTCATATTTGGAAAGGAATTTACAAATTCAAAATGAATACTTATTAACTATGTAATTAAAATTGTACATGTTTTTGACGTTTTTAGAGGAAAATGAGCGCAAAATGAAAAGGTGATGCCAAAAAATTTTTTTTTAATCGAGATTTTTAAAAAGGAAAATTTCTATCTATAGGCTTATATATAGTGTGTGTGTAGAATGGGTTAAATGGGTATTACATATATAAAAGAAACGTAATATTTGCTTAATACATCGATATTCACATTTTGACATTTTATTTTCATTTTCCGCATTGCTATTCTTCTGATCGACCTAGTAGCATTTCGATGAAGATTCATACAAAATTAATTTTTTATTATCTGGACAAATTCCAAATTTTAAAGGTAAATATAACTTAAAATCGTTATTTGATGGTAAATATCTGTTTATTTACACTATAAACGGTATCAGATTTTAGATATAGTAATTTTTATTCTTATTTTAGAAGAAATACCTAATGATGTAATGTAATAGATATTTTTGTGATACTGCAACCTTGTAAGATTAGAATAGCATATTAAAGCACAATTTATCAAGAGTAAAGACGAATATATGTATATTATAGAGCGGATATGTAGGTATATGTACCTATGTATAATAATTTAAAATGCGAATTCCAGATTTGAATTTTTAAAAGTTTTACTTACAAAGGTTGTAATATATATGCAACTAACTTAACATCTTACCAACCGAGCATGAACCTTCTTCTTCCAAAGGTCATTTATTGCTGTCAAATATTGAATTTGAAGTTATAAGCTGTCAAAAGAAAAATAACACAATTTTGGTTATATTTACAACAGTTGTTCGTCAGATAACATTACATATTACTGTAGTGTAATTGTAAGAAATGAGTGGCTTTACGGAAGCAGCTTTTATTAAAAAACTTACTGAGTTAAATAATTCCTCACAAAGTATCCAAACGTTATCATTGTGGTTAATTCATCATAGAAAACACTATAGTACTGTAGTTAAAATTTGGACCCGAGAATTAATTAAAGGTAAGTTAAGAAACTATTGTAATACCCAGGTAGTGTACAATTTAATGGCAATACTCCTTTGTAGCTAAAGATAACAAAAAATTGACGTTTATGTACCTTGCTAACGATGTTATACAGAATAGTAAGAAAAAGGGCCCTGAATATGGAGAAGAATTTGGTACATTTTTAAAAAAAGCATTTGAACATATGTCCAGATGTGATGAAAAGACAAGAAATGGTTTAGATAGATTATTAACAATATGGAGTGAAAGGGGAATTTATAATGGGGTACAAATCAGCGAATATAGAAGAGCTTTACGTAAATATATTCATATTTATAGAATAACAATATAAATGTATGACCTATTTGATTAGTTTTAGGTAGGGACAGTGGTCCCCCGTCTAAGAAGCAAAAGACCTCAAATGATAGCAATAAAGAACGAAAGAAATCGGATAATGAAGTCACTTATGAAGTGGATGGAATGGTAGAAACTCACGTACATTTAAGCCCCCATACACCCGCTGGAGATCCACCAGAACCTGATGAACTTATAAGAGCAATACAGGATTTAGAACAGAACATTGCTTCATCCGATGAGAATGTTCGAGAACGAATTGCACAATTGCCCAAGGAAGTATCTGAAGTGTCTCTTATTTCAAAAATTGAAGGTATTTCTTTCAAAAAATTATTTTTTCTTGAAATTAACTCTTAACCACACTATTTTAGATAAGGAGACTGCTGAAAAGTTAAGCGTCCAAGTTAACGATGCCGTACAATTGCTAAGTCAGTATAATAAAAGACTTATAATGGAAATGGAGCAGCGAAAGAAAGTCGCCGTTATGATGCGAGACTTTTTACATGTCCAAGAAGAGTTGCTGGCTCAAGCTGAACACAATCTAGAGGTAAATTATGATTTCATATCCAATTGAAAAGAATCTCACATATTTTTACAGGAATATCAAGAGAAATTACTAAAAGCATACAGCGTTAGACAGGAATTACATTCACACGTACAAAATTTGCCGGATTTAACACAACTGCCGAATGTAACTGACGGATTAGCACCACTGCCTTCTGCTGAGAATTTGTTCATGCATCATTAAGAATTGTTAACACCAATTTCTGCGGGTAGGTAAATTTATTATATATACAGACGAATGCGTATTCAGAATTTCATTGTATATTTACTTGGTTTAAATTACCTATAAGCACATTATTTTGAGAGTGAGATGCACTATTTCTCAAATTACATCTCTCTGGAGTATGTAGTTAACAGTTTTTTTGTGTGTGCATACACAAAATATGAGAATTAATTTATACATTTTATCAAGATGTCCAATTAATTGCTATTAATCGACATTGTCAATTTTAATAGATCCACCAATAATTTTTTTTGTCGAATTGAAAAATGTAGAATAATAATTGGGTTATTTATTAGTTAAATATATAATATGTTTTACTTGCAATCTACAGTGATATTTCATTCAATAAAAAATGTTTTTAATTGAGATTTTATCATGATTAAAAGTGAGACGCAATTATAAATAAGTAATTTTAATTATTTGCCGATCCACACCATTTCGTAATGAATGACAAAACATTTGGTATATTTGAATCGGGTGACATTTTTGCACCCATATTTAACTTTGACCAAACGTCTTTATTTGCATGGTAATTTGAGTTTGCGAATGTAATTGGTTGTCTTCGTACAGGATATCCTGTAATAAGACAAGGCAATTCTCCATGTTGCAAAGCACTTTCATATAATTGTCGATCGTCTAGAGGCAAACTCTGAAATTCAAAAAAAAAAAAATTGCATGATTTAACAAACTGTTACTAATTATTACTTGTTCAATCCGCTGATCCATACTAACTGCCAATATCCATTCTTTTACATTATCATGTTCTCCCGGATCATCAGCTAAATAAAGTCTAGCTGGTAGTGGAATATTTGATGGGAAATCAGTTTGTGTTAAATCAGAATGATCCACCAACTGACCCTCTCCTTCTTCAATCGCTTCACACAAATCTAAATAATGATTTAAAAATACAAAAGCCTCCGACAATCGTCCTTCCTCTCTTAAGTCTTTCCCCGCTTCATAATACGCTTTATCAGCCGGTATTATATCAGTATAACGTAATAATGCCACACTTATTTTGGTTGCTACATTTTTTAGCGATTGTACTTGCCTACAACTACTTCTAATCGCATAATAATGCGCTATTAACAAGATTTTTTGAAAATGTTGTTTAGTTTCTTGTTTAATATTTGGAGTAATATTTAATCCATCATTCTACAAAATAATTCAATCAAAAACATGTAATGTAATAGTTTGTAAATTACAATTTCGTGAAGCATATGTCTCAATTGTTCCCAAACTGAGTAACTTTCAACGTTATTCAAATCGGGCGCTGCGAAAATTTCCGTTGCTATATGATTATAGATATTGAAATTTTGCGGCATTGCTGGTGCACCATGTACAGCATACAAATTTAATGCCTCAATTACAAAACCATCTTTTAATAGCTTTGCAGCATATAAAGCGACGTATTTATGTAAAATTGGTGCATTATGTGTTTTCGCTTTCTCAATACATCTTGCCCATTGGCCCTGTTCAGCGAGCAAATCCAAAGCACCGATAATATCTTCAATAAAATGCTCGTTAACACTAAATATTAATGAAAAATCAAAACCTTTCTCACCAACATCCGCCAACTGTTCCACATCGCCCTTTTTCAACAATCTATCTTTATATTTACTCTCAACATAGCTTTCATACGCTGGCTCCAATTCCTTTGCCACTTTCCTAGCTTTACTCCATTCTTCCGCAATAATAAAAGTGTCAATGGCCTCTTTCATCATTTCCATACTGGCAAATAATTGCGCCGCCACCCCATATTCCCCAATTTCAATAAGACGTGGTGACAAAACTTTGATAATATCCAACGCTTCCTGACCCATTAAAAACTTGTTCACCATATCGGCAGCACGCAAAAGTGCTCGTTTCACAATCGATGACTCTGTTATTGTTGTATTTACCTGTAAGAGACAATCAATAGCTTGTTTGTGTTGTCCGGCCAATGCCCATTCATTAGCACGAGATAAAAGTGTTTCAATATTAATATCTGAAGTTTTGTTATGGTGCGATGAACTATATTCAGATTGTAATGTTGGATACAAATGTGGCAAATAGTCTTTACAAACTCTTAATGCATCCACCCACATATCTGAAAGTATCAATTTCAAAATAAGTCCATTAATCAATATACTCTAACTTTATACCATTATTTTTATATTGTTGTATAATCAATTCCGGCATTTGTGCTCTCAATAATAACATTTCAAATTCGGAATATTGTTGATCTTTAAAACATTGGGCTGCCTGTGCTTTTAACACTTCCGGCACGGAACCGGGCTCATGGGTCTCAGCAATACGTAAAGCATTAATCCAGTTCTGTGCATGAATATACATTAAAACCGCCTCTTTCGGTTTCTCAGCCAGGATAAATTCCGTTTCAGCTTCACCAAATTTCCCATCATCTTCTAATGCCATTGCATATTTGTAATGCACTTCGTTTGTTTTGTTTGGAAAATTCTTACATAATTGAAATGCAAACTCGAATTGATATGTTTCACAAGCATAATTAACACATGCATCCAATATACCGTATTTGTTTAATAATTTTATAGCGGAATCTATTGGCAGGGTACGTGCCCAAAGGAAAGCCACTTGATTTGCTGCTGTTGGACCGCCGTTCTGTTTGGCAACACGGTATGCCTCCTCCCACATGCCAATTGTACGATACATATTCATTGCACTTTTCCATTCGTCTGCGGCTAAGTAATGTATTTCGGCTGCACGGTACTTTGTCTGACTTTCCAATTGTTGACCCAAATGTAAATGGGTGGTTTGAAGTAAATTTGGATGGTATTTCTCCACCAATCGAATCATATTGTCATATTGTTCAACACGTTTGTACATGGCAATGGCTAAATCGGGAGAGTTTACTGAAATATACAGTTTTTCAGCTTCCCGGTATTTTGCAGCCTCTTCCAGTTCTTCGGCATGTTTTATATACATGTCAGAGACTTCGTTTTGTTCTAAAAATTTTGAAGCTATGCCATGCGCTTTTTCCCATTGTCCAGCGTCATTGTACATGTCTACCGCTTCTTTATACAAACCACAAGCAATGAAGAGCTTTTCAGCAGTCGAATACTCTTTAACATTTACAAAGTGATTGGCGATTATTTCGTAATATTTCTTTACTGTCTCCACATCATCAATTACTTTGATAATATGTACAGCTTTTTTCCACTGTTTAGCGGCTACAGCAGCGTCTAAAGCTTTCATAGTGGAACCGGCTTCAATATAGTGACTAATTGCTGCATCCATTTGCTTGTTTTCCATTAAGTAATCACCCCATTCTTCTTCCATTTGTACTACTTGATCTGGACTGACTTCTCTAGCCAAATCTACTGCTTTATTCCATACTTTACCTTTTCTATAACACTCCATTGCCATGTCAGTTTTCTCTAATTTTTCATAAATTTCAGCAGCTGATTCATATAATTCATGTTTTAATAGATTTTTAAGTACATTTGCAACAGTTGTCTGATTGGACATTAATTCACTGTGTTGTATCAATAAATTTGGTACACGAAAGAATTTATTTGATTTCATGTACATGTTTAAAGCCTCTTCATATTTTCCTTCTTTTTCCAATAAGAGTCCAACTTTTTCCAATTGACCTGACTGTAATAAATTTGTCATGTGTTCCTCTTTTAATTTTTTCAAATTTTCAAACCCTCGTTGTTCCGCTAATCTACAAACCTTCATTAAAGTATAATAGAATAAAAAAAATATTTCAAAAAACCTTATTGCCTCGTCCCATTTGTGTAGACTCTTGTACATATTTAAAGCACTCTCCATATCTCCTTGCTCCAGATAAATGTTTTCTGCTGTGTTTAAATCGCCCATTAAAATGGACAGTTTCGCCCAAATTTCAGGACAATTTCCCGGCTCATCATTGTATTTATCCGCAAACTTCTGTCCAATCAATGAGATTTCATGCAAATAATGTGCTGCTGCAATATTTCCCAATGCCGAATAACATCGTTCTGCTAAGATGAAATTCTGCCGTTTCATTGCAATGGAAGCTAATGTATGCCACATTGCTTGAGCTTCAGAGGTGTTTTCAATCGTCTCCAAGAATAATACGGCCCTACCGAAGTCGTTGTCATTTACGGCTGTACCTAAACCAACCTGTTAGCAAATTCCTTAATGCATATTAACGTTCATACCGAACTCCACAAGCCCTTCATCCAGTTCCACATTGATAACATTATTTCCGTCGACGCAAATCGCTTCTGTCTTCCCATTATTCCTGACAATATCAGTTACATCTCCTTTCACTGACATTATTGTAGGATTTTCAGGTAAATCAATATTATACCAAATGGCGAGATTTGTACCGGATTGCGACACTGCTACATCACTCCCTTCAACCCATTGAGCGAAACTAACATCAGTATAAATAGTTTGCTTCATTTGTGTGATTAAATCAACCAAAATCAGCCGCTGTTTCTTATCTCGAAACAATAACTTCTGTCCAGTTTCATTCATTTCCAACCAATCAATTTTTGAATCATGATTTATTTGTAATACCATAACACCAGTTATCAAATCGACAATACAAAGTGTTTTTAAGTCGAGTAAATAAGCGAGCTTTTTATTCTCAATATATTGATTTCGTTCATTTAATCGAACACTAATTAAATGCGGATTAACAAATTCAGTTCGAACAGAGCAAAGGACATTGTTTTCTCCATATTCAATTAATGATAATTCACCAGCATTGAATACTAAACATACCAAAGGATTATCAAAATAGAACTTTTCGTGTTTACCAGAATTGTTCCATGGTACCTAAAAGATTAGTTAATATTGGATTCAAGACATTTGTTTTAAATTCATTTACTTCGCTTAATAAATTTCTTTGTAAATCAGCTACAAGTAGAGTTTCTTCAGTTCGAGCAACTAGAAAACAATCTCGACCCATAATTCGGACATCTGCAATTTCTCCTCCATGGTGGGAACGCAAAATTACGCCTCGTTCGTTTTTATCCAGTGGTTTGACAAGAACTTGACTAGGACCTACATATGTTATTTCCAATTTGTCTTTCCAAACGGTACGTTTAAGAACTGGAAAATGGCGTTAATTTTACAGTTTAGGTAAGACAATTAGCATACCAGACTCAAAACTCAATACCGCCCCACAAAGACCTCCGCAAGTTAATTTCGACCCGTCTTTCTTCCATGCAAGTGCTGTAATTGTGTATAAATTTTGGATTTGTTTAAAAGGAGATTCCTCCCAAATCGATTTTCTGGTGTTCCAATTATAAACTCGAATTCTATCAAAACTGCCGATTGATACAGCCTGTTAATTAAAATAATTGTTCATATTGATTATTATACATTAATAGGCTATATTACTTGTCCACTAGGACTGCATGCAGCAATAGTAAAGTCATATTCAGTCTGGTCCTTAATATAGTCAAAATTTTTAACTAATTTTCCGTGACTATTGTAAACTGCGACTTTTTTGTCACAACCGGCGACAAATATGTGACCATGTGGCCAAGCCAAAGCATAAGGAGGCACAGAATGCAGGGCAACTCGTCCCTGTGTTTCATCTTCATCGTTTTGATCGTTTGTAATAAAGAAACGAATTACATTTCCATCTACATGGCCTGATAAAAATCCTGTTCCTTTACAATTTGACGCTAATGAAACAACTAAACTATCGGATGCAAAAAGGCTTTGTGATTTGTTTGATTTTATTTGCAAAGCTCTTACTTTTCCATCAACAAGTCCACATATTATTGGACCACACAAAAGCCAAATTATGCAAGTGACTGGTGATGGTTGAGGGAATTTATTACAAATCGCCTACAAGTTGTATTCTTGGTTTATTATTATAAGTAAAAATAAAATTGTACCTTCTTTTCACCCCACTTTTCTCCAATTTTGTAAACATACACAATACAATCGCTTTGTGCTATTGCTAATTTGGATGAATTTGGACTAAATGCAATGCCAGTTATAACGTAGGACTTTTTCCCAGCTTCTGGATCATAGGGTTTTGTGGAAAAGCGATCCCTTTTTTCCCCATTCTCATCAAATAACAAAATTTGTCTATCGCAAGTAGCTACAGCCAGTTTTTGATTATTTGGGGACCAGCACATTGCAGCAACTTTGAAGTTGTGATCCTGTAATCATAGGATCGTATTATAAAAAGTAATCATTTGGATTTATCAACACTCTACCTGAGATTCTACAATGGTTTGTAGATATTTAAGATGCATTTTAGAATACCTATTGTATATTATGAAATGACTGCACCGTTGATATGACAATACGAACAATTACTTGTGTCACTCAGTTTGTTGTGGTTTTTATTGCCATGGCAATAATTTCGATAATAATTCCTCAATATTAATCCATAAGAATTTAAACTTTATTGTATTAAAATTACTACATATGTACATGTGCATATATGTAAGTATATGAATTGAGTAAAAAAGTTTTTGTTGTAAAAGCCTTTTTATTTTAATTGTCCTTAACAAAAATTATTATGTCCCCAAAATAGGACTTCATATTTACACCTTAACATAATTATTACATATAGTAAACTCGGAAAATTATACGTATATTCCCACTGATAAGAGCATAAATAATATACCAAATCCAGAGAAAATTGAGGCAACTAAGGAAACCAGTAATTCCTTTTTTAAACTTCTTGTCTGCTTGGTGCTGGTTACTTCATATACGAAAAACCATGCAGTAAAAAATATTCCAATCCCTAATAAAACTATGGTAAGGTGCGGAAATACAGCAGGATTGACTGGAGATACATATCGAATCAATTTAGAGCTTTCCTGGAAAAGAAAATTGTTGTTAACCTCTCATTAAACATTACGAAAAATGTGCATAGACATTGAAATATTACAAGGCTTACCATTTTCAACGTAAAACTAGAAATATATCGCTATTTGAAACTGAATTATTTAAATAATAATAAATTAAGTGGATTAGGGACACCGGTTTATTCGGTTTTTAATATTCAGAATGACGTTATTTGGCATCTGTCACCACGTAAACTTTCAGTTTGGCCAACTGTGGCAACTGTAAACAGCCTAGTCTAGGAATATTATTTTATACAACTAAATGTATAATTGTGGCTAACTTTATATGTATTGTTATTTTTCATTTTTCTTCATAGATATTTCCAGAAGGTAAAATATAGGTCTATTTATCATTGGTTATACATTAGCAATAATTAGTGTATTAACAATAATTTTTATTTGTTTTAGTATGAACGAGTATGGTTCTCATTTATTACCTCCAGCAAAAGAAAGTTCAAGACCTGCATGTAAAAAGTGTGGCTATGCTGGACACTTAACATATCAATGCCGTAATTTTATTAAAGTTGATCCAAATAAAGATATAGTTTTGGATGTTAGCAGTACAAGCAGTGAAACTGATCAAGAATATTTAACACCCTTGACAGAGTTACGTGAAAAGGAATTGGTAGAAAAGTTAAAAAGTAAGAAGCATAAAAAGAAGTCCAAATCCAATGAAAAACGTAAACATTCTAGTTCCGAAAGTAGTGACACTGACGACAGTAAAGATCGTAGAAAGTCCAAGAAAAAGAAGAGTAAATCTAAAAAGAAGCACAAGAAGAAGAAAAGGCATAAGCATTCTTCAGAATCTGACTAACACTTTTTAGTATCCGAAAGCTAACAAAATCATACATTAAATTTTATCATATTATTTTAAAATATTGATTATTTTTAAAATCATCAATAAACAATATTCGATTTGAAAACTAATTTTTAGTGACATTTTATTTTTAACTTATACTTTGACATCTGTCAGGAGTATAGTTGAAGAAGAAGAAACTATTCTGATCTTTGTGTTTTTGTTAAGTGAATGAGTAAGAATCTAATAAAAAATTAATTTACAATTGATTTTAAATATACACAAGCAAGATACCTTCACTAAATATGTCAGAAAGGGTCGTCTTGAGACAGTGGTTAACAAAAGTAAGAAAAACAAAATTCTACATTTACAAATGACCGAAATTACGTTTATTATTTTTTTTTAGTATCACAACCCAAAGGCAGCCTACAATGACATCGTAGCTGTCCTTAACAGCTATAGGAGTCTCCAGTCTCTACAAGAAACATACAGTTCGTAATGAATTAAAAAAATATAATAATTTTTCTACATCTCGGTTCTATTACAGCTTTTAATGATGGGACCCCAAAAGAATTGGTCAATTTGACTGGTACAATTCCAGTTCGATACCGAGGAGCTGTGTATAATATACCAATTTGTATGTGGATAATGGATACATATCCTACAAACGCACCTATTTGCTATGTTAGACCAACAGCTGATATGGCTATAAAGGTCTCTATGTTCGTTGATCAAAATGGAAAGATCTATTTACCTTATTTACATGATTGGGTTGCTGTAATAAAATAATTCATTTAAATTAGAATATATGGATTAAAAATCTATAATTTCAGAATTCGTCAGATTTAATGGGAGTTATTCAAGTAATGATTGTTACTTTCGGTGAGACTCCTCCCGTTTTTGCTAAAATGAGAGATTCAGATATACCTTATCCTACGAATTGTAAGCTAATCCATACATATTGGATATCGAAATATATAAACATATTTTTTAGCTTTTATGCCGATGCCTGGATTTGGATCCCCTTATCCACAACCATCTTATCCGCCTTCAAATAATTTTCCTCCGTATCCTCCCTCTTCAAGTTCCTCGTTTCCATCATATCCCATGACAAACACTCCTTATCCACCTTATCCAATACCTGCTGGTGGTAATTTCGGGCCTCCGAACACTGCCAGTGGAGGAACAGGAACAATTAAAGACGAACACATAAGAGAATCTTTATTAACTGCAATAGAAGAGAAATTAATGAGAAGAATGAAAGAAAAGTTTCAACAAACTCAAGCTGAATTAGAAACTTTAAAAAGAACACAAGAGGAATTAAAACAAGGAAAACTGAAATTAGATAATATTTTAATGAAATTGCAGAAAGAACAAGTACAATTTAATATTTCTAAAGTATTTTCGGTTTTCTATAAGGTCATTGTGATTTTAGAATGATTTGGACAAAAATATTACTCTATTAAAGGACAAGGAACAGGAATTAGACAAAGCTATAGAGAAAATCGGTGACCAAGAGAGTATAGATGTGGATGATGCGGTAACTACTACCGCTCCTCTATATAAACAGTAATAAATTGCTAACTGATTGTTAAATAATATTAATAATTTAATATTTTAGACTGTTAAATACGTTTGCGGAGGAAGCTGCATTAGAAGATGCGATTTATTATATGGGAGAAGCGTTGAGAAGGGGCGTTATTGATTTGGATGTGTTTTTGAGGCAGGTTAGAACACTTTCACGTAAACAGTTCATGTTACGTGCTTTAATGCAAAAATGCAGACAAAAAGCCGGTTTATCAGTGTAAAAGATCGTTGCATAGATTCATATGTATAACATTTATGTTAGCTTTTTAATTACCTATGTATGAGATTTAAGATTTTTTTTTAAATATAATATTGTTAGCACAATGATTATAAGTATATGAGAATCTGTACAATAAAGTTTATTAATACATATTTTTAAATTGTTATAGCATTATTTCTTATTTGTCTAATATACATACGTATATGTATATATAAAATTTTATTTAATTTTAAATATCACTAATAAAATTGTATTACAAAAGGGTTCTTTGTTTTTAAATTTTTCTGTTATCTCTAGTATGAAAATAAGCTTACTAAAAGGTATGTGCTTAGAGAAGCATAAAATAAACTTATTGGCAATCATAGTAGATTTGAATGGCAAGTGAATAAGTTGGAAAGTAAGAATCTAATAAAATATAAATTTACGTTTCAGAAGTAAAATATTTTATTGAATATGTCGGAAAGAGCATACCTGGAATTGTGGCTAAGAAAAGTAAATACAATAATATTTTAATTGCATAAAGCTACAGTTCTTTTTTAATTTTTTTAGTATAACAATCCCAAAACTGCTTATAATGACATCGTAGTTGTTCTAAATAGTTATAAAAATTTACACTCTTTTCAAGAAACATACAGTCCGTAATTAATATATCGTTTTTATTTTATAATATAAGGGTTCTTATAGATTTCAGTGATGGGACCTCAAAGGAATTGGTTAATTTGACTGGCACAATTCCGGTTCAATACCGTGGATCTATGCATAACATATTAATTTGTATATGGATACTGGATACTTATCCTACAACTGGACCTATTTGCTATGTCAAACCTTATGCTGATATTAATATAAAAGTCTCTACGGGCGTTGATCAAAATGGAAAGATCTACTTGCCTTATTTACATGATTGGGTTGCTGTAATAATATAAAGTACATTTAAATAATAGAATTAGGTTTTAAAATATTTAATTTCAGGGCGGTTCAAATTTAATAGATCTACTTCAGGTAATGATAGTTACTTTTGCTGAAACTTTTCCACTTTCCTACAAAATGAATGATTCACAAGCCGCTGATTCATCGAATTGTAAGTTAATCCATAAATCTTAGATATTAAAATGTATAGGCATCAGTGGTTTTCTAGCAGCTATCGCACCAAAACTTGGTTTCAAAACTCCTTATCCACAACCAACTTACTTACTTGCGAATCATTTTCCTTTGTATTCTCCCCCTTCAAGTTCCTTGGTTCCAATTTGTGTTGGTTCCAAATCTGAGGTTCGTAACACTAATGAGGGAACAGGAACAATTAAGTACGAACATATAAAACAATCATTGTTAACTGCAATCGAGGAGAAATTAATGAAAAAAATGAATGAAAAGGTCAATCAAAGTCTAGATGAACTAGCAACATTAAAGAAAACTCAGGAGGAATTGAAACGAGGGAAAGTTAAGCTAGATAATATTTTAATTAAATTGCAGAAAGAACAAGTAGAGTTTTATATGATTTTTAAAGTTTTCTCCGATTTCTATGTTATATTGTGATTTTAGAATGATTTATGCATAAATATTGCTTTATTGAAAAACAAGAAAAACGAACTGGATAAATCTATAGAGAAGATTAATAATGTTGAAGGAAGTGTTATAGATGTGGATGATGTTGTTATTACTGATGCTCCACTATATCAACAGTAATACAATAGACTTGCTCGCAAGTCATAGAGTTATATTGATATAATTTCAACATTTTAGGCTGGTTAATGCGTTTGCAGAAGAAGCTGCTCTGGAAGATACGATTTACTATTTGGGAGAAGGCTTGCGAAAGGGAGTCATTGATTTAGAGACGTTCCTGAAACAAGTTAGAACACTTTCACGTAAACAGTTCATGCTACGTGCTTTAATGCAAAAATGCAGACAAAAAGCTGGTTTATTAGAATAAATATGATATACATATAGTTTGGTTTGGTAAAGTTAGTGATTAATTATTACCTCAAATATATAAATATTATCAAAGTATTCATTTACGGTTTTTTTTAAGTTACAATATTTCTTATAATATATAATGATTTAAACATTGTAATTGATTAAAATTTTATAATCCAATAATGTACCTAAACATGTTGCGTTTGTCATAGTAAGGTATGTAAACGAAACTAAAATTTTTTAAATTCAGTATAAACCGAAATAAACTAAAAATTTTACAATTATTGAGAATTTTATATACCTATGCAATATTAGAAATCCGAATCTTATTTATTAAGACATTTTACGGTTCAGTTTATCCGTTTCTGGTAGTTTATTGTGAACTCAAACTCAGTGAGTCAGTTTGTTTTGATATGTCTACGTAGTACGCAGTGTTCAAATGTGCATGTGCAAGTCCAATAGATAAGGAAAAAACCTCGGAAAAAACTAACAAAAAGGTATGTAGGTACATATAATTTTATAGAAATAGGACACATAGATACTTGTAGAGACCACATGGAGCATAATCAATTTGAGGGGAAAATAGCAAAATTAAAGCAAAACTAAGTAAATTAAAATCGTTTATTAAGCTAGATTGTATTTATAAATCTTTAAATCTGTTAATCCTATTAATTTTTATCTAATATTTTAACTGATCTTAATGCACCTATATTTGTTCTCTCTTAATTTCAAATAAAAACTATTAGAATCAACAGTATTTACAGTAATGGTTTTTATATAATAGCATCAATATTATAATTCACTCTGTATAATAAATAACAAGAATATTTCAAAAGAAAACAATCGTATCAGTAAATACAAATAAATTAAAGGAAAGTCTAAACCACTAATTAATACATAGTAAAAACGTCAGGATAAAGTCGATTTCGGGTTTATATATGCCTTTTTGAAGTAATATATCTCCAATATCAGTATCACAGCATAAATGTTTCGTATAGTTTTAAAATCTTTTTTTACTATAAGACACATTTTTAATGTGTAATTAGTTAAATAAAGTACTTAATTTTTTTCTAAAAATCCTTATTTACAATTGAATAAAAATTATGTAAATTGGCATTTATTACAAATATACCTAATATATATATAAAATTTATTTAAATAAATGATTGGCATAACACCATATACGGAAGAAGTACTCGTCTTTTCGTAAGAGAGACCCCTTTGCGTAAGAATGAATGTCCGCATCCATATTATTCTCACGCATCCATGAGGTTGTCGTTTCCGTACTGTATGATGTCGGTTCTCTATCTGTAACTTCTCTAAAATCTTCTTGATCAGTTTCTGAAACAAATTCCAAAATCATATATCTCGTACAACATGAACACAATATTAATTTTACCTCCCGAAGGAAGAACTTTGAATGGCTCATCGGATTCTAAAGGTTCACTAAGCCCAATTTCATTTTTAGCAAATATCCTAATCATATATTCATGGTCTTCCTGTAAATCACGAATCGTGAACTTCTGTACACCTTTCTGAACTCTTCCAATTTCCATCCACATCGTCTTCTTCGTATCTCTGATAGCGATGTTGTAGCCCAAAAGCGGTGAACCACCATCTGATTCTGGAACGCCCCATTCGATGACAATGGCATTTGGTCCAATAGTTCTCATTTCGAGTGGAGGTGTTGGCGGTGAAGGTACAGCTAAGAAAACGGAAAAATTCAAATTTGATGCAATTTTAATAGAAATTTCGTACTTGCGTGAGTTCTAAGTTGAACTAAGTCTGATTGTGCAGGTGCACTTAAACCAATTGCATTCTCAGCATATACTCTAAACAAGTAATCGCTCTTTTCCTTTAGATTTTCGAAAGTATATTGCAAACTAAACGTCTCCAAAGTGAAGACTTTCTCCCATTTAGGCATGAATTCGAGCTTCTTCTCAACCACATATCCAGTGATTTCCGATCCACCGTTGTTCTCTGGTGGTTCCCAAGTTAATGTTGCACTGCGACTTGACACGTCTTTGACGGTAAGGTTGATGGGCGGCGAAGGGGGTGCTAGAATATTTTAAGTGTGAGTAAAATTATCAATACCGAATTGAAAGGGAAAAAGCTTACTGCGGTGGCCAAGTTTAGTAGGAGGAAATATGCCTAATAAGCAATAAAGCGTGGTGTCTGTTTTTTCAAATCTGTAATTGATTCCTAAGCGAAAAGCAATAAGATTGTATTTAAAAGCGCAAAGCAGCTTATGTTAATCATAATTTAATGGAAATTAAGTACGTACTTATTCTCGAACCAGCAACGATTACGTCTTCTGGTAAGTAAGGATCGCTGGTACCAATTGCGTTTCTTGCAGTGATTCGGAACATATAACCATGATCTTTTTCAAGATAATTGACAGCTATGTCGGTAATATCGCCCTTAGAAGCTCCAATTTTTTTGTAATCTTTTTTCGATTTCGCTTCCTTGATTTCCACAATGTACTCCAAAATTGGAGAACCACCATCGTTCTCACTTGACTTCCATTGGAGTGTAAAGGACGTAGCAGACATACCAGAGACTTCCAATGGACCCCGTGGTGGTGAAGGTTTATCTATCATTTTAACAATCATTGTAAATGCAACTTTAGTGAAAATGATTTTTTAAGTTACCTCCAACTTTCAATTTTGAAGAAGTTTTGATTGATTCTACAGTACAGGTGTACTCATATTGGTCTTCCAAAGTTACATTAAGCACCACCAATTTTCTGAATGTTTTTTCAGAGGTGATCGTATATCTTGATGATTTTGTAATTACAGTGCCATTTCTTAGCCATTGCACTTCTGCATCTTCTCTATTAAGTTCTGTTAAGAATTCAGCATCGGCTTTTAGACCAACGACAGTAAATTCTGGCAAGGGTTTTATAAATCTGAGAGGAGGTAATGTAACTGTTAATCGTGCACTGGACTTTTGAACTCCAACCTTTAAAAAATATTAGTAAGTGTTGATTTACATATATGTATGTAGGTAATTGTTAAGGTGTGTGTTAATTGATTTTTTTTTGATAACTTACTTCACAGGTGTAAACGCCTTCATCAACACTTTCTGTATTGTAGATTTTCAGTTTTTGAGTTTTACCATCAATAGAAAGTTGAATATGTTCAGAGAACTGTAATTCAACTCCATCCTTGTACCATTTGGCGAGAGCATCACCTTTGCTGAGTTCAATCTCAAATACTGTCTTTTCTCCCGTTGCTACTGTTTTATCTTGTAGTGGAGTAAGAATTTCTGGAGGCAGTTCTATAACAGTCACATCGGCCTTACATTCCTGTTCCTCTAAAGTGCAAGTATATTCTCCTTCATCGTGAATAGATGTGGTACGAATCAAAAGTTTCCGTGTGCCTCCTTGTTTTTCCACTTTAAACTTTTCTTTTGTTTCATCCAAGAGAGTACCATCTTTGTACCATTGTACATCTGCAGTATCTGACGACACCTCGACTTCCAAAATAGCCGTTTCTTTTTCAGTCACTTCCAAGTCTTGTAAACGTCGAATAAATTCTAATTTTCTTTGTTCCACTTTAACGGTGGTTTCTGTTTTTTGGTTCTTGACTGTACATCTATATTGACCCTCGTCATTCTGAGTTGCGTTTTTAATAATCAATTTGTGTGTTTTTCCATCGTGAATTACTACACGGTGGTCCATACCACTAATTTCAGTATTATTAAACCACCATTTCGTACGCACTGAATGAGATGTTTCGCATTCAAGCTCAATAGTTTCCCGTTCGAATGACTCGTAGGTCTTTTGTAATTTCTTGGTAAATTTCACATAGTCAACTTCAACAGAGACTTTAGCACCATGGGATGCTTTTCCAGCAGTGTTTACTGCTATGCATTTGTAGTCACCGGAATCGATTTCCGAATTTGCATTTTTAATGATGAGTTCCGTGGTTTCCCCATCGTAAGAAATACTAACTTTATCAGAACTTGTAATTGGTTCATTGTTGTGTAACCAATAGACTTCAGGTGTGGGATTTCCAACTACTTTAGCTGTAAGTGTGACGGTGCCTTTTTCTGGTACTAATTTCTCTTCAAATCGTTTTACAAAGAACGGTGGTTCTTGATCTTCAGGGTATTCTAAAAATTTCAAATAATTCAAATAAGTAAAATTGTTAGAATATACATATATTAAAAATTTTGAGCGGTTTCATAGGATAGGAAATAAAGCAAATAAGCGAATAATTTTTATTAAATTTATTTATTTTATTTTAATAAGCTGCTAGAAGAATAAGCGGGTTAAAGATGTTATCTATCACCGATGTGAAAAAAAACTGTTTACCTTCTACGACAAGTTTTGCTCTTGTTTCAGCAAATCCAACTGAATTTTTGCCTATTACTGAATACTCTGCAGTGTCATCATAATTACCATTTTCGATAAATAGTGTGTAAGTATCCCCATCCCTTTTAGGTTTTGGACGTGTTAGCGGTTCCCCATTTTTGTACCATATAACCGTTGGTTGTGGATTACCAACTATTACAGTACTTAGTACTGTCGACTCACCTTTCTTAATCGAATGCGATTTTAATGGCTCTAAAATTTGTGGTTTCTCTTGATCATCGGTCTGAACCTTTATTTTAAACTGCACTGCAGATTCTCCCTCCGAATTTTTCGCAACTATAGTATAAACTCCTTCTTGTTTTTTCTCTACTTTCGTGATTTTCAAGATAGTGGTATGCATGTGAACATCACTGGTAGTGGTAATAACCACGTTATTTTTGGAGCTAATGCGTTTGCCATTTCTGTACCACTTTATTTCGGGTTCTGGCGCTGCTATTAGATGGGCATCTACAGTTATGTCTGATCCTTCAGGAATACACTGTGTTTTTGGTTTCTTTGAGAATGTAGGTATTATTCCATCTATTAAATCAGCTAGTGATGTATCACGGGAGGTTGTTTTTCTGGATATGGTCGATAGATCTGTGCCATGATCAGAAAGAGGATATTCTACAGTCAGTTCAGTTGTTGTTGATGCAAATCCAGCACAGTTCTTGGCAACACATGTAAAAGAGCCTGCATCTTCTGGGAACACTTCGCGAATGATTAATGTAGCAACATTCTCTTCACTGTAGTAGAATTCGTAGTCTGTGGAATATTTTAGAATGGCAGTTTGGCGGAACCATGTTACTTGAGGACGGGGATTGCCTTCAACTTTGCATTCAAACTGTACGCTGTAACCATCAGGAGTACTGATAGGTTGTAATTTTTTAAGGAATCTAGGAGCGATTGCTTTTTCTCCAGATTTTGGTTCTGAAAAATATAATTGTGTTGTTTGCAACATGTAAATCTTCAGATGTACTGAACTTACTCTCAAACACGGGTAGTTTGTCAATTTTTTCGTTTAGTTTTTTCTGTACGTATTGAGCATATTGTACTTCATCCATTAAGAGTTTAGTTGGTACCCAACCTTTTTCATCGCTCAAATATTTCTTAACAAAACACCATTCCGTATTTTGGGTTTCAATTACGTAAATCTTTTCTCCCTCAACTAGGTCAATAGCTTGCTCTGCTTCCGCATCGTATGTACATATAGAATAGAATATTTCACCCTTCTGAATTTCAACTTCTATTTCTTCTTCGTCCTCTTCAGTGATTTCCTTTTCTTTTGTAATGCTTAATGTTACCGCTTCTATAAGTTCAAATAAAAATTAGAGGGAATAATGACAATCTTTAGCTAATAAAGCATGAAAGCTATGAAATGTGATTGCCTGGAATGGTAAATGAATGTTTAACATTGTTAGTTGTTTTATCGTATAAAGCATCAGCGATATAATAGAAGTTGTTAATGATTCGTTATTGTTTTCAAATTGCTTGAAACGAATTAAGTTATAATGAGTACAACCTTGATCGAATGTGGGTTGAGATTGTTTTCTTGTTGGTTTGAATGTAACTGATTCTTCTTCGTAGTCCACTTGTGTTTTAGGTTTAAAGCCTATACTAACTTCCTCCTCATTTTCTTCAAATACTGAATATTTTCGTGAAGGTTTTCGTTTGATTGGAACATGGAAACTTTCGGATGGTTCATCATCATGTGGTAGTTCTTCGATGTCACTTCCTTCGTCTATTATTTCTTCTATAACTGGTCCTTCATCTTCAATTGCCTCAGTTATTTTAATTGTTTCTTCACCTGTTTCTTCTGAGTAAGTTAAAGGTTTCTTCTTCTTAAGTTTAATCTTACTGGTTAATGATATTTCTTCTTCTGCATATTCATCTAGAGAGATTTTAAATTCTTGTTCTACATCTTCTTTAGTTTTAGTTGATTTTGGTTTAAAAGTAACTGTTTCTACTTCTGTGAATTCTGGTATACTTTCTTTCGATGGACGTTTTACTTTTTTCAGTTTTTTAATGGTTACTTCATCTGAAAACTCTTCTATCGAAGGCTTTCTTTCTGGAATTTTCTTTTTAATTGTGAATTCTACAGAACCTGTTTCTGTGTCAGATTCTGGCTTTAGCTTGAATTCACTTTCCGTATCTTCTGATGGAAGTTTTTCTTTTTTCTTGAAAGTAACTTCTTCAATTTCTTCCGGAGTAGTATCATCTGGAATAAATTTCGTTATAGTCTTTTCTGTGTTGTCTTGTGATGTTTTTGGTTTTTTCTGTTTAATTAGAACCTCTTCAGAAACCACTTCTTCAACATCCTTTTCTGGAGAAATTTTCTTTTTAATTACTACTTCGGCTTCTGCTACCTCTTCTGCTTTAGGTTTTTTAGGTTTCTTTTTAATAACGATTTCCTCTGACACCACTTCTTCAAATTGTTTTTCAGGAGAAGGTTCCTTTTTAATAACCGCTTCGACCTCCACCACCTCTTCTGCTTTGGGTTTTTTAGGTTTCTTTTTAATAACGATTTCTTGTGTCACCACTTCTTCAACTTGTTTTTCAGGAGAAGGTTCCTTTTTAATAACAGCTTCTACCTCCACCACTTCTTCTGCTTTGGGTCTTTTAGGTTTCTTTTTAATAATGATTTCTTCTGACACCACTTCTTCAACTTGTTTTTCAGGAGAAGGTTCCTTTTTAATAACCGCTTCTACCTCCACCACCTCTTCTGCTTTGGGTTTTTTAGGTTTCTTTTTAATAACGATTTCCTCAGACACCACTTCTTCAACTTGTTTTTCAGGAGAAGGTTCCTTTTTAATAACCGCTTCTACCTCCACCACTTCTTCTGCTTTGGGTTTTTTAGGTTTCTTTTTAATAACGATTTCCTCTGACACCACTTCTTCAACTTGTTCAGGAGAAGGTTCCTTTTTAATAACCGCTTCTACATCCACCACCTCTTCTGCTTTGGGTTTTTTAAGTTTCTTTTTAATAACGATTTCCTCTGACACCACTTCTTCAACTTGTTTTTCAGGAGAAGGTTCCTTTTTAATAACCGCTTCTACATCCACCACCTCTTCTGCTTTGGGTTTTTTAGGTTTCTTTTTAATAACGATTTCCTCTGACACCACTTCTTCAACTTGTTTTTCAGGAGAAGGTTCCTTTTTAATAACCGCTTCTACCTCCACCACTTCTTCTGCTTTGGGTTTTTTAGGTTTCTTTTTAATAACGATTTCTTCTGACACCACTTCTTCAACTTGTTCAGGAGAAGGTTCCTTTTTAATAACCGCTTCTACATCCACCACCTCTTCTGCTTTGGGTTTTTTAGGTTTCTTTTTAATAAGGATTTCCTCTGACACCACTTCTTCAACTTGTTTTTCAGGAGAAGGTTCCTTTTTAATAACCGCTTCTACATCCACCACCTCTTCTGCTTTGGGTTTTTTAGGTTTCTTTTTAATAACGATTTCCTCTGACACCACTTCTTCAACTTGTTTTTCAGGAGAAGGTTCCTTTTTAATAACCGCTTCTACATCCACCACCTCTTCTGGTTTGGGTTTTTTAGGTTTCTTTTTAATTACGATTTCCTCTGACACCACTTCTTCAACTTGTTTTTCAATAGAAGGTTCCTTTTTAATCACTACTTCTGCTTCCACTACCTCTTCTGTTTTTGGTTTTTTCGGCTTCTTCTTAACTACAATTTCCTCTGATATCTCTTTTTCAACTGGTTTTTCAAGGGAAGGTTCCTTTTTAATCACTACTTCTGCTTCCACTATCTCTTCTGTTTTGGGCTTTTTCGGTTTCTTTTTAATTACGATTTCCTCTGACACCACTTCCTCAATTTGTTTATCTGGAGAAGATTCCTTTTTAATAACAGTTTCTACAATTTCTTCAGGTTTCTGTTTTTTAGATTTCTTTTTGATAACAACTTTTTCTACAATTTCTTCTTTTTTAGGAATATCATCATTCACAGTTTTAAATGGCTTGGTTTCAATATCCACCTCTGCGTTTATTATTTCTTGGACTTCTTGCAGTTCTGGACCATGATAACTTTTTACAGTGAATGTTTCTTTTTTGTCTTCTACTTTTTTAAATGGCTTTAAAGAGATTTCTTCTGGTTCTTCTTCAGGCTTATCCTTTTTAGGAATCTTAAGTTTGATTTCAGACTCATTTTCTTCTTCTT
Source organism: Silvanus unidentatus (assembly GCA_963930825.1). Lineage (NCBI taxonomy): Eukaryota > Metazoa > Arthropoda > Insecta > Coleoptera > Silvanidae > Silvanus > Silvanus unidentatus. The sequence continues at coordinate 17,269,859 of OZ005761.1, forward strand.
TTGGTTTAGGAACCCCTTTTTTAAATGTAATTGTTTCTTCAGGAGTTTCAGGTATGTCCTTAGGCTTTTTCAATGGCTTACTACTTTCTTTTTCTTTTTTTACCTTTTCTGGCTTTTCGTGGTCAGGTTTCTCATATATTACTTTTTCAACCTCGTCTCTATCAATATCAAAAGGTATAAATGGTGATACAGTAACACTTTCACGCTCTTTTGTAATATTTTCTGGTTCATCGTCTTGCTTTTTTGGTTTTTCTTTAACAATATCCTCAGGGATATCTTCTTCAATTTTGACGGGAACCTTTTTCAATTTCACAACACTGTCTATGTCTTCTTTTTCTGGCATTTTTCCTTTCTTTATAGATATTTTTGTTTCTATTGGTTCTTCTTTTTCAGCAGACTTCTTAGGTTTCTTTTCATATTTGTAAAGTTCGTCAACTTTTTCTAGGCTTTTTCTTCTAGTCTCATCAAACTCTAAATCTAATTTTTCTAAATCTTCCATGTCTTTTTCAACATCTTTTAATTTTCTGCTCTTAGTTTTCAAAACTTTCTCCGCTTCTTTGGCATTTCGTGATAATATTCCACTATCTCTAATAACAGGTTCAAGTATGGTAATAATGGGTTTCTTTTCAATTTCTGATAGAGGCGGAAAATCGACATATGTAATTCTACTTTTTAGTAAAAACTTGGGAAGTTTAATTTCTCCTGATGGTTTTTTCTCAATTTTGGTTGGCTTTTTTAATTTTATTTCTGCAAAATTAACGATATCCTTGGGAATATCATGAATTTTTGGTTTTTGAGGAAGAACTGTTGTTCTAACTATTTCCATGAGTTGAGGCTTCTCTTTTTCGCGTTTTACTTTTTGTGGCCTTTTCTTGAATTCCTCATCCACATATTCTGGTTCATTTTTCTTCAATTCTTTAAATTCCTCATCTAATTTTTCTAAGTCAGGAATTTTTATTTTTGTTTTCTTTTTCTTCGGTTTTGTTTCGTCTTCTTGGGCTCGAGATAACACCCCATTTTCTTTTATAGGTGGTTGTATGTCAATAATAGTTGGTATTTGTTCAGTTTCAGAAGCGGCCGGAAATTGGATATACTGAATCCTACTTTTTAATAAGAATTTCGGTTTCTCCTTTTTTGGTACTTTCGTTCCTTTCTTTTTAGGAATTTCAGGTTTAGTTTCCAAAATTTTCTGTTCTTCAGTTGGAGTGGTTTCGTCTTTTAGTTCTAAATCTGTTTTTTGTGTTATTGATTCCGGTGTGAGAAGAGGGCGTTCTAAGTTAATTTCTTCTGTAGTGTGTTCTTTCTGTGTTTCGGTTTTTCTGAATGGTCGTAATTCAATGTTTTCTGGTTCTGTGTCTGGCTTGTCTTTTTGTTTATATTTAAGATTGGTTTCATTTGTGTCTTCAGTGTCTTTAGGTTTGGGCTTACCTTTAACAAGTTGTTGTTCTTCAACTTTTGGTGAAACTTTCATTTTCTTTTCAACCGGTTTTTCCATTTTCTTCTCTGGTTGTTGTAAGTCAGACACAGGTAAAGGAATCTCAACATTTTCAGGTTTGTTAGATGTTTCGTCGTCATCAATGTCAATGCCTTCAAATTTGATTTTATCAGGAGATTTTTCACGCACTGAAGGAATGTTTTTACCATCCTCAGCTTTTGTAATTTTTGTTTTTGGCTTCGTGATTTTTTCTTCCTCAATAATTTTTTCGGGAATTTTCTTTAACACGATATCTTCAGATGTATCTACTTCTTTCGGAATTTTACCTTTACCAATTTTGAGTTTATTTTCATTATCTTTGTCGTCCACTTTTTTGGGAGTTTTAGTTGGTGTTTTATACGCTTCATCAACACTTTCTAAATTTTGTTTTTGTAGTTTTTCCATTTCAAGGTCTAATTGTTCTAAATGGGTAAGTTCCCGCTCAATGTCCTTAACTCTCACAGGTTTTTTTCGTTTTACCGTCTTTGCTTCTTGAACATTCCGCGAAAGAATACCATTGTCACGATACACCGGTGATAATTCCGTAATAACAGGTATTTTCATAATTTCTGTCTCTGGTGGAAATGGAAGGTAAGTAATTCGGCTTTTTAATAAAAATTTAGGTAATGTAGTTTTCGTAGATTCCTTTCTTTGAGGAGGTTTCGGTTTCTTCAACTTGATTTCAGCTAACTCACTTTTTGGTGTGTCCGTAATTTTAATTTTCTGAAGTGTAATTTGTTTTTGTTCAATTTGCATTGGCACACCTTTCTGTTTTACAATTTTCACTTCTGGAATTTTTTCTTCTACTATGTCTTTCTTTTGTTTTGGTGTTTTACTTTTTCTCTTTTCAGGAGTCACTATAACGGCCTCTTGGTAATTTATGTCTACTTCTTGAATATATTGAGATTCTGAAATTAATTTTGATAGTTGAGGTTCTATAGTCTCTTCTTCAACTATTTTGTCTATTGTTTTTGGTTCCACAGTAGGAATTGGTTCTTCTTTTGCAAGGTCTGGTTTGTGTTCATCTTCCTTTTCATTAGGCGTTGGTCGAGTCTTTTTTGATTTTTTAATTATTTTTGTTTTAGTTGTCTTTACTTCATTATCATCAGTTGATATTATTTCTGCTGTATCGTAAATCACACTTTGTTCTTCGATCTGGAAGTATTCATCAGCTGACTCTTTCTTAAATGGTTTTAATGTTATAATTTCTTCATTGGGTTCTGGTTTTGGCTTTTGTTTGTAACTGAGTTTAATTTCATCGTCTTCTTTGGGAGATATATCTTTCGGTATACCTTTTTCCAACAAAGATTTCTCCATTTCCTGCTTCGGCTTTTGTTTTTTCTTTGGTACATATTTTGGTGTTTCGTCTTTTATTTCTTCTTTTTCTTTTGGAATTATGCTTGTGTCATCCAATTTATCAATTTCGGGAATTTCACGGTCTACATCATATGGTTCAAACGTTAATGAGTCTCCCTCTGTTGAAGGTTGTTTTTTAAGTTTAATATCTTCGTCCAGAATTTTCTTTTCCCTTTCTTTAGGTTGTTCTTGAGTTATATCACTAGGCTTAGAAGGAGTAGCTTTCAATTTTATCACTTCTTCTGTTTGTTCTTGTTTAGGTATTTTTCCTTTTTTAATAACTAATTTCTTAATTTCATCGGTATCAGATGTTTTCCTACCTAATGGTTTTTCGCGGAATGCATCGTCCACAGTTTCTAGTTGTTGTTTTTTCGAATCTTCAAATTCCAGATCAAGTTTTTCTAACTCTGTTAGTTCCAAATCAACATCTTTTAGTATGCGTTTTTTCGTTTTACGAACTTTTTCAGCTTCTTTAATATTCCTAGATAATATGCCGTTTTCTCTTACTACAAGCTCAAGTTGAGATATCTTCGGTTGCTGTTCTTTTTCGTTGTTTGATGGGAATTCTACAAAGGTTATTCTACTTTTGAGAAGTATTTTTGGTACTTTCGTACTTATTGATTCTCTCTTTTCTGGTATTTTTGGTTTCCGTAATTTTACTTCGGCAAAATGCTTAGGTAAATCTTTTGCTTCTAGGACCTGCATTTTTTGTGGTTTAACTTCTTCTCGTTTAATTGGCATTAGTACCGATTTCTCTTTACGATATTTTACTTCTTTAGGTTTTGTTTGATCGTCAATTAAAGGTGATTCTTCTTTTATAATTTCTTCCACTATTTCTTGTTCTCCTAAAATGTTCGATTTTACCTCAGTTTTCTTTATTTTTTTTATTTTTTTCTTTTGTCCTTTTTCAAGTATAACGTCAATGTTTTCTTCACTTGATGTAGGGAATATTTCTTCAATGACACAAGTGTCTTCTGTTATGACACGATCTTCAAAAGGTTTTGCCGTCTCGGAAATTTCTTCCTCAATTGTGACCACTTCGACTACAGGCTCTTTATCACCCATTTTCCTTTTAATTTCAGTTTTTCGAATTATTTCTTGTTGCGGACCTTTTGAAAATGTTTCTGTTACTTCTACATTGGTTACTTGTTCTTCATTTGATGAAAATGGTGCATTTTCTTCTTCTTTTAATTCTTCAATTTCGACGGCATGAACGGATTCCTCTGATGCATCTTTAATTAATTTTTTTCTTCCCTCGATTATTTTCTTACTTGTAGATTTTGAACTTTTTGGGAGTTTTGGAGTAGGTTCTTCAGTAATATAAGTTTCCTCTTGAGTAATATCTACCTTTACCTTTTCTTCTGTTATTGATTGTTTAGCAGTCTGAGAATTTTCTTCATGAATTATTAGTTCATCTACGGGTTTCTGAGATTCAATGTCTTGAATTGCAATGGATTCCTTAATATCTCGAACATGGGTAACTTCCGTTTTTTCAATGGGCACAATTTCACCTATAATATGTATGAAAATTAGCATTTACATATTTTTTTATACATTTTTATGTGTAAAAAGGCATTTTCTACTTAAAAACTCTTAAACTAGGAGGAAATCCAAATTAGAGAATAGCAATATTACCATAGTTTTTAAATAAAAATTGCACATTATTTCTCAAATAATTTTGTATATATTAATCATCTTACCTATATGTTTCTGCGATTGTTCATATGTGTGTACTTCGGATATTGTTTTTGTGGATGTATGTAGTGTTAATTGGGGTGTAGTATCTGATACATCAATGACATGTGGTGTATATTCATCAAACTTATCACCTTCTGGCAGAGCATACGCCAAACCGGTCTTCAACAACTGAATTTGAATAAGCTGCATAACATCTGTTTTAGATTCCTCCTTGGGTTTATTAGATAATGTGGGTACAAATAACACACCATCTTTAATAAGGGGTGCGTCGTCAGGTGGCCCTTGTTTATTATCCAAAACTTGGACTTTTTCATTATCTTTTGGCGGTTGACTCTTATTGGTTTTCTTAACAATTTTCTTAATGGGTTTTCCTTTATCTGATATTGTCTCTATAATTTGTACTTCCTGTGGAACTTCTTCAATTATTTCAGGTTGTTTATATTGAATCACTTCTTCATCGGGTATTTGTTCCTCTTCAACTGTAACAATTGTTTGAGGCTTTTTACCTTCTTCTTCCACAGTGACTATTTGTGTAGATTCTTGTTTGTTGCCTTTTGTCTTTTTAATCACACGCTTTTTAACCACTTTCTTAACAGGCTTTCCTTCATCTGAAATTGTCTCTATAATTTGTACTTCCTGTGGAACTTCTTCAATTATTTCAGGCTGTTTATATTGAATCACTTCTTCATCGGGTATTTGTTCCTCTTCAACTGAAACAATTGTTTGAGGCTTTTTACCTTCTTCTTCCACAGTGACTATTTGTGTAGATTCTTGTTTGTTGCCTTTTGTCTTTTTTATGACACGCTTCTTAACTACTTTCTTAATAGGCTTTCCTTCATCTGAAATTGTCTCTATAATTTGTACTTCCTGTGGAACTTCTTCAATTATTTCAGGTTGTTTATATTGAATCACTTCTTCATCGGGTATTTGTTCCTCTTTAACTGTAACAATTGTTTGAGGCTTTTTACCTTCTTCTTCCACAGTGACTATTTGTGTAGATTCTTGTTTGTTGCCTTTTGTCTTTTTTATGACACGCTTCTTAACTACTTTCTTAATAGGCTTTCCTTCATCTGAAATTGTCTCTATAATTTGTACTTCCTGTGGAACATCTTCAATTATTTCACGTTGTTTATATTGAATCACTTCTTCATCGGGTATTTGTTCCTCTTCAACTGTAACAATTGTTTGAGGCATTTTACCTTCTTCTTCCACAGTGACTATTTGTGTAGATTCTTGTTTGTTGCCTTTTGTCTTTTTTATGACACGCTTCTTAACTACTTTCTTAATAGGCTTTCCTTCATCTGAAATTGTTTCTATAATTTGTACTTCCTGTGGAACTTCTTCAATTATTTCAGGCTGTTTATAGTGAATCACTTCTTCATCGGGTATTTGTTCCTCTTCAACTGTAACAATTGTTTGAGGCTTTTTACCTTCTTCTTCCACAGTGACTATTTGTGTAGATTCTTGTTTGTTGCCTTTTGTCTTTTTAATCACACGCTTTTTAACCACTTTCTTAACAGGCTTTCCTTCATCTGAAATTGTTTCTATAATTTGTACTTCCTGTGGAACTTCTTCAATTATTTCAGGCTGTTTATATTGAATCACTTCTTCATCGGGTATTTGTTCCTCTTCAACTGTAACAATTGTTTGAGGCTTTTTACCTTCTTCTTCCATAGTGACTATTTGTGTAGATTCTTGTTTGTTGCCTTTTGTCTTTTTTATGATACGCTTCTTAACTACTTTCTTAATAGGCTTTCCTTCATCTGAAATTGTCTCTATAATTTGTACTTCCTGTGGAACTTCTTCAATTATTTCAGGCTGTTTATAGTGAATCACTTCTTCATCGGGTATTTGTTCCTCTTCAACTGTAACAATTGTTTGGGGCTTTTTACCTTCTTCTTCCACAGTGATTATTTGTGTAGATTCTTGTTTGTTGCCTTTTGTCTTTTTAATCACACGCTTTTTAACTACTTTCTTAACAGGCTTTCCTTCATCTGAAATTGTCTCTATAATTTGTACTTCCTGTGGAACTTCTTCAATTATTTCAGGCTGTTTATATCGAATCACTTCTTCATCGGGTATTTGTTCCTCTTCAACTGTAACAATTGTTTGAGGCTTTTTACCTTCTTCTTCCATAGTGACTATTTGTGTAGATTCTTGTTTGTTGCCTTTTGTCTTTTTTATGATACGCTTCTTAACTACTTTCTTAATAGGCTTTCCTTCATCTGAAATTGTCTCTATAATTTGTACTTCCTGTGGAACTTCTTCAATTATTTCAGGCTGTTTATAGTGAATCACTTCTTCATCGGGTATTTGTTCCTCTTCAACTGTCACAATTGTTTGAGGCTTTTTACCTTCTTCTTCCACAGTGACTATTTGTGTAGATTCTTGTTTGTTGCCTTTTGTCTTTTTAATCACACGCTTTTTAACCACTTTCTTAACAGGCTTTCCTTCATCTGAAATTGTTTCTATAATTTGTACTTCCTGTGGAACTTCTTCAATTATTTCAGGCTGTTTATAGTGAATCACTTCTTCATCGGGTATTTGTTCCTCTTCAACTGTCACAATTGTTTGAGGCTTTTTACCTTCTTCTTCCACAGTGACTATTTGTGTAGATTCTTGTTTGTTGCCTTTTGTCTTTTTAATCACACGCTTTTTAACCACTTTCTTAACAGGCTTTCCTTCATCTGAAATTGTTTCTATAATTTGTACTTCCTGTGGAACTTCTTCAATTATTTCAGGCTGTTTATAGTGAATCACTTCTTCATCGGGTATTTGTTCCTCTTCAACTGTAACAATTGTTTGAGGCTTTTTACCTTCTTCTTCCACAGTGACTATTTGTGTAGATTCTTGTTTGTTGCCTTTTGTCTTTTTTATGACACGCTTCTTAACTACTTTCTTAATAGGCTTTCCTTCATCTGAAATTGTTTCTATAATTTGTACTTCCTGTGGAACTTCTTCAATTATTTCAGGCTGTTTATATTGAATCACTTCTTCATCTGGTATTTGTTCCGCTTTAACTGTAACAGTTGTTTGAGGCTTTTTACCTTCTTCTTCCACAGTGACTATTTGTGTAGATTCTTGTTTGTTGCCTTTTGTCTTTTTAATCACACGCTTTTTAACCACTTTCTTAACAGGCTTTCCTTCATCTGAAATTGTCTCTATAATTTGTACTTCCTGTGGAACTTCTTCAATTACTTCAGGCTGTTTATATTGAATCACTTCTTCATCGGGTATTTGTTCCTCTTCAATTGTAACAATTGTTTGAGGCTTTTTACCTTCTTCTTCCACAGTGACTATTTGTGTAGATTCTTGTTTGTTGCCTTTTGTCTTTTTTATAACACGCTTCTTAACTACTTTCTTAATAGGCTTTCCTTCATCTGAAATTGTTTCTATAATTTGTACTTCCTGTGGAACTTCTTCAATTATTTCAGGCTGTTTATATTGAATCACTTCTTCATCGGGTATTTGTTCCTCTTCAACTGTAACAATTGTTTGAGGCTTTTTACCTTCTTCTTCCACAGTGACTATTTGTGTAGATTCTTGTTTGTTGCCTTTTGTCTTTTTTATGACACGCTTCTTAACTACTTTCTTAATAGGCTTTCCTTCATCTGAAATTGTTTCTATAATTTGTACTTCCTGTGGAACTTCTTCAATTATTTCAGGCTGTTTATAGTGAATCACTTCTTCATCGGGTATTTGTTCCTTTTCAACTGTAACAATTGTTTGAGGCTTTTTACCTTCTTCTTCCACAGTGACTATTTGTGTAGATTCTTGTTTGTTGCCTTTTGTCTTTTTAATCACACGCTTTTTAACCACTTTCTTAACAGGCTTTCCTTCATCTGAAATTGTTTCTATAATTTGTACTTCCTGTGGAACTTCTTCAATTATTTCAGGCTGTTTATATTGAATCACTTCTTCATCGGGTATTTGTTCCTCTTCAACTGTAACAATTGTTTGAGGCTTTTTACCTTCTTCTTCCACAGTGACTATTTGTGTAGATTCTTGTTTGTTGCCTTTTGTCTTTTTAATCACACGCTTTTTAACCACTTTCTTAACAGGCTTTCCTTCATCTGAAATTGTTTCTATAATTTGTACTTCCTGTGGAACTTCTTCAATTATTTCAGGCTGTTTATAGTGAATCACTTCTTCATCGGGTATTTGTTCCTCTTCAACTGTAACAATTGTTTGAGGCTTTTTACCTTCTTCTTCCACAGTGACTATTTGTGTAGATTCTTGTTTGTTGCCTTTTGTCTTTTTAATGACACGCTTCTTAACTACTTTCTTAATAGGCTTTCCTTCATCTGAAATTGTTTCTATAATTTGTACTTCCTGTGGAACTTCTTCAATTATTTCAGGCTGTTTATAGTGAATCACTTCTTCATCGGGTATTTGTTCCTCTTCAACTGTCACAATTGTTTGAGGCTTTTTACCTTCTTCTTCCACAGTGACTATTTGTGTAGATTCTTGTTTGTTGCCTTTTGTCTTTTTAATCACACGCTTTTTAACCACTTTCTTAACAGGCTTTCCTTCATCTGAAATTGTTTCTATAATTTGTACTTCCTGTGGAACTTCTTCAATTATTTCAGGCTGTTTATAGTGAATCACTTCTTCATCGGGTATTTGTTCCTCTTCAACTGTCACAATTGTTTGAGGCTTTTTACCTTCTTCTTCCACAGTGACTATTTGTGTAGATTCTTGTTTGTTGCCTTTTGTCTTTTTAATCACACGCTTTTTAACCACTTTCTTAACAGGCTTTCCTTCATCTGAAATTGTTTCTATAATTTGTACTTCCTGTGGAACTTCTTCAATTATTTCAGGCTGTTTATAGTGAATCACTTCTTCATCGGGTATTTGTTCCTCTTCAACTGTAACAATTGTTTGAGGCTTTTTACCTTCTTCTTCCACAGTGACTATTTGTGTAGATTCTTGTTTGTTGCCTTTTGTCTTTTTTATGACACGCTTCTTAACTACTTTCTTAATAGGCTTTCCTTCATCTGAAATTGTTTCTATAATTTGTACTTCCTGTGGAACTTCTTCAATTATTTCCGGCTGTTTATATTGAATCACTTCTTCATCTGGTATTTGTTCCGCTTTAACTGTAACAGTTGTTTGAGGCTTTTTACCTTCTTCTTCCACAGTGACTATTTGTGTAGATTCTTGTTTGTTGCCTTTTGTCTTTTTAATCACACGCTTTTTAACCACTTTCTTAACAGGCTTTCCTTCATCTGAAATTGTCTCTATAATTTGTACTTCCTGTGGAACTTCTTCAATTACTTCAGGCTGTTTATATTGAATCACTTCTTCATCGGGTATTTGTTCCTCTTCAATTGTAACAATTGTTTGAGGCTTTTTACCTTCTTCTTCCACAGTGACTATTTGTGTAGATTCTTGTTTGTTGCCTTTTGTCTTTTTTATAACACGCTTCTTAACTACTTTCTTAATAGGCTTTCCTTCATCTGAAATTGTTTCTATAATTTGTACTTCCTGTGGAACTTCTTCAATTATTTCAGGCTGTTTATAGTGAATCACTTCTTCATCGGGTATTTGTTCCTCTTCAACTGTCACAATTGTTTGAGGCTTTTTACCTTCTTCTTCCACAGTGACTATTTGTGTAGATTCTTGTTTGTTGCCTTTTGTCTTTTTAATCACACGCTTTTTAACCAGTTTCTTAACAGGCTTTCCTTCATCTGAAATTGTCTCTATAATTTGTACTTCCTGTGGAACTTCTTCAATTATTTCAGGCTGTTTATATTGAATCACTTCTTCATCGGGTATTTGTTCCGCTTTAACTGTAACAGTTGTTTGAGGCTTTTTACCTTCTTCTTCCACAGTGACTATTTGTGTAGATTCTTGTTTGTTGCCTTTTGTCTTTTTAATCTCACGCTTTTTAACCACTTTCTTAACAGGCTTTCCTTCATCTGAAATTGTCTCTATAATTTGTACTTCCTGTGGAACTTCTTCAATTATTTCAGGCTGTTTATATTGAATCACTTCTTCATCGGGTATTTGTTCCGCTTCAACTGTAACGGTTGTTTGAGGCTTTTTACCTTCTTCTTCCACAGTGACTATTTGTGTAGATTCTTGTTTGTTGCCTTTTGTCTTTTTAATCACACGCTTTTTAATTACTTTTTTAAGAGACATTCCTTCATCTGAAATTGTTTCTATAATTTGTACTTCCTGTGGAACTTCTTCAATTATTTCAGGCTGTTTATATTGAATCACTTCTTCATCGGGTATTTGTTCCTCTTCAACTGTAACAATTGTTTGAGGCTTTTTACCTTCTTCTTCCACAGTGACTATTTGTGTAGATTCTTGTTTGTTGCCTTTTGTCTTTTTAATCACACGCTTTTTAACCACTTTCTTAACAGGCTTTCCTTCATCTGAAATTGTCTCTATAATTTGTACTTCCTGTGGAACTTCTTCAATTATTTCAGGCTGTTTATATTGAATCACTTCTTCATCGGGTATTTGTTCCGCTTTAACTGTAACAGTTGTTTGAGGCTTTTTACCTTCTTCTTCCACAGTGACTATTTGTGTAGATTCTTGTTTGTTGCCTTTTGTCTTTTTAATCACACGCTTTTTAACCACTTTCTTAACAGGCTTTCCTGCATCTGAAATTGTCTCTATAATTTGTACTTCCTGTGGAACTTCTTCAATTATTTCAGGCTGTTTATATTGAATCACTTCTTCATCGGGTATTTGTTCCGCTTTAACTGTAACAGTTGTTTGAGGCTTTTTACCTTCTTCTTCCACAGTGACTATTTGTGTAGATTCTTGTTTGTTGCCTTTTGTCTTTTTAATCACACGCTTTTTAACCACTTTCTTAACAGGCTTTCCTTCATCTGAAATTGTCTCTATAATTTGTACTTCCTGTGGAACTTCTTCAATTATTTCAGGCTGTTTATATTGAATCACTTCTTCATCGGGTATTTGTTCCGCTTCAACTGTAACGGTTGTTTGAGGCTTTTTACCTTCTTCTTCCACAGTGACTATTTGTGTAGATTCTTGTTTGTTGCCTTTTGTCTTTTTAATCACACGCTTTTTAACCACTTTCTTAACAGGCTTTCCTTCATCTGAAATTGTCTCTATAATTTGTACTTCCTGTGGAACTTCTTCAATTATTTCAGGCTGTTTATATTGAATCACTTCTTCATCGGGTATTTGTTCCGCTTTAACTGTAACAGTTGTTTGAGGCTTTTTACCTTCTTCTTCCACAGTGACTATTTGTGTAGATTCTTGTTTGTTGCCTTTTGTCTTTTTAATCATACGCTTTTTAACCACTTTCTTAACAGGCTTTCCTTCATCTGAAATTGTTTCTATAATTTGTACCTCTTGCGGTACTTCTTCAATTAATTCAGGCTGTTTATATTGAATCACTTCTTCATCGGGTATTTGTTCTTCTTTAACTGTAACAAATGTTTGAGGCTTTTTACCTTCTTCTTCCACAGTAACTATTTGTGTAGATTCTTGTTTGTTGCCTTTGGTCTTTTTAATCACACGCTTTTTAACTACTTTCTTAACAGGCTTTCCTTCATCTGAAATTGTTTCTATAATTTGTACTTCCCGAGGAACTTCTTCAATTATTTCAGGCTGTTTATATTGAATCACTTCTTCATCGGGTATTTGTTCTTCTTCAACTGTAACAAAGGTTTGAGGCTTTTTACCTTCTTCTTCCACAGCGACTATTTGTGTAGATTCTTGTTTGTTGCCTTTTGTCTTTTTAATCATGCGCTTTTTAACTACTTTTTTAACCGGCTTTCCTTCATCTGATATTGTTTCTATAATTTGTACTTCCCGAGGAACTTCTTCAATTATTTCAGGCTGTTTATATTGAATCACTTCTTCATCGGGTATTTGTTCTTCTTCAACTGTAACAAAGGTTTGAGGCTTTTTACCTTCTTCTTCCACAGTAACTATTTGTGTAGATTCTTGTTTGTTGCCTTTTGTCTTTTTAATCACACGCTTTTTAACCACTTTCTTAACAGGCTTTCCTTCATCTGAAATTGTCTCTATAATTTGTACTTCCTGTGGAACTTCTTCAATTATTTCAGGCTGTTTATGGTGAATCACTTCTTCATCGGGTATTTGTTCCTCTTCAACTGTAACAATTGTTTGAGGCTTTTTACCTTCTTCTTCCACAGTGACTATTTGTGTAGATTCTTGTTTGTTGCCTTTTGTCTTTTTAATCACACGCTTTTTAACCACTTTCTTAACAGGCTTTCCTTCATCTGAAATTGTCTCTATAATTTGTACTTCCTGTGGAACTTCTTCAATTATTTCAGGCTGTTTATAGTGAATCACTTCTTCATCGGGTATTTGTTCCTCTTTAACTGTAACAATTGTTTGAGGCTTTTTACCTTCTTCTTCCACAGTGACTATTTGTGTAGATTCTTGTTTGTTGCCTTTGGTCTTTTTAATCACACGCTTTTTAACTACTTTCTTAACAGGCTTTCCTTCATCTGATATTGTTTCTATAATTTGTACTTCCCGAGGAACTTCTTCAATTATTTCAGGCTGTTTATATTGAATCACTTCTTCATCGGGTATTTGTTCTTCTTCAACTGTAACAAAGGTTTGAGGCTTTTTACCTTCTTCTTCCACAGTAACTATTTGTGTAGATTCTTGTTTGTTGCCTTTGGTCTTTTTAATCACACGCTTTCTAACTACTTTTTTAACAGGCTTTCCTTCATCTGAAATTGTCTCTATAATTTGTACTTCCTGTGGAACTTCTTCAATTATTTCAGGCTGTTTATATTGAATCACTTCTTCATCGGGTATTTGTTCCTCTTCAACTGTAACAATTGTTTGAGGCTTTTTACCTTCTTCTTCCACAGTGACTATTTGTGTAGATTCTTGTTTGTTACCTTTTGACTTTTTAATCACACGCTTTTTAACCACTTTCTTAACAGGCTTTCCTTCATCTGAAATTGTATCTATAATTTGTACTTCCTGTGGAACTTCTTCAATTATTTCAGGCTGTTTATAGTGAATCACTTCTTCATCGGGTATTTGTTCCTCTTCAACTGTAACAATTGTTTGAGGCATTTTACCTTCTTCTTCCACAGTGACTATTTGTGTAGATTCTTGTTTGTTACCTTTTGTCTTTTTAATTACACGCTTTTTAACTACTTTTTTAACCGGCTTTCCTTCATCTGAAATTGTTTCTATAATTTGTACCTCTTGTGGTACTTCTTCAATTATTTCAGGCTGTTGATATTGTAGAATAATTTCTTCTGGAATTTGTTCTGCTTCCACATTTACGAGTACAATTTGATTTGATTCATGTTTATTGCCTTTTATTTTTTTCAATACACGCTTTTGAATCACATTTTCTAATGTACTTTCTTCATTCGTGACTTTTTCTTCAAGCTGAATGTCTTCAGGTAACTCAACAATTTTTACTGAGTCTTCATGAGTTTGTATTGTGTCATTTTCTGGTAAAGTTTCTTTTGGGAGAATTTCATCTAAAATTTCTTCTACAATAATGCCTTTTCCATTTTCTTTGTTTTTGATTTTTGTCCGTTTGGTTACGATTTTAATGTTTTCATCACTGTTTTCTGATTTTTTAAATTTAGTTATGATTTCATGTATTTCTTCTGGTTGATGAATATTTGTGGTGTGATGTTGTGCGATGTTCATTTTTGTGTCTGTTTGTGTAATTTGAGCGTGTTTGTTTTTTGGTGTTTGTGCTTCCAACATTCCTGTAATATGTCTGTGTTACTAATTGTTACAAAATTGTGATATATTTGTTGTGTATATATTGTGTAATTTGTTGTGTAATATTTGTATTTAGCTAATGCCCACCCCTTATTTTAGTCTGATTACAACCGTAGTGAAGTAAGTTACTTACCTATTTGTTCATGTAGTTGAATTTCAGTTATTTGTACACTAGGAGATATATCCTCCATTAATACCTTAACGTTCTTAGATTTTGGCTGTTCCACATTTTTCAGTATATCTAAGTTACCCGTTGATTTTTGCTCGGTTACAATAAGCCCATGAAGTGCTTCACTAATTGCCGGTTCAATTGTATATAATTTATTTACGCCTTCTTTTAGTTCTTCAATTTCTTGTAACGCCACTATTTCCTCATTCGTGGCTACTGGATGTTGTTGAACATCTGTTTTTGCTAGGGTTTCTGTTGCTACATATTCACCAATTTTTTTGCCTACTTCTCCATGCGCATCAATTTCGGTAATAATTATACCTTCTTGTGTTAGAATATTAACTGTAGCCGATGATGGTTTTGTTTTATTTATTTTGAGTTCTGTTGTGCTACCTTGTTCATGAATCTGAGTTTCCAAGATTCCCTCTAATGGGGTAGTTTTAGTTATTGCTTTATCTTTTGGTTCTCTAGAGTTCTCATTAAATGCACTTAATGTATCTAATAACTGAACACCCTTTTGTTCTGAGGCTACAAATTCGGAAAAAGTTTGATTTGCAATATTGGTATCTCGTTTAACCTTACTTAAAATTGTCTCTGCTTGGTTTGTCAATATTTCTGTAGTAATTGGTACCTTGCCACTTTCTTCAAAATTTAAGTCAGCTGTTTTTTCTTCATGTTTTTCAATTTTGACCGAAGGCGTTTCACCTTCAGAAGCCGTGACTTCAGTAACACTTATGATATTGTGGGGTAGATAGTCTTGCATAGCTTGTTGTTCTGTAGGCTGTTCATAAGATAAAGGTGTAATAGACGATTCAGTTTTTGTCTCTACAATTTGAGTCGATTGAAACTCTGGAATTATTGAAGTAGCTTGTCTACGTTCTTTACCTTCAACTATAATATCTGATTCTTTTTCGTTTATGTTTGTCTCGGTCACGTTGATAATATGTTCTTGAGGTATTAAACCCACTTCACCTTTCTTCAAATCAAGTTCATCTTTCTTAAAAAGCTTTTCTTTTTCTTCAAACTGATTAATGCTTACTACAACTCCTTCACATTTACCTTGAATAGTAGTGGCTTGCTTTAATTTCCCTGTTTCTCCTCCAAACATGTCCGATTCTTTTTCTGATATGTTTGTTTCAGTGACATTTATAATATGTTCATGAGGAATTAGCCCTATATCGACCATTTTTAAATCAATAGCTTCTTTTTTAATAGGTTCTTCTTTTTCTTCAAACTGATTTATGCTTACAACGACACCTTCAAGGTTCTCTTGAATAGATGTAGCCTGTCTAGGTTCTTCTATTTCCACTGGCATCATATCTAATTCTCTTTCAGTTATATTTGTCTCGGTTATTTTAACAATATTTTCTTGAGGAATTAAACCTATGTCTACTTTTTTCAAATCAAAGACTTCTTTTTCAAGAGGTTTTTCTTTTTCTTCAAACTGACTGATGCTTACAACTACTCCTTCACACTTATCCTGAATAGAAGTTGCTTCTTTCGGATGTTCTTTCTCAATCGTGAAAATATCAAATTCCTTTTCGGTTGTGTGTGTTTCAGTAATACTGATAATATTTTCTTGGGGAATTAAACATACGTCTGCTGTTTTCGAATCAACATCTTCCTTTTTAAAAGGTTGTTCTTTTTCTTCAAACTGACTTATGCTTACTACTACTCCTTCGGACTTTTCTTGAATGGGAATAGCTTGTTTGAATTGTTCTTTTTCGGCCAAAAGTATATCAGATTCTTTTTCACTTATGTTTGTTACAGTTACGTTAATTGAATGCTCTTCCGGAATTAATTCTACATTTATTTGTTTCATATTAATAACTTCCTCCTTAAATGGTTTTTCTTTCTCTTCAAACTGACTAATGCTTACAACAACTCCTTCGCGTTTATCTTGAATAACATTTACGGTTTCCCCCTGTTTGTTTGTTAATTCATATTTACCCGATGCTTCTTGACTAATTATTTCGGACTGTTGTCCTATATTAAGAGCTTCCGTTAATTGTAGCGTGACGGTTTGGTGAATAGTTGATTCCTTTTGGAAAGGACCTTCTTTTTCTTGAATTAAGGTTTCTGTTATATTAATCGTATTTAATTTTTCAAATTCAGAATGTGCTTGTGTTGTTAGAGGTTCAACCTTCTTTTCGAGGGGCCTCTCAGATTCCTGGAGTATATTTTCTGTAAGTATTAAACTTTCTAATTCTTCTTGTTTTAAATGTGCCACTGCCTCTGATTTCTTTTCTGTCGTTAAGTCTATTAGGCTTTCTCCTGTTTCAACTGCCAATTGTAAGAGTGCTTTGGTATGTGCTAATTGAACATTAGCTGTTTCAGTTTTCTGTTCAGCTTTTTGAATGTCACTTATTGATCCTTCACTTAAGGTCTCTGATATTACAACCTCCGTTAATGGATTTATTACAGTGTCAGCTTTTTTAGTAGCTGGTAGAAATTCACCTTCAATATTTATAACATTTTCGTTTATTTGCAATACTGTTTGTGTTACACTTTCAAACATATCCTGATTTTCTTCAGCAAAAATTTCTTTTGGTTTAATGGTGTTCAATTCATCAATTGTTAAACCTGTTTGAACCTCACACAATTGTGTTGGATAATTTTCTAAAATATTTGCTTCTGCTGTAGCAGGTGTAGGTTCTATATCACGGATTAAAACATTTTCACATTCAGCAGGAATAATTTCCGTTACGCATTGAGTTTTACTTCCTTCGATATCTATGTTTGCTGTTCTTTCGTTTGCACTATCCTTTTTGTCATATATTCCTTCTTTTTCATGTATCTCTGGCTGTGTTTGAATTAATTCTTCAAGGATATCTTGGGTCATGATTCCTGTTGTTTTCAATGCGGGTTGACTGGAAATACCTTCTTCTGTTGAGATTTGTTCAATGACCTCAAATTGTTGAGGCACATTGATCACATCAATTGATACTTCAGCTCCTTGTAAGGCAGGTTTTTCAGTAATAACAAGATTTGTCTCTTTCTCTTGAGTACTTGTTTCGCTGACAGTAACTAAGGCTTTACCTTTTTCTAAATTCACGTTTACATTGCTTGTGATGGGTTTGAATTTTTTGTCGAAGCTATGTTCTTTTTCGCTGGCAAAATTTTCTGAAACAATAATGCTATTTAGAACTTCTTCATTTTCAGATGCCTGCTGAGTGTCAGTTGGTAATATTCTTAAATGTCCTATGTTCTCCGGTAATTGCTGCACGCTAAGCTCTGGCACCTTATGTAATACGTCAATTACTCGCTGTGCTTTTTTATTTTCAGGAGTTTCAGCATTATAGAAAAGGCTTTCTTTGTCCTGAGTTTGTATATCGGTTGATATTATACTTTTAAATGTTAGTTGACTTATGTTTGCCTCAGCTTGATTTGGTCTAAAAGTCTCAAATTTAGAAGGTTTATCTTCACATTCAGTAACTGTTGTCTGTGCAACCAGTTTATTTATCTCTAATGCTGCAGTTGCCGTTTTAGTGTCTGTACTAAACGGAACGGAAACATCTTCTTTTTCTGAAACCTCAACTTCTGATATGACACCAGTCGATGACAAATCAATTTCAACATTAGCAGATTGTAAAAGTGGCTTTTGATCAGCAGGCAGAAGTGATTCGTGTTCACCTGCGATTGATTCAATATTAATTAAACCTTCCAATTGTTGATGAATCTGTTGAGCGACATTTTGTTTAGGGGCAATAACTGTTAATTCAGATACATTGTCATTTACTATTGATTCAGTAATACGAATTCCTTCTTGTGGCATAAAACTACTAAGAGCTTCTTCATAATTAATGACATCTTTTTCGAATTGTCTTTCGCTATCAGCAGCTGTAACAGTGGTGACAGATATGCCTTCGCCCATTTGATAATCAGGAATTGCACTTTTCATTTTCGGCTTTGTTTGAGTGTACATGGATTCGGTTTCAATTGGCATTGACTCGGTCATTATTAAACTATCCAAAGTCAGATAATCATATTTAGCAGTTTCAGAATGTTCCTCATGTGGCTTAAATTCGATAGTTGTCTCTTGTGCAGAAACTTCCTGTTTAATTGCAATTGGATGTGAATCAATTGATTGTTGTCCTTGAACATTTTCAGGAACAGCAGTTTCAGACAATTGTTTCTCTTTATCACTTGGAGTAATTTCCATAATATGTATTCCTTCAGCTTCTTTAAATGATATATTTGCTAGTTTTGTATCAGGTACGATATCATCTAGTTTTGCTGATTCTTTTTCCCCAAAAATCAATTCGGTTTGAATTAATGACACTAATGAATCTTGTTGGCTGGATGCAATGTTTCTGATAGGTGACTCGCGTTTAAATATTCCTGTTTGATCACTGGAAATGACAATTTCATTAAGAGCCACTTTAGTTTCTTCGACGTTTATAGTACTATGAGAAGGTATTGGGGTGTTATCCTTCAAAAGGCCTTCACTATCATCAGTTACTATTTCTGTAACAGAGAGTTCTTGTCCAGGGATAAGATTAATATCTACTTGATGAGTATTAGGAAATAATTCCAAATCTAATTTTCCTTCTATATCCGTTACATTAGTTTCTGTCACAATTAATTCAGTAAAAGGTTTTGCATATTTTTTAGCTTTACCGGTAATAATCTCCTCTTCTTCTATAATGTCAGCATGGGTTACAGTTTCGTTTTCAGATTTTACTACAGCTTCTTGTGAAATTAAAATTGAAGAAGCTACAGCTTCTTGCGGTTTCAATGCATCCTCATATTTTTTTTCTTTCTCATTTATTATTACCTGTGACACATTAGACACTGCTAAATTTTCACTAAGATTGATAACAGCTTTCTTTTCAGTTGTTGATATTGGAAGAACATGTTCCTCTTCCTTTTCACCTGTTTGAAATTGTGTTACCTGTATTGTTTCTAAGTGATCTCTGTTTTCAGTAGCTTGTGCAGAAAATGGTTGTAACTTTTCAAAACTTGAAGTTGTCTCATGTGACTGAATTTCCGCTGAACTGGCAACAGTCTGACTATTAATATCGACAGTTGCCTGCTCTTTTCGTGGTAATTCCTTAAATGTGTCTTCTTTTTCTTTGTCAGATGTACATATTTGTGAAATGCTTAGTGGTTCTTGTGATAGAATAGAAATTTCTGCTGTTGTTTCTTCGACATGAGGAATTCCTAAAGATTTTATTGTGTCTGATGCAATAGTTTCTAGGATTATCGTTCCGGTAAGGGTTGATTGAGATGTACCAGCAACTGATTCTGGTATTTTGTTGTCTTTTAAATTGTCAGTGTGATGTTCGACATTAACTTCTTCAGTAATTCCTGTTGGAAGCAAATGGGTGGTGACCATTTTGCTTTTATGTGAATCAGGCGTTTCAAATGGAGTTAAGCTAGTCTCGCGTTCAAGAATGTTAGACTCGGTAATTTGAATTTGTTTTTTCGTTTCTGTAAAATTTTGTTGTGCCATAGTACTTTCAATTTTAGGTTTTTCATAGGTATTTTCAGTTTCCGCCGCATTAATTTCTGTTATGCTAGTTGCTTCGACAGTATCAATATTAAATGTTGCTGTATCAGTAATAAATTTGCAAGTATCTTGAAAATGCATCGGTGTATCACCTGATTGGATTTCCGAAATTGTAATATGCTCAGTTGTGTTTAAATTTGGAGTTGCTGAAAATTGAGTGGGTAAACCTGATAATTCCAAATGATGTTCAGATTCCTGAATAGAAACTTCACTTTGACTACCAATTTGCAAACAAGTAATGGTTGGTTCCGCTGTTTTTAACATAACATTTTCTGTTTTTTCATATGTGTCTTCAGATTCTGCTGGTAATACTGATTCTGTTATAATTGATTCTTTCGATATGATGCTTACTGTAGCCACTTGTTTTTCAACATTTTCCGCAGTAACATCTTTCTGTGGTAATTGACTGTCCACCAAAGTAACTGTAACACCTTCTGATAAAATTATATCCGACGAAGCAGTTCCTTTTTCGGGACTGGGAGCTTTCTGAAATTCGTCTTCTTTAACTTCAGATTTTGTTTCTGTTACACTTATAGCTTCCTCACTAGGAATGTTAAAAGATGCACTTTGTTGTGGCGGTACTTTAAATGATTCATATTGTGATTCCTTTTCTGGAATAAAGATTTCTGTTTGAGTAATGGATTTTTGAGGAATTATTTGCTTTGTAGCCATTTCAGTTGCCACAAATGATTCTGGTAAATATTTTCCTGGTTTTTCTTGTGTTACGACTTCTTCTATAATTACAGATTCATTGGAATCGATTTTTACTCTTGATTGTGATTCTATTAGTTTTTGAACTGTTAATTGAGATTCGGATACATTTTCGGTGACTTCTTCAACATTAATGCTTTCCTTTGTTATAAAAGACGCTCTTGCCTCTAATCCTTTGGGTCGCTCAGGTTGTTCAAATGGTTTTTCTTTTTCAGAAATTTCTGCTTCAGAAACATATTTTGCTTCCTGCGGTAACAATTCTACAACAGCTTGACCTGAAACATTTTCTTTATCTGCTAAGATTGACGAAGTCTCATTTGCTGTTATTTCTTCTATAGTAATACTTTCATTAGGAGAAATATTTTTTTCCGCTTGATATGATTTTGGAACAAATTTGAAATCGAATTGGGCAGGCGCATTCTGTTCCAGTTGTTCTGAAACTTGATATGCTTCAAAAGTATCTACTTTCCGCGTTGCACATTCTACATTTGATGCATTAACATAGTGATCACCTTCTCTTTCTTGGGTTATAATTTGTTGTTCAACTACAGCTGAATGTAGTTGTAATTCACATTCTGCTACTGATTTAATAACATTTTCATTTCTTTCTGTGGTTTCACAGATAGTTACTGCTTCGGAATAAATCCCAGGTGTGTTAACAGATAATGGTTTTCTTGTTATTATTTCTAAAGGTTGTAGATCTTCCTCCTTTAAACCTACATTTGTCTCAACTACTTTCTGAGCTTCTTGAGGTAACAACCCGATATTAGCTTTAAATTCCTTAACGGAATCAATTATCAAATTAGCAGGTAAATCAGCAGAGTGCGTTTCTTCGATTTCATAACTTTCACACTCGGTTATATTTTCTTTCGCTGTCGATGAAGTGGGTTTAAATTCTTTATTGAATTGTCCATGAGACCCATGAACGTTTTGTTCTGTAACTTGATAAGCTTCTTGCATATCTACTGATTTTGTTGCAGATGCACTAAGTGATTGCACATTTTCGTAAATGTTTTCTTTGTCTTGTGACTGAGTATGTAGCTGAGATAAAGCCATCAAAGGAATTACGTTGACTTCCGCTTTTGAAGTATTAATTTCTCCGTCAATTTGGGCGACTTCTCCAGAAGCAATCGCTTCAGAGATTATAGCAGACGTGTTTATAGGGATTTGCTTCGTTGGTGCAAATTCTAAGGGTGTAAGTTGCTCAGTTTCTTCATCATATGGATATTCTTCTGTTTCAGACCGTTTTGTTTTTAATGCAGCTTTCTTTTTAATTTTTTTCTCGGTCTCTTCTATTTCTATTATTTCCTTTATTGAATCACGTTTTGTTTTTTCAATGGGCTTAATTTGTAATATTTTTTCATCAACGGGTAACTCAACTATTTCCACAGTACTTTCATTTGTTTTTCTTTCCAGACGTGAACCACCGCCTTTAATGATAGATTCATCTTCAACTTCAACGATTTCTGTGAAAGTGTAGGTATGTATTGTAATGTATGTTTAAATAAGTTTTATTTCCCAAGTGTAAGTACATGCCTATATCTAAGTCAGACTAGATAAATAATGTGTGAAGCATTATATAGAGTATAACTACGTGTGTAAAGTATTATGTATAGTGAATTATAGAGAACTCACCTAAAGAATAGATTAAGCCATGCTAATTAATTGCCAGTTTTAAGAAAAAGAAATTTTGCATACAGAATCTTCAAATTTCATTCAAACACTTCACAAATTGATTTATTCACTAAGAACACTAAAAGCAGATGTCCCTCTAAGTGCCGTATTGATTTTTGCGGTTTCGTTTATTATTATAAAGAGGTGGCCGGGATGGTGTCAGTATTTACAAAAGTAAATACAAATATATGGGGAAAAGGTTTTCGGATAGAGTTAGTTTTTTTGCTTAGGAAGAAGTATAAATTGCTTTTTTTAAATAATGCTATTTGAAGAAGATATAACCACTTTTGGGAAATATATCGGGTTTTAATCACTAGCATTTAGCGCTTTGCATGAGAGAGAGTTTATGTTAAAAAGCTCAACATACACTAATAATTTAATTCCCTTTCAATAGGGATGTGGTTTCCGTCCTAGATGTTACTTACCCAATTTTTCTAGGACGGAAAAATTTTTGAAATACAATAAATACTCGTAATACAATTACAGTACATTGATCACAATGAAAACCAACAAACACACTAACACTTACCCTTTTCTATATCAGTTCTTTGCTTAGTAATTGTTGATGTATCTAAATTCAAATATATCAAGTTAGGAATAATTTAAGCATTTTATTTAAGCAAAATATACACTTAGTATTTACATTAAATACATTTATATATGTTTGAATACAAAATATTAATAAATCACAGTCACATTTTATTTGATGTATTGGAAGAACACGCTCAAACACAAATAACTCACCTTCTAAAACTTCAACTTCCTCTTCAATGGTCACCATTTCTCCGAAATGAGACTTCGTTGTGGTCTAAAAAAATAATTTATAATTTCTTAAGCGACTTAAGAACATATAATTAATACCTCAGTCACGTCTTTAGATTCCCATACTCTTTGGATAAAATCTTCAGGGGTAAATTGTGTAATTACTTCTTCAATTGTAACGTAATTGGCCTCTACCATTTTCATAAATGCTCTGAATCCAACAGTTGCAGCCAATTTACTTTCATCAATTGTTGTTTCTTCAGTTAAGACTTCGGAAATAAGTGCACCGTGTCCTTTTCTTTCTACTACATTAACCAGCGCCGATTGAACTTGAGGTGATTTTAATGAAGGAAATTTATTTTCATCGTATAAAACTGTAACCTCTTTTACTGTTATTCCATTGTTTAATAAGAAACTTATTTCAGCAATTTCTCTTAATGGTTGTTCGCCTGGCCCAAAATCTTTCGCATGTATAAATTCTAATATGTGCGAAACTTCTTTCGCCATTTTCAGTTCTCCTTTCTCAATTATCTTTTCACATCTTTCAATGATTTGTTCCAGTTTTACTTCTGTTATACTAGCAAATTCTGACACTCCAGTTTGAGTTTGGGGTTTGGCTCTTCTTGTCTCATGAATTACATCTTCAATACTTTGAATCACTTCCTCAATATGAACTTTTTCTGAGTAGGTTGGCTCTTGAACGGGTAAAATTTGTTCCGCTTTTTCAATTGATAGTTCTTCAGTGGTGTCATCAATTTTTTTACAACTAGCAATAGCTTCTGTTTTTAGAGGCTCTTGAACATCCATAATGGGTACAGCAGTTTCTTTGGGTTCTTTTGTCTCAGGTATTTGTTCAGTAGTTTCTAACGGATGTACTTCTTGAACTCCAATTGGCTTAATGTCTTCCTCTACTGTTACCGATGTTATCTTCTTTTTACGTTCAATTTTCTTTTTTTCAATTTTAATTCTCTCCTTCTTAACTTTCTCTTCTTGTTCTTTTGCTTTGCGAATTTGTATTTCTTTCTTCTTATGTTCGGGTATTTCTTGAACATAAAGTTTTCCTTTTGTTACCACGGTACCTATTTCACTAACTGCTTTGCAGACATATGTTCCGACATCTTCTTGGTCGACATCGTCTATGGTACAAC
The DNA here is from genome assembly GCA_963930825.1 of Silvanus unidentatus. Classification (NCBI taxonomy): domain Eukaryota; kingdom Metazoa; phylum Arthropoda; class Insecta; order Coleoptera; family Silvanidae; genus Silvanus; species Silvanus unidentatus. The sequence continues at coordinate 17,294,083 of OZ005761.1, forward strand.
TTGTTTTGTTTTCTTCAATGCGTACTTTAACTTTCTTTGAATTCCGGACAATTTTGTCATTATGGTACCATATAATATCTAGAAATCATAGTGGAATTGTAAAATAATTGATAACAATTAAATCATTTATAGTACCTGGAGTTGGCGTGCCTGAAAATAGGCATTCAAATTTCACAGATTCAGCGGCTGTAGTTCGGATATCGGTAATTTCTTGCACGAATGTGGGAACCGCTTGCGAAGCTGAAAAATGAAAAATGTAAATATTCAAGGGTGGTAAATAATACTTTCTTAAATTGTCAAAGATACTCTAGACCTACGAAAACTTACCTAATTGTAGTCTTATATTGATGATTTGATAACATGAAAAACGGGGAAGTTTATTGTTCTAGTACAAAGGCAAAATCAACACTGAATTAGTAAGCACACACAAACATAAAGTTAGAACACATACTTGTTGTAAATTGTAGTTATAAATCGGTTTTTTGGTCAAAAGCGGAAGCAAGACCACGGTCAGCAATATTACTCACGCATTCGCTTTCTAGTAATAAGAATTCTTGCAATTCTTCTTGACTGTCGGCTGTATGTAACTGATGAAACGCACTAGGATCTACTTCCCTGGGTTCCAAAGGGTACATGGTTTGGTCAGTATAGTAATATTGGTCTTCATTTTTCAGTCTAGGAAATGTTTGACTTTTTTCTGGTAAATAATATTCATTTACTAAGGCTACGGGTAAAGCATTACACGAGCTTGAGTATTTAGTCAAGTCGTTTTTCTTCCTTTCTGATCCATTACTACCCTTAAAACTACTACTTCGTGTTGAAGGTTCACTTTTTTCTTCAATTGGTGATAAAATGTAGAAGGGTTCAGAAGATGTAACATCTTCGTAAGTTTCTAATTCACTCGCCATTACATCATATGGCAATTCATTATCATCAGGTAATATTTCTTTTCCGATTATATCAAATATATCTCTTTCTTGATCATGTATTGATTGGCTACAATTTTCCTTTTTTATCAGTTCCATAACAGAACTTATAGAATGTCTATGTGAGTTTAAATAGTCAGACATAGCAGATTCAATAAAGTTATTTTTTAGTTTAGTAGCGCTAGCGGTTGGTTCACTGTAAATCGAATTATGCGATGAACATTCAGATGAATTGTTTTCAACGTCATGCAGGTAAAACGATTTCACTTGGCTGGAGCATGCTAAAGGATTTGGTTCACACATAGGTATTGACCTCCTACCTTGCTTATTTTTATGTTTACTTAAAATAGAGTCTAAACTGTCTGTTGATAAATCATGTGAACTTGCATGCTTTAATAATTGCTGATTGCTTTCGTTACCTTTCAAGGCTGCTTGCAATTCTTCCATATGTGTAACCCATTCAGGTTTTCTGTAGTCTTTTGTGCCGAGTATACCTATAAGTAATAGAAATTTAGATATTGCACATTACATGAAAGTATAGTTTTAATTTGTATTGATTGTGTAATGTATAAATAATTGTTTAAGGGAAATTTTTAGGGATATCGATGAAAATTATTGCTGAAAACTTAGAAAAGAATAAATTACAAATTGAACTGGAATTAAAACTGATATATTGTAAATAATAATTGTTACCTTCGGTGGTTTCTACTAATAATTGTGTAGTTGTAACTGCAACTCCTAGAGGATTATGGGCTTCAAAAGTAATTTCTCCACAGTCATCTGGGAAAACTTCCGAAATCGTTAATGTTGATGTACCATCATCTAAATTTTCAATAACAAATTCGTTTGATGGAACAATCTCTAAACCCTCTTTAAGCCATTTTCCTTTTGGTTTTGGTTTGCCTTTCATTTTAACTTCCAACCTAGTAAATGCAATTCAAACTAACATTGTTTATATTGATGTGTTCTATTTTTTACCTAGTAACATCACCGTCTTTTGTTGATATTATTTGAGGCAGTTTTTTGATTATTGTGGGAGCAGATTCTGTATCACTTTCCTCTTCACTTAACACCTATATAAAAATATATAAATATTCATGTGTTTAAATTGACACTTGCTTTTTTAACCTTTTGCGCTAAAAGATCTTCTTCAGAACCAGTCAAGTGTTCAGAATCGGGGATGTATTCGTATGATTCCACTACTAAAGCAGTTCTACAAATGGCTTCATTTAATTTATTTACAGCTTTGCAAACGTATTCTCCTGCATTTTCTGGAAATACTTCTGCAATAGCTAATGTACAAACTCCTTCAGTATCTTGATAAATTGTTACGTCTTTTGCTTCTTTTACTATTATATCATTATGATACCATTGAACCTTTGGAGTTGGTTTTCCTGTTACTACGCAACTAAAGTTAACTTTATCACCATCCATAACGCGAACTTCTGATGTTAAAGGTTTTACAAATCTTGGATATTCCAATTCTCGGGTCTCTTCCCAATCTGTTTCGTCAACTAAATTGACATTTGCTGTGCAAGTAACTGAACCCACAACATTTTCAGCTCTACATGTTATGGGACCTTCTAATTCGCTTGTAATTTCATTGATCAATAAAATCGATTTATTTTCTTGAGTTACAATACGAACATCTGGTGTCGACGTAATAGGTACGGACTTTACATACCACTGGAAGGTTGCAGTAGGATAGGCTTCTACTGTTGTTTCAAAAATGACAACCTCTCCAGGGGACACATACTGTGGTTCAATTGGTTTAATGAATCTTGGAGCAACTGCTTCCGATTTCTCATCAGAAATTGCTACAGTTCCAGATGATTTAATTTCTCCTTTTTCATTAGAAACGCGAACTTCATATTTTCCGGCCTTTTGTTTTGTTTTCTTTTTAATACGCAAAATACTATTATTCTCGTTTATTTGAATATCGTAATTTTCTGATGGTTTTATTTCTTGTCCATTTCTAGTCCACTGAATATTCGGCTTAGGGATACCTTCAAATTTGACGTCAATGATAACGTCTTCAGTTGATTTCGCGGTTACAGCTTGCACGGGTTTTATAAATCTGGGTGCGTACATTACAATAGGTTGTGTAACAGTTACTGCTTTAGAGACTATCAAATTCGCTCGACATTCTGCTTTTCCAAATTTGTTATCAGCTTTTACTTTGAAAATAGCGGTATCCTCTTCGGTGGTGTCCAAAATTTCTAGAGTAGAAACACCGGTAACTGGATTAAAGCTTAATTTTCGAGTTGGAGTTGGTTTGATTTCTTCTTCGCCTATAAACCATTTTACATTTGGCGTTGGTGATCCCTCTACTCTACATGTTAATATTGCTTTGGATTTTTCTGTGACTATCTGTGGTTTTATAGCTTCGACAAAATGTGGAGCAACACCACTTTCTTCTTTTTCTGTGAATAAAAACAATGTAAATTAATCATCATACCAAAAGTTTATACAAAACTAAAACAAAGCGGCACATGAAAGTCATAATAAATTTAAGAAATGTATGTACAAAAGCCTTGATAAAAGCACAATTAAAAACATTTTCACAAACATTTATATACCTAAAATAACAATATTTGCTCTTGACGTTGCAACACCTGCCGAATTAGTAGCTTTACATGTATAATTAGCCACATCCTGAGGTTCAACTTTAGGGAATTCCAGAGTCACTGTATTTTCAACTACATTCACAAATGCACGTTCGGTGGCGTGGAAAATGTTGTCATTTTTATACCAAGTAATTTCTGGAAATGGAACTCCTTCTACTTTGCAAACTAAACGTGTAGGTTTATTTTCTTCAGCAATAACAGGTTCTACTCTTTCAATAAATTTCGGAGCAACAGTTTTCTTTTTAACTCGCTTTCCTACGGTTTTTTCAACAGTGGATTTATGTACTACATTTTCTTGTTGCACATCAATATCTTCTGTTACTTTCTCGTCGGGGATTTTATCGATCACTTCTGTAGTTCGTTTTTGAGAAACAATTTCTAAATCAGGGAAATACTTTGTGTCTTCAAAACCCACTGTTCTCTTTTGCTCAGTTTTTACTTTCTTAGATTTTATTTGTACACTAATATCTTTTTTGAACTCCTCGGGTGTTTCAGTTACAAATTCCTCTACTTTTTCTTCTTGTGGTTCAATTGGTTTTGGTTTAATTTCCATTAATTGAATTTCTGTTTCGGAAGTTTCATATTGCTGTGGTTTATCAACATCTGTATCCTCTAGTTTTGTTGGAATCAATGTAGGTTCTTCATTTTTGTGCACTCTCTTTGTCCTTCTCCAAGACCTTTGTTCTAATTTCTCTTCTGTGGTAGTAGTGCTAGTAGTTATTTCAGGCATTTGGTATTGAATTTCCTCTTCTTGAATTTTATGCCCTTCTAAAGTTTTTTCTGTTTTTGGAATTGGTTTTAATTGAACCGTCTCTTGTTTTTCGTCTGGTTTTGGTTTTCTTTTACCTCTTGGCCATTCTTTCGTTTCTAATGGCGTTTCAACTTCAGGCATTTTATATTTTATTTCCTCTATTTGAGTTTTATGCTCCTCTAAATCTTTCTCTGGTTTTTTAATTGGTTTTAATTGAACAGTCTCTCGTTCTTCTTCGGGTTTTGGCTTTCTTTCACCTCTTGGCCACTCTTTCGTTTCTAGTGACGTTTCAACTTCAGGCATTTTATATTTTATTTCCTCGATTTGAGTTTTATGCTCTTTTAAATCTTTCTCTGATTTTTTAATTGGTTTTAATTGAACAGTTCCTTCTTTTTCTTCGGGTTTCGGCTTCTTTTTACCTCTTGGCCATTCTTTTGTTTCTAATGGCGTTTCAACTTCAGGCATTTTATATTTTACTTCCTCTATTTGAGTTTTATGCTCTTCTAAATCTTTTTCTGGTTTTTTAATTGGTTTTAATTGAACAATCTCTTCTTTTTCTTCGGGTTTCGGCTTCCTTTTACCTCTTGGCCATTCTTTCGTTTCTAATGGCGTTTCAACTTCAGGCATTTTATATTTTACTTCCTCTATTTGAGTTTTATGTTCCTCTAAATCTTTTTCTGGTTTTTTAATTGGTTTTAATTGAACAATATCTTCTTTTTCTTCGGGTTTCGGCTTCCTTTTACCACTTGGCCATTCTTTCGTTTCTAATGGCATTTCAACTTCAGGCATTTTATATTTTACTTCCTCTATTTGAGTTTTATGCTCCTCTAAATCTTTCTCTGGTTTTTTAATTGGTTTTAATTGAACAGTCTCTCGTTCTTCTTCGGGTTTTGGCTTTCTTTCACTTCTTGGCCACTCTTTCGTTTCTAGTGACGTTTCAACTTCAGGCATTTTATATTTTATTTCCTCGATTTGAGTTTTATGCTCTTTTAAATCTTTTCCGAGTTCTTTAATTGGTTTTAATTGAACAGTCTCTTGTTCTTCTTCGGGCTTTGGTTTTCTTTTGCCTCTTGGCCATTCTTTCGTTTCTAATGGCGTGTCTAATTCTTTCTTATCAGTCTTCTTGGGTTGAATTTCTTCAATAACACCTTGAATAGATGTGAGATCAATTTCTTGAACATTTTGAATAATGTCTCTTTCAGTATCCAATATATTAATATTGTCTGAACCCAGCACAATTGCTTTCTGATAACTGCGTTCTTCGATATCTATTTTATATTCTTCTACAGGCTTTGTATCTCTTGAAATGGGTTTTAATTTTACTATTTCTTTCTCTTCTTCTAAAGGTTTCTCGAGTATTCTACCTTTTTGTTTAATCCTGACTTCCATTTCACCAGGTTTTTGAATTTCCGTTAATAGTTTTTCATCAGTCGCAAGTTTTTCCTTTTTCGGTTTTGTAATTTTACGACTTTCTGTTGATTCATCTTCGAAAGGTTGTGGAATAAATTTAATACTGTTGTCAACTTTGTGGATGCTTACTTCCTCGGGAGTTTGATAATTCACATTTTCAAATTGTGTTACGTATGTAGGTTTTTCTAATTTTTCTTTAGGTACGGGTTTCAATTTAACTGGCTCTTCTTCATTTTTAGGAATAGGTTTTCTTTTACCTCTCGGCCAGGCTTTTTCTTCGACTTCTTCTTTCGGTTTTTCTTTAAGCTTTCGTTCCCATTGTTCTTTTGCGTCTGGTATCTCAGCAGTTGTTTTAACCTCTGGTAAAGGTTCTTCTTTGCTAATTTCTTCCGACGGTTGTTGTTTAATTTTTTTAATTTTTAATGGCAGGTCAGGTACTTCTTTTTGTCCGTCCCTAACATCTATTTTGTCAGGTTTAATACATTTAATATCCGTTATATCTGTTTCTTCCTTATGCTCTTGTGGTTTGGTGACTGGTTTTAATTTAACTTCTTCCTTTATTTCTTCATTTTTAGGAATTACACCTTTGCCTTTCTTAATGACTAATTTCTCTTTCGTTTCATTTTCAGGTTTACTTTTATCAGTACGCCTCCAGAGAGCAATTGGCTGATCCTCTGGTATTGTTTCCTTCTTTGGTAGTTCTAAAGGTTCCAGTTGTTCAAGATCTGGTTTTTCGAAATCAACAATCTCGGGAAGAGTTTCCTTTGATTTTTTAATTTTTTTAGAAGCTTTGTCTACGGATACTTCTTGCAGATCGACTTTTTTAGGAATTGGTTTTAGAGTTATTTGTTCCTCTTGTGAAGTAGTTTCTATAGGTTTAGACTTTGGTGTCGGTTTTAACTTGATTACTTCTTTAATTGATTCAACTGGAACGGCATATTGTAATTTCTTTTTCTTGTCAGTTTCATCCACCTTCAAAACGACAGTGTCTTCTACTTCTGTTACAGTTTCCACTATTACAGATTCTGGAGTTTGACTCTGCTCTGTTATAATATTAGGTTTTAGCTGATCTTTCGTATGTTCAACCTTTTCTTTCGGTTTCTTGCCTGCTTTTGGGTTTTTAACTGTGTCCACATTTACTACTACAGTATCGTCTGTTTGTATTTCTTCTTGTGGATACGATTTTGTAATTTCCTCCCTTGTGTCTAGAATTTCACCAGTTTTCTTCACTGGCTTTAGATGAATTTCTAATTTCTCAGGTATTTCTTCTTTCTTTTGTTTTGGTGTTCTTTTAAGAACAATTTCCTGTTTATTCCATGGCACCTCTTCAATGTCACTCTTCCTTCTTGTAACTTCGGCTTTGGACTTGGGTTTCTCGGGAATGTTTTCTTTATTTGAAACTATACTTTCTTGGGATATTTGTTCTAATGTTTTTTTGCTATCTAATGGTAAATCTTTATCTTTCTTATCATCAGCTATTGGGGTCTTTTCTTCAAGTTGTTCAATGGATGAATCTGGTTTAGGTCCTCTTCGCCAAGATTTCTCAATTGGTTTGTCATCGGTTGTAGTAATCTTTTCAGGGGTATTTACAGTTTCGTCCATAGAAATCTTTTGCGGTTGCAATGGTTTTAATTGAACTTCTTCTAATGTGTCTTTTACAATTGGTTTCTTTTCAGTGCGTGTTCGTTTTAAGTGAATTTCTTGTTTATTCCATGGAATATCTTCTAATACTTTAACTTCTTCTTTCACTTTAGGTTTTAATTCTTCAGAAACTAATGGAACCTCAGACGAATCAATACTTTTTTCTTTAGGAGCTTGTTCATTTCGTTCGTGTACACTTTCTACTGGCTGTGATTTCTGAACTTCACCAATTTTTGGTGAAACAGAATGTGTTTGTTCTGTTTCATTAAAATCCTGGGTTTTTATCGAATGTGTTGGTATTTCTTTTGGTTTCACATCTTGTATAGATTCTTGTTCGCGCTTAACTGGTTTTAGTTGAATTTCTTCTATACCTTCTTTTGGTATTTCTTTTACCTGTTTTGGAGCTCTTTTCAGTTGAACGTCCTGTTTAAACCAAGGTACAGCTTCTTCTTTTGGTTTTTCTACTCCTTTGGGTTCAATTTTTTTACCTTCATGGATTGTTTTTTTGTCTCCTTTTTCTTTAAGCTCAAGTGATGCATTATCTTCAACTTCAACTTGTTTATCTAGTTCTTTCTTGGGTTGTTTTCTATGACGCCATTCTTTAGTTTCTAAGTCTTGGACGTCACTAACATCCTCTTTTACTTCAAGTTTAAGTTTCGTACTATCTTCAACATGAATTCGTTGATCATGTTCATCTGTAGGACGTTTTTTACGACGCCAATCTTTAGTTTCTAAATCTTGAGACACACTCGTCTCCTCTTTTTCTTTAAGTTTAAGTATTGTACTATCTTCAACATGAGTTCGTTTATCTGTATCTTCCTTAGGTGCTCTTTTACGACGCCAGTCTTTAGTTGTCAAATTCTCATTAACAGTAGTGTCTTCTTTTTCTTGAAGGTTCAGTAGTGTACTATCGTCAACATGAGTTCGTTTATCTATTTCATCTTTAGGTCCTTTTTTCCGACGCCAATCCTTAGATTGCAAATCCTGCGAGACAGTACTTGTATTTTCTTTTTCTTGAATGTTAAGAAAAGTGCTATCTTCAACGAGTGCTTTTTTATCGGTTTCTGTAGTTTGTTGCCTTTTTCGGCGCCAATCTTTCATTTGCAAGTTATCGACGGTATTTGCATTTTCTCTTTCTTGTATATTTAGGAAAGTACTGTCTTCAGTGTGTGTACGATTTTCTTTGCCAATTTGTTGTTGATCAATTGACTGTTTAATAGTAAGTTTTTTCCTCCTTATTTCTTCATTCTTGTCAACATTTAAAATATTGCTACTTTCAATATGTGTTAAATTTGTTGTGGACGTTTCAGTTTCTTTTGCATGTTTCGCAATTTGTACTGATTTTAAAGTTACTTCCTCCAGTTTTTCTTTTTCAATTACCCTATTACTTTTTGCAGCTTTTTTTAAAATTATTTTTTCTTGTGTCCAGGGTTGAACTTGTGTTGTTATTGCTTTATCTGTTTTAGGTACACATCGCCAAGGTAAGCTTTCATCACCCAGAGGCAATTCATTTTCATCCATTGGTTGGCTGCCTCCTTTAGAACCTGGGGTAGCAATCAATGATGTTTTTCCTGAACTGCCACCGGTTCCATTAGGAGTTTTAGAATAAGAAATTACATCATCTTTAGATGAAACGTCTATTGAAGACAACTTGCGATATGTGCCTGGTCTCCCTGTAAATATAAAATCCCATCACCAAAAGCCCGTCAATAAAAGTTTAAGTAGTTTAGTAAAATAAATCTGAGTTATAAATTAAAATAATATACAGATGAGTCAGTCTGTATACACATCTACAAAAATATCTTGATTAATCAAAATTTATTTTTATTTCTAAGACTAATGTGTAAACTATTGTACATTTATGTTAACTTTAATTTAAAAACATTTCGCAATTGATGAAGATTTAAATGACTAGATTTGAATTTGAAAATTATTTTTAAAAAACGTGATTCATAACAATAAAGTTGAAGCGCACGGTACGTTGAATATTTTTCAGATAAATCTTCCCCTCCACTGGAATGAATTTTGTTAGACAATTTTATTAAAGTGCGCTTACACTCTCCTGCTGTGTTTGCTTGAAAACAGTTGATAAGAGTGTTAATTATTGTTTTAAACTATTTAAAATTGTTTGTAATGTACAAGCAATAAAACCAGTTGTAATTAGTATTAATTTTAATTAAAGTTAATTTATTTTTAATTTGTGTGGTCTCATTTTAAAAGTTAGTGATTAATATTAAAAATACAACAATATTAAAATATTGAAGAGGTATTCAAGTTCCAAGTATTTAAAATATGATTGTATGCAACATTATTTCAAGTAAGTATTTTGAAATTCTTTAAAATAACATAAATTGTATTTTTCAGGTAATATTACTACTTGTGTTTTTAAATGCAGGTGAAAAACATTTGGATTTTATCCAAGTCACTAAATTTTAAGAAGAGAAATGAAGTTCTAACAAAAATAAAATATTGTCTAATAAACTGAATAACATTCATTTTTCACTGACAGAATTTTGTAAAGTGTAAAATATATAAATAAAATATATTTAAAACTAAAAATAAATTAAAAAGCGTGTCGCCTACATTGTGCCCTTTTTTATTCCTAATCTCTGATACATCTCCCTAAAAACATTGTTTGTTTTAGTATACATCTGGCATGAAGATGCACACCTTGGGTGAGGTGCCTAAATTTAGCATCGTAATGTAATACATTTCTGTTTAAAATAGTTCACTGTGTGTCAGAATGCACACGTCCCCACATAAGATTTCTTGAAAATAAGAGTTTTTTGTATGTTCTATGTTTTGTTAGAAATAGAACTTAGAGTACATCTGCCAGATAGATAATAACGTGGATTTAAGAATATTTTTTCAGATTTATTTGAAAACATTTTGCAAGAGCAGGTGTAGAAACAAAAATGCATTAGGTGATTAAAATTCCTTTTAAAACTCTTAGCTTTTCAAAAAAATTAACATATAGGATGAAGAAATATAATTTTAAACTCATAATTTCATGATAACAGCTGTTTATTGAATAAATTAATGCATAAATCATACATTCTAATAACAATTATAATTTTCATATTATATGCTCGGCATTTCAATAATTAGTGCCAAAGCTATAATCAATCCTAAAAATATCATCACTTGGAACTTGAACAAAATTTAAAAATAATAAAGCTTAATTACCACCAACAATTAATTTAATATAAATATAAATTGATTCAATCCAATGATTTAGTGTTATATGAGAAAATAGCAGGACACAAAATCAAAGCCAATGTTACTAGTCTAAATGATTTTTTTGAATTCTGTTTGAATTTAAAAAAGGCCATGTCTTACAAATGATTTATGGGAGAAATTAATTCTTACTTTTTACGATCAATTTAGCCGATTGCTCTACTTGGCCTGCAGATGAAGTTGCTCTACAACTGAATGTTCCAGAGTCTTCCTCGTAAGTGGTTGAAATAAGTAAGATTGCGTTATTTCCTTCTTGAATCATCTATGAAGACAAAACAAATAAATATCAATTAAAAACAATTCATTATTTAAACAAAATATGCGCTCAAGTAATACTTAATAATTAAATGAAAGATCAAAGGAAACAATAGATAAAAGATACTTACTTGAAAATCTGGCGATTCGGGTATAAGAAAACCTTCTCTCAGCCATTGAACAGTAGGTTTAGGTTTCCCAGTTACGGTAGTCTTAAATTGGGCAGGACTTCCTTCAGGTACTATAACATCTTTCATGGGTGTTAAAGATGGAGCAACTTCTTGTGTCTCAGGGGCTAACACTTTTAATTTTGCTTGCGCTGTAACGGTGCCGACTGGATTTTCGGCAACGCACTTATAAAGCCCTTCGTCTTCTGGGAACGCTTCAGATATTCTCAAAGTATACTGATCTCCATCTTTATTCATCTGGAAATATCTAGATGGTTTAATAACTTTATCGCCTTTTAGCCATTTAATTGTTGGAGTCGGTTTAGCAGAAATTTTGCATCTGAATGCAGCTGCCTGACCTTCTCGTATTGTTTGATCTTTTAACGGTTCTATAATCGTTGGGGCTTTTTCTGATCCTGGAGTGGTAGGTTTGGAAGGTTTAGATGGTGATGATGGTGCTAACACACTACAGTCAGCTTCACAACGCGCTTCACCGGCACTATTCACTGCCACGCACTCGTATTTCCCTGAATCTTCCGGAACTACTTCAATAATTAATAAGGTGTGAACTTCATCTTCCTCTAACGTCTTGTATCTGATATCGGATAAGATTTTTTTGCCATTCTTCAGCCAATATACATCAATTGGTTTAGTTCCATTAATTCTAGCATCAAATCTCACTAACTGTCCAGTCGTAGTATTACAGCTTTGAATTGTAGTAACAAAACTTGGAGGTGCAGGTCCACCACGGCCTTGCCTCCTTCTTTCTTGGACTACCAAATTTGCGCTGCATTTCGCAGTTCCACCACGATTTTCAGCAATCACACTAAATACTGCTGAATCTTCTAAGAACACTTGCCTTATAACTAAAATAGACTTGGTACTAAATGTGTATATTTTTAAGTCAGGGGAGCTGGTAATTGGAAAATCTTCGCGATACCAAGTAATTTTGGGTAATGGATCTCCATCAAATTCAACTTCGAATTTAGCCGATTCGTTTTCAAAAGCTCTGCAAGGTTGAATCTTTTTGGTGAACACAGGTGGATTAGACGGTAGTACCTGCCCTTGAACGACACGTTCCTGTGTCTTGGCTTTATGCTCAACATCAGTAGTCTCAGTTGCAGTAATATTACGAGTAATTTCTTGATCACCGACAATTTCTTTTTGCGTTTGTTTTTGCTTTGTTACATAAACCTCTCTACCATGAACTGCAGATTCAGCTGGTTCTGGTGGATACGCTCCTTTTTTAGAGTCAATTTCTACTTGTTGTATTTGTGTTTCCTTTCCTTTGTTTGTTTTTCTCAATTGAACTTGTTGAGCATGAGGTATTTGCTCTGCTTTGGGAAGTTTTGGAATTGGTCCTTGTTCTTTATCTTCTGGTTTATATTCCCTAAAGAATTGATTTAAATTAATAATTTGCGCAATGTAATAACCTTTTTTAATACATACAAATTTTCCTGATATTTTTGTGCCATTCCTTTAGCAATCGAACTACTAACAATTTTTTCACCAGGAATTGCAAATTGATGACTTGCTTCTCTTAATTTCACCTCTTTAGTAACTTGTTCGTTTTCTAATTCTTGTATTTTACTATAATAATTTTCTCCTTTCTTCTTTTTAACAAATTGTTGCCATTCAGTTTCTGTTCCTTTAAAATCTTTTGGCTTAACATGTACTCCAGTTACTTGTAAGCCGCCTTCGCGAAGTGCAGTATTTCTCTCATCAAATACTCGCTCAAGTTCAGTATCACTACGCTCTTTTTGATACTGTTGTAATTCAAGGTCATACCAAGCTAAGTAAAATAAAATTCTTGAAATTTTTACATGACATTTGAGAAATAATAGTATACACTTAAAACAGTAAAGTACACAAAATGCACAAATAACGGTTTCATTACACAAGGACAACAATATATGACGAAGAAGTTAGCATACCTGATACATTTTGAAACTCCGGTACTCCGGAAGCATGAGTATCGTCCATTGATGATCTAAGCAATAACAGTGGAAGACAACTAGGATGTTGGGAAATGTGTAACAGGTTTGTTTATGAGTGTTAGAGCAGTTTTAAAAAGTATTCCGATATGCTTTGTAGTTAATTGTTGGTAATTGTGCACTGTGTAATTTATCTTATTGAAATGTAAAATTGATAAACTTCGATACAATCTAATTTTGAACTTACGTCTTGGTGAATTTTTCAGAACTCCTCTGTAATCATCGTGTCTAGGAACTATTTTCAATTCAGTTTCTGCAATTGCTTCCCCTACTGAACTACGGGCAATAACTTCCACTTTGCCTGTATCATATTGTCTTGTTTTAGGGATGTCTAAATGATACATTCCATCGTAAGTTAATTTGTAGCGGGATCCGCTGACTACAGTGTGTCCATTTATAAGCCACATTACTCTTGGACGAGGATGACCAGTAACACGGCAACAAAACCGAGCCCATTCACCCTCTTCTACAGTACATGGTTCTGGTTTACTTACAAATATTGGAGCAGATCTTGGTTTACTTTCTTCTTCAGCTTCTTCCGGTACACTGTACAAATATATTTGGTTAAAAATTGAATTATTTTGTAATGCATGTTAAACATACACTTGCCAAGCCGCTTCTAATTCACGTATTTTTTCAATACTCTTCATGCCCTTTGGAAGTTGTGAGTCGTAAATGATGCCTGGTTTTCCAGCAGTTTTTATAATAGCCCTAGTTTCATCCATACCATATAAATTGGTAGCTCGGCAAAGATATTCGCCACTATCTTCAGGATACACCCAGCCGAAATTCATGGCAACGTATCCAAAATCATAAATGGGAGTAAATCTGTTTTCTGTAATATAAAAAAATAAATAGAAATTTTGTAAAATCACAAATAAGTTTTATATTGCGTACTGTGTGGTAATGGTTTTCCATTTAAGAACCATTCAACTTTCATGTTTGGATCTCCTACAGGCGCCAATTGGCATTCAAATTTAGTGGTTTGCATTTCTACCAAAGTTGTTTGATCTTGAATTTGAGTAACAAATCGAGGAGGTTGTTTTTTGTCCGCATCGTAAAGGTCTTCTTCAGTGAGATGTATTTCTGAGGTGTATTTTTTAATAGCAGCTTCCATTTGCATAAGTGTTTCAGATTTCTTCATACCCTTAGGTACTTGATTTTGTAATATAATATTTGGTAGTTTCTTACAAGAAATATTTGCTTTTGTAAAGTCTTCACCGTAATCATTTACTGCACGGCAAACATATTCTCCTGAATCCTCTGCATACACGTACAGAATATCCAATGAAACAAATCCAAGATCGTGTACTGTCCTATAGCGATGACCAGACGGAAGAAGTTTTCCATTTCTGTACCATTCAATACGGAGTTTTGGATCATCTTTTGGCTCAACTCTGCATTCAAAATGTACTGATTCAGATTCTTCTACTGTAGATGAAGTAATTTGTGTTATAAATTTAGGTGGAGAATAAGTCTTATCAGCTTCTGGTGCTTGAGAGACTGGTCCTTTTTCCAATTCTTTCAACTTTTCTGCACTCATACCAGCAGGCAGTTGACTGTCGAAGTCAATATTACGTTTTGATTTTGATGTTACACTTGCTTTCGTAGTGGCAGATCCCCATTTATTAGTAGCTCTGCAAATGTATTCTCCAGCGTCACGGGCATAAGTATAGTCAATGTCTAATGAAATGAAACCAAAATCATTAATTTGATGTACACGAGAACCAGTTGCGAATGGACGGCCATTATGGAACCAATCAATTCTCATTGATGAGTCGTTAACAGGCTCTACACGACAATCAAAGTGTATTGGACCTCCTTCGGGCACATCAATGTTGTCCTTAATTTCAACTATAAACCGTGGAGGATTTGGTTTTTCTTCCTCCGATTGAATTTCTTCGCGTTTATATAATTGTTCTTCCAATTTTTGAATACTCTCGGTACCACTTCTGAAATTTGACGGCAACTGGGGTTCTAAAATGATTCCTTGTCTTCCACGTACTTGGAGTTTACAAGATACAGATGCTTCTCCGTGGCGGTTGGTGGCTTTGCAGGTGTACAATCCAGAGTCGCGTTGATATATTCCAGATACTTCTAAAATTACAAAACCGAAGTCGTTAATTGTTTTAATACGGGACCCTGCCCATAAGGCTTTTCCATTGTGGAACCATTCGACTCTCATACTGGGATCATTAACTGGAGTAAGGCGACATTCGAAATGTGCTAATGAATTTTCGGTTAATGTCAAATCGGATGGTGTTGTTATAAATTCTGGTGGTTTTCCACTATCTTCATCGGGTGTTGCTTGCGAAGGAATAATTCCCAATCCTTCTAGTTCAGCTATTTTATCAATTGTTCCTTCCATTCCTTTAGGTAATTGTGATTCTAAAATGATGCTACGTTTTCCTTGAACCTTCATGGAAGCTGTCGTTACTGCCTCTCCATATTCATTGAATGCTCTGCATGAATATTCACCAGAGTCTTCAGGATATACGGGCGAAATTTCCAAAATGACGAAACCAAAGTCACAGAATGTTCTAAATCTAGACCCGGTTTTCAATGGTTTGCCATTCCAGTACCATTCTACTTTTAATTTAGGATCGTCTGTTGGTATTAATCGTGCTTCAAAGTGGGCATTTTCACCTTCTCTTAAATTATCCACATTCGATAATGGCACCGTAAACACTGGAGCTTTTCCTTTCACTTCCACTTCACTTTCAACTTTATGACGGATTAAAGAATCTTCTAACGTTTGTATTTTCTCTAATCCACCTTCCATGCCCTAAAAGAAAAAAATATGTAATCTTTGCTGTTTAAAAATATTTTTATATTGGGTTTTAAGGTAAAAAAAAGTGTTACTTACTCGCGGGAGTTGCGAGTCCAGGATTAAATTCGCTTTTGAAACGCATTTCAAAGTGGCTTTTGTAGAGTCTTCACCATATTTATTAACTGCTCTACATTCATAAGTTCCAGAGTTTTCTTCATAGCAGTACAAGATATCAAGGATGACGATTCCAAAGTCATGGAAGGTGCGATACCTGTGTCCATGTGGAAGTTTTTGGCCATTATAATACCATTCAACGACTAAATCAGGATCAGTGACTGGTGTTAGACGGGCCTCAAAGTGAGCACTTTGACCTTCCACAAGCTGTGTGGTATCTTGTATTTGTGTAATAAATTTCGGTGGTTCTGTAACTGGAGTAGAAGGAACTTGTGCTTGTTGTCCATGTAAACTCTCCAACTCTCGTATTTTTCCGAGGGAATCTGGTTGTAGACTGTCTGAGAATACGCCACCGCGGCCATGAGCAGATATAGTTGCCCTAGTAAAATCTTCTCCATATTTATTGTAAGCTCTGCAAACATATTCACCAGAATCATGATCCTGAATATATGAAATATCCATAACAACAAATCCAAAATCTGACACAGTCTTTATACGTGAGGACTGTAATATTGGTTGTCCATTGTGGTACCATTCCACTTTTAAATTGGGATCATTAACTGGTACCAGTGTACATTCAAAATGAGCCGATTGTCCGTCTTTAAGACCAGCAATATCTTTGATTTGAGTTGTAAATCTAGGTTTCTGACCTTGAGATTTATCAATGCACTCCAGTGTAACACTTTGTTCTGCAACGCCCCATTTATTAGTAGCTTTGCAGGTATAAGTTCCTGAATCTTCGATTTTGGTACCCAATACTTCCAAAACAACCATTCCAAATGCATGAACAGTTCTAAATCTATGAGACGCTTCAATATTCTTTCCATTGTAAAACCATTCTACTTTCATAGTTTGGTCACCAATTGGGGTCAAGCCAGCTTCAAAGTGAGCTATTTCACCTTCGCTTAAGTTGGTCAAATGTACAAACTCAGATGTAAATACAGGTGCATGTCCTTCAAAGGATTCTGAAATGGGCATCTCTGGCCTGTTAAGCGAGTCTTCAAGATCTTGAATTTTCTCGAGACCCTCTTGTCCTTTAGGATGCTGTGTACGTTCAATCAAATCCGCTTTGCTGGTGCAGTAGATTGTTGTCGATGTAAATGCCTCACCAGATTTGTTTGAAGCTTTGCAGGTGTAAATACCTTGATCGCGTTCATATACATCTGTTAAATCAAGTGTAACAAAACCAAAATCACTGGTAAGCTTAAATCGTGAACCATGATCCAACGATTTTCCGTTAAAGAACCATTCAATTTTCAAATTAGGGTCATCTTTTGGTTCGACTGTTCCCTCTAAATGTAAGGGCTGTCCCTCAGAGAGTCTAAATTCAGGATTTAGTGGTATAGTCCATATTGGTTTGGGATATTCTTTATCCAATGCTGACGCTTGGCGTTTATATTTCGCTGCAACCGCTTCCTCTACGTCTTGAACAGCTTCAAGACCTGCTTTACCTTGAGGATGCTGTGTATCCAAGTAAATGTTTTGCTTTGCAGTACATCGTAAGGAGCCTGATGTTGTAGCGGAACCTTTTGTATTGCTTGCCTTGCATGTATAGATACCGGAATCTTCTTCGTATGAATGAGTAATGTCCAGAGCGACATAACCAAAATCATATGTTGTTTTATATTTAGTGCCACTTGGTAATGGTTTGTTGTTTACAAACCACTCTATTTTTAATGTCGGATCCTTAGAAGGCTCTACATGACATTCGAAGTGGACGTTATCTCCCTCAAAACATTCCACATTATTCAAATGTGTAATAAATATTGGTATTTCGTATGTGGGTTCTGGTGCTTCAGGACGGCCTTCGACTGGCCTTTCAAGTGCTTCCAATTTAGGAATTGCATCAGGGTGTAGGGTTTGACCCAATAGCCAATGGCGGTCTTCAATTTTAAGAGTGCATGTTGAAATTGCCTCTCCAAGTTTATTAGTTGCCTTACAGGTGTAAATAGCAGAATCGTCATCCCTCAAGTTATTAATTGATAATGTTACCAAACCGAAATCGAATGTACTTCTTAATCGTGTTCCAGTACTCAAGGAAACTCCATTCTTAAACCACTCGATACGTAAATTGGGATCAGCTCGTGGCTCCACTTGTGCTTCCAAATATACATGTTGACCTTCAACTAGTTTATCGTAACTCTTCAAATGTGTTGTAAACACTGGAGGTTGTTGGGGTGTAGTATCTACAAACATTTCAGGTACTCTGTTCATTTCAGCTTCTTTCAATTGAATTTTCTGCCATGCATCAGGTTGTAATGTGTCCCCAATAATATTCGATTTAGACTTGACTTTCATTGAAATAGACGATACCGCCTCTCCAGCTTTATTTATTGCTTTACACATGTAGACACCAGAATCATTAGGCACAGTAGACATAATATCCAATGTTACAAATCCAAAATCGTGAGTCACTTTAAAGCGGGAACCTAATTTCAATTCGACTCCATTCACGTACCATTCGAATCTTAAACTTGGGTCGCCAACTGGTACAACACGAGCTTCGAAATGAGCGTGTTGTCCTTCCCATAATTCGGTGGGACCAGTAAGTAATTGGGTGAAAATTGGTTTATCAAATTCTCTATCTTTTTCTTCTGGTCTGGGAGCCAATGGTTGTTCCAATTGAGCAATTTTGCGCTGGGCTTCGGGATGTTGGGTCTCAAGTTGAATACTAGCTTTACCTAATTAAAAAAAAATACATTAGAAAATATAAATAGATGAAGTGATTATTATATTTACTTTTAATTTTCATGGAGGCGGTTGTTACAGCTTCTCCTAATGGATTTGATGCTCTGCACATATATACACCTACATCTTCGTCACGTACGTGTGCGATATCTAGCGATACAAATCCAAAATCATGAACTTTTGTAATACGTGAACTATCCTCCAATGGCTTTTCGTTTCTAAACCACTCAACCTTAAGGGTTGGATCGCCCACTGGAATCAGGCGACATTCAAAGTGAGCAGTTTGCGCTTCTTGAATAAAGTCGATATTTTGAAGAGGTTGAGTAAAGACTGGTCGTTGTCTCGTAGCTGGTTCATCCACTTCTGGGCGTTTATAGGGTTGATGTTCTTCCAATTGCCTAATCTTATCTAATCCTTCTGGTCTTTGTGATTCCAAAATAATGTTACTCTTTGCAATTACTTTAAGGTTAATCGATGATGTACATTGACCAAGATTGTTGATTGCTCTAACAGAGTACTCTCCAGCGTCTTCTGGGACGGCATGTCCTATATCTAAGGCAACATAACCGAAATCAAATGTAATGTGGAATCTAGACGCAGATGGCAAAGGTTTTCCATTGTGATAGAACTCGATTCTCAAGTTAGGATCGTGTATTGGTTCAATTTGAGCTTCAAAGTGAGCTGTCTGTCCTTCATATATTTCTGTTGTTCCACGTAATTCAGTAACAAATCTTGGAGCTGTTGGAATTGGTTCTTCAATTTCAAGACGAGCTGGACGGCCTTGTGATTCAAGTTCCCTAATTTTCTCCCAACCTTCTGGATGATGTGTGTCAAGTAAAATACTTCTTTTTCCACCAACTTTAATAGTGCACGTGTTAACAGCTTCTCCCACCAGATTTGTTGCCTTACACATGTAAGTTCCACTATCTTCGGGATATGCGTAAAGGATATCAAGAGCAACATATCCAAAATCATGTGTTGTCCGGAATCTATGGCCTGCGCGCAATTTAACACCGTTTACAAACCATTCGATTTTAAGATTTGGATCATTAATGGGCTCAACTCTGCATTCTAAATGTGCGTGTTCAGATTCTTTTAAGTTTTCTAAACTAGTTAAAGGTGTTAAGAAAACTGGTCTTTGTGGTTGCGCTTCAATTTCTTCCTTTTTAGGTCTTTCATAACTTTCTAAATCACGAATCTTCTTCAATCTTTGCTCATCTAATGTGTCAAGATATAATCCTGACTTAGCAACTACTGATACTGCAGCTGTTGTTACAGCTTCTCCAGCCGCATTTCGTGCCTTGCACATATACGTTCCTGAATCTTCTGCGTACGCATAAAGAATATCAAGAGCAACATAACCGAAATCGTAAGTGGTTTTGAATCTGTGGCCAGTTTGAATTGGTCTGCCATTACAATACCATTCAATACGCATTGTTGGATCATTTACAGGAGTAAGAGTAGCTTCTAAATGTGCACTGTTGCCTTCCGGCAAGTTTTCAATAGTTTTTAGACCTCTTCCAAATTGGGGCTTTTCTAAAATTATTGCATCCTCTGTTGCGGTGCGTTTATATCTAGAATCGTCTTCAAGATATTGAATTTTCTGTAAAGCTCCTTCGTGCTGAGTTTCTCTGATGATGGACGCTTTCGCTAAAATAAGCAATATTAGGTAATTGATCAACGTGAAAAATAAATAAATAAATACATTTAACTGTAGTAACTACAGATGATGTAGCTTGTCCTAAGAGGTTAGTAGCTTTGCAAGTATATTCTCCAGAATCTTCTGCATATACGCTCAATATATCAAGACTAGCAAAACCAAAATCATAGGCAGTACGGAAACGATGGCCAGTAGTAAGAGGTTGTCCATTGTGGAACCATTCTACTTTCAAATTTGGATCTGGATACGGTTCAATGCGACATTCATAGTGAGCACTTTGTCCTTCAATCAAATTAGTAGGTCCATTAAGTTTAGTGCTAAAGAATGGAGCTTGTTTTACAACAACTTCTTCTTCTTCACGTCTCTGATATTTTGTCGAATCTTCTAATTGTCTTAATTTTTGTAGAGCACCCTCATGTTGGGTTTCATAAAGTAGAGATGATTTGGCTAAAGAAAATGTTATTAGATTTTTCTTATTTTGAATTTAAAGTTACTTACATTGAACAAATAACGTAGCAGATGTAACTGCCTCTCCTAAATCATTTACAGCTCTACAAGTATATGTTCCTGAATCTTCAGGGTTGACGTATTTCATATTAAGTGCAACATATCCAAAATCATGCATAGTTGTCAGACGATTAGCTGTTAAAGAAATTGATTAGTGCTCGTTTAAATTAAAATAAAATAACGGTTCTCACAAGCTTGTATTGGCACTCCATTTCTAAACCATTCAACTTTCAATCTTGAATCACCTACTGGTATTAAACGAGCTTCAAAATGACCTGCCTGATTTTCAGCTACACGTAAATCTTTAATTGGCATAGTAAACATAGGCGCTTGGTTTACTACTTCTTCTTGGACCGCTTTCCTTTGGTAACGAGAAGAATCCTCAAGTTCTACCAATCGTTCTAAAGCACCTTCATGAACTGAATCTAAATAAATCGATTTTTTAGAGTCCACAACGCACACTGCTGAAGTAACAGCTTCTCCTAAGGCATTTGTTGCTCTGCAAGTGTATGTGCCAGAATCTTCTGGATATGTATAAAGTATGTCGAGAGCAACAAATCCAAAACTGTTTGTCTCTGTAAATCTCGAACCAGACTTTAACGCTTGATTATTATGGAACCATTCCACTTTCATTGTTGAATCTGAGACTGGAATTAAACGGCATTCAAAATGTGCTCGTTGGCCCTCCTTAATGTGTATATTTTTTAAAGATGTAGTGAAAATTGGGGCCTGTGTGGTGGTTTCTTCAACATCTTCTCTTCTCTGGTACCTGCTACGATCTTCAAGATGCTGTATTTGTTGTAAACCTTGTTCGTTCTGAGTGCTAGTTATGATTTGGCCGCTTTGTCTGCAGCGAAGTACACAAGTAGTTTCATCAACTCCAATCAAATTAGTGGCACGACATGTGTAAGTGCCAGAATCTTCGGCAATCAAATCGATGATATCGAGTGCGACATACCCAAAGTCATGTATAGGTCTAAATCGGTGACCAACTGTGATTGGTCTACCATTTTTATACCATTCAATTTTCAGATTTGGGTCAGTAACTGGTTCTACTTTACATTCAAAGTGAGCGTGCTTTCCTTCAGTCATGTTTTCCAGGTTTTTAGGACGTGTTACAAATTTCGGTTTAGTGGTTACTTGTTCATCAACAAATTCAGTTCTCTTGTAACGAGAGGCATCCTCCAAATACTGAATCTTCTCTAGACCAGCTGGATGTTGGGTTTCAAACAATAAATCTTTCTTGGCAATTACTTTGACTGAGCAAGATGTTACTGCTTCTCCAAGTTGATTTCTTGCCTGACAAGTATACACTCCAGAATCGACAGGATACACACTTAATAAGTCCAATGCAACGTAATCAAATTCATATGCTGGCCTAAATCTGTGACCAGTTTTAACTGGAACTCCGTTAACAAACCAATCAACTTTCATTGTTGGATCACCAACGGGTTGCAATCTGCATTCCATATGAACGTTTGTCCCTTCGACGGTTTCAATATTATGAAGTGATCTTGTAAATTGAGGTGCTTGCAATACAGTAACGTCTTCTGTTACATGTTTACGGTAACGTGAGGAATCCTCTAACATTTGAATTTGTTCAAGAGATTGTTCGTGTTGGGTGTCTGTTATAATATCAGAACGGCCAATCACTCTAACACATGCTGAAGTGTGTGCTGATCCCAAATGATTTACAGCACGTACTGTGTATTCGCCTGAATCTGCTGCAGTAGCGTGAATGATATCTAAAGCAACAAAACCGAAATCATTATAGGTCCTAAATCTTGAGCCAATTGTTATTGGTTTTCCATTCCAGAACCATTCTACTCTCATAGTGGGATCTCCCATCGGTTCTAATCTACACTCTAAATGAACATTTCTGCCTTCAGAGACAGGTTGCGGATCAGACAAAGGCACAACAAAGATAGGTTTCGATTTGGATATTTCTTCAATATGATATTGTGGTTCTATGAATTTCGATTCTTCTAATCTTTGGGTTTTGTCATATGCATTACGATGCATGCTTCTTGTATCAATGCCAGAACGAGCTGCAAAAATAATAATATTATTTTAGTTGTACTCTCAAGTAAACATGTTATAACTTACTTTCAACTACCATACTAGTTGATAATTGAGCTTCACCCAATGCATTTCTGGCTACAACTGTATAAGTACCAGAATCTTCTTCACGAACACTTAGGATATCGAGGGCAACATAGCCAAAATCATAATAGGTTTGAATCCTATTGGCACTTTGAATGGGTTTACCATTGAAATACCATTCGATTTTTAAAGTTGTGTCACTCTGAGGCTCTACACGGGCTTCAAAGTGTGCTCTTTGACCTTCCACAATCTTATTTGTTCCTTTCAATGGACCTAAAAATCGTGGTTTTTGAGTAACAATAACTTCTTCTTTAGAAGTGCGTTGATAACGGCTTGAATCTTCAAGATATTGTATTTTTTCTAATCCACCTGGATGTTGCGAATCAAAACTAATATCCTTTTTACTAACAACACTTAATTGAGCAGTTGTAGTTGCTTGACCAATTGCATTATAGGCACGGCAAGTGTAATTTCCTACATCATGTATTGTCACATCTTTTATAGTAAGTGCAACGTAACCAAAGTTGAAAAAGGTAGTAATCCTAGAACTAGCTTCTAATGGTCTTCCATCTTTCAACCATTCAACTTTTAAAGTTGAATCCCCAACTGGTTCCAATCTAGCTTCGAAATGAGCAAATCCTCCTTCTCTAATTCCAACTTGATCCTTAATAGGAGTTTTAAATTCTGGGGCTTGGGAACTTTCTGGCACTTCTAAAACATATTTTGATTGCTGCTGTTGTTGCCATGCCTCCAGTTCTTCAACTTTTTCGATATATTTTTGTTGTTCTGGTATTCCCAGATCACCAGTAACTGTGGATCTTGCGCAAATTTGAATTGTGGCAGTACTGATAGCTTCACCCAAATGGTTAACAGCTCGTACAGTGTAAGAACCTGCATCTTCGGCCCGTAGGTGCATTATATTGAGAGAGACGTAGCCAAAGTTGAAGATTGTTGTGATTCTTGAACTAGCTGTAATAGGTCGGCCATCTTTGTACCACTCCACTTTCATTGTAGGATCACTGACTGGGGTGAGTTGGGCTTCAAAATGAGCATTTCTCCCTTCTTGCAGTTCTCCTAAATCTTGGAGTGGACGGATGAAGTGGGGTTTCTGATTTGTTTTCTCTTCAAAGCTATCAGTTCTTTGATATCTCGAATAATCTTCCAATTGTTGAATGTATTGAAGACTGTCGGGATGCTGACTAGTTTGTTCGATGGAAGCTCTTGGATTCACACTTAAAAGTGCGCGAGATTCCACACAACCTGTGGCACTAGTGACTCGGCAAGTGTATTCTCCGCTATCATTTAAAATTAAACTGATAAGATCCAATGCGATAAAGCCAAAACGGAAAATTGAGGTAGCTCTTGAACCTAAACATTAAAATAGCGTTAATATATTGAAGACAATAACTAAGAAAATATTCTACGTACTTGCTGCCAACGGTCTTCCATTTAAAAACCATTCTACACGCATCGTTGGGTCACCAACAGGTTCAATTCGGGCTTCAAAGTGAACCTTACCTCCTTCATATTGAACAGCATCTCTAAGAGGTATAATAAATTGTGGTGGAGGATATACTTGATCCTCTTCTCCACTAGGTGCATGAGGTCTAGCTCGTTCAACATGACGAAGATAAATCACTTCTGGGCCGGGTTCGGGTCTGTATATTAACAATCATATTATTAACTAATTATTGCCAATATTGTCAATACTTACTCAGGTTCGATAATTTTCGTGGGTCGGGGTAAATGAAGACGTCTTGGTTCAGATGTTGGTCCTTGTGGAGTTTCCACAAACAATCGAGCACGTGTTGCAGTGGAGCCAGCTACGTTTTGCGCTGTGCATTGATACCATGCAGCATCTGACACCTTGGCTCGTGAAATATCTAACGTAGAGACTCCACCGTCAACAGTAATTCGAAGATCGGGACTATTTACAAGTGGTACTCCGTCCTTCTGCCAAGTGATTCGTGGTATAGGGGTACCGACAGCTCTAGCATGTAACACTACCGGTTCTCCTTCTTTTACATTAACTGTTGTAAATCTCTCAACAAATTTCGGGGCAACTACTTGTTCTTTTTCAATAACATTCAAATTGCACTGGAAGGAGGTTTCTCCAGTTTTATTTCTGGCTACACATGTAACCACACCAGAGTCATTCCTATTAACATTTGTGATCATAAGTGCATGATTACCAGATTCATTGACCAATATTTTATGAGTATGATCATCTGTAACTTGACGACCATTGATGTACCATGTAACTTCCGGATATGGACGACCAGTAATGCGACAATCAAATCTAGTCATTTTTCCTTCTGTAACATCTCTGTCACCACATACGCGAACAAAATTAGGTGCTAAGGTTTTTCCGGTATCGGTTTGTTCAATTTCAGTTTGTTGCGATCTAAACGAAGATTCATGAATTAAACCTTCTTGGGTAGTAACTGGTTCAATGGCCAAATAAGCTGAGGATACAACACATCCTTGGGGATTTTCTGCAAGAAGCGTGTAATGACCAGAATCATTGGCTTGAGCTTGTTTAACACGCAATGAAGCTTGATTGTTCGTAAATGTCGTCTCATATTTTTGTGATTCAGTAATTCTCTGGCCATTTTTAAACCAGGAAATTCGTGGCCTAGGATTCGAAGACAATTTAGCTGAGAATACAGCATCGGAGCCTTCCAGCAATTTAGAATTGCGAGGCTTTTGAGAGATTTGTGGTGGAGCTGCAGGCCCCAAAGACCTTTCAACTGTAGTCGAAATTTGTGAATCTTTTTCATGGACAGTTCTTCTAGTAATTGATTCTCTAAATGATACTTCCCGTAATAATCTATATTCGAACATGTCAATTTTAAAATCTTCATGTATTGTAGTACCATTTGTGTACGAAGTCGTTTGTTCTATTTGGGAATAACCATGTCGTTGAACTTGAGGCATTTGCATACCTTCAGGTGAAATAAAAACTGAACAAATTGCCGCTCCATATTGATTTTTTGCGGAGCAGACGTATTCTCCTTCATCTCCAGGTCCAATCTGGTTGATTTGGAGTATTATATCGCCAGTCGTCTCGTTATAGGATAATCGATATTTATTAGAACTCAACAGAGCAGCGCCATTTCGGGTCCAAGTAACAGTTGGTTGTGGTTTTCCCACAACTCTTCCTTCGAAGGAAGCTACTCCACCCTGTGCAAAACGTGCATTGCTAAACACTTTCTCGAAAACAGGGGGTTGAGCATTTGGCCCGAAGCCAGATATTTGTTGATAACCTTGCTGAATATGTTGACCTCCTTGCACTAGATTAAAAAAATAATTAAGATTATAATAAGTACGTTAAATCATATTGTTGTGCAAGAATTAATACAACCCCATTCAATTATCTTAGATGCAAGTAATCTTAAGTGTTAAATTAAATATAAGCGTCGATATTAGCAAATAAAAGTCAACTAACTAAATTGTATGTAAAATGTTATATAGTTTTGGGTTATAAGTAAAAGTCTGTTCAGTTTTCATGCGATTTATTGAATATGTTAGAATCATATTTACAAAAATACATTTTACAAATAAATATAGAGAAGTATGTTCTTGAAATTATTTATTATGAGAAATAATGTAATTGTAGGTGACTAAAACTACCTACATGTGGCATTTTTTAGATGACAGAATGAAAGTAATTCTGGACCGGGCAATATCTATTTTAAATGTTGGATCACATTTCAGGCGTCCATTTTAGGAGCAACTATTTTTACTACGCCTCTCAGAGAGTTAACATTCTCGTGGTAACACAAGTAATTTAAAAATAATAACGCATGCTTTGATTGAATTTATTTGTAATTTTATACGATTCACACTCAAAAACAATATCGGATAAATATTTGTTTTATATATAGTGCATATTTCAAATAAGAAAATTCTCCATAAGATTATGCGCGTTTTGCTCAATTTCATCTAACAATATGTATTTAATTCTGGCAAAAACAATTTTTGATTGAACCGAATTTTCCGCATATTGTTTTAAATGCTTTAGTATCTATTTTCTACAACTTAAACAGTTGAGACTGTTCCAATAGTTAAAGGAAACGGTAAACAAGTACTTTGAGTACTTATTTTCGATTTGGCACTTTCTATGATCGTATTTTTTAAATCTATCAACTCATAGCTAAATTTTAAAGAGTTCCGGGTTTATAACATTGACTTAGGTTAATATAAAACACATCGATATCATTCATATTCAATGTATATCTATTTTAAACACATGGCTACTTGCATAATAATATTTTATAATCGAAATAATATTCCAATTAATGCATATCCAATCTCGCCTTTAGACCAGATTTTTTTATTACGGTATTCCTTCTACCATTACACATTGTAAGTAATATAAGAATTAACTGTTTGTATGAAGCAAACTAAGAATTGTTAGAATAATCTTAATTAGTTCACAGTGAATTATGTGGTAGTAAGTGGAGTATACAAAAATACGTCATTCTCTTCGCTTCAGTTCCTGTACAACGTTCATATCAAATATGTATATATGTATATCCAAAGTGCGTTATTTTGTCTGTTTCTCTTATAATAATCACAACAAAAGACTATTTTAGACGGTAAATTCCATTCTTATGTATTTCTGTTTTCGATTTTTCAAAAAAACATTGAATACATTTTTGCGCTGTTCTTGCCAAATCGTCTTCACTTTATCCACAAACAGAAATTTGCCAAATATTTTCCATCTGCCCACACATCATTTAACTCATATATGTTTGTACATTCACAAGTTCCTAATATAAATGGGTTGCCAATTTGAGTTTTAGTAACAATTTTGATTTTAAACTCTTACATATTGAATTCGTAGGAAGTCCAGAATTAATTTCATTTATTTCGTACTCGCATCATATTATTCATTCTAAACTTAGATTAACTGTGTTGAAATCATACGATATAATTTATATTTTACATTTAAATGGTTTTGGTGCTACTTCTTTATATTTAGACATGATTCAATGAATTTTGTTCTTTTGGGTGTTGCCAAAATGATGATTTAAAAAAACTGCCTTCGTCAAATGCATACGCATATCAAATACATTTCCTTTAATTTAGAGCAATAAAAAGATTTTTTATGAAAATTGATTACTTAAAGCTTACAGCAATTGATGATAACTTTCGAAATAAAATAAAAAGTAACTCTGACCTGTCGAATGACCAGTGACTTGACGAGTTACATGTTGCTCAGTCCTGCTCACCCTCTGCTGAGTAACCTGCTGAGTTTGTTGAGTTTGCTGATATTGCTGTTGACTCTGTTGAGTCTGTGAAATTTGTTGCTGTTGTCGATTCATGATTTAATCACAAAAATTTCACGAAAAAAAAGCACAAAGCACACAAAAATCACAAATCACGTTTATTTTAAATATTGTTCAATAAAATCTATCAATAAAAGAAAAAATAAATAATAGTTTCTTTGGCGATTTCGTCGATATGCCTTCCACGGCTTCAATTAGCAGAAGTTCAAGTCATCCCCGATATCTTACCAAGACGTCGGTCGTTTGCAAATTGTGAGTGAAGAATAGAGTGTTAGCTTCGGGATCTCCCACTGTGGATACCCCAAGCTTCAGTCGCTGGTGGGGTCTCAGAAATAAGTTTATAGTCTACGCTTTTGGGCTATTTTAAGATACCCGTGATTGCATACTTGATACGCGATACGTTCGAATCATAGTTTGGCGTTAACGATGTGTCATAATCATAATACTGCATGGACGGTTTTATGAGCGAAAATGGTTTATTCGAATTATTGTTTGTACCTACTTTGGTGTTTCTTATTTGAGAATATCCACTTTACGTATACGTATCTAATGTCGGTATATTGTCGATAAAAAATTGAAACTGTCCCTAATAACGTGATTACGATAGTTAGTACCGACTTACATCTATAAAGTTCTATAAAACATTTTGATGTTTTGTTTACTACGATAATTACATGATTAATATACAAATATATACAGGTATATAAAGTTTATTAGTAAGATACAAATTACATACGTATTTAATATTGTAGATAATTTTAGTAAATTTAGTTAACATTAAACAAATCTATTTACCACAGATTAGCTATATGTAATTGTTTGCTATTTACATAATTTATTATCTAATAATCGGTGAGAAACTATTACTCAACTTACCCAAAGAATGCATCTTATCTAAATTTTCTGGAGACAAGGGCCGGTTGTAAAGTTGAATTTCAGGTGAAAGGCTTCTTCTATCAATATTTAATTGGCGATACGTCCCATACATATGGGAAGGAACTCCTATGAAAATGGATCTTTTTTAAAATTTAATTTCAATTGAATTTTTGTTATTAATAGAATTGTATGCATATACAAACACATATGTACGTAAGTGATTTATAATCTATGTATATGAATTTTATTTATAGTTTCTTATAAGTACGAATTTAAAAAATGTGTAAACTCATAAAGTTGCCAAAAGTATCATCATTTTAAGTACGAAAACAAACAACATTTACACAGGTATTTTTAGAAAAATTCAGATTACTGGAGGAACAAATATTATTATTTTGAGTTTTTTGACGCTAATCATAAATATTGAGAAAATGACAGTTATTTAAAAAATTATCAAAAAGCTACTATATTAAGTTAGGGACCCTCATTTTGAAAGTAATATTAGTTAGGTATTGATATAATGAGTTTCCTTCAATATGCAAAGATGCTAATAGAAATTCCATTACCAACAAATATACATTTTATTAATAATATATTATCTAGCCCAGCCCAAACACTCTTCTTTTAAAAAAAATTGTTATAATCTACACAATCAGAATTTTATTATTTCTAACATGTGTAGGCTGCAAATGCATGGATTTTTTACATACCAAATCTATAATTAGATCCAATTAATCCAAGTTATTTTTAGAACTTACCCATAAACCGACTAAATAAATTAAGGTGCATTAAAGGAGAAATGAAGCTAAGTAGAAAAGAAGATTGTAGTAAAAGATTTAATTATCAATTTAACAAACACAATAAGTTAATGATTATAATATATATAATAACAATTATTAATTTAACGAAATATATATAGTCGCAGTACACATACTTAAAATAGTAATCGAATACAAACTCTGGTAATATCGAAATCATAAACATACTTTAACAAATGAAATTTTACATAGATAAAAAACCACACAACAATTAAACTTAATTCTCGTTTCAAATCGAAATTAAAAGTTAGAAAAAAAACAAATATAACCCTCTACTTCACACCGCAGTGAACGCTTTAATTTCGTTTATATTAAAGTAAAAATTTAAAGATGTTAGGAACCTCCACCATCTGTTTTATTGTATGTAAAGAGATCGACGCTCACCTGGTACTTCAAGACTAGCGGCAGTGGTAGTTGTACCTACTGTATTAGAGGCAGTGCAAGAATAGGTCCCAGCATCCTCTGTAATAGAAACATTTAGTCAAACAATCCATTTCCCTAGAAAAATAGTATTGTATACCAGGGTATGCCTGGGAAATAGTTAATCTGCAAACTCCATTTCTGTAGTGGATTTGGTAGTCGTGCGAATTTTCTATAATGCGACCATTCTTTGACCAAAGAATATTTGGCGGCGGTTCAGATTGGACAATGCACTCAAATTTTGCAGCTTGCCCGTTTACCACGGCAATATCACGTAAAGGCTTAACAAAAAACATAAAATAATATTTTTTAGGCATGTTCAATTACCGAGTGTTCCTTTATATTACCGTAATGAACATTGGCGCTCGAGCCTGCCCTGGTGGTAGTTTGGCATATGTACTACCTGGAGTACTAGGGCAACTGGGTGGAGTTTCAGCCCCTCTACAACCTTAAATAACAAATAGTCTGTAAGCATTGGCATAACACCTCATTTTATACAAAACAGATTTTTAATAGTTGCACACAAAAAAGGTTATTTGCATAAACGAAAACTACGAAAATTTTCAAACACAATCGGCACACAACAAGTACCTGCGATAGAATTATTAAAAGCTGGAGACGTGCTAGGTAAACTAGGCGACAGAGATACAGGACTACATGAAGACTGATCCCATCTCGAACCTTGTGTATAGTTTCGCTTTTTTGCTTCTGTTTCGTATTCAGACATTTCACTTTCGGACGTCGGTTCCCATTTAACTGCTTTTGAAGTGAATTTTTTTGGTTTAAATTGGGGGGTTGGAGCATTGTTAAATTGCTCATGAGATTTTGTAGTTTCATGATAAACAGGCATATCAATATCTTTTGTTCGTTTTGGTGGTTCAATAATAGTTTTCCTAGGGAGAGGAATTTCCCCTTTTTTACTTTCTCCGGGAAGAATTATGCCGAACTCATAACCAAAGTCATATTTAAAGTAAATTAAACCTGTATCGGGGTCAACATGTTTCGTTCCTAAAGACGTAAATAGTTTCATATATTTTTAACCATGAGATTTAATTGTAATAAATAATAAAATAATTCTTACCGTACTGTGCCGCTCGAGATTCTTCCCTATAAACTTGCGTGTCACCATCAGCTGCCGTTTTAAGTATTGGTTTTTGGGCTGATTCCTTATTATTGACATCGTTCATAATATCTCTTACAAATTTTTGAGTCTTTGACTTGAAGGCATTGGTCATACTGTCCATATGCTGAGAAGCGATTTGGGAAGCTGCTGTCTTGGTTAAATGCTTGTCTGTTATATAACCATACTCCGGAGGTGATCCAGGTTGTAAATGAACATCTCGTCTAATTGGTGGCTCGTATGAATGACTTCTTTTGGCAATTTGACTAGATTTGTTTTCGGTAAAATGTTTTTGAATTGACTGATGATCTACGGTTGATATTTGCTGTGAAGGTACGTACGGATGTTTATCAAATTCCATTGGACTTAAAATACGCTCGACAGGCGCAGGAACACTTGAAGATCTTGAAGCGGCGGGAGCTCTTACTTTTCGGTAATGTAAATCTTGGTGATCTCCTCGCGGTGTCCATTTTGGCTTAATCCGTGCACCTTCTACTTCACTTTCGTAATCACTTTCTCTAAATTCCCCAGGAATAAATTTACTGGGAGTTGGAGGAGGTGGAAGACTTCCTGCTCTCGGCCTTTCTGCCTGTGGTTTGAATGGAAACGGTTCCAATCTTTCAGACTGTATTTTAGTACTTTGATCGCCAAACTTGATAACCTTTGTAGTTTGTTGAAGACTCACGGTTCTCTTACAGTGTTCCGAAGATTCATCAAAGTGCATTATATTCGATGTTTCAGTTTGAACTGCATTGTGATATGGAGCGCTTGTTGTAGAGCGATAATATTGGGTTCTTTGCGGTCCTGGAGCAAAGGCAATTTCTGGAGGCGAGCCCGGTTGAATAAAAACCTGTTTCTGTTTACTAACAGCAGGTGTAGCTATAATAATATCTGTAACTGGTAATGGTGCGACAGTAATTGGTTTTGGCTTAAACACCACCGGCTTAACCGGTCGCACTTCCGTTTTAATTTTATCTATAGGTTCAAACTTGGGCCTTGGGGAAGCTTCTATTTTTGGAGGGATCTCAAATTGTGTAGGAGGTGTTGGAATCACTGCAGGTGGTTGTTGTTGAATAGTTGGAGTTAATACGGGACGTACAGGTTTGTAACTTGGTTCACTATCAGATTTCCAAATTGGACGAATTTTTCCTTCGTAATCACTTTCATAATCGCTCTCTCTAAATTCCGCTTTAACAAATTTAGATGGACTGGGAGGTGGAGGTTCTTTTTGTTTCTTTGGCTTAGGAGGCTCAGGTTTATATGGAAATGATTCCAATTTAACATGTTTTTCTTCTTTTTCAATACCTTGTTCTGTTGTTACACTTTTGATTATCGGTGTAGAGATTAATTCCTGAAATTAAGAATAATTCTTTAGAAATTTGTTTTTACTGTATTTTTGTGTTAATATATGTGCACTCAAATTATCCATAAATTATGAGACTATAAAAATAACAAATATTCATGCAGAAAATTCAGATTTTTTGTTGGGTCTACACTTTTTAATTGTACTACAAACATATGAAAAAATTATATGACGGATTTAAAGTGTTAAGAATAGTTAGGTATATTCTATAAGCCGGGCACATTTAAGCGAACCTTTTTCGATGAAGTTACAGATGATGTTTGAACTTTTTCAGGAACATGAGTTATTCGGGGTTTTTGAATAAAATTTTGAGAATTTTCAACTAAAGTTTCACTTGATTGGGAGTATTGTTTGTATTCTTTAACTTCTCTTTTTTGAAATTCAGTTTTAGTGAAGTGGGTTTGCTTTGAAAACGCTTCCTCTGTATCAGCCATATATCCATCTACTGACGATTTATGTTTTTCGGGTTGTATAATTAATGGAGGTGAACCAGGTTTCAGTTTTGGAGGTGATGGTATTTTACGACTTTCATGTGATCTAGAAATATGTTTGGTATACTTCTTAACTTCTTTTTTAAGTTCGTAATCCTCAAAATTAATGGTTGGTCTTGGCGGGCCTTGAAAATGTGGGGGTTGATCGAATTGAGAAGGAGCCAAAGGTTCATTATCAGTAGATCGAGAACGTTTTGTAGGTGTTACTTTTGGTGCTCGTACTTTTCTATAAGATGGCTCTTCAGTATCACTAGTAGATGGTCTCCATTTCGGTTGAATTTTCATACTCTCCACATCGCTTTCATAATCACTGTCAACGAATCTACCTTTAATGAATTTCGAAGGCGTTGGAGGTGGCCCTAATCTGGCAGGTTTTGGTTTTACAGGTTCAGGTGCAAACGGAAATGGTTCCAATTCAGGAAACTTTTCGAATGGTTCGGTTTTTATTTCAATCGGTTTAAATGGTTTAGCAGGTAATGGAGGCGCAGGCAATATTTCTTTCTTTGGTGGAAGTGGAGGAGGTACAGTTTTTTCTTTGAGTATTGGGACTGGTTTTACTACGGGTTGAGGTACCTGAACCTGCTGTTTTAACAAATTTTCTTCTATTGTTTTCTCAAAAGTTCTTCGTATTTCCTGTACAGGAGGTTCAGCATAACCAATTGTTGGTGGTGGTCCTGGTTCAAGATGCACTTCAGGTGTAATATCTGGCACTGGTATAGTTCTAAGAGGTGCTGGTTCTGGTGCCCATGATTTTTTTAATTCAGACGTTGCTCTTTCTTCCATAAACTTCTCTTCGTGTTTCTTCCCAGGAAAAGATTCATAGTGTTCTACTATTGTAAATGATGACTTCACAACTGGTTCGTGAGCAATTGAACTATGTGATACTTCAGCAACATAATGTGGAACATTTAGAGGTTCAGTTATAACTGAAGTTTCTTTATAAGTATCTAATTTGATTTCCGGAACCCATTTCTTTTCTAAAGTAGTCTGAGTTGACCATGATGGTTGGATCTTTAATTCTTCCGGTTCATTTGGAGGCCACACTTTTTGAATATTGCTTTCCAGAGATTTGTGTGCCCATGTTTTCTCCATTTGTAGTGCCTGAGGAGATGGCTCTATGAGACCTGATTGAGCAGATACAGGTCTAACAGGAATTTGACGTTCGAAAGTTGAATATGACGCAGCCACAGAAGACGGCCTTTCAAATTTATGTGAGCTTTCAACATGTTGTTTCTGGCTTGATGATTGATATGATTTTTCGATAGTTTTTGAACTTGTTTCTTTAAATTCAGTGAAACTGTGTTGAACTGGTGGGGAAAATAATTTTACTCCTCCGGAAGGAATCTCAAGAGGAGATAATTCCTTTTGAGACATTAATATTCTGGCCTTTTCTTGAAAATCATCTTTGACAATAACAGATGGTTTAGGAATAAAACCGAATTCTGGTGGGGATTCTGGTTTCAATTCAATTTCTTCATTTTTAATTGGAATTCTGTATTCAGCTTTAGGTTCAGAGCTGCTAACTTCAAACTTTTTATAAACATCTGACTTTATAGGTTCGGGTACAGTAATTTCTTTCGTTGGAACCGTATCTCCTTCCTTAATTTTTTTTATAAAATATTGAAGAGATGATTGCTTAGATATTGAGTCTGTTTGAATTCCGGTTTCTTCAACACTTATTTTTTTTTCTTCACTAATATCAGGTTGACATATTTCATAGTCTGTTTGTTTCTCTAATACGGTCTGTTCTTGTTTAAATGGTTTTGGGAAAGGAATCTCAGGGGCCGTATGTTCTAATTTAAAGGATTTATATTCTTGTGATATTTTTTGTTCTGAGATAGCAGAGAATTCAGATTTTGATGAGACATACTGGTTAGACAGTGATGAATCTATTTTAGGTAAAATGGGTGTTTCAATGGGTATGGTTTTTTGTGACGTTATTGAAGAAGACACCGTATCTGCACCTGAAGTCTAATTTGAATGAAAGAAAGAATTTTTATAGAACTGCACCACATCCAGAAGAGATTAAAGGTTTAAATAAAATAAGAAACTTACCAAGGTTTCGTGCTTTTTAACGTCTTCAAATACTACAGTCTTCACAACTTCCAACATCGTGTCTGGAGTTGGTTCAAAAACAGCAATATCAGCTATACTTTGTGCTTCCCCTCCGCTATTTACAGCTCTTACCATAAATCTTCCCGAATGTTTTAAATCGGCTAATAAAATAATAATACATACATATTTATATAAAAATTAGCTAGTGCGGAGTATTCAACATACCTTTCTCTATTATTAAAGTGTGAGATTGTCCCGCGGTTGTAATTCTATATTCACCCTTCATACAGTCCTCAACTGGTTGCCCATCCCTATACCACGAGACAGTAGGTTCAGGAGTTCCAGTTACTTCTACTTCCATAATTATGCGATCGCCTTTTTTAATAATTTGAGCTTGTAAACGGCGGCCAAATACAGGAGGGAAAATGGTTTCTAAAATTAGTATTCATAAAAATACGTTAAAATATTTTTTTAAGATATAATTAATTACTTCTAACGACTAAATCCGCTGTACTAACTGCTGTCCCAGCTTCATTTTCCGCAGTGCAGGTATAACGACCAGCATCGGAAGTATTAACGTCCTTTAATTCAAGTGAAGCTCGATTTAGTGACCACGTAATTTTCACTTTTTCACTGTTACTTATTTCTTGTCCATTTTTCAGCCACTTCACTTTTGGTGTAGGTTGACCGTCTAGTATACCCTCTAATATGACATCAACATTTTGATCTACTATTTTTCCAATCACAGGTGTAACAAACTTTGGAGGCCTTAATTTAATTTGTGGCTTAATTATTTCAACAACCTTTTGTTCACTTTTGTCACTTTCAACGCCAGAAGAAAATGTAACTGAAGATTTTTCATGGATCACAGGAGCTTGATTACCCACTTGATGATATTCCTCAATCTTTTGTGATTCCTTTATTTCAGGCGTTTGTTGATTGATTTGTTTGTAAGTTTGTTCTTTATTCGAAGAATAACTGTGCACTTCAACATGAGGTTCCACCGATTCAGGTCCTGAAGTAAAGACTTTTGATGATTTGGATGTAGATGATTCTGTTCGGATTTCTCTATTTACAAAGTACGAGGATTCCACTTGTTGACTAAGACTAGTTTGTAATGCTTGATCTGGTAATGTTATTGCCGCTACTGACTGTACTGACAAATTTGCCGCACAACTCGCTTGTCCCATTTCATTCTCCGCTACACATGTAATTGTGCCTGAATGCTCAGGCTTTAAAATGGGAATGGACAAGACTTGCCAATCACCTGATGTAGAAACTAAGAATTGTTTTCCTGTGATAGCTTCTCCATTAAAAAGCCACTTAACTTTAGGTGTAGGTTTTCCAACTACAATGCATTCGAATTTCGTAGGCGTGTTTTCGAAAGCGATTTTATCGGTTAAGATTTGTTTAAACACAGGTGCCGATTTACTTTCTTGGTGTTTAATTATTTCAGGTGCTTTAAACGACTTTACGATCAATTGTGCGAAGCATTTAGCTTCACCTATTAAGTTCGTAGCTTTTACTGTGTAAACCCCTTTATCTTCGGGTCGTACGCTTTGAATGACTAGCTTAATATTTCCCTCGTTATCATAAGACATTTGGAAATGTTCTTGATCTGTAATAGGATAATTATTTAATAACCATTTGATTTCTGGTCTTGGTTCACCAATAACGTTTGCTTCAAAATTAACATTGTCTCCTTCAGATATTAAGACATCAGTTAGTAATTTTGTGAATTTTGGAGCAGAACCAGTTAACTCTTGTTTCGTTTCATCGAATTTCGCTTTGTCAGTTACTTCTTCAACAGATACAACAGATAATGTGCATTTACTTGAAGCTTCTCCAGCAGAATTTAAAGCAACAACTTTATATTCCCCTGCATCTTCCTGCAATGCATCTTGTATTACTAAAGAACATCGATCTCCTTGGAAAAGTAATTGAAAATCAGGAGATTCTTTAACGGGTTTGCCATTGTGATACCAAATTACTTCTGGCTCAGGTTGCCCAACAATTACACAATCTAATCTAACTCTGTTGCCTTCGTTCACAGTGACATTGGTTAATGGAAGTTGGATTGAGGGCTTAACAGGTTCCATGTCACTTGCCATCTCTGAATCAGATGTTTCAGTGGGTAATCGGCCTTTTACTGACACGCTACAGGTACTTGTTGATTCTCCTGCAATATTTTTGGCATTCACCACATATGTTCCTGCATCTTTCGGAAACGCTTCGTAGATTATTAAAGTTGCTTTGTTTGCTTCGAATTGCAACTGCAATAGAATATCATAATCTGAACTTCCAAATAAAAACTTATTTAAAATGACTATTGGTTTAAGTATAAAAATCTGTTTTAAAAAGAATTTACAATTTATTTGATTCTTTTATAAATCTGATTCCAAGTTATAAATTTTGTTTATAAAAATGTTTCAGCGAAAGTTAAATTCATTACACATATAAACACATTTTAATCTGATGATTATGTGCATTTAAAAATCGTAACAGAAATATTTGGGACCAAAGCCAATATTTAACAGTAAATATAGAAGCAATTGGATTGCACATAGAAATGAAGAAGAAAAAAAGTTTTTTATACTTGTAAATGGTTTTAAAAACTGTTGTGCAATAATTTACAGTAATATGATATTAAAATATATACTAATAAGAGTTTTAAACTGATAAAAAATTCAGGAACTTACCTTTGTTTCGCGTGTTTCTTTCACTGGTTTACCGTTGTGTGACCAGGTTAAAATTGGAAGTGGCAATCCAGAAACCTCACATTCTAATTTTATTTTCTGTCCTGCCCGTGCCATCACATTTGATAAAGGTAATATGAAAGTAGGTGGTTCAGTGGGCTCTAATGCTGAAATATTATTTATAATTAAATTAATCATAGCAATTTGATATTGAAACTTACGTGTTACTATTAGATTAGCAGTACTTTGAATTGTACCTAATTCATTATTTGCTTTACATGTGTATTCCGCTTTATCACTCAAATGCAATTTTTCAAATTTCAATAGTGCCTCGCCATTGTTATAAGTTATTATATAGTTTGGTGAGTTGTCTATACATTCTTGATTTTTAAACCATTGTACGGTGGGCAAAGGATTACCTTCCACCCTACATTCAAGCGTGAATGAGTTACCTTCCCTGACAACTGCTGGTTCTAATAATTTTGAGAATGAGGGTGGTATTAATTGTTCCTCGGGCTCGGTTTCTTTTACAGATAACATTGCGCTTGTTTCCGCAATTCCACCCTCATTCGTAGCTTTGCATGTAAAATGAGCTGAATCTTCTGCGAAAGTTTCTTCTATTGTTAGTGTACACAAACCATTTTCGTAAGTTGTGTGATAATCTAAATTATTTTGAATAGATACACCTGCTTTAAACCAACATATTTCCGGCTGTGGATTGCCTGTAACAGTACACATAAAAGTAAACTTGGAACCTTCTTGAATAATCGCATCTGATAATGGTGTTATAAAGACTGGCGGTTCAATAATTGTCCCCATTGACGGTTGCATTTTGTGATGTTCTACATGAGTTATTTCTGATATTTGAATAGTTTCTTGTTTAATTCTTAATTCTTCTGCCTTTCTTTTTTCATCGGCCAATCGCAATTCTTCTAATCTTCGAACTTCTTCAAGTCGTGCCGCTTCCTCTGCTTTTCTAGCTTCTTCAGCAATTCTCCTTTCTTCTGCTTTTCTTGCCTCTTCGGCTAGTCTTTGTTGTTCTAACCTTTTAAATTCTTCAGCTAATCTACGTTCTTCTGCTTTTCTTGCCTCTTCAGCTAATCTACGTTCTTCTGCTTTTCTTGCCTCCTCGGCTAATCTTTGTTGTTCTACTCTTCTAGCCTCTTCAGCTAATCTACGTTCTTCTGCTTTTCTTGCGTCTTCGGCTAATCTTTGTTGTTCTGCCACCCTAGCCTCTTCAGCTAGTCTTTGTTGTTCTGCCTTCCTAGCCTCCTCAGCTAGTCTTAGTTCTTCTGCCCTTCTAGTTTCCTCAACTAGTCTTTGTTGTTCTGCCTTCCTAGCCTCCTCAGCTAGTCTTTGTTCTTCTGCTTTTCTGGCCTCCTCAAGTTTTCTACGTTCTTCAGCAGCTTTCTCTTCTGCAATCCTCCTAGCTTCTCTTTCCAACCTCTCTTGTTCAGCTTTTCTTGCTCTTTCAGCAGCTATACGCTCCTCTTCTTCCCTTCTCTTTTGTTCCATAATTAAGTTATTGCTTAAAATGTTCAGAGAATTTTGAATAGCCGAAAATGAATTCAGCATTTCCTGATTTTCGATAACAACAGGTTCATGACTCAATCTATCTGCTCCATATAATTGCATGGACAGTTCAGTAATTTTTTGTATTCTATAATTTTGTTTATCCTCTCCTGGTCTTAAGAATGTTGCAATTTCGTTTAACAATATTTGCGCCTCTTCTGGGCGTGTAATTAATTCAGATCGTTGAGCAATAGATTTCAAAAGTCTACTTCCTTCAGTAAACCATTGATTAGCCTACAATAAGATTATTAATGCATTTTTTCTATAAAAACTTAAATAAAAAATTATTAACAATACCTCTTCCACCAGTTCAAAGTATGGTATACTTAGATTGATTAGATTCCTGGTAGCTTTTATTTGTTCCTTCAAATGACTCCATCTATTCTTTAACTCTAAAATATGTTGTTGTACTTGTGGCGAATGGGCATGTTGGATTGTTAGTAGTTTTTCTCCTGTATTAACAAATGTTTGAATACGTGTATCCAAGGGCTAAAAGTTAAATTAGCTTAAGTGGTAAAACAACAATAAATATTTGTGAATATTTACTTCGATAGTTTTTTCAAATAATTCGAACGTTTGAGAGGTTGCTTTTGCCTCGTTCAAATTACTACCATACTGTCCTTTAACAGTTTCCAATTTGTGACTTAAATCGTCAAGTGTTGAATTAATGTCGTCCAAATCCAAATTAAACTGAAGGAATTGACGATGTGCTTCCAAAGCACTACATTTTTCATTCCACTGACTTTCTATCGCTGATTTACGAACATCAAGGATGTGTTGC
Organism: Silvanus unidentatus; assembly: GCA_963930825.1. Taxonomy (NCBI): domain Eukaryota; kingdom Metazoa; phylum Arthropoda; class Insecta; order Coleoptera; family Silvanidae; genus Silvanus; species Silvanus unidentatus. Next base: position 17,334,479 of record OZ005761.1, read on the forward strand.
AGTGCTTTTGCATCTATTTCAGCAGCATTTGAAGGTTCCTGCAAAATACACATTAGAAAGCATTCACGTTTTGACGTGAAAATAATCTGTTTTACTTGTTTCTTTATATGTTGATTAATGATCTGTTCACACTCAGCCTGAGCAAATCTAAACCTTTCCAAAACCGTTTGCCGATCTTCCTCAAATTCTCTAGCAAATGCCTCTAAAGTTGCCACGTCTCGCGGTAAAACTAATTTATCCAATTTTCCATTGATATTTTCTGCTTTTTTATCAATTTCTTCCAAATTTTTGAAATATCCAATAACAATTTGAAGTAACACTTGGTAATTGGAGCTGATATCAATCAATTTCTGTTTCATTTCATTAAGTTTATTTTTAATAATTGAGGTTTTATCGTCCGATGTTTGTGTTTTTAAAATTAACGTTTCAACAGTTTGTAATCTCTGGTTCACTTCTTCTTGTCCTCTCTTTATATCCGGTACAACTGTTTCCAGTTTATTTTCCAAGTGGGTCACAACTTCATTTGGTTTTGTTGAGTTTGTTGTTATTACTGGATACAATTGTGAGTCTAACTTTGTCACCCAATTTATGGTCTGGAAATATATGTTTTATATTTAAATGGAAACGTGAAACAAGCGGCAACCGCCGGATTTCAACCCTCAATACTATTTTAGTTACTTTCTAATAATATCTTTGACTACATGTAATACATAAAATTCAAATATGAAAATTACTTCATTTCGAATTTGATTTGTCCTTCATGCATAAAATTTGGCATCAAACAGTGATTGTTAAACTTTTATTGTTTTCTTAAATTCTGTGATATTTATAAGTCGAAAAATTGTCATGTGTATCAAAAAGTTCAAAATATTTTATTTTTTTTTAAGAAAATTGTTATTAAAGTAGTTAATCTTTTTTTAATCAGTGGAAATTAATAGAGTAATAGCGTAAATATAAATATTTCTTATGTAGAAGATTCAAATAAATTAAAATATCGTAACACGCAAGTTACAGACCTGTGTACTTTCTGCCATCGTTTCTTGTAGACGAACCAATAATTCCCTCTTTTCTGCAATTTCTGTTTGAATGGTTTGCCAGTTTCTGGTCACAACTAACTGTCTGTTCGACAACCGTTCCAGCACTGTCTCTACACAAACACAAGCACGCTGCGTGTCTAGATGTGGTTCAGATACCTAAAAGATAAATATAGCACTGGAGAAAATTTACGTAAATGAAGAATTGTTTCTTTGAAGTACAACTAACTACCACAATAATTGTATGTTATAACGATCCCTAATTAAACCTGTTTTAGAAAAACTTAAATTACCCACACCTGTTGTTTTTTAATGATCCTACATAGAAAACGAAAGTTTCTTATCTGGATGAGAATTATTACTGCTTATTACAATTCATAACGACTTGAGTTCGATTTGGTCATAAAGTTCGTCCAGACAACCGTATCGAAATAGAACTTTATAATTGCAGTGCAATGATTTACCTTCCGTTAAACCATCGATACGTTAAATTACGCGTTTTGCGTAATTCGACAAGGCAAGCTGAATAAACGTCTATAATCCTCTAAGTGATCTTGATCGTATTACTTATAGCATTATTGAAATTTTGCCAATTGGAAATATTAAATATAATTATGTGTACAATATGACAAAAACACTTACTTTGCGTGCTGAATTTATAAATGTAATACCAGTATTCTTGGCAGACTGATATAGAGGCGAGAGAGACTCAAATTTCTCTTCGAGATTTCTTAGGAACTGTTCATCAATTATTTGTCTATTTTGTTGAAGTGACATTTCTAAGCTTTTCATCTCATTATTCACAATATCCGCTTCAGAATGAAATTTAATGTAAATTTTAGCTAAATCTAAACGATTTTCTAGCATATTCTTCAAATTCATCCATTTGTTATGCAATTCTTCCACTTTACCATCAACATCTCTTCGTTGATTATCTTCTAAATACTCTAGTATTGGGGGCAAGCTTCCCAAAAGAGTATTAATTTCATTTCCTTTGGTCTAAAAGCAAAACAATTAATCACCGCCATATGGTAATGCACTTTTTTTATATTACTTGAAGATCACATAGTAGTTGACTATGTAATTCTAAAAATTCTCTAGCTTCTCCCAAATCAGTGCCCATGTTTCTATGCTTTTGTAAGAAAGCTTCACCAATTGTAATTAACCAAGTATAAATTTCATTGTGTTGTTCTAAGAAATTATTTATAGCAGAATTAATTCTAATATTTTCCTCCCTGTGGGCTGTGCAGAGGTTGTCCAACGAAATCTTTTTATTTTCAAGCACATCAACCATTCTTCTTATTCCTTCCGCTACAAAATTTCCGTGGGCAGCAATATTTAAGATTGCATATCCCTCACTTATTGGCTCTTCTGAAGCTTCTTCAATAGCTTTAGAGCATTGTGCATGCAATTCTGCTAATTGAGGAGAAGTTTTTCGCAAATTTGTCGTCGTTAATTGAATTTCTAATTGATGTAGCTTATTGAGCACCTAAAATTGAAATTTAATAATACAGATTTCCATTTCAAATTCGAATACAAACATTTTCAGCTGTCTTAAAGAACGCTTTCACTCTTTCTAACAACGATTCCCTATTCTGCAAATCACTCAGATAATCTGAAGTTGCAGATAGAATAATGTATGCTTGTTCTGTGGCCTGTCCGCCAGCAAAACATTCAGAAGCAACAAGTTGCTCTGTAGCTTTCGTGATTTTTAATGCCCTTTCTTGTAATTGTTGTGCTTCTGGCAACAATTTCTTTTGTTCTAATAATAATAATTCAGCACTTGATGCAGAGTCACCTGAAATACCCATTATTTAGAAAATTTCAACGCCAAAATTTTAATACAATGTACCTAATTGGCGACTATTTGATAAGAGCTCACGTCGATCGTTTACTATATCTTCAAGTTCTCTTAAATCTGAAGCCAACATTGCAAGTGCCAAGCACTGTTCCAATTGACTCTTTCTTCTATTAAATGTGGCCTCTAACACTTGTCGTTTAAGATGTAATTCATCTAACCAGCTTTGCACTTGCGAGATGGCTAAAAACGGTTAATTAACACCTGTTTGGAATTAAAATTGGATTTTCGTTTACCTCGATTAATAGAACTGCGAATTCGGTCGGGCCTCGAATCGAGTGTGCCTTCGGCTCCAAGTTCTTTCAATTTCGCGATTAAAAAATTGCCTGCCTGTAGTGCACCCATCAGAGATTCTAACAAAGCTCGTCGCAAATCATGTATATTCGTTAAGAATTTTTTAACAGCATCCATTTCAATAGGTACTACTGTATCTGAGCAAGATGCCTCCAAAGCATCCATTCGTGAAAAGAATTCCTGAGCTTTTGTATGATATTGTACATTCAGGTCAAGTATATGTTTCCTCAACTCTAGAATGCCATTAATGTCCTTCCAGGCTTTACCCAAAGATTCTGCCATTGCAGCGTAAACTTCAGCTCTAGGGCGTTGAGTTGCGATTAACTGATCCGCTTGTCGCAGAAGTTCTTCAACCGGACTTTGTTTATTCTGCAAGAAATTACGGTTTTTATATAGACATATTCATTTTTAGTGCTTCAGATATACGCCATATATACATACCTGTAATTGACGAAGAACTTCATTGTGGGCCTTTTGAAGCTCTTCCGCCTCTTGAAGGGTAGCACCTAAACTAGCTATTTCTGGAGTAATTTCCAAAATTTTCAAATTGATGAAATCACCACACTGAAAAGAAAAAAAAATTAATCTCTTAGTGAATGCATGCAATCATCTTCTAAATATGGTAGCATCTTTAATATTTCTTTGCAAAGCACTTTAGAACATTATTCCAAGTTATTATTTTTATATACGCCTTAAATGATACATAAAAATAATTGTGAAGGAGTAATAATTATAGTGAATAATTTACTGGTACTTCCTTACATGGAAACTTGTATTTGTTTAGAAATGGTATTTGATTTTTAAGTACAATAATGGGTTCGTATTTATTTTAAAGTGACTAACTTGAGCGTGCTATTAACGTTTTTGGTAAAATGTACACACTTTTAAACAATAGTAACGAATGATTTTATTTTGGTCGTAAATCATGATCTTATTAGTATACGGAGCATGTTATGAACTGAAGGACAGTTTACTTAGGTAAATTTAAATTCACCTTGCTATTGCAGTAAGTTTAACATTATGACTATTATCGCCACGAGAATCGCACCTATTTTCTTGAAACTATCTACCTAACTACATAAAATTTAATAAGCAAATCCAAATATTCATATTTTGTAATAAAATACTTCATATTCCTTGAGGCCTTTTTCCATTAGATCGCACAGAATAAAATCCATCCTTACTTCCAATATTCACTGTGCTATTTAGCGAAAATAGTTTTTGTTTGCAATTCTGATGAATTTGTTTGCTGAGATTTAGGTGATAAGTAAACATTTTAGATTGATTTTTTGCAGATGAAATAATTTTACATCCATACGTGTAGGTAGAAAGAGAATAAAATAAGCAAGATCTGTTGCCAAGGTACACTATTTATAGCACTTAATGTTTATTTTGTGCATTCTGTATATAAGAATTCTATGATCTTTTTTTTTAATTAAAACACCATTTAAATTAGTTTACAGGTTTATTTATTTATAGGGCTACATGTTTGGCAATGAAAGTATCAATCCACCTTTTAATTTCCCACCTAATAAGGTAGGTACCTTATCTTACATTTCAACTTTTTTATTTTGATCGCTTTCCTTACAGATAAAAGTTTCATTAATCATTTCTATGTGTACCAATTCAAGTACCTCAAAACCCTCTTAAATGAACTTATTTTTGGAAACATTACATTTTCTCGTTGAATCTTTAATGTTAAAATGTTATGCACGCAAATATAGATTATGAATAATAAAAAGTGCTTGTAATAAAGTGAAGACTGATTTCACTGGAACCTATTTTTAGTTTAATATTTGTAAATTGCTAGTAACCTATTTTGAATGCGATCATTGACTTTGCTTTATGAAAAATCTCAACATGAAAAAGATAATACATTTAACCGGATGGTAAATTAGATAAGTAAGACATATGTTTTTTAATGTTTTTGAATAATTCAGATAGGTATAACCACATCGACAGTGAATTTATTTTACTTACTCAAATATTTACAATAGAATTCTTTATATAAACACATGCCTTTTCACAACCGTATCGTATTGGTTCCTCATCCGGTCAAATATCTTATTGTTTATATAATTAAATCGAATACAATTCAGCTGTATATGAATGTGATTGAAGTAATAAAATTGACGTCAACTGGCGCCGTGACGCTTATTAAGAATCGTAAGAGATTTATTAAAAATGAGCTCAGTGAACGTTTAAACAGTACCTATCTAACAAACGTTGGAAAGATCTTTAAATACATTTGTTAATATACGGGTAGGTATGCTTTAATGTAATTTTAATAACACATGACCAAAGAATGGAAATATAAAACCACTAGAATTTTATGGCATTTTCAAAGAGGAATTCTTATTGTTGAGGTAAATTTTTTAATGCCTATCATAATTTCTATAATTACGAAACAATCTGTATGTAAATATATATTTTCATTTTCACAGCACTGCTAATTCCCAATGTTAGCCATAGAATATTTCAAACAATTTAAAATAATATAATTCTCACTGTAGTTAGGTAGATGACAAAGAAAAGATAGAATATAAAAATTCATAAATACGTTTTTCTTTTATGAACTGTAAGATTTCTTATTCTTCTAATTAAAACACAGCTATAATTAGAATTAGTGTGAATGTAACACATGTGTGTAACCAGTATGTATCAAGGACTAATGCGGTATTCAATTATTTTTAAAAGAGTTTCTCTACATTTTCCCTGCATTTTCTATTTACTGGTTCTGTGGGTAAACTAAACTCAATAAAATTCAATTACCCAATTAAGATAAACGCAGTCGTGATCCGGCTTCTAAATTATAATTTTTAATTGTAAATAATTCTTTTACAATTGTTCAAAATCATTTACATCTGCACAATGATCATGCATTTTGGATTAGAATCGACTATTTGTATTCTAATACCAATATCGTTAATGAAAGTTAAATAGGCCCACGTAAATTATAATAATGTCTGCCAAGCATTCGTTACGTCATTCTTTCACTTCTTTAATAATAACAAGTTGTGAGCCACCTGGCTACAAAACAATGAAAATGTAATAAATCTCAGCACTGCATACACCTTTGTCCAAATTCAAAGTTTAGAACATCATTAAAAATACTGATGAAACGTGTAAATTGCAAGGAAAAAAATGTGATTTTCAAATGAACATGCAAATATTTTGCCTGACCCACATTTTATTTAAACTTTAAATGCACATATTTAATTTGTTTTTGTACTTGGATAAAATGAAGTAAAAGTGGAACTTTTTCATAATTTTTAACACTCTTTAACATTTTGTTGAGCTAAACAATCAATTATGTACTGTTAAAATTAAACAATGAGTAATGGAACTCATGATTTGTGTTTGTTTGCAAAATATAAGCATGTCACATAGTAATAGATCCAAGAATTACTATTAATGTTGTTTCGCTTTATGTTTCTCAATTACCAAAGTGTTTTAATAAACTATTATTACATAACAAAGGTAGTAGTTTACCCATACAACACGAACCTCCTTAGGTTCAGTTACTTGAATTAAATTCAAGTAAAATTGCAAAATCTATATAATCTCAATCTGAATATACTTCACTTTTAATCAATTGATAGGTAAGATTACCTACTTATAAAATTCGTACTTGATAAAGACCTAAATCAATAAGATATAAACATTTAATTTTAAAACATCGATAATATATTGTTTGAAGTGTTTATTGTTATAAACAGCAAACATCAAAAAAGAAATTAACATAAACATTTACGAAAAATTGTTTTTGTTTCTCTATTCGAAAAGCTACCATTTACAAGTGTGTCCAAATCAAGGTGGACCACATTTCTTGACCGATTTAGTCATTTGTGAGATTTCCTCTCTATCAGATAACATTAACAATGTGTTATCATAATTACATCGAAAAAAATAAACCCCTTTAAGATTTATTTAAATATAATTTACGTAGATTTATCTTATTATATTCCTAATTTAATTGATGAATTACCTAGGTATGTGATAAGATAATTAGGTAAATTTGGCGATCCGGTAGCGATATGAAATTACCTACTTACAAATGATAAGAAATAAATAAAACCTACGTGAAGTAAGGCAATAACAATTCTAGTTTTTCCACTTTGCACCGCAATTGTGCTAATTGTAGTGGTTTTGGCCATTGCCGAAGAGGTAGAAGGCAGATCATTTTGACCATTCTCGACACTTGCTTTGGTATCCATTGTGTAAAATAATCACTAACTATTAATTACACATCAATACAGTTCACCTATATACAACAAATTTATATAATAATATTTAGGAAAAGAACTTTAACAGCACAGAAAAATCTTGTTTATTCGAAATTCGCTTCTAACTAGTTCGTAAGTTCGTATATTAGTGTTAAATATCGTTAAGAATATGTATTTTTGGCAATGAATTATTTTTATCGGTCAGAAAATTCAAATTGCGGACTGGTTATTCATATAACCAGACCAGCACTCCGGAGCCGCGAAACACACTGACTACGTGCTGTTGGCTGGCGGCCTCCTGCTCCAACAAATGCGATGACCACATCGTCAAAGTCTGGTCCTACCAGATTCTGTGATCTGTGTATAGAAGATCATGTTTGTTAGCATCGGTGTGAGGCAATCGACGAATCGCTAGTGATTGTTTTCAGGACAGATTCCCCTAATTTTATAACAATCACAAATTTAACACACCATAAACGCACCTCTCTTGAATTGAAATTTCTCTCTAATCTATTATGCTTGACATGATCGAATTCTTAAGTGAATTTCATCTCTATAAATGGACTCAACTGACACACATTCGATGTACTTATAGTTTGTTGGGCAATTTTCGTGCAAAAGAAAATTTATCATCATATTATCTCAATTTCTTGAGCCTTTTTTAGTCATGAAAATGTGAACTGCAACGTTGCAAAAACGTAATTTCAATGAAATGTGATGGAAATTTCAAAAATTCATATAACTTAACAACTCCTACAGATTGACGTCACAGTGTGTACTACTGTGCTTTATAAATAAACTTATATTTTAAAACATTTTTTCAACATGTAATTGAAAACAAATAAATTGAATCTTTCAAGATCCCATGGAATTATGAACGATTTTTGAGTGACGGCCCTATCTATAAGATATATTACTTACCATTTGTTTAAGATATTACGAAAATAAATTAATGTTCTATTTTAGGCAAAGATTAAATAATTTTGGCATAAAGTATGAAAATTTTACGTTGAAATTATTTCACATCTCAGCTGTTTTCCAAAAATTGTGCTAGTAGGTTCACACGAAATCAGGACAAAGCAGTTGTAATGTTAAAATAAAACTTTATTATAAAATGCAAATCAAAACAAAATACAAAAAAAAATGCAACAATGTAAACATTTAGTGACTAAATTAAATTAAAAACTTAAACTTATTTGTTAATGCTGCTACTGCAGAAAACTATGAGTGACTAAAGAAATGATTGACTTACTTCTGACTTATATACTTATCCAGTCAATTGATTTCATTAACAATTTTTCCTTACTTATTTATTGTTGCAAACTAACAAAATTATATAATTAGTAGACAAATTATGCAGCTGCATTTCAAAGCTTTCTATACGGCAAAATAGGACACATGCACTCTTACAGATATTATTCGCAAATTATAAATATTTTATCAATTAAAACACAAATATGTATATGTAGATACAATAATTTCACTTCCTTTGAATATTTCATATGTAAAGCTGATTATAGACATAAATTTGAAAAAAAAATAATTCGAATTGCATCTGAAATAACTATGCATATATCGAACCAAAAAAAGTTACATTTTAACAAAAAATTAACGTAATTAAAAACATTTAAAACAATAAATAATTACTTGTAAATTGGCACAATAAATCACATTTTCGATAATTATTAAATTTATTCAACATTTAACTTTTACTGTAATTGGATATTACAAAATAGCGTTTGAAATCAAACAAAAATCCTTTAATTAGCAGTTAATGAAACCTTTTATGGCCTGTTTAGTAACTGTTTGATAATTTTTCCACACTTCTTCATCACACGAACCTACCTCTTTCATTTGCTGTAAAAATTCATCATAATCTTGACTTTTCACCGCTTCGGATGAGATCTCTTTGCCACTTTCATCAATCACCCTGATCACTTCCTCTGTATGAGTGCTCGGCTCATTCTTCTTGTCCCTTATAGTTTCCGATGTTAAGACAAACGACGAAACGCCCAACGTGTGCGAGTGTTGGACTTTGATGTGCGTTGTCTCAGTAACTTCATGAACAATTTTGCCTGGAGGCACTTCAGGTGATGGCTTCAAAACGGACTTGACTGGCGGCAGCTCAGGCAAACCGACAGCCAGAACCATCTTCTCTTTAGATATATTTTCGTTTACATCGTTTTTATCGAATTCCCACCATGGAGAATAGCGATGCTCGCATTCGGATGCAGTGTTGTACGACGATGAACGTGAATGTTGCAAAGTGCATTCAGATGCAGTGAGGAATTCCTCATCGGACTTCAGGTCTTCAGGCCGAGATGGCTTCTGTAACATTGTTCATTTACAGTTAAACGAATTGTCTCTTGCACAGAATTGCTCATTATACAGTTCAATCGATATATGTATGTACGAACTTTCAATGCGAATATTTTAGCGAGACAATTGAACAGGGAAAGTTCCACTAATCACATTTATGGGAAATAATAATTTACAAATTAAAATTACTGATTACCATAATATGTAATAGACATAAATGTGGTGGTGTTTACGAAAAAATTGAAACCTTTCACGTAAAATTAGTTTAAATAGCCAGCCAGCACGCTAGTTGGTATCAGTCAATTTATTTATTTAACAAATACACATAGGTACCTAATCAAAGAATTATGAACACCGTAGTAGTAAGTGATTTATTTGAATTTTCACTGCTTTTTGCTTAAAAATGTGTTGCCTCTTAGGTTATTGCTCTTCTTGGAGTTTGTGTGGCTGGCGCTTATGCCCAATTAGGAGATTATGGCCATCATCATCATTTAGAAGAATACATCGATTATAGAGTAAGAAAATGTTGAATTGATTTGTTCAAGTAGAAACTAATTTTTCAATTTAGGCCCACCCAAAATACCACTACGATTATGCTGTGCATGACTTGAAACACCACGACATCAAGAGCCAATACGAAGTCAGAGATGGCAAAGAAACTAAAGGACGTTATGAATTGTTGCAACCTGATGGCAGAAAACGTATTGTCGAATATGTTGCTGGAAAGCACGGAGCCGACTACAAAATCAGATACGAAAAGTCTCATGGAGGTGGTTTCTAGAAACTTATATTTAATATAAAAGTACTCTTGTTCCGCTGCACTACCTATGTTGTATATTGTTTTGTTATATTAGTTTGTTCGCAATAAAGTATGTTGACCAGAATTTATGTGATTAACTTACCTCTGAAGGACTTGAATCCATTGTTCTTCGATATTGAAAACCAGTAGACAGAAATGAAGGTGGAGTTGAAATTGAAAGGACTGAACAGTCCTGCTGAGCACTTCGTAACGCTTGGTCTAACTCTTCGGCGATGCTTGTTACTTCTGTTAAACGTTCAGAAATCGCCTCGATAGCAATCTCGTTATCGAGTGACGAATCAAAGTAATCTACAAAGTCGTCAGTTGAACTGCTGCTACTGGAGAGTAATGAGTCGAAAGAACTGGACAGAGAACATATGAATTAATAAAATGAAAATTGTATTACAAGATTTTTGGCAATAAGAAAAGCAATTAATCTTCAAAGTTTATAAACAAATTGTAGTTCCTGTAATAAATTGCAAGTGCATAAAGTATAAAATCTCATTATTTATTAATCGTCTTAAGTTTTGAAAATAATGCAGTAAAAATTGTTAGTAATACAAATGCCGATTTCAAAACATAAAACACTTATGAACATACACAGCTTCTAAGGTTTCAGTAGGCGGTTCTCTAAAAATACATCATTTATGTTTAGACTGTACAAAACAGAAACTAAATTTCTGTTTCAAATATTGATACTATTGCTTGAATTTTTCATTCCTCAAAAATAGTCCAACTTCTTAACATGAGCGAAAGTAAATAAGACATTTATTTGTTTCTTCAAACGTCGTAAAAGTGGCATTTTGTGGCTTGATATAAGGCATTCTATGAGGAAAATATCTGGTGCCAAATTGGTTTTTGGTTTTACAACATTAGCAATATACACTAGAACTTTAAAAAAACTCTTAAATTTAAAATGAGTTTGATTTAATTGATCATTTTTATTATTTTTCTCGCATTACCATCCTCTAGTTTTTTTCAATGTCACTGAAAACTTTTTAAGTTACTTCTATCTTGAAACATTTGAAAGGAGGGTGTTCAGTGGCGCACGAAAATTTGCTAAAGGTCTATGCTTTAATTAATAATTAACGTCTAAATCATTCCCTAATTAGCTGCACCTACTGCTACAAGGCATTTTTACATCTACTATTTTGTGATATAAAATTAGTAGGATACCATGTAATAAGTCGACAATATAATTAATTATGACTATTTAAAGTTGCTACATATTCGGTCCATTAATGATTATTTTAAAAACCGTGAGAAACACTGTTGTTATTAGGTATAAAATATCTATGGACTGGAAGTTTTATTTTCAACGGTAAAATTATTTTTCAGATGAGTTGTTATTTAACTATTAGAAATTCTACAATAACGACAATAAGAAGTTTTTTAATCACAATTTAGAGTAGAAAATACTATTGGCACAGTAAGAGTTTATGAAGCTATTGAGGAATAGGTAATAAAAAAGTCCGAGTGTCTTGAGCCAAAGAAAAACCCGTTTATCAATTCACAGTCATTTTATTTATAAAATGACTGTAAATTATGTTAAAGCTCACATTCAAGGCCCAAAATATCAATTAACTAACTAATTACTTGTAAAATACAGTTGTTATCACATTATATAATCTCAATATAAAAAAGTTGATAAATAAAATTTGAATCGATTGTGGAACCATGCAAATTGAGGTATTTTATACTCCATGTTTATGTTTTATTCTCAACATAAAATAAAAATAAACAAATGTTAGTTTTCCAGGAAAATTCTACTCACAGAAATAATGATGTTTAACTCGGGCCGGTCAGGCCGCCACTGCCACATCATATACACATACCCCACTACTTAAAATTTCAAAATTAGATTTTAAAACACATAACTTGTTAGATGTAAAATACTAGCTCCAGATAAAAAAGTTGTTAGTACTTTGGTTTTGGAAAAAAACATCTGTTTATACTGCAGAAGATAATTATTTTGAGATTTCGTGTAACGTACGTTTTCGTGAAATAAAGTGGTTCCTTCAAGCGGCTTCTCAACAATCGTCCTAATCGCACCATTCTTCCAACTTCAACCATCAATTTCTCTCTAACACCATAATAATAGGTGACACGGGCATGTTTCTTTGTTAGGTCCATTAAAGGTATAGTGGCCACTGCTTCTCTTAAATCTCGCAGTTGATTACAATGCTCCTCGACGGATCGATGGAAAATTGCGGACACCCGTAACCTCGTCATTTGTTCTTGACTAATCCCTAATAATTTTTGCCAAGAGTTCTTCAATTTTTGATACAGATTTGCGTGAACCACTAATGACAGTTTGCACGATTGCCTTAATATTAAAGAGGCATTTAAAAGTTGGCAACCGTAGTTGTAAGTGCTCTAAAAGTGTCTTGTTAAATTTCAATACATCGAGCACAATTTTTTCTGCACTCACCTTAGCGGTCTCTTGAAACATTTGCTGTTCATCTTTCTGTGACTGAATTTCATAAACTGTACAACCAACATGACTATGATCCTTGAGCATCACTTGGAGCAAATCGTCTAGCCATTGCACTGCTTGAGCCGCATCTTTCTCATAACAATCAATGTGCGTCACTTGTTCCAGTGTCAATTTTTGCAATTCAACACTATCACAAAAAATATTCTTTCTTGCAATTGTAGCGTCCAATATGTCCCTTATATTTATGATATCTTCACTATAGTCCACTTTCAGTTCCCTTCCCATCGCATCTTTCACCGGCATTGATAACATATCCGAAAGTTTTTCCCCTTCTTTGACTAGTTCTCGTTCCACAGCATCTAAAATCATGGCATTTTTAACTTTCGTAATTTATGACTAGAAAGTAAAAAAGCATAAACAACGATAACAACATTTATCTTACCTAAATTTGTTTGGTTTTCCTGTAAATCCTTTAGTTTCTGTGCGGCGGTGTTAAAGTCATTCGCTTTGTTACCCATTACTAATGAGTCAAACACCTCTCCTGTACGGTCAAAGTATTCAGACACTAATCGAAAAAATCTTAATGACGTGATAAGGATATTCCTTCTTCGTTCTAATCTTAATGCGAAACTTCTACACACAAAGTCCATAAAATCTTTTTGTGATATTAAATCTTTTTTCTGTTCGAAAAGACCTTCATTTTTAATAGTCAATTTATTGATTTTATGCAACAATTCTGCATATGTTCCATACGTGTTCCAGCATTGCAATTCCAATGCTTCGTGGTCGCGTCTTAATTCTTCCGCTGAATTCACATCGAATCCAACTTTTTGTCGAGAATTAAGCAAATTCTCTGCTGGTCCTAAAATCCAATTGACCACTTTAACAACTCCTACTTCAAGTTCCGTCAAATCTTTGGTATTTACTAAGTTCTTTTCAATTTGGAACCACGCTTCTTCGATATTTTGCTGTTTTGTTCTCACATTATTAACAACTCCGTGGATTTTTTCAATAGTATCTAAAGTTTCCACCGGGGTCAAAGTGATGTCAGAGTCCGCAAGTGCAAGTTTCCTTGTGCGATTTTCATACTCGATATTTTGAACCAGTTCATGACCTAATGAGATATCGTATTACACACACGAACAAGTTTTGAAATTTATAACTGTTTTCATGTAATTATTGTTTTGTTAAAAATTCATTTACGAAATCCGTTAGTTATTTTCATGCATGTATACAACATAAATCAAATTTTCTGTTGTTATCATTGTGTAAAAACGATATCGTAGGATGTTAATGTTATATACATAATCAATTTTACGCAACCGGAAACTTAACATTTAAATGTACCTGTCTCTATTGTATTGTGAACCAGCATTTTGGTCGACTCAGCCATGTCTGTACAAATATTTATTGCATTTTCCACTTGACTAGGCCTCAGAGTTTCACTATTAATTAAGTACTGGTGCAATTCATCCAATTCATTCAATGTGATGGTGGCATCAGCATAAAATTCTTCAACTTTCTAAAATACGATTATTAAGATTAGTTAAATATTTTATGTGGGACAGATGGATGTTAATTTATTATCTCAATGTAAATGCATTTTACAGTAGAATTTCGCGTATGTCATTGAATAAAATCCCACACAGATTATTGACACTGGTTTACCCATTTTTAGATAAAAATCGCCAACCAAAGTGACCGCGAGTGTATTGTAATGGAAATTGATACAGATCCATTACACTAAAGGCTCATCATTATGATATACTTTGTTGTGTTTTTATAGTTTTCGAGTGAAAGCGATTGTTTACGTGTAAATAATATCGTACCCTTCTATTTTCAATCCACTTGTCATGATTGTAAATGAAATTACCGCCGAGTTCAAGAGGAAGCTGGGACTGGTCCACAAACTTGTTTAAGCGGGATCGTGGAATGAAGATAATCTGTGAATTAATCATTAAATTAATGTCTAAGAAATAATATTCTGCTGAAATTTCGTATTTCAATTTTTTTTTATTATACGTGTTTTAAGTTTTTTTACTCAAGTACCTGATAACAACTCTAAACGCAGCTGGGTTAACACAAAATATGTTAGTAACTATCTAAAGCAAATTATATAACGCATGCAATTGTTAAAGATAATTGCTAATTTTTAGTATTGATCGGCGCCCAAAACCAATTCAATCAAAACTTACTTGCGAGTCTGTTTGAATCGAAGTGCAATTTTCAACTCTTTGCTTATCCCAAAATGCGTCAGGTCTTAACACAAGCAATTGTGCTAATTCGTTTGTTAAAAAAACGGCATTCACTTGTCTAATAGTAGATCTTGCAACTTTCCAAGGTCCTTTTCTTGCATCTATTATTGCAGTTAAGCCTCGAGATCGAGTTGTTATACTAGAGAAGAATTTATAATTAACGTTTATGGACTATTGGTTCGATGTTTTCTTTAATGCCCATTAAAATGTGAAAATCAAAGCTCTATAAATGGATGCACAATAAATAATTCAAAAAAGGGGCTTTATAAGAGTTATAGTTTAAAAAATTTGTATAAATGAATTAATCGCCAGATAGAAATATTTCAAAGAAAAGGAAGGGCAAGTTGAGTGAAGCAGTACTGGCAGCACTACAGATTATCATTTCCTATAACGGCTTAAGTGTGCCACATAACAATATTTATTACCTGAATATAGAAAGTACATATTGCAAAGGGGGAACAATATCGAGGGTAGGAGATTCAATGGGAATAGTAATTAATAAAATGGGTCGCCCTTCTTTGTCTTGTCCCCCGGGGAGTACCACTGTGCGCCCTTGTAAACATGACACATCATATTTAAATTCCATTACCTGTGGAATTAATTTTTATCGTAATATCAAAGTACATACATCGGACTTGATAATTAAGAGTAAAGTTTAGTCTTTTAATGCAGGTGTTTTTTTAGTACTACATATATATAAGTACTGCATTTGTTCTAGAACGTAGAAATTTTATCGTTTGATGTTATTTCAGGTTGAAGGTATAGAACTAATACCTAGATACTAATCTAATAATGACCAATATCTTAAGTGTTTATCGATTTGTTATTAAGTATTAATTATTGGCACGTGTGCAGTTTAAGCATCGTATTTAAATTGCATTTTGATAAATGAAAAAAAAACCTATATGGTGAATCTTTATCGTAAATAAATTAACGGTACTTATGCTTAATGTACAACTTTAATACTTTTACCAGAAAACAATTTCCGTACCTAAGGTACATATATCACAATATTAAATAAAGTTTCTAATCTTTAGTATTTGTATTAAATCGGCTTTCGTTTCGACAAAAAACTACAATCATAAGATTCACCTACCGAAGGATATATGTTCTTATAACTTCTCTTATTAAAAACAATAAACATTTAATTCCAAGAGATTGAAAAATATCAGCGAGAACAATTGCTTGTAATTGTTTCCATCTTAGGAAAATTAAGTGTTTAGAAAACTTTGTAAAAAAATAGAACTGACTTAAACACTTACCAAATAAATGTTAAAAGTTAATCCAATAAGACTGTATGAGATCACATTCTGTAAATTCAGTAACAGTGCAGCTGATCGCACGTGGTACTTTCATGGGTACCATCATGGTACTGACACATAGGATGGAAGCTAGGCGTTTCCATCACTGGATTCCGAAGAGTGTGTCACGGCAGACATGAAGGTAAAACAACCGGGTTGGTAAACTTTGCATTATAGAAATTATTTTATCTACTGTATATACAGTGCAAAATTCGGTACCACAGTGAGGAAAAAACCAAAAAAACAGAACAAAAACGCCTTTAATCTCATTGAGTAGTTAAAATAGAGATGTACTTCTATTTCTAAATAAATAAAACACTACCCAATAACAACAAAAACTTGTTTTGTTAAAAAAATTGTAACTTTTCATGTTACTTAAACAACATCGATGCCCTTTTGCATTTAAAATAACATATGAAATGCGAGCAAAATTATAATGAAGAAAATTTCTGACTATTGATCCCACCAATGGACCAGAAGTGAAGCCGGAGGCAGCATTCCAACGGTACTCTGGCACCAATCATTAACAACACACTTACGATATGTAGACATTCATCTGCAAAAGAAAGTAGCACATTTTCGAATCATTTTGGCTGGATTTGATTTTAGTTTTTATAATTTGTATACGTGGTACTCTTTCATGAAATTGTTGTTATTTATTCATCGTATAAAATACATTATTTGTTTTAATTTTTTAGATGAACCACACCAGCAATTACAAAAAAGAAGAAGCAAATCACATTATTTGTCTGTGGTTATGAAGTTCATTGAACTTTTTTTAATATAATTGTCTCAAAATTAAAGTTGATTTTTCATCTTTCTTAAGATGCACATTTATAATAATTTGTCATCTTTAGAGATTATATACAAGAAATATAAAAATAGAACAAATATCGATAACACGGTTTAAAAATAAATTTTACAATTTTACTAATATTTAATGCTAAATTTATCCAATTAGTAACAAAAACTAGTACCTAACAAAAATCACGCTATATTTTCGAAATCAACCTTTAAACAATATATCCAATCAAATTATTTTGACAAACCGTTTAGAGCCGGGCATAAATACTTAATCTAAAGTGTTTTACGATAAACTGATAAGCCCACAATTGTTTTTTCTTAAATTCATATAAAAAGCCCCCGAAATCGCATAAACTTCATCAGTTGCTTCAAGTAACAAATACAAACGACAGTAAGTAATTTACAAACAACTTATTAACAATTTTTATATATTACGCATAATTTTTTCCTAGAAATGAAACTTTTCGTATTCGCCCTTGTTATTGCCTGCGCCACTGCTACCCCAGCAGCAGTCCACCCATACTCCTTGTTGGGAGACTTATTGGACTTCGTTGCTTTGATTCCATTCGACAAAATTAATGTTATTGCCGAAGACCATTTAGCCAACGATCCCGATCTATGCGTCGCTTTGGATTACTTGCAAGGAGATGAATGGGCAGATTTAGTAAACACTGTTATGTCTAAACAAGAAGTCAAAGATTTGATCGCCTACTTGACCGACGCTGGACTCCCAGTTGATGTCATCGTCGCAGCCATCCATGAAGTCATTGCTACCGCCAAATGTACCGCTCCAGGAACCGCATCTGGATCTCTCAGACCATTCTTGGATGAGGTTGAAGCCGCCATGCCATGGGATGACCTTAAGAACCTCCTTAACGACAAAATGCAAAACAGCGCCGACTTCCAACAGCTTTACAACAAAGTCTCCAGTCAAGAAGTTCATGATTTGGTCAACGAAATCCGTGCCATGCCCGAAGTACAAGACCTTATCAATCGTTTGAAGGATGCTGGAGTGAAAGTTGATGAAGTTGCTCAAATGATTTGCGATTTCTTGAAATGGCAATGCAATATCTAAAGACTTAATTAAATCGTGCCATTTTGTATGTTTTAATGTAAATAAAATTAAATGTTAATTAAATAATGTAGTTGTTTTATTATTTGCATTTTAATAATGCACTTTTGTACCTTAAGAAATTTTGCTTTGTTTATATTAACATGCAATTTAATATATTTAATCAAGTAGGTGTGACAACATAAGACTGATTAACTTAAACTTTAGTACATTTTCTGGGTCAAGAGGGTTTTTTAATTTTAACGTGTTTTAATTATATCAAATGTTTATAAACATAAGACTTATTATCTTTAATCAAAAAACCCGATCTTTTGCGGTGTGCTCATCATATTTTCCAAACTACTTGTTGATTAAAAGAAAATAAACATTTAATCGTATATCAATAACAAACATTGATTACACAATATGTATATGGAGGTATACATTTTCATTGTAGACTAGCCTAATTTCCCGCACAGGAACAAAGTTTTTCAATTCCTGTGTGGTGATAGAAAAAGAAAACCAAACTAAATTTGTTTTATTTGTTTTTACTTGTCTGTTTAGAAGAACTTAAATATCATTATTAACAACAAATTTTTGGTATTTCAGAAGTATCCCATCCGAAAAAGCAGAAAATCTTTTCAATCATATCGTCCACTGCCATATCACACTCACATAATTGACTTTCGGATGCTAATGCTTTAACTTCTGGTAATTCCATGACGGCTACAACCATATCGCGGAAATCATCACATTTAATTTTTTCTAAAATAGGCTGAAGATTTTCAGAATTTTCAAGCCATGCTTCAACGTCAACACCAGCGAGAACTAGTGACAATTCATCTAATAATGGTTTCAGAGAACATTCTCCAGTACTTTCCTCACAACTACATTCATCAGCTGGTAAAAGTCCTGGGATGATAGCCAATATCAAATCCACAGGTATACAACAATTAGTTAAATATTCTTTTACTGCTTGGACCTCTGAAGTTGATTCAATGTTAGACAGCATATCTTGACATTCCTCTGATTGTACATACTTCAGTAATGAACAAAGTCCATTATCTAATTCCATGTGCTTTTGAACGATATCAATCATTTCTTCAATTGGAAGGGATACAAAAAATTGAAGTAGTTCACCAATTACTGCATTGCAATCTAAAGAAGACCCTTCAGATTTGCCAGCATTAGAATAAGGGAAAACTGTGACAATACATCCTAGTGCGGCTAAAATAATGATGGATTTCATTTCTTGAAAAAATAATCAAATTAGAATGATATGCAATGATACTCGGATATAGGTACTTACCTAGGATTTTGTTTACACGTTTTTTTATGGAATGCTAAATGCAAGCTAGTGCATCCGGGATTTATATACGTGCAAAATGCGCATCCAATCCAGTCACCATTGATTGAACTCTTTGATATTTTTCCATAAAAACACATTTATCTACTTTGATATAAATCTCACAAAATGCAGTTTGATTTCTGGTATTAGAATCAACACCATTATATCCATCAGATACCTAATTATATTGATATCTTTAGACTACATAGTCTTGAAAATGAATGCAGAAAGATCTATAGATTAGATTGTTGACTTGAGTCCCACAAGTTGTTTAGTTGAAAATCAAAAATTTAGGAGAATATGTAATAAAGGTCTAATTTTTTCTGATCCGATACCTGAAACTGCGGCGTCCGCGTGGTTCTAAGTCCATATTTTTTTACATATTGACCAAACTGTCTGAATTTATAAAAAAAAATCTTTTTGTATTTTTCACTTTCCTAGGAAGACAATTATAGCAGATCCAAATTAGCACAAAACGCAGTGGAAAATTTATGTTTGTTTAATATAAGATCAATTTATCAAAATATGATACGGTTAAAAAATACAAGGATTTTAATTATTTACTTTATTTTTATTGGAAAATTACAACACAAATGTCTAACGATAAGAAATAAATATAATCAAAATAACAATTTCTATTTCCAACCGAATAGGGTATAGATGAATGACAACATGACATTCAAATCGATGCCCATTTCCTTCAAGGAGTTAATTACCTGCTGGACTTCTGGTAAAGCTCTCAAATCTTCAACAATTTTATGGAAGGTTTCAGTGGATAATTTTTCATACAAAACTTTAAACGTATCAGTATGAATAAATTTCTCATTAATAAACGACAGCATCTTATAAGTTGGTACAATCTGCATTAGATCAAGCATAAACGGTTTCAAATCTTTCACGTCAGTTATCGAAACATTGCCTTCAATATGTATTTTATTCAGAAAATCGCATTCAACAGCAGTGTCAACATTAATGCCAGCATCCATTAAATATCCCTTGAATTTGATCCATTCTGGTTTCTGTTTTATAATTGCAATTCGTTCATTCCATTCTTTACCTTGTAGATACTTTATAGCAGCACGAAAGCCGGAATCGTTGGTTGCATGGGACTCAATAATAGCATTCAGAGCATCTTTTGGCAGGATCGACATAAACTCAGTCATATTGAAAATCATTGAAATTTCTTTTTTCGTTGAATTCGTTTTAGGTTTAACGGTGCCTGCATGTGATCGTAAAACACTCATCGCGCTTATGAGAATAACAACTAGAATGAAATTCATTCTCGTTAAGTTATTAGAATTCAATTAGGAAGAATGAAAAAGACCACAATTGGGAATCGTTTTCAAATTGAATTCTGATATTTGTGTTTATTTGCGTTACCACACGACGAGAGTTTGGCATCTTGATCGATTGACTCAAAAAGTTTTAAATTTGAAATTTTTCTCTATTATACGTACGGGATTGATTTACATATTCTGTTAATGTTGGCACAGTTATTCTAAATATATTTCAGACTGGGTTTGTAGTTAGTTGTGTCGGTTTTGTAGCATGACAGTGTGCTATGGGGAATACTCATGTGAAGCCCCATCCACGAAATCGAAATAAGAAGCAAGTACACTGGAAGGCTGCAGGTAATTACAAAATTTCATTCATATTCAAATGATTGAAATTTATTTTTACATAACTCTAGCTATAGACTGTACGAAATTTTTATATTATTAGCCTTTATTGTATGGGTTATTTTCTGTTGATGTTGTGCGTTATTTTCGGATCCACCGCTTTCGACTTGGCTTATATTTATATCTGCCGTTAACTTTCATTTATTTCTCATTTGCACACATTGTAATATTCAATCAGCGAGCACACGTAAAGCTAATCGTCTATTTTTGCGATTTATATCTTAATTACGCTATATGAATATAATTATTTCGTCAAACTACGAAATCAGTTCCCCACTTTAATTTTTTGGCGTATAAAAGAATGTTGGCTTAGTTAACTTCGCATTGTTTTATTTATCAAAAATGCTCCTATTTTAGATCGCCCTTCTCCACCGGGGAAGCCAGAACTTATATCAAATGGTGATATTACACCAGACCTAATAACATTTCGCTGGAATAAGCCTGTAAACGATGGCGGTTCACCGATTACTGGATACCTGGTGGAACATCGAAGAACTGGCTCTCCACATTGGGTTAGAGCGACACCACTATTAGTGCCTATTCCAGAATTGACCATTGGCGGCTTAGAACCTGGATGGCGATATCAGTTCAGAGTTTCCGCCGAAAATGCGGTTGGATTTTCAGATCACAGTGAACTTTCAGAACCAGTAACTGTAACTCTGCAACGATCTGCTGTTACAGCTCCACGGTTTCTCCAAGAACTCGAAGATGCTGTTGCATTGGAAAATGAAAAGTGTGAATTTACGGTTTACTTTGTTGGCCAACCAGCTCCGAAAGTTTGTTGGTTTAAAGATGGATTTGAAATATTTAGCAGTCGACGGATTCGGATTATAACTGACCACGATAAAAGTGTACTGACTATTCATCAAAGTGCATTATCAGATGAGGGAGAGATCAAATGCACTGCTACCAACAGAGCTGGTCATGCTTCGACCAAAGGACAGTTATCTTTGGAAGCACCTCCTGCCATCCGACTTCCAAGGCAATACGAGGATGGTTTGTTGTTTGAAATTGGAGAAAAGGTGCGATTAAAGGTTTCAGTTGCTGGACGACCGACTCCGTTGGTGTTTTGGAGCCATAACGGAGAATCAACACAAAATAACGAACGATATGAAATCGAAAATGCAGACAAATCGTCGATTTTAAAAATTGCTGAAGTGCAAAGACATGATCGAGGCGAATATCAAATAAAAGCGATTAATAAGTTGGGAGAAGATGTTGCGTCGTTTTTGGTGACGGTTACGGATAAGCCTTCACCACCTGGCAAGGCAAGAGTTGTTATGACTTTAGGTAGATCTGTTACGTTATCTTGGGCCACGCCAGATGATGACGGAGGTTGTAAAATTGGTAATTATATTGTGGAATATTATAGATTGGGATGGAATATGTGGCTTAAAGCGGCGACCACAAGACAATTAACCACAATTTTAGGCGATTTAATAGAAGGTAGTGAGTACAAGTTCAGAGTGAAAGCGGAAAGTCCTTATGGTGTGAGCGAGCCTAGTGAAGAATCGGAGACAATTTTTATACCAGATCCAAAACGTGGTCTATTAAATGCGGAAAGTAGAGGCCGTAGCCAGCCTAGGGATACAATATTTGATGATATTCCGGTTGCTGCTAAAAGAAAAAATAAACCCCGATCGCAATCGTCTCCAAGAGTACCAGAACGAAGTCCAGAAGTGAATGTAGAAGAAAGTACTTTTACAGATTTTCCTAAACGACCGGATCGAAATAAAATTAAGAGTCCACCAAAGACGCCGGATTTATCAGTTGTGACAAACAGAAAGGAAGTGAGTGATTCTCTGATAAATAAAGAAATATTTGATAGAGCTTCAATGGCAAGAGATCTTGCTTATGGTAGTCCTGAGATAAAAGTTAAAAAAGATCCGGATTTATTGTCGAGTCTTTCGAATATTAGTTACTCAACCGGATCGGAAAGATCGAAATCACCCAGTCCCAGTATTATTAACAACAAAGATGTAATTGCAAAAGAACCGGAACCGGAACCTGAACCGATTAGCCCAATGCCTGAAAAAGACAATAAAATAAGGGACTCTTATGAGGCAACAGATCAAAAAAGGGAAAAGTTCTCCCCAAGTAAAGAGGAACTGACTATAGATTCACGACTTAAGGAAAATAAATCACCTAGTCCCAATCAAAAAAGATACAAGGACAACGAAAGTTGCACAGGCAGTTCTGAATTTATGTTAGTTCTTTATTCAGATGAAAACGTCCGAGGTAAGTAAAATATTATGTTACTGTTCTTGCAATTCACAAATTTTAATATTTCCAGGTAATACCTCAGATGCTATTTTCGATTTTGATGAAGTCTCTATACCACCTCCAATGTCACTGTCAGCTCCAGAACTAAGCACGGAGCCCCCACAATTATATTTTAATCTAAAACCTTCAGCAAGTTCCACTGAATTACTTCATGAAAGAGCAATGATTCGCTTATATGAAGCAGCTGAAGCGGAAAAGGCAGAATTAGAAAGAAAACGCAAAGCCAATGAAGGAAGAAAGTTGAGTGTAGAAATACCGAAAATTCAAATTAATTCGCAGGACAATGAAGATGTTATTGGTTTAGAACGAATGATTTCTCTTAAAAGGCGTCTTTCATCTGGTATAACACACGAACAAGCTCTACGTGTACAAAGACGACAAAGTTTCAAACATTCAAAAGAATTCAGTTTATCTCAAGAAAAGAAAGAATATCCAAATGTTCTGGAAGATAAACGAGAACGAATGATGCAACGGCAAAGGTCTGAGTCTGAAGAGAAGGAGGAGGAAGAATTTAATAAAATACGTCAACGTATGGATCTAAAACCGCAAGGTAGTATTGAAAGAAGGCGAATCAATGTCGCCGATTTAGACCAGTGGAATGAAGAATACGAAGAGAGTTTGTCTGAAGAAGAGGAAACAGAATCTTCTGAAGATGAGAGATACATAGTTCAAAACAAATTGCCAACCGTAGACAAATATGATGAGGAAGAAGATACATATCATCCAGGCACATTGAGGAATATGGAAAAGAAAAATTTAGACACTGATCCATTTGAAATTTTAACTGTGAAGAAGAATTTACCCGATCCCAATTTCATACCGAAACCAATTCTAAAGAAAATCGATTACGAGAATGAAATCATTGTAGAGCCACCGAAAGAGGAAGAAATCATCACAAAATCGAAAACAAGATCCCATTCCCCTATTCCTGCCAGTGTCAGCAAGCGACCAATTATCGATCGAACATTGCCTCCCATGTCCAAACCTCTCCATATAGAAGAAAAAATGTCTAATCTATTGTCTCCAAACGCAGAAAGTTCCAAATTTGAGAGAGATAAAACGCCTCCACCGCCAAGTTTGCAATCAGGTCTGTTTAGTATTTCTGCTGTGGCTCAAATTACTGGGATTACCGCTGCAAGTATAGTAATTCCCCAAAGACTACTAGAAAAACAGAAAGACGCAGAAGAAGCGAAAGTTGTTATCGACCATTATGGCGATATTGTAAAAAATTATGGAAACAAAAAGAAATCTCTTCCCCATTTATACATGAACAGAGACGATTTAAAAAAGGCTGCTGAAGAAAGTGAGGAAGAAAAAGAAGAGAAAATTTCTACAAAAATTGAAGTCGAACAACGTCCCGTCATAGAAAAAATAGCACCGAAGATACAGACAATCGAAAAGAGTATTGAAACTGATGTTGAGAAGAGATCTGGAAATGATGTTTCAGAAAAACCTGTAAAATCAGTAGATACCGAAAGACGTGAATCGATTTCAAAAACCAGGGAAAGACCGTCACGGTTCAGTCGCAGTAAACGAACAGAGTCTCGTTCACCTAGAAGAACAAGTTCCACCAGAAGGCAACCATCTAAGTCACCTCATCGAGTCGAAAATTGGAGTTCTGTTAAAAGACAAAGTTCCAGATCTCCAGTAAGTAGAGATCTTGGCAGACGATCTAAATCTAAATCCAAATCCCCTTCACCAATTCCTCCAGCAAAATATCGGCCAATGTTACGTGAAATCATGACCCAAACTTCAATTGGATTTGTTTCCCGTGCAAATACTGTTTCCGAAGAAAATAAACGACAGGAAGCATTGTTAGCAACAGCAGAAGTGAAAGTGCGAGGTGTTTTCGATTATCTGACAGATTTAGCAATGTTTGGGGTAGCCTGTTGGTTGTATTTGTTTAGTAATGAACTTTTAGCTATACCAATTTTATTTATAATGGTTTATAGACAATTAAAAGATGAAGTCGTTAAACGAATTCCAAATTGGATCTTGCGGAGGCTGGGAAAAAAGAGACAGTGAAGTTTGATTCTATGGCCAATTCAATAACAAAGTTAAATACTAATAATATTTATATATTTATGTAAAAAGATATATTTTTTATCTTTATAAGCTTAAAATCTATTTAAAATATCAATAAGAATTATTACTTAATAATGTACTCGTACCTCGTACTATAAACTGATATTGGTAGAATAAAAGAAGTAGGTATGTTGTAGGGCATAAAAAGTTTATGTTTAAAAGGGTAAAAGGGATAATTCTTAATAAATTTTTAAATTTCGTTCCATTTTCTTTTAATAGAATACCTAAGTAACGTGATTTCGGGAATCAACTTAATTATACTAGAACGCCCCCACAAGAAAGAAAAATATTTATCAATTTATCGGCGTTACCTATATCTATTTAGGCGATATATTAAATTTTCGATAACTTTTTCGGGATATACGTATATGTACTTAAACATAGGTATACTTATCGAATTGAAAGTTTGATTGTTAAGTTGATTACTTCGATAACTCTGCGATACAAAGAAAATTCGAGAAATATCCTACATATTATACGTACCTCGATACGTACGATGTAGGTAAATATGTCCAATATGTCGATGTGTATGTACATATGTATATTTTCGTTCACGAATGTTCGTGGTTCTGAAACAATCAAAAATCATTGTTTCAACAATATTTTTAATTGTTGCAGAACCATAAACATTCATGAACGAAACCCTACAATAGTAATATACGATTTATCGTGATAGACCTACGGTACATATCGTGATAAATAGCAAAAATTTTATCGCTGCACCATACATCAATATGTATCGATATAACTTGATCGTTGCTCGATATATCGATATAATTTTATCTCTATATATCGATGTATCGAGCAGCTTCAATATTTTTTAGAGACTGATTTATTATTTTTATTTGAAAACTAAAAATAAAAAAATTAAAAGAATTGGAGGCGCCGGGCATCGATCCCGGTACCTCTCGCATGCTAAGCGAGCGCTCTACCATCTGAGCTACGCCCCCCGATACTTATTTTGTGTTATACGAGCTACAAGTGCTTCAAAAATACCTTAAATTCGAAATTAAGTAGTCCATATAAGCCCTGGGGCTCCTAAAATACCCGATTTCAATATGAATTGTGTGCCACATGGCACATATGTAGCTATAACATATTCTTGGTTATAAAAAGACAAATAAAACGTTATTTTTAAGAAAAGGGTGCGTTTATTCAAAAATTAAAATAAATAGATCTAACATTAATATACGTAAACGTAATATTAATAACGTCATAATAGTATTTACATATTAAATTAAATGATTTATTACAAAATACTAAATTATGTATGAGATTAATTTTTCTTTTAATTACTGTCTTTATTAGCTTGGCTCTCCCTTAAATTAATAATTTCTTCAATGAGATCTTTGTTATTTTGTTCGAGTTTTACTATAGTGTGTTTATACAATTCTTCATTCTTTTTGTATTTTTGAATTAGTTTTACAACAATTTCATCCTTAGACTTAATTATATCTGTAAAAAAATAAATAATTTATAAGTTTACAACAATAACCAATGAATTACTAATATCTTGTCCACATATTTCTTTTAATTTCTCGTTTTCTGCATTCAGTCTTTTTACATGATGTTGAAATTCATTTAGTTTAGAACTGTAATGTGCTTTCATCGCCTTTAATTCATTATTCAATTTTTTTTCTTTAATTAAAAAATCACGTTGTTCCCTTAATAATGCGTCAACTTTGATTTGTAAACGAGATCTTTGAATATCAGTTTTAGCATGCCTTTCTCTTTCATTGTCCAACTTTTTCTATAAAAAAACATTTAAATATTTTTAAGCAAAATAATTACTCAAACAATTGAAAACTTACATATAATTCGTTTTCTTTAAATTTTGTAGTCTGTGTATTTAATTTTGCTTCCCTTATTTCGGAGATAGCACTTCTATACATTTGAATTAATAATCTGGAATTTTCAGCAACTTGTTGCAAAATCTCTTTAGTACAATGGTTTAAATTTAACTGTGGTATATCCAGCATATCAAATTCCTTCAAAAGACATTACTTTAATGTTATAATGTGATTTGTATAAAATTATTGCTACTACTGTTTACCTTCGACAGTATAAGCAAATTTTCTTCTAACTTGTTTTTTGGTTGACATTTTTCAGGTGAATATTTCTTCTCAAGTTTCAGTAATACCGCGTCAGTTTCATCCAAGAATTTTTCCTCAGCAAACTCCTTAGTATTATTGTCATAATCGATTAAAGACTCTTCACATTCCGACATCTAATAATACACATTTAAAAAAAAAAGAAATAGCAATGTGGAATTTTGTGAATGTTACTTACAATTTATACGTATACGTAAAAAACCAATTTACAACTTTAAAAAACTAAATAGGGATTAAAACTCCTTTTATTCTATTTTTTACTAAAGATTATTAAAAATCCAAATGCACAAATTAAAATTTTTGAAATTAGAGGTTAACCAAATATCAACAAGTTGACAACGGTCGTAGTAGTTCAAATGACTTAGATTTCTCCTGAGGACATTAGAACTACTGGTACTACATAACCATATATTTTCATTTTCATAATCTACAATTTCACGTGTTGTTGAGATCGTGTTCGTGTAAATTCTTTATTTTATCTTTTTTTAACGTCGTTAACGTCTCAAGAAGATGACAAAATTAAGAAAACAGAGAAGAAGAAAAGTCTACAGACATAATGTCAACAGGAAACGGCTTAGAAATAAGACCTTTAGTGTTGGTGATGTTAAATGGTTTGTAGAAAAGTTAAACATGTTTCCTTTTGATATAGATAGTTGATTGTTATTTTCAGTAAACAAATAAAAGATGCTTGGGAAAAGAATAAATCGGTCCAAACAAATTTGAGATCTATGGGCCTTGCATACGATCCCAACGAAACCATCAAAATACCC
Organism: Silvanus unidentatus; assembly: GCA_963930825.1. Lineage (NCBI taxonomy): Eukaryota > Metazoa > Arthropoda > Insecta > Coleoptera > Silvanidae > Silvanus > Silvanus unidentatus. Next base: position 17,363,133 of record OZ005761.1, read on the forward strand.
AGCACTAAGAAAAAATTAAAAATATCGAGAGCTTCAAATATAGATGGATGGGAAGAGGAAATCGAGGAACAAGCCATTGCTACTAAAATAAATGTAATGGAAGAATTAGAAGCTGATGCTAAGGCACCAAGACGACGAACATTTAAATTACCGAATAGTCATGTAGAATGGGTAACCTATTTAATGAAAAAATATAGAACGGATTATAAAGCAATGGCTAGAGATAAAAAGAATTACAACCAAGAAACGTGGAAGCAAATTAGATCGAAAATAAACCGATTTAAGACGATTCCTGAACAGTATAACAAGTTTTTAGAAGAAAATAATTTAAATCCTAATGATTTTGTTGATATGCCTATGTCTGATGACGAATTATGAATAAAATATAATAAATATAATAATTTTAAAATACACATTTTTGAATTTTCCTATTTGCTTATTTCAAGGTGGCAGACTTCTACTTTATCATGCTAACTAACTTCATGAACAACAAAATTTTTGAAGTTTGTTTTGTACTTGTAGGTTAGGGTTAGGTCTTGAAATAATTTTAGAATTTTAACAATGTACCAAAATAAGATTGAAGAGTTCAGGAGTTATTTTAAAAGCCACAATAAATACAAAGAGTATTCAGGGCATTCGTCAAAAGTACATTCAGTTGGATGGAGCTGCGATGGGAAGAGATTAGCATCTGGCTCTTTTGATAAATCTGTTTGCATTTACACTTTAGACCGGGATCGACTGGTTAGTTATTAAATCCTATAACGCACATGTTATTAACAGAATAAATTTTTACAGAATAAAGAAATAACATTTAAGGGACACGGAGGTTCTGTTGACCAGTTATGTTGGCATCAAACCCACCCAGACTTATTGAGTACAGCTAGTGGTGACAAGTCTGTCCGTATATGGGACACTAGAAGTCAAAAATGCGTGGCTACCATTAATACGAAAGGTGAAAATATTAACATAGCGTGGTCGCCAAATGGTAATGCTATCGCGGTTGGCAATAAAGAGGATCTGGTGACTTTCATTGATGCTAGAACCCATAAAATTCAAGCTGAAGAACAATTCAACTTCGAAGTGAATGAAATTTCGTGGAATAACACAAGCGACTTATTCTTTTTAACAAATGGCTTAGGATGTGTTCATATTTTGAGTTATCCAGAATTAAAAAAACAACATATTTTAAAAGCACATCCAGGAACATGTATTTGCATTGAGTTTGATCCCACTGGGAAATATTTTGCTACGGGAAGTGCTGATGCTTTAGTTTCTTTATGGGACATAAATGAATTAGCCTGTAAAAGGGTTTTTACACGGTACTTAAAAAGTTTCGTTATCGTTTCGTTAGCAATATTTAACAAGTAAATTTGTAGCATGGATTGGCCTGTTAGAACTATTTCCTTCAGTCATGATGGGCAATTACTGGCTTCAGCATCTGAAGATTTAATCATAGATATAGGTTTTGTGGAAACCGGCGATAAAATTGCAGATATATCGGTGGAAGCTGCTACTTTTACTGTCGCTTGGCATCCTTCATTATATTTGTTAGCCTACGCATGTGACGATAAAGACACCTACGATAGAAAAAGAGATGCTGGTAGCTTGAAAGTGTGGGGTTTTCCATCCGATTGATCTTAATAATAAATTTTATACATTTTTGAATTTTATAAACGACATTTCAATAAAAAGAATCCTCTAAATATCGATTTTTGTTGGTATCGACTGGTAAGCATAATTTAAACCACGCGCCATTCTGATCCTTTTTGATTGGGTAAATTTAAAATAGTAAAGCTTTCGCCAACTTTTCACAACTAAAATCCCTGAACATAAATCAACTGTCAAAAATCGCCAAAGCGTCCTTGACTGAAAATGATCATCCTCGTTTAATTTATCTGTTTTCGTTACAATTCTCAATTGTCTTCTAATTAAAAGGGGAATAATTGTAGTTTTTGTGTTTACGTATACAACATAAAATCGTGTAAGTAAACATAGGATCAATTTCTACCTCTTAAAGTAGTAATCAAAATTGTACTTTTACTCAACTACGTCATCTTTGGCACCATTTAAACTTTTCTCGAAAATTACTATAAAATATTATTAAATATTCCATCAATATTAACTGGTATTGATTAAGAAAGGATATAGTATCTCTTTCATTATAGATAATGGCTGATAGCGATGATGAATATGACCGGAAACGCCGGGACAAATTTCGCGGCGAACGTGCCGAAGCCAGCTACCGGGGCACCGAAAGAGTTGTTAGGCCTCGAGACGAGTGGGCCGAAAGGTAATAAAAATATTTTGTCAAAAATTGTTGTACTCAATTTGACCCTGTTTAGGGAATCATGGTCCCGGCCTAGACCACGCGACTATCGAAGCGGTGTTCGTGACAGGGGCTACTCCCCAAGCCTAGATCCGGCCCCCAAACGCATGAGACATGACTATTATGGGGACAGCTATTACAATCATTACTCCCCATACCATCAACCAGCACACAGGTAACATTTCGTTTTCATTTCCCTATCGTTGGTTTCATATATTTTTTTTTGTTTGCATGTCTTTTTTTCTCTAGATATCGTTAAGTTAATCACTTTCTCTTCTAGCCGACACTAATGTTTTATTAAATTTACTTTTAAAGACCTGGTAATTTCTTCAGAGAACCACCACCAGCTGCGAATCAAGTCGAAGGGCAACAACCCCCGATGATGTCTTTTAAAGCGTTTCTTGCCACTCAGGATGACAATATTTCCGATAATGAGGCGATTGAAAAGTACAATGACTATAAATTGGAATTTCAAAGACAACAACTAAATGAATTCTTTGTTGCACACAAGGATGATGAGTGGTGTGTATACTTCCTTTGAATTAAATTTTTCTTGTAAATAACTCGTTTAGGTTAAAGATTAGTTTTTTTATTGTTTATACAACGGTGTATGTAGAAATGTACCAAAATATTGCAAGACGATAAGTAGTCCATGTTGAGACAGTGTACAATTCTTCATGTACCGGTTTAAGTTACAGCTTAGAGTTAAAAAAAAAGTTGAGTACACTTGAAATGATTAAGTTGCCCCAAGTAAAATGTAAATTTAAACACCTTTTTCTCTACAGCATTGATACGAGACTCCTGACAACTTGGTTAAAATATAATTATGTGTTTCTGTGTGTGAAAAAACAACAAATTGTGCAAAATACGTATTACAAATATAAATGAAAGATAAATGAAGTATAAAAATGTTCAAATAACGAATGATTATTGTGGAATATATTAAATGCAAATGCGAACCGTTTTTGATATAAAGCTGTGCGCGCAATGCATATGCTTTTCGCGTTCACAATATTTAGGCTTTTATTTACGATATATAAAAATAATGAAACAGGTGAGATTCACGTTTAAAACAGAAAACGTATCAATTTTATTCAATGTATTTTTTTAATTTGGTATGAGTGTGTATAAGACTGGAATTTTGTAAAATTTAAATATAACAGTTGATAAAGAGACCATTTTCAACTGTTATATTTATTTAGGAATTGTATGAATGTTTCACTCTCATCTAAGCTCAACATTTTGTTTCAAATTTTTTCATTATTAGTGTAAATGATTTTGAGTGAATGGATTGTATTTTCTTTTCGAGTTGAATTACTCCTTTCTTAAGGTCATTACTGATGCACCGTTTTATCGTTTTTATTTTAGGTTCCGTTTAAAATACCATCCGGAGGACTCTGTTAGACGTAAGGAGGAGCAAATGGCTGCTTTGAAGGTATTTAAACAGTTTCAAAGATATGCTTTGTTATTGATGATGATTATTTTATTTAGAAACGTGTAGATGTGTTTCTTGATTTGTTAAATTCTGGAAAAGTGAATGGTATATCAGTAGACTGTGTGAAAACCAACGATTTACTGAAACTTCTTGACACAGTGGTGATTAAACTTGAAGGTGGTACTGAAGAGGATATTGCCCTCCTTGAACAAGAATACACAGGTAATCAATTACATTCTGGCGCTTTGAAATAAACACAAATTTAATTTTTTGATTCAATAAATAGTTGACATGGAGGAACGGAATAAAGACCAGAAATCCCGAGAGGAGGTAACTGTTGAAAAACCAAAAGAAACCGAGTCCGTTACCAACAATAAAAAAGAAGAGGGTGAACTAGAGTCGGAAAACCCAAAAGAACCTGAAACCAAAACAAATGGCGAACATAAAGACGATGTTAAGATAGTTGAAGAGGAAGTAGAAGTGAAAAAAGAGTCAACAGAACAGGAAGAAGGCGGCATTGACGATGAGAAAGAAGAGGAGATCAAAATGGACACAAATGAGGAAAGTGAGGAAAAAAAAGTAGAGGAAAATTCGGCAATGGTTGAAGAGCAAGGTTCGGAGGAGAAAGAATCAAACGAGCCACAAGTAGAAGAACAAAAGGAGAAAATAGAAAAGAAAAACGAGAAAAAACGTAAACGTTCCTATTCGGGTAGTAGTAGTGGTGGGGCATCGTCCACCAGCGGCAATGAAAGTGAAGAAGAGGAAACTAAAGAAGAGCCAAAAGGAGAGAAAAACGCTGAAGAGAAAGAAGTTATCGAAGAAGAGAAAATCGAAACTGTAGAGGACGATAAACCTGAAAAGCCAAAATCACTACACAAAACCACTTCAATATTTTTACGCAATTTAGCGCCGACAATAACAAAACAGGAGGTGGAAGCGATGTGCCAGCGTTACGAGGGCTTTCTACGTGTAGCATTAGCGGATCCACAACCAGAAAGAAGATGGCTTCGTCGTGGTTGGGTGACATTTAAACGTGATGCCAACATTAAAGAGATTTGTTGGAATTTGAATAATATTCGTCTACGTGAATGCGAGTTAGGAGCAATTGTGAATAGGGATTTAAGTCGTCGTATACGCCCAGTAAATGGGATTACTGCTCATAAGCAAGTCGTTCGATCTGATATACGTATTTCGGCACGTGTTGTGCTCCATTTAGACAGTAAAGCCGGTTTGTGGCCAGACGATGATGAAAAGAAAGAGAAACAGCAACAGTCCTTTGGTTTAGTGTCGAATAATCCCGTTTTACATAACATCACTGATTATTTAATTGAAGAAGCTAGTGCTGAAGAGGAGGAGTTGCTCGGCTTGGAGCCGAGTGCGGAGAATCAGGATTCTATTAGTACAGTGGAACGGGATGAGAGTTTGATATCAGTTCTCGATCGTATTATTTTATATTTACGTATCGTACATTCGGTGGATTATTATAATCATTGTGAGTATCCGAATGAGGATGAAATGCCGAACCGTTGTGGGATTTTGCATGCCCGTGGACCGCCGCCCACCACGAAAACGGACATGACTCAATTCATTGGAACGCCAGTGGAACAGAAAATGTCCAGTTTTCTGCCAGAGAAGCCACGCGATGAGAATAATAAAAATGAGGCGAAATTGATTAGTTTGTCGTTGAAGGATGTGGATACGGAGATTGATAAATTTGTGCAAGCAAATACAAGGGAATTGGCGAAAGATAAATGGTTGTGTCCGTTGTCTGGGAAGAAATTCAAAGGGCCGGACTTTGTTAGGAAACATATATTTAATAAGCATGCTGAAAAATTGGAGGAGGTCAAGAAGGAAGTGGAGTTTTTCAATAATTATCTAAAGGATCCGAAGAGGCCAATGTTGGCTGAAGCGCCACAAACGAAACGTGAAGAGGCGCCGACTTATAATCACCCGTCGTAAGTAGTTTTATTTGTTGGGTGAATTTGAGTGAGAACTTTTGTTTTCTAAGTAGATATGGTGGATCCTATGGGAACTATGGGAGACCGCCGCCGTATTATAATCAGGGATTTGCACAAAGATCTCGCGGATATCCACCGAGATCGAGGTATGTTTTTGTAATGCACTTTTAGTAATTGGGGCTTGTTGATATGTGGTTGAATGATGGATGAGTTCTTTTACCAATTTGGATTTTTTTTAGGGGCAGTCCGGGTGATTATAGACCTGTTATACATTATAGAGACTTGGACGCACCGCGAGAGCCGGAAGAATTTATTTAAAATTATATACGTGTATTTATGGTGTGAGTTTAATTTTTAGACATGTTCTTATTGTTTCAAATATCATTCTACATCATTTGTAAAACAGGATCAGACAAATAGATGTCGAGTAAATTTTATTCATTTTGGCAAAATTATTTACAATAAACACCTAATACCTGAATTAATTTATTTTTACTTTAAAACCTCCGGAATTGTTTCTTGAATTTCTCGTAGTGATAGTCATCTGTTGCCTTTTCGTCCTTCTTTTTAGGTTTTTCACCCTCTTCAATTTTGCTCTTTTTCTTCGGAATGTCAGAGTGGTCGATATTAACTAAAAATAAATATAATTAACATTACATTTACAAATGTTGATGAAACTAAGTACATCTGTTATGTTGTACGAAATTTACGGCCATATTCGTGGGTACAAATTGCGATGGTCCATCCTTTTTATTCTGTTTGTCCCAAAGTAACTTTAGTTTTGCCTCTTCGGTTGCTTCGATGTTCTTAATTTTTGCATCAATACCCAAATCTACTTCGGGAATACCACTTAACATTTGATTGGATAACATTTCTTCTGATCTCTTAGTTGATGATTCGCGTAAGTGATCTGGAACTGCTTGCAAAGCTGCTTCCTCGGGACTCAAATAAGCGCTTTTGTGTGTACTGTCATTCGATTCTGAATTTTCCTCAAGTTTTCCTTTTCGTTTCGATAATTCCTCTTCAATAAACTTCATCATTTCCTCATCTTCGTCACGTTTGTTTGTCTCAACAGAAAATTGAGTCCCAATTCCGGTGTCATATGCATCTTCTACTTGTTTAAGTTTACCCACTTTATTTAAAGCTTGCATGTTTACGATTCCCCCACTTTTTAGTTTAAACGGGTCCTTCTGAAATTGAACTTTATAATTAAAAAGTTGCCAGTCTTACTTACTCAGCAAACTTTACAGCGGTTATTTCCTCTTCTTTAGTAATTGTGGTACCCAGTGCTAAACTCACAACACTTATACCATTAGGTTTCTTTCGTAAGTTTTGTAATTCTTTCATCTCTTCGAGCTTTGATCTATAAAATATCTATTTAAAAATGGCAAATTTTTTTTTTAATGGTACTTACAGAACTTCAACCTCCTCCTGTTCTTCGTCACTGTCTTCATTTTTAATTCGTTGTCTGAGTTGTTTCTTACTCTTTTTCTTAAATACAATTTTTTCAACTTTATTTTCATTATCATTTGATTCCGAAGTTGACATTTTGTAAGGTTAGCAGCTATTGCCAACCTACAAAAAATACCCTAAATTTAAACTGAAGAGGGAAATTTAAATGTTAATAGCATTTACTGTTTAGCTGCTTTATATCTAATCATTCTCTTTCACGAAAGTACTATTCGTTTTTTAGATTAAAACGTTAAGTGTTTTGATGGACTTTACCCTATATCATTGTCAACAAAAAAATTGGATAAAACGAGTACATATTCAACTTATTTGCTTTGAGTAGATAAAAACAGTGTTAATTTACAGAAATAATGGCTTGTATAAAACAGGTTTGTCTAGACATCAGTATAATATACTAGGCAATAATATTAAATTCATTCTAGTTACTTACAATTCCTTCAAGGATTTCATTGAGAAAATTCTCAACGACAATCCCAAGACATGCATCCAGTGGCTTCAATTTTGGTATCAAATTTTATTCAATAAAAACCAAAAATACTTAATCTCTCTTAAAATTTAAATTACAGAACTTACTGACACCCAAAAAGAAATGCAAGAACTGGCAAGAAAATTTACCAAGGAAGAGATTATACCAAATGCTGCACATTACGACAAACTGGGTGAATACCCTGTAGAAATAGTGAAAAAAGCATGGGAATTAGGATTTACAACAGCACACATTCCTCAATTTTGCGGTAATGTAAATTAAACATCTTCAAACATATCACTATAACATTTTATATTGCTCTCCAGGTGGAATGGAACAAAACGTTTTTGATTCCTGTATAATGGTAGAAGAATTAGCTTATGGATGTACAGGAATATCAACTGCAATCCACTCCTCCTCTTTGGGAGTAAGTCTATTTTAAATTATGTTTTAACATCTATTTACACCGAGATTTACAGAAACATGTTTTTAGCAAACACCCGTCATAATGGCAGGCACAAAAGAACAACAAAAGAAATATTTGGGAAGATTAATAGAAGAGTTCCTCGTAGCTGCATACGCAGTTACTGAACCTGGTGCCGGATCCGATGTGAATGGAATAAAAACAAAGGCAGAGAAAAAAGGCGACGAATACATTTTAAATGGCCAAAAAATGTGGATCACTAACGGTGGTGTTGCGAATTGGTACTTTGTTCTCGCTCGCACAGATCCAGACCCAAAAACTCCAGCCAATAAGGCTTTCACTGGTTTTATAGTGGAAAAAGACTGGCCTGGTGTGACGCCAGGAAGAAAAGTAACCAAAAACTAACAATAACACAAAAAAAACATTAATCAATTTAAACTGTTTCTTTAGGAAGACAATATGGGCCAAAGAGCGTCCGACACTCGTGGAATCACCTTCGAAGACGTCCGTGTACCCAAAGAAAACGTCTTAATGGGCGAAGGTGCCGGTTTTAAAATCGCCATGGCGACATTTGACAAAACTAGACCACCAGTTGGAACCTCTGCCACTGGTTTAGCTCAACGATGCTTAGACGAAGCGACAAAATATGCATTGGAACGCAAAACGTTCGGCGTTCCAATTGCCCATCATCAAGCGATCGCTTTTATATTAGCCGATATGGCAACAAATGTCGAATTGTCCAGACTGGCATGGATGAAGGCCGCATGGGAAGTAGACAATGGAAAACGGAATAGTTATTCGGCTGCAATTGCGAAATTGCATGCCGCCGATATTGCCAATAAATGTGCATCCGATGCTGTACAAGTTTTTGGCGGTGCTGGATTTAATCGGGAATATCCAGTAGAGAAATTAATGCGCGATGCGAAAATTATGCAAATTTATGAAGGCACTTCGCAAATACAGAGACTAATCATTTCTAGGCATCTTTTCAGCGAAGCAAAATTACGGTCATAAAAAAAGTTTGTTTTTGTTATTGCAATTATTATTAAGCGTATATAAAATTACTACATTTTTATCGTATTTGGGTCTTAAGATAAGATACTATTATATAGATGTCTAGAAAATACTAATTAATTGAAGGAGGAATATATTATTCTACATAATTGTTTATAATTAAATTAAGGGCTTCTTTAAGTGGTGGGCTACGAATGCTGATAAAATAAAAAAATAATGTTAATAAAAGAGCAATTAAAAAATGAAATTTGTAATTTGTTTTTTAATTTTCAAGAAATTTTGCAAGTGATGAAACATGTTAAAAGTAGAAAAGTCCATTTGGCTACCAAATTCTCAGAACTTGACATGATAAGCTATATTTTTCCTCTAATCTTGTATTGCAAAATTTATTATCCTTTTTTTTTAAAGATTTTTGGTAAATAGAATTGTAAAAAATTCTATAATAAAACAATAAAAGTATATGGAAGTAATTGCTTAAGGTAATTATAGTAATTACCTATTATAAAAATTTATCGGTACAAATATGTCTATATAAAATAGGGTAAAGACAGTCTTAATATTTCTTAATGTTTGACTAGACGCAAAAAATGACGTACTTAATCAAAATCCTCGCATTGATTGCTTTAGTTCAGTTTGTGAACTGTGAAAGTGATTTTAAAGCAGAGGATATTAAAGCTATCCTAGAAAATATTCCTGAAGAGGGTATGTATTTGTGTAATCAATTAATCGAATCCAACAATAATATTATTCCTATTTAGAACGCTCAAAATTCCTTCGATTTCAAATAAATCATGGATATGACTTAGTAGAAAATCACTATGCAGTAAGAAATGAAAAACTATACAACATAAACAACATTGTACCGTTCTTGTATATTGTAGGCATATTCCAACATATCCCCAACAATTTCCGTTGAAATATACGATTATTTCAAAAAGAATAATTCAGTTGCTTATGCATCAGGCGAAAACATATCGAAAGCAGTACGTTCCGTTATTTGTTTCGATTGGGGTTGTATTGACTATGACGATCCATCAATCCATCCATAATTAAATGCTTGTTAACTAATTTACAAAATATATACTGTAATATATCCTATACGAGCATAAAATATGATTTTTATTTTATCAAAATAGTACGATTTTCATTTCAATGGAATTTCTTATGATTTCCAATTAATCGTAAGTGGATTATAAGACCACGAACCTATTTTTAAAACAAAACCAATGTACATTGTTACTTGTTATAAGAGTTGATAAAAATTTGTTTTGTTGGAATTGCATCAATGAAGATTAAACTATTGAATGATTTATAATTTTTCCGTCCATTGTAAATATTTGAGGATTAACGAATTCTATTTATATAGAATTGGAAAACGAAAAACATTCACACTTGGTTTGACTGTCGCAAAATGTTACGTTTAATAGTTTTGTGTGCGGTAGCAGTTATCTATGTGTCAGGGATGCCCTCGGGTACTCCCACAGAAGAAATGGTAAAACAATTTCTAGAACAAATCCCAAAAGAAGGTACAACTCACTACTCATAGTATTACAACTTAATCAAACATATTTCTTCAGATCGATCCAATTTCATTAAAGATCAAGTTTTGCGGGGATATGGAAAGCAGAAATCACTCGTGAGTAGTAGAAAAAAGGGTACAAAACATAAACCTTCACCTAAATTCATTTACAGATTTCAATTACAGTACCAGAGCAAATTACAATGAAAATATACGAAATGTACATGAGAGGCCACACCCTACTAGAGTCGGAAATTTGTTATCCGGATGGAACTTGCTTCGATCCCGATGATCCACCAATATATCCCTAGAAAATGAAACAAAAAATTACAAAAATAAAGGACTTTATTTGAACCACTCAATTTTATTTACACCTCTAACATCCAATTCAAAAAAGCTTCCCATTTCTCCTCCCATTGACCATAAGCAATCCTTCTTTCACATTCATCCATGCCACTATATTTTATAGAATTTATCGCCAGTTGTTTTAATACTTCCATTCCACCATTTTCCGGTGTCATGGCCATAAAAGCCACATACCAATCATAACTTAATCCACTAGCGCCCCATAAAGCTGGATCATCGTTACAAATCACTATCGGAAGCCCGTTGGCCATAAAGCTAGCTGCTGGATGATTTCTAGGGTCCGAATTCAACATTAGCACTTGATTCGATATTGGGCATACTTCAATCGCAATATCCTGCTTCTTTACAAGTTCCATCAAACTAGGATGTTTTGTTAAAGCAAAACCATGTCCAATTCGTTTACAATTCAACAAAATCGCATCGATCATATTCAAATCCGTGTGTCCAAACCAATTCGTTTCGCCTGCATGAAAATAGTAGTTGAAATATTGTGAATATTTTAACAAAATATCCACATAGTCTAAAATAGGACGTCCTTCTTCTTCGTATCCAACAAAATCAAAACCAAGAATAAAGTCCGGAAAAAGTGTCTTCATTTCAACTAGTTCTCTAAGTCCTTTGTCCAAATCATCAACGGTGACACCTCTATAAATCGAATGTATATACCGTACACCAATAAAATCGGGATTTGCTTCACGGAATTTAGTTACAACGCCAATAAAAGTGTCAAAATAAGTTCGGGTATCGTAAACAGTGCCAGTTAAGTTGTAAAGCGGCATAAAAGTGCCTTTTAGTTCAGTGTAAAAAATATTATCATCATATAATTCCTGCAACAGTTGATAAATATAAACCTCAAAGACTGGTTTATAACAAATCATATCATAACAGGTGGAAAAGCTTTTTTTAAACTTATTCCATATCGATTCATCTGACGGATATAGTTCCTGTGGATTATCCACTTCCAAAGTGATTTGCCTACGTAAAAATTCATCGAAATTTGGATTTTCCCTTCGATAATGACTCAACAATTTCCATTCACAATTCTCTTCAATCTCTCCCATAAATTTCAGCTTAAAAATTCCATTTATAACGCATCCGTATAGATGTGACTGATAAGTAATGTTTTTGATAATAAAGTCAATTGATACAGCAGCTAACATATGAGTGTGTAGGGAGGTACCTTTTGGGATTCTCTTGATAATAGAAAATATTTCAGACTCCTTAATTGCTTTTCTTGCTTTGAAAAAGTGTTGAGAAGGTGGAAAGTTCAGAACGTTCTTATAACCAGCAACTAATTCTTTAATTTTTACGTTTAATAGTGTTTTATTCACTTCGAGCTCCTTTGTTGTTAAATTTATACCACCACCAATATAGGTCTTCCTTTCAACTTCTACAAGTTGATTTCTTCTTCGAAGGTACTCGTTGTCGGTGTTTGACCACATGTTGGGACATCAATAATTGAAAATTACTACACACTACACCGTACAATATTCCCAATAATTGGGTGAAGTTGAAAATTGTCACAAACACCAAAATAGGTCACTAACTCGGTAAAGGTCGAAGAGAGAAACGTGTATAGTTTAGTCAGCATTGACATTGTGAATAACAGGACTATACCGTATTTTGTACTGATTATTGGCTTAGGCCATAGGGGATTCCCGGAACACATGACCGATCTGTGATCTAAATATAAATTTGAAATTTTTTTATTAAGTTACATAATGTCATTATTAAAATAAAAACAAACACCAATGGTTTAACATGAAATTAAACTCTTTCTTAATTGAAAAAAGACGCATAAAAACTATAAGGCGTAGAAATAATGCAACTCCAATTTATCATCATTCCGCATTTAAAATCAATCCCATAAACATAATCAAGTAATTTTATTTTAAAAACCAATGAATTAAAGAAGTTTCTTGTGAAAATTTTTAAATATTCGTGATGTCGTCACAAGCTTCGAAATAAATCAATAATGTGGGAAAACATGCGTACTGGCACCGCAAAAATGTAATACTATTAGATTTCAAGCAAAATGAAAATATTAAAAAATAAGTAAATTAAACAAAAACGGTGAAAGATATTTAAAATCAAACAATCGTTAATAAAATTTGTGATTAAACCAGAAATATGTATAGGTAAATCGAATAAATAATTACAAAATCTATCATGGAGGAAACAAATGATGCCCATCGTTATTCAAAATTAGTTAAAAAACGTCGTGATAATGAATATCAAAACAGGGGTACATTTGCAAATTTATCTCCACCTATAGACGCTTATAATGCTGTTTATTTGGCTTTTGTACTTGGAGGAGCTGGCTTCCTCTTACCATATAACAGGTACTCACCTAACAAATCCAGTAGAAAACCATTGACTTGTTCTTTTCCAGCTTCATAATGGCAATGGATTATTTTAAAGTCCGCTATCCAGGACTGCCTGTTGTATTTGACATGTCTTTAGTTTATATCGCTGTTGCTTTATTAACTGTTCTTGGAAACAATCTTCTGGTGGAGACGTTCTCACTAAATTCACGAATCAACTTTGGTTTACCAATCATCCCTATGAAATAAACAAACAATTTATAATCTCTATTACAGGTTACATCATGTCTTTTATTACACTGATTTTTGTTGTGGTTTGCGAAGTGTGGTGGGAAGCTTTTGGTACAGCCACTTCGTACACCGTCAATTTAGCAGCAGTGGCAGTTGTAGCAGTTGGATGTACAGGTACGATTAATCCATTACCCATAAAAGCCATTCGAAAACAAAACTATCTTCCTTTAGTGCAACAATCGAGCTTTTACGGCTATACCAGTATGTTACCACCAAAGTACACGCAAGCTGTAATGGTAGGTGAAAGTGAGTAAAAAACCACACACAAACTCACAAAATTACCACTTTCAATCAATTTTAGGTACATCTGGTGTCTTCACATCCACTGTACGCGTTTTAACGCGTTTCTTAATCAAAGAACTACGTGGAAGTACAATTTACTTTTTTACTGTATCAGTTACATCAGTAGCAACATGTTTCGCCATGTACCATCTTATACGTCGTACTGATTTTATACAATTTTATATAGCACTTTGTGAACGAGCCAAAACTCGTATCACATTAGAACCAACAGAAGATGCAGGCTTGGTAAACATCTTCAATTAACATTTCTAATGAGATACTTGAATAAAGACGCATTTCAGATAGAGACAACTGATAATCAGTACGGAGTATTAAAAATACAAAACAGTCCTCCACCATCAGCCACAGGGAATGTTTTAAGTTTTGCTAATCCAGCTTACGAGCCATCTGCCCCAGTTCCCACCTATAAAGTGGAGGACGTTGTCATTCGAGGTCGACAAAGTGTCAGTAGTAATGGAGTGGGTTTGATTTCGTTAAAACGTAATCCTTTAGTCCATCATTTTTCGTCCAAGTGCATATCTAAATCTGTTTTAGGAGGAATTCAGGCTAGATGGGAAGTGACAAAAGCAATTTACCCTTACATGATATCAATTTGTTTAGTTTATTTCGCAACACTTTGTTTATATCCTGGAATCGCGTCGGAAGTGATTAGTTGTCGTTTAGGTTCTTGGATGCCCATCATAATGATGGAACTGTTCAATGGAGCCGATTTAATCGGTAAAATGCTGGCATCTTCGGCCAGATATTGGACTGGTGCACGTTTGGTGCGTTGTTCAATTGCACGACTTATCATGATACCATTGATGATTATGTGTGTGGCACCAAGATCGAATCCGATCTTCTCAGCCGAGATAACCGCTTTTACATTCTCGATTATGTTGGGATTGACAAATGGAGTGTTGGGAAGTGTACCGATGATTCAGGCGCCCACCAAAGTTGACGATCGACATCGCGAACTCACCGGTAAAACGAAATCTGAATTGCTGGTTGCATATTGCTAATGATTTGATTTCAGGGAACATCATGACTTTACTGTACATGTTTGGCTTGGCCACCGGTTCATTAGTTGCTTATTCTTTAGAAAGATTCTTAAATCCTGTAGATGAAAACCACTGCGGTACGAATGATTTTCCACCACCTGAACACACAACAAATTATACCTTAATGAGCAGTGTATTTATCAGTACTCCGTCTACTATAATCAGCACTTTATCGTCTACCCTATCAACAGTTACTGAAAATGTGACTGATTTCAGCCGATAATAAGTGTGTATTATTTAATAAATTATCTAAATTAGAATCTCATTGTAAAATAAAAGGAGAAAACCATCACAGAATGTTTTATTTGTCCAAGTTGCTTAGTGTGTTGTTAAATCGATAGTTATTATAACAGTTTCTCTAAACATGTCGCATAAAACTTACGATGAACAGTTTAAAAAAGCTAATGAATTATTATCTGGTACTCTTCAACTGGAACCAGTCCAGGCAGATCGCAGAGAGCATCGTCAATTACTGGCCACACTTTATATCCGGTACATATTGGTGGCAAACCGATTAACAGAATGCATAGACCAAATGGTGCAGCCTCAGAAACGCCTTCTGATTCGAAAACTGTTGGAAGCTACTTTAGGGAGGATTTTGGAGTTGAAATCGGACTTGGTGGAGGCAGATCTCAATGAATATACTCATTGCGGAGATATTTATGAACAATTAAATGTGACTCCATTGGAAACTGAGCTGAAAGTGCCAGCTTGCTTTCGTTTGGAACGAAAAAAGGAGATCGAATACAGAACAAATGTGATTAATAGTGTGCTGAGTAAATTGGGATTTTTGGAGAAGAAGTTTGAGAAGAAACCGATGACAGAACAACAAGCAATTCTTATTATACAGACACACGAAAGGGCTAGACAAAGCAGATTGAGATCGCAATTTATGCGTGAATTGCGTACGATGAAAGAGAAGACGAAGCCGATTCCTGTCGACGAAAAGGGCAGTGAAGATGGAGGTAAGTCTCTTAACTTAAGAGCTGCATTGAAAATACAGACAATTTGGAGGGGACATGTGGAAAGACGAGCGACAAGACGTCGAAAATTACAGGAAATGCTTTTAATCGGAATGATTCCGCCACCGAAAACGAAGAGTTTAGAGATTGAGATGGATTTGGAAAACCAAGCGAGGAGGAGAGTTCTTCAGGAGGAACGTCGGAAGATTTATGAAGTGGAAGTGTCTAAATGCAGGGAGAATCTGGAGGCTAATCAAAGGGCTACGGTTTTAGAACAGTTAAGTGATCAGGTTAGGGGATGGTTGCATGAGTATAAAACGCAAACGGGTAAAATACCGGAGTATACAGGTTCGGAAAGAACAGCATCGCGATTGTTGTTTAGCAGACAAGGTACTGATAGTGAATTAAGTAAATCAACTCAAATTTCATCGAAAGAGTCAAAGGCGAAAATGGATAAGGGTGTAAAGACTGTTAAAGAAGGAAAGTCAACAA
This sequence comes from Silvanus unidentatus, assembly GCA_963930825.1. Taxonomy (NCBI): domain Eukaryota; kingdom Metazoa; phylum Arthropoda; class Insecta; order Coleoptera; family Silvanidae; genus Silvanus; species Silvanus unidentatus. The sequence goes on from OZ005761.1 coordinate 17,379,523, forward strand.
CAGAGACTGATGAAGGAGAAACTACAAAAGCAATGGTATCGACTTTTGTGCCAGAATTGAATTTACGGAAGGATGAGTTCGATGAAGTGTGGAAAAATAAGGATGAGAAAGGTAATCCTTATCAGTATGCTTATAAAGATATGATTGAAAGTGAACAAATGGCTGAAATGGAAAACGAACTGAAAAAAGTGGTAGATGAAATGATGAAAGCAGAGTTACAATTATTGCAGGTAATTCATACAGGTTTTAAATATTATACGAATACATTATTTGAGTTATAATTTTAGGAAGCACTAGAAAAAGATCGGGGTCATAAAGCAAAAAGGAAATCTAGTAAAAAGGCAAGACGTGGAGGAAAGAAAAGTAAAAAGAAGAAAGAAAAAGATTTAACTCCTGACAGAACTCTTGAATCACTTTTTGAAGAATTGGTTGCAAACGGGATTATAAAAAAGTAAGATAGTATACAAATAATAATTAAACTTACCGAAATTTATTGGAAACTTTGTTGAACATGCCTCAATCACAATCATCAAATTTCGGGTGATTCCTAGAAGTGAAGTTAGGCTAGGCTTAATTGTGTTGGTACTATTGGTAAAAGTAAAGTGGAACAAGGAACATGTGGCGCTCTGCTAGTTGATTTTTGAACTAGTGGACAGGGGCTACAAAATAAATAAAAAGGGAACAAATATTCAAAATGTGTTATCAAGTTAAACACATATGCACTTTTAAAGTCAAAAAGACTCATTAAGGCTTAAATGTATTATACAAACAAGAAAACAAAAAGAAGCAATCCTGTCTGTTAGTTCAAAGTGCTAGCACTAGTAGAGCAGGGCGGCTCTGTACTGGTTAGTCGTTAAAAATCCAAAGTCCCTAACAACTTACAAACTCCAAATCACTCTAAACGTCAAATAAAAAAAAACGATTGTTTTTAATAATATATAATATATAAATTAATTAAAGTGAGCAGGTGATTCACCCATTAATTATGTACATATCTAGTTATAGTGAAAATAGATAGGAAATACTTATACCCCATCATACAAATTAAACCTATATATGAATGTTTAGAAAGGTATGCCAAAACGTACTCATGTTTCGTCGTATTAAACATAAAACGATTGTTTTGTAATTTGATATTGCAATTATGTTATTACTAGTTATTACATAAAAAAAAACAATTTCTTACAAGTAGTCAAGTACCCGGTTAATGTTTTTGTTGGTTCTCTGTTCTAAAAACCAAGGCCAACATGCGCTAGTAAATGCATTTAACAATAATTCAATTACCACTATATAATCAATTTAACTTAAATTTTCAACAGATATCCGGAGAAATATATGAAAGATTTTCTCGGTGAAAGATCCTATTACCCACCAGCTGAGCATAATAAAGGTGAAGAGCCTCCTGTGGCACTGGGCGACATCAGACAAGTGGTACAAGAATACTGCATAATACCATTATTAACACAACAATTACATCAAACCACACCCCATATAAGATCAGTGATGATTGCCGGTCCAAAAGGCAGTGGAAAAGATTCTCTAATCCATGCAATTTGTTCTGAAACTGGTGCGGTGCTATTCGATTTAACACCAGCCAACATCGTGGGCAAATATCCAGGAAAAACGGGCCTTGTAATGCTCATCCATTTGGTGGTAAAAGTATCAAGACTCCTCCAACCGTCCATCATTTTCATGGACAATTGTGAACGTCCCTTCGTAAAAAAGATTCCAAAAACTGATAAAACCGATCCAAAACGGTTAAAAAAAGATTTACCAAAAATCGTAAAAAGTAATTTGTTAAGTATATATTAACCATTATAATATTTGCAATATTCGCTTATACAAGTAATTACATAAATTATGCAAATAATGGAAATTTCCCACGTCAATAATACGCACTGTTAAACTTTTATAGATTTCAATTCTGAGGATCGTGTGATGTTGATCGGGACATCGAGTTGCCCTTGGGAATGTGACCAGAAACTGCTCCAACAAGTCTATCAAAAGTTCTTGCTAATTCCAAAGCCAAACTACAGTTCCCGGTACTCAGTTTGGACCAATTTGTTAAACAAATACATGGCAATCAATTGGCAATTTGATACAAGTTGTATGAGTAAAATATCGGATAGTTATACGGTTGGATCGATTATTGATTGCGTTAATGAAGTAATGACAGTAAAGAGGACATTGCAATTAAGGATTCAGCCTTTGAGTCCATTAGAATTGGTGAATGCGTTATGTAAGCAGACACCAATTTATAAGGAAGAAGATGAGGCTTTTCAGCAATGGTGGAATAAGGTTCCAATTGTGAAAAGACGTGGACGTGCTGTGGAAATGTTGCAAGAGGAAATTGCCGAGCAACAAGCGAAACAAGCGAATGCAAAGAAGAAATAATCAATAGGTATAACAAATAGATTTTTTTTTTGTTATTGTAAATTATAATGAGTTGTCTGCTAGATTTGCTTAAAAAAATTATTGGAGCTTTTAATTTAAATTCCGAATTCAAATTTGCACACTTTAACCTTTGATTTTAGTTGATTATATGAATAAACATTAAACAATATTATCGGCGAAGTACTTAAATTATATACTCGTATATGTATAATAATTTTTTGGATATCAAAAGAGTTGTTTGGAATTCTAACTTTTTTTAACGCAATACTACATGACATTTTATCAGCTGATCGAGTTTGGATTGAATGAAATCGAAATTCTTCTCGAAGTCTTCAAATTTAATATTTATTGAATCAATGTACCAAATTAATAAATTCACCCATTTTTCGCTATAATTTTTTTAAATTGCTAATTAACAATGTTTCAAGGCAGTTAAGAATGTCGCACATCAGGTGAGCATTTCGTGACATTTCTATTTAATTTCAAATTGTTGATAATTGAATAAAAGTGCATTTAATGTTCCGCGTAAAAATGTCTCGAGTTCCTCTATTGACGTATCAATGAGTTTTAAAATTAGATAGGTACACAAATATTTAAAACTGGTGATTTTGAATAATTACCGATAAAAAGGAAAATATGTAAATTTTCAAATAATGGTTTTTTAAATTTTTCTATGCAAATACACCAATTGTTTTGGCAAATTATAATCTTTGTTAAGACTAATAATGTTGGACTGTAGAAAACGGAACCAAATTACGATAATTTTGATGATATGACGTCTTTTTGCGCAAAAATATTTGTGTCGATGGATGCAAACTGGGTAAATTGCCGTGCGAAAGCCATGTACATTGTGCATATTTTCAAAATAATTCCTTTTCATATTGATATCTAAATGGTTTTATATCAATATGTACACATATGTAACATTGAAGATTGTCCGGTCACTAAAATTCAAATTACAATGTCAAGTGAATCTGCCAATCTCACTAATTCGTCATAAGTTCATCTGATGAGAACCGGGAATCCTATTTTGATTTTATTATCAGTGTTTATCATACTTTGTACAGTCTACAATTTAATTATCTTTTTTTGGTTTTAGTGTAATTTAAAATTATGGAAAATAAATTGGCCTTGAAGGGTTTTTTTATTACGGGCATGATCGTCATTTTTAAATAAGTGCCTTCATTGAAAGACGCAAATTTGTAGGATCATTTAATTCGTGTTATTTTTTTTGCAATTATTTAAGTACAAATTTATGTACGAGCCATTAATGAAATTAGAAACAATTTTATGCATAATACAATACTAGCAAATTTGCAATATATAAACAAAGCGTAATTTTTAAATGTAAATAATAATAAAAGATTTCATAATAAAAAATATAATATGCAATAAGTTTATTAAAGCGTGGCCTACGATGATTAATGTCACTGCCGCTCCATATGGCCGTTGCACTCGCCTAAATTTCATTGTTGAAATTGATTCCGAATAACCTTAAAATTTCGTTCGGTAACTAGCGATCCCTAGCGGTTGAAAAATTGAAATACAACTCAAAAATGAACGATTGATGCACAATAACCAAAAAATTTCGTCCAGTAAGTAGCTCTATCTGTTGGTCATCAAATTGGACAATTATAAAACATAAATGATTTTAAAGCTCGTTACAGATTCTGACAAAAGTCGATCATTTTAGTTTATATTTTTCAGTTAGATGGGCCTAGTTACCGAACGAATTTTGAGGTTAGTCGGAATCACTCAAACAGGGCGAGTGCAACGGCCATATGGAGCGGCAGTGACATTAATCATCGTAGGCCACGATTAAAGCATGAAATATTAATATAAATGTTAATTTATGTCAAATATACAATATTATGACGTTTTTGAACCCAAAATTTTAAACAAATCTAAATTGCATTTTAATAGCAAAATATAATTAATAAATTCTGGTCATTTTTTATATACTGTAATTAATTCAAAGCTCACAATAAAAACAAGGCTCAACTATTTTGTAGGTAAAGTGTTAAGAATTTCAGAAATCACAGTATGTACTTGTGTACAAGTGTAAAAAGAAATAATTGGTTAGAAAGATTAATTTTTATTTTTGATTAATTTTAGTTTTCCATGCTATTGGAATTTAAAATTACGAAATGAATAACTGTTTAGAATATTTTTTATGTAAACAAAAACAGTAATGAACAATATTCGAAAGGAGTAAGTAAAATTAAGGCCTTAATGAAGTCTAATGCTCTTTTTTGCTTTCTAATACACAGTCCGGTAATTTCCAATAAAAAAAATCGTATTCAAAAAAAACTAGACATATTTATATATTTACAAGAGTATCTGAATATGCAATGTATTTGAATTTATTTTAATTTTATTACGCAACTATTAATCAGCTAAAGTTACACAAGTTTTTTTATCTAAACTTAAACATGTCTCTGTCTATTTCAGAAATCCGATAAGATGCAATTTAGGTGTTTCAATAGTGGCAAAAATTGATTAAAAACAAAATGTTTCGTTTCTTCAGGGGAAGTTAATTTTCTTTTTGCGGCTTCCTTGACCTTGTCAGGAAAATGCGACACATAATAATAAATAAAAAGAAGAGAAAAAATATGGAGAGAGAAATTCAACACATAACACAATCAGGCTTCCTTATCCTTTTACTGTATCTGTGTTAGATAATATGAAATTACGAATTAAATTTTCGTTTTTCATTTTAACTGTATAGTATAGTCAACCTTATTCTTTAATTGCGAGTGTTCCACGACAGCCAATTGTAATGCTTCTAAGTCACGCCATCAGGATCTCCAAACCACCGTCATCCAACCGTTCGTTATAACATGAATTTCAATTTCGACCCAGAAAAAGAAGAACACAATACGTAAACAATTGGATCGTTGGATTTGTTATTTGGATAGAAAATAAACGTGAAATAGATGAGTGAGCGATGGCTGATAAATACAAGTTTTAAATGTTTAGGGTCACTAGGAAACACATGTACAAAAATGATGTAAACAAAAGCGTTACCAAGTTTATTGGCATGTAAATGTGAAGAATAAAAGATGACAAGGTCATGGTTTTGCATTAGTCAATCCATGATGAGATGGATGTGAGGTTCTCGTCAGTATGGGGAATTTCTAATAGTTTCACCCAAATAAACGGATACGGAATTCAACTCATATCGACCAGCTTGAAAATGTTTCAGCGGCACACACAGCACACGAGTTAAACACGCCGCCGCCCCATTGGTTGGACTGCATCGTCTGATATGAAGCCACCACCAGTAACAGATAAATGGCAAGCGCTAATCCATGCTGTTCACTTTGCGTTTAATGTTGTAACGCGCGAATTTGTTTTATTGAATTTATTGTTAGATAAAGTATTGTATTGGACAGTGCTGTGAATTGATTGTAAATTATTTTGTGATATTGACGATACAGAGGAATACTTAGATATTAGAATGTGAGTTTTAGTATTTTATTTTATTTCTTTTTAGAATGAAATTATGTTTTTGTTGTAAATTTTAAATGTTAAGTAAGGTATGGTTTTTTAGGGGGAAACCAGATCTTATCTAATTTAAAAGTCTAATAGTAATCTTTGTGTTTGAAAAATTAGTCAGCTAACTAAATAAGCATGATTATTATTATTAACAAATCGCGCACCTTCTACCTAATTTTTATTTATTGATTATCAATCGTTTATTTTAGTTAAGTATGTACATAATGTATTTGAAAAGAGAAATATTGCGGAAAAATTGGTATAATGTTTGTAAAGTAATTTTTTAGGGTATTTTTTGTCGTTCAAAAATTTGTTCTTGATTGTTTTTGAGTAATTTGAAACAATGTAAAACGTAATTGGCAATTATTCTGTAGCAAATGACCAAAATACCATTGTAAATAACGAAGAATTCACACTGTAATAATTTTAATAGTACCATAAACCGCTAACTGTTGTATACAAAATAAATTTTATAGAAATACCAAACATAGCGTAAAAAATAATTTCGTAGAAATATTTTTATTTCAAAAATTGTCAAAGTGACATGCAAAAAGTTATTTAAATCGTAACACAATTGTATAAGATGATGAAGAATTTTAATAGCCCTTTTGTGCAACAGTTTGCGATTCTATTGTATAAAAATTTACATCAATTTAATAATATGACCTTAACATAAACTACATCCAAACACAAATTACCCTCCTACATGCTAGCATGTTTGTTTGTAATATGACAAAAAAATGGGTAATTTTCTATTAAACTTTATATTATTTATTTCCAGAGGAAATCACCTTAAATTTGACGGAAAGCAGTTAAAATAGAAGAAGGAAAAATGCCTGCCCGCGTAAACGACACACAGAACGGACACATAAACCAATTCAATGACGATGTAGTGATTAGTGGTATATCGGGACGTTTACCTGAAAGCAGCAACATTGAAGAGTTTAAGCAACAGCTCTTTGATGGTGTTGACTTGGTCACGGATGACGAACGTCGATGGCCCTCTGGTCTCTACGGTCTACCAACACGTACAGGAAAAATTAAGGATTTAACTCATTTCGATGCACCGTTCTTCGGTGTACATGCCAAACAGGCCCATGTTATGGATCCACAATTACGTATGCTACTCGAATTGACACATGAAGCTCTAATGGACGCTGGTGTTAGTCCTAATGAAGCAAAAGGCTCAAGAACTGGCGTTTTCATCGGCGTCTCTGACAGTGAATCGTCTGAGTTTTGGACACAAGATCCGGAACAAATCAATGGCTACGGTTTAACAGGCTGTTGTCGTGCCATGTTCCCAAATCGTATCTCTTACACGTTCGATTTCAATGGACCGAGCTATGCAATTGATACGGCATGTTCGAGCAGTTTATTTGCCTTCCAACAAGCCATAATGGCCATTAAAACGGGACAATGTGATGCCGCAATTGTGGGTGGTGTGAATTTATTATTAAAACCAACATCGTCGTTACAATTCCATCGTCTTGGTATGTTAAGTCCGCACGGTATGTGTAAAGCGTTCGATGCGTCCGGTAATGGATATGTGAGATCAGAGGCCGCTGTTGTTGTTTACTTGCAAAAAGCTAGCGTTGCACGTCGTGTTTATGCTACAGTACTAGGCGCTAAAACGAATACCGATGGTAATAAAGAGCAGGGTATCACATTCCCATCTGGTGGTATGCAAAATAAACTCATACGTGAAGTGTATGAAGAGATTGGTGTGAGTCCGCATGAGGTTTCCTATGTGGAAGCGCACGGTACTGGTACAAAAGTTGGCGATCCACAAGAAGTGAATTCAATTGCTGACTTTTTCTGCAAGAATCGAACGGATCCATTATTGATTGGTTCAGTAAAGAGTAATATGGGACATTCTGAACCTGCATCCGGTTTGTGTTCATTAGCGAAAATTGTTATCGCTATGGAAGCTGGCATGATTCCAGCAAATTTACATTTTAAAAGTCCAAATAAAGATATACCTGCATTGAATGATGGCAGATTGAAAGTGGTAGCGAAGAATGAGCCATGGAAAGGTGGCATTGTTGCTGTGAATTCGTTTGGATTTGGTGGAGCGAATGCACATATTGTTTTACGGTCAAATCCGAAACCGAAAAGCTCTTGGCCGGCTGGTCCCATTCCAAGAGTTGTTGGTGTTTCGGGACGTACAGAAGAGGCTGTTAATAATTTTTTGACTAAAATTGAAGAGCATAAAGATGATGAAGAATTCTTAGCATTGGTTAATGAAATTCATGCCAGTAATATTAATGGACATTTTTATAAAGGATATGCAGTGTTGCAAGATAAACCTGTAAGGGAAGTAAGTGAAGTGGGAAGTGACAAGCGGCCAGTTTGGTTTGTGTTCTCTGGTATGGGTTCACAATGGGCTGGTATGGCTAAAGATTTGATGAAAATTGAGGTGTTCAAAAATTCCATTAAGAAAAGTGCAGATGCACTTAAAGTTGGAGGCATTAATTTGGAGGATATCATTGTGAATGGAAGTGAAAGTACATTTGATAATGTACTTAATTCGTTTGTATCGATTGCTGCCGTTCAAGTGGCTTTAACAGATATTCTTAAATCGGTTGGAATTGAACCGGATGGTATTGTGGGTCATTCTGTTGGTGAAATAGGTAAGTTTTTCATAAATTGATCGTTTAAATCACATTTTAAATGATTATTTAACAGGATGTGCTTATGCCGATGGTACTTTAACCGCCGAACAAGCCGTTCTAGCGGCATATTCAAGAGGACGTGCTATTTTGGAGAGTAAATTGGCCCCTGGCGGTATGGCAGCAGTTGGTCTAACATGGGAAGAAGCGAAAAAACGTTGTCCCCCCGAGATCTTCCCAGCTTGTCATAATAGTGAAGATAGTGTTACTGTTTCTGGTCCACCAGGTGCAATTGAAAAATTCGTAGCTGAATTAACAGCTGAGAATATTTTTGCAAAAGCTGTAAACAGTTCGGGTACTGCTTTTCATAGTAAATACATTGCAGAAGCAGGTCCGAAACTACGTAAAGCTTTGGATGCTATCATTCCAAACCCAAAACCGCGTACATCCAGATGGATTTCGTCTTCAATACCGGAATCTGCTTGGGGAACACCATTAGCACAGCAAAGTTCAGCAGCGTATCATGTAAATAATTTATTATCGCCTGTGTTGTTCCATGAAGCGTTGCAACATGTACCGGAGAATGCGATTGCCATCGAAATTGCACCAACTGGTCTGCTTCAAGCGATTTTGAAACGATCTCTTGGTCCAAAAGCGACCAATATCAGTTTGGTGAAACGTGGACATGCAGACAACGTGGAATTTTTGTTAAGTGCCCTTGGAAAAATTTACAATGCTGGCGGTCAACCGCAACTGGGGAATTTGTACCATCCAGTTAGTTTTCCAGTTGGTAAGGGAACACCGATGATTGCATCGATGATTGAATGGGATCATTCGATTGAATGGTCTGTGGCGAATTTCTCTGGCAAAGGATCCAGATCCGGTGAATTAATTGTTGATATTGATTTAAGTAAAGAGGGCGATCAATATCTGGCTGGTCATGCAATTGATGGACGTGTCCTCTTTCCAGCAACTGGTTATTTAACATTGGTTTGGAAAACGTTCGCTAAATTACGTAATGAAGATTTTGAACAATTGCCGGTTATTTTGGAAAATGTACAATTCCATCGTGCTACAATTATGCCAAAAGAGGGTTCGGTTAAATTTTTGATAAACATCTTTGAAGGAACCGGTGAATTTGAATTGTGCGAAGGTGGTTCAGTGGCTGTGTCTGGTAAAATTAGTGTACCAGAAGATGTGAGTAAAGAGGTGCTTGATTTGCCTAAATTGGAAGTTAAGTCTGAAAAGGATGTCCTTCCACTTAACACTGCCGATATTTATAAGGAGTTAAGACTTCGTGGATACGATTACGAAGGCATTTTCCGTGGTATTTCTGAGTCGGATAATAGAGGAATTAATGGTAAATTGAAATGGGAAAACAACTGGATTAGTTATATTGATACCATGTTGCAATTCTCGATTTTGGGTCAAAATACACGTGAACTTTATTTGCCGACAAGACTCCAACGAATTGTCATAAATCCAAAAGAACATTTACAATATATTAAGGATTTGCCAGAAGGTGAAAGTGTGCCAGTGTACATGTACCGTGATATTGGAATCATTAAATCAGCTGGTATTGAATTACGTGGAATGAAAGCAAGTTTGGCACCGCGTCGTCAACAGGCACAAGCTGCACCGAAATTGGAAAAATACCAGTTTGTTCCATTTGAAAATAAACAAACTTTAGCGGACGATTTGGAAACTGGACGCATACACGCTCTAACTGTACTAATTCAAACTGTTTTGGAGAATAGTGGTGGGGCTTTGAAATTGAAAGTTGCTGAAATTGGAACTGACAGACCAGTAGAAAGTGTTTTGGCACCTGCTATAACGAGAATCATCGAAAGTGAACCAATGCTTTCTGTTGATACATCAGTAGTGACAGGCTCTCCAATAGATATGACCACATTGGAGCCTCTTGGAATAAAAAATGTTATTCGTGATGTAAATACCACCGCTGTAGATCAAAATGTTCATCTAGTGGTTGCCTCTGATCTATTGGCGTACAACAATAAAAATGTTCTTGAAAATTCAGTTGCCGCTTTAAAAGCAGGTGGATTCATTCTACTTGAAGAAGCCAAGGGTCCAGTGGAATCCAAACTTTTATCATCACTTGGTTTAATTGTAATTAGTACTCAAATAACTGCTACAAAATCGTATATTCTTGTTAGGAAACCAGTAGAATTACCGACAGAATTTGTTACAATCAATGTAACGGAGAAACATTTCGATTGGGTAGATCCTTTAAAAGATGCAATGAAAGATAGTGAAACTAGTGGCAAGAAAATTTATATTTACACACAAAATGAAACATTGACCGGTTTGGTTGGTATGATTAACTGTCTGAAACAAGAACCAGGCGGTGCCAATATCAGATCATTCTTCTTGCAAGATTCAAATGCTGCCAGATTTGTATTGACTGCTTATGAAAGTCAAGTGAAAAAGGATTTGGTACATAATGTATTGAAAAATAATGTATGGGGTACATATCGACATATTTTATTGGATCAACTTAATGATAGTGGAAAATTACAAGTGGAACATGCATACATCAATACATTAACACGTGGCGATTTGGCCAGTCTTCGTTGGATCGAGGGACCACTCACTTATTTCAAGTAATTAAAAATTTGCATAGGTTTGTTAATTAGTCTAGTAACTGTTTTGTTCTGTTTAGACGGCAACCAAACACCGAATTATGTCATGTTTATTATGCTCCACTTAATTTCCGTGATATTATGTTGGCAACTGGAAAATTGCCACCAGATGCATTGCCCGGTGATCTGGCTGGACAAGATTGTATCCTTGGCTTGGAGTTTTCGGGCCGGGACACGAAAGGTAGACGTGTTATGGGTATGGTCGCTGCTAGAAGTTTAGCTACTACCGTACTCGCTGATCCTGGTTTCCTATGGGAAGTGCCGGAAAAATGGAGTTTAGAAGAGGCCGCTACAATTCCGGTTGTATACGGAACTGTAAGTTGCATTTATCTTTTTTTTTCTACCGATTTTTAATGTTTTTTTCTTCTTTTATAGAGTTATTATGCCTTAATTGTGCGTGGTAGAATGCAACCAGGCGAGTCAGTTTTGATACATGCCGGAACTGGTGGTGTTGGACAAGCTTCCATTGCCATTGCTCTTCATATGGGTTGCAAAGTGTTCACAACTGTTGGTAGTCAAGCTAAACGTGACTTCCTTAAGAAAACATTCCCACAACTAACAGATAACAATATTGGAAACTCACGTGATACGAGTTTTGAACAATTAGTGTTGTCACAAACAAATGGACGTGGTGTTGATCTAGTATTGAATTCATTGGCGGCACATCAATTGCAAGCGTCAGTTAGATGTTTGGCAATTGGTGGTCGATTCTTGGAAATTGGTAAAGTTGACTTGTCGAATAATTCGGCATTGGGTATGAGTATTTTCTTGAAGAACACATCATTCCATGGTATCTTATTGGATGCACTGTTCGATTCAAGTTCACCGGAAAAGTTGGAAGTGATGCGATTAGTAACTGAAGGTATTAAAAATGGAGCAGTTCGACCATTACCAAATACTGTCTACAATGAGAATCAAGTTGAACAAGCCTTCAGATATATGGCATCTGGTAAACATATTGGTAAAGTTTTACTTAAAATTCGCGATGAAGAGAGTCGTAAAGCACAGAAACCGGCAACGAAAACGGTCTCTGCAATTCCACGAACTTACATGGATCCGGAGAAGAGTTATATTCTAGTAGGAGGTTTGGGTGGTTTCGGTCTTGAATTGGCCAATTGGTTGATATTACGAGGTGCTAAGAAAATCGTACTTACATCCCGTAGTGGCATTAAAACCGGCTATCAATCGTTGTGCATACGAAGATGGCGTGAAATGGGTGTAAATGTTTTAATTTCAACAGCTGATGCCACAACGGAAAAAGGCGCAACACGACTATTAGAAGAGTCTAATGAATTAGGACCTGTTGGAGGTATTTTCAATTTGGCCGTTGTATTACGTGATGCCATGATGGAAAATCAATCGGTGGCTGACTTTAAGACAGTTTCCAAACCAAAAGTTGATGGTAGTAAACAGTTGGATGTTGTGAGTAGAAAACTTGCTCCACATTTGGACTATTATGTGAACTTCTCGTCAGTGTCTTGTGGACGTGGTAATGCTGGACAAGCGAATTACGGTTTGGCCAATTCGGCAATGGAACGAATTTGCGAAGCACGTCAAAGTGTTGGTCTTCCCGGTGTCGCCATTCAATGGGGAGCCATTGGAGATGTCGGTTTGATCTTGGAAACAATGGGCGGAAATGACACTGAAGTGGGTGGCACTTTACCCCAAAGAATGTCTTCATGTTTGAGCACAATGGACACGTTCCTTCAACAACCGCACGCTGTTGTTGCAAGTACAGTGTTGGCAGAGAAACGTAAAGGTGGTGGTGGTGGTAGTCAAGTGAGTTTAACGGATGCTGTTGCAAATATTCTGGGAATTAAGGATGCAAAGACAGTGGCGGGAGCTGCCACATTGGCCGATCTTGGTATGGACTCACTTATGGGTGCAGAAATCAAACAAACTTTAGAGCGAAATTATGATCTTGTGTTGAGTGCACAAGAGATTAGAGGTTTAACATTCGGTCGTTTAATTGAGTTGAGTAATGGTGGGGCAGCGGTTCCATCTGAAACGCCCGCCCCTAAAGACAATCAATTGCATTTTGATAAATCTGGTGAAATTATCCCGACAAAGAATATCATTAAAATGGCGAGTAAATCGACGGAGAATAATAAAACACCAATATTTATGCTCCATCCAATTGAAGGTGTTGTAAGGGCATTGGAACAATTGGCTAAGAATGTGGATGCGCCAGTTTATGGACTTCAATGTACTGCTGACACACCATTGGATAGTATCGCAGATTTGGCGAAATATTATACATTACAAATAAGGAATATTCAACCAAAGGGACCGTATAAACTAGTTGGTTATTCATTTGGCGCTTGTGTAGCATTTGAAATTGGTGTGTTTTTGGAAAGTCATGGTGAAATAGTGAATTTATTGTTGTTGGACGGTTCACCATCGTATGTGGCAACACATACTGGAAAAGCGAAACAGAAAATTGCCAATACAGCTGCCGAACAAACGGAAACATTGTTATACTTTATAATGCAATTTAAAGATATCGATCAGCAGTCATTAGGTGTACAATTGATGGCGATGCAATCGTGGGAGGAGAGATTAGCGAAAGCAATTGATGTGTTGGGTAAGACACCATATCCAGCAGATCAATTAGCTGCCGCTGCCACCAGTTTCTATAATAAACTCAAGGCTGCTGACAAGTACAAACCGACGAAGAAATTTAATGGACAAGTTACATTAATTAGGGCAAAGGATAATTATGTTCAATTAGGAGAGGATTACGGTCTGTCAGAGGTGAGTTAATTGAATGCATTTCTATTTACATTCAATTTACTAATTGGATTGTTTTTTATTTTTAGGTATGTCAACAGAAAGTTTCAGTAAAATCATTAAATGGTGACCATCGAACGATTCTACAGGGTGATACGGTACACCAAATAGCGGAAATATTGCACAAAAATCTTGTTTAAATAGGAATGATGAAAAAACGTTTAGATGTTGTTTTATATTTAGTTTAGGGGTAGTTTATCAAATCAATTATATTTATGTAAATGTTTATATTGCAGTGATATTACATAAATATTATGATTAATTCTATTGTATGGTAGGATAATTTATTTTTATAAAATACTTAAATTATTATTAATTTAAAAATGTATGAGAAAGGTTTGCATTATTTTTGTATGTAACCAAAGAGATAAGAATTCTGTTGATGGCACAGTGTTTGTTGCTTAACATCTGTGACATCGCCACAATTCAATAACGAAAAATTTTGCAAGTGTAAATATAATAAGAATGATGAATAGAGCTGAATTGAAAAAATCATTTTACCTATAGTACTTTTATTGCTACCCCAAAATTTATTGTAAAAAATTTCAACAATTTATTTAACAATTGGGTCGGTAATCGATTTGGATTTATCACATGTAAAAGAAACTGTTATTGCGTACCTGGTACCCGATTCAACACGTTCAACGAAATGTGGATTTTCGGCCCCTGAAGTAAAGGCGGATAATCGTCCCTTTCTAGGTTCTACAACGATGGTTTTATTTGCTTCTATGTCTATGAAATTGAAACGTCCTCCCTTGAAATCAACTCCGTAATCATTTAAGTAGACTAAGGAGGTGTAGTGGAAGGATTCGTAAGTCACCTACAAATAAAATGCGTTATTTATGAATTAGAGAGTGAAATTTTGTAATTTACTTTGTCGATATGTGTATGCCAATATTCGTCATGAGGTGTCTTCGGTTCTAGATTTGTAAGCCGTGAAAAGAATGTGGGATGAGTTAAGTATAAAATGTTCTCATTTATACCGAAATGTTCGGCGATTGCATGTTGTATTTTAGCACGTACAATTTTATAGATGGATATATCGGTTGGTGTAAGGAATTTTTTCTTCGATTCTATTGAATAAATATTTATAAATTTATCTTTGTACGATAGAGCACCGGAATGTAAATCGAGGATTGATGCACCGCCGTCTGAGCCTCCGAGCGCCAATCCTATTACAATTTTATCAATTTTTTAATAAGAACTCGAGAGAATTTCAACCAGTTTACCTCTCTGAGCAAGTCTTAATAATGTATCAACTTCATTTGAAGTAATAATCTTGTCGCTTACAAAGCGACCGCATTTTTTAGGCACACACCCTGGATATTGACGAATTTCTTCTAATAACTCACTGCTGCAGTCGAAATTTTGACTTCGCCGTGGGTGAATTTCACTTTGTTTGGCTAATAATGTTTCTTTTGTATCTTTTGATGAATACCATACGTAGAGTATTACACCCAGAATTAGGATGCCTCTACTCCATACTCGTTGTCCAGGGAATTTGGGCATCGGTCCATATTTTCTGCCAATATATGTATTTCATTGAAAATCGATAAGATAAGAATTTATGGTCACTCACATGTTTTCCTTTGAGGTATCGTTCGATTGCACTTCCTTAGACGATTCTGGTGGCTTGTGCTTACGTCTAGTCACTTTTGATGTGGACATTATTTGAATTTTAATTAATTATCTGCGATTTTATCGTTTGGAAATATTTACATGTCAGAAAAACATAACCTATTTAAATCAATATTTACATTTTGAATTACTGCGTCAACATGACAGTAAAAAAGAGTATGCAACCAACAAATACCAATACAAATAAAAACCAATAAATCTTTTTTATGGATTGAATTGGGTGATATGCGGATATGTAAAGAAAATATTTAAGGATAGCAGACAATCAAATATATTTTTAAATACATTATGTACCTATAATTAATAAATTTATTTTAAAATTTGCCGTAAACATTTAAATTTGCCACCATTTCGGATTGAAGCCCCCTGGCGTCATTCCCTGTAACAACATCACAAAACTAACATGGCTACATAAGAAATCAAAAATTCACATCGGCATTTGCCAATGCGTGAATGTATTTATTGCGCAATGTTTAGTGGTGATAATTGTACAATTTCATGATTAAACTTTATAAATTCAAGTGCGTAATAAGATATTAAAAAAGTGTATTCACATAAAACAAAATAAAAAACATAACGATATGTCGCCTGTCAAATTAGGTGAATTTTTGGCACATAATTTATGACAAGTGTGTGATTTTCTTAAAACCCTATTCACATAAACATTAACATGTAATTACAAGTATATTGTTTTTAATTTTATTCCTTTAATTTAAATAATTGCTAAACCAGTGTGATAATTTCCCAAGAAAATAAAAGAACAACACAACAAAACAAACGCAAGTGTTAAAGTTATGGGTGCTAAACCAAGTACAGCAAATGGGACTCAAAGTCCTAGAACACGGGCCTTCTCCACAAGCAGCAGTTCAGAGGTGGTAACAGCTCCCGGTTTTCGATTTATGCGTTCATTGGGAATGGACATGTCCAACGACAGACAAAGGGCCCGTTCATTGTCCAGTGTACCAGATTTGCATGCTAGTCACGAAACGATTGCAATACCGGCAACTGGGGCCAGTTTTGATGTGTCCACGGGCGCCAGTCCCGAAACGGATAGCAGTTCCAATGAGGAGAGCGGCGTCTTGAGCTCAGCGGCTGCCAATATCGCCCTTGGACGTGTTTATGCTGCACATTCATTACCCTCACATATTTGGTCCTTAAATGGTAAGAAAAAAATACTAAATCCCCAGTTTAATCGCCCCCCAGACACAAACAATTCCTCTACGTTCATGCATATCGAGTTTATCATTTTCATTAACAAAGACTCTAATCGTCTGATTTCCGTATTTATAAAAATACGTTTATTTCCTTGAATATTTCTCGATGACCTTTAAAAGTAGACAAATTCAATTTATGAACTATTGATTGTGTCTGCAAACGTTTACACCTTCTTGTGAAATTGTTTCGCATAATAATTAATAATGTTTTAGGTACACAAGTTTTATTTTTTATTTTTTTTTCCCACATGGAACTTAACATTGATTTCCATTTTGTTATCTGATGCAAGAAATATACAGTTTTTTCCGTTGGAAGTTTAAAGTATACGCAAAAATTGTGCACATAATTCGTAAAGTTCGTGTCATTTTGTTATAATCTAGATTTGATTATATATTGTAGTAGTTGAGTTTTACCTTCGACGAAATTTGAGGAAACATAAATATATTTTTTTTCTATTTGCTTGCAGAAGTGACTAATCTTATCGAGGCAATTATTTGAAAAAGTACTTGAACAAATCAATTATGCAAATAAAAGAAATGTAGATAGAAGGAGTTGAAATGACGAGAGATAAATGGATGCAGTTTGAGTGATTATTAATGATGTTTGTGTAGAAAAGAGAAGATGTTACTTTGTTTCATTGGAATTGTCGAATTCTTTGTTTGTTTAATATTAGTAAATAAGTCTTGTATGTTAGCAATTAAACATTAACTGGAAATTCTTTGGTTATATTTAGACTTATTTATTATATGTACCTCATTTGTTGACTAAATGTGTCTACAAATTTGTTATGTATTTCTACATTTTAATGTATACATACAATATTTAGATTGGTTTGGAAATGTGTTTCTTGTGTGGCTGTAATTGTGTTTATGCGAATAGTGAATTGGGAATGAAAGATAAAAAATGTTGATCAATGATTGAATAATCAAAGGAAGATGTTCATTTTTAATTAAATACTTGAAATTATTTTATTTTATGGTGTTGTGTTTGTTGCTATTGGCGATTTGTATAGGAAAACAACAGCAAGTCAATCTAGTTGCGCATGTTATCCATTGAAAATATCCCCTTTTAATAAATTATGAAATTGGAAAGAAAATACACGCATTTTAAAAGACAAATTCGAAACGAGCAGACGGAATATACGATTCTTAAAAAAAAACTTCCGGAATTTCATTAAATACAGGCAAAAATATAACGTTGTGCTGTGCACACACAAGTTTTATGTTTTACGTGCCAGGTACATTGGTTGAGAAATTAAATCACATGACGGGCATTTAATTAAGTGAAGGAGAGAAGAGAAGAGAAAAATGTAGCGAGAAAAACGAGTGTGACTGTATTATTGAAGTTTTCATCAAATGATTATGGGTATTGTTATAGGATCTTGTGTACCAGATGAAGAAATTGAAACGAATAATCGATTCCATCACGTTGTTTACGGTATTTAGTTTAATACTTTTTCTTAAAAAAAAACATAGGAGTTGTTGGATAATAACGTATTGTATTTGGAGTCAATCAAGTGACATCTGAATTGTTTTTTATGGCCTCCTTACATCCAAATGAACGGTTCATAAATTTTGTTTTATTTAACTTAGGGAATTGCGCAAGCTGTGGAAGTTTCAATTATTACACTGTTTTATGTTTATAATACAAGTAATTTTTTTTCGTTGTTTTTCTATTAATAATTAGATTATTTCAACGATTTGTAACGAGTACACATAAAAGAAACGTTTCTGTTTTGAACTAAAAGGAAATCTCGCCCTTGAGTAATTTAAAGGAATTTTACGTAAATCCAAAAGGGGGAATTTATATTAATATTAATACAACAAAGTTTGTAATTGCAAATTTATAGAAAATGTTATGAGATATTTTAATGCATAATATAGTTGTAAAGTTGTTTCCCTATTTGGTATTTATCGATTTTTAATGACGTCCTTAAATTATTTATCTACTAAAATGGTTTTGTTATACATATTTCGATTTTTGTATACACATGAATATGAACTTGACATATTATATTGGTTTGATTATTTTCAGGGTGAATAAATATCGATATTGTTGATAACATTAACTTTATATCATGAAATGTGTCCTATTCGTTACACTTTATTACATTATATTGATTGATTATAAATGTTTATTTTTTCTTTCAGGTATTAAATGTCCTGTTTGCAGTAAATTTGTAATTCCAGATGATATTGAATGTCATCTGGTTATGTGCCTCACGAAACCACGGCTGTCTTACAACGGTAATTGCACATTTTTCCCATTTTTTTTATCATTTTTTAATAGACACTAAATTTTCCATGCATTGCTAAGCGCGCAATACACTTTTGTTTGAATAAAAATTTACATAAAATAATGTATTATTTGATACTTGAGCATTGTCTCTTGATTGCTTTATAATACCTTCTAAAAATGGAACAATAAACTTTTATAAAGAGGAATTTAAATGAAGATGGGCCCTGCACATCTCCTTTCTATGTTCCAACCATTATTAATTTGTCTATGTATATAAGTTAAATGTGTTCTTCAATTTTCCAGAAGACGTTTTGACTGATGATAAAGGCGAGTGTGTTATATGTTTAGAAGAATTATGTGAGGGGAATATAATAGCTAGACTACCTTGCCTGTGTATATATCATAAAACGTAAGTGCTATTATTTATTATTGAACGACAAAAAAAAATGTTTATTGTTGGTTTTTGATTGTTAGATGCATAGATCAATGGTTTGAAGTGAATCGATCGTGTCCGGAACATCCAGGTGATTAGCGTATTTTATTCTTATTAAAAATAAGTAAAAGAAGATGAATTAAACGAGTGTATATAATGTAAATATAAAATTTTTGAATAATTGGTTAATATAGAACTTTTACAATTTGCAAGTGGAAGTAAAAGTCAATTTGTTTTATAAGAAATTGAGTAAAATGAAAAACGGTTCGCAAATAGTTAATGCAAGTAATAAAAATGACATTGACTTAAAAAAATGATATTAACATATAAACATACCTACAATATTTAGCTATATACGAGTATAATAAGTAGTTTTCCTAATTTTTAGTAATTAATTTCTATGTAACAGATGATAGACTGTTGCCATTTTTTCTACGGAACAATGTTAACTAAGTTCACATATCAATTGATTTTTGTTTGTTTTTTTGATTGAAAATTAAAAGTAATAGCTTTTTTACAATTTATAAACAGTTTTAAATCACGTTAAATGTAAATTATAACAAGAGCTCTTTCAGTGTGTGGGGTAAAAATAGCATTTCGTTGGAAATGTTTAAAGATTGTGTGGCTATTTTAATAAAAGAGCCGTGGAATAAGAACGGTGTTTTAGGATTTATTATATGTTCACTTTTGTTTTTAAACTAAAGACATATTTTTGATACTTTCATACTACTTGCATACTTCCTATGTTGTTTGTGAAGGAAAAAATAACATTATAAAACGTTGTAAACGAGTTGATTAATTACATTAAATGGATAATTTTTCTGTATACAAGATTAAAAAAACAAACATATAATGGTATTACGTACCTACATAATAACAATCATACGTCAATAAGTCCAAAAAAATTGTAATGTTTGTTATAATAATGCAATTTACATAAAAAAAATGAAGGAAAATGTTTACAAGCCAATTTTATTCTTTGTTTAATTAGATTTTTGTATTTGGGTAAATTAAGTTGGTTGAATTGTTTTAATTGTTTTTAATTTTAATAGATATGCCATATGAAATTGTTGTAAAGATTATTGTGTTGTTTTTTATATATATAGTAATTTAGACGAAGAAAAAAAAATGTGTATTTATAATAATGAAGAAGATGATAATGGAAATAACCAAAGAGATACATTTTTTTGTTCAAGTGATTATAAATAAGGTGCTAATTTTGAAATCAGTCTCACCATCATGCATACTTCGAAAAATGTTTAATTAATGATGTTACCTGCAGTTCTTTTCTTTCTCTCTTCAGACTTACCAAAATGAACTGTTTTTGAAGTTTTTCGTTTGGCTTTTTGTTGTTAAATGAGCAGCTCGATGATTGATATAAATGACTTCTGTTAAAGAAGTGCCATAATTTAAAGAAAAAAAAAACGTATATAATAAATATGTAAAACTGTAGCCTTCTAGTTGATGATAAATAAAAAGAATCTTTTTTGAATATCGGCTATTTTTATTTTCGAAATGAAACATTTCATCTACAATATGACAAATCTTTTTCTTTATTTATATTGCAATTTATAAATGTATATAAAATATAAATTCATTATCATCGTAAATAAGCATTATCGTTATTGTTTTACATTGTTATACTCACTAGAAACAAAATATAAATTACATACACACAAGACATTTACAAAAAAATACAAGCTTTACTTTCAAAATGGAAAACCAAAAATGCAATTTCTTTGTTTTTTGTTGTTTTTCAGGGCAGTTACGAATAATGCACAGAGTGTCCTTATAATCTACATATATATTTTTAAAGTGAAACTAAACTTATTTAATTCAATATTGTCCAATAAACTTTTGTTACAGTACGTTGAAATCTGACTAGATTCAAAAAAAACACCAAATTATTCATTAATGTAAATCGAAAAACGCAAACTTGGAACACTCTACGAAATGCAAAATGAAAAAGGAATAAAATCTCTCATTAAGTTGTTCTTTGGTTGTTGTTCCAACTGAACTCGATTAAAAGGAACAAGGAAATTTGCAGTCTAATTAAGAGTAGCCTTTAAAGCTTAATATAGCTGAAAGAATCAGTACATTCTAAATAGATAGTAGAAAAATTCCATTAAATCAAAATTGGTATATAGTATGTTGTTGTTTGTTTTCCGTTAATTTCATCTGTATACTTGCTGTGAATTACTACTGAGATCTTGTAAAAAACAATACAAAATTCCAGCTTGTGCCATCACATCCACTGTACCAGCAGCCAAAGTGTCCTTTTGTTTCATATTATCCGGCTTTGATCCTGGCCTTAATAACGTTGGTCCAAATACAGTCGCTAAATTATGTAAAGACATTTTATTGTGCGCTTCATGTTTGTGTACTCTGAAAAAAAGTAATCCGCAGTCAAAAAACCACCCCCAACAAAATTGCGTGTTTAAAGTAAAGTTGGTTGCATACCTGATTAGATGATCCAAGATACACTGAATTGTTGCACAATTCTGCGGTGGAAGTTTTAAAAAACACTCTTTCAATAATTCAGTACGTCGACTTAAATTGCCAGCCGACTGATTAAAGGCACCTAACAATGTAGGATATAATTGGTCCGTAAATAATGCCTCGGGAAGTTCACGTAGATATAATTTCAGTATACCAGTTACTGAATGAATATCAACTTCTTTTAACAATTGCTCCGCCTCATATGAATCTAAAAACAAACATTTCCATTAACATAATTACATGGGAGAGTTTGTTTAAATAACTAACTTGTTTCAAATGACTTTTTAAGCTTGGAAATGTCTAAAGTCGAACCAGACACCCGATAGATTCCCACTTCGGACATTCCACGTCTTTCCACTTCTCTTATACACGCTGTAATTATAAAGGGAACATCTCTCTTCTGTCGCCTAAAATAAAATTCTAATCAGTACCATTTATTTATAAATTTCACCTTCAACTTACTTGCAAGTCTGTTGAATTTTCTCACCAAACAACGATCCCCCTTTACCGGTTGGCACTCGCCTCAAACTCACCTCGCATGGAATAAACTTCAATCCAACACTCAAAACACACCCGTTTATGTGCAAATCTTTATTGATCAGTTGTTCACCCAACCATCGTCGACTTAACTTTTGTGTATGTTTCCCAAACAAAGTGTCGCCCCCATTCTGACTCTCACGATACACTAATATTCTTAAATTCTCACATCCTTCCAAATCGACAACGAAATGTTCATCCCATTTCGGATTATTGGAATTCGCAATCGCTTTGGTCTTTGCTTTTTGGAAGAAATGCCCGTAAAAGTCGACTTCAATACACACATACAAGTCTAAAATTAAAACACAATTAATAAGAAATTATTTAAACCAGTTTAATATCCACTAACCACAAGTGTATTCCAATCCTTTCATCTCAATCACATGCAAATGCAAATCACCCACAAGTAAACTCTCATCCAAAACGCTACGCAATAAGTACGATCCCATATTTGTCTTCAAAAACTCCCGACAGGCAGTGATCCATGTCTGCAATTCCAACATACTGAAATTGGATGCCGGTGTGGGCGGTTTACCAGTCATTTGTAACGTATGTATCGCTTCAATCCATTGCGTTCGCTCAAAATCCGATGACAAGAAGAACATGTACGTCCGTCCAGTTTGTTTATGCTTTATTCTAAACACTAAATTTGGTGATACAAGTACTAATTGACTCTCAAGTTCGATCAGTCTTTTCCGATATTTATCAGAACCGCGCGACATTCGCAATTTCTTATCTTCATTTGCACGCTCCTCCAATCTCAGTTGGTCCCTTACATTAGATGCTTGCGATTTTAATGACACAATATTCGATGGAGTGGTTTCATAAAAGTTCGCTGTACTCTCATCGATAATTGCAATCTCTTCCACTGGAATGAACCATTTCAATTCGAATGTATACTTATCAGTACGTCCAGACGATTTGTATTTGGCACAGGCGATAACATCGTTGAAAAGAAACAAATGTCGCAATTTCCTATGGCCATCGTATTCGACAATGAATGAATTTTTAACCAGTCTCCTTTGGGCCCTATCACTCGACTAAAACAATTCAATTAATAGATTTTTAGCAAACATTTCACTATCATTTTATACTCACTGGAAACATGGATTTCGTTTGAATGATATTGAACTGGTCGAGAAAATTTTGTGTCATACTCAACGCTTCAGACAACGTATGATGGTCTGGATGCACATTTGAGACACACTTTAATAAATCATGCAACACTAATGCATTCTTTTGTACTCTAGCTACTGGCTTATGCAAAAGCTCTTCCAGACGGATCGGTTGTCCAGATAAATGTTTACATGTGATATTTTTAGATATTTCACTAAACTGTAAATTTGCCGCACTACATTTACTGACCGTGTCCAATGCCCGTCCATAATTACTCAAAAATGCCCCATACGATGTTAAATTTGACGCCTAAGCAAATAATAAATAATGCACAACAAAAATCAATAACATTTCATTGTTCGTTTATTTACCATAGTTTTAAAACTTTCTCCTATTCTCGATTCCCATTTAATAGAATGTCGTTTTAAGGATTCTAAAAAATTTGCATGCAAACTATACAATTCCGGTATTTTGTAAAAAATCGTTTTTAAATCCGATTCCGTGGCAATTGGTTGCGATGTACCAATAGTTGCTTGTATCGCTTTCATATACTGCAACAAACGATTACTTACAAATTCAACAATTTATGAATGGGACACGCTTAATTTACCTTTAAAAGCACACTTAACCACTCAACATAATTACTTTCACTATCTATTATATTATATATAATACTTTTATACATCGATGTCTTCTCCGGATCCATTTTCAGTTCATTATCCTAGTAAAGAATTTTTTTATAGAAAAAAAAATCTAGATTCATTGTTCCACATGCTAATGGCTTACTTGCAAATATTTTCTACGTGAAGACGGTGTCATCGATTCCAATGAACTGGAGCTCGCATACGAACTGTTATCAGTTGTATTCCGTTTCAATTCCGGCGTCTCTTCATGTTCATCTTCACTACTACTGTGACTATTGCCATTCTTTTTGCCCGACCTTCAAATATATTTAATCAATAAACGAACCAATTAAAAAACATTCATTAAAACTCACTGTATAAAGTATTCAATATTAACGTAGTTCGATGTGCCCGGCGACTGAGGCTCTTGGACGGTTTGTGTTGACTCTCGTTTAGCACCCATTGGCAATGTACTGGAAGAACTGAAAACATTCTCTGTACTGGAATGATTGCTTCTTAACGAATTGTATTCGTCTTCTGGAGCGACCATGTCATAGTAGGGCTCGTCGGCGGCGTTAATGTATTCATTTGACGATGCTACTGAGTCACTGTTGCTACTTCGTTGTTTTCGTAATGATTCAGGTCGAGCTGGGAGCCTTTAAACAATTATTATTAGTAATTAAGTTGTGTGACATGTTGAATTGATTTACTCTGGAGGGGTTTTTTGCGGTGATGCATTTGCTTGTTTTAAACCATTCACTTCAATTACTGTAACAAATGTGGAATCGGGCTCGGGGGCAGATGGTTCAGTTTTCTCAATTCGATCTTCTATGATGGACTGTGTTAATTGATTGGATATTTCATTAATGCACATATTAGCCGACAAAACTTCTGGTTCGTCCGATTTGATTGGTGTTGTTGGAGATGTGTCTGTTGTTTCGCCCTAAAATGTTTATCAATGATAAGAAGTATTTAAATTTACTGATTTCTGTTTAAGTATAGATACAGTTAAAGATAATTTCTGTACATTAATGTAGAAAAACTATTCTACTAATAAAGTTCTATTTACTTTAGATATGATATCTCCTCCTATGACATCATTAGGTTCAGGTTCTTGCGATTTTTCCTTAGCCAATTTTCTCTTATGCTGTTCAACATCGTTAAGCAGCCGTTCCAAATATTCTACATAAAATTGCTCCTTTTCTAATTCTTCTTTTAGTAATGAGACTTTTTGTTTATGTTTTTCTAAATTAGCACGGACATCTTCTTCCCAAGCGCCAGGCAAAGGGCTCTCTGGAAATCTTTGCAGCCACACTTGTTGAAAATCACCGAATACACTCATTTTTCAAAAACATTTACACATATTTATTTATCTATTTACTTATTTTTATTAATTAAGCATATTAAAAACATTTTCATTCAAAGAAAGTTCAATAAACAAACATTTTTTATGCTTAATAGGCACTTTCACTGACACTTTTGACATATGAATTGATGACAATATGCTGTTGCCAACAGAATAATACCAAATAAAACCAAATCTCTTAAGCAAGTTAGGCAACCCCTAAAACACCGAACTTTAAAAATAATCTTGTTTATTTAATTTTTCAAGGATTCAAGCCTATTTTCAATTAAATTTTATAAGGATTTAGCTTTAACAATTTATAAAACATTAAATATGTTGCAATTAATGTTTTACCACTCACAAAATTGCGCACTAACCTAACACCCTGTCTTGTAACTTGTGCACAGGTAACATCCTCAATTACATAATAATTATGTTGCAATAAATATTTACATCACAGTTGTAAAATCACTCATTATATAGTTTTAGATTTTAGTTAAAAAAAATGCATACAACTGTTTTAATTGTCGGGATTAGTGGGGCAACATGTGCTGGCAAAACTACGACCACATCTAAATTAGAAAAGTTATTACCAAATACGAAGATTTTTACTCAAGATGATTATTTTTTGGATGTTGATGATAAGCGACATGTATGGATACCAGAGCTGAATCATATAAATTATGATATATTATCTAGTTTGGATATGGAGAAGATGCATAACGATATTTTAGATTACATATCTGATAAACAATTAGTTAAAATAAACGCAATCGATTTTACATACATTTTAAACGGTGATTATCAGAATTACGAGTATGAAGACAAATTGATGCAATTACAGCGGAAAATTACTAGCTCAAATGTAGAGGTGATATTGATAGAAGGATTTTCCATTTTCAACTACAAACCGCTCCTAAATTTATTCCATTTAAAATACTATTTCACATTGAACAAAGAAGAGTGCTACAAACGTCGAATTCAACGAGTTTACGATCCCCCGGACTCTCCTGGATATTTCGATCAATGTGCATGGCCTGAACATCTGAAACAACTAGAAGAAGTTCGCAATACAGTAGAGAATGTAAAATATTTTAAAGGAACCGCTATCAAACCAGAAGAACAAATTATTAACGATATTTTATCAATATGCTCCACTTTTCATTAATTATTCGGGATTCTCAATAACTAATAGCATTTAAAATATTCGTAACGTGTAACGGTGTTAATAATTTGATTCCCTTTTTGTAGTTTTCTAGAAAAAATGAATAAATTTTGTGAAAATATAACATTTCTCCTAATTTTGTACGCTCGGGTTGCCATTGTACCTTTATTTATCCAATTTTTCAATTAAACCGTGCGTTAACCATGCCTAATTCATAAAATTTCTACAACAGTCTTATTATTATAGTAATCCTAAAAAGCAATAACTTCTTGATAAGATTGAAACAAATGCATGTGGATGCAAAAACATATTCTGACTCAGCTATTGTTTTACCGATAATATGTTGATCAGGGGAATCACAAACAATTTGTACTACCAAGTACTCCACCCACTCACCCACAGTATATTTGCGGTCTCCATCTAGTTTACATACATATAAAAACCCAAAAATGAAAACCCAAGTCCTTGTTATTGGAATCGGTGGAGTAACATGTGCTGGCAAGACCACAGCATCCAATAAAATCAAAGAACTGCTTCCAAACATTCCAATTACAATTTTTTCACAAGATAATTACATTTATCCAGCCAGTGACAATCGACATACGTGGATCAGTGAGTTGAATCACATAAATTTCGACATAATTACCAGTATGGATATGGACCAAATGCTCTCAGATGTTGATAAATATTTGAAAGATAAGGAACTGATGACCGTCCAACAAACAGGAAGTTTACAAGATATAAAAGTGGAAATCCTGCTGATTGAAGGTTTTCTCATATTCGATTACCCACCATTTATCAATTTACTAAATCTGCGATATATCTTCACATTGGACAAGAGCATTTGCCAAGAAAGAAGATTAAAACGTGTTTATGAACATTCCGCAGAAGTGGACGGCTATTTCGATCAATATGTATGGCCACAATACTTAACTCACTATAAATTCGTTGAAGAAAACATTAAAAACATCGTTTATATTGATGGTAAATTACCAAATCCAGAAAAAATAATCATTTCTGATATCTGCCAGATTCTAAACATTCCATAACAGTACAGAGTACAAACCACTGCCCTATATTAATATTTTTTTATTATATAAATAATTTTACAATGAAATAATATATTTCAGTTTATTTTTGTAACACTTAAAAAAACTAAATAAATATCCTTATATCGAAAGATGTTCATAAACTGATTTTTTTCTAAGGTTAATTTTCGTACTCAAAAACTGAACTAATTTGGGAGGTAAAAAAGAAACAATCAAATTTGTAACTATTTACGGTCTGTTTGATGTACATAAAAAAAAATTCTCAAATTATCTACCTACTTGCTTGCAGTTGAACTCTTTACATTGCATATGTAGTTTTACTCGGCTGATCTTCGTCTTGAACACCCGACACTCTCTTCACATACTGTGGATTCACTTGTATCTCTTCATCCATTTCGAGTATTTGCTTATCTAATTCCATACAAATAGCTAATTGTTCTTCCAATCCTTTTAACACTTCCGGTCCACCGTATTTGTCCGGTTCATCACGAAACACCACCATACCGTCTTTTTGATTGATCGTTGCGAAAATCTGTTGACGTTCAATCTAAAACAATCATTGATTGGTTCGATTTCCAATCGTTAATTGAACATTTACCATTTGTAGTATGTGCCTTTCCGCGTCTGCGGGACTTGGAAGACCAACACGACTTGCCACATCGGTCAAACTTAACGTTAAGAACGTTTTCGTCAATCTTTGTATATTCTTTTTGTACAGAACCGACGCTACTTGCTTAACAAGTCCTAAATTGTGATCATTATTGAATACCTAAAATAAGACAACATCAGAATCGAGTTTGTTCTTTTGATAGTTTGAATTGATTACGTTTGTATTGTTATTAAGTACGGTATTCAAATCGGCCGTGTTATTTAACATGAAAGCATTCGCTAAATCGTGGTACGGTTGAGCTAATGGTTTCATGTATCGAGTAACAACGTTGGATGCGTATTTCGGTATTACTTGTATCTAAAACAAAGAAATATGTGTTTAATACAGTGGAATCGTTAAATTGGAGAGTCTGTTTACTTTTCCGTGTAACAAGAGCGACACAAGAATAAACTTCTTGTACGCTTCCAACATAATATAGGAAACAGCTCGTGCCGGTGTGGTAATTGCGACTTCAAAAAAATATAAGGCCCTATCTAGATTCCGTACAGCTAAATAAATCATTCCACCATAATAATAATATAGTAAAAAATATTTAGCATCGAATAGTACACCATTTGGATTTTGTGTTACTTCTTGGCAGATACCAGTTATATCGATATCTAATATTTCTAATGCTGGTTTAAAACATTCCGCTTTTAAACACAGCTGGCACAAGTCGGCATGTATTGATGTTAATTGAGAATCGAATAAGCGCAACTTTGAGATTGCTTTTTGTAGTAAAACGATACCCTTCAATGGCTGTTTTTGTTCTATTAAATGGTTTGTCAGTGAATGGCAAAGTTCAGCAACTGAAATGGAAAATGTTCATGTTAGTGGCTGAATGTTGAGTATTTCTTTTAAGACATACAGGTGTCGGGTGAAAGACGGATCTGTTCGCCATTACAACCAAGTATAAATTCTTGAGCTAAAGTGAAACGGTTGTCTGGCGTGTTCGCTGTAACCGTTGAACTAAATTTAGCACATAGAACAGCTAAAACACCTAATGAATGTTGTTGTCTATCTAATGTCTCCAATACATTGTCCAAATGTTGAATGTTTTTCACCAGCGTTTCGTTTGATTTGCTTAAATATTCGCATAATTCTCTGAAATTTCCTAAACAACAAAACAAATATAACCTCAACATTGTGTTTATTTGTAAACAATCACTTATTAAAATGATTTTACCTTGTGAAAGATTTCTAACTGTATTTACAAATTGTTCTAATGCAGATGCCATCTCATTTGGATACCAGAATAATTACGATATATTATTAAAATGTAAAAATAACTAATTTTGCTCCAAGTAGAAATGAGTTATAAGTTTGTCCACCGGCAGCTGATGTTTGACTTTTGACATCGGAAATAACGTATTCTCTTGCTCCAGTGCATACTCGGAGTACCACTTATCGCACATAAGAAGTGCTTAGAGAGACAAAGATAAATAAATACAAATGAAACGCATTGTTAACCCGGGAAATATAAAAAAATATATGAAATTAGATTTATTTTTAAAAAAGATAAAAAAGTAATCCTACATGGTTTCAAAGTGAATATACTTTAATATAGTCCACTTCTAGAGCTCCGTCTTGTTCCCATGTTTTTGAGATCTCATTCAATTTCTGATAAAACTTCTTCTGGCCCAATGCTTCACCATTTCGCCATGGTTTTTTAAGATCAGCACGATCATCGAAATTGTAACCGCCTACCCCAACACCAATTGTAAGGAACATCTAAAAAAAGGACATTTTTTAAGGTGTGTTAAATAAATTTCTTTATAAATCAATTAATACTTCTTTATCAAATGGTTTAAAATTTGAGCCTCCTTTCCATCGATTTGCGTATTCTACCAACGGAATGTTAGCATGTGATGCAAAACCACCACTTGGTGGAAAAATATTCCCATACACTTTACCATCCACGCTCACAGTTACGTGATCTGGTTCCCAGATAACAGAAAAAGTGTGAAATTCGTTGTTCCAATTTGTTGTCTTCTCAATGTTCCTCAGATATAAATTTTTTATTTGTGGAAAAGATCCTAATACTAAACCTCCAACCAAGTTCTTCGATAACTCTTCATTGCCACCGAGAAAAGCGACCCGAATTTGACCAGATTCATATCCAGGTCCATAACTTTCTTGTTCAGAATTTAAATACAATTCTGTGAACATAAAAAATTAAATATATTTCGTGTATATTTTTCAAAATTCTACCTGGATATAGCCAATCTCCTTTTGGCAACTTTGCTCGAATTTCCACTTTTCCATACAAGAAAGAAAACTTATTTTTCGTGGTAATTTGTGCAGACAGAACGGGAGGAATAATAAATCGACTATTAAATTTCTGGACACAATCAGATGAAGAAGGAACGCCTGTACAACTACATTCATGTTTAATTAAAAAAAAAATAATAAATTATTAAATCAATCCTCACTTTGAGCCTAGATCAAAAGAATCTCGGTTTTCAATATTTCCTAAAACCTCCTCAGTTGGTATTGGTTTGATTCTCAGTCGACTATCTTTCACCATCATTGTTCGAGGATTACCATAAATAACAAACTCATAATCCTTAAAAACACCATAAAAATTTCACTTCACTTAGGTATAATAATTAATTTATTCGACATACTGGAGCACCTCCAAATTTTGTTACAACATTCCACTTATTCCTGTCTACTTCATTACCGGAAAATTCTTCAGAAAATATCTCTTTGGTTCCACACACAGTCTCTTTATTAAATTGAGTAATACAATTATTACTAATAGGCGGAGGACTCGTTGGAGCAGGTGTCTGGACTTGTGGAGAATTTCCAGGCCCGGACGGGGCCCCAATTGTATCCTTAACTACATAACTCTGATCCTCCTTTCGATAACCAAGAGTTTTTGTACCATCGTTATAATCAACGTAAAGCCAATAATTCAAAACATCGCCCGGTTTTAGTTTTATAGTCGGATTGTAATAAGTGAATCGTCCATTCTTCTTTTTTGTAACATCCACATTGATCAGAGTACCAGCTTCAAGACCAGAGAACTCCTGATTTATACCCGCATGAATGGCAAACAGCACGATACCATCCAATGCTGAAAAACCGATAATTAACCAACGTCACTTATTTTTTTTTTTATTTTTTTTATTACCTGGAATTGAAATTCGAATGCCTTTTGGGGACGTCACTTCAATTAAAGCATCTGGAACTTCGAAGTCACTTTGCCCATTTACACATAAAATTGTTAACAAACACGAAACAACACCAATCTTGAACATTATAAGTCTTGACTCTATCCACTCTCTTGACCATCTGACCCTAAGAATGTAAATACAGATGCTTTTATGCGAAACCTGTTATATATTTATACACCTTGGACAAAATAGTTTTGATTCAACTGCTGATAACCCAGAGGTTTTTTTTATCAAAATACTCTACCATACTCTACGTATGTCCAATGAAGGACATTCCCATTCCTTAATTTCGTCTCATTATAAGAGAAAATCGGACGATTGTTTTTAACTGTTGGTATATCCACAATAATTAAGTTCTCAGGGTCAGCGCAGTAAAGTTGTTCTTTGAAGTTCAGGTGAACTTCGAACACCTTCTTTTTTGTTAAGAAAATTTTTTCATCAAGCATAAATTCATACCTTGAATTCAATATTTAAAGTGTCTTTTCATAGAGACTCATACACTATAATCTTCATTACGAGTTACAAATTTGGAAAATCCAACAAGATTATATGTTTATCCACATATTTTGTTAACATTCACTTATCTAGAAACGTGGTTTCTTTTATGGAAATTCCTTAACAAATTGCAAAACAAACATTATTATAGAAAAGTACAAAGATTTATTATAAAAATAGCAACATTTAATAAGATATATACATAATTTTAAAGTTCAGTCTTAATATCCAATACTTTATTCCAATCAAATCCATTTTTATCATCCTCCAATGTAATTGTATTTGTTTCTAGAGTCGAAATAATCTTAGAAAATGTTGAATATTGGTATAAAGTTGACACATCACCAACTAAAATAAGTTTATGTTTTGCTCTTGTTATCGCAACATTCAAACGTCTTTTATCAGACAATAAATCATACTAAAAATTATCCATATTAAATAACATCTATCTTCAACAAACAAAATCTTTACCGTTGTATCTCTTCCTTTGGAAATATCCTCAGACTTTACGCATGAATAAATAATAACATTTTTATCCTTTCCTTGGTACTGATCCACAGTACTAACACCCACCCCAACGGAATTCAATAAAAAGCCAATTTGCGCCACTTGCGCTCGGTACGTCGTGATTACTCCAATTTCATCACAATTTACACCGCCCTTTTATACAAAAATTAGCCAAAACCAAACACATTTACATTCCTTAAAACACTTACCTTAATTAAAGCACTCACTATTGAATAAACCAATGCAGCTTCGTAAATATTAACACATTTCTGGCTTTGAAACTCTTCACTTTTCTGAATATTATTACTTAATAGCCATGGCACTGAATGTTCCATCTTCCAAACCGGACCAGTATTCAAAAAACACACAGCTGAATCTAAATCCGTGTTTAACACATTTAAAATCCATCCTTGGCCTTCATATTCCTTTATAAAACTCTAAAATCCCATTGAATCATGTTATTTTCTATTCAAATCCTTCAAAAATTACCTCATAATTCGGCAATTTTATATTCGCTTTTGCTACAACTTCATTAGCCACCAACAATTCTCCATTGTAAGTTAAAACATTCGCTAAATTTGTAATCGGATCGTTCATACGATAATTCAAATTCAGTGCAATTGTTGCTTCTTCTTTATTTAGCCTATCAAACAGACTTTCACTCATCCCCATCTCTCTAAAACACATCACTTTTTAATGGCTACTCACATAAAATGATTTAAACCATTTACATTGCGGTTTTATTTCGTACAACTGCAGGCAACTGATTTGGATCACCAATTAAAATAAATGTTTTAGCTGCAAAAAGTGTTCTCAACACAGAACATTGCAAAACCTGCGTACTTTCATCCACAATACACACATCCATTGTACGTTTTGAGAGAATCGGATGATTTGCACCCAAACATGTTACCGCCAACACATTCTAAACCAATTCATTCAACACTTAAATGAAAAAATAAATTTTATTTGACTTACCGGAGTTTTGTACACTAATTCCAACTCTTCCGTTGTTGTACAATGTTCAGTTAAAGTATGTTCAGAATAAGGTTTTAATTCAGCATCGATTCGCGTATTAGAACCTAATCGCATTAATTTCACTCCATATTTAATCAATCGTAAACATACATTGTCAACGGCAGTATGTGTATGACTAGTAAGTAAAACTGTTTTCCCTAACGATTCTAAAAGTTGAATTAATGCCACAATCGTCTCAGTTTTACCAGTACCAGGCATCCCTTTAATTAACAGATAATCCTTGGCTGCTAAAGCTTTCAAAACAGCCCGTTGTTGTACTTTATTGAGTCGTTTCAATATTCCTGCTCCTTTAGTTACAATGATTTTCGATAATTTTGTTTTGAATGTGGGAAGTCTTTTTTCTATAATTATTTGTCTTAATTCATCAGCACGTTCAGACTGTTTTAATAACAGCGTTAGATTCGATTGATTGAAATTTTGTATTGTATTCGAATCGTACATGTCTACATGGAATAAATTCATCGAATGTTTTTGTAACACATTGCTAAACACAATCAACATTAATTATTTAAACTCTTATAAATAATGCGCACTCACCGGTCTAACATGATAGAAATTTCGTCTGGAGATATTTCAGTAACAAAACCAGCTGAAACTGCTGGTCGTTTACTGGTACTCACAACAACGTATTTATTTTTTATTATGCTACTAAACAAGAAATTTCGTGAACTGTTTTCTTCATTTCTCCTAAATGTGTGCTCATATAAGTCATTAGGCGCTTCCTCAACTTTGGTTACTCTTAAATTCGCTATACAAGTTCCGTTTTGTTCTCTAAATTCCCAGATTTTAATAAAACAATTTATTATAGAAATCAATGTTTACCTGTCTTCTGGTAAAAGTGTATAAATATTCCTAACATGCCTTCTTTCATCCTGGGAATTTGCTTCTAAGGCCAAAAGTGAAGTCCACAACATAAAATATTCCAAATGCGACTCACTCACATGCGCCAAATTGTCTTCTTGGATTTTACGCAAATTCTTATTGGACTCTTGTTTATTATATTTCAGAAATGCAACGCACTCTGTATTGTATTCACATTTATCGCAAAAGGGCGTGTTTATTGGTTCGGGTAATTCGACTGGCTTTATACAGACAACATCGTCATTGTTTTTTAAGACGGATGGCTGTGATGTGAGGTAAAACGTGAGCTCGTTTCGTAACATGATTAAATCACGTTTCTCATTTTCGGTTACAGGTATTTCTCTTAAAATGCCATCTCTGCAACAAGCAAATTAAAAATAAACATTACACAATACCAATAATCGTTCTTACTTCAGATATAAAAGCAGTCCCGATGGCACTTGAATTCCTAACTGATTTAACATCATAATGTACATAATAACTTGGCCACGATGTTCTAAAGACACTGTCGCCCTGCCAGTTTTCAATTCAAGCGGTTTTATTGTATTTGCATTCGTTTTTATGCTAACATCAATTTTCCCTTTCATTCCTAATTGCGGACACCAAATATTTTCCTCGATGTCGTCAATACTTCTTATAGTTCCCTTCCAATTATCTTTAATTTGTTTCAGTTCTGACGAATTGTTATCCAATAAATATCCATCAATAAATTTAGCTATTTTTGGCACAAAATCAATTACTTCAGATTCAATATCTTTAATTTTGACATCACATTCATAAAGACCTTTTAACTATAAGAAAACAATATAAAAAATGTTGTCTGATTAAATGAAATTTAATAGTACCATGCTTTTAGAATGTATCAAATTTTTAGCGATTTCCTTAATTTTATTTTCCTTATTGATTTTCAATTTTAAAGCCGTTTGAAAAATAGAATGGACTAAAGTGCCAACCAACATGAATTTATTTCCACTAGAAGAGGTACGGAATTTATCCACTAGAATAGTTTTGCGGCGACAAAACAGTGCATCTAAAAACCGCGATGAATGTAGTTTAAATAAATCTTATTTCTCATCAGTTCACTCACTAACTATTGATGTAGTGGAAAGAAGTACATCCGGTTCGTAGATTAAATATCCCGATTCACTGTTCACAAACCAATGGCCATTTGTATTTTTCTCTGCTTTTATGCGAATCGTGTCATTCACTTTTAACATGGAATGACTCCTGTAATAAAAAATAAAGTTGTATGTGGGTAACAAAATCCAATTTATAATCTTACCAGAAACCTTCTAGGTTACACGTACCATATTCTCCAGTATTTACGGACTTGATGTTTAAAACAAGTACATTTTTAGTTTCCGTGATTCCAACAATCTTACAATACTGTGATTCAGATAGATCTAATGTATATACAGCATCAATCTAAAAAAGCATTAAAACTGAATTGAATTCGTATTATTATTATTATAATTACCAATACATCATTTAGATCCCAGTCGTCATCATCAAAATTATAATCAACATTGGATAAATTAGGACTGTTTTCTTTGGCCTCCGCTGGTATTTCCTTAATGTTTCCATTTCTATTATCGGAGAAGTCAATTTTAGTCTTTGCTTTACCAAAAACTAAAACTGGCGAAACGGTCTCTTTAGTCGGAGTCATTTCATTCTTCAATTGAGATTTCTTGGCACTTTCAGATGGTTGGGGAGACATATACCTTAAAATTGAAGCTTGTCTTTTCTCAGCACTGTTTATTATTACACAGTCCCCTTCTTCAGTTTTCTTCATACATTTACTTGGTGTTATCTTAATAAAATCACTAATCACCTCTACATTAAATTCGTGCATGTTTTTAGGTGACTTTTGAAACAACTTTTTTGGGCTGTGTTTGTTTTTATTCGGTGTTACTTTACTTCTGGTGTTCGTGTTTTTGGAACTAGACGTATTTGGAGTTCTTTTAGTAGGGGTTAGATTTAGGAGGGGCTTAGAAGGAGTTGTCGAGGGAGATACAAAGTCGTCCCTGAACAGGCTTCTAGGCGTCACAGCTTTAGCAGGTGTTCGATTTAAAGCTAGGAGTGCTTCAGGGGTTAACAACTTTTCCGGAGTTTTTACTGCAATTCTACTTTTGGTTGGCGTTACGTTTTCTTCTAGATTTGAGGTTATATTAGATCGTTTTGAGCAACCGGCAGAGTGAGGATCATCATTTTTCCGTTTTCTTTCGATAGGTGAAACCTGGTTAAGCGAAGTTGAAGCACCATTGTTCCCTTGCTCTTGTTTCGTAAAAAAATTTGATATTTTCAATGAATTGGTGCAAGTCTACATAAAGAATAGAGTATAGAATTACATTATTTACGTACAACTACATAACTTACAACTGGTTTTTTAATTTTCTTCATTATAATAACATCAAATCATCTTATCTGTAACTTCGCGCCGATTTTATTGTTTTGTAAGGTTATGTTAAAAATAATTGACAAGTACATCTTCTGGTCCATCTGTGTGGAAAGCTACGAATTAATACGTGGTGATCCCCTTTACCGACCCAAATAAAAAATTAGAACTGTCAAGTTGAAGTGTTTTTTACTTTTTAACTATTTTTTAGAAGTGTAAATAAAAATAGCATAGCTTGTGTCGTCGTTACCGTAAAAGTGCATTTATCCCCGAATAATTCTAATCAAATTTATATAAATTAAGTGTAATATTTAAACAATGGCAACAAATATGGAGGAAGAACAAGCATTACGTGAATGCGAGGCTTACGTTCAAACCCATAATATTCAACAAATCCTTAAGGATTGCATTGTACAATTATGTGTTAGCCGTCCCACAAATCCCATATCTTTCCTACGGGAACATTTCCAGAAACTTGAGAGGGTAAGTGAAAATTTACAAATTTTTAGGTTAGGGCCCCAAAATTTTTATTTCTCATATAATACTCCTCCTACGTTAACATTTTTAGACAATTTGTGACTAAGCCAAGGTGCTAATTAAAATTCTAAACAATTAAAACAAGAATTATTGAATAAATTCAGATGTCAAGAGATCAATTCTCTCGAATCGCTCTCCCACTAGTGCGTATTTCTCTAATTCAATATTCCTGGTCGGTTTTAATGAAAAATTGAGTATCTTATCGTGTTGCCCTTTTTTTCACGGACATAAACACAATTTTCCACACATTAATTTTTCTCTTGTAAATTTCGTACCCCTACGAGTGCCAACCCCGTTGTCTTTCCATCATTTATTCCACCT
This sequence comes from Silvanus unidentatus, assembly GCA_963930825.1. NCBI lineage: Eukaryota > Metazoa > Arthropoda > Insecta > Coleoptera > Silvanidae > Silvanus > Silvanus unidentatus. The sequence continues at coordinate 17,417,314 of OZ005761.1, forward strand.
CCAAAGGGTTGGTTCCGCGTTCATGACGTCATTTAGATAGATTCTCACGAGCTTGCGTCGCTAAGCAACTCCACCACATTAATCGGTTACTGTTGTGGGGTGCAAACACGACGCCGCCGTCTCCGAAATCTGAATTGTGTTTGTGTGTAAGGTCGTGGCGGTTCTTCTCTCCAGTCGTCCCCTAATACGATGATGTTGACATTGTCTGTGGTAAGTTTTACCCCTAATTAACACAACCCATCTATAATTTGGACCCCGTGATATTCTAGTGAAAAGGTCAATTCTTTCATTCCACTCTCTCATGTGTACATTTCATGCAATAATAACCATAAATATATGGGACGCCGATCGTTATCCTGCAGGAGAGTAACATACTGGGTTAGTAGGAATATGCGTGCGTTTTCTATGTACTATTCCTCTTCCATGGCATTCGGTGTGTTATCCGATTTGGTATACCTACAAGAATAATGCAGCGAAACTGATCGACAGACGTCAACGGAAATGTCGAGGGTTTTTCTTCGAGCGCCGCTTTTCTAATGAGTTCCTGGCACGGTTTTAGTTATGACGTCGGAGAGGGTGTTTTTTTTTGTTTTCTGCAAATATGTTGGTGTAAAGCACGCAATTCACACTAAAAGTATAGTTTTTTTTTCTAACGATTGACTTGAAAGTTTGATGTTTCGAAGTTTTTATTGGACGTTGGATTGGTAGGGAAAAACTCTTGGGAAATAAACTTCAGGCGACAAACTTTGACATTTTCGTTATCAATTTAAACTTGAATTTGTGCTATTTGCTTACATAACATTTTCAATGTTAATATTTACTAAAAAAACAGATGTGATGTAATTATTTCGCTATTTACTCGTTTACTTAGTTGTCCCCTTGAATGTATGGTTTCTCTAAATCCAGTTGGAACAGTTTAACGTGAACATTGTTTTATCAAGACTAAAGACATCATTGGAATTTCAATAAATATTTCCAAAGGATGTTTGTGTTCGAAGGGTGTTCAAATGCCTGTCCAACAATTTAATGTGAAATATCGTAATCGTAGAATCTAAATCGAAATATCATTTCGGTATGAATAATAAATGTCATGTCAATCTTAATTAAGTACGTTTGGATACCGGTGTGAGATATCTTATGAAAACTTAATTCCATCACATAGATTATATCTGAAATTTGTAAATGAAAAATGAAGGGTTTCTAAATTTTTATATAAAACAATTTCTTTATTCAAAACAAGTAAATATTTTTATAATATATATATAATAAACTATCATGTATAAATATAAATAACAATACGTATAGGTAATCCATTTTTTTTCTTAGATTTTCAATATGTATAAATTGATCAATATACTTACATAGTTTTTTTTACATATTTTCCCCATTTTTTTATACAAATTCATATTAATAATTGTTTACATATTTTTTTTATATTTTTTTTTTGTTGTGTTTTAATTAACTAAGTACAATAATTAGGCAGGAGAGGTATTCATTGATTTTCTTCTCATTTCCATATACACATACGTAATGTGTATGTATTATTTTAAGTGCAAAATAAAAATTAAATAAAAATTGTTTAGAAAATAAAATTAATAATAATGATATTAAATAATACTCTCATGAATATGCTCCTATATATTCCGGTTTCCATAATTGATTTGAAAAGAAATTGTGTACTATTGCTATATCCCTGTCGTGGTCCGGTGTTGCTGTAACTGGTGCTATTGTAACACCATCAGGTAACATAAGACCCAACGGTATCAATGGATTATCAACAACTGTACGTTTAATTTTTGGTTGTTTATCTTTGTATGTAGAAGAAGGCATCATAATATGATTTAAATCATGTTGTGTCTTTGGTTCTATATTGGTAGTAGTACAACTTGGTCCTGTTTCAACAACTTCACAATCAGTTGACATGTTCAATGTGAATAAAGGCATTGGTAACGGTACACCATATCCATTTCCATTATTTAATGATTGTTTACATAAATCATTTAAACTTATAGTTGTATTATTATTGTTAAATGGTGTTGTATTATTTTTCGTGCTTCTATTATGACTACTATAACTATTCAAGCCCAAACTGGATATTAATTTTTCACGTTGCAAACGTACACGTTTCGTTGTGATTACGAATGCACTAACAAAGGCTTTCTGACACACTTCCACTTTGTCATTAGATGGCAGTAGTGGTACCAAATATTTGCATGTTATACGACGTGGTGGTCGGCCAGTGCCAGTCGCTTCTGGTACATTTAATCTAGCCCTTAAGTCCATATTTGCACGTAGAAATTGATTTTGTAAATCGGCATCACCTAAGCCATAAAATTCTTTAAAAAGGCATTCACGTGCCTCCATAGGCACACGTTCATCACATTTTTGGGGACATTGACAGAGTTCCTCTAAAAAAGAAAGAAAGCAAATTAGTAAATACAGAAAATTATTATTATTATTGAAAAGGATCTTTATATGTATATATTTTCAATAGATTTATGTGTGTTTGTGTGAGTAATTTGTAATTTACGTACGCCAAGGTCAACTTATGTAACCATTTAAAGTTATGGTATTAAGTAGTAGGTCATCAAGTTGTTTGAAACTTTTTTCTTTTTTATAATATACGTTTAATTTTTTATTATTGCAGACGTTGTAGAATTATTTTGCAATTTTCTATATTTTGCTTGTAATGTGGTTCCCCCTTCTCGGTTTGAATGTTTTTATATGTTGTTATCAGAAGAACCCTTCTTTGAAATTAGAATTACAAATATTGGCGTATGAATTCAGTAATAAGAAATATGGAATCATTTTCTATTTGATTTCGTTGAAAAATTGTTGTTTTATCAAAAATTGGACCACTTTTTTGACCTGTTCTGTACATTTGGAAGGGAAATAGAAGTTCATTAGTGATGCTCTTTTAGTGTTTTTTTTAAGTGTGTTTTTGTCTCTGTTTAATTCATTATAAGGTCATATTGCTCCCATTTTTATAATGCCTCTAATACAATATTGTGTGCTTTCAAATGTTGTAAGTGAAACTCGTTTATTTTCGAGTATTCGCGTTCTACGTATAATATACCGATTTCTTTAAAACGGCCGAAGCGTGACACGTGTAAAAAGAGGCCATTTTGGTATAAAACCGTAAATACAAACTTGGTATTTCGTCATCAAGCCCCTGAAATAATCAATAACAATGGAATATTATATATATTATCGTAACATATTTAATATTTTCGTTTTCTGTTACCTGCTATTTAATTTACACGTTAATAAATTTTTGTTATTGTGGGAGCCTATTAAAAAATCATTAGAATTTTATGGCTATTGTTAATTAAAACACAAATCACCATTTTTAACTTTTGGAATATAATTTTTGTTCTCAAAGTAGGCGATGTGTATCTGTCATACATGAGTGACAGGTGGATGCATCATCGCACACTACGTTTTTAAAAGATCTAAATTAAATTAGATATAAAAAAGAGAGAGCCATCGAAATATAATAATGATAATGCCATATTTATTGCAAAAAGGATTTGAAAAATTTCCATAATTTGTAACCTGTTATTAAATTGTGACACGTGCCTTTCAACAAGGCCAATGTTTTCTTCCAATAAATCGAATGACCTACATAAGAGAAGGTCGCAAAAGGTAATCAAAAAAAAGTAAAAATTACGCCTGAAATCGGCCATGTACAACACAAAAAGAAAATCTATTTGAATAAGTTGATTTGTTGATAAATGTTCTATGCAACGTTTTCAGGTCCATTTTGTTGATAAGATAAATTTTAATTGTGTGCAAAAAAACGGCGTATTTTACAGTATGATTCAACATTTTTATGACGTCATTTTATTATTAACAATCTAGAGGCCTTATTAGTAATAGCTAGAGACTGTCAGATGTTTTACATTTTACAATATACAAGTTGTGAAATGTAAACAGTTAAAAACAAAAAAAATGAAGGAACACACTTTTGTAATATAAATATGGTTAGTTAATTTCAACATACCTGCCACTTTTTTTGCTGGTATTAATTTGCCTGTACGTGATATATAGGCCAATCCGGCACTACGTAAATGTTTTTGTAATTTTCTTTTCGATTTTGGTATGCCCTGTTTGTCCAGACGGTCCAATAGTGCAGCTGATGGTGTCGCCATGTTGCTTTTTTAATACACATATACACGCACACTATAGTAGATCGCTTGTGGCGCACTCGTTTTGGACTAAATATGTATGCCGTTTGCCGTGTTCGTTTTCTAAACATCGTCAGCGTTTTCCCCTATTTTAGATTTATGTTCGGCGACAGATAGCGCCGTAATCGGTATTGGCGGTACAATTTGGAAGGATATACATACATTGTGAAACCTTGACCATATAAATTTATTTGTGTTTTGTTGTAATATTCTAATTGTTGGGAATCCCATCTTTGGTCAATAATACATTGTAAATGATAAACGTTTTGTTGTCCCTTTCTTTTGTTGTTTTTCCACATGCATTAATCATAAAACATAAAATGTAATTAGAATGGTGCAAGTGGGCGATGATGGTTGATGGATTTTAAAGATCGCGTATGCAGGCAACCACTGTAACAGTGACGTGTATTAAGGGTTGACAAGTCATTAAATTTTTAAAATTTTTTTCAGAAAATTTTTTTAAGAATATATTATTGAAATTGTTTAACATTCGAAGGCTTCTGTTTTTTTATCAAGATAAACTTGTCATTAAAATAATTGCAATTGTATGTGCATTGTATATTTAATTAGATTGTATTATTAGAAATTGATAAATTGTATTGTTTATCACTCAAACGATTTAATATATTGTTATTAATAGACAAGAGAATTATTTAGTATCCAAAGGTACAAAAGGTTTTCCTTTTGAAAAAAAATTAATATTTACACCGCAGGATTGTCTCTAGAGTGTAGCGTGTGTACTTTGCTGGCTCCTGGGTAGTTTCTAGTAGAGTAGTCGGCCGGACCCGGAGCGGTTGATAAGATCCGGAAAATTTTGCCCGCTCTAAATAGTTGGTGTAACTTTTCGGTTTAAATTGAATTTTCAATGTTGGAAGCGATGCCTCAGGTAACTAAATCCATTTTCTTATATTATTGTGAATTTTTGTTCTGTAAAAAGATGAAATTTCGGGTCAGAAATTGCTCTTAATACTCGTATTAAATAAAAATAAAATTCTGATAAGAGTTTTATAAGAATGCGGTTATTTATGATTGTTTATAATCAGACATATGTTGTTTGTTCAATAGAAATAAAATTATTTAGGTTTTGTACGTTGTACTTTGGGTGTAGTTTTTTTGCTTTTAAAATGGTTTTGCAGTTTTGCTTTTCTCAGTCGCTCTGTAACAAGATTTTCCACTTTAGTTTCATGGAGTGTAGAAAATAATGCATTTATTACATACTTGGCCCAAATAACTGCATGTTTTAATTGAATTTTATGTGGGAGATAAAGATGCAGTTTTTTTGTTGGTGGAAATAATTTCCCCAGTCAAATGGAAATCTTTTTTCTAAATATAGATTTTTGAAACACGGACATGTTAATTCTAGCGGTTTTTTCTAATTAAAACAGTAAATTTTCACACAATTTGAATAATAAACAGCCTAATAATCAATATTTATTCGGGAAAAGTAAGAGGATTAAATTTGGGATTCGTTATATCAGTGCATACAAACAGGAATGAATTCGATGTTTGTTGAAATAATACAAAAATAAATAAAATGTTACTTAAAAAAAACGTAACATACACCTGTTGTCATATTCATATAAATATAGTTGTGGGGCGGTTATAAGAACACACGCACATTAATAAATACGAAAAATATAAATAGATTTCAGAGAGTAAAAATATATGAATAAATAAAAAGTGATGAGCATTTTGCCGCTTTTATAACTTTGCCATATTTTCAAATATAACTAGTTGAGGAAATGTAATTAAGAGAAGTCTAATTATTTCATTTAATTTCGTTGCTTGCATGTAATTGAATGTAAAAATTGTTTAGTTCTCATTAAAAGCGTTTTTATTTTAATGATGAATGATGAAATTTCGATTTCCGTGTTACCATCATAATTTTTCCGAAATAATTGCACTTGCATACCGTAATAAAATCGATAAAATTGTAATTGTAATGTCGGAATGGAATTATCAAGTGGGAACACTCAAGATTTAATTGGTATTTTCACATTTTTTTTATGCCGTCCAACGAAGCGGCATGTTTAATTGAATTTTCTCTGAAGAAAATTGTCACGGATTGTTGAAAGTCTTCTTTTTTGTGATTTTTTGTTGTTGTGTTGAAGGAGAGTGGAGTTGTTTGTAAACAGGAAGCAACCCGATTTTTTGATAGAACATGAAATCCCTTTTAAATATTTTCTTAAATACAGTTTGAAAATTGATTAAAATCTAGAAATATAAAATGCACACGAAGCGCTTGTTATTTTTTTGTTCTTTCTAAATTTAAAAATAAAAATTTCAACATGCACATGGAGTGCAATAAGCAATTAGAAACAAGTAAGTGTATATAGGGGGCATTCTACCTAAAGTGCAATCATGTGCACTTTTATGGATTAATCAATTAATTTAGCTACTTTTATAATACGTAACTCATGATCATATGGTGGAAAAAAATAGAAAAGACTCTTAATGTCAATTTAATGTACTTGTATTGCCATTAATTATGTAGAATAGTACAAGTTAAATGTTACTTGGGTTCATTTAATGACAATTAAAATACAAAACATCTTTTGAATACATTTTTGTTTGAATACTATAATTTCGAATGTTATTGTGGGTTTATTGAAATTTAATGTGTTGATGGAGAATGCGTCACTTTTCTATATTTCTTATAAACCGAGATTTTATTTGCCAAAAATTTGACCCATTTATTTCTTATATGTGATTTTGTAATATTTTAAAAGTAAATTATGTTCACATTGAAATTTTTTTTTTGTGAAAAAATTCATGTGATTTTCGTTTGTAATTTTTTCGACTGTTTTGATGAATTCCATATTTTTTATGGAATGACAACTTTATTTAATCAATTTCGGTTTTTTTATAGCTCTTGGAAATGATGATGATGATGCCTTTGAAACGATAAATACGTCGAGTACATACATAATGGAAAAGAATGAGAAAAAATGCTAATGAAATGTCAAGTCATATTGAAAAGAAAAAAACAGATAATTCTTTTGGGAATTTGTATTAATAAATTTGCATAAATGATATATCATCGTGTCACAGTCAAAGAAAATGTCGTTATGAAGCTTAAACGCATTGTGTTTCGAGTTCTATTTATACAATGAACAGAAACAGAACATTGTTGTTTTTGAATGTTTTAATAATGTGGTAAAATTTGAACTTGGTACAATGTAGAGAGTTTTTTGGAATGCTTAAAACTAAGTACATAAAATAAAAGTAGTCTAATATTTGATTTGCATCCCCCAGAGACTAATTAAACATGTAAATATTAATTGCGTGTACACATGAATTTTCTATTATGTTATACGAAGCGTATAATTGAGTATTAATAAATAAATACGAAAATATGTATACACACCAAAGTATAGTGGTGTTTATTTTTCAGGTAAACTCATCATATTATTAAATCAATAAGATAGACGAAATTTTTTTTTATTACACACCTCAATTGTAATTATCCTAATTGATTAAACTTCTCAAATTTCATCTCTTTATTAAAGCCTTCAATTAAAATATAGAATTACTAATAGTAAGAAATCTGATTTAGTTCTTAAAAAAACAGTCTTATATAACAAATAATCTGATGGGGAAAGTTACAGAAAATTAATTGATGAGAAAAAGACGGAGTTTCTTAATATATTGAATAAGTATGTCTCTAACTACGTAATGGTTTTGGATTGTAGGCGTACAAACATGTCGGATAATTTTTCTACATTCATAAGAGAACGGCTGTTGAGAAAAAACGTGAATTTTTAAGTGCTTCCAATGTTGATCCACTTGCAATGGTAATATTTACTTAATACCAGGCTAAGGGCACTGTTTAGAACAATATTTAATCCAATTCCCATTAGAATAATAATACAATTATACACGGGGGTTATTTGGCACTCAAATTGTATATTCAAGTATTTTATATGCATGAAATCCGACGAAGAAAATTGTTCATTAAAGTGCAGCATTTATTAAAGGTGCTATATTTGAATAAACGAGAAAGTGTGTTGAGTGTTGGCGCTTTTGTACATAAATAAGAGCCTTTCTTAATTAACTTGAGACTCTATAAAGGTCTTGAAATATTTATAAAAGCATTTTCAGTTTCGTGTGCTTGGATTACGAGATTTTCTAATGATGTAATTTTTGTTTTGTTTCAGGAACAAGCTTTAGACGCCAAACAGCAAGCCGCCTCACCAGAAGACACCGAAGACTTGTCCCCATTACCGCAACATACGCAACAGCCGGTGCGACGTCGGGGCGGCATCTCTGCCGAACCGGTAACGGAAGAGGATGCAACAAGTTATGTGAAAAAAGTGGTGCCAAAAGACTATAAGACAATGGCCGCACTGTCCAAGGCAATTGCAAAGAATGTACTCTTCTCCCATTTGGATGAGAATGAACGTTCGGATATATTCGATGCAATGTTTCCAGTGAATTGTCTTCCTGGTGAGGCGATCATACAGCAGGGCGATGAGGGTGATAATTTTTACGTTATTGATCAGGGCGAAGTTGAGGTATAGAAGAAAAAAATCCAATTAACATTTTAATGGGATTTTCTCATTAATTAGTTTTCACATTTAACGACATTCGTTTTGTTTATAGGTGTACGTGAATAATGAGCTGGTTACCACAATTGGTGAGGGTGGCAGTTTTGGTGAATTGGCATTGATTTATGGAACACCGAGAGCGGCAACAGTGAAGGCGAAAACTGATGTGAAATTATGGGGAATTGATCGGGATTCGTATCGACGTATATTGATGGGTTCGACAATACGGAAACGGAAAATGTATGAAGAATTCTTGTCTAGAGTGTCAATATTAGAGAATTTAGATAAATGGGAGAGGCTGACTGTTGCTGATGCCTTGGAACCGGTCAGTTTTGAAGATAAGGAGACTATTGTTAGACAAGGCGAGCCTGGTGATGATTTCTATATTATTGTTGAGGGGACAGCGATTGTTAAACAGAATCGAGCTGAGGGGGAAGAGCCGACAGAGGTGGGCCGTTTGGGGCCCAGTGATTATTTTGGGGAGATTGCTTTATTGTTGGATAGACCGCGTGCTGCTACAGTTGTTGCTAGTGGACCATTAAAATGTGTCAAATTAGACAGAGCTAGGTTTGTATTGATTTGAAGGAAAAACATATTTCTAAGTAATCTAAATTGTTATTTTTTTGTTGTAGGTTTGAAAGAGTGCTAGGATTGTGTGCTGATATATTAAAACGAAATATAACACAATACAACAGTTTCGTCTCATTGTCTGTTTAAAAAAAATTATGATGTATTTTTGTTTCGTGAAAACCGTCAGCCAAATTAAAGTCTTCATTTTATTGAAATACGTTTATCTGTTTAGGATTTATTTAAATGAATATAGAAAAAATATGTGCTGTCAGTTCTATAGAAAAAAAAAGAATGTATATTGTAAAAAAATACCTATTTTTATATATTTTCCAAGATTTATCTTGTTGTAGCCAGCACTCGATTATTAAATAGATGTACCATTATTACAATGAAAGAAAAAATCGTACTGTATATAAACTGTATATTTAAAATGTTTTTCTTTTTTCATCTCATGGCGTTGAATACTTTTAATTAATTTAATGTCAAATAGTGTTATATTAATCTATATTTTATTAAAACTGAATAAATTGTAATAATATACGTTTTAGTTGCAGTTTAATTAATAGGGATTTAATTAACACCAAAAACTGATTATCTTTAATATTTTATTTTAACGGTAGCAGTATATATTGTATATGTACAAAAATATATACAATCAATTAAATAAAAAAAGAACAAAAATAGTAGTTGATGTGTATATTAGTAGATCTTGGTAACACAATTTTCTTTTTCACTTATGAAAATCTAATAAATGAAAACACAAAATTGTCCCAATGCAATCTTCACAATCGTGTGAAGATTTCGAATTGTACTCGAATATCGAGATTGGAGAAACAAAGACAATGTAACGACATCTTGTATTTTTTGCTCAGTGCAAAGAGGAAAGTGTTGTAAATTAATAAGAGGAAATATGATTCTTTCTCGACTTGTACGGCTTCATGGGGAAAGAGATTTATGAGAGGATGATGAGAAGATGATGATCAGACACAGACCTCCACATTCTTCCATATTCGTTTCAACATATATACAGAAAACAAAACAAAAAAAGTTCCCCCGGAAATTAGTAACAATCTCACAACACCACTGACAGCAACCACAGCACACTGATATCATTTTTCTTTCCCTCATCATATTTTAGATATTGGGTAGAGCGGCCATACTGGCTTTACAATCAATAGAAGTTCTGTTGTTATCCGTAAACGTCAAACTGAACGGCTCAAGAAACTCTAAACATTCCACTGTTGTTTTGAATGCCAATTCTTGCATCACAAAGTTCACCGATATGTTTTGACGATAGCTAAACATGAAAAATATGTTAGAATAGTTAATCAGATTTTAAAGGAAAATGAAACTTTCATGAAATGTAAATATTCAACATGTAATATGTCTTATTACATGAAAATACATACATATTTATATGTACGACTAGAGATGGAATATTTACATTTCATTTTAAAATTTGATGCAAATATACAAGCTGAAAAGGAAATGTTATTAGACTTTTTTTTGGCAACAAATTGTTCTTTTTTTAAATTAAATCCAATTTAAAAAGGAATTTTTAAAATAATACAAACCTTTTTATAATACACTTTAAATAAATTTTTCTCTCTCGTTCAATGAACCAATCGATTAGATAACCGGCCATTAAAGGTGCTTGGCGATATAACGCGAAAAATCTGTTAAAATTCCCTAATGCCCAAGCAGACCGACACTTTAACGCGAACGATATACAAGGATCGTTTTTATCCTCTTTTGCAAGTGATTTCATCACAGTCATTATATCTGAAACAAAGTAAAAAAAGTACATGAAAAAACCATCATTTTAAAGGGTCATAAAATCCACAACATACCTAGAGTATTTTTAGTAAAAATATAATATAATATTCTGTAAGCTACAAATTCATTTTTGTTCACACCGCCCATATCCGCGTACAACATCTTCAACTGCGTTTGGCACTGATTAAATTCTTCATGGTCGCCCTTTTCCAAAGCAATTCTAGCATGCGTCTCGTACACTTCAACAGTAAACTCGTTCCGCACTCCTTGCACCTAAAATCACACCAAAAAAAAAAACTAAAACGATTTTAATCAACACGAATCGAATTCTTACCGTAAGATCCTGTCGTATCGATTTCAATTGATCACAAGCATAAAAATAATCCTGTCTTTCGAGCCATTTTCTCTTCACATTCTGTAATGACAATTTTAAAACTTCGACTGGACGTACTTCACATGGTTCTGGAGCTTTAGTCAGACGCAAGAATGATTTTTCAAGGTCTTGACAAGTGCCCACAATGTGAAATTCTGTCCAGTCAAAGTCAACCACGCTACTATTATCGTCCGTTGATGAGAATTTATCAATAACGAGGCTCTGTCGTTTATTAACCGCTGGCAAATTAACACAACTTGGCAATCTTAATTCATTGCTGTTTTTATTGTTGTTAAAACGCGCTGCACGTTGCTGTAATAATTCATTGTTCTCTTCTAATTCAGCACCAAAGTTCTGTATGAAATTCGCCTTTTTCACTTTCGTTTTCTGTTTCTTCAGTTGTTTCATTTGTTGCTTTGTGGGACCTAAACGGTCTGCCAATTTACCTTTCGCTTTTGTCTTTGCTTGTTTTGGACGAGGCGCTTCAGAGCTACTACTGTTCGAACTCTCACTGTAAAACACAAAATTAGAACGAAATGTCCAGATGGAGATATTTCTCTCGTCTTACCTGGAAGTACGATGTTTCTTGGGGCTTCGTGAATGTGTACGAGACCTGGACGCTTTTTTCGGACGATAATTTGGCGATCTGGACCTAGACCTAGACGAAGATCGACTGGTGCCCCGCAATGTAGACGCCCTCGCTCCTAACCTAGCACCCATCGACACTGACAAACCCTTTTTCGGTGTAGTATTCTGGAATTGTGCCAATTGGCCTGGAACTGGCTTTACAGCACCAAACTTTATCGGCTGTGATTGATTATTAGCAGCGGCTCGTTCACTGTGTATACTCGGCAATGGTTCCTTCGACCAGTCTTTGTTGATTTGATTCGATTTAAATGCATGCGTTATTTTCCCTTTTAAAACTATGTCCACTTGGTTCCTATCGATTTTCGTTTTACATTTCGCATAACAACGTAGCACATAATCTTTCAAATCTTCCGGCCATTCATCGGATGGATTACAATAGCCGTTCTGTTGTTGGATGATGTTGTTAATATCATTTACTGGTGTTGTTACGGAGGGAGGTGGCGGCGGTGGTGGTTTACTTGTATCTGGCAATGGGGGCATCGGTGGTGACGGTGGCAATACGTCGGGCGGAGGTGGAGCGGGCTTTGGAATATTCGATTCGGGCGGTGGCAATGGTGGAGCGTTTTGTAATTGCTGAAATGCATTATTTTGATTGTTTCGATTACGTTTTCGTTTTTTCTTTGCAGCTCCACTGTTTGGCGAACTTTTCTGAATGTTCATGGCATTGTTGTTGTTGTTGGGCGTTGTTTTTTTGCCGTTTAAATTGAAGCGTATGTTACCGAATTGTTTGGGCGGACTTGGAAGATTCGCGGGTGAAGGAGGAAGTGGTGGCAGTGGAGGTAATGGGGGACTTATTGTACTCTCACTCTTCTCTGTATCATTTGACGGAGGTGAAGTCTGTGTCTGATTAGCTGCACCGAAATTTTGGTAACCCATGTAGGGGTATTGGGCGCAATATGGATAATATGGATAATTATAATTGTAACCGTTATACATATAGAAATTTTGCCAAGCGTTTGCAGTTTGTGAGAGATTTGGTGTCGTGGGTGGAGTTGTTGGAGGATTTGGAGCACTTTCCGTACCAGGTGGTGGTGGAATTGTTGTAACTGGACCTTTTTCGTCCATTATTTACCTGAATAAGAAAATATTTTTTTATAGAAAAAAATAAATATTATAAAGGAATGTATGTAGACGCCATCTTGTGTAACAACTCACCTAGAAAATAGTCGGAGATATTAATGCTACAGCTGTATCTGCAAAATAAATTATTAGAAACACAAAAAAGAAACTTCACAAGCAGTTCAAATTGTCTTTTTTACACGGTATTTCACCAGATTAATAGGATTAACACTGAAATCAAAATCAGAGCAGCAAAACTATTCACAATAACATGACGTTTTTGACTGAATTTCGTTGCATTCTGCAGTGAGTAGTGTGCGTCTGCGTGTGCCACAGATTTGTGCATTGTCTGCTAGTGACTTTAATGTATTGAAAGTTGCTGACATTGGTAGCGGTAGGTTGCATTCATTGAAAAAGCGCTAAATTCAAATACTTTATTTTGCTTCATTCTGAAAATGATCAACGATACGTTGTATAATTAAATCTTTTTCAACATCTTCTTTAATTAAACTATTAAAATATAAATTATATAATACATTTAATCTTTTACAGTATTGATTATCTGGTATTTTGCATGTTATTAATAAATAACAGTCGCGTTCAATTTTCCTTGAACAAGCTGCAATACCATCTAATATACTGGTGATGGTGAATGCAGTTTTCAAAGGCAAATAGTTTTCAGAATAGATGCCACAATATTGATGTATTTCTTTGATAATAACAACAACTGGGATTTTATGCCAAATGTGTACTCCATTCATGTGTGTTATTAATTTGTTAGCATCATTCAAGTATATAAAAGTAATAAGTTGTAAGATTTTCTTTTCAGGTGGCTCAATATGTTCAGGTACACTCTCAAATGGTTCTTGGGAGATTATCCAAACGTTTAGACCATTATTTGCAAAATTTATTGCAGTCTGAAAAACGGTTATTAAATAAATTTTGGAGATGTACTAAATATGTTTGTATAGCTAGCACCTTCAAAACTATGTAGTCCAAATTGTCGGTGTTTTTATTCAAAAACATTACAGACTGAACCCCTTTTGGTCTCATTTTCAAAAGCACATTTAGTTATTTATTACTGTTTTCTGTTTTTCTTTACAATAATCCTATTCCATTCGCCAAAAAGAATACCCTTTTTTGTTTCGGATAATCTGTGGTTTCGGGACAAAAGTTGCGAAGAATTGAACTAATTACGCAATGTACTACATGAACTACTCCAATCTGTTACATGAAGCTAGCAACAAAAACAGATCACTATCGCTTGAAATTAGTCATTACAGTGACGTTTCTTGGGTAGTGGTTCTGTGATTGGTGGTTTTTAATTTCAGTTAATTGAAAACATGGCTACGCTAAGACCTAAATCTCCTCGGCCTATTGTAACAAAAAGTGAAAAAGATGATTCCATTTGGGGGAAAATTGGTACATTAGGACGGAAGAAACGCATAAAGGAAGGTAAATATTAAAGCAAACAACTTTGAATCTTGTACAACAGTTTATCCTTATAACACCTTATTTGGTCATGTTTATAATCAGTAGGTGTTTACAATCTGATTCAAAATATTATTATTGCAGTACAAGAAGTTCAACAAGAAGGAAAACTTGCTATTGATTCTCCTGGTCATCCCACAACAGGAATAACACATCCAGAAGAATATAATCTCGGTAAATAGTAATCAAAATAAACAACTTCCACACCTAATCAACTCAAAAACATTTCTAGCTGACAATGAAGAAAGGTCTATGATTGATCCCCGCTCATACGAAAATATAAAATTTATCGAATTAATCACAGTTTTAAAAGAGTGGCTTAATGATGAATTGGCCATTCATCGAATTATTGTACAGGATTTAGTGGAAGATTTGTATGATGGTCAAGTTTTACAAAAATTGTATGAGAAACTTACAGGTGAAAAATTAGATGTGCCAGAAGTGACCCAGTCAGAGGAAGGGCAAAAAAAGAAAATATCTGTCGTCTTGCACCATTTTAATAAGGTTGAATAACACAAATCCATTGTTTATTTTCAAGACATACGATTTTATGAATATTGTAGATTCTTGGCATTAACGCTTACGATGCTAAATGGTCAGTGGAAGCAATTCACAGTAAAAATATTGTACCAATTGTACAGTTACTTGTTGCATTATCAAGACATTTCCGACCTCCAGTACGTCTTCCAGAATTAGTTACTGTAGATGTTGTCATTGTACAGAAGAAAAATGGTCAATTGAACCATAAGATCGTCAAAGTACATCTAACTTCTGTTTATAATGATGTGGGAATGCTGTGTGAGAGGGATGCTTTTGATACTCTATTCGATCACGCACCAGATGACTTAAAACTTGTGAAAAAAGTAAGCATTATCAAGAATTACATTCGAAAATGTTAATTGCTTTTTATTATAGACAATGATTACATTTGCGAACATATATCTGGGTCGAATTAACTTTGAAGTAACTGAATTGGAGAGTCAGTTCCATGATGGCGTTTATTTGATTATGTTAATGGGTTTGTTGGGAGGTTTCTTTGTGCCTCATTATAGTTTCCATTTGACACCACATGAGTTTGAACAGAAAGTTCAAAATGTTCAATTTGCTTTTGAACTGATGGAGGAGGATGGCTTACAGAAACCGAAAGCTCGTCCTGAGGGTTCGTTTAATCTTATTTAATTATACCCTTTTGGAGTAATTAAATATTGTGAATGTGATTCTTTGTTGCAGATATCGTTAACATGGACCTCAAATCGACTTTAAGAGTTTTGTATGCTATATTTCACAAATACAAAGACGACGAGAAAGCAAGACAGTATCGTCATGTATAATTTAATTTAGTGCCTGATTAAGCTTAAAAACTGCCTTATTGTCTTAATTACATTAGATTGTGTATCTTATTGTATGAATCGTAAAATTTTACACTTACTAACAAATTATATTTGACAATTATTTTACTAGAGTATTATACACGTTAATGTTGTTAATTCCCGTTATTTTATACTAATGTACATAGTAATTTTATTAATAAAGTTAAATCATATTTTACGTTTAAAATTTTAATTCAAACTATTGAATGAATGAATCGGAAATGTGATTCAAACAAATATTCAACATCTTGAATGTAAATTTTAAATCCGCGAAGAAGAAGTATAGAATCTCATAACTCACAAGCTTCCAACCGAAAATAGTGAAAGGTCCTAGATTTGTTAGATTAGAACTACTATGAGAACTACTTAAGTGCGTTAGAACTACTATGCATTGTCTCTCTCTCGCACTTATTTCATTTATCCTAACCTTAAAAATGTTCTCTTTTTTCACCAGGGGGGTGACACTCGAGCTCGGAAATGAAAACCGGACACTGCGCATGTACGCAAACAATATGGCGGCCACTTGTTTTGTTTACATTATTCTAACCTATGTTTTTCGTTGTGTTGTTGTGTTTGAAAGCAGTTTGAAAGGTTTTTTGGGTTTAAATTTTTAGTGAACAATTAGTTAATATTGTTTGTGTTAACAATTTGTGTTTAATAATGATAATAATGTATAGGAAGAATCGTACGCGTAAAATCACTGTTTTGTAATTAATTTTCCCAAACTTGCAATTGAAAACGACGTCGGATTAAGATTGACTCAAATTTATTAAACAATTGATTTTACATCCCTATACACCGATTTTCCAATATCATATTTAATTAAATTATTTTGTAAAATCAAAATATATTATAAACTAAAACACATAAACGACAATTTAAAATCTGTGCCTCTGAAATCACGTAAATATGTGACACTGTGTAATTTATAATATGTATTGAGAATGTTTAAATGTTTATTAAAATTTTACATTTTCCGAAAAAAAGTATTTTATTCCAAATAAACCCCTTATTCGACGCCTCTGAGAATCAGTACGCCTTTCGTTAGCGAAACAAGATGGCTGAAGGTCATTGAAAAGTGGACCCCAAAAAACCTATGTAAAAAAAAGGTAGTGTCGCTTCTTGTAGTAAATATTCTTTGTTTTCACATGAATTTTAAGAATATTTTTCTAATCAAATACAAATATGCTTAGAGTTATAAAAGTGATTGTAGGTAACCCTCCAAGTGGGCAATACCCTGTTATAAATTTATTGCCTTTAACTATCACAACGGTAAATTGCAATTACATACTTTTAATTGACTATCTACATAAACTTGTTTCCAGTTACAAAATGCAATCAAACAGGCCAAACACGGTAGATCTAGAACATACTGTACCGTACCTGAAGGAGGAGAGTCAAAAAAGGATATCAGTAAAGCCATGAAGGCATATTTAGAACGTGCCAGAGAGCATGATGAATTTATGGAAACACAACGCCATGAATATCAAATAGGAAAAAGACATTTAGCTAACATGATGGGCGAAGATCCCGAAACCTTTTCACAAACGGACATAGACGTAAATTTCACCTGTAGAATTTTTAATCAATTTGAACCCTTACTACTTTGCCGTAGAATGCCATTGAGTATCTATTTCCATCTGGATTATTTCAAAAGTCTGCTCGTCCCATGATGCGTTCACCGGAAGAGGTTTTCCCACAGCGAAAAGCTGCAGAATTTGACGAAAGTGGTAGACCACATCATTTCCTATTTTATACAGGAAAATGTAATTTCTATAACGTGCTTTACGTGAGTTTCTTTTTTAAAACAAAAACATTTCGTTTACCACTGATCTTTTAGAATCTTGTAGAACACATAAACAATTTAAATAAATTCGAGGACTCCATGATCCGGAAAGGTTTGAAACCGGATCCGGATGCTATGTTGTAATAAGAATAACAAATTACTTCCAAACATTTTTTGTATATAATACTATTTTAGAGAACTATCTGGTCATAAAACTCTTGAAAAAGAGGATTTAGAGAAGAAAATCGTCGAATCAGTAACAGATAAAGATTACAATCAATTTGTCGAAGCTATGGAACGTCTATGCAATATGCCATATTCATATAAAATCAAAGATTTCATTCTAGAATACAAACGACCACTCGTTAGTCAAATATCCACAATGGAAACTGCAAAACCAAAGTACGATGAAAATGGAAGAGCTTATATTACCACTTATGGTACTTTATTACAGCACAGCTTGAAACATTATTTAATATTTCCTTATTAGAGTGCCGTAGGAAGAATGCGAAAGCTGATGTAACCATCCGCAGTCCGGGAACTGGCAAAATCACAATTAATGGTCAAGATATAACGTATTTCAAAGATAAACAGTCTCGGGAACAGGTGAGAACATTGAAAATTTCTTAATCCGGTTGATAGAGAACAAATCGAAGTATTTAAGAAAAAATTTGCCTACTTATCTCCCTTCTACTTTTCTAATTGCAACGGTACAAAATTCAAAGTCGTCAGAAATTTATGAAATATTTACCTGCTCTTGAATCTCAACAATAATCTTTGTCATTTTAAATTCACGTGCGCCTTATAAGTGATCGTCTCCAGCCAAATCCAAATAGCCCCACCATAATAATACAATAATAAAGAGAACGTCTTTAAAGTCAATTTAACAATTTGCGTTATTTTTCGCACTCCTACATGTAAACCAAGTTTAAAGTCGCTCCAAAGTGCAAATTAGTTTTAACAAATTTTTACAAATAAAAGAGTGTTATGCGCGTTGCATTTTTAATTTCCGGTCGAATTATTTCGATTCAGCAAAAACATGTTTAATTGTACCTGTAATTATGTGTATACGTATTGAATTTATTGTGTAATAATTGTATTGTGCCGACAAAAAAGTTTCTTCTCAAACAGCATCATGTTATTGTGAAGCTGTTCAACTAGTTCAAGTGCAAATGTTGCAGCTTTTTTGCGAGTTTTCCAATAGACATCAATTAAAGGGTAAGAGACATACATATATTTTTTTATCATCATTCATTTTACAACCATATAATAAACCATAAAAATGTTAGATTTCGTATTGTAAAAACTTAATCTCTTCACTTACATTTGATAATAAAAAATAATAGTCTTCTTTTGCGTCAAGTATAAAATGTTGTTATCATTGTTAAAAAATAAATTGCTTTTAATGTGTAATTTGCCCAATGGTCATGTGGTCCTTTTACAAGAAAATTCCATTGTAAGGATATGTTCATTAAAATGATTAATAAAAACAACCCTGAGAAGACTGTTCCATCACAAGTAGCGCTCTTAATTGAAGATTATTTTCTACAAAACACCTTTACTGGTTTTATAATCATTCTTTTAGTATTGTAGAGCGTAAACAATTCATATATACAAAACCGAATTAATCACATTTTGACCTTGTATCACAAATAATTAAATTGATGCAATTATCTGCCGCAATCTTGGCTTTATATCAATTGAAGACAATACCGAAAGAAAAGAATTTGTTCATAGAGATACGCGTTTTTTATATCTAAGTAACATTCATGAAATATTTTGCAATAATTTTATTTATAAAAAAAACTAGGGGAACACAAGTGTTGCGCATTTTCTTGTTATATTCAATCAAGAACTTGATATAATTATTTGATATTTCCATCGTAATTATTTAATCAATTCAATAAAAAGTAATCACAAGGACTTTAACAATTATCCCACATCTTTCTTTAAACAAACAGAGGATACGAATTTTTTGTAAGAATTTGGCAAAAAAAAACTGCTTAATTGGTGTCCTAGAATAGGTGAACGTACGGTATATTTATGATTCATCAGTTCCTAGGTTTGTATAAGTAGGTGAATGAGAGTATTCTTAAGCATTCTTAAACAAAATCCAACAAATAAAGGTATTAAAGTGTTATCTGGGTGCGGATTAAGTACATTTTTCTTCTAGGAAAAATACACTTGTTTATTATTAAAATTGTTTGCAAACCACCTATATTTGAATATAAGAAATCAAAGGTTTTTTATTGCAACAATTACCGTTGCGAAGTTCTTGGAATTCCCAGCAATTAACAATTTTTATAGAATCTGTTGCTGGTGGCAATACCGAGTGAAAACAGCTAGTGAAACTGTTTATCCACCTTCTAGACATACTAATCTATTAATTTTTCATTCTCACAACATATTTACTCATCCGTTTAACAAATAAAAGTAATCAAGATAAATGTTAATTGTTCTTAATTTGAAATCGGTCTATTCTAAAAACATTCAAAATACCAATGTTTCACCAACGGAAATTTCCCGCTTGAAATATGAAGATTTTAACAAACCACAATTGTTGTTCATTGTTTTAAACTGAAATGTAAGTGATGTGTTTAAGTTGTGTACAATACTACCATTTAAGATTAACATTTATAAATTTTTCCTCTTAGATAAATGGTTGCCGCATCGGACAATTGCAAATCGTACGGTATGGAGAACTTGGGTTTCCACGATTCGACAACCAGTCGAAAATTGGGCCGTTCAGTGAGTGTAAATCCACAAACCGAAAGTTTTCCATTGTATGACAAAACGCACGGTTCATCAACAATCCCAACATCGATATTACGATGGCGCGGTGCCAGAGAGGAGCCGGAAATTATGCTGGAAGAAGAGTATCCATCGGATGATTTTGAATATATGGAATGTGGTCCATCACCGCCTGCCGATCACACACCGAATATCTATGAAAGTTTCGAAGAGTTCTCCACCAGTGAATTAACTGTGCAAATATGTCACGATACAATCAAAATGAATTTACATGAACATATGAAAGTGTCTTCAGGTAGACAACATTTACTAACTGACATTGAATTACGTAAAACCACACAAGAGAATCTGCATGAACATTTCGCGAATGCCACCAAATTCGAGATAAACAATGCATTTTTATGGTCAGCGTTTATGAAACGTTGGGACTTGTTGGACGGTCTACTCAAATTGGGTGCGAATTTGAAATATTTCGAGCCTCAGCAAGGTTTAAGTGCCTTACATTTGGCCGCATTTAGTGGCTGTATACCAAGTACACAATATTTAATCGCACAAGGATGCGATGTGAATTTCGTGTATAAATGCTATTCACCATTACATTGTGCCGCATTTGGTGATAGTCCAGATACGGCAATGATTCTACTTAATAATGGGGCACGGGTTCAAGCACTCACAATCACACCAAATAATTGTAATGAGAGTGTACTACATTGTGCTGTACGAGCGAATGCAATACAATGTGTCCGTTTGTTTACTGTTGAGGGGGCGGATGTGGGACAAGTGGAGCACTGTGGCATGTCCCCAATACATTTAGCTGCCGATCTCGGTCATTCGCAATGTTTGAAAATCATGCTGGAATTGGATGGTGTCGATGTGAATGCACGTACCAAAGAGAAAGAACAAACATCGTTACATTTGGCGGCGGAGAGTGGATTTGTTGAGTGTGTGGATATTTTGTTAGAGAAAGGGGCGTATGTGAATGTACGGAATTTTCGTGGTCAGACACCGTTGCATTTGGCGGCACGCAGTCAATCGTTTGAATGTGTCGAATTGTTGTTGAGGAAAGGGAATGGTGATCCGAATATTGGTGATTGTGATAAAAGGACAGCATTACATGCGGCCGTTTGTAAAGCGGCACGTTCTTATGATATTATTGAAGCGTTGATACGGTATGGATCGGATGTGAATACGAAAGATCAATATGGATACACACCGTTGCATATAGCTGCATTGAATGAACTTTCACAATGTGTGGATATTTTGATATATCATGGGGCTGATGTGACGGCCAAATCGAAATTTGGTATGACAGCATTGGGGATTATTACAAGGAAGACGCCCGCTTCGTTGGCGATGATTACACATAAGTTGGATTCGGCCATAACGTTGCACAATCATCCGGAATCGTCGAATCGGGAGGTGGAGTTGCGGTTGGATTTTCGTAGTATTTTACAGCATTGTCATCCGAGGGAGATTAGTTTCTTGAATACGTTCGTTGATGAAGGACAGAAAGAGATTTTATTGCATCCGTTATGTTCAGCGTTTTTATATCTAAAATGGGAGAAAATACGGAAATATTATATAGCCCGTATGTTGTTTTGTTTTATATTCGTATTGAGTTTGAGTTTGTATGTGTTGACTGCATTGGCACACAATTGTTACAATCATGGTAAGAATATGAATGATACACAACCACAGAATGTGATTGAATTGTGTGAGAAGAAATCAATGATGGGACATATGTTGAGGAATAACCCGTTCGTTATTGAAATGCAATGGTTTGTGTTGGTTGGTATAACATGCTGTGAGATTTTACGTAAAGTTTATGGTATTGCCGGTTATCCGACTGTTAAACAATATTTATCACATCCGGAGAACATAATCGAATGGACCGTGATTGTGAGTGTGTTTGTAATATCGTTTATTTATACGGGACGTACATACACATGGCAGAATCATATTGGAGCGTTTGCTGTGCTATTTGGATGGACGAATTTGATGTTAATGGTTGGCCAATTGCCCGTCTTCGGCTCGTATGTGGCAATGTATACCAGAGTACAAGGCGAATTTGCTAAATTATTACTTGCCTATTCCTGTCTTTTGATTGGTTTTACTATTAGTTTCTGTGTTATCTTTCCTGATTCATCAACGTTTGCTAATCCGTTTATCGGTTTAATTACGGTGCTTGTTATGATGACTGGTGAATTGAATTTGGATTTGTTGGTGGATGATGATCCGGAAGATCCACCGTTCCTGTTAGAGATCAGTGCTCAAGTGACGTACATTTTGTTTCTGTTATTTGTTACGGTCATTCTAATGAATTTACTTGTTGGTATTGCGGTACATGATATACAAGGTTTACAAAAGACCGCTGGTCTCTCGAAGCTTGTCCGACAAACCAAATTAATCTCCTACATGGAATTGGCTTTGTTTAATGGCTATTTGCCACGTTATTTATTGAATGTGTTGCATTGGACTGCCCTTGTGTCGCCAAAAGCTTATCGAGTTGTGTTGAATGTGAAACCATTGAATCCACGAGAGAAACGTTTACCAAAGGATATTTTAAAAGCGGCTCATGAAATTGCAAAGAAACGAAAGAAATTAGGACATACGGTTTCGACGATTGGATATAGTACGTATTCCAAGAAAGTATTAAACAACAATTTGGATCAGAATAGTGAGATTGTGGATTATTATGGGATGCCAATAATGCAAAGTAAAATTGACAAGAATCATGAGCTAATTGAAAATTTAACAAAAGAAATAAGGGACCTGAAAAGTGATTTGGAACGCAGAGATAAAGTTATTGAACAATTATTAAATAAACTATTAGGGAATAGTGTAACTAGTGACCAAAGTTAAAACTGTGATTATGTAAACAATGAGTAGGAATCTTTGTTAGATCATTTTTAAACTTAATTGTTGTAATTAATTTATTCATTATGTAAGAAGTTTTGTTAATGAGTCCTTGAATAAATACTAGTTTTTATTTTAATATGCACATATTTCTGACTTTGGTTTTAAAATCTATGTAAACAAAATATTTATGCTTTTGCTTTTGGATAATATTAATTTTTGTAAATTGAGATTTTTTGGTTGTGATTTAAATTCATTCCGATTATCAATAAATATGTTTTGTTATCTAATTAGATTTTATAATTGTAATGACTGTTAATCTTGTGACATGTATTATTATTAAATTAGTTGCTTATTACTGAATTTATTATTGAAAATTCAATGTGAATTCCTCTTAACACGAAAAAAGGAGGCAGTGTTGTTTAAATACACATAATTTCCGCCTTTTTACAGCTATTATTTCCGCTGCTTTTCACGAATATGTTGAATAAAGTGGATATAGAGGCGACTGCTGTTGATGGTGGACCATCGGGACAAGCGGGAGCCATTCGATGGGGCATCGCTTGGGGACTGCGTAGTTTTGTAGATGAAGATACAGTTGAAAAAATGCGAATAGGTACACAAGCACTTTATTATGTAATGATTGTAATTAATAATTGTTTTTTAAGCCGGTCTATTAACAAGAGACTTCCGAACACGCGAACGTAAGAAACCTGGACAACAAGGTGCAAGAAGGAAATTCACTTGGAAGAAGCGTTAAATAAAATTAGTCATGTTTTTTAATAAATACCTTCAATATTTAACTATCGTTTTTGTTTTACATTTCCTTTAATGGTTGTAGGCCTAGAATGATCATTCCATTATGCAGAACTTTTCGGGCAGTGTTGAAAATTAATAGTCGTTGTGAAGCCACTTCTTCACTCATCCCTTTCACTTGGATGATTTTCAGTGTTTTACTGATTAAATTACTGAAATAGAATGACAAATATATAAGTGGGGAATTTTTATTTAGTAGTGTTTTTTTTACCATAATTGGAATAAATAAACGACTAAAATACTGGCTTCCAATTGTTCATTAGCCGCATACAAAACAGAATGAAATTTAGCCAACTCTTTTAATAACAACAACATTTCCTCTTCTTTTAAAATCTCCGGAATACATTCACGTGCTTCTACAACTCCAGAATTTTTCTCTAAACTACACAATCGGCAGTGTGTATATTGTAATTTAATTCCAGTGTCGCCTTTTACCTTAAAGTCACTGGTTTGAAAGTAAATATTTAAATGTGATTACAATTCATTGGAAAATTACCTCTAGAACTCGACTCCAATCGAATGCATAATCTTTTTGTCTTCTTGTTTTCAAATCATTAATGATTACACACGAGACACCCAGAATATCTGACACAAGTTCATCAGTAATAGGCACTTTAGTGTCTAGAAACAAAAAAATCGGTTTTATTTAGAAAGAAACCATGCATATATACTGACTTGGAGACTGAATTTGTCGCTGAACCATCATTTCTTTGCTTTCATCCAAAATATCTTTTAAAAATACAGCAGTGCCTTTTCTGGTACTCAAGCCATGTATTCTACCGAATTTCACATGCATTATTCTATCCGCCCAAGGAAGGTCCATTCTATGCAAGATTCCTTTAAGGGCGTTAAAGTGATCACTTTGTCCATTCTCTACAACGTAATACATCTTATCGAACTTGTACTTATTTTGTCTATCAATAGCAGCAGCGATGTCCCGAGTCAGGTACAGTGTAGTCCCATCACTTTTCACAACGGTCACTTTTCTATCATTCAATTGCGCCACCTCTTTACCGTCCTTATCTTTCTCTAATATTTTTTTCTCTCGCATTATATTCAACACTGGGGTAATGTGTTTAACTCCGTACATAGACTCATAGTTGTATTCATCAAAGGTAACTCCTAATCGTTTGTACGTTTCGTGCAATTCATTCTTGGTGTAAGTCATATACTGTTGCCAGTTTTCTAAATCCGAAATCGAACCAGATTCCAGTTTTAAGAATTCTTTTTTGGCTCGTTCAGTTATATCCTTGTTTGTTTCTGCAAGTTTATTTGCATACACGTACGATTCGTACAGACTTTTTAAAGGATGTAATTTCATCTCATTTTCACTTATTTTCAGTTCTTCTACACCGACTTTAATGAAGCCAAATTGGGTACCCCAATCGCCCAAGTAATTTAATCTTGTTACATTGTTCTTTAAAAATATATTCAAATTACTTATAAAGTTGCCAATAATTGTAGATCGTAAATGGCCCATATGAAAAGGTTTTGCGATGTTTGGCGAACTGTACTCAACTACAATATTTTTATGAGTGAATGATAAGTCTGGACTAGCACAGTTCTCAACTACATCTTTCATAAATATGCTTTTATCTATTTCAAAAGCAATTTCTCGCCCGGCTTTATTGTTTTTTATCGCAATGTTCTTTATAATGTCATCAGGTTGTATTCTTAGGATCTCATTCACATTTGTAATACCCAATTGAGTTTCTAATAGCCCTAATGGTAAGTTTAACTCTACATTATTGCTTGGAGAATTGTTTCCTATTGTTATAAGAGGCTGTAACTGAGTTGCGGCGAATTTTGTTGATTTATGTAGGCAGTCTATAACCTAAAAATAGGTGATTAATAAAAATATCATGAATAATCAAATAACTTCTTTACCTTACGCCCTAAGTACAGACGCAGTTTAATCGACATCGTGAGTTTATTAACTAAAATTTTATAATCTTTTTGAGTTTAAAACATTTCTTCAAATATGATCACGCATTCTTCTTCTTCTACTTGCACTAGTTAATTGCAGACTACCAATTTTAACAATAAAATTACTAAAAACAATTGAAAATCTTTTAAATTTAAATTATTGCGGGAAATTGACAACAAAATCTTTTCTTAAAAAATTTACATTTTATTGAGAAGTAATACTAAAACAGTGATCTGCAGCTTTAGCATTTACTTGTTTCAGTATAGTCTTGAGAGAGGATCCTGGTCCACATTCAAACGTTCGTGGAAAATGATCGTTTGGATTTCTTTCATAAATCACATGCATCATTTGTTCCCATTTAACTGGTTTTACAATCTAAAACACATATTGGTTAATACAAAATTCAATAACAATTAATTATAATATACTTGTTTTGGCAATTGTTTTCTAATTTGATCCGCGTTTTTGTATCGTTTACCATCCACGTTTGAATAAACTGAAACTGCAGGATCATGGATTTCCATTTTCGAAAGAGCCACTTTAAATGGTTCTACAGCTGGTTCCATTAATTTTGTATGGAACGCCCCACTAACTGTCAAACGTTTCACTCTACGTAAATTAAATTCTTTGTAATATTTCTCTAGGAACTCTAATGCCTAAAAATGTCAACATTCAACCAAAATGATCATACATAATATTTATCTTTCGTTACCGATTCACTTCCGGCTACTACTTTGCAATGTGGATACAAATAATTAGCTATTTGGCATTCCGGATACTCATCACCTTTATCCAATGCCCAATTCTTAGCCTTCTCGCAAGCTTGTTTCAATTTACTATCCGGTCCATACATTACTGTCATCATTCCACCCTTGAATGCTTCACTTGCTAATTGCATCGCTTCTCCCCTAATTTTAACCAATTTCAAAGCTAAAACAATACAAAATTCAATGCTATTCAAATTAAACCAATTAAATTACCTTGTTCAAAGTTTAAAGCGCCCGCAAAAACGAGAGCAGTTATTTCTCCTAAACTAAATCCCGCTGTCCCTACACAATTTAAGATGGCATTGGGTCGCTCTTCTTTTAACTTTTCAATTGATGCCAATGATGTGACCATTAAGGCCAATTGACAGTATTTCGTCTGATCAAGAGTACTTTTCGGTCCCTCAAGGCACAATTTCAGCAAATCAAATTGCAGTTCATAATTAGCAAGTTCAAATAGTTCTTTGGCCATTGGATATTTCATTAGTTCTTTCGCCATTCCAACGTATTGACTTCCCTGTCCAGGGAACAAAATAATGGAAGACTCTCGGGGATCCTTGTGGGTTTTAGTAGAAAATGCTTCTCCTTGTTTCCGTACTTTAGTACCAGATAAATAGGGGAGTGTGGCCCACTGTTGTTCAGGATTTTGGGGTTTTGCATCTTGAAATGAGGCAGAGTCATCGAGTAACTTCTTCAAAGGTGATTCATTGGGCTGGTCAGTGTTGCAAGTCTTTTGACTTAAACAAATCCGTCGTATTATAGAATAAGTACCATATTTTATATTAGGAGAAGGTAATTTCTTTTCAGAAAGCACTTGAGATAGTAATCTAAATTTATTCATGATCATAATGTTTACTTTTCAGATTTTTAAATTCGCGCCAACGACACACTCACTATCACAGTAGGCGGGTACATTTATTTTTATTAAATTTACAAAAACTAATTTATTTAATATTAATTGTGATATTAATGGTTCCTTAATATGCTTTTTATCGTTTTGAATTATAGAACTTGCAAGGAAATTAATTTTATTTCAAATTAATTTTTTTTTATAATTGTTAGGTTAGGTCTACAGTTCCTGTGAGTTCACGTGCTAGTACACTATTTTGGTAAATAAATACAAAGTTAATAACAACTAAACAATTATACACTATTTATTATACTTTTATCGTGAAGAATAAACTTAATATCGCTGAATTTCACAATTCTACAAGAATTTGATGTATTTTTCAACACCATTTGTTTACTAATAAGAAGCGGTAAATTTAAAAAATGGAAAACGATCATACCGAGTCAATATTGCACGTTGATGATGATCTATTTTACTTCGAAACCGATCATCTAGCACTGAAAGGCAACAAAGACTACTGCGAAGTACTTAAGACAATTGTTATTCTCACTGCTCAGCGAGAGAAAGCGTTAAAAGTATTAATATCGATTAGCAATGAAAACTGTGAACTTAGATGAATTTTCTAGGATTTGGGTAAAGTTATTCAAGCAAAGAAAACAGCCTTGGAAGACCCTATAGCTTTTTTAGAGAAAATAAAGAACAATGAAGATATAGGGATACCTCCAATGATGGAAATACCACCATTACCCAAAATTGACTTCTCAAAGTACAGTACCAAAGTTCCTGAAGAAGACATCAATTCCATATATGCCAAAAAGTCGAAAGAGACCATCGAAGATATTAAATACGTGAAGACGACTAACGATAACAATAAGGTAAACGCTTACTGTTGATTTTACATCATTTTTAATGTTTCCTCTCTAGTGGACAACTGAAGAGCAGAAAAAACTGGAAGACTTATTACTAGTTTACCCACCCGAACCAATCGAACGAAGACGTTATGAAAAAATCGCAAAAGCATTAGGAAATCGAACAGTTCAACAAGTGTGCAGTAGAGTACAAAAATATTTCCTTAAATTATACAAAGCTGGTCTTCCGGTACCTGGTAGAATTCCGAAATCTAGTGAAAAATACAAAAAATCCCTTTTACACAAACACCAGCGACATAATCATTATTTATGGAGACCTTCAACGTTCTTCCCGGAACTAAATGTTCCTGTTTTAATGGACGAAGCGGAAAACGTGCCTGGACCAAGCAATGCACACTCTCCGGCCTCTTCATCGTCGTCCAACAACTATTTATTAGCCTCCAGTTATTCGGAGAGTGAATTGAATCCGAAACCAATCACTAAAAATCCAATGGAAATGCAGTTGGAACTCTTGAACAGGGTGAAGCGGGAGAAACTAGTGGAAAGAGAACGAGAGCCGTACACACATGTTGGTTTTAGAGTGAGATTAACCTTTTATTTTGTAATTTGTGTTTGTTTCACTAATAAACTGTTTTAGTGTGATTACTGTGACGAGGAACCAATAGTGGGAACCCGATGGCATTGCTCAGTTTGCACTAATTCAATCGACTTCTGTACCGACTGTATTTTATCTCAATTATTGTCCGAAAATTGTCATCCCTTAAGTCATCGACTGGTAAAGTTTTATGGGCCGGCCAGTGCGAATTACAGCGATTCAGAATCGAATTCAGGCAGTATGGAGTATATGGAAAATGAAGAGACTAGTGACTTTAGTGATCTAGAAAGTGATCAAATTGAAGAACCAAACGAAGAATCACTGCAACAATTACATCAGGAAGTTATGTTAAAAGAGGAAAGTGAATCAGAATAAACAAAAGTATTCGTACGAGTAGTATACTATACATATATTGCTCTATTCTTATAAAATATACGATTTCACTGTAAAAAAATTGTAGAGTTTGAATAAGTTAAGGCACATTATTTATTCTGATGCATTTGAAGGCACTACTTCGAAGAGTATTTGTACAAAACGAGTTAAACGATCTGAAATGAAATAAAATGAACGATTGTAAAGTGATTTCTCATTTAATACGTACCTAAGGTTTTTTTCGGTTGTTTTTTCTTGTAAATGAACCAATAATAAATGGCAACACCAACGAAAATGAATCCTAAAGCGAATAAATACTTTGGCGATGGATCAGTCACGATTGGAGTAATACTTAAATAAATAGCGACTAGTAAAATGAACACAGGAATCCATGTAGGTACTCGATACGGTCTTGGTGCATCTTTCATCGTTTTTCTTAGGATCAGAAGTGAGACCATTGCAAAACCATAAAACAACCAAATTAAGAAACTGGCAAATTCAACTAAAGTGACAATCTGTCCGGTTACAACAAACAAAAACGCGACTATTCCTTGTACAGCAACTGCTGGTGCGGGCGTTAAACGTCGATGGTGGACATAAGAAAGACTTTCTAACATGAAACCGTCTTGACTAGCAACGTAATTTAATCTAGAAAAAGAAAGGTATGAAAGAAATTTTAGAATTTTCTTTAAAAATCGCACCTGGTGACTCCAAACTGTATACTCAATGCACATCCAAAGGTGCTGAAAGCGACCCCTAAGGGAATAAGAAAGGCAAACGGTCCTAACGCACGTTCGCCGAAGGTGACTGCCACCGCAGGGGCACTTATCATCTCAGGAATTGAGAGAACAGTCATATAAGCCACATTCATGAACACATACAATAACGTCACTATTGGAACGCTAATTGCAATGCTTCTCAGAATGTTCCTAAGAAAAATAATGAAAGCAGTTAAAATATAATTAAAACAGTAGAACAGTCCTTACACTTCGGGATTTTTAATTTCTTCTGTTACGGTTGTGACGGTCGACCATCCATCGTAGGCCCATAAACCACTATAAAACGCTAATGCCAAGTTTTTCGCACTGAAATTGGTGCCCTCAAAACCTCTATTTAAATTTTTCGTGTTGCCTAGTGGAGTAAAATCGTTGAAATCGTTCAATTTCATTCACAAATCAATACAAACCTAAATAAATCTCGTACAAACCGCCAATGATGACCACCAGACAAGCGACTACTTTACAACAACCGAAGATATTTTGTACTTTAACGTATAGTTTAACGCTGGTCATGTTGATATACGTAATAATTCCTGAAAAATCATTGACTTAACAGAGATGATTTTATTTGGAATCAATTCTGTACCCAGTGCAGCGATCGCAATCGATTTAACCACTTGTTCATTAACTTCCTCCACATTTTCAATGCAAAGCAAGTCGAATATCGGCTGACAAAGGTATTCCGAAAATGTGAGTACAATAACAGCGACTTCGGCAGGCCGTATAATAACAATCATCATCCAAGAGTAGATAAATGCTGGTAAATGACCCCAGAATTTGTGTAATGATCCAAACGAGTCGAAAAAGTACGCATATTCCGCTCCAGAACGGGGAATTACAGTCCCTAATTCGGCAAACGCCAGCGCTCCTACGACATTCTTTTCTAATTACATTTACGAGCGCATTTTTATGTAAAACTACCCAATAAAGAGACAATTCCGCATACAATCCAAACAACAAGACACATCCCAACAGATCCTGAGTATTTTAAGGCAAATGCTGGCGATACAAAAATTCCAGACCCAATCATAACGGCGAGAATTAAATTAATCGCCGAAAATAATCCCAATTCCCTCTTCAATTGAACGCCCCCATTGGCAGGCGCATCTCCCATAGCACTTAATTCAAAAATCGTGTATAAATATCGATAAGATTAGAAAAAGTGCATTTGAATTCCCTTATTAACAGATGCTTAATAAAATAGAAAACGAATTATCGATTAAAGTATTTTTAGAGTCATATACATATTAAGAAATCGATATCAACATATCACCGAAAAAAATTTTTACATAGTATTTAAATACATATAATGAAATTGCGAACATTTCAGTACAATTGTTCTTACCATAAAAATTATTATAAATCGAGTTATAAATAATCTTATTTAATCTTTGCATAATTTAAATATTTAATTTGTGAATTGAATTATAAAGGACAAATTTAGTAAACGGAAATCAGAGTTAATTTCATTTGCGTTATTACAATTAGCATTTGATTAGATTAAAAGGAAATTCACGAAATTTATCTGTTAAAAACACCTTCGCACCACAAGCACGTGGTGAATGTGACTAACTTATTCTAATTGACCTAATTCTTTATAGGGCTTTTAAATAAAGGGATGAAAAACTTGCATTTGCTCACTGAATAATGAGAAGTAGGTCGCCGTTTCTTTTTATTAAACATTTTTTATAAATGAATTTGCTTACCAGCCATTTATGAATGAATGAACACCGCAAAAACTGTCCACTTAGCACATCGTTTTCACCAAACCCATTGAAAAAATCCCTTGCCTTATATTTTTTTCTAACAAGTTTATATGAAAAGACAAGCAACCGACTGAATTACACCATGAACTGTTGTGAAAATAAAGAGAATACTCCAACAGTTAATACATATCAACTAAAAGATTAAATTTATATTACAGTCTTTTATAAAGAGTGTTTACAATGCTATTCAGAAGTACTTCTAATTAATTTTACATCAGATTTTGATAACAAACTCTTATAAATGTAATTAACAGAAGTACATAATATTTACTTGGAACTTAAAAATAATCAGAATTCTTTATAATCAGTAACCGTCTTTTGTAAATCATGTACTAACAAAGAAAGAACTATTATAAATATGTTTGCGGTTCATTTTCATGTTCTACATATACAATTTGATAACCCCACTTGCATAATTTTACTCTTTAATAGGAAAACTTATAAACAACTCTATAATGTCGTAACTTAATAATTGCAATAGGATACAACCCATTAAAGAATTATCTAATTCTTGACAGAAACACGAAATTATAAACAAAATAATTTTCTACTTTAAAAATGTTACTTTAGAGTAGTTTATCTTGTACTTAACTAGTCGAACATGTCGTCATATGATATGAGATCCCTCTTATCTCGGTGGTTCCCTTTTTGTGAATGACTGGATGCTGTAACGGATATATTTTATCAATTTGTATGAAAGCAGTTAGAGGATGGGAAATTGTTATATACCTAGTGTCGCCCAGGCTGCCGACGAGGTAGCATCATTAATGGGCTCAATTTGGGGCTGTCTTCTTGCAAATGACACTTGCAACTGGATTCCAGATACCATGCTTCCATCCATCTACCGAAAATAACATTTAAATGTGTTAAGTAATTCAGAGAAAGTTTTTCATTTATTTGATAAAGTTCTAAATTGAGCAATTCACTGCGAATCCTTGGACTTGAATTTGGCAATCAAAATGTGTTAAGCCATAAATAGATAAATTAAAAAACTTTAAACAAATAAAAATATTGCTACTTACTTCAGTAATCGCTCTCGATGCAGCATCTACTTTATCAAATGTGACGAAACCACGACTAAAATATAAAAATATTAGAATAAATGTGTGTTTTGCTATGTGAATTTCATACTTTTTTTCTATTTCCATTGATATGTTAACTATATTCCCAATAACTGAGAAATGTTTCTTTAAAAACTCTTCCGTTATTTTATGGCCATGTACATATATTGTGTTTCCTTGTCTAGGTTTATCGGGTTTTTCTCTGTGTTTCTCTGTTAAGCCACGTTCTTCTCGATCTCTTGCATTTGCGAAAGAATCGTACAAATCTTTAATTCTGGGAGGCTTATTCTCGGGATTATCTGGTCCATCTTC
This sequence comes from Silvanus unidentatus, assembly GCA_963930825.1. Classification (NCBI taxonomy): domain Eukaryota; kingdom Metazoa; phylum Arthropoda; class Insecta; order Coleoptera; family Silvanidae; genus Silvanus; species Silvanus unidentatus. The sequence goes on from OZ005761.1 coordinate 17,450,839, forward strand.
CATCTGTACGGCTGAAAATGGTTGATATCCACTAACAGTTTTGTCTGATATTAATTTTCTTTCGAGTCCTCTGGGCCGTTTAAAGCCCTGTTCAGGTTGTTTCTGTTGCTTGGCTATTGCTGGTATGGCACCTGATTTGATCAGTTTTTTTGCTACTTCACGTGCATCTCTAGCTTCAGCTGGTCGTTTTGGGATCACAGGCTTTTCTGGTTCCGGTTTGGGAGCTTTTAATGCTTGTAAAGCTTTTTTCTACAAATTTAAACTGAAAATTATATTTTTAACACTCTATATCGAACCTTTTTCTTTAGTTTCTGATATTTGGTTTGAAGCATTAATTCTTCTTCAGTTAGCGTTGCTGGAAAATGAATGTACACCATTTTTATAATATTTTTCCAATGTTTTGTTTGGAAAAATTCGAGTTACAAATATTTGACAACTTCGCAACAATGAAGTTAGGTTCAGTCAGTTTTGCAGAAAACTGTAATGACTATCCCCGATAAGCCGTTATAAGTAGCGCTAGGTGGTAGAAATTTAAACAAGAAGATAGGGTCTTTTGTTTTGTTTCCTTGTTCTATTTTTAAATTTATACCATAAATATATCTCTTATCTATCAAAACTTCATAAATGGTCATTTTAATAGGAAATTTGGAATATTTGTGAATTTTTTATTTAAAATGTAGCCCCTCGCTGCTAGTTCAAAAATTTTCATCAGTGTCCAGTGGGCGCCACGAGAGGTAAACAAAGACAGCGATACAAACGAAAAATGTAAAGTGAAAAGTGAGGTTAAAAGTAAATGTCATGAAAATTGTGAAAATTCCTGAAAATGTCCTTATTAAACGAATTATCTGCAGCAATATCAACAAACAACGACAAGGAAATAACAAATAGTTTAAAAGTGATATTGGATAAAGGAAGCGACATTGATTTGGCAGATAATAATATTGTAATATCGTTACTGAATAATAAATCGGAAAGCGTCATTGCCCAAACTGTGGAAGTAATAGCAGAATGGGCAAAAACACAACACAATCGTGCACTATTAACACACATCGATATAATAGAATCCTTAATTTCACTTACAAATCACAAGAATGAAGAGATTGTAGTAAACACAATTCGAGCACTCGGCAACATTTGCTATGAGAATGAAAAAGCTTGTGAAATAATTGAAAAATCGGGTTTTGAGTCTGTTTTGAAAATTCTAAAAGACGATTCGTCTCGAAAAGATAGTCTACTTACAACGAAAGTTAGTGGTTTCTTATTGAATCTTTTACTAACATCCGAAGGTCTTCCAAAAACTGCTTTAAAAGACGACATATTAAGTTTAGTGGAAACCTTATTAATTAAGTACAAGAAATCTTTTAATGAAAATCAAACAGTAATAACATTCCTCATAGCAATTATAAACACTGTGGAAACTTATGTAGATGAACAGAATATTACTTTCCCAGAAACATTATGCCATGTACTTGTTGACATTTTCAAAATCTCCTCAAGTCCCGAAATGTCCGTTACAATTATTGAAATATTTAATGGACAATCGGAGAAAGATAACATCAAAACCATTCTCGCTAAAGAGGGTTTCTGTGAAGTGCTGTACGATTTAATAGAAAAATATCGCAATCGAGTCAATGACGAAGAAAGTAGGTCTGTTTTGAAAATGGCCTGTGGTTTAATTGTTCTCGTATTAACTGGAGATGACTGCATGTATTTACTTTATAATAATGGCAATGGGAAGGTTTATGAAGACATGGTTAAATGGTTAGACTCTGACGATCCAGACTTGTTAAGTACCGGTGTTTTGGCAATTGGCAATTTTGCCCGAAAGGACACACATTGCATACAAATGGTGAAGAGTGGCATATCGAAAAAACTTATAGGTACCGCAGTTAAGTGAACAATACCCGTATTTCATTGGTTTTATTTTAGGAATCCTATCAAAACACAATTCTGTTGACAGTGATATCAAAATCCAGCATGCCTTATTAAGCACATTAAAAAACCTCGTTATACCACAGGAAAATAAAGGAGTGGTATTAAAAGAAGGCTTAATCGATGTTATTTATCCGTTGATTAAGAGTGAACAGTATTTGGTTGTTTTTAAATTGTTGGGCACTTTTCGCATGGTGATTGATGGACAAGGTAAACTTTATCTTCACTTCGGAGTCTTCAATATTAACATGATTTTTGTCTTTTCAGAAAAAGCAGCTTTAGATTTAATTTGTCGCAAAGAGTTCCTTGAAAGAATCCTCTATTGGTGTTACAACTCGGATCACTTAGGTGTAAGAGGCGAAGTACCGAGACTTATTGCATGGCTGATAAAGAATTGTCATACGACAAAACCGTTCAAAACACTCCTACATGTTAAAGACAGTATTAAATGTTTGATTGAAATGATTTCATGCAATCATAATGTAATGCAAAACGAGGCATTAACTTCCTTAAATTCGTTATGCACTGAACTAACAAAATGCAATAGCAATGGAAATGATAATAAAACAATTATAAATAACTGTGATTATACAAGTGATGATGTTGTATATTTTCATCAAGAATTGATCAATGGCGATATTGGGAAAAATTTGTTTTTCGTTATAAATCGATATGGTGAAAAGATGGACAAGCAAACAATTGATAATTTGCTTACATTCTTTGAGCATGTGTTGAAAGAGAAACAAATTGTTGAGCAGTGCAACAAAGCTGGTATTGGCGGTGTGTTTGATAAATTGTTGGCAAATAAAAATGCTTCAAGTATAGAACAGATTGAGTGGATACGAGACGAAATAAATAAAACTTAAAAATTGCAACTTAATGCTTTCTACATATAGGAATGTGGTCTGAACATAAGCTTTAATTCCACCAAATATTTATCGTATATAAATGCATCACTTTGTAAAAAACTCTAATATTAAGTAAGTTCACATAATTTTGCATAAATTAATGTCCGATTTGACCATTGATGGACACTAATCTATCCACGAATAGTTGCCTTCACTTATAATACCATATTTTCTCGTGTTTTTTGATAAACTACATAGCACACAATTTTTTAAATCTTGTAGATGTTTGTAGAGAATGTAATTAATTATGATTGTTTTAATATTTTTATAGTATTATAAAGAGAATTGCTTAAAAGTCATATACAGAACAAGCTATATACATAAATATATAAATATTTTGTAAATAGAAAGACTGGATTTAAGACAGTAATCTTTTTAAGTTATTGAACATTATATTTTAAACAAACAGTGATTTATTATAAAAATGCTGTTTTAGAGAGGCGTCCTTATTCTAAAAATGTACGTACAATTATTATAAAACATTCTATCATTTTAGCTTTAATTTAGTTTGAATAGATTTTCTCTTATTGCGAGTTTTGAGGGAAGCTTAGAGTGATTGGAGACAAAAATTGAGTCCAAATCATTTTTAATTATAATTGTCATAATATGCATGCTTACATACATTTTTTAAAGATAAAATTCAAATTCTAGCAAGTTTTATTATATCTATATAATAAATAACATTTAAATTATAGTCAAATTTATTTCCAAATACATAATTCAATTTAAGTCTGGTTTTATTACCTTTTTGTATACGCAGGATGTTACAACATTGCCCACTTTACCACCAAATTTAAACTGTGGAGTTGGAATAATATCACATCGTATGAAATGTTTGCTAAATTGATTATCTAATTCATCTTGGGTCCAATTGCAAGAAGTGATTATAAAACGACCATCTGTATTTAAGTACTTGTAAACGGATTCGATATACTTGTTGCGGTTTATTGATGCATTCTCACTTAAACTAATTGCATCATAAGTTCCTTTGTCGTGAATAACGTCGTAAAAATTGTTTAGTCCTTCCAATATATCACAAGTGGAGTAATTAATAGAGACTTTATGTTTTTCAGCTACTGATTTTGCAAGTTCTATTGCTTTCTGTGAGTAGTCTATACCGTATAAGTTAGTAAACCCTTCGTTGGCTAATTCCATAAGTAACAGTCCATTACCACAACCAATATCTACAATTTTTGCTGTTTTTGGAATGATTTCTTCATTAAGTTCAATCCACCGTAATATTCTTTCAACGGTATCCTCCCCAAACCAAATGTCTCCTGGATCTCCATGGGATTCAAAGTTTTTTATTTCGGTTTCATAACGATTGTCCCAATACTGTAAAGTTCCAAGTTCGGAAGAATTCAATTCTTCCATTTCCTGAAAGAAAATAGGTACATTTAGATTGATTTCAAATTGTGCGCCAAGGTGTTGCCAACCGAATTTAGAAATATTCCCTACAGATGAAGATTACATATTTGAGGTTAGGTTTTAAAATTTCAAATTGAAATCAAATTGAATTCCTATTAAAAATCCAATTAAATAATTAGAATTCAAGTGAAATGGACGATTTAAAAATTGAAGAATTAGATCTATATGAATTGCTAGAAGTTGAGTCCACCAGTTCTGCCCAAGACGTAAGATAAATACGAGAAACTATTACAACCGTTTTAAATCGTTTTCATGTTTTAGATTAAAAAAGCCTATAGGAAAAAGGCTCTACAATGCCATCCGGATAAAAATCCTGATGACCCAAACGCATCTAAAAAGTTTCATCAATTATCTAAAGTATTAGAAATCTTAACAGATGAAGCTGCAAGGAAAGCATACGACAAAGTGTTAAAAGGTCGACAAGAGGCACAAATTCGACACAGAGAACTTGATAGTAAACGTCGAAAGTTAAAGGAAAATTTAGAAGCTAGGGAAAAACAAGCGGCTAGTGGTAATAAATCAGCGAAAGAGAAATCGGCGGATCAAAAATTAAAGGTTTGCTACTTAAGCAAGCGCATAATATAACATTAATAACAATCCACATTCCATTGATTTAAGGAGGAAATTGAAAGGCTACGTAAAGAAGGTTCAAAAGAAGTCGAAGAGGAAGTTGAATTTGTTTTAAGGAAACTAAAAGAAGAAAAAAATCAAGCAGCAGATTGGGACAGCTCAAAATACCGAATAAAAATCAAATGGGAAGCCAGTAAAAAGGATCCAACGAATGGCGGTTATACACAAGAGATGCTTTTCCGCTTTCTATCAAAGGTAATTTAAAAGAAAATCAATAAATAGCGATCGTAAAGCAATACATTTTTACAGTATGGTGATATTCATGCCCTCGTCATGTCTCCAAAGAAAAATGGGAGTGCTTTAGTGGAATTCAAGCAGAAAAGTGCAGCAGTAAGTAGAAAGAAATGTTACACCATTGACCTTTTGACATGATTGCTCTTTTTTAGGAAATGGCTATGTCCTTGGAAGTAGGACTTACTGCAAATCCTTTAAAATTAGAATGGGTTGGAGGCCCGCCTCCAAGCAGTACCCCACAAACAAGTTCTCTAGCAAAGGAATCCGATTTTGAGAGTATTACATTAACAAGAATGCGACAGGCAGAAGAACGCAAAAGATTAATAGAACAAATGATGGCCGAGGATGAGAATGGCACATAAAATTCATTAAGGGCCTCATGCATCTTACTTTTAATTAATATTATATTATCTTTGTACTTACAGTTGAATTTTCAATAAAATGCTGTTACCGTTTTAAACACTGCAACAAATAGGTTATGTCGAATACGTTCTGAAATTGTTCAGGTTTATTGTTATTACCCAGAATTCTCAGTGTCTCTATTTAATCCTATGGGTTAGACAGAGATATAAGATAAAAGAGTACACTGACATGCTCCGACTTTGACAGCTGAAAATTGGTTGATGACCCGGCACTGATGTCAACTAATTTGATAATTAAAAGGCTGTGTTAATATAATAGTTTCCTTAAGAAAAATCTAATAAATTTCCTAATCGTATATATTTTAATAGTTTTAATGGCTGGGAATTTTTGGCAAAGCTCACATCAGTAAGTAATGAAGAAAAGAAATTTTTCGTTAAAATGTGACCATATTTTTGCAAAAATCTTTGTTATTTCAGTCAACAATGGCTCTTAGACAAACAAGACTTGATCAGGGAAAGACAGCATGATTTATCACTTCTCACTGAAGAGGAATATCAGAAGATTTTTATATTTTTTGCTAGTGGTATGTTTGGGGTTTACTTCTTTTTAGAAAATAGTGAAATTTCTTTGTTTCTCATTGTTTCTAGTAATACAAACCCTTGGGGAGCAATTGAAATTAAGGCAACAAGTAATTGCGACTGCAACAGTGTATTTCAAACGATTTTATGCAAGAAATTCACTGAAATGTATAGACCCATTATTATTAGCACCAACGTGTATATTTCTAGCATCTAAAGTGGAGGAATTTGGTGTGATTTCCAATTCAAGACTGATCACTACATGCCAGACAGTCAGTAAGTATTTCCACATCGTGAAAACGCCACAATTTTCATTCCCTTATTCTTTCAGTTAAGAACAAATTCTCTTACGCTTATACTCAAGAATTTCCTTATCGAACAAATCACATTTTGGAATGTGAATTTTATTTATTAGAAAATCTTGATTGCTGTTTGATTGTTTATCAACCGTATAGACCTCTATTACAGTTAGTCCAAGATATTGGCAATGAGGATCAGCTTTTGACGTTGTCTTGGCGAATTGTGAACGATTCTCTACGAACAGACGTCTCTTTATTGTATCCACCCTATCAAATTGCAATCGGATGCCTACAAATCGCTTGTGTTATCTTACAGAAAGACCACAAAGCTTGGTTTGCTGAACTGAACGTAGACATTGAACGTATCCAGGAGATTGCTAGGTATATAATCAATTTATTTGAATTATGGAAAACATACGACGAAAAAAAGGAGATACAGGGTTTACTTGGTAAAATGCCCAAACCGAAACCAGCACCCCAAAGATAATTTGATTTTTATCTCGAAAACAGATGAGATCTGTGAATGCACAGTATTACAAGAATTATACGCTTAGAAATGAATTAAGTCCGTAATTACAAGGTGTAATTAGTTGCCACAAATCCGTATTCATGTGAAAACTGTAAACTGTATTTTCAAGTTCTTTAGTAACAAATAAATTTCTCATTTAAAGACTAGTCTGCTTTTAATAGTATCAACTTTTTGAGTTATTTGAATGTGGTAATAAATTGTGTCGTCTCATGTTATTCAAAACACCATCCAATGAAGTTGTCTTTTTCTTTGCACTGCCTTTTAATGTATCATCATTTTTGTTGCGAATTTTCAGTTTGGGTGATGACATTTCATCCATGAAATCAAAATCTGATTTGTGTTCAGTCCTAAAAATTATAATATATTAAAGCTACATTGTTTAAGAAGGTATTCTTTATATTTTACTGTTTGTTGGTATCTTCCTCTTGATTTTGTTCTACAAATTCTGGTGAAGGTGAACGGTAACCAGGGCATTTCCATTTCAAAGGGGGTATTTCACCCTTATCTAATAAATCATAAAGATGTGTAATTTCTTCTGCTGATGGTTCCCAAGTGTCTTGTACGCTTTTAAGTTCATCATCTGAACAGTCCACATACCAGTTTTCATCCATTCTAAGCTTGTAAATAATTAAATTAAAATGTAAACATAATATTGTGCATATATGTCCATTAATGTATATACACGATTGACAGATTACATTCAAACTACTGTAAGAAGTATTTATTGGGCATGTCTGTTTTGTGTTCCATTGTAGTTCCAATGTACCTTCAAATATGTATATGAACTACTATTACCAGTTGTCACTTGTCAGTTGCCATTTGACAACTAAAGCATGTGAAAATTTAAATTGTTTATTATTTCCATATACTTTTACTATATACCGCGTATCCTTCATTTTAAGCAATGAATACGAGTGAGCCGCGCAAACCAAAATCAGATAGGTAAAAGATCCGAGTTACTTGTGCGCATGCGTCGTAGCTTTAAATTTGAAAATAAATCAAGTTAATCTGGGTTCCTAGTTCATAAAAAATATATATTGTCATTAGTTGACAGTTGCAGTAAACATTCAAATTCAAACAAATGGTTTAATTTGCTCAGTCGTGATTTAACGCATGCGCATAGATGACTCGGGTCCTTTTGTATTTGCATCTTTTTTTTTGTGCTTCAATGCGACTCACTCATCAGCGGTATATAGTAAAAGTATATGATTATTTCTTTATAGGAATTAATGTAATGTAAGTTAATTAAGAAGTGAATTTACGTTCACTTTATTTTTCCTGTCCTAAACAGCCACTTCACAGTATCCTGTTAAGTAAGACATTTTAGATTTAAAACCTTATAAATATTTCGAGATTTTATTATATATCGAGGCATAAAAAAGATTTACAACAGAATTCAGTTGTATTATCGAATTTTAAAGCTTAACTTATAAATACATATTAAATATACGTGTATTTGTCCTTTGTTTTGGAAAAGGTTTTCTTATTATTTTTTTTGACTAACAAACTTTTAATAAGATATATTAAAACTCCTGCCTGCAGAAGCGAACTTGAACAATGTATTAGATTATGAATATTTAAAATTGATACTGTTAAATTTGTAATATGCATAGCATAGGCAAATTTTCATAAACATGAATGTATATCTAATCTAGTAACTCTTAACTTGAATAATTCTCTTAACTAGTAATACTGATATAGGCCATGTCATGATAACACTAATAATGTACAAACGACAATTTAAATAAAGTATGTAATAATTACATTATTCAAAATTTAACTACTAATTGTACTTATGTAATCGTGACGTAATTCACGCAATTCCGGACAAGAGTCAGAATTTAGCAAAGGAATGCTATCAGAGGATCCTTGTCGCAACAATTCCATTGTACTCGGCGAATTCTTCTCATGTGTATTGAATTTCGCATCATTTTTCAAATCCTCAATAATATGTGACGAGGGAACTATAATCGATGGAAGAAACGACTTGGTTTTAATGAATATATACCAGTTCTACAAAGTAAAGTTATAACAGCCATTTCACTTTAAACAAAACTCAAATCTCTTACCAAAATACAAGAAGTTATTGCATAGATGATCGCCATACTATTACTGTGACAAACATTTTCCAATGCAAGAACAACAATAAACCACACAATATCGTATCCAGTTTGCACAATGCACAACAACTTCAAACAAGTTTTTGATTCACGCAAACTAATCACTTCATTCTCGTCATAATCAATTTTTTTCTCATTAATTAAGTCAATCTCATGCTTTAATGCATTTAATGATTCAGCAGAATTGGTCAACTCTAATTTCGATAATTCCAAATTAATTTTCCGGATGCCGTTCAATGAATAAATGGTCGTTAGAATGATTAGCATTGAAACTGGTAACATGTAATTTAAAATCATGCCTTTTTGGACAGAAATAAAGCAGAAGCGCTTCGTTTCGTAACTGTGCGGTGTGATCATATAAGAAATCTGAAAAGAAAACAGTTATCTCAAGTGAAAACTGGGATATACCCAAAGAATTACAAACCAGAGAAAACAGTAACGGTGTCCCATAGGCAATTAGCGTGAAATATTTAATTCTTACAAAGTTACTGGAAGAGAAGCGTTTGTTAATGTAATAACAGTAGAGAAACATCCAAATTGCCGTTAATAAATGCAAATAGTGTAAGACTAAAGACATCACAAGACATTTAATAACGCTCTTAGTTGCCTGAAATGAGATGAACTTTATGTTTAGAATTGTCTTTATGTAACGATCGACTTACATAAACACCCAACATAAATAACAGGTTCGCTAGACAAAAGGAGCACATCAAATGAAAGAAAATCTGTCTCATATCACGTCTCCCTTTCTCGTTTTTCTTCAATAAAACAAAACAGATTGTTAACAACTGTGCAGCACAACTTAACACCGAACCAATGATGATAATCTCCGTTCCATAATTGTTCACATTGCGATTATGCGATCCATAATAAACGTACATAATGTTATCGATAAAGTCATGATCACGTAAATCGCTATCGGCTAACGAATCGTCTGGTAATTCTACATTTGGTAAAACATCAATCGTGTATTTCGAGTCTATACTCTCCGGATTTGGGAGTATTAACGAATCCGAACGGAACTCTATATTAAAAGTATTATTCACGACATCGTAGTCGTAATTTAAGTAATAGTCTTCTTCTATTGTGCGTTTTGTGGAAGAATTTGATTTTGTGGTAAAAATTCCTAAAAAGAAAAACGCCAAAAAAGTCAATTGAACTCTATCTATAATGAATAATCGATTCACTTACCATTAAAAAAATTAAAAACATAGATTAAATATACTAAACGGTACATTTCTAATAACAAATATGCGACATTGTTTCTAAAACATCCGCTTGGATGCTGTTCCTACTTAACGATATGGACCATTTTAGGGAATTTTCATTGGGAGGAAAATTGAACCAATTTAGTTTGCCATAGAATGCATCCAACGGATGCTGGATACTCGCGATGGTCCACTCTAGAGACAAGCGCACGCATTTTCATCTCACAAATCAATAGAGCCACAAAGGGCGCCTCATAAATTTCATTTGAAAAATAATACAACCAAAAACACATTAGGGGAAAATATTTTTATTAATTCCTTCAAATGTTAACACACAAGTGTTTTCAAGTCCTAGACTTTATAGTTATAATATTTTGTTGGAAACTTAAAATTGTAGACATCTATTCAAGATGAATTTTAAACAGTTATATTTTCCCCAAAACAATTCGAAAAAAAAAAACTAAACACAAAATGACGTTTTTTTTTCTTGTTATTAACATAATATCCACAAAAATAAAAATAACTTAAAATGTCGCTAGTTAAAAAGTATAAATAAATGACTGCTTAAAATTCAAATCGAATTATTGATTTTATATTTTACTATTACATAGAAATTTGTCGTAAAAAATGAAAATCTATTTACAAAGTGTAAAATATTACCGCAAGTAAATTGTAATCAGGAAATAACAAAATAACAAAATAAACGTTTCTTCTAAAGCCATTTTTATTTCCAATATAAATTCATTTAAAAACCTAACTGCAAAAAAATATTTTTTAACTTTATATATTTACAACACAAACGTTTTAAACACGTCCACATCAAATCGTAAAAAATTGCACAATTGCGATAATATTTTACATTATAAAAAAAAACAGTGGATACTCTACTAATATAGTGGAATTAAATTTATTTAATACGTACGTGGACACGTTGAAGAGGACCCTCTCCCATTTATTTGGAAAGATATCCCTCCAGTTTCACCTAATAAACAAACTTCAAGCACTCTCCCATTTGTAATAAACGCTATTCTGATAGTTATACATATAGTTATTCAACTTGTTCAACAAACTGGACGACTATCAAAATAGCTTTCAAATAAAAAAAAAACGTTTGAACATTCAAATATTTCAAAAACTAGATATTCTCTTTCATACCACACTCACATTTCAATTTCATTTATGTTGATCCGTTCACGAACATCATCAAGTACAGACAGTCTCTTGTGTCGCCGTTGTTGGATTATTCGTCGAAGAACCAGCCGTTACACTGTTATGTTTCCCATCATCCACACTTAAGCTAATATTACTGTTTGAATCGTCATTATAGTTCATTGTAGTCGAATTGGAACTGTCATCAAACTATAAACCAAAACAATGGTTAAAATCAACAAATTTCTTAAAATAAAATCATACATTTGGTCCTAATTCATTCGAAATTCGAGTCTTTTTATTGGGCACTTCCTGTTCTTGGCTTCCAGTCTCACTCGACAGTCGTTTCCTATTCTCCACACCATTCGTTTGTATTTTATTATTTGTAACACTAGTTCTACGTTCACGTTTCAATAAACTAGGCGCCAAATATTCGGACAATTGTTTCCGTTTAACATGTCTCGCCTCCAATTTCATGCCCTCTTTCAATATATTCGTGTTCGCTGCATGTTTATTTATTGTTTCCGTAAATGCTTGAATGTCTTTCGTTAAATCGACATTCAAATTCTCCCGTTTATTGAATACTAAACCAATAAACCACATCGAACAGTGTGTGTTCGGTTCCTTTTGAGATTCCAATTGGCAATAATTCTCTGGATTTATATGGGCCAATTTTATATATTGATTTCGTTCCAAGTTACCTAAACAAACAGAGAAAACAGAAAGAAAAATTGTACAGCATTATTAATTATAGAAATGTGTTCGATTAGAAATGTTCTTGTTGTGTTTATTACCGATTAACAAGCGCACTTTACTTTCCACTAAACCACACCACTCTAGATGATCGTCTGGTGTTTCAGCACTTACAAGTAATACAATGAAATGTTTGTATTTCAGGAAAAATTGTGGCCGATCAAATAATTTGTCCCACGTTTGACGATTTAACATGATTTCATCAGTTATATTGAGGCCCATTTTAAATTCATCCATAATTACAGAACGAGTCGATTGGGACACATTGAATGTTGAATTTTGTTGAGGATAAGCGGGGGTTATTATCGGCATTAAATGGTATCGATCCTGGATGTTTACCTAAACAGAAAAATCATTATTTTAACCATATTAAATTTGTGCGAAAATTTAATAGTCATTAATTAAACAAAAATTACTTACAATAAAAACACAACCATCAATAATTTTTTTTCTAAAACATGAAATATTTTTTTAATCAATTTGACTCGGAATTTTTTTATCATCAAATTGCAGTGTTTTTCTATTCTTTTTAATATCAAAGTTAATTGAAAATATTTACTTTATCCAATACATCATTAGTCTAATTATTATTTATACAGGATGTGTCTGGTCTGTGTTAATTAATTGGTAGTTTTTAATATGTTTATCATTCAATTGACTCATCCTATATAAAAAGTGAATAATTTGCATTGTATACAAACCCGAGGATCCCAAACATTGAAGCCAAGGTTCACATTTGACGGTCGTTTCAATAAAACTGGCTGGGGCCATTCCCATTTTGAGAAAATGAGGAAAAATTTATGAACTAATGTGGCTGGTGCAGCGTTTGGGTACAATTGACATGTACGTGCAACTAACATTGCCCAAGAGACCCCGCCTAAATAGCCTAGAACGTTACTGTAGATACCGTGCCCTATAAACATACTTTTTTAGTTGTTTTTCAAACATTCTACTGTCTGTGTAACATTACTTTTAGCCCACAATTTAATTGTTCTGAGTGCTAATCGAAAATTCTCTATATTTGGTACCAGACGAAGAATTTCATCTGTAACACGACATCCATTTAAACTTCGTACACACTTTTGGTCTAGATTTTTCAACAATAAATCATCCCGTAGGTCCATCGATTCGGGAATTTCTTTTAGTAATAAACGTGCAAATAACATATCAATTTCAATGTTGTCGAATTTCATTTTTATTACAGGAACGAAGGCCTCTTCGACAGCCTGTAAAATAATCATTTAAAGAACATTGATATAAATTGAAAGTTTGTTAAATATTTACCCGTAATTCTGTAACTTCGGCTGTCTGCTTGAGTAGTTCATATAACGATGTAAAAAAGTCCTTTCTATCTATATGTCTGGGAGCAACACATAAAGCATCAATATCAGCCCCTTTATTATGTACACCTAATCTATAACTTCCAAATGTATAAATTTTCCCACCCACATTTTCTGCAACAGTTTGTGGCATATTTCGTTCAATTGAAAGGTCTTTGATCCATTGCTTTACTAATGAATTTAATTTCCCTAATATAAGCATACGATGATTTAGTTCTTGTTCACTTTCGAACACATCGAACGGTTTTAAGGCTTTCTCTAATTCTACAGTTTTAAGTAAATCTTCTGGTTTTGGAAATGCAGTCGATATAGCTGATGTCATACCAATTGTGGACAACTTCGAGGCATCCTTTTGTGCTTGATTTTCTTTATTATTTTGGTTCGGTTGTTGGGGTTGTTGTTGTTGTGTGGATACATTGTTAATTGATTGTGTAGACCACATTATTGTACCTATAGTTCATGCAAAAGCCTTAGTATTTACCTACAAATTTCCATATGAAAAAATAATTGTTTTGGAATGGGTGTACTTGTAGGTGGTTACTCTAATTTACCTAAAATAAGAAATTAGATATGTATTTGCAGCATGTTTCTTTTACAACAATCAAAACAAAACGTTTTCATTATGCACACATCAATGAAATTCGTTGGCCACTTGTAATAGTGAAGAAATCGTAATAAATTGTATACTTACATTGAATATGAGTTGAAATGATATGAGTTTTTAATAAATGATGAAACAAGGGTCTAGAAAAGCATTGTTTAATAAAATAAAGATAACGTGTTTCATACTCTCAATGACAATTTGCACAAAATGACTGACAGCAGTAACAAACTTTGTGCGGTCTGTGGTGCCAACTGTGTTGCACTAAAGTCACTAGATATTTGAAATTTAAATCTCATTGTTATTCCCGTGCGTGTTTTTTGCCATCGAGAGAAAGCCATCGAGAGATAGGTATATTGATATCTATCTACATATTCGAAATTGAATAATTAACTATTTGTTTTATATATGATTTATTATAACTAACACATCATAACAAACAAAAGTAGATATTCAATGTTTTATCTAGAAAATTGAGAGATAATATAATAAATATACAATGAAATGTGTTCTCATATCATTTTTTTAATATTGTAGGCAATAATAATTATTTAAAATAATCAATTTAAGACAGACAACTACTAAAATGGATCAATCTAGGAAATTGAATGAATTTAAAGACTAAAGAATAATATTTAAACACTTGGACGTATATCTTTATTATCATAATATAATCCTTACATTTAATTATTTTTACATTTAAGCGCCGTCTATTAACAAATTTATACACATTTTTTAATTATTTTCATTTTTCATGGTTTGTTGCAAAACAATAAAAAACTATACATTTAAAAATTACTTTTATAATTTATCTTATAAATACATTTTCCTTTTATTCAAAAGAAATAGCATCACATTATATTTTCTCTCTAGTATAAAACAAACTGGGTTTATTTAAGGGAAATGTTTAATTATCTCTTTTGAATACCATTAATTGGAGTATACAGTAAAATTGTTTTTATCTTTTATTTTTAAAGAGTTGCGAATAATTATAATTATTATTCTACATCAGTCCCAGTAATAACAATTTTATTAATAATTGTTAAAAATAATAAAAAAACAATCACATGTATATATTTTGCTGGGGAATTATGTAATAAAAGTGTAATACTAGATGCTGTTGATGATGTGGACGATAAAGTAACATCTTGTACATTGTAGCCACTTGCGTAGGTAATATTAACGTGAAAACTGCCTTCAGCAACACCATTTGCTGATTTTACGATGAATGTATACTCTCCAATGTCCACATTACTAACTTTTGTGAGGAAAAGCACCGCTTGATGGCAGTTTGGCTCCGATGCATTCTGCAACAACCACAACGAAACAAAAAAAAACAATTAATTTCAAAAGGAAAAAATACTTTAAAACCCTCTCACCGTAATTCGATATGCTATTATTGTTTTATCCGCATCGCCTGGCTTGTACACTTTCGCATCCTTAGCAATCCAAAGGACCTTACTGTACGTCGGATTGGCACAAAATTCCATGGTTAGTGTTAAAGGCTGCCCATAAATTGCTGTGATACTTTTATTTGTCGGTGTCACCATCGGCCGACCTGGTAACAAAAGGAAATTATTATTAAATAAACCTTGGGCGGTGATCAAAATGGATATTAGAAGCGAGAGAGTGGATTTTAAACTAGAGAATATTAAATTACAACGACTGGATAGTAACTAGGCTTTTCACTCAATGCGTTCCTGTTTTATTTACGACTTTTGGGATTTGAATTCGCACGACAGGGTATATTTATGCTGAATTTTGTTGGGGGGCTCCACACGGAGAGGTTGGGGATGGGCGACACACAAACAGAGGGGAATTATAATTGTAAATCCCAGTAACAATCTGCCTTTGTCTCCTCTTGTTCGAAGGCAATATGGTTTTTTGTGTTGTGGCTTTTATATTTCAGATACAGTAGAAACAATCAAGGAATTTATCGGTGAATTTTTTACCTTTAAGGTATGGTATAATACAGAAGAGAAAGGCGGTTTTTTCGTATGTTATTTTTTGTGTGTGGTTATAGAGAAACATTGCAAAAAGGAAAAAAATGTATATTTTAAAATTGCACAAGTGACCTCTTCCATTATAAATCCTTTGAAGAGTCTTGTGTGGAAAGTAATAGCTACGAAATGGCCTCTTTAATTATTAATTCCATATATGCGCGCTCCCTTTATATTATTTTCCCTTTCAATTTAATGATCCACCTTCACTAATATTATCTTGTAAATTTCACACAATTCTACGCTGTATACATTCAACTCCTATCCACAGTCATATCTCGTTTGTATGATTATTGTAACCGCAATGGTCGTCGATAGGGTTGTTTTCCTCTCACTTAATTTGATCTCGAGGGATTTACAATCACACGGGGATGCTTTAGACCATATTAAATGTTATTTGGCACAAATATAACTTCACATGTCTGGCACAGATTTAGTTTTATATGGGTGCGCTTCCACTATCTTTACGATATTTGGTCCTTTGTTCTCTGACTTGCATTAAGTGCTCCAAGCTTATGTGCAAAAACAGTTAATTAGATAATTAAAAGCAACTGAAACTATATGATAAACTGTTTTCAAACTTGACTTATTAACTGAACAAAGTTCTTTTATGAATAAAGTTAATAGTTCTTAAAAAATGCTATTCCTAACATAATTTAGTCCAAATCGCAAACCGATATTATTCAATGCTTTCAATGCGTTGAATCAATTGTTCATATATTTAAACGACCAATTCGATGGATATCTAACAAAATATTCACTTCGTTCGATTTATATACTAAAAGCTATTTCAGAATTGATAATAATTCGACCATAAATTATTCAAATGCCTTGAAAGGATTGCTAATATTAAATTATTACTATTATGATATGTATTGGGTAATGCTATTAACGCCACTTCCAGTCTATCAATGTCCAATTCAATTGGGGATTTAGTGGTTTGATATGTATTTATACCCCGTATTGGAATAAACATGTGCTTTCATGCATCCACCATCCCCAGGATTAACGATATACGTTCTACTGTTTAAGTGTAAGTGATTGAAATAAATTTCTTTTCCTTCTTCTCGCAATAATAATGCTACAGCTTATTTCAACCGTCATCCACCCCGCAAACCGTCCCTCATATATCACTGGTTTGCGACGCGAGTTTGCATATATGCCAGAAGGGGACTGTTTTATATTTTTTATCATCATATACAGCGAGAATTTCCACAGTCATCCATAATTCACCATAAACTTTCTTACATATAATCTTTTTCTCTTTTACTAGAACAATACAAAAAAAGGAAAACCCGTTTGCCTAATTACCTTACAACAAGCACCCTCCTAAAAATTAGCCAGCAGCGTTTCTAATTGTACAAAGAAAATTCGTTTTGCAATTTTCGTTCGTTCACCTTTTCTCTTCTCTCCTCATGTTAGGATGGAGGGTGAGTATTTGGCACAAGGTTGTGCTTCTTTGTCACATGTTCACATCAAATAGTTAATAATAAAAGGTACATTCTCTAATTAGACGTACGTAATATGCAAATTAACTAGACGACATCTTTTAACCACTCTACATTACAATATATAGTGCGCCTTTCACAAGGAAAATTGCTCTAATTCATTTTATATATGAAAATGAATTTACTAAGTGAATGGATGCAAGACAAAGTAATAAGACTTCTATATTGTAATCGATTGTAAATTGAAGTCTTAATTGTTAGACACAGGAACGGACTAGGTTGTGCACCATTTGTTGGGGAACGTTGTGCATAACCATTGGAGATGTGCATTTCATTGAATTATTTTAAACAGCAACAAAAACACGGTATTTGCAGTATAGTAAAGAGACGACACTGAGAATGTTTAATATTCCAACTAGGTGATTGGCGGATTCAAATTTGATTTAGACTATTTTATGTGACACGAATAGAAATTGCTTCGTAAAAGTTGACAGGTTCGTTATTTTTTCTTTTAGTGATAGGAAACTTGTGTAAAATTACCCTTTTCACAATCGATAAATCAATTATGGAAAAGTTTTCGTTTTTATCCCCCAAATCGAATAATTCAATAGCTGTTCGGATGAGAAAGAGGATATGGTGTTGTTGTGGTCAGTAGAAAAAACTTTGGTAAAATGTCTCGAGATTTGCCAAACTCATCATTTAGTTTAAGTGAACGGCTGGTTCAATTTGTGGATGAGACAATTATAAAATTAGAAGAGGAAAAAATTTACAAAGAGCTTTATGAGAGGGTGAAGAAGGTGGGCTAAAAAATCGTATGGAATAAAGGGAAGACAATGAGTGATGAGTGGAAGTTGTCGAGGTTTAAGTGTTCTAAAAATGTTAAATGAATTACATAGCACAGCAGTCCCGATGGATGAATGTAGAAAAACGTCGTACATTGTACGGCAATTTTTTATTCTAATGCTGAAGGAAACTGAAGCCAAGAGACGAGACGTGTTCTTGAAATTTAAGTGGTTATCTTTTATATGGGCGTTGAATGCGCGGTTTGCTATAGTATATCAGAAAATTTCCAAATCAATGAGGGCAAATTAGCTTTTGATTTATTGTAATATTTTCTATTGTGTATAGTGTACATAACAATTTCCCATGTTATCTATATGTTAATAAACAATGTTGTGCATCTGAATCAGCATTTTCTATCAAGTTAATCTAGTCAAGAGGGAATATGGATATGTGTATGTTAACAAATTACTCTACCACTATACAACAACATATACCACGAAACATCAACTCAAAATCTATGAAGAATGGAGTCTTTCTGGCTCCCAAGTTTTTATTTCCTGATGGACTACCGATTGTTTACAAATTCGGATACAAAGCGGCCACATTTATTTATTTTTTTAACCACCAAATATTTTTCTATCCACCTTCGTCGAGTGGTAAATGTTTTGTGTGGTGTGAAAATTATTTACACAAAAGCATAACTGACCTTATTACAAAACAATACGGTAAAATTCCGCACATTTTCCACTGCGATGTAAAACCCTCTCTAAATTAAAGTGAAATTGTTGAGTGTTAAGTTTTCAGTGTAAAATGAATAATTTGCAATTTGTGATTTTTTTTCAGTTTAACATCCAACGGGTAGAGAAATGCTGAAAGGAGGGCCCAATTTCCTTCCCAGGTTTTTATAAGCAAAACATGTTTGGAATAGTAATAAAAAGTTATTTAAAAGTTAAATTAGATGAAATTTGCATAATACTGTTAATAAAAATCAAATAAAGTCGACCACAAAAAGATTTAAGTATTAAGTTATAGTAAGAGAGTATATAACGAGAAGAGGGAGAGTGGTGGAAATATGCAAAGAGACTTTTCTCCTGCTTATAATTCTGCTAATTATTGTTTGGTGTTGGGCGAAAGCTCTGCAGTTTTTAACTTGCACACTAATCGTTCCGCTGTTATATAATAGATAATCCCCTAATATCGCTTGTGACTATTAAAGTATAGTCGAAACCAATTAATTGGTGTGCTTGTTAAAATACAATAGCAACAAAGATAATTTCCCATTGAACATAACAATAATACTAGTGTAGTGTTAATAATAACAGACTGGTGGGCTTATATCGATGACTATTGCCACATCCGAT
Organism: Silvanus unidentatus; assembly: GCA_963930825.1. Classification (NCBI taxonomy): domain Eukaryota; kingdom Metazoa; phylum Arthropoda; class Insecta; order Coleoptera; family Silvanidae; genus Silvanus; species Silvanus unidentatus. The sequence goes on from OZ005761.1 coordinate 17,470,503, forward strand.
GTTATATTTTATGTTCTCGTGTATATATGTGGTACATTTCCTATATACCGAATGCAGGGGATGAAATGGTCATTCTCAGTAACGATAACATTGTAACTGAAATTATATGGCTGACAGGACCGTATTAATTATACTTTCGCTGGCAAATGTAAATTGGCAATTATTTTTCCTTTGTTCACCACCCTTAATTATTGAATATAATCCTTTCTGTGTGTTTTTTTTTTCAGATTTTTTTTTTCGACTAACGATTTTATATTTCATATTCAAAACACGTTACTTCTACAGCCCCTGTTGAAAATAAAAGAACTAGATAGGTATAACAGACGTTGTGTGCAGGGAAAATACAAACAAATTCCGCGCGCAACACAAAGGTTAGTTATACGAGTGGAACACTAAAAAAAACGAGACTTTCCTAAGAAAAAGGGAAAAGTTAATTTAAAAAAACGACAGAATAGGAAGTTTCACCCTTTTACGGGAATTGAGTGTGTTCGCTTGTTTGTGGAATCCGTGTTTATGTGCTGTCTTTTATGGGGATGCTGATGGAAGGATGGACCACGCGGTGTACGTATTGACTTTCAATACGGCTCTGGGAGTTTTGTAGGCTTGATGATGTATTATTCCCATAACACGCTGTTTTATAGGTACATAGGGGGTGGACCTCGTGCGATAGGATGCTGGTAATATTTATATAATCCTGGTGCACAACCAGTCGCATTACATACACTACATATGTCACGTTCCGCAAAGTTTCCCTTGGATTAAATTACATGCAACCTACTTTCCAGGGGATTATTTATCTAACATATAACCAAACTATTTGAAAATAGGTGAAAACGTGTATATGTGTATGTTAGTGTAGTTTTTTGTGGCACGTGTAATAAATGTGCATAACTGAATAATTTCACAGGGAACAGTATTACGGAAATCTACGTGAGGACGAAAGAGATAATGCAGGTGCGTTGCGGTGTAATAAAATTGTGAACCAAATCTATTACGGAAGAAGAATTCATTATGATTAAAGAGAACTATGCTATTTTACTATGAAAATAGTGCATGAAAATAAATTACAAATGTTGTTCAAATTGTTGAATTTTGTATGTTATTAAATTATGGGAGTTATTTATAAACTCAATTTTTGAGCATGTCTTTTGTAAACAATTTATAATACAATGTGTATTTATTTTCTGGATTATGTATATGTATATAACTAAAAATCAAGTCGCATGTTTATACATATATTTAAACATTGCGTAGGCATAATATACATAAGTAATGTAAATGTTGTGGGAAATTATTTGAAATTTAGCTGAAACATGTTTACACTATTAAAAAATTACTATGAGAATATCTCCTCATGTTACTGCTTAGCGGAAAATTGCGAAGGTGTGAAGGTTCTAAATTGTTATACCAAATTACAGAAGTTTCCCTTTCTTAAGGCAGTTTTACTCTTTATTCCGCTATTGAATTTTTCTTTTAAAATTAAATTACTTAGGAAATTATTGCTTTTTCATTTAGTGTGTATACTTGTTTGATTTTCAGGAAAAACATTCATACACACAAATCTAATAAATCTCTGAATGCGTACTTAACTATAAGCGTATATATGTATGTATATATCTGTCTATTATACCCTTAAATATACCTATTTATATATTTTATTTATAGATTCTTTTTTAGGATACTTTTGAAATTTTTAAAGGAATGCTTAATTTTCGACTTGGATTTATGATCACTTTCTTTTATAACGAACTTTTGAATAGTCTTGTTTGAATTAAGACTTTTAAGACGTCAGCAGGAAACAACCAACAAAAATGTTTCCCACCTAAACAAATGTAAGTGATGGAATTATTCTATTCCCTCATGCTTCAAGTATACCTAATTAGCCACTTTTTCTAATATCGCTGACAGGAGTATATGATATTATGGTAGCATTAGCAAAATGTGCATTAGAGGGGTGAAATCAGCAAACATCCATATCACAAATATACCAAACATTTCCTATATTATCTACAAAAATAAGGACAAGAAGAGAGAAGAGTAAAAAAATCAATAGTTTTAAGAGTTTTTATATGAGTTTTTATGTCGGGCGCAAAGTACATACTTAAAATATAATAAACAATTTCAATTATTAAAGTGAATTTCTTATGAATTTTGTAGTTAATCAAATCATACGTCTGTTCTTAACTCGACTAAAGTAGGAACTGTTGAGAAAAAAAGCGGATTTTTTATGACACTCAATGGGTATTATAATTTAACTTGAAAAATGAGATAAAAAAGTACTTTAGGAAAAAATAAATAAGACAAAAGAAGACGATGCTCATTATGATCATTTTAGCATCCATTAAAGCAACTCAAACGAACAGAAAAAAAATGCAACTCTGAATAAATCATTAAAAAAGTAAAAAGCTTTCCACATTAGGAAAACCTTATTTCAGATATGAGTTTTTATCTAAATATACAGTTGAGTGAGCGAAAACCTAGTAAATTTTCATCCCAAAAATTTTTCCAAAGTCGCTCTATTCATAAGCGTTAAGATCTCCGCAACGTTTAATTGGTTTTATAGCGCAGAATGTTGGGCGGGCAATTTATTATAGCAACTTTTAAAAATGTCCAAGTTTAGAATAGTGATTAATTGAATTTAAATACGAAAATCCTTAGCAATAAACTCAAAGCAGAGAAATCATCCCGTAAATCGTGCTTATCTTCCAAATAGGCTATATTCTTAAACTGTTCCATTTGAATTTAAATTTACGTTTTAATTTAGACGACTTTGGGATCACAGGCTTATACAACCAAACTGATTTCCTCTTTTTCTTTGAAACACAACTTAATTATATCGCCCAGTTTCTAGCATGTGCATTGTTTTATTCCAGTGCAAGCACATTGCAATCTCTTGTATGTGTTAGTGGCTAAAATCTGCTTGTTGCCAGCTAAATTACTTTTCACCCAGAATCCACACAGCGGATAAACTCGTGTGGGGATGGCAATGGGGCCACCATCAAACCAGCCACTTTTATTTATTAGAGTCATTAAAGGTTATCTAAGCTGAAGATATCAGAAAGTAACGAATTGTTGTTGTGTTTTGTGGCCTTATCTAGATATGGAGGGATGGAAGAAAGAAAAGAAAAACCACAAGCTTTTCTAATTACATCACTTTGATTGTGCAGCATTTATATGTTATGTTAAAAAAACAAACGCTTCATACACAAAGAAACTTAATTTCATCAGTTAAATTTATTGGAGCAAATAATTTTAGTTGAGTTTAGAGAAAAACTTATTTTTCTTGCATTCATATAAAGATAAGTTCGCATTGTTGGCCATAAAATATAAAACAGAGAGCGTTACCATGTTTTTTTCTTGGCCGCTTCTCTGTGGCCCGCTAAATCCACCAGAGACATTAAACACACAATTTTCTTATTATTACAGATTGTTTATGTCTTGAGAATGGTGTATTTTGTATTATGTAGAAAACACAAACATCTTTATATGGGCTAGTTAAGTTAAACTTTTCCCATCAGGAAACAGTATGTACTCTCTTAAGTCTTAGCGAGGTAGACTGGGGGGTGGTGGTAGATCAAGGAGTCCCCAAACTTTCCCCTGGGGACAGATCATCCCCAATACGAACCCTTATCGGATTACATCGGTTACTTTCGACAGATGTTCTGACATTAAATTGCAGTTATTCATATCGATTTGGCTAAAATCACAAAATAGACAGAGAGAGGAAAAGTTGTACGAAAATTCTATTTAAAACTCTGGACCATTGATTTTGAGAAATCTTCGTCGTGATTTCAAAACCTTGTTCTCTCTCTTGTCGGCAACGGATTTTATAAGAAAAGCCCCAACTCTTTATGTATCGATAAGATGTCAGTTGAATTTCTTGACAATGTTATTTATTGCCAAACACTTTTCTTTTAGAAAACGTTCCTACTTTACTACAGCACTAGCGAAAATATCTTTTATAATATATATGTAACAAAAGAAAAAATTTACTACTACAGCCAACACATACTCTCATGTAAGTGTAGATAGCAAATGGACATTTTTATACCCTAAGCTGCTTAGGGTGCTATAAAAAATTCACGCTGATAATAAATTGTTTGTATATACATATATATATACAGTGTTATTTCTGTTTTTTTATTTACTAAAATAAAAAATTGTCCAAAGCTACAATTTTATAGAGAAACTGCTCAGCAGTGTTATTTTGTGTTGTGCCATCGAAAATCATTTCGTGAGGCACGTTTTCACTTCAATTAACGCCCATCCATACAAACGACTGTATTAATTTCCCAAAACACCCCCCTCTGAAAGTGTATATAAATGTCCCCATAATAAAAGGTTTAATAATAATTAAACCGAAAATCTTAATATTCATTACATAACTCTATTTACCTACTGTATTAAATACGCGCAAATACGTAGCTGTAAATGCAAAGTATGAAAATATTTATAAGCGCAAACACGTGAGATAAAGACTTTCAAGAGCGTGCTGGAGTTATATCCAACCTTAGAAGGAGTGGGCTGCGATTCTCACAAATATAATACCAAGCATCCCCTTTATTCACGTACGAAAACTTGTAATTCTCCCTAGATCCCGGCTTTCTGGGGGTATAGTGAAAACTTTTCCACGATGCCTTTTGCACTTTTACACACAAAACTTAACTAGTGTTATACCGCCGTACAACTGGAGAATTGCCTTCTAGTTTACGTGTTTATTGTCCAAATTGGGAGCATTTTATGCAAACACAAAAAAACAACAATAAAAGTGGATTTAAGGGATATGGGATTCTGTCATTGCTGTCTTATATAATGTTGTGCCATTATTTCCTTCTCTCACAAATTAACTGTCTCCACAGTAAAATAATTAATTCTGAAGGACAATGAATTATTTCACTGTTGGTGTGTGTGTGTGTATGGTTGTTTCGGGGGTTAGGTTAACGTTGATAAATTGTATCGCATTTATTAAAGGTAGTGGAAATCGTTGCCTATCCGCCTCTTTCTTTTTTACTATTACAGTTAAAGCTCAAGTGACAGGACTAGAAGCGCGCTTTTCTTCCATAAATGCATTTTCAGTTTTCACTAAATTCCCACTGCATAAATAGATTTACATTGTTAATTCCAGGTATATTGTGTTACGTTTCGAGTGAATCATCCTTAAAGCACCCCAAAATGAGACCAAATCGTTCGTCCTTCAATTTCAAACACGCGTTAAGCACAAACTTATCCTTATACTGATAATGATGGTTAGCGATTTGCAATGAATTGAATAGAATAATTCTTTTTTATCTAACTTTCCGAACGAATATAATAAATACCAGAACGAGTGCACTCTGCGATAAATACAGAGATTTGGAAAGTGTTTGCCGTTCCCCAGCACTCATTGGATATTTATTAAGGATTATTTATGGTGTGCAGGGACGAACGGACTCGTGTGTGTGTGTGCTGGTGTTCAAAAATTATATTAAATCATAACAAATTATCAAACAATGTTAAAATACACGCAAGTTGATTAACGGCCATCGAATCCACCCTGAACAATTAATACAAAGTTTATTATACACATCGATGCTTTTTTGTGGTACATTAAGCAATGTGCTCGAACTGATAGCAATAAAAGTAACATTATTTTTCATTTTATGTAAATAAATTGGTTGTTGTTTGGTGTGCTGCTTAGCCAGTTGAGAATTATTGAGTTCATGTTATGGAAACTTAATTGAACAATATTTACGCAACCATTAACTGGGGCTTCTCTCTCTGATTAAATTTTTTCCGCCAGTTTTCAAGTGCGGTGAATTTTGTTTCGGGAAAATTTAATAAATGACTATAGAATTGTTCTGGTATATGTATACGGTTTCGGTCTCTTATTAATTAGTTCCACTTCCCGTCCATCACCTTTGCATCTGCACCCAGCAATAATAGAAACAATACAACACACACATACATATACCGAAACAATTAAAATGATAAATTTGTCACAGTGACAGGTCTGACATTATTCCACTATTTGTCATTTGTTATCTGTTAAAGACAGATTAATCTTGATGAAACAATAGGCTACCCATTAAAATACATAATCAATATTTAATGGGAAGGATGATGATGGTGTTTGTGGGGGGCACAAACACCATCACCATCTCCTGCTCTTGTATTATAGAAAGACATACAATCCTTTATTCGTATTGTTGGTTTGTGGAAAAAACGAAGAGGATGAAGTGTACCTATGATACTAAAATTGAGTTGAACAGATCACACAAAAGATGTTTTACAGACAAATCCCGTCTAGGATGAGAGAGAATTGTCATCATCAGAGGCACAGCAGTAGTATTGCTTAAGTGAGGGAGAGGGCTTTGGGGTACTCCATTCTGTGGCTAGGAGAGTCTGTTGAGTAGACTGTCATTTATCGTTAGGCTGCCACTTACAGTCCTTGAAATCATGTTTTATTTCCATTAGTCTCTTTCGTTCAGTTTTACATGAGAAGGGCGTTAAGGGGGTGCTGATGATGGTGTTCTCTCCAACTGGACGAAGAAGAGCGTTTTTTGCGAAGTCCAAAAGGAAAAACCACAGTATGTCTCCCTAATTCCCCTTGTATAACCCCCAATCATATTTGTCGGAGATTTTCAAAAAAAAATATTTCGAGATATATTGATATTTGTATAGCCCCTCTGGTGGAAGGCAAACAGAGATGTGTTTGTGTTAAGTGGCTTAAGCTGTATGCCCACATATGTGACCATTATTTGTCTGTTAAACTGTGTATAAATTGAACTATGTCGAATTATTTGCTTCTTATTGAAAATAAACGAAATTTAACTATGGCTGTATACATATACTTTCACTTAATTTTGGAATTGTAAACTTTGCTATTAGAGTGGCAGAGAGAAACTTTTCGCAACTTTAGTCTTTTGATTATGTAAATATTGAATTCATTACATTCAAGTTTATACTATATCGTATATAGACAAAGCAAATGGGTAAAATCTTGTAGTGAACTTTATCTTTCTCTCATGTAAATTAAAACATAAAATATATTATTTATGTTAAATAATTTAACATGACCCATTTTATATGATGGCATAATTGAAAGATAATTAAGAACCAAGCTTATATATAGAAGAAGCGTGTGTGTACCTACTTTGTTGGTGAGTAATTTATTTTCTAGTATCTGGAGCATCTTCTGACAATTTTCTTGTAATAACATTATATTAGTGTACAGTGGGCCTATGGGATAAGAGAGGAAAATGTGGGGCTCACTCTCTAGAGACCAGTAAATACATTAACAAGTTATTCGAATAAAATTTATTAAACGAAAATTGGTTCATCTTAAGTGTAGGAGAAAGTTCAATTTTTCAAGACCTCTCAAACCCGAAGAATTATCCAAAACCAAAAAGGGAGTACCAATGTCTAGATTGTAAATTTAGTTAGTTGTTACTTTGTTAGACTGTAATTAAAAGCTATTACACAGCACGTAAAATTTAACTTGCAACAAATACCTTCAGTCTAGCATATATAAGGATTAATAGTTTGAAATCCAGGCGCATTTATTAGGGCATTGTTTGAGTCTTACATATCACTTTTACATGTACAATGTACGAACGCTTTTCCTGCAACAATACGTCTTGGGAACGTTAAGTTACAACTATCTTTGGTATTTACGATTAAATGCTCTTCTATATACAGCAGCATCTTCTAGGAACTTGTTCACATAAACACCATCTGTCTAAGTCTAATTTGCTCTTACTGATAGGACATTTTCATTTTATTGGAAGGATGGATTTTTGATAGAGTACAGCGCAGTATATCGGAGAGTTGCACCAATAAATAAATGATGGACTTTTCATCGACAAATTGTCCAAGTTTTTTAAACGTTTTTATGCACTTATCTTAAACTGAAACCAATGCATAATGTTTTATTCATCAAGAAAGCCCCGATTTTCTACTCCATGTTTTTTCCCCTATTGAAATATGCTAAATAAATCATCATTTTATTAAAGTACAAGAATTTATTGGATCACATCTGCCATTCACTAATATTTGAGGCGTGTTTTTACACTCTTTTGATCTGTGTGATGGCATGCTGGAAACCCAATCTCTCTGCTCTAAATATTTAGGTCCAATTATTTCGTGGTCACTTCTTTTATCCGCCATTGTTGTGCCTTTTAAGCAGCTTTACAAACGCATTTTAAAACCATAACTCTCCATTAATCCCAGTGAAAAGATCTTTGATGTGAGAACCTTATACTGCTTGGGAATATATTAAAACTGAAACATTCCTTGCCAATGTAATAGATAGATGATGTAACAAAAGGCTACACACAATTTAATTCTATGTGGATTAGAGAAAAAATAAACAAATTTTTCAAAAGGAAAAATATCTACAGAAAATAGCAGAATAGTTTTATATAATAAAATATTACATGTCCAACAACAAAGGAAAAACTTTGATGAAATTAGACTTGTTCTTTATTATCTACTAAATTTCCTTCTAGAAAACTTTTCGCCAGCATCTCGCTCTGTGATTGAAAAAGATGTGTAATTTATCGGAGTAAATACAAGGGCAAGTTTTCAATCAATAATATCTAATCTATAATGTATACGTACTAAAATAATATTAATGAAGTTTAATATTAGATCAAAGCAGTACAGTTGAACAATTTGTAATTTAATTTGAATGCGAAAAATGTTACAATTAGTTTTTCTAATTAAAAACAGTCAACGAAGCGTTCCATCCACGAAAATATGTATTGTAATTATGAAATAAGGTGAAAGAACAAACCAGACGCTTGTAATATTCTTTATGGCTGACAGATGTATAATATAGGAACGTAGATGATGATTTAAAATGTTGGCCACGTGGAAAATTCAATTTCCCCAAATTAAAGCACAAACCTTATTTGGGATCAAATATGCGTTCACCAAAACCACAACAAACTTTGACACAATTGAAAGGATGCGTTTAATTTTTAGCAGGTGAATTTTCTAAGCCAATGTTCCGCTACATTCACATCATCACTATACCCTCGAATTCACACCCAAGTCCCAGAGGGAATGAAATTCTCAACTACCTACATACTGGGCTCTCTTGAAATATCACCATTTTGGAGTCCTTTTATACACCGACTTTGTCCACTTCCAACTTCAGCAAAAACTTATTTAGTGCTTTCTACAAGTGCACGAGAATCTAGTTATGGATCAATTTATGTTATTAAGGGGAGTCGAAATTGGGGCTTATTTCCGCACACACAAAGAGGTGGATGGACCTACACTCGAAAAGTTAATTTCGATATTTGTGTGCCTTTGTACGTGTGAACGAAATAGAACGTAGAATTTATAGATTTTTCTATACCTACATATAGGAGTTATATATTTGTGCACAGGCAGAAATAATCTGATGAAGTTTTAACAAAAAGAAGATCAAAAACAATTACCTATATTTCCGTTAAAATTTGCGCTAATATAGAAACCAAAGTACATTTCTACCAAAACACTAAAACCGCATAATTGCGTAAAATCAGGTATATATCTATACCTACCTCTCGTGCTTTTCCTGCATCAGAGTTTAGACTAGGTAAGTGGCCTTATGAATGAAAATCCTTACTTATATGTATACTTGTACAAAATGCAGTATTATAAATTCGGGGACCACTAAATTCGAACTTGTGAACTTTCCAAACAGCTTGAAAATTTTGTTTTACCTATTGGGAATGTAATGATTGATATTACAATTTCCGTATAGTTAATTAATACTCCTCAGTTTACTTAGAATTAATCATTCATATTGAAGTGAAACTAAGTTCCAACTAGAGAGTAATTTTCAAGAAAGAAGATATAAACATACAGGTACAAATAAAGTTACAAGATGGTTGGTTATATGTGTGTGAGTCTACTTTGATTGGATAAATTTAATATAAATTTGTCGACAAACAAGTAAAGTAATAAATCAACCGATTGGCAAGTAAGTTCAATAAAATGCGCTAAAAGTTCAATAGCAAACTAAAAGTAATAAATGAAAATGACATGTTTTTCTGTTCAAATAAATATACATACTTATTTAAATACATATGTATACATACCTATATATCTATAAGAGCTACTTAGTGTTGATTTACATTTGAAAGAATTCTCTTTCCTCTCATCATCCTGTCTATGTATGTACATTTTCAATTATTTGCATGTATTTTTTTCAAATTAAAATGTTAAATTTTTCCATTCCCTGGCCGGTTATAAATTCATTACGATGTTGATTAAAACCCTTTCCATATGATAGCGTTATTAATACCGACATTTCAAAGCTTTGTCGAAAAAAATTTGAAATAAAGGCTTTTAAATTCCCTTTGGCTTTTCAAACTCCATGCTGTTACTACAAAGGACTAATCCTGATTATTTTTTCAGTGGACGAAAAAAAATCAACTACGTACCCTAATCTGGAAGAGAGGTAATTTAATTAACTTTTTTGAGATAATAACGGGATAAGGAAGTATCGGACCCACGTCTTCCTGTTTTCTATGTTAGTGTCGAAAAGAAAATTTCGTCTGGTTTATTAAAGCGCATAAATCGGGATTTATAATGGAAGTGATAGGATCGGCGACGACGCCACCAATCCAGCATTGTTACTTCATAAAATATTTACCATCCGAAAATTTTGTCTTGGCTTATTTATAATCGGAACAGATTCATGCCGGATACTAAGAGAGTTTTCCTAATGAATGTGGTTTTTACTAATGTGTGCATGAATAATAATAAAATATTAAATGCTAAAAGGTGTTGTCCTTACTTCTACAGCCTACACGGCAGATTTTAATGCATAATTCTTATAAGTATATAATAGAGTAAAATATACATACATATAACAAGCATTAAATGCAAATTTGATGCCTTATTTTTACGAGTTTAAATCTAAAGTAAACTGCTCCCTGGAGCACAGATTAAATTAATAGCTTCATAAAATATGATTTTACGATAGATTGGGGGCAAAAAACGGGACGGCATCGTACAGTTTCACCAAACATTTCCCTTAGATAAATTTCATTCCTATGTACAGGGGCCCTGTTTACATGGCCAAAGTAAGCAAAGTAATTAATTTTTTAAATATGCCTCTCTCTCGTATATAAAGCGATTACTTTTATAATATTCGAAAATTCGAGATGATCACGGCTAATTTTTCGGCCAACTTTTTATCTAATCCAGCCCTATTTTATCTTTATTATTCAAATTTCAGGGAAACGAGGCCGCTTATTTTCATTTGTCCGAACGTACCAAGCACTGTTTAGATAAGAAACTCTTCTCCATCGGTAATTGTAAATTTATTTTAACGTAAACAAAGCCACTCCACTTTAATACCCGCTCTCTTATATCCCTTTTATATCTTTTTACACCGTAAAAATGTTTGTATTAGTTCAATTTTCATAAAATTTAATGTTTATTTTTAATGTATTACATTCCATTTACATTGGAAACGTATACCTAATATTTATTTTAGTGATATAAATTAAACAATTTAATGCAAAATATTTGTTTCTCATAAAAACAGGTAAAACATATCGCGAAATTCAAATGCTTAAAATAAAAGATAACCACCACGTTTTTTCCTCCTTTTCATTTGTATAAAGAAAGAAGACTCGTCCAACTCGCCGCTGTGAATCCCCAATATATAATTTTATTTTTTCCACTTCAATGGAAAGAATGAAACAGATTATATCAATACGACAAGATTAAAAGAGGATTATATGGAGGAGATGATGTAATTTTTTCCATGATTTCCCTTAGGGTCTTTACTTTTACTATAATATAAAAATTATATTTCTAAGGGAACTGACGGATTGTTAAGCACCACTCGCTGTCACTCATATACTATATATGAAAAGAATGATAATGATTTTTTTATCATACATCAAAATCAAATTAACACGTTCCAACAATAATATGCAACGTTATTGTATACAACAAATCACGAGTCTTTCAGAAAAGTTGAAAGAACTTTCCGGATCACCCTTAGAAACATGTTCGGTTTGATTATTAAAAATGCATGTGTGGATGCCAATAGAAATTCGTGTGTAAGCGATTCACTTTGCCATCCTTACATGCATACACACCCATAACCACTCTCCTATAAACATAAGAACATTCTCGGGAGCATTTTATCATCGCGAAAGCAATTTAAATGATCGTTTACGAGTAAATATATGTTGTATATGTACGTTCATTTCTGTAATAATAACATAAGATGCAATACTAAATGACAGCAAGCACACTTTAGATAGAGGAGCTGTAATGCCTTTAGGCTTTAGAATATAGGGGATGCTACCCTGAGCTGCAATTACATGCCATTTACATATCAAAAGCGATCTACAGTATATCTTGAAACGTATTGAACGTGTGCGGAATATTGAAATTCTCCCGACAAATAAGATTATTTAAAGACGAATAGTTTGACTAATACTTAAAGAAAAAACTAAGATGTCTATTTGTGTAGTGATTAGGGACTGTTAAGAACGTGAGGAACAATTGTTGAGTGAGGTTTGTGTCTTTGGGGCACTTACAAATGAGTTTTTATCGACATACATAATAATTAAAGCAAACGTGTACAATATAGCGTTAAAATATAGCCTCATTTAGGCTCTTTATCTAAACATTTGCTCAATTACAGTTAGAGTTTTCCGGAAATTTAAATCCGTCCGTGTACAACCAGGCAAATAATTCTAATAAACTGTTTTATTTAAATAACACTCAACTTGGTTAATTATATTGTCGTTTTGCTAAGACTGTGTGTCGGGGATTTATACAAGGAGCTAATTATTAGTCTTGAATAATTGTTTTAAATTCGTAGTAGGACAATGTGGAAAGGAAGTGACTTGATGGGCTGATTTCGGACGCTTTTATCCTCTGCCGACTGTGAGAAAGGCCTTGTTAGTGAATTTTCTCTTGAATAAGTATATATATATATATAAATTTAATTTGGACATTTATGAATAAATTGGACGACAATAAACTAGACTAGACTTGGTAAATGATTTAAGTTTTTTTCCTATCCCCCTTAAACAGACAAATATAAATCAGCATTTGTTCCCTCCAATTAACCACAAAAGAAGAACGAAACATTCTCTCTATACATATATAAAAGTATATATTTTGCCTTGATGAAAAGAAAATTGCCATCTAATCGATTACTATCATTTTATAAAGTAAACTTCCCCTCAGAGACGTCGTCTTCGCCTCCCAGAACCGGTCCACCCCATCTCGTAGAGTTAAACTCACGAATTCACTCAACTTGATTAGATTAATTTTAACAAAACTCACTCGTAATTCGGACTACAGTTACTGACAATTTCGTGCTATTTTCAATAATGGTCGACCACTTAAAGCCGCACAATAACCGTTATTAAATTAAATGCAATGGAATTTTGTAATCCCATTTCCCAGTCAGAACTCTTTAACTTTTACAACGTTTTTCTAAATGAAAATTGAATCCTTACCTGTTACAGCAACATGCACCGATAGCGCACTCCTAATTAGATCCAGTCTTCGGGTTAAGTCTTTGTTGGGTGCCACACACCTGTACTCGCCCCCTTCCTGATAGATGACGTTCTCGAGTCGCAACTCCTGCGACGCCCCCAACGGCTCCAAACGACCGGTTCCCGTCTCCACATGGGCCCAACAGCCACTCGTCCCTGTGTTAACATAGCGAATTATCAAAACAAACTTGACTCGTTTACATTTAACAGCAATGCAAACTAAATCCCGGTTTATTCGAAAATATTTACATGATTTCCGGGGAACTAAGGACAATATAAAGTCCCACCGTTCGGGTACAATGGGTACCTAAAACTGCGGTATAGATATGCATATGTAAACGAAATTCGCACAAGTTGAAACGGTATAAAGTTGTGATGGTTTTAGTTTATTGGTTGTGCTTTTATAGTTCCATGAAGATTATCTTCATAGCTCCAGGTCGAATATAGGAGAATACTTTGTGTTTATTGAGGCCCCACTGGCAGAAAGGGGTAAATGGTGGCTTATTACAAACTATATGAGAACCCCTTTTTCCCATACACAAGTTTTCCTGTTTCGAATTATTGCCCACATACACTCGTACACACAGTATAAGTTTCTTTAAAAACTCAGTATCGCAAAACTTTCCGTTATCAACTTTTATTCAATATTGAATAAATTTTTCGATTTCTTTGTTCGGTTTGGGTATAAAAAACTTTTCTCTCTCTAATATACAATGTATGCATAAAATCGGTTTTATATTGGATTCAAGGGGGTATAATAGAGCTTTTCAACTGAGTCTATATAGTATTGTTTTTGTCTTATCTCTAGTTTTCCAGAATGATATTATGTGGGTAAGTTTTATTGGTTATTGATGGCTGTTTAATAGGAGTTTGGTATTTGTGCGGGTCAATTTTCATTTCAGATGAATATCGGAGCTCTATTAAGGGGCTTTATTGGCAAAGGTGTGCTCTCCGAACATCCAGCATAGCACTAGTACTTAAATGGCAATGTACAGCGGTTTTGCAGGATGGGGTCGATAATTCATCGTCCACTGATTATAGGAAAAATAATCTCTGATTTCTGCCGCTACTGTAATTGAATTCTCCTATTTTTAATCAACATTTTTTGCCGCCTAACTTAATTCCCTCAAACGCCACTCTCCTCTTACCACCACAACCCACAAAAACCCCATAGATCGGAAAAGTAACATCATGAATCATGAACTGTAATTTATTTCAACAAATACATTCGATTATTTTAACTGTATTTCCGGAATAAATAAATATAGCAATAATTTCAATGTTATTTAAAATGAACATTTACCAACTGAAATTGTAAACAATGGCATATATACAATATGAGGGGCGTTGGGTGCACAAAGGCGACAATTCGAGTATTGTTATGTTAAATTTCTGTACGTTTACATGATAATAGGGAAATTTACTGTATTACAATTTACCTGTAGGACATTCCAATTGAACGGCACCGCCTAATGAAACTTCAACTTGTCTGCCTGTAGAACTCAATTCTCCTACATCGAAATCGGGTTCTTGTGTTACCTCCATATCATCTGTAATATAATACAAAATACAAATCCATGAGAAAACTTCGATAGTGGAAATTCGTGGAAAATTGTATATACATATATATCGTATCGCATATGCGTATACAATTAGATTTCATGTAAATGATATTCGGTTTTAGTTTTCGTGTTAATTCTGTAAATAAACGGACTCATAAAGTAATAACCGTTTAAACCATTTCCCTATTTAAAATGATCCCCTTTTATCCGTCGCACAGTTTCAAGCTTAAGTGAAATAAATGAGTACAATGTTTAGGTATGTTTGATCGTATAATATGGCAGGGTGTAATCTTGTGCTGTCTCTATAAATAGTTGTGGTGAGTGGATTAGTTGGCAAAGTTTTCAAGTAAATGAGTTAAAGCGTCAGCAGCAGACAACTCACCCTCTCGCCCATTTTACCAGTTAATTAAAGCACTGGAACACGTTTTATAATACCATACTACTTCATATCATTGTTTATTAATGGCCACTTATATTTTACGAGCGGTGAAAGGCGTTTATCTTTCACTTAATTCCCATTATTAACCTTTTACTCCTATCCCGATATGTTATGGATTGGGCATGGATTTCATTTACTTTGCATTTCATTTCAAACCAAAGATGCTGTTTACTTTTTGGTACAGAATTAGCTTTTGAAATACTTCTTTATTATCTTATACTCATATTTGTGTACCATGGAAAATTATGACTCATTCCAATTAACCTTTTTCTGAAACATTTAATCTTCCACATCAACAGCACTGACCCAATTTTCTCAAGGAAAATAAACAGCTTGCCTGAACTTTGAATTAAATCGTCGATAGGATGAAAACTAATAAAATTTTCATCGATTCGAAGTAGTAGTTAGATATTTAGTTTAGAGTGGAAATTTCACTATACTTAAAAAAATTAACTAACCGATAAACATGTTTGTATATAAAGTTTTTAGTATCGAATTGACTGTAAAATGGGTTTGTTTCCCAAAAAATTCCCATTTACCAATGTTATAGTTAAAGAGCTGCTAGAATAAAATTTCTATTAGATAAAAAGTTTTATATCTCGTTGGGAACGAAGAGATGGAACGATCAAATTGAAATGCAAGGAACTTATGTGAACTGTAAATAATCCGCTTAAAATTTATTAGCAGTAAAATTGTATACGGAGTGTAAGTTGGCTCAAGTTTAACAGGAACAGCGGATGGAAAAAAATTGTTTTAATTCCGAACTTCCCTCAGATACATAAGCCAGCAATAGCAAGACTATAAAGGGTTGCTTTTGTGTGTGTGGGGGGCACTTACATCGCACATTAAGGAAGTAACCGATGCTGGAAAAGCGTCCGAGTCGGTGTTGCGCAATACATTTGTACCACCCGCTGTGCTCTCTCCGGATTTCGGTGAAATTCAGGAAACCATCGGGCGATTGTTGCACTGGTGGTTCGGAGTCGTCCTTTTGCCATATGGGCTTAGCTTTCGGGTTAGCGTCCACATCGCATTTTAGGGAGACGGGGATACCTTCACGTATGGGGAACCCAAATCCAGGCTCACGAGATATCCCAAACGATGGTGTATCTGTGAAATGCAATAAATAATATTTAATGGCTGTTAAGAGATGAGAAAAAATCGCCTAATGGCACTCTGGCCGGACGGATGTTTTATTTTCTTTTTGTTTGGAAAAATTGTTATGGAAATAAGGGTGATTTTGATAGCCTAGATTTTCTATAGATAAAAATAATAGGAGAGGCAGAAAATTTCGAATGGTCGACTTGTTTTTGGTGACATAAAAGTTTTTTTTATTTTTATTATTCCAAATAGAAACACATACAAACAGAGAGGAACAGTTCTTGTTTTCCTCAGTTTTATATGTTGTCGGAATTGCGCATACAATTTGGCTCATTCTATTAACAATAAATAACATTGCAGATTTATGTGTGCAAACAAAATTTACTTGGTATTTGGAAAATGGTTACATTTACGATTTTTATATCCAGCTTTAAAACTTGAATTATGTAATGAATATTTTAGGACATTCTGACATTCAGCTGTATACTAACAGCAGTGTACCTACTAACTAGTAATTGTCGAAGTGACAAAAATGATCAATTCCTTGTTCTATAATAAATATTTTATTATTACGAGCAATGTTGTTATTTACCCTTCTTTTTAGTCCTAGTTTCCTATAAAGAGATGACTTTTATTATTCTGAGGAAATGGAGAAGACGAACAGTATTTTTTGTTTTTATTATTTTATTTTGAAAATTCAAGGAAAAGGTAATTAAGTATGTATTCACAATGGCAAAGTATGTTAGCATGTAGGTAAATAATTTATCAATATGATTTTAATAGGAAAATTGAGCCACATAATTACAAACTCGTAATTGGTTTAGGTATTAATTATTAATTACCTACTATATTCATTAATTGTTTTACTTAAGTTCCAACAATGGAAAACTACTTTTTTGGAAACTTGTTAATTATTTATGTATATTTGAAATTTGTAGTTGTAATCTACTGATAAATAAGTTGTATGATTAAAACAGCATTTTCATCATAAACTTTACTTTTCACTAGTTTTGAATGAAAGTTTTGACAATAAACTAATATGAATTATTACGGAAACGTCTCACCTTTATATCTTTTTTTCAACGACTAAAATATGTGCCAACATTTATTTCGTAAGAAATCAATAAAAAAATAATTTCATTTAATAATAGTTTCATTAAAAAGAGTGTAATCTACAACCGTGGACTAATTTCTTATAATATTTCTACCCTGAACAACATCGCATGTCAGGCAATTGTGTATTTAATACCATCAAGGGGTGTTATTAAGAAATCAACATAACGGTACGTTCTTTTTTTAATGGTTCGCTATTTATCGAACATAAAATAAACTGTTTTTTCCCATAACAAATATGATATAATTTAAGAAATACATAACGGATCACTGATATATAACAATTTCCCTTCCACTAGCAAGCAGCCCTTTTGTATTCCATCATTCATGTAGCTGTGGAAGAGTGCATTGATCTTTCTTAAAGCGAAGGTTCATATTTCACTTTAGCTCCCGGTATAATACGAAAAACCGTTGGTGTCGCTTTGATATGGTAAATGTGATATTTCTATAGAAAATTGAAGATTTATTAACTAATAAATGCTGTAAAATGATATAGATGGATGTTAATTCACGATGGAATCAAGTCTATTTGTGTTTCCGCTAAATACATCTTAATATTCATAGTCGTCTATTTGTTAATTCCATTAAAACAATTTCCTTTAATTTAATTCCTAAGTGGAATGATCCATTTTAGGAATTTGTTGAACGCTTTCCTTATGCTAGCAGGCCATTATGGGCACGAAGGAAGCATGTGTATTCAGTAATCGGAAGTGAAGTTTTCGATAGCGGTCAGTTCAAATAGGCTTTACCGGATATCCGTTACGGTTTGTATGGGAATTATAGTGGAGATCTTTCTCTTTAGGCCCCTTTACAGAGAAAACTACTGTGTGTGAATTAAGTCAAGTTGCGATTTCATTTTAGAAATAGGAACACTTCCGTATACAACAGCTTCCATCCAGCTCCGATCTTATTGTGGACTGCACATGCCATAGAAAACGCTTCATTTCAATTTGTTACCACACCAGGTTGTATATATTTAACAACTTGTCCAATACATTCGTGCATAAGTTAATATATGCGCCACTGATTTCACGTGAAATCGGTTCGAGGATTTATTAATCGGATTGCTGCGAAATCAATACACTAAATGACCCCAAAAACAAACACTATAATCCACCGACAAGTACTTTGGAGGCTTAAATTGTGCTCGAGCTGTGTGCATTTCCCAAGATGGGTTGACTTATTAAACTTGGCCCGTTTACTTTGTACTGTGGTCCCTTCTGTACACAGTTTAATGACAAATGTGTTTCTGTCAAATTGAAAGCAGTCGCTGAAATTACAAGTAAACATGCATATGAAATGGGATGAGAATAATTGTTGGAAGAGTCGCAGATCATCGTCACATTCACCAACGACCAAAGGCGATGATCACCCAGTGTTGCGCTCCAAGTACACAGTGGCTAAAAAGCAGCCGTCGAAAAATAGTATTTCGGAAGCGACTTCAAGTCGAATGATTTTTAGCAGTAAATATGGCAGAGGAGAGTCAAGATCCAAACAGAAAGATCTGCAGAAAGCTGAATCGTTTCGACACAAGTTGATGTTGGATGAATCTGATGACACACCTTCGAAGTACAATCTTCTCAAAGATGCTCTGAAGAAATCGGAAGGACGAACGCTTTTGGATTTCGATAAGTGGAGAGAAAATTCGACGGAACAATTTCGGCATGTTAGTGTTTCAAATCTAAATGCGTTGGGAAAATCGACGGTTTACAAAGAAGACAAATTTGAAGTAAAGAAACAAGTTACAAAAGGTTATAGACCATTCGCGAGCAAGAAATCTTCAGGTTTTAGTAGAAGTTGTGGGAATGTTTTGAGTATTGCAAGAAATGAATTTTACCAAGAGAGCTATTCAGACAGTCAATCAGATTCGATTCAGGATTGCTCAAATTTTCCCAGTAAAATTTCGATTGCGTGTGAAGAAAGTTTTGATGTATTAAAGAAGAGATCAAGATCATTAACAGATTTGAAGAGTGAAATTATCGAGGATGATGGCTATACCGATGAAAAAAGCAAAGTTAGTGTTGCTTTGTCGAATATTAATAGGGAAATTAACGAAACCCAACCAATCCAGTTTAAATACAAATCTTTGCAAAAGAAATACAACAAAAAATCCGAACCGTATTCAAAATATTTGAGTAAAAAGCAAGTCAAAGTTTCCGACGCAGAGTACAAAGCTTGGCTAAAAAAGCACAAATTGATCGTAAACAGCGACTCAGACAGCAAATCCTCTGAAGAAAAGAGCCCTCCAAAGGAAGAAGAGTACGAACCTTTAAGTTCCAGATCTGGGCGCCACTACAAGCAAATACCCGTTCAAATCGAGCTGTACACTTTGGAAGTGGATGCTTTCTTCAACGCTCTAAATTTCTTTTACATGTTTGCAAAAACCCATGAATGGTTTAAACAAGTGGTTTATACAATACCAATATTAGTCGCTTTGATAATAGCATTTTGTTCTGAATAAATTCTCAAACAACTCTAAACGTTAATTTGTCAAATAATTAAGTCAAAATTTCCGTGCACTTATCAAATACTCGTCTCTCTAATCAATTTTTTGTTTAGGAAAATTTAATGGACACACACTGTTGCTTAAGATGTAAATGTTTGTATCGTTGCCGTAATCGAAGACTGTTCAACATCAAATACTGTTGCCTAAAATCAATAATATTAACGACAATTGTTGGCGTATTGTTCGCGTACATATTTGTACACATATTAGCACCGTGCAAGTATTTGATTGATGACACCGTTCGAATATATTAATTTCTGCCAGAAACGAATTTACAAACGGAATCAAGTGAGTGAACAAGGGGTGGAGGAGGACATTTCAATTGTGAGGATGGTAGATGAGGGAAGGTGCGGATGCCACCGTTGCTGCTCTTGTGTTGACGACCCATCAATACACACCAGATCATATTATAAATATTACGTTAACAAACAGCCGTGGTGCGATGGAAGGGAAGAGATTCCGATGTCACGTCAGAGAACGAAATATTGTTGCATTCAAGCGGACGCATATTGTTTAGTTGAACAACGTGATGTATCATGCTCACAGTCGGATTTATGCGACCTGCAAAATCAACAGCATCAGTCAAGTGAGGTGAAAAAGTGCAATTGCCAATGCGGGATACAGGAACGTCGCTCTATCGAACCACAATCGAAAGGTGAGGAGTTGAAAGCTTTTGTACATCGATTTTCCCCATTTGTACCCCTTTAGATGAGATACTTGTGGAGTCGAGTCAAAGTTCGAGGACAACGTGTGTATATCTACAGCCAAAGATGAAACACAAGTACAAGAATATGCAGGAGATGTTAAAGGATGGAAGAGAAGGTTTGGGCAGGGAATCGGAGGTGATGGTGATTGATAAATGTGAAAAAGTGGACGATATAAAAATGTTTATGGACAAAATATCAATAGAAGAAACACGTGAGTACAGAATGAAAATTAATTGCCTACAAAGAGACCAACCGTTTTGCAGGACTGAAATAGAATCGATTGTTTCTTATAATTGTATCCAACGTATTGAGAAATCCATTTCAATAAGATACAAAAATTACTTTTTTTATCATTCGGTGACCAGTCTTCCATTAATCCAACCATCTGATGGTGATCTGTATGAAATTATGAGACATGGGAAATTACAACTCAGTATATCGACTATTGATTTTTCACTCACTCATGATATTTTATATGAACCTGATAATAATATGAAAACACTATTTCCTTGTAAGAAAGTGACTGGTACGTTGGCAATCAATCAAGACCGTTCAATTTGTCCTTATTATCATTCAGAGGAAGGAGAAACAGATAAGGATGTTAAAGCGTTCCTGACGATCGTTAAAAAATTTGAAGAGTACAAGAGACAGAACGACGCTGACTTGAAAACTTTCCGACGTAGAAATCGAAATTTTGATCAACCATTGAGATGCTTCTATAAAAAGTATTTTATTCCAAAGAGTAATAACTGGTTCAAGTGTAAAGATTTTTCAACAATGAAACGCTCCACTGACATTGTGAGAAATGGAACCAAATTGAAAAACAGTCGACGAAATCATACAATTTTCATGGTGCTGCTGGTGTTTGTTATTCTTGTATTTATTACAGTATACATCTATTATTAGTATTTGTTTTATTTCTGTTTTGCAAATATCAAAATCACCCTTTTTTTATTACGAAAAAAAAAAACAACAGACAACAAATATAACTTACATTGAACGTTCAGCAAAGCAGACACATTGAGGGGCACATCAAGGGCGATATGATGTACAGAACAGGTCAGTGTGGCATTATGGTGGGCCCTAAGTACTCTCGGCAATTGGGCATCGGCCCTGGCACCGACCTTTTGTTCGCGTACCATTTCAGTGAGATTAGAGATCTCATCCTGCCGTGACTCGGGAGCGTCCAGTAGAGCCAGCGAGCCTAATTTCAGTTCCCATGACAGTGACGGCTTGGGATTGCCTTCATCCACCACACAGGATACACTCAGTTCGGCATTTTCCTTGACTGGAATGAAGGGATTGCCAGGATCTAATATCCTGTTGTCTATCATTAAGTAGGCCTTCTTGGGGGCATCTGGAAAATAGTAACAAATATTACAAGTCTTGCCTATTACATTAAAAAAAATATAGTGAGGGGTGAATGAAAGGAAAGAACGTAGTCGTTTCGATTTAATTTGCAATTGAAATTCACTCGATGTACGTATACAGTCTGCTTTGGTGTGTGCAACATTTTGCAGAGTGTGTCTGGAAAGACATAAGTAATTCGGTGTGTGGAAATGGAGTGGTTCTCTCTCTCCCATAACTTCTTATATACATATATGTAAAAGAAACGTCTTGGAATTATATTCGTTTTCATGTACTTTAAAATGCAACTAACGATGATGCATTCTGCAATTTGCTCGAGCAAAAGAAGAGGATATCCTTAGACTGTTTTATAATGCGCGGATATCAATAAAACATGAACGACATTCGAGGCGTGTTTTTCACTGAAGATGTTCAGATTGTTAAGTGTTAAATGGTCTTTCTTCGATGATTTACTTGGGGTTTTTATGAAGATTTATCGATATCGTGACCACACAGTCGGAGGAAGGTTATACTCGTTGTCCGATTTTGGTATATTTCCAAGGAAATCAAACTCGTGGAAAGTTTAAAGCAAACGATAATCGGTCCTTTCCGTGTCAAACAAAATTACCGGAAATGGTGTATTACCCAGCGGCTGTGTTCCACCTGTGACCTGAAATGAAACCACTTTGGAGTATTTTGTCCATTCTGGTACATAATCTAACAATAGATATATAAGTAGAGAAAATTTCAGGTCACGATTGCCACACATTTTGGGGTGATTGCGGGACACGAATAGAAAAGAAACATTAAACATTTATTAGCATGAATGGAAAATGTATGTGGTCAACGATTTTATTCATAATAGCGCAAGCGAATCGGCCGTTTTGCGGGTGTTTAATTAATTAATTGAAGGCATCTCATCATTTCAAGTCAATTAATTTCCAAAATGGAAACGTACGCATTTACATTCCATTTTAATGTTGCACAGTGTGTTTGTTTTGTTAGATGTTTTGATAATGTAGAAAATCAATGGAAATGTCATGTTCGGTACTACATTTATGATTATTTTATAACAATCTATATGTTCGATTGTTGTGTAGCGTTTTGTTGTTGATACATTATACATAGAGATATCTAGAAAATGAGACAGTTAACAAAATATAGGAACTGGTAATACCAATACACTTTGAAATAATAAAATAATAAAATAAATCACATTTATAATAGAGAGATATTTTCAAAATTCATTCTGTGTAGGTATAACTTTTTCGTGCTAATAAATCACAATAATAATCTATAGATATGTGGAAACGTTAACAATTATTTACATATTAACAGTGATTGTCTATTTATTTTTTATTATTGCTATTGTTTGACATTTGAATCGTCAATAAGCGCCATCGTCCATAGAATTTTTTTCTCTCAAAAATAGTTTTTTGTTAATGTTTTGTTATCACGATGCAGTGCATAAAAAAGCGAATGTTTATTGAAAATGTACTGAAAACAATTACGCATATTTGTTTAAAGTAATGCGATATTTATACACATGCTATTATTGCTATACTTCCGCTTTGTTAT
Source organism: Silvanus unidentatus (assembly GCA_963930825.1). NCBI lineage: Eukaryota > Metazoa > Arthropoda > Insecta > Coleoptera > Silvanidae > Silvanus > Silvanus unidentatus. The sequence goes on from OZ005761.1 coordinate 17,494,361, forward strand.
CCTCCTATCGATACTGGCACTTAGAGAAAATCACTTATATTTACTGATAAATCAGATTAAAAGTGTCTTTCCACATCAGTAAATATCAAGTTTATTTAATTTGTAAATGTATTGTTACATAAAGTAAATTATCTTTCATAATAGCATTAAAGCATCATTTCCTAAATGTCACATAATACAATTATTTGTTGGATAAATTAATATCTGTGACCTGATTTTCAACTAAAATATCTATTCCAAATATTCGAAACAAAACTAGAAGTAAATGGAACGAAACCGATAAGATCATGATATTTTTCTATTAACTTAATGAGAGCATTGTCAATATTTTGTCATGGAAGTTTAAAAAATTCACCAGCTAGTTCATTAGAAGTGGACCCCTTTCCAATTTCCCCCTTATAAATAAATATTTACTATATCCCTGTAACGTTCCATTTTTCTATTGTTGTAAACATACCATTCTATATTTTTCTGATTTTATTAGGAAAGTAAACTGGCCCAATTTGTACTGAACAAATGTTTTTCACATTTTCATCGACGTTTTTCAAACGACGAAAGAAAGAAAAAAAAGAAGAAACGACATGGATTTTGCTCTAATTGAGTCGCATTATAGAAATTAAACGATCTGGAAATCTTGAAGTCATCGGATGAATAAAATAAAAATACAGAACACAGGTATCTAATTATTCAGTATTGAATTGAACAGATTTTCAATTGGAATCTCTTTAATAAACGATTTTTTTCCTTCCGAAAAGCGAGTGTAACGAAATGATTTTCTTGAATTAAAAATCAAACGAATTCAACGACATTCCGAGTGAAATTGTAAATTTCTTGTTGTGTTTGATTCTTTTTCAAGAGCATGTTCTGCATATTCAATGCGAGTAATTGGTTTCGTTCCATGATCGTCATACATAAATGCATTGTTTGTTTACTTTACTTAGGTTTATGGGGATACATATATTCGATATTCGATTATTCGATATTTGAATAAAGGGGATTCCGCTTTGTTTACGATATTTTTCAAAATATGAAATTTCCAATTCCATTTAACATCATGGATGAAAACAGGCGATCCCTGTTAAACAAATCGCGTTAACACTTATGATGAACGCTAATTATTAATAGATAATAATATGGACTCGTAAATGAAAATCACTTGTAATTTACTTAAAACCTACATGGAAAATTCATTAGTAGATGTCAAATCGGAATCAAGTCATTTCATTATACATTCAAATTATAGTGAAACACACAAACGACATCAAACATGTCATTAATTGTCCTGTCATATATGCGAATATTGAATTTCGCTAATAAAAAGACTCGCACTGCTGTTTATACGATTCACCAGTCATAATAATAGAATAATCGTGTCCTACTTTAAACAAGTATAGTTTAGAAGCTTTTATTATCAGTATTATACCTATACAATACTTTTATACCTACGAATCGTCATCTAGAATTGTGTTCGTTTGGGTAACGATCTGTTTTATTGCCTCAAAATGGTAATGTCTCGATTGGCTTCTATAACAATAATAGTTATGCCATTTGTACCGATATTATTGTATTTTTGGAAAGGATTTGTTTCAGGTGAAATGCACCAATTGCGGTGGAAAAGTGTTATGGGAAAAGTTTGATAACCGTAATAATTCTGTTTACCAATCCGAATTTTATATGATTTCATGTCCAAATAAAAAAGCTGTTCTTGAATTGACTACATCATTTATTGCACATTTTTCAATGAATTTCATATTTTTCTAAAACTGAACATCAAATACTAATTCCTTTAGAAGAGTTAGTCGATATTTCATCAGTTGAAAATTATAAGTGTAGCGTGCACTGTACAGCTAGGTACATTATTAAATATTTTAAGTACCTTCCTGTTTGTAGAGATGTTATAACTAGACCTCGCTATAGACCAAATGAAAATTTCTATGAAATGGTTTTAAAAATTCAATGAAATATGAAATCGATACCTTAGTTTGTTCTTCTGCAACTACTTTCTATGTGTAATCACTTCACTTCAAGTAGGTAAGTGATTAATGCCCTAATGTATAGAATCGTATAAGCAGCTTATTGGATGCGCTTCTCCCATTCGGACAAAAATTTGTTACAGACCGAAAATATTGCGTTCAATCAATCACAACTAGAAAACAATACAAAAATAAATAAATCAACAATTGATCCAGATCCCAATCCTAGTTGAACACACAATGGTCTTCCGGGAAAAAGTAAAAGTTCCAAAAACATATTTTAGACGTATTTATTTCGCTTGAATAGTTTCTGATTTAGTCGTCTTTCAGAGAGTGAATGTTCTGAAACTTAATCTACTGAACAGTTCCTCCTCATATCTCGTAGATATGGTCGCTTCACTAAGCACACATTCAGGTTCAGTTTTAATATATAAAAGAAAGAATGCATCATCATATGTACAGGAGGGTCCCTTATTTTATTTTTGTGAAATGAGCGACATGAATTAATTTAAGCCACTCTTTGAAAGTATTTCCTTTTCGACTTTGATAAAAATGCCAATTAAAATTTCATTTAAGTCAGTGTGGTGAAACACAATTCCCAAAATTTTAACTTGAAACGCACACAACTAAATGGTAAGACAATGGTCGCAAAATGATTAAATTAAAATAGTTTTCCGAGTGGAATTCCATTTATTTCGTTTTGCATAGTTTTCAGGGATAAATACTAGTCCATTTCTCTTCACATAGGGGTGCAAATGGTTAGTGAACTACATTTTACCTTAAAAACCAAATATTTGTCTAAAAATGAAATTTATTTTAGATGCAGCTTAACGTCCAATTATAATAAAATTGTCTCATAATCCGCACAATTATTAACTTTTTAATAATAGTTATATGTTTTAATACTTTCACCGGCAGCAAATCGATAAATTATTTTGATATCCATCATTTCATTAAAAATAATTTTAAAGCCGCACTTTATTGTCGCTAGAAATAATAAAATTTAATTACTTATCTATATAAATTGATTGGCAGATAAAACTTGAATAACAATAGAATGAACTTAATTGCTATTACGTGACATTAATTTTTACAATAGTTACATATAATAGAATGATTTCATGCGAGTGCTCTAAAAACCTCCACTTGTGTGTTCACCTATATTTACAACAAAATATTTATCGCAAACAATAGACGAATTTGTATTCATTTTATATTTTCATGTTCAACAAATAAAACAAATGTATGTTTAAATTTAATTAGTTGTGTGTTTATTTTTTCATCTGGAAATGACAAGTAATGAAGAATACAAAAAATGTGAAATTTTTATGTTCACCACGGTGTAACGTTTTTAAAATGAGAATTCTCATCTGCGTATATAATACTCTCGAATAAGCTTCTCTCGTTTACGATAAAACACTAAGAAAAAAATTGATACTAGGTACATTTGTGCCAACAAAGAGTCATTGCTAAAGTATATCTTTAACTGTTAGACGCAAGTAGGGATATTAAATTTTTATGATGTCACTAAAAAGAACACGTAGCCTTTAAACAAGTGCCATAAAACACTATGAACTATAAATTAAGAACGTGGAGCAAAAGTAATTATGTCAAGAAGTGGATATTATAGTCGGACACACTGAACGAACCGATGCTCTAACTAGTTGAGATGAAAAATCCCTTCGTTCCCTAACGGGAAATAATCTTAACATACAATTTTCACATTTGATAGCTGACTGCGTTCAGTACGTACCATTTGCACACATAATGAATTAAAGGAATGAAACAGTCACTTGCATTATCTACAGCTCAGTAGATATAATTAAAATATGAGAATGTCTCGTAAATGTGACTAGCTATGCTTGCATTACAATTCCACTTTATTATTATGCGTACGTGGCAGGAGTTTTACCCTCTGGCATCAAGGGTGTAATGTTGTCTTGTATTCTTGTCAGCTTGCCTTTCTGTACTATATTCTCTTTTTTCTCTTCTACCGTATTTTTATTATCACAAAATATGATAAAAATGTTTTATTTCCTGGACATAAAAATATACCATCCGTTTTCCACTAGATTATTTACTAAATTAATTTTTTTATATACAGACTAGTGTAGTGTGGCATTTTTACGCTCAGTTGAATATTAACAATGTTCATGAAAAGTTTATTGTTTTTATGTTTGTTGAATGATTATTTATATGTTGGTGTTTTGTTGACGCCAAACTACAAATATAATAAAGGGAGGACGTCGATAATCCATTTAGTGCTCACCGAATTGTGACTTTTTGGAATATAGAATACAAGCGCTTATAAAAAGCCTTCGGCTATCGGTGTGATGGTTTGTGTTCCAAACAGTCTAAAATTGTTGATGATTAAAATTTAAATTGTTCAGAGGCACCGATGACTCGGTAATGATAAAGCATCAGATAATTTAATAAAGTTATAAACCCAACTGATATAGGTATACAATGGTAGGTACAATGCAATATTCTTTCAAGATTTTCTAAAAACTCCTGATAGTATACACATTTTCACACACAATGATTCCGAATTACGCGAAACTGTTAAGAGTTCACTTCGTGAAGATTCAATTGTGAATAAATCGTCTCCAAAAGATAAAAAGTTTGGATACTTGCCTAGAATGGTGAGCTGAATGGGCTTGCCAGTGACGACGAACCCGAACGCGTCCTCCGCTTCGCACTGCCACCGTCCATCATCTTCTAATCTCACATTATCTATAAACAAATTACCACTAGAGTCCACTAGAAACCGATGTCCGATGACACGTTTATTGTTTGTATTATCTTTCAGAATAGTTTGCACAATTTGTCCATCCTTCAGCCAAATGCTGTTGCTAAAGTTTATGTTGACGGCACATTCCAACATTAGTTTCGCATTCTGTTTCGAATAGATTTGCGTGTACTCTGGATTCGTGCCACTTGTCGATGGGCCACTTATACTTGCTAGGCTGCTACTGCTGCTCGTCGATTCGTAACTTAAATTTGTACGTATGTCAGCTCGAATTGAACGATGATGCTGTGCACTTCCGGTGTGTGGATGGCGAGTGTGCGACTTTGTTTCTGCATGGCCTGCAAAAGAAAACATTATTCCTTTAGTCAATATTGCCACATTGAAGCAGAGCAGGGTTTAGGGTCCGATCGGTGACCGATTACCGTTCACAGTCTTTATTGTGCTGGATGTCCAATATAGGAAATGTCAAAGAGGTTCGGAGTTCGAGGGTCGAACACACTTTTGATAAACTGTGTGAGGGTGAAAAAGAGGCGAGTATTTTCTCATACAAATAGTCTATTCAATCAGATAATTTTTCTGGGTTAGAACGAAATGACGAAAGGAAAAACTCTTACGGCTTTAATAATGTGGATTTTGTTTCAGTTTAGTCTACAAAAAGAATCCATTAAATTGATATAATAGAAAAAAGCAACTTGGGTAATGCTAACCGCAGCAGTAACGGGGAGCAGAAAAAAAAAAGAATAAATTCCCAAAACTTTAGAGCATACTCAAAGGAGATAATAGTATATTCCGTGACCAAATAAGAATGCAGCCCGCAGGCACCCGGCAAAAAGGGCAATTGGTTAAATTAAGGAATAACAGAGTTTTTTTATTTGTAATTTCGGTATCTCTCGATTTATTCCGTCGTTGCCTTTTAAATGGATGGGAAAATTTAATGCAATGGAACTTTATTAATTGTGTTAGGAGAGACGCATCTCTACAATTACAACACAAAGACCATTTTGTTTTGTTGTGTTTTTCGTTTGTGTGGATTAAGTGGAGGGTGATAATGGTTTGGGCCCTTTTTACTCTCGCTTTATACCCTCACATTAACGGAATTTAAACAGCCCGAAACAGTCACAATATTACGCAATTAATGCGAATGTTTCATTTTTCATGTAGATTTATTATTTTTGTGCACACGCGATTGAAACGGAAGGAAAACATCTCAGATTCTCATACCACAACGAAGAAAATCCGATTTACATTCATTAAGACCCACCTAGTAATTATAGTGGTGTCAGAAAGTTGAAATTGTTACCAGGGGATTAATTGTGTCGTCTATGGACCATACATATACCTTACCTAAGTGTTACATGCTGTAAATCAGTTTGTGTCTGAACGCGTAAATTCTCATAGATGCGCTCTTTTTCCTGCTGATCTATACGAATTTTGATGAGCTTTTCTGCAATTACGCAGCCCGAAAAAGATAAATTACCTACGTAATTAAATTTTTAACATACTCCTTTCCTGGAAGATGTGCATATTTTTTCCCGACTTGATCCATTAATTGAAACACACAGTTTTATTGAAATACTGCTATGTACATAGATTCATCAATCTCCCATAAAGCGTCTTTTCAGTCTGTTAAACTTTATATATGCCGTTCACTTTAATGGAAATAAATAAACCCGGCTGGCTTTATCAAAGTAATAAATTCCCAGAAAAAATCCCTATAATAGTCTGTTTACGAATAATTGTTTTTCACGTATTTTAAATCGATACACATGCATCCCGAAGGCTTTAGAGTCTCCCAGATGGACTTGCTACAACAAATTCGGCATTTGCCACTGTGGATCACCAACGGAAAAAGAGATCATTTCGTTATTCCGTTTGTACAAGTTTGGATGAATAGTGCACTATTTTAATTCTTTGGAAATTCGATTATATATTTTCGCTATTGAATGTCTTGGTAAAATCTTTTATCAATTTTCCAGTCAATGCATGGAAAAATCGCACTCAATAAAACTGTATAAAACAAACAAATGATTTACAAAGTATACATTTAAATGTGATCGAATAAAGCTGAACTGCTTAAAGAGAGAAAAGTAGAAAAAGTATAAAATTGAAGGATAATATGGTCTCTGGAGTCTTGTTTGTACAGGATCGGATTTATTTGAATTGTTTCTGAAATTGGCGATATCAATCTTTTTTTTCTAAAAACACACATACATTCAATTCAAATTTATCTTCTGCCATTTGTTCACCTCTTCCTTCGGGTATACAAACTCATTATCAATGTTTATTGTATCATTTGTCTTTTAAGTAGTTTCTATTGTAAACTGTAAAATGGCTCTATTAGTGCCGGTTGCCCTTTAAAGGTCGTTTAAAAATAATTAGAAAGTGATCGAAATTGCGAAATGGGATATTTTTAATAAAGAAGGAAATTATGCAGATCGACTTGTTCAAGTTGATCGTTAATTTTCAATATATATTCAATTTGAATGGGAAAAACAATGCTAAGGGTAGGTAATTATTTTTCGTCTCTATTATTGGATATTGCAAATAGGTATAGGGTGCAATCATGTGTAGAATTTGTAAAACGCACTATGGCTGCTCAACTTTTTGGCAACAAGCGCACTTTTTTAATCAAAAAGTTCCACAAAAGTGTTTGACAATGTAAAACTATATTTATGTGTATACCGCCTCTAATTTAACCGTCAGATCCATTGTTCAAATCGCTTTTGTCAATACACTGGCACATTAAAAATTGCACCACCACTGAAAATTCTGTCTGAAAAAAAAACACTGATTGAATTGTGAAAATGTTTATGGTAATTATTTTACAAACAAACAAAGAGTTCAACTTTGGTGTGTATAAAAATAAATAAATTACTATGTATTTGATAACACATTGATTATACATATCTATTCATCTAAAATGGCCCTGCACTTTTATTATCTATATTTGCATATAAACATTTATAGAATTTAATTTAGATATATTTTTAATCGCAATGTACAAATCTCACCAAAACATACAATGGATTGTTTTTTATTAGTTTTATTGTCCGAACAAACAAAACCGAAAGCCTTGTCGAATTTCTAATTAAATCCGCAACCACATATCTACCTACAACCACCCCCTCTGTGCCCCAATCCACATAATAAAAATCTTTATTTAAGGATTTTAGTTTAATTATAAATCGCATACTGGCTTTAGAAATGCTCGCATATACATACGTTTAAAATATATAATAGTAAACGTAACAAAATGAAATGAAACAAGTAAAAGGGAGATAGAAAATTAATCACATCTATTTTAATTAGAAGAAGTATTGTACACAACCACTACGTAGTCGCATATTCGTACCTTACCACTCAGTAATTTATTCGCCACCATTCCAACCCCATCCTGTATAATGTAGAAAACGTTGCTGAGCTGAGGAAATACTGAATAAATGGAACAATAACTCACCCGATTCGGATAACGAGAATGGGGTTGGGATAACACTGGGTGTTAGTTTTGTGCCACTGTCACTGTTGTTTGCTTTAAGATGTCAACGGAAATTATGTTAATATTTTTTAAAGTAGACGAAAAACCCGCTTCACTGCTGTGCTTCACTTCAACACAGAGAAAACATGAAAACTCATAGAAAATTTCGAATATTTCCATCATTTCAGATTAAAAATATTTCATTTATCCTGTTTATAATGAATGACCTTTATCTTTAAACGAAGCTAATAATTTATTTGTACAACGATTAATTATTATTACTGCCTAATTGATTAAGTGAATTGACATTCAATTAACTTAGTAATTAATTATGGAATATTTTTTCTAATCAATTTCATGTCAGAAAATGAAACCAGAACCGATAATTAATTTCACTGTGTTATATGATTAAAATTAATAAACAGGATACCATTATTATAATTGCGGTTTCTACAAATTTCAAGCATTTTTAACTTTGCACCCCTTTACGCGAAACAATTGTATAATTTTATGTTATGTCCTCGGTTATGTCTATTCATACCGGAAGTGGGTAATAAATTACTGATATTTTACAAAGTTAAGGCAACCTCCTATGGCACAGACACTACAAAGTGCAATATTTAGGTGTACGTTAATATAATGAACTGGATACACAATACGGGTATGTAGTGTGCCGGATACCCCTTGAATGCTGAGTACACTTAATCAATTCACTGTCAGTGTAATTCAGACTGCTCGTATATCATAGCCCAGCAAATAATGAAAATGACAACTGGATGCCATCAACATTCAAATAAATGCCAATTTCGTCATGTAAATGAGTTGTCTATCAATTTTTTCCTCGGATGGCGCTTAATTAAAACGTACAGGAATTGTTTTAGAGGATTTGTGGACAAGTAAAGTGCATTTTCCCTGCCCCAGCACCAGTAGAATTGCAGAGTTAATCCAATTTGAATGATTCTAGCTGGGAAAAACCAACTATAGAATCAAATTTATTAAAATATTTATTTAAAATTTGAATTAACAGCAGTATTTAATGAAAATAACCCTAAACCATTTTATACATATTATCTGCTTGAATTTATTTTAGTGACTGAAAAATAATAATAATAAACCACTCATTCTTAAAAAGCGATTTATTCCATTTTGTTTTTGTTAAAATTCGAACAATTACATAAGTACGTGTTTTTTGGAGGTTCCCCCTTGAAAGAAAGAACCATCGACTAATATATTTGATTTAGATGAGGGAAATTAGTCCAAAATAGGCAATTAGTTGGAAGCAAATTAAGTTATAAATTATAATTTTACAAGTTACGACATTCGGGAACGAACATTATTTCGTTCGTATGCAAATTTCTAATGAAATAAAAACGAGGGGCTGTCTTATTTTAGCTAACATACCGCTTGATTAGCATTCAGTTAAAGTTTTGTATGACCACATTAGTTAGGAGGGCATATTCTGTGAAATTTAAGGGTAGTACAACCATACAACACACACACACTCATACATGTGAACATAATGTGGTTTAAATTTGCATTTAACCCGCTTGAAATTACTTCTGGGGATAAATATCAGGTTTTGGAAAATAAGTCATGTCGTGTCTAATGAAACCTCAGTGTTTCAATGGGTATAATTTGCTATGTGCGCAATGAATACAAGTGGCAAAAAGCTCTTATAGATCGTTAGGAAAAGCGCGCCTCCAGACAGTTCTTGTAATATTTTTGTAATTTCCCCTCCAAGTTAATTAAGTAGTTTAAGGATTAAATGAAACATTCTACAATGAAATGTTGTAGTTAAAGTGACAAAAGCGTCTATATTAAAGTTATCAACAAGTTTTCGTATAAATAGAAACTTCAAACATTCACTATGAATTTAATAAACCTAATGACACATTTTTCTAATTGTTCAAGTGGAGTTGAGAAAATATTTCTATCAAAAGCAACGGAGACAAAGCCAGGTTATCGAATATATGTGTATCATCAATAAAATTGGATTTCCTTGTTTAAAATTATATATAGCTACGAGCGTTACATTGGTATGGTAGGATGGAAGACAAGTGCTGTTTCCCTTGAAAGCATGCTCTTTCCGATCTCGTCAAAGTTTGTACTGCATTGTGTATGGCATCAGGAATCAAGAGGGAATTAAAATCATAAACTCCGATATATAAAGCGATACAGAGGTCTTCGAATACATTACATTTCATATAGGTAAATCTGTTTGTTTCAAATTCTCTCAAAACACAATCTTATATTGTTGACTACGGACATGTTGGGAAAGAGAGCCAATAGCAATTCAATTTAACATTACCCAGGACTATAGTAATAATATAGGTAATTTTTTTACTTTACTTTTTTCAAGTCTCTCGCAGTTTCGTAACAAGGATTCTTGTTCTTCCAATACAATAAAATAAAATAAAATAAAATGTTGTGGTTTGCTAACAATTTCAACTGTAAAACGTTGTACACTTTTCTCAAAGACGAAATGCTGAAACGTTGCGTTAATTATCATTATCCAGCGACTTGCCATTCCTCCTTGGCCTGAACACCTTATAGAAAGTAATGCGAAACTGAAATCAGTTTGGAAATAGCGAGATGAGATTCATCATCTCGTGTAAATATTGAACGTGTTTAGTGAGAGAGGAGTAGATCATGGATGACATATCCTTCAACATCAAACAGTGAATAATATAGGAGACTAGATTCATATGTGTGGAAGCTAAGTGTATGTATACATATTACACATTGGAAATACAACGCTTTCAGCAAGTGTGACAACGACATGTACACGTTTGAAATTGACAGAGTAACATGTTGATGGGGGCGGTGGGGAGCTGAAAGGACGACTCCGTTATAAGGTACTGGGTTGCAGGGATTATTATACACCAGAAAGGAAATATATGTATTTGGAAAATTCTTCTGACATATTAATGTCAACGGGTGTAAAATATTTATTTACATAAAATATTTTCGAAAGAGAAATGGTGCAGAAAAAGTGCTTATAAGGAGGACGAAGGATGCCATCCACATCCTATCCTCTCCCGTCGCCTGTTTGAATTATTTTCTAATTTTCCGCCTGGGTTTTCCTATTTTTTTATTGGAATTTTGTATAGCGAACAATAAAAGGAACAATATTATGATGTAATTTAGTGCCAAGTATTAGCTTATTTCACTTCAGTTCAATAAGTGAAACTTTTTTATACGATTTCACAAGTTGTGTTAGTGTGAAGCTGAAAACCGTTTTCATTGTGAAAATTGATTGCTTGCATGCGCACAAATCCTGAATTCATTGGTCTCATTATATTTTCACACTACCGGAAAAGAATGCACAATTCTAATTGTTTTTCACTGTACACATTTTCGAATTGTGTTAATATATCTAAACACAAATTTTGTCAATTATTTTGCAAAATGCACGAACAATACTCTTTGTTAAATTAACACAAAATGTAATTTTATTTATGTGCTCTCAATACATACTCTAGGTGTAGGTACATTTTATTCATGATGTTATGTATTAGTTATGGAAAAATCCACCGAACATTATATAGGTATAGGTGTACGGGGGTATTACACATGTTATATGTAAACGAGGAGACTAAATGTATAATTAAATTTTCGTTGTAGTGATTATTTTCGCAAACTATTAAATAATGCACACACAACATGATACTAAAATGTTGTGTGCGCCAAGAGTCCAAAACAAACAAATTTCCAAACATTTCATAATTAACTAACAGCCTACCACTCTCTGGGTTTGATGATTAATTAATTTTATTGATTATATACTTAGCACACGCCAAACAGTTGGCCGATAGAGTGACAAAGATCAGATGAAAGTGCCTTGTGTGTGTGTATATGCATTTCTACTGAATCCATAACTTTGTGTGCCTTGACAGATTGTCCATCAATCCATTAATTAGATTACCTACTTGCTAATTTGGATTCAACGTTAATTCGATAAGGTCCTTATAATTACCCCATTGACCGGGGATAATATGATTAGACGCTTTCAATCGCAAAAATATTGTTTATCACCTCATAACATTTAACTGCCCGCAGTGTTCTCTTTTTCATATCCGCAATTAAACATATTACCTATGAACAATATTTAATATAAAGTACGTGCTAATTACCTGAGGGATCTAAGAGCCTGAAACCAATAATTTTTATGCACTTATTAGAATCTAAAAAAGTTGAGTACAAACTACGTAAAATAATAAAATATTATAATTAAATTCATACCAAAATTTATAACATTCTAATTTAAAACTTGATGAACAATAACAAAGGCATTTTGTCTTAAATTAATATTGAAAGTATCAATATAGTGCCTATAAAGAAGGTACCTACAGATAATTTATTACGAGTTCTAACAATCGCAATTCGCATTTTTTTTTTGTAAGTTAATCCCGACTACGTACAATAAAATATCAGTCATGATGTAAAAAAACACACTGCAATGCAAATAAAATTAAATAAATGCATTACTCACCAAAATGTACATATAAAATCCAAATTATTGTTGAGTCTCGATCTAAGCGTAAATTAGTTTCATTGCCAATACATTTACAAGAATCTGTTATTCTCATATGTGGACTGCGTGACAAAAATTCGTTGTGAAAAATATACGTATAAACGTATACGTATACGGTGTACGTATAGGTATATACGTACACGTGTATATTTGTATACGTACACGTATACGTATACAAATACAAAAACAATGCGGATACCTATATTTAATACTTTTAATATTTTAATGTTCATTATACAAATAGATACTGTAATATTTAAATTCTTAATATTTTTCCAATCAATCGATCGTTCTGGCCTTCCATTTACATTAAGGAAAAAAGTTTTTACTCAAAAGAAATTTGATTAACTTAACTTAAAATTGGTGACGATTCAAGTCTAAAGTGTAATGCACACAACACGCGTTAATGCTATACACAATAAAATGTTTGCAATTTAATAATTAAAAATATGAGTGCCGCTTTAATAGATATAAATAAATTCACAATCCACAAGTTCCACAACGTAAATATCAGTCAAAAAGGTTACTTTCCATCCAAAAAACGAGTCGATGATAATATCAAAGCAGCAGCACTTATAGTTTACCATGTTTTTGTTTAAAGTTTAAACAATAAAATGATAATTAATACCCTTTTAAGCATTGTTTACGTTATTATTAATGTTTCTATATACATTGACATGTATAACTACCATAGGGAATTGCCTCTCTGGTCTCTGTACAAATCGCTAATTAAATATGTTTCGTTAATTGAATGCATAAACAGTTGTATCTACTTCATTCAATACATTTTGCGTGCGCTTTAATCATTCGTTGAAATGTTGATTTTTCACATTTGCACAAGTTTCCTTATATCTATGTGATAGAGAACCGTTCAAAAAGTGGTCACTTAGTCTAATGTTGGCAAATTACTAGTCCACAAGCAACGCCGAACAAATAAAAGTGCACGAACATGTCTGCAAAATCAGGAAAAACGCGCTATAGAGAAGGAATGTTAAGGCATAGAAGAAAAAAGGAAATGAAATTATGGCACAAAAAGGCCCAATGACCCACCTTTTTGGTCAAAGTGAATAGAAAAGCGAAAAAGAAGCGGCGAATACGTGCATATGTACGTGTTGACCAGACACACTGCGTGCTGTTTCTCGATGTAAAATTGACTTTTATTAGAGAAACCCTTTTATCATCATTTCCTTCCTCGTACCGAGATGCTATTATCATAGAGATATGTCTTAAGGGCACACCAACAAATATGCTTATATTTTCCTTCAAATTTGTTGTTCAGTGTGTCGTAAAAGAAAACAAAACAGACACTAGATATACACATATGTATAGTTTGTGCCCCCAAACATATGACGTTTACATTTATTTGCATGTTTATTGTTTGGAATGAACACATACAGAATTTATCATTTTGTTTATGAAAAGAAAAACACAAACACAAAAATGATAATATCAAATAGAAATATAATAAATTGTTAATAAGAGTCTGTGTGTTGTGTGTGGTGATCTCGTGTGTTCTATGGCACGTTCTGTCTTGTATTATGGTTTTTGTGGAGCATTTTAGCATTTTTATTGGACGTGAAACGATATGGATCAAAAACTAGCAGTAAACGATAAAAAATATGCGAACGAGAGACGCATTTATGTATATCCGGGGAGGAAAAGGTTCTATAAAGAGTGAATATAAGAACAAGTGAACGGGAACACTTTTATAACATGTACATACAATATAAAGGGTTGACATGACCACTTTCTCAACTTGTACTTGTCACTTTTTATGATCTCATATATACGCGATATTATACAACTTAAACATATAACTGAAATGAATACATGCGCGGGGATATTCAAATTTTATTATTGTCTGTGTTATTATGTTGGAAATTTATGCAGATTTTTTTTGTATTCACAGGACGATATAAGGACGTGTTTTTCGGGGATCTATTCTTGGTATATTTTACTATTTCCATAAAAATGTGTGCTTTTACAAATAGTTTCTAGCGGATTTGTCAAGCGAAGAGATGAGAATTGCTATACAATGTTGCGATTTAATTTTCGACAGGGGTGGGTTTATATTTACGGCTTTCTAATAATAAACACATCATTATTTGTAAAATTTTCAAATAAGGGAAGATATTTGTTTAATGAGCTAATTAAATAGCAAATACTCTGTATATAGAGTAGGGTTGATTTGAGCCAATTAGGGGACCAAAAAGGATTAATTAATTCACCTAAATAACATATTTTCTCTGTGATTTATCCATTATTCAACTTGATTTATTTAAAAGCAGTGTGTTTGCGTTTGGTTATTGTCGATTATTTACAATAACTGAACATGCGAATGAACAATAGTGAATTATTCGAGCTTTTTAATATTCTAGTAAAATTTTAATAAACGGAATTAAATTCATTGCTTAAATGGATTGGTATATTTAAAACCCATGCATTTCTATTGATTTACGGAACTTTCCAATAAATCTCTCCCCATAAAAATATCGGGGGTGATATTGTGTAGAAATGTTAGAGCCATCGGGCTGGTGTGGACCATTAGCACAGTGATAACAACTTTTATGGCCACTTTTCGGTTATTTAATATCGCTTCTTGATAACCTCTTCGATGGGCCAAATAATTCGTCGATGTACACAGCATCATGTACGACACTTTATCTCCGTGTGGAGATAACTTGTGCTGGTAAAAGAAGTTTTCCGTTTCAAGGGAAACCAATTGCCTCCAATATCAAGGTTATAATAACTTTAATAGACTGTTTAATTAAGAGGAACTTTTAAAAGGATTTTAGTCCTGGGAGTAAGTGGTTTTATTTGGAGAAGATATCGATCACCTTCAAACCCAAAACATGAGATTTTCAATCCAATTACAAGATGTAAAAAGAAATGAGTTTAATCTAGTGAAAAGAGGAGAAGGTTTTTTGTTCTTACTCAGAGGAGTAGAGCAGTGAATTAGGTCGTCTCGGTTGTTTTTTACTGTTTTAATTATTGACATTTTGCGTGGCACTTTTCTTTTCTATAAATTTCCATTTAAATGAGATTTGAAAAGAAAAAAATATGTGTCCCCACAGCATCTAGAGAATTCGTCTTATTTTTTATGCATTTTGATTTATTCAATGTGTACTTATTTGTTTTTCATCCATTTTATGAATAATTCATAATATGCTGATATGTTAAACGAACATGTCGACAATGCAATCACAACATGAGGCGAAAAAAGGCACGACTACGACTTATAACCGAAGCAAGTCTCCTTGTCGTCGATTTTTGCCTCTTTGAACAGTTTTACTACACAGGAGATGCTGACGAAATCGAATTCTTGAACAAAACCAACGAGAAGAGCTCAGCATTATAATGTAAAGCGGTATAAGTGCTTTTTGCACGCTTTCCTGGCATTTACATATGCATGTAATTTGTTTTTCGGTGAAGCAGAAGGAATTTTTATATATAATATCATTGTGTGTATGAGTGAACAGTGAACTGACAAAAGATAGAACTAAAAGAAGCTAGCTGCTTATTTATGGGCTGAGGCGATGGCAAATTCTAATGAAATTCAAATATTTTCGTTCTACGCAGTCATATCTGATTTGTCCATCACCAACCAGCGTGGTGATTTAATGATGTTTACATTATGAGTTTGTAATATGATCAACATACGATTTTGTGATCATAGGAACGGGCTTTATGGTATATGTAGGTATGTATCAATTGAACTAATTAAATTTTAAGGTTACTGGACCCAGTGGATTTGCCAAGACACATTTCCTGTTGTGCGTTTGGAGTACTTAAATTGCACTCTGGTGGCTCATGAAGAGCTTTATTGCTTATTATCTACTGCAAGCTTGTGTGAAATAATTAATTCCATTCGAAAAATAGTGCGATAAGTCGAGCTCTTTATCAACTACTCGCAATTCTCGGGCAACTATAAACTCTCTCCCAACTTAAGGCGAAACTTCCTGATGCTTGAAGACTGCATATGCTGCCATTTTTAAAAAAGATGCTTATTGCATTACGTCATGATAACTTTTTTCAGAATTTCCATTTCGTTACTTTATAGGCAGTATTAAATTTTATTGTTCTTCGAATAGGTATCGTAAAATTTTATCAATTTCCAATCTTCACCAACGAAACAGGAAACAACGTCCAAAAATGAACATTTTTATAGTATTCTCTTTGATAATGGCTAAAATATGATTTTCTTTAATAAGATTTTCAATATACGAGCTGATTTTTGAAAAAAAAAATATGTGAAACTGATACAATTTGCTATCAAATCGACATCAAATTGAAACCGGGATTTAAGGCAGTTCCAAGTCTTCAATTAGGACACGTACGTACGTATATGTATATTTTAATGAAATTTACTAACAGTTTTCATTCTGCGAGTTCTTGAAATCTAAAAATATATTCAAGCAAACGATGTAATTTTTTACCCAGCATGTTAGCAATGTAATGGGCGATAAAGTGCTCCTTGCGGTCTCCCAACCCACAACGCCAATATATGGACACAAAGACCCTTCAGACGTTCCACAAATACATAAATCAGATTTGGAACTGAATTGAAATTTATAATACAAATTGCAGAAAGTAATACAATGTTTGATCTTTGAGAAGTTTCGACCGCCAAACGGTGACTTTTCCTGCACTAAAGTGAATTAAGAAAGTTTTTGCATTCAGACAACTACACACATTGCTCTGTACTTAATCTTGCAGCAATTTTAATCATCTAGGAAAACTTTTATTATTCGTTTATATCGCAACAAACTGATGCTACACCATACTTTTCAACTAATTGTTTATTAACATAATTATCTAACAATAAACGAAGCATAAACTTTGTTTATTATTTATTATATTCTGTTTAAATCAACAAAACATTGGACGATAACTTCACACGAAAGTGTCACCTGCATTGCGGTATACTTTTATGTGTGAAACCATGCAAATGTTTTCAAATTAATTATGAGTTAATGCATTTTTTAAATCGCCAACAATTATAGTATTTGACTATTTGATGTATTAAAGTCTGCATAGTTTCTGCGAACTATGAACAAGACTATAAATGTCACATTCAATCAAGTATTTTTTAAGCACGTCCAGTAAGTCTGTGGGCAAAAAGTAGAAGCTAAAGCTTTCGTCCCAGACCCGCTAATTAATCATAATTATGTCTGGAGATCCGAACTCACTGATAAGTGTTTAGGTTTGCAACCCGAGTTAAAACCGAGAATTTATTGCTGTTATTCAACAAAATGATCATAATACTGTTTGTTTGTAAACGGTTTTTGGTCCCTTTGAAGAACAATCTAATACCATCAAATCGATAGAATAATTTAATAGAAAATTATTATTCCTTGCCTCATATCAAGAAATGCCTCCAATACACCTCCTTGTGTGTCAATCCCTCTAATGATTCACAACCTGTCTAACTTGATCCGAAAATAATTGTCAGATACAACGTGTGCCCTTATAGGCATCCAATCAGCACCTCCCCATTCACCTATACACAACAATATACGGGCTTGTTGTGCATTAAATCGCAATCGTCATTTGATTTCCCATCAAACTGCTATAATCGTCATCAGCTGTTGTTGAGAATGTGTCACATTCATAAAGTCAACCCCTGGTAATAACATTGGCCCCGGGCGAAATGCATGGAAATTACACCGGTGGAATAGCTTGTGCATTTAATTGTATAATAGGTCGCAGGTCTTTGGTGAGGGCTTAATTAAGGCGCACAGTAACCTTGGAAATTCCTACATAAGGGTCAATGTGGGTTAGTTTAGTAGCAGGGCTCGGGTATGTACATTCTCCAATAATTAAGTTACAATATGCATATTTCATGATGTATTTTTCCGCAATGCGAGCTTTTATTGCATTATACAAGGAATATGTTAATTCCATTTGTTTATTGCTTGCTCCCCAGGATCAGCAGGAGGAGATATTGCTAATCTAATAAAGTAATGCATATAAATTGTGTAGTGGAATAGTTTGGCCCATTCAATTATCGTACTTTTCAAAGTGGTTTTATGTGAGTGCGAGACATTTTAAAAAGACCCTTTTCTACAAAAGCCACGAAATTGAATTTCCTTTTTTCTCTTATACCTAGGTATATAACATATACATATATATCCTTGATTCGACACAAAGATACACGTGTATATGTAATACATGCATTTCATATGTAAATTATTTAAATTCGAACTGGGTAATTCGCGAAATAAAATCCCGATTCACATTCACTTCGACGCCGGCCTAAATAAACCAACTTTCACTAGGCAATTGTTCCTTAGCACCGTGTGCGGGTCTAAACTTAAAATGAAAGGGGTCCGATTTTGATTAGAAACCTATTGAAAAAAACGAGGATCTATTTAAAGGCTAATTGTTTCATGAAAAATTAAAGATTACATTTTCACTGTTTCTCATTACACCGTTCTTTAATAGTCGACTTCGTCGAGTACATTAAATGAAGGACTCGGACGAGGGAAAAGGATGGAAACACTTCTGAAATCCTCAATTACAATAGTCGTGGCATTATTTCGTTTTTCAAGGAAATTACAACTTAAATGGTGAAATGGCTGCTCGCAAGTCCCTCTGTACCCATACACAGATTGAGAGATGAAGTTGCATCCCCCTACTTTTCTCTCACAGTTTGCTTTCACTTTCTCGTCAAGAGGAAAATGAGATTTTGAAAATTTTCTTTACGATATTAATATCTCATTTATTTGCCACCTTTTGCAAACTCTGGGTGCATTCGAGAATTCCTTTCATTTCAATAAATCAAGTTTTTACGTTCACGTATATGTTGAAAAATGTGCGGAATGCGAGCATTCCAATAAAATTCATATCCACAATATTAAAACAAGCTGCTCTAATCTGGCCTTTTCCATCAATATAATAT
Organism: Silvanus unidentatus; assembly: GCA_963930825.1. Taxonomy (NCBI): domain Eukaryota; kingdom Metazoa; phylum Arthropoda; class Insecta; order Coleoptera; family Silvanidae; genus Silvanus; species Silvanus unidentatus. Next base: position 17,513,993 of record OZ005761.1, read on the forward strand.
TTTGAATATTCCATTGACCATCTTATTGTGCGTGGCACAAAGGAACAGTTTTTTTACGCTTCACTCAATTCCTCACAATATAAATTTCCTTTGGCTATTCAACAGAGAGATAAAGTAATCATATTCATTGATTGTAAAGAAAATGGAACACATCAAAGATGCTACCATCATCAGTTCTTCTGCTACATTTGTTGTAGATAAATTCGTTTTTATTAAATTCAAGTATGCACCATTGCATTGTTGAAAGGGGAAATTTCAAGTGCTAGTTGCAAAGCACACACCAACTACTCTAGACACTAAAATGAAAATCGATAGAACCGTGGCCTAATGACGAAAAAATCATCATTAAAAGAAATTTATTATAAAGTGGGATTAATGTTCGAATCGAATGTGTTGTATGAGTCATCGACGATGGTGGTTGTGCGGAAACGTTGCCCTTGGCTTAATTGTCCACCGAATGTAAAGCAAAATCAAGCCCTTCCGTCCAGGGAGAGTGTGTTTGTACATAAAGTGACAGGCTGGTTGGGCTCCATTCGTGCATGTCTACGTCTTGGTAAAGAGGAAAGGTTAAAAACTGCTTTTAGAGATGCGATTATCTGTTCTTCCACTGGGGGAATCCGTCGCATTTTCCACAATGTTGGCTGCAATGGGTGGTGTGCAATCAATACATGGGGACCGATGACGGTATATAGATCCCATTCTCACTTCCAATTCCACGATAACTTCATTTCCCCTTTGGACGACGAGGAAAAAAAATGCAAATACAAACGCCATTCAATTTCATTTGCTGGAAATTAACATTTAAGCCCGTTCTAGACCGGAATCTATTTTATTTTAAATCTAATAATTATCTATGGCCTTACTTGATCTTTGAAATCTTCTCTAGAGGGAAATTAACCGACAACCGTTAATTATTTTAATATGGAATTCATTTAAATATTGTATCATATAACGGATGCAAATAGGCGAGTAGTTGAAGAGAGGAGCGCTTTCCTATAAGGTTTTGACGAAAGAATTTAACACGCTGCAATGCAGAGTAACTGATTTAATTTGACACAACTTGTCGAGTGTCTCGTTTAATTGCATTTTTCAAGAGCAACGCGAAAACAGAAAGTACCTTTCTAATAGTTGCAATCAAAATAATTGTTATTTCATCAAATCATGGGATGGACGTTATTAGTATACGAAAAAAATCCAACAATCGATTCAGACGCAAAATTGTTCTGTGTCTGACTTTTATTTTATGTACTTGGGTTTCTAAATGAATTCATTAAGCTATGCCTGAAATTTTCTAACTGCCAGACAATAATCTCTGTTACCCCTTCTCACCACTTTCCAATCCACTATACAGCATGCAAACTTATTTATGTAGTATTCAAAACATTTTGGGTGAAAAGTTTTCATACAATTTATTATTAAAGCGATACTATTATCGTGCTTTGAACCCCGATGTAATGTGGGTGTAAAAAGTGCATTGTTCGTATGCAAGGAAATGGAAAAGCGTCGTGAAAAGTGAAAAGCTCTGACTAACTGGCCTACACCTGAATCATTTTGCATGCGAAATGTGTTAAATGTGAATTATGGAACGGGGAAAAGTCGAGACTCGAGAGCTAATTTGTGAATATGGAAAACATATTTTTCCGTGTGGGAATGACATCAGTGACATTGGGAAATGGGGCTGTGTGTTGGATGGTCGGAATTTCCCTGGTATGTTATATACAAGACGTTTTTCATATGGAGGTAATTTCTCACAACACACACGATCCAGTCGTGTGTCAGGTGGATAAAGTCGAATTTTTATGTATGTGCATCTCTAGTGATCGTGGATATGCAACGAATGATAAGATATAGTGAATAGGAGATGTATCTCTCGTAAAATGTGGAAATACTTTATTAATATAATAGAAAAATGGTGTGGTGATAAAATTTTCCATTCCGAACACATCGCGATGGATGTATTTTGTGATATTAATCCAGGAAGAAATCAATAACGGCAATCCTCTTGCCGTTGTTATGTAAAGACGTATGTATACGACACGTAACATTTTTCCTTCTATAATATCGATCTTTAGTACAGTCTGTAATATAATTTCCACTTTGAACACTTTTACAAGGCCCGCCTGGTTTAATTTGATTACAGATAAAAATAAAATGTTTATATACCGTTGAAAATTTTCTATTTGAGAATCGATTTTGTGCAACTATAGCACAAGAACAAAAATTGTTGGCAATGAAAATAAAATATAATAAATGATGTAAGAGTGGGTAATTTTATTACATCTGAAAAGTTCTTTGAAATGTAATTGGAAGTAAATTTCTTATAGAATTACCCCCTTGTCCGTGGTATACCGGATAAACTTCTGACATTTTTAAATTTCTTACCTGGGAAAATTTTCTTCATTCAACGATATAGACTTTATATTATTATTGTGCACCATCAAAAAAAATACTGGCATATTAAATGTTGCAAAAAAAACATATTAATCTTGAAAGAGGAATAAAACTCACGACTTTTTTCCAAGCGCAATTGTGTTGACTTTAATAGTAACGCCCAACAGAATTCCATCAGAAAAATGCGAAAAAATTATCTTTATTTTAAAAACGACTAAAGTTCCATAATAAATTTCTTGCAATTGCCATTAAACTCACTCACATTAAGGGGGAAACTTTTTTCTGCACTTGTTTTAATTGCATATTTCCGTTATTTAGTGCTTATTATCCACTCACATTTCATACATTTTTCATTCTTCTTTTACTTGTTTGTATTCCACCAACTCCTTTGTATTTTCGTTTTCTTTTTCTCTTTGCATTGTGTGCGATAGTTTCACATTATATATTTTATCTGGTAATTTAATACATTTCCTAACATACAGTCTTAATTAATGTCCTTCCAAGTAAATTTATTCATACACAGTCGTACAACTTTCACACTGAAAGAGTCTAAATGGCTGAAAAATCAGAAAACTTGTGTAAAACATTGTTGCTGTACCATTTAAAATTAGCAAAACTTTTTATTAATTACAATATTTCTAACAATAGCAATTGCTATTGTTTTATTTCCAACACGAAAGCATAGTTTTTAAACATGTTTTTTAATATTATCTACTAACAATGTACATTCTAGAAGAAAGTGTATAGCAAAGTTTTGAAATTTGTTTATACAGTTGTCAAACGAAATGAGCTCTAAAAACGGTCGTCTCTTTATTAACAAGCACTGGTCTGGAAAAAGTACGAATTATTTTCTTGGCGTCAAAAGCAGACACTTCGATAAGTCGATTTTATTGTAAAACTCGAAAATCACCCCTGGAAATTGATTTGGCCATCCACTATAGATGTACATCTATATATTTCGAATGCTAAATGGGAGTCAGAGGTCAATAGGAAATAAATCACTTAATATTCCGATCATCTCGAATAGGAAAACTTTAATACTTGTACGAGTGCCACCCATCGTGACATAATTTCGCATAATAGAGAGGCGAGTTGCCAACTTGGCCATTTCTTGCATATAATACAGCAACTTTCATAGGGATTATCCTGAAAAGTGCGACCAGACTCTCATAATGCAATAGTTACAGCTGGTGGTATACTAATGAGTATAGTGCCATAGTAATAAACTGCTAACACGCTGCCCGAATAAAATTAATTAGCAGAATTTATCGTCTCCAATATAGAAGCAGACATTGGCCAACTTTAAATCTCTCTCTCCCTACTCATATTTGTGTGTGTTGAGTAAGAGAGCCTTTCTGGTCCTTTAATTATGTATTCAATGCGGTACGTTCGCCCAACGTCCAAAACCGACAAATTTATATACACGAGATGTAGCCAGTTCGTGCCAAATGCTTTTTCATATATAAATATTATCGAATCGTTGTGTATTTGGAGGGCACAATGTGGGAATTGTTGCGGTACGACAACTCGCTGAATGGAAATGAAGCGTTTTAAAGCTGGCAAAAAACACGATTGAAAATGTACTTCGAATAGTGGTGCACACAATCTCGCCCAATCGCTCCTATTGATTGCAATTGTGACAATGTCTATTAGGCTACTTGGAGACGATATTGACCCATGATGTAGTCGAGGAGAAGTTTTTCCGTAAAATCCGCTTCCTCCTTGAAATTGTCAACTAATGATGTAGCGTGCAAGTGAACAGAAAAGCCTCATACATCAACTAGCGTGACTAAAACCGTTTTAACTTATATGCTTTGATGTTAACTTTATACCCCAAGTTACATTAATTTCAAATAATGTTGTGGTATTTTATACTTATGACGACATGTAACAGTTTATTAGAATATTACAAGACATGCTCTTGTTAGAAGGATAAAAGGCGTGCGTGTACGAATAACTGCTGTTCTTGTTAATTTAATGCGGTACAACTACATTATTGACACCCTTTTAATATAGTAATTGAATAGAAATAGTTAGGGCATGCATGAAATTAAAAAAACATATTGTTTTGATTGGATTCCATTTATAGTCGAGTGATTATAGTTATTTTCAATTTTGTTTATGCATTGTTCAAAGACTTTAATCATTTCTATTAATTAAATATATGATAATAATGGTTTAAATTGGTTATGAATGCATCAGTGTTTTCACTGAATAATCAATAAATGTGAAGAATAGGTAGGTACATATAAATATTTTATAATATATAATGGAATTTTGTCCAGGCAATTATTAATTCATTTTATGTCATTATTGGACATACTGTAACGGAAAATATTATGAGAATGTAAAATGCAAAATAGTTTCGGTAAACTTAAGATAAACAATATAAAGAGTTCGGTTCTTGTTGAAAGTTTGACCGATTCATGTATATTCCAGACGAGTGGAAATGTAAATGAAATTTTCATACATTATACGCATCCATGCATTATTCTCGTTGGACAAGAAAGGCAATTTCAATTAAGGAAATATAGAGAGATGAGAAAAGCATCTTTAGACAAACCTGCATAATAATAAGTTTCTGAGTGGAACTAAGAAATAGTGGTAGGTAGGAAGATGTTTGTGTTTATATTAATTATACAACATATACACTTTAACAGTTTAATGGGAATAAAGAGAGTGTTCGCACTCAGTCTTAATTTTATACAAGAGATTGTGTTCTGAAGAGGTGTTTGTTCTAGAAATTAGTACAAGTGCAGTTCAGTGGAGAAAAAGGTATGGGAAAAAACTACGTACAGAAATAATAACGCTTGAAGCAAGTAGAAATCTATGATTTAAAACCATTAATACTGCGAGTGGAGAATAGTTTTTATGGGCCTTGGCAGCGCACAATATGACACTGTAAGGGCGAGACTGTCTTACGATATTAGCGAGTCTGTGATTTATGGTCCAACTCTCACAATGTGAGAATGAGGATGGAAAATGATAAAAGTATGTCGTCAATTGTTACTATATCCCTAACACAGTAAGAATATCTACACAGATTAGTTTTCTATAAAATGTACCCTTATATGGCATCCATTTGGTCGCATATCGGACAAATTTATTTCGTGAAATATTCTGCAACTGAGGTGGGCTGCCTCACACCCTTCCGCCACTATATGCTTTTACAGTGGAGAACCTTTATCAAAATCTACTCGGAAAATTCTCATGCAAATGCCCCCCAAAATGCACATTTTTTCCCCACTTTATCTGACATTTAGGAAAGGTAATAAAGTGGAAACACGAAGACGTTTTGTATGCTCAAATCTTTTCTACTTTGCCCACGATGGTTGAATAGTATATGGGCATAAAATACTGTTAGTTACTCTCACGCTCGACAAACGTCCAAGAAAGTGCCAAACTACTCGTGCTGAAGAAAAAGTCGCCGATTTAAATACTCAATTATGCTTTCATTAAAGAAATAACTCTCGACGAACGTTTTTCCTTCGCAATCAAACTTTTTCAAGTACTAATTAAATGCTTTATGTTGATAAGTTTGTCGTTGAAATTTTTTATCCTTATTTAAAACATAATTACTTTTTACGGTTTTTATTAATATTACATTTTTTCACTTGTATAAATATATTTGATCTTAAAAAGCAACATGCTACTCTCTCGAGTTACTCTACTATATTTTTCACTTTGAACAATTATCTCTCTAATTTCCAAGTTTCAGCAGTGCACATCATCCTCAGTTCTGCGAATATTCGGCGCATTTAGCAGGTAAACAATGCATATATGTTATTTGGCAAACTTTTCGACAAGTTTCCCATCCACACACATGTACATATGGTACTGCTGTTGGTAACAATCCTCGAGAATCGCTCCCCGTCCATTTATTGTATGTGCACGTGTGAGAGTTGTTCGAAAACTTTGTCTACACCGTTATATATGTGGAAAGGTAATGAAGACAATATTCCGTGGTCTGTTCTGCAGAGTTGCGTAATCAAGAAGAAGAGCGAAGTAATTAACGGTAGAACACAAGTTTAGAGTTGCAACCCTCATCCGCACACACACACACACACTTTGCCAAACTTCGGATACATTACGCGAATAATAATAATTCATGGGGGTGTTCGGTTAAGTGCTGCAGAAGGCAGAGCTCATAACTAGACTTCCCGTTGAATTTGGCGAATTCTCGCATCCGTGTGCCATTTTTTTCATTTCTAAGCGCCATAACTGAGTGTTTATACAATTTCGGGCAAGTTTTTGCCCACCGACGACAACAATGGATCTAACTTTTGGGTCGCTAGTTATGCTATCGATTCAGCAACTTATTAATTAAATTTTATCTGAGAGAGAAATTCGGCGTTCAAATCAAGGACGATTTCAAAGTCTCATCGTGTGTTTGTTGAAGTTTTATGGCAATCGGAAACAGCACACAGATTTGCCTACAAAAAAATACGAGGAAATCCTTTGTCTTTGGATCATCAGCTTATAAAAGAGGTGGAAAAGAGAATCGTATACTGCACAAACCGACTTGCGGACTGTTTTTCCTCTAAAATATGTATTATATAAAAGAAAAATACCACCAGAGGACAAATGTAAAGCTCGTTCCTTATTCAAAAGGCATCATGTTTAAAAAGCTTTTCTCTCACTTGAAAATCATAACACTCACGCTAAACTACTTACAGAAGTATAAAAGTACCTAAAAAAGGTTTGTGTGTGGTGTGCATATTTTCACTTTTAAATATTGACAGAAAACTGTATTTTTCTGAATAAATACATTATTTATAAATTACATGGGAGAGACAAATTTTCATTCGTAAATAATCCAGAAATAATCTCAACTGATGGTATCTGACGTCTGCCTCGTCTAGTGGAGTAAAAATCCATTTGTTAAACGAACGTAAAGGGTTTAAATAACACACGAATATACATCCGGACTGAAATGACTATGAACTTAATTTTCAATCAGCGAAGCCATCAGTGCGTGTTAACCCGCGGCCATTCAATTATTTATTAATTTCCCTAGTTCCGGCTCTGTAGCACCACCAAAGAGGCTCACACTTCAACAAAACCGATGGAAAAGCCGATAATATTAAAAAAAATAACGTTCTCTATAGGGTTTTGAGCGCCTCTGTTAAAAATCCACAATTTATGATACAATAAGGGCGTTCAGATATAGGATACGAAAGAGAAAGGGAATTGAATTAAACGGGAAACATTAAAGGAAAATGTTTATGACTTTATTTATGACAAAAAAGAGGTGCGTGTTTGGATTTTTATGCGGATGGTAAATAATTAACGACGGCAATTTAGGACGATTCTTTTACCCATGACTTAGGTAGACTTGTTTGTTGTGGAAATTGACGGAGAAAATCAAGATTGACGTAGATTTCCTTACCTGAAACAAGAAAATTTTAATTAGCCATTAGGCAGTTGTTTTGTTTGCATTTTTATTAAAATAAGAAGAACCGGGTATTAAGGACGACGTTTTTATAGAAAAATAAACAATTTTAAAGACGTACAGCACAGCAGTTTGGCGCTCCTAAAATGGGAAGTCTTGATTAGGGAAATTATACTTCGAATCTTTATGATCATAATTAGAAATTAAATTGGTAAAATTAGAAGCATGTTCTCGTTCACAATTAACCAATTAGAGTTAACATGCCCGTGGAATTTTATTGATATTATACCAAAATGTTAATATGAATATTTCCTTTATAGTGGATCACCTATTAATAAAATCGTAAATGAAAACTATTCACAATTTATGCAATTTAATATAACCGATTCCCTTGTTATTGGGAAAGGCGAATTTATAAACACGCCGCACTTTACAGTAACTTTCGCAGTAAACTTCTACTTTGAAATTAATCCTGTCTGTGGCTTTTCTATTGACTAAATTAAAAGGGCTCTCCAAATCCAAGTGTCAATTTTATGAAGATTTTCAAGTTGAAAGTATCGCATTTAGTGAACTATATTAATGGTCAAACCACGTACACTTGCCGGGAAAGCATAAACGAAGTTTAGTGAATAAGAAAAGTAAAAGACAACTTGTACTGTGATGGTCTTCTCTCTAACATTTCCCAACAACTGTGAAATAAGTTTAAATTAAGTTTGAATAAGTTTACGGGAAATACGCGTAGTTCAATCAATCAGGTCCACAACTAGCATTACGGTGTGTGGCCGAGAGACAAGTGAAATTTGTGTTGACAATAAAAAAGGAGAACGCATGTTTATAAATTGTAAATGTGGGCCTGGATGTAAATCAAATCGGAAACCTCGGTTTATACAAAGGGTATAGTTGGGAATTTGGTTGTGTGGCGGCCATCGGACAGGTGAACATTGTCACAAATAAACCGCAAATCAAACCGCAAACACATACACCGCTTTGAAACTTAACTAAGTTAGGCCCAGGATACTCTCTCGCACTTGACGAGATTCTGAACAATTCAGTCTCGTTTCTCTTATGATTACGTTGCGTAAACACAGTTCGCAACTATGAATATGGAACAGGGTGACAAGGGTGTCTCCCTTTTTCCCCCGCTCAACTACTACTTCAAAGATTCTACTCTTTGAAAGGTCTAACGAGCAATCACATCCCGACCGTTATTCCGTGCTAAAAGGAGCGCCACCAGCAGGACGTTCGCTCGCTGATTTAAGTTTAATATCTTAAAGCCTGTTAGATACTACTTCACTAACGACAGGAAATTTTCGGGGTTATTAGTACAACCTCAGCAGGAGCACGATATATGCGAACAATCAGAGATTTAACAATATACACAGCACAGTTGAATCCTCTTTAAATATTTCGGAAAAAAAATGTTTACGTCACGATGTGTCATCATTATCGCTTGAAATTGCGTTCGTGAGAGGAAATTGCAATAAATTTTCTCTGCTAGTGAGCAATATCGGAATATTTATACCGTGTGATACGTGATACTATTAATACCAACTGGAATATTTTCCTATATTAAGATTTAATGATTTTTCCTTTTTGAATTTCGGTAGGGTTTACCTAAAGAGGACGAGGAAAAATCGTTCTATTCTGCTCAAGTACATAAGTACATCAATCAGGTGAAAAATGTCCCTTGTTCAAATCCGGCTTTATGAAAAATTCTGTAATCCATATTTTATGTTTTTAAAGTTGAAATTGATTTTAAAATTGTCAAAAGCATGTGTGCATGATAAAGAGGTGAACAAATATATTGAAACCTAATTTAAAGAAAATTGAAATCATACACAAAGGAAGGCGAGGAATAATAACCGGGGACAACGTATAAATCCACCTCCTATATTACAACTTTTAGTTTAAATTACATTAGAAGGCCGAAATCTACATCACAAATTTAGTTTCTTGTTATTTCGGCGACTAGTTCCGTATTTTATTGAAACCCATAAAAAAGTAGGAATTTCTACAAAAGTGTCGCTATATAATACACAGTTTGTATACATGGTAATAAATACGCTGAATAAAAAGGCCAAACTGGATATATGCTTTGCGACCATATTTTCCGCATTTCATTTTCTCTTTCCATCTCTATGAAAATGTATTTTTCATTCGGTAAATAAAAGGAGAACGAAATGGGTCAATAAGAATTATAACAACACATTTGATTTCCGCAAGAAGAACAAGAAAGGAAGGAATAAAAATGACACCGGCTTAATATTATTACGATCTGGGAATCTTTTTTAACTGACTTGAATACAAAATATTGTTTGCTATAAAGAAATCCTACATTGGCCCCTCTCTCCGTTTCTCCCTATTATCCTAAACTCTTTTATCTACTTTTTTCGAAATAAATAAATTAGTGCCGTCTCATTCAACTGTGTGTGGGCCGTTTGATTACATTTTTCCCTATGTTATCTTACGATGCATTTTATGGAGCGAAACAGAAGGATTGTCGGTGTAGGTAATTAAAGGGACGTCCACTGAACGGATATTGAACGTTTTTACAATTAATAGTTTTCAATTCAGTATTATACAGAATTCAACTGAATAACTAGTGAGGTATAGAATGCCTATTCCATCAACTTGAGGGACATGAAGAGGGAGAGTTTGGGAAAGTTGTGAATGGCCAGCACACATTTTCCAGCCATCGGGGGATACATTTGACATATGAGGCTGCAACGTTTCGTCTAGACACAAAACTAATCCACCAAGTAAAGTCAGTCCATGTGTATTATTAATGTCTCGTTGTCCTACTTCTAATTAGTTAAATTGACTTTGTTGACGCAAGGAGACTAAAAGGATAAATTATCCCTTACTCCATATACCAGTCTATTTCCACTTTGGAAAGCAATTTGATGAAAGGTTTTCATTGCAAATTTAAAACTAATAGATAAAACTTTGTGTTTTTTATGTGCCTCGTTTTCAACTCGTCTTCAATTTCAACTGACTTTTATTAAAGAGAGATGTAAAAAAGCGGGAGCTTCAAGGCAAAACTAGTCATAATAACCCTTTTATTAACAAAGTACCATCAGAAGAAAACTAATTACTAAAATGGTATCACCCATTTAATTTTAACCTTTGAAAGCCAATATTTGAATAAAATGAATTATACGTCTAAAATAAAATGTTTATTACTTATGCATGATAAAATTTCCAACATATACATGATGTATGTATATGTTTTACATTTTTTGTTAAATTAGGTATTTACATTTTCCTTTTATTAATTTACTTATTGGTGCCGTTTCTTCGTTCAACACGCAATACATGTTGTAATCACTTGTAAAACACGAAAGAAAACAAATCAATAAATAATAGAATATCAACAAGTATGGGAAAATATCGTGTAAAGGTGTAATATTGTGTCAGAAGTAAAAAAGTGACACAACAAAACTTCTTTATATGGTCCCAAGGTTGAGAACAATTACTTGCTTGTTTGAAACTAAATTTTATCAGGGTTTTGAGAGTTTTCCATTTTTCCAATAAGATTAATTGAAAATGTTTAGCATTCCGGATGATTTTGGTATCTTTTCAACTTCATTTAAACGAGCTTTCACTATAAGCCGGAGAGTAGGTAGTACATTCCAAAGTTGAGAACAATTAGATCGATTTTCACCCTTAGTTAGAAGGAATTTAAGAACAAGTTTTAAATCAACAACGGAAAATTGTGTATTAGTTAACACCAAATTCAATGTTTTTCCAACTCAAATTACACGAGTTTTATCTTTCCATATATTAAAGATGTTGAAAACGAACCCTTTTACAGAATGATCTTAATTGAAGGTTACTTAAATCGACATTGGTCCATTTTTGAGTACCTATCTCTGTTATTTTTAGGCCGCAGTGTAAACTTGGACCCATTTAATTTCGAGCTTAAGAAGCTTACTTATTGCGCTTTTTAGAGGGAAGATAAACACAAATAGAACTAAACATTGATCCCATCTAGCAAATAAAAAGTATTCGTTTATACGTTTTAGAAAGGTTTCCTTTAAATCAACCTAAACGCTTCTCTCTCTGCTTATTTCATAAACATGATTAGGGTTTCAACCGCATCACACTGTAAATGTAACTGGAGCGAAAATAACAGAAAAAAAAACAACAACACACTGGATCGCTTGGGGAAATTGAAACAACGGCCAAGTGGAAGGTGATGTCATTTTTCGATTTTCCTTCAGGTGGTGGTAAATTTTCGTGCAATATTGAAATCATTCCGTGTTTACTTATGGTGCTTTAAATGTGCTGAGCGATGTTGCAATAAGATTCATGCGAATTTGTCTCGGCTTACAGAATAATCCAGTGGTTGGTTGTCTAAGACCAAGACAAATGTAGTGTTTTGAAGAGTTATGAGACGTTATCGTTATTAAGCGTAATTTATGAGTGTGTACATTAATTTGGGGAAAATTGGCGCGGGCGTAAATAATTGCGAAACTGGCGGTGGTTGGTGCTATGCTGCTGTTTGTGAAAAATAAAAAATGAAAAGGCAGACAAGGGGAAACCAAATCGACTCATTTTGCAGCATCAAACCGTTTTATGACACCCAAACGATTTATGATGTGTAGAGGGTGAAAAAAATGGTACTCTGGATGAATACGTAAAGCCAACATTCTTTATTATTAAACATCTCATCTGCATGTTGACTCTGATGGAATCCCAATAAGGGTTTGACGTGCTTTTTTAAAATACTGGTTAGTAGCGGGGATCGATGATGGAAAAATTGGACTTTGCGCCACACTTGTGATTGAGTGATCATCAAACCGGTTCTCTTTTTATTCCGCGCTTATCATTTCATTTACATGTTTGAAGAGATACCGCGCCTAATGCCATCAAATTTAATGGGAAAAGTGGTATCCAGGCATTTATGTCCACATTGAAAGGTTTAAATTTCATTTAATCACTTTCCCTTCCACTCAGGTAGTATTAATTTTTGCCAATGTGGTGTAATAAAACTGCACCTTTCGCGGCACTTTAATTACTCTGGGCAAAATGCACAAGTTACATCTTATTAAAGTAGATAAGTAAAGTCGGTAGCAGAGATAGGTAGTTTAACTTAGAACCTAATGCATAATATAGTGATTCCAAATGAAATTTTCGACATAGTTTAAATTTGTTAATGAAATTCCAAGTGCGCTTGCATGTAAAGTGTATACAAATTCACACAGTGACTATTTGTAATAAAACAAACATGGAAATCTCGATAATTCAGACATGAGCTTAAAAATGCACTTAAAGCTCTATCTGCGATACAGTCTAACGTCCTGTAAGCATTCGGTCACAAAGGGCCGTAAAAAAAGTATAAAATATTATCAGGACGTTCTCTTATATTCTATCCCGAATGCAATCTGTCTTTTCGGTGGGCGCTCGTAAAGAGGGATTGGATGAAATTGGTGGATTTTGATGGCTCTCAATCACAGCACCAGTCTATGACACTCTTCTGAAAGTGAACACACTCACACTATACACCCGAAGTACACACACAGACGTATATACTAGTTTGTGAAAATGTTATAGCTTCAGTTTCATTACAATGTTTAAGATGGGAGTTTTTCCGGCTATAGCTGCGCTACTTGAACACTAGGGGGGAAAAAAGGAAAAAATCACCACCAGTCCAGTAAAGTAAAGTTTAATGGATTTTTTTGTGTGTAGTTGGGAAAAACGATGGCAGGTTTTTCGTTTAATGTTTTTATTAAAAGGTTTGTATGTGCTGGAAAGCGATGATCCATAATAAACAAAACGAAAATACGTGCGCATACCTATAGGTACAGAAAAAAAGGATCCATCCTCAAAAACTTGAAGGATTTTTTTTATTTGACTCCTTTAATATATTAAAGTCAATTTAATTTGAATAAACATGAGCTGAAAGCCAGAAAAAATTCTAGAATATTTTACGAGTTTGTCGAATTAAAAATTACTAATCCATGCATAGGCCCAGTCAGAGTGAGCAGTCGATTCCAACCATCCTGACTTCTATTTAAATTTTAATGAATTTTAGATTAATATTAATTGCGTGTACTTCTCTTTTGCAATTTAATCAATGCAAATTTTATACCAACCGAATAAAAAAGGAAGTAAAATAGTGAAAGCCAAAGCCCATTAGCACACAGTGGGCCATCAGGTTAAGCCACAGCCATACAAATCGCACAAATAAATGAAATTGCGGAATGGACGGTGCCCGAAGACTTGATGGCAGCCATATTCGTAACAATTTGTTCCGAATGTTGGAAAATGCTGAAATTGACCAAACATCCAACCTACGGTTGTGTAGTGGCAGTTTTGTAGTGGTGAAAAGTACGTGAGTTGTTCAGTAAACTTCTTCGTTCTGGTTGACGAGAGCGACGGGTCAGCGTTTTCTCTTTATTAGTGATGCATTGAGAGAAGAAAAAGGATAAGTGTGAGATGTTGGAGAGCACTTGAATCGAGCACGTGTTCATCCTAAGGCTGTTCGCCCACTCAACATTCTAGCAGAATACAAGTGAGAATTTATATTATCAAAGCCTAAACTACCAGATTTTGCACCTATTTCCCATCAACTCATCCGAAACCGTTAATGGGCAAGTTTTAATAGCCTTCGACAAAGTCATTTACCAAACAGTTCCTGTAATGATTGGAAATTTACGAAAAAATTTCCACCCATGACCCGACAGATTAATTTACCTCGAGAATTTATTGTTGCGCAACTTTTAATGAACACTTTGTTCGAATTTAAAGGTTGACGTTTGCGGTGAAACATTGCCCCCTTAAACTTCCACGAGAACACACTATAATGTTCGTCCAATTTCCATCTATACATGTTAAATTTACCCGCTTTTGACGGCTTCCTGTGTGTGCTGATGTTGGTGGTTTAACACAAACTTGATATCCCATATACAATATGTATGGTATGAAATTACTCGCTTGTCCTGTTATAATCACTGATGAAACCACTATCATTATTTGATAACATAATAAAAGCTCTTACATACATACAAACAGAAGGGAATTCACTCAACAAACACGTACTGAACTAAAGAGATGCCTTCATCATCAATAAGATGAATAGTGGCATTTATGCCAGTGGAATAACTTTTCTTGCACACACTGAAACACACAAACTCTCTTCAGTGCGTTTTTCCTGCTTTGGCAGTTAAGAGAAAGCTTTCGAACCAATCACACACCGCAATGGGATCGTATTTTACTAGTTGAATATTCAATCCTGTAAAATTTTATATGAGAGCCCACAGCAAGATCTTCGCGATTTAATTACGAATTTTATTGGTGGACCGAAATTCGATTCGGAGATAAAAGAAAGACAAACGCTATAGACTGAAAAATCATCAATAACACTGAATCTACATTCAATTCCCACATGTATTCCTGTGATATAGGCTCATAGTTTTGAATGTCACTTACCCGGCTGAACGAAGGAACATCGAAATGTGGGTCGGAAGGAAAAAATGTTATTTCAACGTAATAATAAAATGAAAGACGTATAGGAGAGCCACAAGGTTATCCCCGAGCGGGTGGAATTTGATTGGAAACGACGTTCTCTCTTCTGTACACTTCTTGGCACAAAGATTTACGTCCACCAATTGACTGGCGAGTCTCCATTAGACCAGAAGGAAAGAGAGACGGAATCGTTGGAGGAAAAACATAAATAAATCGTATCATTTCTCTTGGCTATATATGTGGCCTTTATGTTGATCCGTAAAATTCAAAGATCCTATACTTGTATTGTGATTTAATCGAGTTAGTCGTCATCCGGATCTATAAAATTGGACAGTGTACGTGATATTTTATAAGTTTGCCGTACTGGTGTATATATCGGTAAACCTCAATTTGAAAATAAATTGAGTTTGGCGAAGGAAAGTGTGTATATAGAGTGGCTAAAAGGGGTTTGGGGGACTAGGGGATTGCGAGTGGGCCGAGGCGTACAGATATTTATGTGTATAGTTGAAGATGTGGAGCACGCCATTATCACATCACAGCAACAACAAACAACGCGAAAAAATATACTTGGCCTTAATTGAAGATTTTCTGTAAAAGCCACTGACGCCTTGTACTAAAGGTAACGTTTTATTACGAAGAAAGTATGGCTTTATAAGGGAACCACTTTACATTTATCTCGGCCACATTCGCCGGGATTATGTCGGGATATCTGCATAAGTTTCGATTTTGATAGGAATTTAGGGATGCACTGGTGAACTTTACTATCATCCCTCATTGTGTAATGGATGTTGTTTGGGGTGTGGGGCGTAAAACGGTTTGGGGGAGCGAAAATGGTAATTTACGTTGGTCAATATTGTTAGCAAAACCCGAAAACGCAATTCTTTCTATTGTATAACATGAGGAATAAAAACAGAGAGAAGCGTATGTCGAAACGAACACACATACGCATATATAATGGCTGATAAAGGGATGACAGATTTTGTAAAATATTCTACCCACCTACATACATAACATAAAAAATGCATTATACCCGCAGCTATACCCCTTAAGAAAATTTGTATATAGATAGCCGGGTTTTGATTTATTTTTAGATATTGTATAAAACTGATGTAAATATTCAGACCCTTATCCGATTTTATTGCTTTGTTTGTATATTGATTATAGATTGGCGAGCTTTTTTGCATTATAGGAAATGTTTAGGGTTTTTCTCCATTTCAAATTAACGAAATAATGAATTTTTAAAATCGCTTTCAAAAAGGGGAAAGATTCTCAATTTACTTGGAAATTATATACAGCTTATTGCGAAATAAAGGTGGATTTTCTGCAAGGGCGTGCAAACGAAATTCAAGAATAAAAACACTTATGAAAAGCTTAATGAATAAATAATCAGTACAAGCATAAATATCGCTTGAGTGGAATTTAAAAAGAGCTGTCCTGTCTAAATCGAGAACTTAGGGTATGGTGGAAATGTGAATTGAATTGAAAAACAAAATAAAATCATTACGACTATTGTATTGGCAAGTGCAGGAATAGAGAGAGGAAAAAAGTGGCAGGGGCAACGACGACGAATCCTCTTCTGTTCTGATAAAGTGGTTCGTTGATTGTAAGCTAGTTTGAAATGGGCAAACAGCAGGACGACACACCGATAGACGTTTTCCCTGGAAACCCAAGTGATGGGTTCAGGCACATCTCGCACAAGTGGGAAGCTGAATATACAAATAGACCAACAACAAAATACAACTCACAAATGCCAACCAACTGTCACACAACGTTTATCTTCTTTTATTTGCTGGAAACATGGACAAGCGCCTGTTTTGTTTTATATGTTAAGTTTTTTCCATTTGTTTTCATACATACAATACGCGAGTACATGAAAGGGCGCCGGTTTCCTCTCTACTTTTCTACTCTTCTAGCGGCCAGTAAGTGAGTTCTTTCAAAACGGTTAACTGAGTTAATTAAAACGCTAATACTAGCACAGCTTTAAATAGAATGAACGTAATTTCGTCGAAAATAAATTACAACGGCAATTTATTTACTATATAAAATGGTTTTTTTCTCCAAGTTTGCAAAAAAATTGACTACAACCACACCACACCAAAATTAGCCACGATTTTATTTTCTCCACTTTAATATTTCCTCTTCTCTCTGTCTCTGTTCCTCCTATTTTCTCCACTTCCAGTACAGACGTCGGTGCGAACTGTTTTAGACAATGAAAAATGCTTTAAAATGAACACGGAATAAATTTCCAGTATACTTTTTTTCTGCCAAAAAATAATTGTTCAATGTTGCGAATTAAGACAACAGGAAGGCACGTTTTAATACTCATATATTTCCGGTAACGAATTTCATCCCCTCACTTTTTATTCTTGTATGATGTTTCTTACGCATTTGCAGTATTAAAGTTTTCAAGCAATTCGTCCCTTTTTTCGAGTATTTGGCAAAAAAATTTGTTGTTCTCTCCGGCAAGTCATCAATCACGTTAAACTGTCCCTGTGTCATTGATTTCTCGGACCTTTTGTTGGAAATAAAAGTACAAAACAAAACGAGAGACGAAAGAGAGAATGAGAATTTGGTAAAAAGTACGTTGACGAAATTAAGGCCATTCCACATAATTATAGCAATAAACGGTTTTTGTATTCATTAAATAGTTACACAGGGAAGCTAATCTAGTTTTTTTTATCTGTATGGGCAATTTACTGTGTGTGAGGAAAAATATATTCCAGCACACACATACAAAACGACTTCTTAATTAAAGGTGGTGATAAGGGAGGATCTTTTTATCTGTGTGAGTGGTTTTTCATAATGCGAATTTATAGTTAAATTTTTTTATTGAAATCCTAATGACTGCGCCTGTTAAACTGTATACCTACGGAAGTTAATGAGATTTGGTTGGAAACCGGTGTATGTCTCAATTTGTAACAAATTATGACATGCAGTAAGGGGGTTGTTTGTAATAAAGCGTTGTACAAAGGCTAAATTACAATAGTAGACAGATATATGCAGTGCACATTAAATAGGTCACAACAATAAATATATGTTATTAGAAACTGGATGGTTGGTGGTTGTTGTTGGATGATTAGAGGCTGTATGTACACAATTAGAGAATGTAATGTGTTGGAAATGTTGTTTTGTTGAATAATGACTGTAATCCTTAAAACAACTTTATTAGTGTGGCGAAGAATGACGGTTAAAAGTCTAAAATTGAATGTTTTTGAGAGGGATTTTGGTTTCACATTTTGTGATAGATTATGAAGAGTAGGTATTATTATTTTTCAATTCCATCTCATATTAAAAACATTAAACATCGACATTTTAAATAGTTTTAGTTGTTATTTTAACTTTTTCCTACATGTATTTATTATTATTTCAGTGCGAAAAAGCACAGCTTTATTCATATAAAAGTATGCACTATATTTCGATAAAATAAACACCTACATACTAGGACATATTAAAATTTCAAATTTTTATATTTATTATTGACGAGTAGTCAATTCATAATTAGTATTAAATATTCATGATATGATGTGTTGAGCATGTTTTTTGTACCATGACAATATACGAGTAATTCCGAAATAAAAATTGAATAAACATGAATGACTGAAATTATTTCTGTTATATGTATAGGACTTTTGTAATAAATATTTTAAATGTTGCCGTTTAATTAAAGTAAATGTAGATTTTCGAGTGAGTTAAGCGATATGAATAATAAAATACCATTAAGATTATAAGACTGAAATGTTTTATAAATATGTTACATTTTACTTATTATAAATTTAATATAACTATATATTATGTATTTATTAATGTATTATCTTTGTTGTAAGTTTTCAAAAATCTATGCACTCATGTGTTTACAAATATGATTCAATGATTTTATTTGTTATTTGCTGAACTTGTATATCGGGTATATAAATCCCGACAAAGCCTTATGAAAAAATAATTTGTATTTGCTTTTGGAATCGTGGAATTGGTTTACGGGCTCATAATTTACATTTTTCGTATTACATTTTTAACAGGACAAAGAAGAGGGAATTTTCTTCGATCTCATGTTTACATCATTTACCACGAAGAAAAGAGAAAATAAAACCTGTACATACCTAATAATGGAATATAACACACAGAAATACAAAATACGTTGTGGTATTTTAGTTATGTTCGTAAAAGTAAAACATTTTCCCTAAGTAGCCGTTATTGTTGTAACAACGTAGGGGTAAAAAATTGTTTTATTTTTTAAATGTAATATTCAACAATTTTTTCGTTTTATATTTTTCCGCTCTTATTTACCCATTCTCTTTCATCAATTTCAATTTGTGTCTAATCATTGCACTTTCGTCAAAGAAATGTAATCAGAATATACGTCTTTTATAACGTAAAAATAAAACATTTGGTTTGCATGAGAACGCTTTGATCTCCAAACCCTTATTAGGAAATTAGAATTTCAGTATCCTTGACAGGATTCTTTATGCAATTACATATCCTCAGTTGCTTTAATTGAACCCAATTCAGACAGCTTATTTTTCTAATTTACGTATACAATCCCATATTGGGGTGGTGTATTTTTTTAAGCTTCACTATATGTATACAAGTATAGTTGAAAAAAATGCGCATTACACCTGTATTAAATAATATTTCACCTGGTACAACAAAGCTGTCACACAGTAAAAATTACGCTCTGGACGTGATTACGTGATTTTCATTTTAATCAGAGCAATAATAAATCTTTTGATAAATAACAGAAAACTAGATATTATTATAGTAGGGTATATAGTTTTTTCGTTGTTTGCTGTTTACGTTTCATAAATAATTATTTTTGCTTCTGGTCATAAATTTGTATGAAAATATCAGACAAAGTGCTAGGTTTAAAAGCATATAGAGAAAATTTAATCTCAACTCTAATATTAATATTTGCAAAATCTATTCATAAACTACTCCACAACACTTTTTTGAATTAATACACATCTGAAATTGACAATCCATGAAATTACGCTCATTTTAATGGAATATTTTCCGCCGTCGTAATTTCAATTGAATCTAAAGATTTTTCACGGTGGAATGATGAAAATTATGAGGTTCTGTGTGTGTGTAAACGTTGGATTAAAACAATTTCGTGAAAAATTTAAGCAAACACATCCCCTGGTTGTATTCAGCTAGGTATGTAAGAAATTTTTAATGTTGCTCTTTAGACTTTGCAAGATGTATAATGTAAGTTTCGAAGAAAATCCGTTGCTATGTGTTTTCAAGACGTATTCAACTTCATAAAAATATTATTAAGAGATTTTCTCGTTTTGTGTTGCGTTCGACAGACTTTACATTGGCAATGTAAACATTTTCTTATAAGTATGTTATTTTATACAATAATATCGCAGGAATTTGAATTTCACGGTGGATTAAATTCTTTAATAAAAATTTCTCAAATTTAATTTTACTTGTATACAATAAATTTAATAATTATCGATTCGATTATAATATAGAAAATATCGAGAACGTTTTGTGGTCAACGGCTGTTTTTCTTTTCAATTAAAACAAAAAGTGCAACGTTTTTCCCCAGTCACACAATATATACCTGCCTGCAAGTGACATTTTCCTTTACAATAGAATTAAAAACAATCAAGACACAATGGAAAATTTACGGAAAAGTCCGTCATGTAACAACTTTTCTACGACACAAATAAAATACCTTCTTTTCTTCTTTTACTTCTTATACATATTTTTTATAGATATATTCCCTCATTCCACATAAGTCCTATATATCTTCATATAATTTATTCTATACGCTCCACAAAGTATATATTCAAATTCTAAGCAATTTACCGTAAAAATTATTCTTGCTGACGTCTATACACCCTCCCATTCTCCCCCATATATCTGTCTATATTTTATTGCGTCTCACCTACGCTCATTACGTGAAAACTTTAAAACTGCAACTGATTTGAATGGAATCCAATTTAAAGAGAAAGAAAGTTTGCACTTTAGTTTATAAGGGGTCATTGCCTGTGGCCATACCTAAAATCGAATAAAAAAACTTTGCATTGAAAGCAATCGTTTAAAGGGAACAAACGAAGCACGTTCCAGTTGCCATTCTATACATATATTGTATTGAAACTTGTTTCCAAAAAGGTTCTTTCGCTGTTTACACCACTTTATTGGAAACTTTTCATTTGAAGAAAGACTCTACAAAAAAGTACAATTAATTGAACACTATCCATCCGGTGTTTGTTTGCACCAGTCGATGTACGAGTGAACGGAAACCGATCGTCTTTACGGTAAACTTACTTTCGACAAGAGAAAATCGACACGACAGATTGATAGCGCATCATCAATTTAATATGTGAATAGGGGGAGGGGAAGTTATGCGCAAATGCGCTGCGTGAAATATGAGAAAACGCACCGTCGGACTTTAGAATGTAATGGAATCACGCCTAAGCGATATTTACGATGAAAGCAAAGGTAATAAAGTCAGTTTAGAGTGTGAAGCAAACATATCGCCTTAGCGTAAAAGCAAAAGGGGGGACTGAAAGCAGTCAATGAAATGGTCGGAAATAAATAGAGACACGTTCCGGAAACTGGATTGCATCTAAGAAGACTTATAGACCAAAGGCAGCGTTAGTCTAGCATGATAAAAGTGTAGGCTATATAAAATATACGTACCCATTACCATTCAATATTGTGTATAAGAGAACGTATGTCGGAAATTCGCGGACAAGCGGCTGATTGATGGGGTTGCAGAGTGCAGCCGTCAAAAATTTTTAATGCAGCCGGAATTTATTGTCGACTACGATGAGGGATTGTTAATGTTGATACAGTGACGGATTGATTGATATGTTAGAGATTATTTGTTGGGAGTGCAGTTGTCGGCTCAAAGAACATATAGGCAATTGATCAGGTGAAGAGCGAGGGACCGAGAGAGCCACTCGGTATTACAGAAGAGTTTGGAGGACCAATAATGATGGTCTAACTTGTAGATAACTTTCTAGACCATATAAATTTAATTATGCTACGAATCTTATATAACTGCTTCGAGTTAGTTAATGAAATGTTGCAAATGGAATTAATCGTAACTAGTTAATTATCCATAAATTTGCGCGGAAATGTGGAATAGTAAGGCAAAAATCCTTAATGAGTGATTAAAATACCTACTATGGTGCAATTTGCTGAATTTATATAAAGAGCAAGACGACAAGTGTGATGGCAGAAAAAGTTAATTCTGTAGAAGTGTCCCGACAAAAGTACAAGTATGAAGTAAATTAACTTAAAGGATAATTATGTGCTGAGAAGTGTAAGTGAAGACTCCTTCTAACAACAAATAAGCAGTTTATTTTCACATTTCACAAGGCAAGTTTTGGTGATGCCCTGAAGTTTGAGCAGTTATTGCATATTTCATTTTGAAATCGTTCATTTTAGTCTCGTGCAAAGAAGCAATAATGTTGTACCATCATAAATGGCGTCTCTCACTCGTTGTGCGTTTATTTTAATGACATAATTACATATTTATATTTGATCTTAGGAATTAAATTTATTTAGACCCATCTTGTTTGCTGCCCTATTCAAAACAAGTAAATATTAATGTACTTTTAAGCATTTTCAAGAGTTTAATGAGAATTCCTGAAATTTTATCGTTTATAATTTAATTACTAGCTGACATTTTATTATCACCACTGTTCTCAACTCATATAAAAGAGACTCTTGAAAGTCTGTAAGATGACCGCAAATAGCACAGAAATAGAATAATTCCCTGAATCTGCACAATCAAACAATTTCAAGAAGATAATAAAATTTATTGGTCATAAAAATACTGTCGTCCTGTTTCAACTGAATAAGCATTTTCAATACTTTCTCTACTCTGATTTATAATTAACATTTATCACGAGAAGTAGTATAAACTTTTAGCTCTTGGTACAAAAACGTGATTTATTACTTGTATATACAATTGTTAGTTTCATGTTTGCTCATTTCTGGTCTGAAATTTGCGGATTTAATTAAAACAGATCAATACCTCCATCCAACAATGTAGGTAGTTATTTACTTAAGCTTAAATTCCTTTAAAAAATTAATAAAGAACTTGTGTAATTCAGTTTTCCTTATTCTCACACACCGTGTTTATATATGCAGTTCCGTCTCGTTTTCATGAAAAGTCCTACAAACAACAAACTCAAGAAAGTTTCCTTTATTACAGCATATCTTTGCAGAGACATAGTGCTGTTGTATCAATAAGGAGTAAGTTTCTGTTAAAGGGAAAACATATTTGAAAAGAACACCTCATCACAAAAGTGTAAAAGACTTGTTTTTTGAGAAAAAAAAGATGTCATCGTAAAGCCAACAATGAGAGATACTTTTATTTGGCACACGTATAATAAAAATTGCATCAGCCACAGCATCCCAGTTTCCATTTACTTAATTCCTGTGTACGTTCTTTTATGGCATTTTTTTAATAATAAACAGAAACAGAAGCAGAACAAGACACGCCTAGGACTTTAATTGTTTACTAAAAGCATCAATCGAATTTTACGGTAAAACGCACACTTTCCGAATGACTTTTCATTAAAAACGCTGGGAAAATACAAGATATAGAAGCAGCTGTTTGAATTTCGATCTGTTTCTTAATGTTGTTTAAACATGAGCAGAACGAAGTGTGAAGGAAATTTATGGTGTTACTTTTTGTTGTTGTATAATTTTTGTAAATACTTGCAGCGCGAAATGTAAATTATGTAAATTTATTTTGTATAACAAAATGCTCTCTTCGCTCAAAACTACCGCCGCCCTGTCGACTGCACACACACATTTAGGTATCCACTTCCCATCAAAATAAGAAAACTTAATAAACAAACGATTTCCACTTTTTGTTGAGAACATCTTTTCGCGTTAGATTTTATTCAGTCATGATATGCTTTTATTTAAATTTAATTAAAAAAGTGTTTCAATTTTATTTGCAACAAAACTTTTCCGACCAACCCTAAATCTTATTATAATTCACTAACTTATGCATGATGGATTTTGGCACTTTTTCGCAACTTTATCGAACCATCAGCCGATCATCCATCAACACAAATACAGAGACCTATTTATTCTGTAACAAATTAACACATAAATGGAATGGAAAGTAAAACAGAGAGGCGATTTTCTGCAGTTTCTCAACTATACACAAAATCCATGTTTATTTATGCTGTCACTTTAAAAAGGGGAAAATGCACTTTATCGAATGGAAACTGCATTGATCCATCTAAAAAACACTTTATAACAACAGTTTCGTTTCAATGCATGCCATATATACAACATTGTCTCTTTCAGCAGGCGAAAAACGCATAATTTTTTTATTTTTAAACAAACTGGTTAGCACATGACGCTCTCATCTCAAGACAAGATGATATTGTTAAAAGGGGAAAATTAATGAGTAATTCCCAAGTATTGTTTGTAAACAAAATTATCCACGCCTTTTGTTACAATTAAATTGAGACGAGAAGGATGGTACGACATTGTAAATGTCGTCGTCTTATTTTTCAAGTGGAAACAAGTTGTATAGTGAAAGCGTACTGTCTCCTCCCTAGGGAAATCTAACATTGTCCCCAGTGACGAGTCGAAACCTTACTCGATTATGTCCCGGATTTTTCACCCCGTCACCCACTCGCTCATACACAGTTTGTATTGAAATATGTCAGATTTGAATTTCATATTTTCTCGATATCTAATGTTGGACGGGGTTTTTCCCGCATCAGATCCACATGTGGATGTGGATCTTCCTTTTTACTCATATGTGTATTTACTATCCTCATTCTGGCGCTCCTTTTTTCATATAGAAAGGAAACTCGCACTTCTTCAAAAGAATATTTTCTTTATGTATGGGGCCACAGACAAGATGAGATTCGGTTTTATTATTTTGAAAAGTGAAGTAAGGATGCATAGTTTTGGTGAATGTATACCTGGCGGATATTTTCACGGAATAGGAATACTCGTCTCTATACATATGTATAGGTAAGTATAATAAAAAATATACAATGGGCAGAATATTTACGTCAATTAGCTTTTCTGAATTATGAGAAATACAAATTGTTCACTTTAAATTCGTTGGTAAAATATGAATAAAATATGCTGTAATATGCGAGCATATAAGTGCTTATTAAAAATCTCGTTGCCATTATACCTATTATGTATTAGCAAATAAAATCTATGAAATTCTTGGGAAAATGGAAAATCTCACTCACCTATTATAGCAGAGACAACCAATATAAAAATAAATGTGCACTTTATCCATTGTATTATTCCAATTAGCGGTGATCTCATGTCGTCAGAAATACCATGTCTGTTTTTCAATGTTGTTATACAAATGCACATTCACAATGGAAACACCCCCACTGGCTGGTTACACCACACACATATATCCACACACTAACTACTTTACCAAATTACATTCTCGACCTGTTGGAATTTCAATTAAAAGTCGTCACTTGTGCATCTTTTGTTGTTGCTTTACTGATTATACTATTGTGTTTTTCTAATAACGCTTTTGTGCATCTAGAGAGTAGAGGCACCGAGATCCGAGATCTTGTACTGTCACTAGAGATCTCTCTGTTTTATTCTCTTTATCTACGGGGATTTACAATTGTAATTGTGCGCGTACTACTAAAAAACACCTTTTCCAATTTACCCTAATTAATTATTAATTGTTTAATTTAGCTATTTCCGTTTATGTAAAATCTTAACAAATAGAATAAACCGTCTTCTAAATTGTATCTTGGTGGAATAAGGACTGAAAAATGTTGGACTGCTACACTCTTAAATGCTTTACACATAAACAATGATTAGAGAATTGACCTATACATGTGGAGGTCGGCATTTTTGTAATTCGATATGTACATATTTCACTTAAAAACGTCCAAATAGAGCACGAAAAGCACCTACTTTTTTATTTAGCCTTGGAGGAGTTGAAGGCAATTTATTTGTTATAGTATTTTGAATAAAACTTTTTGGGTATTATTTTATAAAATATCGCAAGTAGGTACTTTCTTAACCGATATTTTTTAATGCATTAACATTAAAAACGCGAATATACGTAATGTACATAGGTAAATTCGTTGTAGATGTATTTTATAACGAACAGAATTTCTTTACATAAACGTGTTTTTTTGAAACAATCATAAAATTCCTTACCTAAGAGCGGGATTCTTACGAGGGATGTTAAAATATATATTTTAGTAACCTTGATCTAAAAGATAAACTTTCATATCTTAAAAAATAATTCCATATTTTGAATTTGTATAAGAAAATAAAAGAGTCTGAACGGTTGCTTCTTTTGGTTTTGCTCCCGTATAGGCCAAACTAATTAAGGATAATTAAAAAGGCGAAACGTAATTATTGCCACCGCGGTAAATTTATAATTTTTTCCTTTCCAACGAAATTACATTATCGGAATCTTTTTTTATGTTAATTGCCCTTTAATGATTTCAGTATAATGGCTATAAAATTAAATTTGCTTTCAAGCGAAATATACTTTAATTTTGTATAAGATAATTTCTTATGGGAATAACCTGTATAGTACGAAATTTTATTTAAAACAAACTTTAGTGTTTATTTTAATCCTATTTATAATTTTATAATTGAGAAAGTTTTAGTATTTTGTGCAAAGTTTCCTTTTGAAGAAAATAATAAGTTTTAATAAGCCTTGGAAAATAATAAACTAACGTGAAGAGGAGATGTTTAAGACCCAAAAACGTTAAAAAATGACCCCTCACTTGGTAAAAGAGATAAAATTAGTTGTTCATCGATTCCTTATGTTGAAAACTCAATTTCAGTATAGGTATATATATCTTAACCCGAAAAAATTACATCCACAAAGCATAGTTTTTTTGATAAAAATACATTAGCTTTATGTTACACAAAATGCGAGAGCACCTAATTACGTTTGATAGTATTTAATTAAAAGCAAAATGAATTTCACTTTGATATTTTATAATTAACCATTTTGTAGTTAGTTTCATTTCCAGTCAATTTTTGTAACATTTAAAACGCATGATGTTTTAAATAATGGTCCAATTATAAATGAGCTTTATATTACAGTCTAATGGGAATTATGACATAATTATCGCACATAAAAACAATTGGAAATTACTTTAAATATGAACCAGTTGAGTAATTGTAATATTCTAATGCCTATTATATGCTGTTGGATAACTTTTAGGACTCGTTTGGGATTTTTACTAAACAGTTTTACGGAAACAGAGGCGTTAAAATTGTAATAAAACTTTGTTGACGAGTTGATTAAAGTGATTGCAAACGTTTTGACAAAGTGTAGACATAAATTCTTCAAAATTCTGCAAAGTGAAAACAAATTTTTGAAGAAAAACGATCTCTCATTCTTTAAATCCTTAAGTAATGCGCAAGCTCTCTAATTCCTCTTGAGAGAAGCTTTTTCTAGACCCTATAGATATGAATTTCAACATTTTATTCTTTTCTTTAGAAACATTTTACGTAAAATCAAGAATTCAAATAATTGGAATAGTTCTGTTGATAACAACTACTAGAGGTACACAAAATAATAACTATAAATACTTGACATTTTGACTCTAATTGCTTATTAAATTTTCAGAATTACTTCTTGAGTAAAAGATCTCCATTTCGCATCAAATAGAAAATTAAAAATTCCTTGCAAAAGAAATTTTCTAATACACAATTCAGACAAAGTTAGTCGTATAATTATGAAGTAAACTTTATCTAATTGAAACAGTTTAACAAACCTACTTACATAAATTTGCCAACAATACGTTATTAAATTTAATTAAATTATACTGAACACATCTCCGGTGTTATTGTTCTTTGTCAAAAAATTACTAAAGCAAGTTTGCCTGAAAATAATTAAAATGAATTATCTTTCAAGCAAAACACATTCCTCTAATTATCTCAACATATATAAATAATGATATATTTCAGATTTCAGGATTCATTGAACAGCATCAAAAATTCCCTATTTATCAAATTATACGACTGCCTCACATGTGCACATTGCGAGAGGGAAAGAACTATCAGCTGTTCTTCCATCAATAATCACTAAATCATTTTTTAGCAACAACAATAAGATGAAAACTATGTGTAAACATTCATCAAAGCATAAAGGGAATACAAGCCACAATAATACAGAATTTATGTAGTATTGTGCAAAAGGGGACTCTCATTCGCTCTCAGCAAAAACAAAAAGAAGCCACTCACAATTAAATAGAGGACTGAAAACACAACACAGACTGGCAACTTTATTCATTTACGTGTTTTTGGAATGGTATAATAGAAGCGCGTTGTGTCTATGTGCAGGTATACTTGTACGAGTTCCGCCGAAATGAGCACTGAAAGCAGTACACAACGCTCCAAACAGTCAGAGGGTTGTGGTGACGGTGGGGCGACAGCGACGGCGACGCTACTTTCGCTTCACTGCAACACTGCGACTGACTGAATGAGATTGGAATGAACGCTGCGTCCGGATACAAACTCTTCCAGTCCATCCCAATAACGCACGCTTACAACAAACCAACAACGAACGACGGTATTATTTCGTTTTTCAAAAGGGGGTGCAGATGTGACTCGGCCCCTATTGTCCGTCCACCCTTCTCGCACTTCATTACAAGCATTACCTTACATGACATTTCCAATTTTCTCTATTATTCTTCTTGAAGAAGGTGGCGAAGTGCAATCAATGTTCCTTGTTTGGTACAGATATTTTTTGCGCTTTTTCAGAATGTGGAAGGGTTAAGTGGTGAGAGCGAAATCATGTGGAGTGGAAGACAGTAAAGAGTATGCAGTTGGACGTGATATTAAATGTATATTCCCCCATTTCATATGAGTAAAATAAACATGGAGAGATGTTCAATCACTATAGATTGATGTTTACATATGGATAAATATTTTTACAAATTTTATACATTTATAAATTGATGGGGGTGATGGATGAGTCGAGACATGCTGAAAAAAACTTGTTTTTATGAGCTCGTATATTATTATCTTGTTTTCTGTAATGATTATTGAAATTTTGTAAATACATATGTAGGTACGAGTTTTATTTTTTATATAAGGATTTCTGCAGTGTATAGAGATGAAAAAAATCGTCCAACCCTCATAAATCCTCTTCATTCCAGACAAAAGCCCTCATGAATGGACATTAAATTATATCTTCTATCTAACATTTGATATAAATATATGTATTTACTGGTTCTATAATCAAATTTACTTTATGTCCTGAAAATCCTGTCCCATCGAATCGCTCGTCCCCTTATCCTGTGTGAAGGTATTTTCCCCAAGGAGTAGTCAATATAACAGCAGGCACGTCCCACTGAATACGGCATCGTCTAAATTAAAAAGTTCACTTAGAAATCAACATTTTTGTTGTCCAATATACCTACCTATTGCTTATTTCCTCAACACAACATATAAATGAATGTAACTGGGAAAAACTTTTAATAAACAAACCTTCATTTACCAAATAAAATGGTTCCTTATATATTTATATTTCGTTGCTGTGTAATTAAATATTCACGGCCATCCCCCAAAATGTAGCATATAGAAATTTCAGCAAATTATACATGAATGCGAACCAATTAGTCTTGAGTTGAAGCGATGAGAAGCACATTTCGCTTAATTCTCCAGGTATAATTGCAGATGCGAGATATTCTGTAAAAAATTCACAACCTCGACACAATCGATTGTTCCATTCTTATTGAAGAAAAAGAGAATCTAATTTATTAACGCCGTACCACTTTTTCATTTGTGCCAAGAGCCCAAAAAGATGTAAAGTGCGATTTATATGGGAACAAGAACATTGCTTGCTTATTTCCTGGCCCATTTTGCACCCGATGTCACTTATATAAGCTGTTTACAGGCCATTTATAGCATGTTTATTCTCGAGATTTTTTTCTCCTTATATGTTTGTCGCTGAGAAATGTTAAAAGTGTATGTTGTAGGTATTCTTATCTTGACACAAAATTCGATAGTCATCTCATCATCATTCTACTTAATAATAAATGTGGCCCATATTTGCAGAACAAGTCGTAAAAAGCGATACACACACATATTAAATGATTACATTCTAAAAGTATCAACAGATTGAGCGGGCGTCTCTCGCACCCCCCAGTATACATGTGCGCCGCTTTCGTGCCCGGTGTACCATTAATGGACCTGGGACACCCTTTCGAATAATAAATAGTTGCGTGCCATTCGAAATCACGTAAGAAATAGAAGAGCACTTAACTAATTTGTCGAAACAGTCATTCTTCACGGTTTCTAACGACAATGCGCCGTCACCCTTATATTTGCGGTTCTCGCAACTATTCTAATTAATTACGGTAATCGAATCTAATGCAGTAAGGAAGAGAGTGTTGTTCGTCTGCTAGCTGTGGAATGCATTCCTGCTGGTCGAAAATGGGAGAAGAGAGAGATATGTTTGCTACGGGCGGTGGATGATGCGTCCGTTGCCATGACGATGATAGTGAATCTTGTTGGGGGATGCGTTTGAAAAGGGGGAGAAATTGGACCCGAAAGAAGAGAACTTTGTTTTAAGGTCCTTGTTGTTAAATATTTGCCACGTGGCATAATACAATATGCATTTAAAATGATCCATTTGGGAAGAGGATTGTTTATTTAACTAATTAAAATTTTACTGAAAAGCCAAATAAAATACGCTTAATAAATAGAAATTGTTTTTTAATGACTTTATAAAGTGGATGCTTTTCCAATATTACATTGAATGAATAAATAAATACATGACGTTTTGATCGTTTTTAGATTATACCTACATATAAATGAAAGCGCGGGGAAATAAGGAAGCAAGGAAAATGTGCGACATAAATTAGACTGCATCTCTCATTTTCCCACAAAGTGACTTTAATTAAGTGAATAAACGAATATTATTAAAAATGAACAATGCTTTGTGTAAGAAAACACTCTCTCTCCTAAGCCAGATCTTTTTCATAGTTAAAGTTAATCAATTTGGAATAATGATTCCAAGTGAAAATATAAGGGTGATATATCATACCTAATCAATATGGTTCTTATTATACACATAAATATGAAAACATAAACCCTTACAAATGTGCATGAGTACAAATTAGATCTATTCTTTCCCCTATAAAAGGAAAAATGTATACGTCATTTTTTGTTCTTAAGCGGGATCCTTTGTACAATAAAATTCTCCCCCTTTTCACGCCAACATAACCACCGTCACTAACAAAAACACTTCAGTGAAATGCAACTCATTAAGTTCTTCCCTTTTTTTACAGTAAATATTTTCAAGACTGCCACCCGGTACGTTCTGGGTGTAATAATTTTAACAGTCCACCGAAAAAACAAACCCTTAAAAGGGACTCACGCACTCACGTCGTGTTTAGATTAAAATTTGTGGTGGCAAATTATGGATAAGGGTTGAAAGAAGACTACACATCCGTATACTGTTTTGTACATTTTTCTTTATTAGATTTTAAATCAATTTGACTAAAACAATCACAGCTCAACAAAAACCAGCTTAAATTCAAAAATAAATAAATGCCCCAAGAAATAACAACTCAGTCCAATTTAATTAGGAAAATGTTAACTTTGTAAAATTTATGCCTACAAATTTTTCTAAATAAATTATGCTAGTTGAGATTATTAAAAAATTTGTTTAACGTCTTAATAGTTCCGCTCCCAGTAGCATTGCAGCAGTTCCAATTACGAATAAGCCAGCTGGAACAGCTACACTGACGTTGTCACCTTGGAATGAAAGAAAACCATAAATTAGTCTCTTAAATATTTCTCATCTATACCCAAGGGTGACATCATTTTTAATATATTTTAGTACGGTTATGATAAATATATATTAATGTGAACATTAATTTTATCGAAATGGGAAATGATTTGTTAAACGCTCACTGTGGATACTCGCCTACCTGACAATCTCTAACAACCCCTAAAATTTAATGTTGTCTCAAGCAGATTTACATGCCTTTACTAAATCTACACAACATTTTTAATGAATATTACCTGCACCATTCTCTTCATTTTCTATCATTCGTGGCAAATCTGCCAAAAAGTAAAATAGAAATTTAACTACAAATCAATAAACCCTACACCGCATGCAAAAATAAAATAAAAAAATTATAACAAATGTAATTAAATTTTTATTACTTTTTATGTCGTATATTATACGTACTTGTATCGACTGGCACGTTTTCATCTACCGCCCACCCTAAACTACGATTTATTGCCATTTTCCAACGCGAATACTTAACATCCCTCGCTGTAAAACAAAAATTCATTCAGATAGTAACACATTTTCCCATTATATTGGATTTAAACATTACTGTTCTCTGGTATCGAGGGTTGGAATGTATCACTAGGAACTGGTTGTATACTTTCTATATCCCACACTTCAACGCCTTTTGCGATACCCGCTGCGATTGCCGCTCCCAGACATGTCGTTTCAGGCATTGTAGGCCTAACTGCAAAATATATTCACAAACGATAAATATTTCAAGTCGCAAATTAGGAATTAAAATGCGATATCTACCGACAGGTATTCCACAGTAATCAGCTTGCATTTGCATTAAATAATTATTCTCTGTCATTCCGCCATCAACGAGAAGTTTAGAGAGTCGATAACCACAATCTAAAGCCATCGCTTCTAATACATCTCGTACTTGATAGCACACGCCCTCCATGGCGGCTTTTACTAAATGTGCTGGCTTAGTTTCTTCAGTTAATCCACATATCACACTAGTAAGAAAGCATATTAATTTTCTATTTAGCGTTAATGCTGCGTTAATCAACCTTCTAGCGTCTTTTCGCCAATACGGCGCATAAAGGCCGGAAAATGCGGGAACAAAGTACACTTCACCCGATTCTTCGTCTGCTGTTTGAGCAAGTTCTCCAGATTCTTTAATATTGTTGATTATTTGGAGATTATCTCGAAGCCATTTCAAAGAGATGCCTTTATAGTACAATATCATTTAACAACAAATTAATATTTTTTTAAAGATATTTACCTGCTATCGCTACAGAACCTTCTAAGGCATAAATTGGTCTAGTATTTGGTCCAAACTGGTAACCTACAGTGGTTAAAAGGCCATGAGATGAATTAACAATCTAAAGAGGCAAAAAATTATGTAAACTGCGAAATTATTTGAATTCTAGATATTTTGTTCTCACACTTTTCCCTGTGTTATATAAAATAAAACAACCTGTTCCGTAGGTGCTTTTCGCTTGTCCCACTTGAAAGCACATTTGTCCCACTAAGGCAGCCTGCTGGTCACCTAAAATCTACATAAACATATATAGTTTATATAAGTACAATAACGCCTATTGTACCCCTGAAATAGGTATTCCTGTTAGCTTCGTAACATCCGAAATGTAGCCATATATTTCCGAAGAACTTCTAATTTGTGGCAAGATATTCATGGGAATGTCAAATACTTTACATAAATGTGGATCCCATTTAAGCGTTTCAATATTCATTAGCATGGTTCTGGAAGCGTTTGTAACGTCAGTTATATGTAAACCACCCTTTACACCGCCAGTTAAATTCCAAACGATCCAACTATCGATATTCCCAAATAGACATTTACCCTCTTTCATTGCTTGTTTAACCCCTTTTACATTATCCATTAACCATTTTATTTTAAGTGCACTGAAATATGTACTGACTGGTAAACCGCATAAACTTTGCAGGAAATTTTGTGCTCTTTTCCCATTAAGTAAAACTTGATCCACTGTGTGTGAAGTTCTCATGTCCATCCAGACTAAAAAATGTTGGTCTTATCTGTGTTGTACGAATTGAATAGTGATTTATACCCAAAGCATTATAAAATGGTTTGCCGGTTGTGGGATCCCATAAAACGGTTGTTTCCCGTTGATTTGTGATACCGGTTGCAACAATATCTTCATAATTGATATTTAACTTTTTTAAGTTATCACATGTTACATCGATCGTCTCAATGACTGCTTGGAGAATCCTTATTGGGTCCTGTTCAAACCATCCTTCTTTGGGCGTTATATGAGGAATTTCCACTTGGTGATACGTTAATATTTCAGCAGTTTTGGATGCGAATACCTTCGGTAACCAAGACATTAGACTAGCATCAAAGATATGGGAAAAACTCACAAGAAATCGAGTACTAGATGTTCCTTCATCTATGGATCCAATTAAATGACCATATTTACTGCGAGTTGACGACGACATCCTTCTCAATTCAATAGAATGCAAATCATTTCAGATTTTTATGTATTTGATCAAATTGTTAGGTTAGGATTTTACCGATTTGTGTAATGTTAGTTGCATAATTCGTCAGGAATGGCGTCAAAATTTAAATTCAAATAATCATTCCACAAAAAATCGGTCCAGATTACATAAGTTCCTTTATTGAAAAATTATTTTAACTTTAATATATCTTTAGGATTATTCATTAATCAAAAGTAAACATAAGTTGCGTTTATCAATGCTTTGTATACGTTACACCTATACTAACAAGGAAAATTCAATAAATCTGAGGATTTTCCTCGGAAAATGAAATCGTTTTTACTGCATCCCGTTAGGTGTCCCCTGTTGTACAATTTCATCTCGTTTTCATCTATGGACCGATGGCAAAGGACTCAAAAATCGATAATTATTCGTTATCCTAGTCGAATAAACGGAACACAAGATATTTCCGTCTCGTTTACTTGGCGCACATACTTTTGCTTATGGGTTGTACTAAGATATTTTTACATCTCTCATCTCTAGAAGTTCACTGATTGCAATTTTAAAATTAAAGTCATTGTGAACAACAATCTGTGACAACAACCGCACATATTTCTACGTTAGAAAATCGTACAGTTTTGTGTAGATGAAAATCGGTGGGTGCATTTATTAAAATGTAAGTTTTCGTTAAGAAGGAAAAGTGTTGCGCGACAATTTTCATATAGAATATTGTCCATCACAGACCGGGATTTTCCAATAACACGATATTACTTATGGCGTAACACCTTTACAACGGTGAACAAAGTTCTTTTTCGTTGGATATACAGTGCAAGTATCCTTGTCGATGTGTAAATGTACTGATAATGGAAATTCTTTTCAATGCACTTGCATAGAAATCATAGTTAAAGTGACCACTTTTTGGACGTAAGTGTTTTCAGAATTGGAAAGTGCGAAGAACTGGATAGTGTCCAAATTTAAATTGCGATGCGTGATGTTTTCTCCAAAATCTTTTTGATTTTATAAACGTGTTGTTTTTAGGTGGATTAAAACAAATATTAAAAAGACTTCCATAATGGGTCTTTTAAAAACATCACCTTTCACCATAAAACTAACTTAACAAGTTGATAACATTCACAAGTTATGGCTATTATTAGAAGTATTCTTCTGTTCACCGTTCTCTTAGCAGTCATTTTACAAGAGCAAAAATGTTGGTGCTACGAAGAAGCGGAATCTGATACAGATGCTGACTTATTGGAGTTGGAAAACAAAGTGGAACGTTCATCAGCTTTAGATGAGGATGATTCGTCTTTGGCATTGGGTTACATGAGAGACAAAAGGAAACCAAAGCCTCCGGATCTTAACATGTACAGCATGTTACGTCGCTTCAATCACGAACAGAAAAGACACGATTTAATAGCAGCAGATCCGAATTTAAGAGTTGATGGAAATTTTACCGGCGTTGCTAAACAGCCGGCCAATTTCGGGGGCGTCAGTAATGAACAAATGTACAATAAGAACAACGACCCGATTCACAGACTATTCGGAGAACAAAAAACCCAAAAGGATTCGGTCGTTGAAGACAGTGGTTGGAATTGTGATTTTGAAAAGGATTGCAAGTGGACTTGGAGGAAGGACATCGCCAATGGGTTCTTCGTTACGTCTCCTAATAAATATGAGGCGAATGAGACTGGACCTATGATAGATGCAAATGGGAAGAAATATGGTGAGTACTTGTCCTCCACAAAATAACGTTCTATTAATAAACAAAATTTCAAAAATAGCATATACCTGCTGCAAAATAAAACGTACTTGCATGTTTTTCTTCGATTGGTATTGAAAAATGACGTTAAAATTCAATAAACGGATAAATGTTATTGCTGCTTGAGAATGTTTGTATTAAAAGTCATATTTATTATTTTAATCAACAGTTCATTAATTTGTTAATAAGAATCAGGATTGTTTGAAAGCCAAATGGATCTCATTTCTGAAGCGATGTGTATTTTCCATTAAAAATCTGGTAACAAATTTATATAAATTATTGTTAATATTCTCTATAATAATAGATAATATAAATATTTTTACATTTTGAGAACCTAAACAAGTCACACGATTTATAAATAAAGTCTTTTCCGAGTAAATTACTGGAAAATTTCATCGAAAGGAAATTAAAATTCATCCAACTGTCGTTTATTGGCTATTTTTGAGGCTTCTTTGCTACTTCCGAACCATTATAAATAGAAATATTCCAACTGTAAATAAAATTGTACCCTTTCGGCAAGGAAAAGTGCGTTTTCTAAGAGAAATATATTTACGGAACACCCTGTGTATGTTCATTTAAAATTAAATTAGAATCCATGTAAATAAATGTAACAGCCACACTCCACTAATAGCATTCACACAACAAAACTACTAGAAAATAGAATCCCTATATTTCTATTCCATGAATAAACAACTATTCACTATTAATATTAATGGTTTTTCCACTTTAGTTGGAAAATGTAATGCAAAAGTGACTGTTTCGTTGAATATACATTCCTGACCCATGCACTTTAATCTTTAATGAGTAAATTGTGCTCGCCAATTGCTTTAAGAGCTTTTTTTACCTAATCAATTGATACAACAAGGCGCAAAAACAGACAACAATATACTACTTTTATTCATAGCTATGTAGTGTATAAAAAAGCAGCAACAACATTTTATGTTGTTGCTTGTTGACCTTTCGTGGGTGTATTTTGAAAAACCAAATGCCACATTAAAATTTTATTATCAAAACGGAAAGTTTTTCTGAGCCTGCAGGCATTTTTATTGAAAATGTCAGCAAACATTACCCCGTATATACATGCATGGATAGCAGCTGAATATGAGTAGAATGTGTTTATAAATGTGAATTAAAGTTAAAAGGGAATTATTCCTGTAAAGGAAGCGTGGGCTTTTTAGGCGGACTCAAGCGCGGGTGCTACTACATGAAAAATACTTCTATCAAATATGATTAATTAAGAGATATAAATGTATAGTGGCTTATTATTCTGAAAAATTTATTGAAACTTATGTATTAATATACAAAAATCAAATGAAATCCGAGTACCTATTTAAACAGAATATGGTATTCTATAATACAAAAATATATATAAAAAAAATTATTATTGAGGAATTTTTCATTGTCACTTTTTTACAAAAGCAGCAGCCATTTTTTTCTCAAAATGTTTATGTTCGTTCATCAGTTCTTTCAATGATTGCATCTCGCTTGCAATTTCTTCGCTAGATGGACAAAGTCCATTGGCCTTTTTTAATCGTTTCATTGCCAATTCGTAATCGTTTAACATTATCAAACATTTCGCGTTGTGGTAGTAGACTTTTCCAGGAACTTTGATGTTTGTCCCTCTAGTCATATCCATTAGAGTATTAAAACAAATACAACCTTTTTTAGGCTCCTTATCTTTAGTATAACAAATTAACAAATTTATTAACAATGTTCTGATCGTTTCTTGTTGTTTATCTTCTTCGTCAATATCTTTTGAAATTGCCTTTTCCAATTTGTCTCTTGCTTTGTTGTATTCTCTTATAGCACCTTTATAATTTTTAGTAGCAAAAAAGTCGTTACCCCGCTTTTTCAGCGCTAAGCAGTACTCATAAACCTTCTCAAATTCTTGTTGCTTCTCTTCGGGTAATTGCTCAAACTTTTCTGTTTCGCCAGTTTCTGTGATAGCGAGCAATTCAACCTCGAATAAGACTGTCGCATTCGGGGGTATCCGTGAAAGACATCCATTTCTTCCATATGCGAATTCGGGTTCAATTAAGAACTGAGACTTTTCCTTGATTCGCATAGATTGCACAGCCAGATCTAGTCCAAGTATGACTTCGCCTCTATTTAAAGTGAAACGTTGGGGTTTTTTCCTGGCGTACGTTGAGTCGAATGGTTCTATTTCGTGTTCAATATAAGCGTTATAATTGATAATAACAGTGGCTGATTCTGTCGGTTTTAGCCCATACCCCTCACGTAAAACGCGCTTCATAACTTTGTTATCGTAAAGATTGTGCATTTTTGCGGCCACTGTATCAAATGGTTCTCCTTCAACGTAAACATCTTCGTCAGCAACATCAACACAATCGAGATTTAAGTATTTGAGATTCTCCAAGAGGCAATTGTCGTCTTCTGCCTGTTCTTCCTCTGTCTGATCATCTTTGAAATTGATGTTGAAAAAAGCCCCTTCAGTGATCAGCTTTCTAAAAAAATGCAAAATATTAAAATTGTAACCTTACTACTGAATAATACAGTTCTTACTGTGCAGTGAACTGTTCTGGTTCATCCCCCATCGTAGATTTTTATAAATAAACGGTGCAAGAAAATTTTTCAAATCATTTAATCAATAACAACAAATAAATACTAACTGAATTAAACGTGCAATGTAATTGTAAACGTTAAAAGTCAAGTCAGCACCACTCAGCAGCTCAGCACTTTACAAATCGAACAACCAGTGGGGCGTCTGGGCGGTCTCAGAGAACGCATGGCACATACGATAATACAAAATACCTTCACAGAAACCACCTGACCTATCTTTGACTCAAATAACTCTCAAGGGATGGCGCTACATTACTAATTTGAAAATTTGAATTCAATTTTTTTTTCAGGAAATTTTCTTCTCCTTCGTTTAAGCAGTACACGGGAAATTCATGTACAAAGCCCTTTATTCACCCCTAGTAGTACAACATGCAAGCTGCAAGTATCCATTTACCAAGATCAAATGGTAGGTGCGGAAATTCGTATTGTTGGGGATAAATTGAATGATTTTTCACAACAATCGATTAATAATCACACACAGTGGTTAGTTGGGAAAATCAGAGGCGATAGTAGCAAAACGTATACCGAATTAGCTCATTTCAATACAAGATCTAATTTTAAATTTATTTTAGATGGCAAAATTACACATTATCCATTGGGAAGATATCAAAGAACTTTAGTATAATTTTGGAGTTGGTTCCTTCGGAAAAATTGAACTCTGGGGCTTTGTTAGCATTAGATAATATACAATTATCGCAATGTTATCCTAAAAATGACGATACATGTTCACCTCTTCAATATAAATGCAGAGCGACGACTATATGTATTAACCATACAAGCATTTGCGATATTCAAACAGATTGTCCATTGGGAGACGATGAGACTCAAAATTGCGGTAAATATATTTGCTTCTTTTCCCTAGACCATTAATTGTAATTTGTTATTTCAATATGTAGATCGGATGCCTTTTGGATCGCGATGCAATTTCGAAGAAGATTGGTGCGGTTGGACTAATGTTAATGAAAAGGTCCTCGAATGGACCCGCCACAAAGGCTCAACTCCAAGGAACGACAGCACCGGTCCCAACTTCGATCACACATACATGAACAATTCCGGCAATTATTTGTACGTGAATATGTTAAAAGATGATGCGAAATTTGCAAGTGCAGCGACTATAAAAAGTGTAATTTTTAATCCACCCCCTCCATTGCACGGGAGTGACTGGTCCAGATATTACAATTCTTGTGCAGTACGTTTAAAAAAGTATTTTTGAAAATGAAATACCTAGTTTCACATTTATTTCAGATCCGATTTTATTTACATAAAACTGGTAAACACAAAAGTGCTATTCAGTTACAAGTAACTGAGCTGAAACCGTCCGATAATCATTCCATGGAACTTTTGTGGAGTTACAGTGACCATGGCAGTAAATGGGTGCGCCAAGTAGTCATTTTACCAAATATTACACACAGATACTTTATAATGTTTATTGCTAAGAAAGGATTGAGATATTTAAGTGATATCGCTATCGATGATATTTCCTTAAGTCCGGAATGTTTTGGTTTAAATATACCATCGGAGGAGTTAAATGGATATAACTATTATAATCCAACCGATTTATATCCTCCACCAAGAGAGACCCACAAGGACTTTGTTAATAAAACATGTAAAATAATCGTTTTTATGATGTTTAACTCGTTACTGAGTTTCTTTGCTTTTGTAGATTACCAGATCCAGACTTGTGATATAAAGGGGCGATTTGGCCCTACACAAGGGGACTGCACTAGGGCATACAACGGTACTAGTGTTAATGTTACCGTTCTTCATGAAATTGGTATGGGTGGTGTGCAGAAATGGATTGTGCCCGAGGACGGATTTTATACGTAAGAATGTAATTTTCTTGGGTTCCTTTCTGTACTGTAATTTTTTATTTTAACAGATTTATTGTGGCTGGGGCTAGTGGAGGTAAAGGTAGCAGTGGTATGGGATCTTCTAGAGGTGCAATGGTTCGAACAGTAGTGGAACTGATGAAAGGGCAGGAGATATTCTTGTTGGTTGGCCAGGAAGGAAGTAATGCTTGCTTGAAGGTATAACTCTGGGAACGTGTCCTTGATTTCAATCTAAATTCTCAAACATTTAATTTTAATTTTAGACTCTTGGCCATCAAGGCAATTCCACTTGCAATCCTGACAAGAATGCTACATCTATAGCCAAAGGAGTAAGAGGCGTCCTTTATATGAACATTAATGATGGTGGTGGTGGCGGCGGAGGTGGAACATTCGTCTTCCTGGTATTTAAGTTTATTTATTGTTATAGGAAATCAACTAATCTGTTTAATTATTTTCACAGCGTAATAGAAACAAAGAAAAAATTCCCTTGGCTATAGCCGCTGGAGGAGGTGGTCTGGGACTTGGTCGATTTATCGACAACGGACGCCAACATGGTCAAGCTATAAACACTTCCCGACCGCATCAAACTGGAAAAATGTACGGCTCAAAGTAAGTTAGAACAAACAATAATTGAATTGCAGTCAATTTAATATTTCAACACGTGCCAGGTCCGGTGGAGCAGGAGCAGGTGCTGGAGGAGGATGGACGATGTACAGACACGACATTATTGACTCGGCCGCGCATAAAGTAGTCATGGGGAAATCCATACAAGACGGCGGCATAGGAGGCAAAGCGTGTTACAATTCGACCGATGGTCGCGGTGACGGCGGATTTGGAGGCGGAGGTGGTGGGTGTATCGATGGGGGTGGAGGTGGTGGTTACGCTGGAGGCGATGCCATTTCTAATAACAATACAACTAATGGCGAGGGCGGCTACTCATTTTTGGATCCATCAAGAACGATTCCGAACTTTTCGGAGGCCCATTCCGGATACAATGGTGGTCCAGGTTACGTGACCATTATACCAGCGATAAAAGGCTGCGATTGCGGATATAAATGCATTGCATTGGACGCAAGAAGGTCTCAAGTATCTTGCGTGTGCCCGAAAAAGTGGATGTTGGCGGAAGACAAGAAAACTTGTGTTGCGATTTTAGCTGCAGAATCGTATCCTACTTGGTTTGTGATTGGACTGATTGTGACGGTGGTTTGCTTAACTCTGGCTTTTGGTCTCGTCTGCTTCTTTTTATGTGAATTTAAATTCAACATTTCCGCAATGAAACGATTTGTAATAATTTTTTTACAGATAACCGATACCAGCAAAGAGCGACAGGCATTTTACGTCGCAAAATTCTCTCTGGTGCTGATTTACAATTGGACAGACTTCGTATTGCTTCTGATAGCATGATGATTGAATACAATCCCAATTATGAATTTGGAGGTGTTACTTACACGCTCAAAGATCTGAAAGATATACCAAGAGAACAGCTGAGACTTGTCAAGTAAGATGAAAAATATTTTTGTGTATCTAAATTTAATTTATATTTTTTAGAGCGTTGGGCCAAGGTGCTTTTGGTGAAGTCTATCAAGGCTTCTATCGGCAACGGCCATGCGATACCGTTGAGATGCCGGTGGCTGTTAAAACTCTACCCGAAATGTCCACCTCGCAGGCTGAAATGGACTTTTTGATGGAAGCTTTAATCATGTCGAAATTCAACCACCCTAACATTGTCCATTTCATAGGCGTTTGTTTCGACAAACATCCTCGGTTTATTGTTTTAGAATTACTGTCTGGTGGAGATTTGAAGAATTTCTTAAGGGAATCAAGACCAAAACCAGTAAGTAGCCCAACAAATTTTATTTGAACACGTACGAATTTCAAATCCTTTCAGGAGCGAACTAGTTCTCTAACAATGAAAGACATGGTACTGATAGCCATTGATGTAGCGAAAGGTTGTAAATATTTGGAGGAGAATCGCTTCATTCATCGCGACATAGCAGCACGAAATTGTCTTCTAACCACCAAAGGTCCAGGACGTGTAGTGAAAATCGCCGACTTTGGCATGTCGCGAGACGTCTACCGTTCCGATTACTACAGAAAAGGCGGCAAAGCAATGCTTCCCATTAAATGGATGCCTCCTGAAGCGTTCCTAGACGGCATATTCACCAGTAAAACGGATGTGTGGTCATTCGGTGTTCTATTGTGGGAGATCATGTCCATGGGCTACATGCCATACACTGGCTGTGCAAATCGGGAAGTAATGCATTTAGTGACGAGTGGTGGACGATTAGATCCTCCAGCGAATTGTCCTGGCCCCATTTACGGCATTATGACGCAATGTTGGCATCCAACACCCGAACAGCGGCCCTCGTTCGCTACGATTCTAGAACGACTTGGATACTGTGCACAGGATCCTCAGGTGATGACTGCACCATTGCCGGTATTCCATCGGCCACCATCCACGGAACGGGATACGACGATCATGAGGCCGCTAAGTTCTGATGAAAATTGCCTCCAAGTAGTCCC
Organism: Silvanus unidentatus; assembly: GCA_963930825.1. Taxonomy (NCBI): domain Eukaryota; kingdom Metazoa; phylum Arthropoda; class Insecta; order Coleoptera; family Silvanidae; genus Silvanus; species Silvanus unidentatus. Next base: position 17,557,114 of record OZ005761.1, read on the forward strand.
TACATCATCTGACTACTTGATTCCGAACCACACAACCAACAGTAATCCGATGGAGGTGACTTCGTCAGTTGAGAAATTGTTGCCGGATCATTCGGACAATTGGGAGACGTCGTTTATTTTGCCGCATTCACGCTCAACGCAGCCACTGCTCATTGATAAGGATAAGGACGATGATGGGGCGGGATCGGTAAGTATGTAAAAGAAGTTGAGCAGTTTTTAATTTGTGTGTTGATAGGTGGACAAATATTTGGGCATAGAAAGTCCGACAAATCCAAAAATGTCTCCCATGTCACTACCCAGCAACATTTTAAGTAATCACAACAATAACACGAAATCAGAGGCTACACTCAAATCGGGAGTATCATTGGATGCAGGAGCACTAGTTAAACAATCAATGGGTAATTGATAATATTTTTCGCAAAATAATGTATGCTAATTTTCTATTTGGTTGGTAATGTGACAGGTAATGGTGTTATACAAAATGGTCCATTTTCACATACGAATCAAAATAACTTTGTCAGTGGTAATAATACGAAGTTTTTGAATACGGAAAGTGAGATCAATTGTTAATTTGTGTAGAAAAAACTGCGTTTTCATGAAAGGGGAAGAATGTTTGAATGGGTATATTATGGCATATCTTGAGGTATTTTTTTTAATTATTATTTTAATTATGAAACTAGTTGGAAATGGATGATTTTTTTCCCAATATTCTAGCAAGAGGATTAAATTTTAAGGATATATTAATATCCCTAATATATAACATCTGTAAAATATATGGTTGTGTCATAAATATATGAAATGCAACAAACTGTTTTCTATATGTTTGAGTTTAAATAAATATCAAAAAAGAAAAAGTTATGTAAAAAGTGTGTGATAGAATTGAAATAAGAGTACTTACGTTTCCACAAAGCAGAATTGAATAATTTCCAGAGTATTTCATTCGATTGAACACTTTGTAATTGTATTCGAGCACATTTTTCGAACATCATAATAAATAAATAAATAAATAACTGTTAGATAATATTGAGTTCAAGAACTTACCTACATTGTAAAATTACCCTGGATGTGGGTGTGTGGAGCAAATAAACTCTTTAATTAACCAGAAACTTCAAGACGTACTTAAACAGGGTAGAGTATAAAGTTATTGTTTAATTCGGTACTTCCTCATCTGAATTTGTTGCTCTGCTGCGACCTGCCACAGCCTATATATATGGATGTGATTTTCGTTATTTGTGTACCTATAAGAATTTATTAATTATATAATGACTGAGTGAAAAGATTTATATTAAGGAATAATGGTATGAAATATTTTATACACCTTGCAATTATTTTGTAGAAAATTATGAGAAAGTATTCTTTTTTAAAAAATGGTATATTAAATAAGGAAATTAAAACTGTGAATGATACTAATACTGTGGTTTGGGATTAATCTTAAGTAAAAGTATAAACACACATAAATACAGTAGTTTGCTAATGTTAGTAAAAAAAGAAAGATTTTAATTATTGAAATATTATTTGCACTGATGAGAAAAACGCTTAAATATATATTTTTATTGGCAATGTGTTTAAACTACTATTAGGAATTTATTGAATTATTTGATTAATTCAATTAGATTATTTCATAAATTTAAATCCTGTTATTTGTTGTCGAGGATTTGAAAATAACCCTTTTATTGTTGTTGAATTAATATATGGATAATTAAAGGTGTATTGGATATATGAAAATTGGTAATTTTAGGTCCATTTGTTTTTAGGAGTCAATTGAAAAATTATTTTTATTGAAATTACCCATTTTCATTTATTCCGTATTTCTTTTTATAGATTTTACATAAAAAATTCATAAACGGTTGTGTAATTAGTGCTCTTTTTACCGTAAAATACTAAAAAATAAAACAGCTCAACGAAAGGAAATTTATATAAGGATTTCAATTTAAATAATAAAAAAATATATTGTGTATTGTATTATCTACTTGTATTATTTAACTACTCATATTTGAAAAGAATTAATTTGCATTTTATTTAACATAAGGTACATTGTTTTCTAGATTTAATGTAGCTGTTGTTTTAATTTTATTAATGAGTTTTTTTATAAACCGAAACTCTCAACAAAGTATCCTGTTGAGAACAATGCTTTAAATAATATTAAGAAATGTAAATATAGAATATTTATGTAGGTACTTTAATAAATGTAATCTAATATTAAATTAAAAGTAAAATATATACAAATATATATTATAAAGAAATAAGGAAACCCACAAATGAAGCAACATGGAATGTTCATAATTATTAGAAAACATACTTTTAGAACTTTTTTACATTAAAACTCAAATTATGACGAAAACATATAAAAGTCCTAAACTCTCGCGCTTGCAGTTTTAGGTGAAATTTACATAAGGAAATTCTATGGCGAATTAGTTTAATTTTTAGCATCATTAATTAATACAGTTAAGTAGTACCGATTTTGATGTGGTTTTAAGAGACAACGTTAATCGGTATTTCTGAATATTGTGTAAATTGCTAAAGGTTAAGACTGGGTTTAAGGAGAAACTTAAAGTTATCCTATATTTCTACCTAAACCTAGGATAATATTCTATAAAATTAGTATTTGAGTAAGAGTACCTATATACGTTGTATAAAATATTTGATTAACAATAAGACTGGTATATGATAATATAATAAGTTTTAAAAACCATAGTTTGAGTTTTAAATGGATTGGTTCATACTACATGAAAAAAATAATGTAATATTACTCAAATAGAGTTTGTTTTATGCGACTTTGAACAAATTGTTGAAAAAGTTTATAAAACACACTGTATTTAGTGTTACATAAAAATATATAGGTGTTACCAATATTTTGTGATTTTTCTGTTTTTAATCCATTTTCCTATTTTAAGATTGGAATCTCCAAACGAAACGTAAACGTAGTTAGTTATTCATATATTATCTCATATTGAATACATCCTCGAGTATTTATACCTACCTAGTACCTATCCTATTCACCATAATTATGGGCAATTAGACGCCTCATGTAAGTCCGATTATTTATGTTGACGTTTACAGTGTTGTTCTTATAAAATTGTTGCTCAAAATGAATCCGCCGAAATACTTCGGTCGAAGGGCATTTTTGTCTCAAAAAATTTCCCACTTCGACCTCTCAACAAAAAAATGGGTTATTATTCATGACATTAGGTAAGTACGTAGATATTTTCTCAAATACCTAATTAATTTTTTTAATCCAAATTATAATCCACCTTGAATGGTTTTTTTACAGCCTTCTATAACTCACCCAGTACATAGCCAATATGTATAATTTATCTACATGTAAAATATTCAACAGTTTTATTTAAGTGCATGTGCTCATGCTAAATTAAAATGCAACTTTTTTAAAAAATGTTCAACTACATAAAATTAAGTATAATAAATTGTTAGGTATAGCAAATTATACCAGAAATAAATTCAATAACAGTCATAATATGCATATTATTACCAATAGTTGATATGTAATAATATCAGAATCTAGTAATGTGGTTTTTAATGAAACATATGTTAAAAATTAAGAACTCTAGGTACATTACATATACATACATTCATAATTTACGTATTATGTTCTTGAGTTCTTACTAATATAAAAGGCAACCAATAAATGAAATTCCTTATACATATATTATTAAATAAAGTCTTTTTCACATTTTATATCTTGCCTAGTTTTCGATGATTTATAACTTTTGATTAACTGGCATTTATAGGTAAACAAAATTATTTTTTATCACATATTTTTATATTTGTTTAGGTTTATCAAATTTTGAAATATCTTTGTAAAGTATTACGAGTAATAGGTATTCGTATAAAGGGTAAATGTACGGTATCTGTAGGTATGCATTTTGTGTCTTATTTAAATATCACCAAGATTAAAATTATTTATTTTCCGGAAAATATAGGTAAACCGATTTTCAAACGTGGGTGATCAAGTGCAAACAATGAATGTTGGTCGTTTTTCGGAGTTTCAATAGCGTTTCACATTGACATTTATTGCTCCAAGGACTGTTTTAAATTAAACATACGTACAATAATAGTGTAATAATTATACACATATAAAAAAAAGACAAAATTAACACTATTTATGATAAATATTAATAAGACAATATAAGAATGAAATTTCTTTGATTAAACTGACGAGCCCTGGTAATTAAGAGGAAGCCTTTAATTAAGCTATATACATATAATACATAATACCTTTTCTCCAATTACATTGAAATTCAATATTCTTCTTTACAATTATATGTATCAAACCCTTTATCTGTTACCCACATATATTATACAACAAGAACAACTGTATAGGTAAAACCTAATCATAGAGTACATTTTGAATACGGAATAGGTATCTTATACGTTCAATAATTATGACTGAAAATTATTTATAACGCATACATAAATTATAAATTTTTAGACATTATACCACCTAAACTCACTGAAGCAACACTATTTTTAAAAATGAATTCATTAAGTTTCGCAATAAAGCGAATCTTAACTATTCTCTTAAGAATTGTCCACGTCAACGACGAGTTTTGCGATGCAGATGGTAATCTGCGTTTTGGTAAAATCATGTACAAATATTGGTACTTTTTGAATGTCCAAAAAGCCTGGCCTTTTGTACCCAACAAATTTCTCTTATTCTTCTCTGCTCTATTGCACAACCTCACTGAATTTGGTAATTACCTTCAAATCATTTCCGTTTACAACAATTTGGATAATTTTGATAACTTTGTGTCTGCATATACCATAACGGCAATATTAATCCAAGCACCGCTTCGTGCCTTTTCTATAAGAGGAAACGAGAAAAAGATATTATTGATACATGAAGAGCTTGGAAGAAAGGAACTGCAACCAGAAAATGATAAGCAACGAGAATTGCTTCTGACGGTTCTGCAAAGATGCAATTTTATGTACAATTTTTACGTTAAAACATTTTCCGCTTGTGTACTTTTAGTGATAGCCCTGGGAAAATATACACAAGAAATGTATCTCCCGTTTGGTGGAATTTATCATGAAATTGGCATAGTGGTATTGTTATATATGAATATCATTCGACATTCATCGGTAGATCTTGCTTTTTGTACGTTATCGCTTATTATAGCAGGACAATGCGATTGCTTATCTGATATGCTGGAGAATTTGTTAAAACAAGCTAGTTTGAAATGCAAGGGTAGTAACAAAACAGATGAAGAGTATTTCCACTTAGAGTGCGAAGAGAGTTTCAGAAAATGCATTGTAAGACATCAAAGCATTTTGAGGTTGGTTTGGCATTAAACATTTTGTTCATCTTTATTTATTGGATTGATTTAAATGAGGTATTTTTAGACTATTTAAACTTACGAATTCTTCATTCTCGTCAAGTAATGGCATTTTTTTCATGTCCCATCAATCTATTATGGCCCTAATAGTAGTGCAACTAATTTGGGTAAGTACCTTATATAGGTATTAAGTAAAAAAAAAACCCTGAGAAAATTTCTTCAAAAAAATTTTCTTCTAGGCGGAACCTTTTAGTATGGAGTTTTACTATGAATTACTTTTGCTACTTGTGCTTGCAATGACTTTATTGGTTATTTGCTTATTCGGAGTAATTTTGGAAGAAAAGGTTTAAGTATACTAAATGACCATTTCCAAAACGTACCTACTGAATTAAAACATTATTTTAGAGTGAACAAATTTACATATCTGCTTATAAACTGAATTATTATAAGTTATCATTGAAATTTAAGAAAGATTTTCGATTTTTTTTAATGATGATTAAAGACCCTTTGATATTTTATATGGGAGGAGTGATTTCGATCTCGTTTGTTACGTTTATTCAGGTAGGTACTCAAATTGAAAACTTACGTATACTAAACAGTTTTGATTAAAGTCAATTTTCTAATTTTTATCAGGTTATGAAATTGGAGTATTCTTTCTCCATGATGATGGACAAATTATCTACGTAAAAATTACTCCATGAATAGTCATTCAAATATCGATAGATAGTGGACCTTATCAGCCAATCACTTGTCCTTACCTTATTGTCGCTATTTATACGACACCATATTGCACAGTAATATACCCATGTATTATGTATTAGGCATAGAACCATATAGAATCCTTGATCGGCGTTTCATGCAAAAAACTATTTTTCGTGCTGTCTGAAGATGGTAAAAATAGCCAAATAGGGATAGGCCTAGTAGATACTATACTTTACCGCAACATAAAAATTAACCATTTTTTAAATACTGCTTTCGTCTCCATAGAGAATTTAAACTTTTTCCTAAAATTGACAACTTCGTCTTCAAAACACCGTTTTGAAAAAATATTGCATACATTTGAACCGTAACATACTGGTCTCATTGTATTCCTTATGAGTGTACAAAACTTTTGTCAACTTGTTTTTTTGATATCAGTAGTAGGTAGTTTTCGAGAAATTTTACTTTGAAAATTACCTTCATACCCAAATCGTTCAAAAATGTGCGATCTTTAATATTTTTTTACAACAATTATGAAAGATATCAAGATTTCCACATGACAAAACATTTTTAAATGTGTGAGGAATATGTAGAGACTTTTTCGAAATTTTTGGTCGAGTATTTTTTCAAACCGTTATGCTTTTTAAGGGAAGTGTCTCACTTGAAAGGATTCGATGAGTATTTCAAAATCAAACCGCACACTTAAAGCACTTAAAATTACCTAATACTCGTATGAATTAATAAATTAGACAAGCAAAATATAAAAAAAAAATTTTCACCGTTTGTCAACTTTAAATAAAGACCCTTACCTAGATAGGTACTATTAGGTATATTATTCTTTGTACAGTTGTACATTTGTACAGTGTATGTACAGTAAACAATACACACATAAATACCGATACATTGCTGGTTATTAAGTAGATACGTATTGTGTATTGGAAGGTCTTTTCTCTTCGCCAATAAACAGAATACATCATACCTATATGTTCTTATAATGTGTAGGTAATAGGTATAGGGTATTATACGTAACGTATAGTCACATATGTACGCGCCGATATTTATATTTTATTATCAACTGTATATATGTCTGTCTATGTTCAATCTTTGTATTGTTTTATATTAATTTAAAAAAAGGGCGCTAATGAGCGCAGGTCGAAGTTAAGAAAGGCCTCAAGTAATCCAACTCTTGCTTTCCGACATCTTAACAATCAACACATATTCGTAAAAAGTTTGATTTGTCGTTTTTTAAATTCATTTTTTATCGTATAATTCACACCCCTTTGTTAATATTTTAATTAATCTTACCGATTTTGAACACATTTTAATATACAAAGTTACTAAGTCGAATTCAGTGCATTTATTTAACCCATCCACAACGTTATTTCGTACTGGTGCCATCGAGAGCAACCGCGTTTTCTCCGGCATCAGCATCATTAAATGGTCCTTCGAGCCGGATGAGGCAAACCGTTGGTACTGTATTCGACTCTACTACGAAGAAAACCGTCAAAAAAAGGTATTTATCCTACAATCCATTCTTTATTTAATTGCAATAAATTATTTCCAACGTGGCCAAAACTTGAAATCGTTTTTTTTTTGTTCATTCTATCGATAAATTCCACACTAATTATTCCAACACAAAAACGTGTCCACTAGCGGACAGCTGATTCTCTTTTTCAACTCACTAAAAACGTTCATATTTATATTGTCTTTGTTAATTTTAATCTATAAAATCCTAAACGGCCGGCGATAATGGCATCGGCATCGAAAAAGGATATTGCAATATATAATCGGGATGTTGCGCTCAATCGGCTCCTCGAAACAGAGCAATTGGCAAACGCAGCAGTAACGGACAACTCAGTCAAAATGCTATTTCAAGTGAGAAGCGGTATGTTGGAAGCGCATTATAACGAATTTTTGGTAAATAATTCTAAAGTCGTATCGAACTCAACAGTAAACGAATTGGAAGAGCAGGCCAATAAGGCGGTAATTGCGGATCGTGCATTTTTTGCGGCAAAGGAAAAGTGCGATATATTATTTCCCAAACATGAACCAGTTACTGTACCACCAGTGAACGTTGGACCTCCGAATCCAATAATTAATTATACAAACAATGTACATTTACCCAAACTTAGTGTGCCAAAATTTGACGGCGATTTAAAAAATTGGCAAACATTCCATGATATGTTTAACACGCTGATTAACGATAAAGATTCACTCACCAACGTTGAGAAATTTCAGTATTTAGTGTCGGCATTGTTGGGTCCACCCTTAAGTCTAATTAGTTCTCTACAAATTACTCACAACAATTACTTAATTGCGTACGATTTATTGGTCAAACGGTACCAGAATAAACGCGCATTGGCTACGGAACACTGGAAGGCGATCCAGTCGGCACCCACTATTCATAAAGATTCACCCGATTTACTGTTAAAAACGATCGATATACTTACCAAAAATTTAGCGGCTTTGGATCTCTTAGGTTTCGAGACAAACCGATGGGATTTCGTACTATTTAGTTTGCTATTAGATAAATTAGATGTAGAGACTAAAAAAGCGTTCGAACGAGAATTTACGAAAACGGAACTGCCTTCATTTAATCAATTAAAAACATTTGTAACCGATTATAGCATGGCATTAGCGCGAGTTAAACAAGTTCCTTCTAAATTATCTGTAAATGCTCCTAAATATGTATCAAACAATCAAAGGGTGGTCAAGTCACACACGGTTTCAGTAGTGGGTTCCCAATCCAAATGTAATCTGTGTCATCAATCACACTATTTAAGTAAATGTCCAGATTTTCTAAAGTTGTCTCCAAACGATCGTCATTGTAAAATCAAAGAGCTTCAACTCTGCAACAATTGTCTACGCGATCATCCAATTAAAAATTGCTCATCGAAATTCAATTGCAAACATTGCAACTTGCGCCATCACTCTCTACTGCATTTTGAACGAGCTCCAAATGCATTATTCACTAGCGAATTTAACGCTGAGGACCAACCAGGACCCAGTACTTCAGCAAATCCTCTCACAGTTTTAACGAACAACTTTCCTGCTTCTCAATCCTTACTCGCTACAGCGGTGGTGAGAGTCGCAAACGTTTTCGGGAATTTCCATTCATGCCGTTGCCTGCTAGACCCAGGCTCGCAATCCAATTTCGTCACAGAATCATTTTCTAAGAAACTGGGTTTATCTAAAACTAATATTAAACTTGCTGTGCAAGGAATTAGTCAGTCTGCTGTGAGTATTTCCTCAAAACTTGAACTCCAGCTTCATTCGCAATACATCAACTTCCAGAGTAACATTTCGTGTTTTGTTTTACCATGTATCACATCAAATTTACCATCTTGTTCATTCCCCAAAAACAGTTTGTCCATTCCCACTGACGTCTTGTTAGCTGATCCAGACTTTAATATCAGTAAAGACATTGACATTCTATTGGGAGTTACAATGTTCTGGGACATTCTCCTTCCTGGACGAAAGTCTTTAGGTTCAAACCGACCAATTCTCCAGGAAACCAAACTTGGTTGGATTGTCTCCGGATCCATTCCATTTAACGCATCATTTTCATGTTTTACCGTTTGTAATTTGGAAACCGAGTCCTTATCAAACGATATTTTACTAAAATTCTGGCAAATCGAAGAGCCACAATTATCCAAACCTGCACTTTCGTTAGACGAACGCAAGTGTGAAGACCATTTCATTGCAACCACTCGACGCGATCAGTTGGGAAGGTTTGTTGTTCAAATTCCGTTCACCGAGAGTCTATTTCAATTAGGACAGTCTCGAGATTTAGCACTACGCAGATTCTTTCTTCTCGAAAAAAGGTTAGACCGGTTGTCATCGCTAAAGGAGCAATACGCGACTTTTATGTCCGAATACGAATCCTTGGGTCACATGACAGAGGTACAGCCAACTAGCACGGATGACGGTTATTACATACCTCATCACGCCGTCGTAAAAAACTCTATTTCTACGAAACTACGCGTCGTTTTTGACGCCAGTATGGCAACGAATACAGGAATTTCGTTAAACAAGGCTCAGTTAGTTGGGCCAGTAATTCAAAGCGATCTCCTAGCTATTCTTTTACGATTTAGGCAGTATGCATTCGTCTTGTCTGGTGACATCCGCATGATGTACAGACAAATCCTTGTGGACAAACCACACCGAAAATATCAAAAAATCTTTTGGCGCTCCAACGTAACGGACAAACTTAAAGTTTTTGAACTAAATACGGTCACATACGGTACTGCGAGCGCACCGTATCTTGCAACACGGTGCCTCCAACAGCTTGCAGATGACAATAAACAATCACATGCTCTTGCAGCGCACGTAATCGCAACTGACTTTTACGTAGACGATTTAATAACCGGCTCTAACTCATTGAATACACTTATTCAAACTCGAGACGAAATTTGTGAAATCCTCTCTTCTGCAGGCTTTGAATTACGGAAATTTATGTCCAATGATGCGGCTCTTTTAAACGTCAGCAATGCGGATACAGAACTCCAGATTCTTAATTTCGGTGACCACGAAAACTGTAAAACCCTTGGCGTTATTTGGAACTCGGACAAGGATGTCATTCAATTTTCAATTAAAATTTCTAATTTTATTTCTCTTAAACCAACAAAGCGGAACATTCTCTCAATGGTTTCATCAATTTTCGACCCTTTAGGGCTTCTTAGTCCAGTCATTGTCACAGCTAAACTATTAATCCAATCGATGTGGGAACTTAAGTTGGATTGGGACGATCTCGTTCCAGACAATCTTGTGTCGGTATGGAATGAGCTACGAGATGAACTTCAATGGTTAAATTCTCTGGAAATTCCTCGGCACAGCTTGATACAAAACCCAATTATACACGAATTGCACGGCTTTTGCGACGCTAGTCAGCGAGCGTACGGTGCGTGCATTTACATGCGTTCTCTTGACTCACTAAACAACGTTAAGGTAAATCTACTTATTTCTAAATCCAAAGTAGCGCCCTTGCGAAAGGTGACACTTCCTCGCTTAGAACTGTGTGGAGCGTATTTGCTGTCGAACTTAACAACGAAGGTGATTGCTGCTTTACCTAACTTACATATCAATCGATGTCAATATTGGTGTGATTCCACCATCGTGCTGCACTGGATAAACGGGGCACCAAACAGGTGGAAAACCTTTGTTTCAAATAGAGTAGCCAGTATCCAAGAGTGCACAAAAATTAGCGATTGGCGTTATATTGATTCGTTAAACAACCCAGCGGATATCGTTAGTCGAGGAGCGGCTCCAAGCGCACTCATAAAGTCACATCTTTGGTGGCACGGTCCACCCGTGCTTCACAATATCGAAATTATCGGTTCCACCACTTTCGAACGTCCGTTAGACATTCCTGAACAAGCAAGGCAAACGACTTGTTGTTCAGCGTTACTAACAGAAACAATAAACTGCGATATCTTTCATCGATTTGGATCTTATGATAAACTAATTCGCGTTACAGCTTATATTTTGCGGTGGAAACAAAGGGTTCTTTTAAAAACGCCTCATACGAAACCACTTTTACCATCGGAGCTCAAATACGCAAAAACCACACTTCTAAAGGTAATGCAGCAGCAATCGTTTGCTCGTGAAATTCATGAATTGCAAAACCACGGAAGGGTGAATCATTCCAGCAAAATTCTCGCATTAAGCCCTTTTCTAGATGTCGAAAACTTATTGCGTGTTGGTGGACGGCTCCAAAATTCGTCACTATCGTATAGTGCGAAACACCCCATTCTTTTATGTAACAAACACCCACTTTCTACGCTTATAATGCGATTCGAACACATTCGTCTTCTACACTGTGGCCAGTTGACGCTATTACACTCGGTCAGGCAACAATTTTGGCCTATAAACGGCCGCGAACTTGCGAAAAAGGTCGTACGAGGGTGTGTTAGCTGCTTCAGAGTCAAACCGTTTCCGCAACCAGTGCCAATAATGGGCAATTTACCATCGGTGCGCGTTCAGGAAAATCCTGTATTTAAAAATGTTGGAATTGACTATGCTGGCCCGTTCTTGCTGCGAAATCATAAACTGCGAGGCTTTAAACTAATAAAATGTTATATTGCATTATTTATATGTATGTGCACCAAGGCGCTTCACCTTGAATTGGTGACTGAGCTAAGTGCGGAGGCGTTTATCGCAACGTTTAGGAGGTTTGCAGGTCGTAGAGGCAAACCAGACGCCGTTTACTCGGACAACGGTGGTAATTTTGTAGGCGCGAATCGTGAACTCAAGGAACTTGCTAATTTTCTAAAAGCAGAATCTATACAAAATCACATTTCAAACGAACTTAATAAGGACAATATTGAATGGCACTTCATACCGGCACGATCGCCTACGTTCGGTGGTCTGTGGGAATCAGGTGTTCGTCTAGTGAAACATCACATATATCGAGTCGTAAAAAACGTTCACTTAACATACGAAAACTTTTATACGATATTAATTCAAGTTGAGGCTATCGTTAATTCGCGCCCTCTAACACCATTGTCCCCCGATCCACATGATCTTAATCCCTTAACTCCCGGACATTTCTTAATTGGCCGCCCTCTGGTCCAAATACCTGACGGCAACTACATGAATATTTCAACCAATCGATTAAACCAGTACCAACGTCTCCAACAAATGACGCAACACATTTGGGCACGTTGGCAAAAAGAGTACTTCAATTATTTACAAGTACGTCAGAAATGGAAGTCACAACATCCTTCTCTCATCCAAATCGGAGCTCTAGTTCTCATCAAGGACGAGAACGCACCACCAATGAAGTGGAGGTTGGGGCGAATCACGGACATCTTCCCTGGTGATGACGGTGTAGTACGTGTGGTACAATTGAAAACTGTCCACGGCAACATCAAACGTGCTGTTAATCGTGTGTGTGTTTTACCAAAAGCAGAGCAATAAAAAATTGTGTTCAAGATTATAATTGTTACAAGTGACATAAGTGTTGAAAGAAAATGATCTTTCAAGGCCGGCGATTTATTATGTACGCGCCGATATTTATATTTTATTATCAACTGTATATATGTCTGTCTATGTTCAATCTTTGTATTGTTTTATATTAATTTAAAAAAAGGGCGCTAATGAGCGCAGGTCGAAGTTAAGAAAGGCCTCAAGTAATCCAACAAAAATTGACGCTCTCTTGCTTTCCGACATCTTAACAATCAACACATATTCGTAAAAAGTTTGATTTGTCGTTTTTTAAATTCATTTTTTATCGTATAATTCACACCCCTTTGTTAATATTTTAATTAATCTTACCGATTTTGAACACATTTTAATATACAAAGTTACTAAGTCGAATTCAGTGCATTTATTTAACCCATCCACAACGTTATTTCGTACTGGTGCCATCGAGAGCAACCGCGTTTTCTCCGGCATCAGCATCAACATATAGAAATTGAACCTTTTGCAACGACTGGCTACTTAACTAAGTATAGTCATTTACTCTTAAGAGTATAAGTATTTTCTGATCATTTCTTTTGGTATCAGAGCTAATAAGAAAACTTAAATTATTTATCCCCATTTTTATTTCAATTACCTTATAATGTTGCATAATGTATATGTATAATAGTGTAATAAATAATTATACACATACATATATAAATGTATGTAATGTAAAAAAGGCAAAATGAACATTATTTAGGTATGACAAATATTAATAAGATAATATGAAGGAAATCTCATTTTGATTAAACTGAGGAGCTCAGGTAATTAAAGAGAATGCTTTAATTAAGGTGTAACACACCTAATACTTTTACTCCAATAGGTATACATTTAAATTCAAATAATTCTTTATTCTTTTTTACAATTATATCATACCCTTTATCAAATACCCACATATTATACAACAAGAACAATTGAATAAGTAATACCTAATAACAGAGTACATTTTGAATACGTATATCCTATAGATTCAATAATTATGATATATATCTAAATATTGAAACTTGCCTATTATGCATACCTATAAATAAATATAACTTTTTAGACACTCTACAACCTGAACTCATTGAATTAACACGTATTTCATGAAAATGAATTCATTAAGTTTCTCAATGAAGCGAATCTTAACTATCATATTACGAATTCTCCACGTCAACGACCAGTTTAGCGATGCAAATGGTAATCTGCGTTTTGGTAAAATCATGTACAAATATTGGTACTATTTGAATGTCCAAAAAGCATGGCCTTTTGTACCCAACAAACTTCTCTTATTCTCCTCTGCTCTATTGCACAACCTCACTGAATTTGGTAATTACCTTCAAATTATATCCGTTTATAACAATTTGGATAATTTTGATAACTATGTATCTGCATACACTATTACGTCAATATTAATTGAAACAGCTCTTCGTGCCTTTTCTATAAGAGCCAACAAGGAAAATATATTATTGATACATGAAGAGTTTAGAAAAGAGGAACTGCAACCGGAAAATGATGAGCAACGCGAATTGCTTCTGAGGGTTCTGAAAAGATGCAACTTTATGTACAATTTTTACGTTAAAACATTTTCCGCTTTTATAATATTAATGGTAGTTATGGGAAAATATACGGAAGTACTTTATCTCCCATTTGGTGGAATTTATCAACAAATTTTCATAGTGGTAATGTTATATACGAACATGATTCGACATTTATCGGTGGATCTTGCCTTTTGTACGTTATCGCTTATTATAGCAGGACAATGTGATTGCTTATCTGATATGCTGGAGAATTTGTTAAAACAAGCTAGTTTGAAATGCAAGGGTAGTAACAAAACAGATGAAGAGTATTTCCACTTAGAGTGTGAAAAGAGTTTCCGAAAATGCATTCTAAAACATCAAAGCATTTTGAGGTTTGTTTTATATTAAGAATTTTGTTAATCATAATACATTTATCAAATTAATTTAAATGTGGTATTTCTAGACTATTTAAACTTACGAATGCTTCATTCTCGTCAAGTAATAGTATTTTTTTCTTGTCCCATCAATCTATTATGGCCCTAACAGCAGTACAACTAATTTGGGTAAATATAAGTTAACAAGCAATTCCTGAAATTTCTTGAAACAAAATTTTATTTCAGGCGGTACCGTTTAGTATGGAGTTTTACTATGAAGTATTTATGCTATTTATTCTTGTATTAACTTTATTGGTTATTTGCTTATTTGGAGTAATTTTGGAACAAAAGGTTAAGTGTAGGACCTAAATGATAAATTCCAAAATGTACTCAATAAAAAAATTATTTTAGAGTGAACAAATTTACATATCTGCTTATAAACTGAATTATTATAAGTTATCATTGAAATTCCAGAAAGATTTTCGATTTTTTTTAATGAAGATTAAAGATCCTTTGACATTTTATATGGGAGGAGTGATTTCGATCTCGTTCGTTACGTTTATTCAGGTAGGTATACTCAATTAATTTCAAAACAACTAAACAGTTCTGATTGAAGTCGTCAATTTTCTTATTTTCATCAGGTTATGAAATTGGAGTATTCTTTCTCCATGATGATGAACAAATTATCTACTTAAAAATTACTGAATATTGAATAATTATTTAACTTTAGATAGTGTACCTTATTATGAAACTATCACTTACCTACGTTTACATGTTATTGATAATTATTATTCGACACATATGCACAGCACACAGATGTATATTAGGTCCATAGAATCCTTAAAGCACTTAAAATTCAACTATGTAATATGAATTAATAAACTTAGATGAGTATAAGCATTATATTAAAATTCTTTTTTTTTCGTCGTTTGTCAACTATAAACAAAGACCCTTAGATATGTACTGATGGTACTAATATTATTATTGTTTGTCAAGATTGTTTGTACCATTACCATGTGTATACGGTACCATACGTACACTTGTACAGTATACATATAGACATACCGAGATATGGCTGCTTAATAGTCGACACATATTTTGTATTGAAGGGTCTTTTCTCTTCACCAACAAACAAGAATACATGATAACATGTGTAATGTATTCGTATGTAGATACTTCTAAGAAAGGTGGACAATTGTCATGAACCATTTTTAATCTTAAGCTTTTACATTGTTATATAGGAAATTTCTTAATTGTGTCTATACATGTAAATTACTTTTAAATGTACTACCATCCTCAGGGCACTATTGGGGCCTAGACTGGTCAACTTATCCTAAGAGTAGGAGGGTAGTTAAAATGTATATATACTGGCTAAACCTTAAGAATAGTTACAGTCCTTGTACGACAGTCCTAGTTCGACAATTAAGACATTCGTTCTATTCCATTTGATCTTACATTCTGTTATTGTACGTTTCGTCAATATATAATTATAATTATTTAAATTACGTTTTTCCAATTTACAATAAACTTGTGTTAAGTTTCGTACATCGTTCTTTAATTATTCAATACTACAATATTCCACCGATCATCATCCACACCAAGGGTTTCTGCAACGCTCCAACATACACCATTCTTCCTCTCACACATCGAGGCATTACACATGTTCTATAATGTATATGTAATAGGTATAGGTATAGCAACCCCAAAAATTGAACCTTTTACAACGACTGACTACACAACTATATATGTATAGTCATTTAGTCACAGACTAAGTTATTTTTTATAATAAATTTCCAAAAGAATTGAAAATATAACATATAAATGCAAAGGTTTAGGTTTACGAAGAGGTATTGTTTAAAATTACAATTTCGTTTCTTACCATGCAGAGAGGAAATCACATGATCATAAAGTGTTCAGGAATATATGTGATGGACTGATGTATGAGAACTTGAAAATGAAAACCTGTTAACTATTACTAAATTTAGAGTTCATATACCAACCACGCAAAATAATACAACCTCTGATGCTCCTATTAATGATGACCATGATGACTAATTTGTTCGACAAGGTCGTTGAGATCTGTTTCCTGAAGTTAAATGAAACATTCTAGTTCATTGTAACGTAAATAATAATATGTACTGATAATCGTCATCCTCATCCATACTAAAACATTATAGGTTGATTTCTTTCTACCGCAATTCTAAGGTATTTCTGAATTGAACTGCTATTTCTATCCCTAATAATCTAAAAGTTGTTCCTCGAAAACACAGAAGCATTTCTTGTACGTATGGGATTCCCACAATCCAAATCCAAGTATAAATTCAAATGAACCGCACATTACCAAACCAGCCGACAAAGAACGAAAGAGCCGATGTTATCGTCCTTGACCAGCTGTTTTTGTCTTCATTTTTAATTTTAGATTGCAAATTCGTCCATAAAGTTCTTTACTATTAATCTTCTGTTAATCTTAGTGCCTATTAGTGAAAATTTTCCTATAAAAACTGTGTTTTTAATATCTAAATGGTGTTTATAAAATAATACTCCCAATATTATTGTTAACTTCAAGAAATCAAGTTCATAGTGACACCATTTTTAGGTTAGGTATGGTCCAATTATTGTTATTATAGCAGTTTTTTCTAATTTTAAGGAATGACACACTAAATACTCATGGGATTATGTACCATTGTGTGTATTAGTACAAGTTTTTTTTCAATTTAAATCGTCAATCTTTGTCCTGGCCTAAATTTTAACGATTTTGGCATGGAACAAGTTTTCTCTAATTAATACCTGGAAAACTATTAACTTTATTATGTACCAAAATTCCTTATTTTTATTTTATTGTTTTTGTTTTGGAGATAATGTAATCTGGCAATAGTTCGCACGTAAAATCATAGTTATAAAAATGTAATGAGGAACATAAAACTATACGACCTTATATTTATATTGAACCAAAGTACATATGCGATTAATTAGCATTTACACCTTTTCGTTGTTATTATGTATGTATTTAGCAGATTATTTCTCATAGTAAAGTAAGCGTAAAATTTATTCTAAATAATCTCTCTAGTTCAACCGAGAGTTCAACATTTTGAGCTAAACTGACATTGTTACATATTTTTTTATTGTTGTTTCTGTTTTGCTTGTTGCTTTGTTTATAACATAGATCAATTCATAAATCAGTTCGTGATATCATCAACCTATGACGTAGAATTATTAGGAAAAACTATGTAAAATAACTAAATAATCAGTCATAATGTATTATATGTATATTTCTTAGTTGAATCTTATTGCATTTATTAATAGTCATTTAATCATTAATTTTCCCTTTGGCTTAGTATTGACTGCAATTGTTCATAAAAACAGTAATGTTTCGTACAACTTGATCCTAAAATCAATATAAAAGTGGCGCCAGAAGTAATTTGGTGTTTGTGTAGTGCTAGGTCAGTAATAATAATACTTGTATCTACCTCGCCTTGTTTTGCTTCTTTAATTAAACTATAGATTGGTTTAGATTAAATTATTGCAAAATTTAATAACAACTACAATTCAAATTACCACTAACAAATCTATTTAAATAAATTCGTCATACACAAGTTCATATGTTTATAATATCTATTTATATTTAGACTTTTATTACTTGTCTTACAACAAGATGGATTTAAATGTACTAAAACTTTTCACTGAATCCCTTCTAAAAATAAACAAAAATATTTCACTTTTGTTCCGCCTTGATGTCGGCGTTAATTAACTTTTTCATTTCTAGGCAGCTAAAATGTTTCAAATGCCATTAATTCCTCCTCAACAATACTTCAATGCTTACCCTGTCATCCACTACCAGCAACCACCAAGTGCCAATAATGGCTATGGATGGCATGGAAATGGATATGGATGGCAAGTGGATCCAAAGGCATGGCACACACCCCCATTGTACCCTAGTTTGAATGATGCTGTTGCCGAAGAGCCCGTCTTCCAAGTGGAGAAAGTCAGCAAACAAAACGCATGGGTAAGAAAACTAATACCAAATTTTATTACTAAAATAACTGATAACGCATATTTACAATATTTATTTGCACTTATACAAATACAAACATTGGGTTTTTTTCCCTTGGATTATAGAGTAGTTATGAGTGCAAATATTTGTTTAAATCGGCAATACACAAGGAAATGTGGAAAATTGGGTCATTTTGGACCCAAATCACACTCGATCAAAACAAGTTTTCAGAAACCCATTTACTTAATTCTTTTGAGAGGGAAACGATGTTAAATCTGATTTATTTATTTGTGTATTCATTAAAAATAACTTTGCTCTAGATTTATGATTCTTTTTGTTTTTTCACTTGCTGCTAACAGAATACTACAACATTTTTTACCCCGGTAAGTGCAAAATAAAAAAGCACATTATAATTTCATCGTCTTTATCACTGTTTTTATTTATAAGGCCATTTATTATAAGTTGTAATGTTCATTGTGCGACCAAATAAGGCTGTATGATACACTTTCACTGTTCCACAAACGAAAAGAGGTCAATAATTGTTAACAAATGCCATTTTTTGACATGTTGTATACATAAATTTAATGTTAGGAAATTATGAGTAATTTTTTTGCTGTATAATGGTTCTTCAAGAGAACCACATTTGGTAAAATTTTGGAAGATTTCAAGAAACTCAAACTCGATATTAAACAAATATTGTTTAAATTTATGTATTCGAATAGCATGGCAGAATTTACAACACTTTGCTGAGAATGAAGTTCAAGGAAGTTTTGATTGTGTACTTTATATTTGTTTACAAGATCTTGCCACAAGGAAAATTTTGAAAAACAGACGATACATTAAACGACCGAACAATGAAATTTGCGGACACAGAATGAATCAACACATACACATGAAAGAAAGTTTGTTTTATATGAACCGAAATGCGGTAAAAGGGGAATGCTTTGAAGATAAACGTTTGATGAGCTATAAAAGTGATTTTTATGCTGCAATTATTAGTCAACTATGCAATAGGAAACGCCATCATTTCCATTGCTATAAATTTTTCACGAAATCACCTCAAATAGACTGTTTTAAGTATAAAGTTTGTCGTTTGAGAAAACTCTCTCCTCGACCCATCGAAAATCGCTAAAATCAACAGTTTCTTGCCCTTTGAATAATTAAAGCTAAAAAACAGAAAGTGAAGTTTCTCAATTTAGTAGTCGTAATTTTGTTTAAATCGGTTTGCCGTGTTTCCATAACTTCATTTTGTTTACCAATCATATCAACATTCTCTTATCATCATTAATCAGCTGTAAAATTTTTCGTGCATTTTCTCATATCATTTAATATGTGTTGGAGTCCTTGTTGTGCCCCTTGCCATCATATATGCAGCAGTTGTTCGAAACCATGTCATGAAATGACCTTCACCAGAATGTGTGATGAATTTGTTATTGCTTCAAGAGCCTTCGGCAAGAAATGTCCACCAGCAGGCAAGAAAGGGGCTAAGAAACAACAGAAAAAGAAAAAGGAGGAAGAAAAGGAATAGACTCGTGAATAGATTATGGACACATTTTCGTTTAAGCATATAACCATTAAAAAAATAACGAAACTGTAAAATGCATAAAATTAAAAATAAAAATCGAATAAGCATCAGATATTTTTTGTTGTATGTATAAAATTAAATTCAAAGACACAATTCAAATTTTAATCAAAAGATTCATAAGTCGTCGTATATCAATTTGACATATACAGCATAAACACTTAAAATAAATATTTTCGAATTTATTATCTAAATTCCCAGTGTTTTAAAAATGAATGATAAATACACAGTATGTGCGGAACTAGTTTGGGAACCTGCAGAATTACATAACGTTGATTGTGAGTGTAATGGTCCAGAAAACATGGGTAGTTTACCATCAGAGATGACATTTTCCCAAATTGCTGACCACCAAGCAATGATAGCCAGAGGAACTAAAAGGAAACCTGAATATATGTCTAAAAAAGTGGAACATGAGGCAAAGGGTGGAAAAAGTAGCAAAAAAGTGGAATCGCCCAAAAAGCTGTCTAGTAACAAATCTAAAAAGAAATAGATCCCTTTGACTAATTATCTCTAAATAAAAGCGATTTTGAAAAAAATCATTTTACACAAAGTTTGCTTAAAAAAAAAATTAAATGTCATAAACATTTTCACAAAACTGCCACGCATAAAACTTGCTCAAAAAATTTTTCGTCAATTCTTCATAATAAAATCACAAAAAACATGTCTTGTTGTTGCACTTTATGCTGTACACCACGTCCTTGTTCACCATGCTGCTGTTACTCACCTTGCGAATATTTCTGCTGGTGTTGTTGGCCAGATGTGTCCTTTTCACGTCTGGCTGCAGAAATGTCCATGTTAGGTAGAGGGAATCCTGCTAAATCCGATAAAGGAAAAGGACACTTACCGGATTACTCTTGTCTGAAAAGAAAGAAAAAGAAGAAGAAGAAAAAATGGATAGATAATCAAGAGGATTTGACTATCGACGGCAATTTAGAACAAATTGACGACTTAAAGAGACCATTGTACGATAATCGTGGCGGTGTCAGTGGTGGAGCTGCAGGTCAAGGGGTCGAAGGTGTCTTCGGAGGGCCACAGGGAGCATACGGGATGCCCGGAGGCGCTTACGGTGGGCAAGGACCTTACGGTCCCATGGGAGGCGCTTACGGCGCACAAGGACCCTATGGTCCCATGGGGGGTGCATATGGTCAGGGACCTTATGGAGCGCAGGGTCAATTTGGGGTATATGGTGGTGAATTACAGTTTAGTTCTAATCGACCTCAATCGAGTCCGGCTTTCGGGGGACAATTTGGGGCTTATGGTGCCCAAGGAGCATATGGCCAAATTGGAGCTTACGGGGGAATACAAGGACAATTCGGACCCCAAGAAATGTATGGTAGTGGAGATGGATGTGCTAAGATTGGCTATAAATTGTGTAGTTGTGCCAATAAGCAACGACAATCAGGCATTAAAATGTGCCAATGCTCAAATAAACATTACAAACCGACAACAAATACTTGCAACAGCGACGAGTCAAATGGAAGACAGCAAAATACCTTTTCATTTTGCTGTTAAAGTGCATACAATTTGTCTGTTCATGTTTGATTAAAGTTTTAGGATTAAAAATTACCGTCTTTTTGTTAGTACTGACAAGTTTAGAGTCATTTCAAGTGTCATAAAATTATTGTATTTTTCATTATGTGGGAGAAATTCTCTGAAAAAACATCCGCTTCGTGCTCAAATATTTTGGCTTTTTGTGAGAAACGCTATTGCAGACGAAAAACAGATCTGTGTCCAGTAGAATCTTTAACATACATTCAAAAAGATGTTCTAAGGTCTTTAAGTACACCTCAAACTCGTAGAAAATTGGAAAAAGGAGTGAAATTAAAAAAATCTGAAAAAATCGACAGTCAAATAAAAAACCATAATAAGTGTATTGAGACATGTGCTATTGAAACGGTTGTACTTGTAAATGAACATTTCACCAAAAAAAGATTAGTGTCGAAAAGGGATCAATCGAAATGCTTTAATTACAGATTATGCAATTTAAAAAATGTAAGAGATCTGGCCAATAATGTTTTGATTCAGTATTTACTCTATAGACTATAATAGAAACTAAAAACAATCAATATCCTTTAACTTGTTGCAAGGAATGGCATTTGTCTCAAAGGTCAATTGAATAAAGTAGGAAAAAGCGTGTCAGTTGTAATAATCGGAAAAGAATTCACTAGCTTCCTATTTGCCTTCTTCATTGTATTAAAAAACGGTAGGATATTCGCTATGATAAAAATGCGTTGATAACGCTTGTTCCCGTATGGTTTTCATGATAAATTCAAATTAGTTGATGTTTTTTAAAATTGTAAATGACCACGCGCGTATACGAGAACTTCAATAAATTAAATGTTAAAAAGGGTGCACGCATATTTGTTTTGTCGTCTTCAAATTAACACAATTACTTAACAATGAGTGCTGTAGTGGTGAATGAGGATATCTTTACGAAAGTGTCAGTTAAACGAGTGTTTCGAAAACAGATTCGACTTACAAATCATGCCGTTGTGCCAGTTAGGAAACAGTATCAAACAGCCTATAAAAAAGATGTTTTTCCTCGGTCTGCCTTTAATTCGTCTAGTATTCGTTTTACAAAAGAGAAACCTAAGGAACTCTTTGTAAAGCAATCAAAGACAAAATTACATAGCACTTCCGCTGATTATAATAAAAATAGTACACAAGGAAGTATTAGCTTTAGAAATACAGTAGATAAGAAAATTTATAAGGTAACAACTAATTATAATAATTAATAACTAATCATTAAAAAAAAAAAGAAGATGCTGGACATTTTTTTATTGAATTTTTTCGCTTTTTAGTTCGGTGAACGTGGTTCAGGTTTCAAATCAAAAGATGAACCACAAGATTTTTACAAGTTACGAGATGAGCATTATTCCAGTGGGACTTTGTTTGAAGATCCTGAATTCCGGGCTGACGATTCGTCTTTGTTCTTCAGCCAAAGACCAGACAGATATTACGAATGGAAAAGGCCAGGGGTAAGAAAATTAATATTATACGTAGATGGTGTTAATATTGCGACATTTTCCAGGAAATCGTCGACGATCCTCAGTTCTTCGTTGAAGGCTATTCTAGATTTGATGTTCAACAAGGAGAACTGGGAGATTGCTGGCTTTTGGCCGCTGCTGCCAATCTAACGCTTTACAGACGTCTTTTCTTTCAAATAGTGCCCGATGACCAAGGTTTCGATGAAAAATATGCGGGAATATTTCATTTTAGATTCTGGCAGTATGGTAAATGGGTAGATGTGGTAATTGATGATAGATTGCCAACATACAGAGGGCAATTGATATTTTTACACTCAACTGAAGAAAACGAATTTTGGAGTGCCTTATTGGAAAAAGCCTACGCAAAATTGCACGGATCTTATGAAGCTTTGAAGGGTGGTTCCACTTGTGAAGCCATGGAAGACTTCACTGGTGGTGTTACAGAAATGTACGAAATGGACGCATGTCCACCAAACCTATTTAAAATTATTGTTAAAGCGTACGAACGATCTTCACTCATGGGCTGTTCAATAGAGGTACGTTAGGTATATATTTATGTATATCATTTCAGTCTCTTGAGAAATGAAATGAAAACAGCATTAATTCATTTAATGACCACACCTAAATTAATAACGGTTAATTATTTTTATAGCCGGATCCGAATGTTGTTGAAGCACAAACACCGGAAGGTTTAATTCGTGGTCATGCTTACAGTATTACACGCGTACAATATGTCGATATTTCAACCCCAAATGTAAGTGGTAAGATTCCATTGCTTCGATTGAGGAACCCGTGGGGTAACGAGTCCGAATGGAACGGACCTTGGAGTGATGGGTACACTTTTGATTGAATTATTGTAATTGTTTTTATTATTATAGAATGTTACAGTGCTCCGGAATGGCGCTTTATTCCTGATTCAATGAAGGAAGAGTTAGGTTTAACGTTTGATAACGATGGTGAATTTTGGATGTCATTTAAAGACTTTCAGAAATATTTTACACGTTTGGAAATTTGTAATTTGAATCCAGACTCCCTGTCTGAAGAAGAGCTTGCAGAAGGACATAAAAAGAAATGGGAAATGTCCACATTTGATGGTGAATGGGTGCGTGGTGTTAGTGCTGGAGGGTGCAGAAATTTCCTAGGTGAAAAATTACATTTATATTAATTTGCTGTAAATTGTAAAAGAAATTTTGTTTTGTTAGATTCATTCTGGCACAATCCTCAATATAGAATTACATTAAGTGAATGTGACGAAGGGGATGAAGAAGGTGGTTGTACGTTAATTGTTGCTTTAATGCAAAAGAATCGGAGAAATTTGAGAAGTACAGGGGTCGATTTACTTACAATAGGATTCGCAATTTATCATGTATGTTTAATAATGTTGATTAAATTTAACTCTTAAAATAACTTTCTTTAATTTCAGTTGCAGTACCCAGACCGAGTACCAAAACCATTAGATCTTGACTTCTTCAAATACAATGCCTCTGTGGCTCGTTCACCATCTTTTATAAACCTCCGTGAAGTGAGTTGTCGCTTCAAGTTACCACCTGGCACATACTGTATTGTTCCATCCACGTTCGATCCAAATGAAGAGGGTGAATTCCTTTTAAGAGTATTCACTGAAAACAAAAACACAATGGAGTATGGTGGTTTTAATAGTTCTAATAATTACATACGTTCAAATAATATTGAAAACGATGATGGGGAGGAGGACGAAGAGCATGAATCGCCTCCAGCTCCATCTGTACCGCATTATCCGAACGCTCCATCTTATCCGGCCGGTCCATATCCGTCTAATCCATATCCTTCACATCCGCCTTATTCGCCCCATTCTCCATTCCCTGATCCATCACAGCATGGCGGTTATCCGCCGTTCCCAAACCCTTCCAACCCGGAGGGATATCCGCCTTTCCCGGATCCGTCAAATCCCGGTGGTTATCCGCCACCGCCGAATGCTTATGGCGGTGGAGGATTTCCACCACAGCCGGGTCCGTATCAACCGTATCCTCCGTCTTATCCCCAATATCCACCGCCGCAACCACCACCTAGAAGTGGGTCTAGTCGAAGTGGTGGAGATGCGATTATAAATTTTTTCAATAAACTGTTTCAATAGTTTTTATATTTTTTTCACAAAAAGAATTTTTTTTTGCCCGTAACGGTTTACAATTACTTCAGTTATTATGAAGAAAAACAATTGACTCTACAATTCGAGTATTTATTATTAATAAATTAAACAATGTTGTGATTGACTCGGCTTTGCTTATTAAACAATAGCTTAAATTTACTCTTACATTGTTTGTCTTCATATTAATGTATGTACGTAAGCACAACAACTTTTTTAATACTTTAAGTCATTATATCTATAAAGTTGTAGATTTTATATATGAAATAATTTATTTTCGTTTTTTTAGTATATTATTTACTGTTAGGTTTTAATCAAAGAGTTGTTAACAAATATTAATATTTATGGGTGTTATACCTGCTATTCAGCAGCTCAATTTGAGGTACTATTTTACAAAATATTAAAGTTGTACAAAACATTTCTTATCATTAGATATCAAGGAATGATCGTGTGCATTTAGTATGTGTACAAAATATTACAATTTTAAAATGTATTAATTTAATTAAAATCAATCTCTAACTATTTTAAATATAAATATTACAACATTAAGAATATAATAAAAAATATATGAGGAATGTATTATTTTAACCTTTTTTACGTATTGTTAACTTGCCCTTTAGTTTGTTTTCTAGTTAAATTTTTCTCTTGCCATAGATTGAATGATGAGTCAGTGGGTTATGGAGACTTGGACGAAAAAGTGAGTTCTCTAAGTCTCCTTTTATTTTCATGTTCTTAATACAATTGCCATTAGGTGATAAACAGTCAACCAACACCTGAAGAAACTACAGAAACTGATCGTGTGTATGAATTTTTCTTAAAAATTGCAGGAGAAGATAAAGAAGTTGATTGGTTTGAATTGAAACAAATACTAGATTACTCTATGAAATCAGGTCAGATTTTTTAACAAAATATAATTTTTCGCTTTATTTGCTTTTCTCGATATCTGCTTATCGCGTACACCTTTTTTGCATTTAGAATTGCAACAGAGTTCAAAAAATGGCATCCAAAAAACAAACATTAGTAGCGTTAGTGCCACTCCACTGGACAGTCAACAGACCACCACAGCCAATGATAACTTAATTACAACTCTACTTAGTCTTATATGTGGGACTCTCTGTAAAGACACTCCATTAGCGGAATTTATTCCGGGTCCATCCGCCAATACACCGCTAAGCGCCAGTTTTGTTGGTACGTCTTCTGTGCTTTCGGCTTTTTATTTTTTTAATAGTCAGAAGATAAGTCCTAAAAGTAAGTTTTTAGAGTTAGGTGTACAAGGCTTTTCTAAAGACACTTGTCGCAGTATGGTAGCAATGCTAGATCATGATCGATCTGGAAAATTGGGTTACGAAGAATTTAAAAGTCTTTGGACTACACTACGTAACTGGAAAGTACGGCAGTTCTATATTTTATATGTATTATTCTCATTCGCTTGAAATTTCATTTAGAATGCTTGGAGCATATACGACAAAGACAATTCAGGTTCTTTAAGTGGTTTTGAATTAAGGCAGTCCCTCAATTCAGCAGGTTATCGTTTAAATAATAGAGTTTTAAATGTTATTATGCACAGATATGGAAATAAAAATGGAGAGATTCAGTTTGATGACTTTATGATGTGTGCCATTAAATTAAAAACCATGATGGGTTCGTTGGAAGCGGTTCATTATAAGGCAGGTTAATATGTTGAATTTATTTTTATAGATATTTTCCAAGTTAAAAGCACAGAAGACTCAAATACTGCCACTTTTACTCTAGAGGATTGGTTGGAAAATACTTTGTATTCGTAAATCATGTTCAATATTCTCCAGTTTAATTCAATTTTTACGCTTCAAATTTAATGCCTTATGAACAGTTATTGATATTACTGAATCTTCTATGTAACTATTATGTATACACTTCAAATTCTACAATTTTATGAATAAATAAATTCCAGTTTTATTTTAATTTGGCGTTTTACTTAATTAAAGTTTTCTATAAACCTATTTCTTTTTAAGGAATAAACAAAATGTAGGGCTTAAATGCCTTAAGAACTTTTGTGGGGAACCAGAGGATTTTCGCTATAATCGATCAATGATGGAATTAATTTTAGATCTTTTATAAATATTGATAAGATTGGGAAATTTCTTATATCTAATCTAAATGATAAGATGTGCTCTGCGAGTAGAAAAAGTTAATGCGTTTGCAAAAGTAACTAGTTGTGTTGGTACCTACATAAGTACCATTTAGTACAAAATCAGTTTTTATTTCAAAATGTATTCAAATCAACAAATTATTTTGAAATCGGATCAGGGCGACACCTCTTTTGATACAAATAAAATCTATTTGGTGAGTTATTTCTTTCTACGTTTGAAAGAAAATTCTAAGTATAATTAAATCTTAATAATATACCTAAATATTATTAGATTGGCGAAAAAGGTTCGG
Source organism: Silvanus unidentatus (assembly GCA_963930825.1). NCBI lineage: Eukaryota > Metazoa > Arthropoda > Insecta > Coleoptera > Silvanidae > Silvanus > Silvanus unidentatus. The sequence continues at coordinate 17,585,037 of OZ005761.1, forward strand.
ATCTGAAACCAAGAGGAGAACTACAAGACTATAACGAAATAAAAGCAAATTGCCAACGATACAAACAGTTATTTGTTGATTCGCAATTTACTCCAGAAATTGCTGATCTTAAAATACCCGATGGAGTGTCTGGTTCCTTAATGAAATTACAATGGAAAAGACCCTTTGTATGTTTATTATGTGTTTTGTTTAGTTGCTTTACTTACGCGAAAATCTATATCATACTCGTATCATTCCTGCATTCCCCTCATCTCGTTATCAAAGATTTACATATCTAAAAATATCCATTAGGTACACTTAAATCAGAAATCACCAAAATTGATTGATAAATAATTGTTTTTACCCACCAAAAGATAAATTAAAGTACATAACTTAATGAAAAAGTAGGTATATTGTTAACGCATTTCTTTAGGAAATCGTAAAAAATCCACAATTGATAGTAGAGGGTATATCACGTTTCGATATTAATCAAGGGAGTATTGGAGACTGTTGGTATTTGGCAGCTGTAGCAGATATAGCTGAATCTTCTTTGATCAAGTTCATTGTTCCCGATGATCAGGGTTTTGATAAAAACAATTATGTTGGATGTTTCCACTTCAGGTATAATATTTAAACCGATGTCCAAAAATCTAAGAGCAAGGGCAATGACTAAAGAATATTTTAATAGATTTTGGCAATACGGTCGTTGGATAGACGTGGTTGTGGACGATTTGTTACCTACAGACAGTAAAAATCAATTGGTTGGTCTACATTCAACCGATTCTAATGAAATGTGGCCTGCTCTTTTAGAAAAAGCTTATGCAAAGTGAGTTCTGCCTAACTGTTCAAGTTTACATGTTATTTGTAATCTCATACCTAAATCCATAGACTGTATGGCTCGTATGCTAAACTTGATGGTGGTTTAACGTCCGAAGCTCTAGAAGACCTCACAGGAGGTCTTTCAGCTTTAACAATGGTTGATAGTACACCAATTTTAAAAGATGTCATGGTAAAATCTTTTAAAAGTAAGGCATACATGGGATGTGCGGTAAAGGTAAGAAAAACATGTAAATTTTTCTGCATTCTTCTGCAAATTATGTTTTGGGTAGACTACGAAAATGGAAGAAGTAAAGGATAACGGTCTTGTTGGTCAACATGCTTACAGTATTACCAATGTGGTTCAAATTGAAAATCCACAACTAACATTAGTACGAATTAGAAATCCATGGGGGCAAATGGAATGGACAGGAAGATTCAGCGATAAGTGAATATTCCTAAAAAATACCAACTAGAAGTTTTTTTCAATTTAAATATATGTCGTTTTCTCCCTTAGTTCTGAAGAATGGAAAAAAGTTCCTGGAAATATAAGGGACCAATTACTTCGTAAAGAGGAAGATGGCGAATTTTGGATAGAATTTTCGGACTTTCAAAAGCAGATCTATTTTGTCGAGTTTTGCTATCCAAATCCAAATGCTTATGCCCTAATTTCTGATAAACAAATCCAATGGTTTTGTCACATCATAGATGGTGCTTGGATTAAGAATGTAAATGCAGGGGGTTGCGATAACGCTAGTAAATACTGAAAACTTTTCTAGACAAAGAATTTTCATTTTATAATTTGTGTTCTTAATTTTCTAGCTCTTGGAAAAAATCCACAATATCTTATGACAGTTGCCGAAAAATCCAATTTAATTGTATCCCTTATGCAAAAAGATCGCAGATTGACTGGTGATGGTAATTTAGCAATTGGTTTTGGCATTTTCAAAGTGGGTTCTTCCATTAACCGTCGCCTAACCAATGAAGAAATTATACATTCACAATGTGTTAAAATTGTCAATGACACTATGAGACAGGTGACTCACTTTGATGCTGTACCATCAGGAACTTATTGTATAGTTCCATTTACTTACGAAAAAAATTTATCCGGAAAATTCTTATTGCGTGTTTATTGTACAAGCAAATTTGAGTTGAAAGATGCTAATATGTCTATCAACGAAAATCAATGTGGATGGAGGGTATTTCCATGAATTTTACTCATAACGCAAAGATGTAACATTCTTTTTTAGGAACCAGTATCGCAAAGTCCAACCTCTGTTCCTAAAGAGATAGAAAGTGATCCAATTTTCAAAAAAATCGCTGGTGATGATGGTGAAGTTGACTGGAAAGAGCTGCAAGGCTTGCTAAACAATTATTGGTTAATTGATAACAAAAAACCTAACTTTTCTAAAGATCAATGTCGTTCATTGATTGCTATATTTGATATAGTTTTCTCAGGGAAATTGGATTACAACGAATTTATGCAGTTATGGAAGAGGATTGCTCTTTTCAAAGTTGTTTTTCGTTTAAAAAGTTCTTTTTTCTTTATCTCTATACTTTATTTTAGAAATATTTCCAAAGTGCCGATTCAGACAATTCAATGACAATCAGTGGCTTGGAATTTGTGTCCAGTCTGCAGAAACTGAAGATCCCATTAAATGATCGGTTAATCAGTGTTATATTTGCGCGGTACGGGAACGATAACAACGAAATTGAATTTGAGGACTACATTTTGTGCATGTGTAAATTATTAAATGCAATTGGTAAGAATATACAATATTGTAATAAAAATTTGATTGATAATATTGAATGATTTTTGCAGAGGGTTTCTTAAAAAATCAAAGCAAATTGCCAGGAGTTGCATTCGAAGAATGGATGCGTACAGTAATGTACGCCTAGTTATTGCTTTTTTTATCTTATTTTTTTACTTTTGATAAGTATTCATAATGATTTAAGATATGCTTTTATGATTTATCAATATAATAGGGATGACGGATGATATATCACAAATTTGAAATAATAAATGTTAAAACAATAAAAATAAGGTAAATAAATATTTTCACTTATAGTATACACATACGATCCAATTGTTATTCCATGAATATCTCATTGAAATGAATCAGAACCCTAATGAATATTATCTTATTACCTATAGATTATAAATACTCGTAACTATATCACGATTATTAGTTCATAAAATATCTTATATCTACTTTCGATAAAACCTAAAAAACCGTTCATTTACAATTAAATTGTAAATTAATCAAACAGGAAAATGTACGGGAAAATGTGTTTTAAGAATGAATAACATCGGTAATAATAGTGCGTTAAAACGCGTTGAAGGTGATACTTCTTTTGATACACATAGGGTATATATGGTGAGTATCAAATATCTGTGTCGTTGAATAAATTTTTAAATCAAAATCATGGAATCATTTAACAGCTTGGAGAAAAGGGTTCAGGCCTTAAACCTAGAGGAGAATTACAAGATTTTTCCAAATTAAAAGCGCATTGTCAAAAATATAATAAATTATTCACAGATGCACAACGTCCACTAGAAAAATTAGGACGAAATATGACAAGATGGAATAGATCACTTGACATTCAGTGGAAAAGACCATGGGTAAGTAATGTGTAGGTACCTTTTCTCGTGTCACATATATTTTGAAAGTAATCAAAAAGTTACAATAATGAACGGCGAACGGCATTCTCAACAGGAATTTATCGATGATCCCAAATTCATGACGAATCAATTCTCCAGTCTCAATCTGGAAGGATCATCGATTAATAATAGTTGGTTTGTGTCTGCTGTACTACATCTTATAGATTGTGGGTTAATAAATTTTGTTGTACCTGAGAATCAGAATTTTGATCCATTAAATTATTCCGGAATTTTTCACTTTCGGTGAGATTCGTCTTATGACAATCAATTACTATTAGATATAATGTTTTATCTTTTTTGAAAGATTTTGGCAATTTGGACGTTGGATAGACGTTGTAGTAGACGATTTGTTACCAACTCATAATAATATATTGGTTGGTTTGCAGTCAACGAATCCTGATGAAATGTGGCCTGCTCTTTTAGAGAAAGCTTATGCAAAGTAAACTGTTTATACTTTATTCTTATTCAATACATTATCAAATCATTGCCAATGCCATTCATAAAATAACTTACAATGTATTTAATTAGATTATTCGGTTCTTACGATGTATTTAACGGTGGATTCGTCTCAGAGGCCTTAGAGGACTTTACAGGAGGCCATTCAGTGATGCACATTGCCTCAAAGACGAATAATTTGAAAAGTCTATTAGTAAAAGCTTATGAAAGCGGTGCTTATATAGGATGTGGTGTTAGTATGGACAAAGAGACTGGCAGTGTTGGTGCACACTCGTATAAAATTACCAAAATGTTACAAATTCCATTATCAGAAAAAATCTTAATACGAATCAGTAATCCATGGAAAGAATATTACAATTGGACAGGAAAATGGACGCATAGGTAAATAAAAAATTATTACGTTTTAAACTATTTTTTTTTAAATTCAGAAATGTGTGAATAACTGTTTTCTTTAGGAGTGACGACTTTAAAAAATTACCACAAGAATTACAAAGGAAATTACTTTATATGGAGGATATTCATCAATTTTGGATTGAATTTACAGATTTTCAAAAACATGTTTTATTTGTTGAGTTTACCTATCCACATCGGAATTTAGACCATTGTTCTAGTCAAAAAATACAATATAATTGCCAGATGATTGATGGTGCCTGGATTAAAAATGTAAATGCCGGAGGAGATATTGATACCTGTAGTACGTAATTATTCTGGACAAAAATATTTTAATTGTATAAAATAAAACATCAAATCATATTAAGAAATCCTTTTATACATACAGCTTTCTTCGCAAATCCGCAATATTTTTTGGAATTAACAGCAGACTCAGACGTAAAAATCGCCTTAATGCAAGAAGACCACAGACTCGCAAAAACTCAAAGTTATCTAAAGCTAGGACTTGCAATCTACAAAGATTTTAGCATGTCCTCAATTTGTGGATTAAATAAAATGCAATTTCAAAAATTTCCTAAAATTGAGACCGGAATAATGAAACAAATAACTTTCTACGAACGACTACCCAAAGGATGTTATTACATCATTCCATTTGTTTGCGAACAAAATGTCTCCAGCAATTTTTTGCTTCGTGTGTATTGTACAAGCACATTTACATTGATTGAGACAAAAAAGCGCGTGCAAAAAAAGGGTTTTGAATGGAATGTATGTTATGGCGTTGATTGAAAAACGAACTAGCACTTAATAACTTTTTTAGGACCTTACAGAGATTTCTACTACTACCATCGACAGCGATCCAATTTTCGGAAAATCGTCAGACACTGTTAGCGAAATAGACTGGAAAGAACTGCAAAAGTTACTCAATATCCACTGTACAATCCTTAACAAACCATCTCATTTCTCTAAAGAGCAATGTCGAACTTTGATTGCTATTTATAATACAGCGGTTTCCCAGAAACTGAATCAAGGCGAATTTTTACAGTTGTGGAGAAGAGTTTCATATTTCAAAGTGATTAACTAACACTACCCTAATTAATTTTCCAACTTTAAACCTAATATTTATTTTAGTCATATGCCCATAACTTCATTATAGATTCGAATAATTGCAAAAGAATGAGCGGCTCTGAATTTGTCTGCATTTTGGAAAAAATGAATATCAATATGTCCCATCGGACCACTAACTTATTATTAAGCCGTTATGGTAACGAAGACAACTTCATTAAATTTGAAGACTATATTGTCTCAATGTGTCGATTACATAACGCAATTGGTATAAAATTTAAAATGAAACATGTAACTCAGAATCTATATTTATGTTTGTTTTCGCAGAAACTTTTTTCCAACACCGAAGCAAATTCCGTGGTGTAAATTTTGACGAATGGATACAAACAACAATGAGCATTTAAACAAATTAAAACATTTGTCCACTTTAACTTCCAAGTTTTTAAAGATGTGAAATTATTTACTTATGCACACGCCTTTTTCACTTTACTGGCGACTCGTATATAGCGGCAGCAAAGCGGAAAAAGACATATCCAAAAGTTCTTTCATTCAGTGTTGAGCGCGCGTGCTAAATTTAAAAAGTGGCCAAATATACCTTCTTTTCCCAATATCGTAAATGTAAATAAACAAATTGTTAAATAAACCGAAAACTAATTTTAAACAGACACTTTGTTTAATAAGTGTAAAATAATAAACAGTAACATTTTTGAAAACTGGGCGTTTTTTAAACACCAATAGGAACTATCGAGTTCCTCACTTCCATGCACTATAAACAAAAATACACATTCATCTTAAATTGTTTGCACAAGACAATCGCCACCAATTTCCTTACACTATAATTCGGTTTTCGAACAATAATGGACTTTACTTATAATCGAATGAACCTTTTTAGGTCTTGTTAAACTCAAGACATCACGCTGCTATTACAATAATGTGCACAGTAGGTGTAAAGTATTTTCTATGGTATAGTCTCGTGTTCCGTTGAGCGAAATGCAATTAAAATAAAAACTCTTGGCCTTTTCTATATACTAATGCAATAAAATCAATTAAACGAAGGGGTCTTCAATTTTCAATACACAAACAATTTCTCACAAAAATTCTCTAATATCGTCAATGATTAAATGTGCCCGGAACTACTTGAAACTGGCGTTGCTATAAATTTTCTATATTTAACTGCAACACCAAAAAAGCGCTTCAACCGTTTCACTGACAAGTGAATTAATTGTTTGCTGTGCTTGTTAATTTCCCAGCATTTACATAAAGATTAGAAAAGTGCGCGCTATTATTCATACCGCACTGTTTCACTAATGCAGATTAGATCATATATATGAGCCATAAAGTGACATGAGCATTTTGTAGTGATAATAACTTAATAAGCCGAGTAATAAGGGGTTTGGTCACCTGATTGCAATAAACTTTGTAAAAATGGAATTTTTTTATACAAACCTATCGAAGAAGCGCACTAATTCCAGCCGAACTTATCGAACACTCACTCACAAACTCACTAGAGAGAAATTTCGCATTCGTGCAGCTTGTATTAAGATGATTTCTGTATGACTGTGTGGGTGTATGTGACAGGCACATATTCACCCAAAACCACATAAAAGATTCTCTAGAGGAATATTAGAATTAGCGCACGCGTGTATTAATGACGCAAAGTTTTTTACACAGATCAACACGTGCCCAAAAGTGTTTCATTTTTTGAAAAAATTAACTTTTTGAAGACTGCTTTTATTTGGTAACGAGGAAAAGTGGCTGTAAATTATAATTTTGTTTTGACTTTATTGTACAGGGTGTTGGGTGGGAGGAGAATAGGCGTGGATTTTCGGTAAAAAGGAAAAGGCTTGATTTCTAACACTCTGTACTAAATGATGTAGATTAGATAGCATTAAGTTTTCTTTTAATCTAATTATATATTTTGGCCATCAGTCAATTTTGTAATTTTGCTCTCTACTGCATCTCACAATTTATTAATATTTTATATAAAATAAGGCCGAAAATTTCTTGTAGAAAATCATGTCAAGTATATTATTTATGTGAAATAAGCGCTCTTTTCCCCAATGTGCATATTTTTGGATTGGGTGTGTTAAAACTACATTTTTTTTTCTATAAACTATTCGGAAATGAAATCAAACAGATTTTCATCTAAATTTAACTGAAATTTTGTAATACCAACTGACGTAAAGCAAAATTATTGATAATATTTACATTTATTAGAAACTATAAAATTTCAAGTTTTATTATTAGTTACAAACTTTGCATTTTTAATAGTGAAATGTTAATAAATTTTAGACGAAACTGTAATGAGATGCATTTTTATGCACTCTAAAAATATTATGCCCAAAACGTGCTTTTGAGAAATATTTACCAAACTTGTGGGAGATACAAATTTTGCATTGGTGTTAATAAAAGTTTTTTACTTCGGTTTAGGAACGTGTTTTCGTGACAAATATACGTTTTAAAAAACAATAAATTCATATTTTGTGTGTGAAAAATGCCTTTCTTATTAATAACGTCCTTGTTAATTCAATTTAAAATTTTTATGCTTATAGCATTGGGAATTAGATATATCGGAAAATTCACGAGACGCGCGGGATGCTGTAACGTCTTAGATTTAATGTTATGAAAATTTATTAAAATGTATGAACGTTTTAGGCCTGCCGGGGGAAATTCTATTTTAATCAAACCGAAAATAAACTTACTATTTATCAAGGATCTTTTAATATTAAAAGCAATATCTCTTCTAATAATAAATCGATAATGATCGAATTATTTATGTTGTGTTAAATAAATTTATAATTTATAACGAACGCTCAAGAAAATCTGATTTTTTCCAAAGTTTTCGTTTGGAATTTTCATCAAACAGTTTTCTATACTGCTTTCCGTTTCGTGAAAAGTGTGTGTAGGTGTCGCATTTGTAGATGTCAAGAAAAGTACACTAAAGGGAGAAGTTTGAATAAAACAGGCCACTTTTTAAAAAAACAAAATTAATAAAACTGATTTATTTTTATGAATGATCTTATTATAAATCACAATACATGTTGTCCCTCTAAACAAAAAAGAAAAATCATATTCTTAATAGAAGAAAACAAAAACAAAATGTACAATTTAAAAGTTCTTTTCTCTTACACATCTTCCATCTGTTACATTTTTTTTTAAATAATTTACTATTACAAAAACATATTTCTTTTATTATTTTATCATAATAAAATTTAAATATAATCACATTTTTTGTTGTTATGAAGACATATTTTTTAAACATTGGCTTGGGCATCATACATGCAATCAACTTAAATAAATTAAAAATTATAATATGTAATTGTTTTGTTGTAATTTACAAATTCGTTTTTTTTTATTTATAATTATAATTAATAATGACTATTTTATTAACTATTATTTTCTTAAGAGTTAAATAAAAAAATAATTTTAATGAATTATTGAGTGTATATAATACTTGCTGTTTACAGTTAATTAAAAATATTAAATTATAAAGAAATAGTTTATACAAATAAAAAATAAATTATAGACACATATTCTCTTTGTTTATTTTGGTCTCATCTTGATTAGTCATCATTTTTCCTTTATTGATTTTTTTAATGTTTTACATTTACATTGCGATTTTATAATACATCTTGAGATTATTTTGCATTTCGTTTCATTTCATTACATTTATTATTTTTTTAATAAAAACTATTTACTAGGAGAAAAGTATTTGATTATTAAAGTGGATGGAAACAAGTTTGTAAACCTGCTTGGTAGAAAATAATAACAATAATTGCACCAGAAAAAAAAATTCATAGAAGAGAAAGATTTGTATTTAAATGACTTATTGACAGTTATATGCACATACATGTTCCCAAGCACCTATCATCACATAATGCTTATGTTCCACTATTTTATACGGTGTCTTTCTACCATATACAGTTAATTGTTTTGTAATATGTATTAATTAATTATAATAATTCATAATTTTTAATAACATTTTGCTAAAGATGATCTGACTATAAATGCTCATGTTTCGTATATTTCGTTGACTTATTGGTTGATTTACTAATAATGGAAAAAGAGATTTTTTTCATCTTTTTTTTAATGTTCTGTACAAGATTGTTTTCCAGCTGAAGCACTTGAAACTGAACACTTATAGGCAAATATAAATGGTTATTAGTTGGTGCTTATGATTTCAATTAAACGGTTGACCATGTTCATTTATCTAAAGTCCTCCGTTTCTCTTGCACATTTGCCACAAATTGTTGCATTTTTATGATAAACAATATTTAAAACAGAACATTGTTCTACTGTCAATTTGGTTATTAATTATTTCTTTTTTTTTGGAATATCTCTCTATATTATATCTATTGCCAAATATTTTGGTTGTTGTATTTTGATTTAGCAATTTTTACATCAGTTTCTTTTTTTACTTTGCAAACTACAATTTGTTTATACAGGTACATTTCAATTTTTTACTAACTTTTCTTTAATTCTAATATTTTACTAGATACGATGAGAAAATAAGAAAGAGTGTTTATTTTCTTTTTTAATTTCGTTTGTGGTGAGACAGAAAAATTGCCGAGAAAACGTGCCCACAAACACAATTCATGCAAACTCTTTAGAAAAGTAGAAAATAATATAGAAAAAAGAGGAAGGAAGAAATAATAAGACAGTGTGTAAATAGAATAATTTTTTGTAGATGTTTTTATATTAGTGTATTACACATTTAACAAGAAATATTGTATGTATACAAAAATACACTAGAAAAATAATTGTATGTATTTACAAATTAAATAAAGGGTTTGCACGCATTGGCCTTTTCAATGTTATTAATATGTAGGTAATATCTAAAGAGAGATTTGAAGACTTTAGAATTTAAATAATAATATAATAACAAATAATAGAAATGATAATAAATTAACAATTTTTATTTTGTTCTATACAATAAATTTGTAATTTTAACTAGAAATTCATCTTGCAATTATCATTAATGCTTTGAATTGTTTTTTTTTTCATTTTCCTCGTATTAAATACACAAATTTAATTCTTTAATCAATTTGTAGAAATAAAAATAAATATACAATAATTATAAAATAATTTATTGTGTACATAGTACACACTCATTCGACAATATTTGGCAATGCATGGAAATTAATTTATTCACTAGATATTCCAATCGTTTTATTTTCAATTGTATCCTAGAAAAGAAAACTCAGCTGGTGTGCTTTCATGTAATTATATCCTTTTCTTTTTTTAATTACTTTTTTTATAAACAAATGTAGGTGTATTTCTTCCATTTTGAAATGAATCTCTGTGTGCCGGTCTGTATATATATGTTGCTGTTAATGCTGTTGGTTGCTGTTACTGCTTGTATTGATTTCATTTAACACACCGATGATGATAAGAAAGTCTATTTCACAAAACTGTTATAACCACATTTAATAAAAAAGTGTCCATTTCACCAATTTAAATATAATATTATATAGAAAAATTCATTAAATAGCTAAACGTCCGTTCGTTGAATTCATTTAGTTTCTAATTATATTAATTAATAAAAAAATGAACATAATTTATTAATTATATAATATATATATAGTATATAGTAATATATGACTGCTGTGTACATGGAATCGGTTTACTTCTTCAATTTATTTTAAAAAACTAAAAATTCACATTTAAAAATGGCAGCTACTAGACGGGGACGTATGGTCAGACTCCTGGCGGTGGCTTATTGGGACGGGTAATGTCTGCTTGTTGCTGTTGCGTTGCTCTTCTGGCCGCAGCCGCACCAGCAGACGTCGACGTTGTCGGCACTATAACAATGGGTAACGTTGGAGCCGGTGGAGGTGGTGGCTGCTGTGTGCTTGTCTTTTTACCGGTAAATATTTTAACAGTCCTTTGTAAAAAATCAGTCTTTTGGCCGCCCGTTGCTTGATGATGGTGCTGGTAATGGTGTTGGTGTGTCGTTAATGGCTTTGAGATACTACTAGAGGACGACATCGAATGGCAACGGACTACAAGTGGGGCGTTGCCCGTTGACCACTCACTAGTACTACTTGAGGAACTCGATGATGATGAGGATGTATTGAATGTTGAAGAAGCTAGGACACCAGCCGAATTCGATCGATATGGGGGCGGGGATTCGGATTCCAATACTGTGCGATTTGGAGGTGGTCGGATGCATTTTTGATATATTTCAGACTCCTGCAGAAAAATAACAACAATTAATTATTCTGTCTTTCTCTCAATGTCTCAATTAATTTTTTCAAACATTTTTAATTCAAATTCAATAGAAAATGTACCTGTTCCGCGTCCCTAAGGTGCAGTCTGGAGCTGGTGAACGGATGCTCTTCGCCGTCTGGCATTGCTATACTTGGTGGTAAATTGATGGCAATATCTGTGTGTACTGCGTGTAATCTGACCTGGCGGTCTCTCGTCGCCGCCAGATCTCGTGCTGCTCTACCTCCTCGCAGCCGGTCCATGCCGCCCATCCCCGCCGCGGCACCGGCACTCACAACGGAAAGCATCTGCAACAACAATCAAAATTAGCAAAAAAATCTTTAAAAATTGTTAACAAACACGTTTGTAAAGTTAGTCTAGGTCTAGGCAAATGGAAACGAATAAAATTGCTATTTTCTAGTTAAAAGAGCGACCATCGCAGCTGACTGGACTGTCTGGCCCATCAGGCTGTCAGATGTGCCCTTGGGGATGTAACATACAGTGCAAGCTGGTGCCCCAGACACGTGTACGTGTATGATAGTGTCGTCCAGACGTGGAATGATAAGCAAAGGTGTTTAATGCAGGTGGCTGAACAAGCGTTTCTCTGTTGGCCTGTAAGTTCAATGACCCAATGGTGTGGGTGCAATGGAAGATGGTACATACATACCAATAAATACTCGTTGCTTTTGGCCGTTAATTAACATTTAACGAAAAATATTTTTGCTACAAGAAAGCTAAAGGTTGATGGCTTGCAGTAAATTAATATTAATAACAACAACACCACCCGAAATGCTCTTGGACGGTTAAGTTTTCTTGTTTTATTTCTCCGTGAATTGCACACAGTTTTTTGTTTATTTGCTTAGAGTTATTTTTAAAGTATTTATTTGTCTTTTCAATGTGTGTCGACTTATCATTCGACACTTTTTATTGTCTTTAATATCGGAATTAATTGCATTTTAAAATCGTGTATGGAAAATGTGGTGCAGCTTTATATACTCTGTTTCTGGTTTGAAGATATGATGATAGGTACTTTGAACTTTAGAGAATAAACAATTTTTAAATAACACTCGCTTCAGAAAATTATTTTCAGTCTTCAAGGGAATTAACTTGTTAAGGTTACAAGTAAATTTCCATTTATACTTGCATCCTTTACTTGTTCACGGAGAGATTCATTAAATATAGAGGACGAGCTTATTTAAAATTTTGGCGAAGGAGACGGGATGCTAACGCTACGAATTTTTTCGTGGCTTAAACAAAACCCAACAAAACACGTAATTAAAACTTTACAATAGGCCATGGGGCGCTCTCTCACTTTTTACCCAAAAATAAAATTCAACCTGCCAACATAAACAACTTATACAAATATAGTCTAGGCTGTTATAAGGAGAAACACTTTAGTGCGCCCACCAGTCAAACTAACCCTCCCAGCAGTTGACCTAAATTTTTTTCAGCCTTGCGAAAAAATTTCTTTATACCCACACACACACAAACTTCACGAGAAAAAAACAATGCGAAATGAAACAAGTTCTTTACGAAAATATCATGAAACCCCAACCTTCAGGCATACATTTTTTAAATAAAAGATCGAACGAGAAGAAAAAAAACTGTACAAGAAGAGCGTGCTGGGATAATAAAATTTTAATTGAACTTGTATACAATTGGCCACTGGAGGGGCGTTGCAATCAGACAATCATTGCACCTTGTAGACTGAAAACTGCGTTGAAAATCGAATTTTCTAAATGCTGTATAATGGAAATTGTGTCTCCAATCACACCACAAATTCACAATATGCGAATATAGACGTGTGTGTGTATATGTGTATGCACTTTGGCGAGTGAATAATATTATAGTAATAAAATGGTCGGAGAGAGAACGAAAGGGTTCCAAACATTAATTGCAGTTGCAGTGGGGTGGGCGGTTGCATCAGCCACACTGGAAAGCCAGACAGACAGAGCCAGCAGAGAGCAAGCCTAGCATATACACCTGCAAGTGTAGTTGTAGGGGGCGACTCGCCACTCATTCTCTCTGAAAACATACCAAGCCAGACTGCACCCAGACAGAGAACCAAGGCCGGCGCGTCCCTCTCCCACCCCTTTCAATGTGACCCAAACCAGCCCCAGACTCGTTCCATAATACCCGCAGTCGGTGACGTCTGATGATGACGCGCAATGAATCCAATATTTTACACAGGTAAATATTTGCCAATGTCGCACACTAACTCGTCACAACTTTACGATTAATGTTTATTATTATCTAGTCCTGTGCGATGAATCATTTTTTATTCACATCTGACATTGTTAAATAATATGGAGATTTCGATATTTTAGTTTTATTTTTTCTGTTTTGTTTTTAAATTACTTTCGAACAATCTCTGCCTTGCACACATATACATACAGTGTATCTCTCATCCAACAAACTAATTATGTACATATACATATTTAAAAATCGATTTCGCCTACAAAATATAGGGGGAGGCAAAAGTATATGATGGTTTGGAAATTGATGAAAAATTTATAGAAACTATTCAATGAAATTTCACAAAATCATTCACACTATTTACATTCCTAGTCATAACCATATCCACTAAATATTAGGTAATTAATAAATGAAATCGTGTACTTTATTTTATCAATCAATTCAATATATGTATATGTTATCGGTAATTTTTACGCACATCAATATTGCAATTTGTTGTTTATCATAAAAATCTCAATAGGTTAAATGTTGATGTTGTATCCAAAATAAAAAAATATGTGGTGCTAATTCCTTTGCAAGGATAACCATCATAGATTTTCTATAAGTTTGCCTTACTTTCAAGATTTCGGTATTCAAAGCACGCTAATAAATTAGAATTCGAGACAAATTGGATCGAATTAATCAACTTGATAGAAATTATTGGCAAAAAGCATTCTTATATAACAGTCGAAAAACACAATATGTGGGACGATATACAAATAAATAGACGTATGGATGTTGAATGATATAATATTCTCACTATGACAGATTTGTATCATATAAAAAAAATCGATTTTTCTCGGAAAGCAATTGGAAACAATTCTATATTAATAATTTATTATTCCAACCTTGGCTACTGAATAAAATCGTTTCTAAAATGTAGGTTAAAAACTCGTTCTCTTCCTACCTTATCAATGAAATTTGAACAAATGTAAATAGTACGTCACGTTTGTGTACCTTTTTTCTCCGATTATTATCAAATAAATAGACATCTCGGGCATATTAATTTGTGATATATTAAAAAAAAACATGTGTCATGGTTTTATTTCGTCTGGGGCACATTCAACAAGGTTATATAATTAGAACGTGGAATTTTGTAATAATTTCATTAAAAATAAATGTGTTGTGCGCCCGCCACACACTGATTTTTCAAAAAAAAGACCGTCATCTCCAAGGGGGAGTCTGCGGCACGCGACCGTCAATAACTCTTTAATTCAAATCCCAAAAACAAATATACAATTAATGAATTGATTCAAAACGAAGATCAAAGAAATATATATAAAATGAAAGTATACCTTTTTGTTAATAGAAAGTTTCTGTCTCATGACAGTAAGACATTTCAATAATGTCCTCTTGATAACATTTTCTGGTGCACATTTAATATTGTGTCGCACTCTAACAACAGTCATGAGTTTAACTTTTTTTGTATTTATTCGATATAATATAAATAATAAATTATAAGCACAGCCAACGAAATAAAAAAAACTAACTATAAAACAACGTTGTTCCGTTCGTCGTAATTCGACCGAACATCGAACACTACTAAAACTACCGACTAGCGGTGTCAAGTGTATGTATGTAGTGTGCCGTGGACGTCTAGCCAGTTGAATATCACTCTCTAGCTATCTGTCCCTGTTCGACTTGCGCTCTCATAGCCACACTTGTCTCGCTCGTGTAGCCCCAGCTGCTAGTGATAACAACGCGACCGACCGACCGACCCTGACTGATGCACACGCAGTGATCCCATATGGCCCAATTATTGCCCGTCGACGCTACTTGACGGTTCATGCATTGTACACCGTAGCATTCTAATCGAGCCAACCAGAGTGGCATTATTTGTATGATTAAAGATAAAGGGCCGTCTATGATCGTCCGACACTCTCCACTAGCTTAAGCCAAACAATTGGTAACATACAACAGACAGCTCCATCTATTCGCACGGATTTGTTTCTACTTTGTTGAACAATTTTCAAATTATCAAAGCCGTCATTTTGCATGGTTATGCCGGATATGATGAATCCGTTTCACGACATCACGGTAGATTCTTCTCGGAATTGCGGGCCATTTTCTAAAAAACGATGATCTAATACCTGATGCGTCAAGCAGTAGCTAGACTGGAAGTCAGACCAGACAGTAAACTGATTTATTTTCAAATTGGAATTTACTGGACTTTCTCGTATAACTCGCTCTTGAAGAGTCTTGGATGGTGCAAAAAACACGTGATTTTATCGATAACGTCTCAATTTTGACTTCTAGATTAATAATTAATGACTGTACGTGATTCTTCTTTTGGAATTATCGTATTTTGGATAACCTCTAACTTTATTATAGAATGTTGCACGAATTTCTTTGGTGCTAAAGTTGAAGACTCCACTTGCTTCGTAGATAAATGTCCGTTTTTTTCGCATGTTCTAACATGGATTCTTCATGAAGTTGAAACAGAGTGTTTTTTATAAAAGACATAATTTAAATGATTCGTTGTACACTTTTTTCTGCTCGAGTTTCATTTAGTTATAAAAAAGTTCTTTAAAGCCTTATCAGTTTTGTGTGTGTCTACACCACAAAACAAATTTTTTAATTAATAGAATAAAGGTAGACAGATAATTAAATATAGCCAAGTATATAGGTATAGAAAAGAAGAAATTTTCGTAAAGCGATTAATTTTAATAGTCTTGTGATAAAATCATTTATATTGTTCCTATTTTACCTTTTCTGGAGTGTTCTTTTTTTAATGGTTTTATGCAATAGATTAATTTTATGTCGTTAAATAGATAATTAAAATTAATGATCCATAAGTGTATTATTAACAAACAGATTCTTTTCTTCATAAAGTCATAATACCAAGTGATCAAATGGATTATTTTTTATAATTTGTTAAATTATTCTCCATTCTTTTTCACGTTTCTACGTTGTACAAGAATATATTTCCATTTTATATATGTAAAAATAAAACATTATTTACGATTTACAAGAAATGAAGATATAAAAGCAATATTTAACGGGAAAATACTGATGCTGCATTTGTCGGCATCTGTAATCACTAAAATACCAATTATTATTATTTCCTTTGCGTTTAGTTATATACTATTTACAGGCCATATGTACAACATATACGAATTAAAGCGACAGGCACACGTGATTAGCAAATGTAATTGCTAATTACAAATCTAATAACTCTGAATGATATCACATTGCAAAAGAAAAAAAAGTGTCTGAGATACAAACGATTAAACTAACAATTTCAAATTGTGATTACATAAAAATAAAATATGACACAATAATTGTAATAAATTATACATTTCAAGTACCCATAGTTCCTCTTCCTCTAGAAAAAAAAATCATTCTAATTGATTTTGACTGACCGCAATGCAATTTGTGTGACGCAATTATCATTTCCAAAAGGATGCAATAAATTTCTAAACCCAAGCACTTAGTGTCAGCCATACAAGTATTGTTCTCTCTCAACGCTAAAATGTTTAACAAATACTAATAAATAAATTTCAATACGATTTGATGGTAATTTGTTTCCATTAGCATAAATAAATCCGTTTGTTCATTTGATTATGAATAAACAATACTGAAAACACCCTTTTCGATGTTTAATTTGCTGTCTGCGAATTTAATTCGTAAGTTAAGCCGACGGTATAAAACCGAATTTTTTTAGTTAGATAGCGTGTGACACAATTATTGGATTTTTTTCAGTTAAAAACACGGGACCTTGACAATTTTGAGTCTACTAAGAGCGGAAAGAAAAAAACGCATAAATAATCCACAAAGTAATTACAGAATTTTGTTTTTGTTCGGTAATAAATTGCCATCGAAAATGGAAGGAGTGCGGTATTGAAATGTGTGGCCTTTTGACTCGGTCAAATATGCGAGAGACAAGAAAGCCAAAAGTCGGTAAAAATGATGCGATTATACTGCGATTGGAAAAACACATCAAAATATACAAACAGATGTAAGCAATAAATATGTGTAGAAATGCATTTCCCTGTAAAACATTTTTTTATCAGTGTAATGAAATCATTGTGCAAAAGAATAATATTTTTTATTGTACATTCACACAGTGTAGACTATACAACAATATTTACACATATAGACAATAATTTCGCGGTTATACGTCATCGTATTTTTTTAAATACACATAATTAACAGACACAGTCTGTTTACAAAAGTGGCGAATGAAAATTGTTTTCGCAAGAAGTGCAAACGGATCAATCAACTGGATTTGATCACGATTTAAAAAGTAAAATTGCACTGTGGAAAAACAGGAGGAAGTTGAAAATAAGAAAACTGGTTGAAATTGAAACTGTGAATTAGACGGAAATGAGAGATTAAGTTACTCTTGTGGTCTTTCTATCTGTTTTATTTATCAGCTCTTAATTAATGTTTCATTGTTGATTACAAGAGAACTTTAACGCACATTGTATATTTTTCCTCTTCTTGTGAGTGTATGTACACGTTCATTTTTCAACATTCCTTCAGAAGAGATAAGCAGTTTAATGAAACAATAAAACTGGGGGCAAATTCCTCATTATTCTTCCAACTTATAATACAATAAACAATAGATTAATTGTGCAAAATGGGTGAAGAGGAGAGAGACTTTGAAACTTGTTGCTTGCATGTTTTCAATTGACTTTTACTTGAAAAATTTTCAAGATCTTGTCAGTTGGATGTGTTTTGTTATAATAATGCGCTTCATTATTATTTATAGTCTCGGGGCAGACTATTAAATGTTTTTATTTTTCTGATATTAACATAATGGAAAAGAGACAGACACACGCTTAATAAAAATTAGTCATCGAGTGTGTTTGTAGTAGTTTGCCTTGTTGAAATTGGGGACTAGGAAAGTACGTTTTTTAAACGAGAGAAAAAAACTCATCATCAGAAGTAACGATGCAGCAGCATCAGAAAACTTCGACTGCGACCTTTCTGTAACATTCAAAATCTACGAGTATATTTAATTCCGTATTTATTTATTTAATAAACAGGAATGAAAAACTGTGTATAAAAGAGTTGTTTAAGTTCATGTTTATCATTGTTACTTGCGTAAATAATATAAACAGTCGGTTTGATTAAAATTTTATTTCACACGCCACAAAAGTTCATCATCACACAAAATTTTGTTATAAATTAATTAATATACTAGGAACTTTATTTATAGAATTATATTTCGAAACGAGTTTTTCTGCTTCTGCTGGATTTGTTTGCAAAATAAATTCCATGATTACATATAACACACAATTATTTAGAAAAAAAAACTTCAATACACTTCTCTGATGCAATAAATTCTAATTAATTGTAATTTAATAGTACGTATAACTGTGATTTAACTTGACATTTCCATAATATTTCTGTAGGATCAGTACACAGAATATTCCTTCACATTTGTATGTATAAAAGGTTACTCAAAGTGACATGTCAATTATTAAATGTTGATTAAAATAATTTTGTCCATCAATCATCCATCCAGGAATTATCTTTAATTATGGACTGTTACAAAAGTACTTTTAATATTTCCCCTAAAAAAAGTAGATTCGTTTTAATTCAATTTCGTTGAGAAAGATAAGGAAATTTAGTACGAAATGAGTTCGCTGATAAGTTAATACACTAAAATCTCATTTTCGTTTAGAATTTTAAATGTTTAACTAAAATTTAGTAATTAGGAATTCGCAAAGCTCTCCCCAAAGTCAGAAAGCTCTTTATAATATAGTTTTATATTATATCTGTGTTTTCTGTATTTATTTTTTCTTCCTCAACTCATTTGCAAAGTTTAAACAAGCAAATCTCGAAAAAATTAAGAAACTTCATTTCAATTTTAACTTGACTCTTATAGGCGGTATTTCCATCTTGTAAATGCCACTTGGCCCAATTATTTTAATTAAACTGTATAATAATGTTTTTATTATTGTTATCAACGTCAGTCGAAAAAAGCAACTCATTCATTTACGTATCACCAAAATTAGAAACACAACTGATAAATATTTGATTTCAACCAAATTTTTACAGACGCTCTTAATCAGCGCAATATATTTCAGTATTTACATTCAAATTGCATCATCTTCAAACACAGAATTGTTTAATTTAGATAAGTACCGTCTAGTTTCAAATATTTATAAATTTAGTCACACCAAATCAGAGTCCGTTTCAGTGGGGGCGCACTGGAAAATCGCGTGCAATAAAGCGTATATGTATATAGGTACACCGAATTGTATATCTATTATGCAACTATGTTGCAATTAACCAAAAGAAAAGGGACACCGGAAAATGGACGCATTTCCACTGTGTAAGGCTAATTACAAAATTCCTGTAAATTGACTAAACCTCGGGAAAAAAGACTTAATGAGAGCTCGAAGCAATTTAACTATTCAAATTAGATGAAAGGGGTGCCTTTCTGTCAGAAATTAAATAAAGCAAATTACACTACACAGAATAATGCCGTTGTCATTGTGTGCGGTGAGATGAATATGTACAGAAAAATGTTTACAAAAAAACAACAGACTGAATTAAATGAAAATTTTAACAATTTTTCATTCTTTGCAAAAACCAGACATCTGCAATAAATATCTCGGATCAAGTACGAATGTTCACACTCCCCAAAGTGAAATAATTTTTTTTCACTTATATTCTCAACGACAAAGATGGGTGGAGAAGAGCCGCCACCACACTACAAAAGTGAAAGTTAAATAGAATTTGCCGTCTCAGACATTATCAAGGCGCGTTTATTAAGTGCGCCTAAAGACCACATCCAATGTTGGCACATTTTTTCGCTACCCTGTCGTCCGATGGGTCCGACGTAGACAATAAAATCGCCCTCAAGGTGACTTTGAGAGTCGAGAGACTTGCCTTACATTTTGGAATCAATGATGGGTTTGGCTTTTAGTGGGTATAAGTGAAATTCAGGGGCGCATCCTTCCTAACCTAGTCTAGATATCATCGTGGTGGAGGATCAATATTATAATGGTTCGTGTCGTCCTCTCCAACCATCGACCGACCCACCACCACAATGTGCGCCAAAACTACAGCACGGAACAACTCTCGTCCTTTTTTTCCATTGAATCGTCCATGCAAACTCGAAAATTTTAATAGATATTGTTTGGGGGACCTCCTAACGATTAGACTCTAACTTCCGCAATTAGACCCCACGCAGTTCTATTGTTTAATGATGATTTTTTTATTGGCGTTGGTACATGAAAACAACGTCGTGTGCATATGCTGCCATTATAGATAATATAAGTGGTGTATAAACAATACAGACTCGTATTCAGATATAATTTACATGTAAAAGGAAATTACGTTCATAAACAGAACGTCTATTGAAAACGAGCAAATATCACAAACATACGAGTACCTATACCAACACATAGTTTTTATGGTAGTATAGAGAATATGCGGCCCCCGGATCGATATTGGGCCCGATAGTAAACATAAAGAATTGATGGGATTGACTTGTTTTTTTGTGTGTGTTAACATTTAGAGAAAAAAACGTCAGATATAACACGTAAAGTAGCCTTTCAATAAAATATAGGCCGACACGTAAAAAATTTACTTGCTTTTTTTGTCCTCTAGGTGGTAGTGAAATAAGCCGTTATGAAAGGCGATAAATTGTTTTTATTGAGATTAGAAATTGTATGTGTGTATAAAAATGATAGATTCGCGTGTCTGAAAGAGAATTTTATTTGGGAAAAAACAATTAAACCTTTTAATTCAGCCACAGATACACTCGAACCTCAAACATACACACACCAACATTCAGCTAGACTCTATTTTTATTTGCTTCACTTTCAATCGCATGCTTAAACAAAAAACCAATTCTAAAACAAAGTGTAATTTGTGTGAATCATAACGGGTTTCTAGGTCACCTTTTTGTTTGAAAATCGTATTAGTTCAGGAAATGGAGCACAGTATTAAAATATCGTACATAGTGAATAGAGACAAAGTGCAACCTTGATTACATAAGATCGAAGAATTGTTTAAACCAATTTGGATAGGAATGGAAAAAATGTGCCATAAAAAGCGCTCGATTCTGTTATTTGGTGAAAGATGAGAGGATGATCTCTAGATACACGGCGACGAACACCAAGAATGTTGTTGTAGAGGGAAAAAACGCGGACGAAAAAGCGCTGCTCTGTGTGTGTGTTGGGGAGTTTTATAGAAGCGAGAGTTTTAGTGGGGTGAGGGTGACGCCTGGAGACGGCAGACACCCCCGACTAGACGTTACGTGGCCTCGTGCCCTCCAGCCAGAAGACAAAGGGGTTTCCGCACCACCATACTATTGCCTACCTCAACCCTCTCGCTGTGTCTCGTAAAACACACACTCGCCCCACATCAGTCTCGCCCTTTCTCTCTCCCTCTCACCATTTTCCCGATGGATTTACATACAAAAGCTTCGGCCAGACATATATCGTTCTCGTTTGTTGTTATAACGGTACTTTCTAACTACAATATTAGATATTACGATGGTGTGTGGCGCGGGACTAACGGTGATTTAAAATTAGGTTATTGAAGGATAAATAGAGCCCGAACGACTGGGGATGCTGTTGACTGGAAGAACAACACACTGTCTGGAAACATCTGGCTCGCCAGCCTTTCACTTCTTTTTAACTCGATTCTTGTTTATTTCTTTAATATTTTCGATGCCCTTTGCTCTATTATACAACTTTTCGGCTATCTAAGTGACTCAATTTGTGCATGTGCGATAAGCTATCTAATAGGTGCGATAATTTCGGTTTGTTTTCCTTCAAATTGGCACAAGACATTTTACCAGCATTGAATGAAATCGTCGCTAGTATAAATGCACCGAAGAAGTAATCAAATCATATACATGGCATTACATTGTATAAATATATATGATGTTTTATTAATTTATGGCTTGGAATAAGAGACGACAGACGGTGAATATTTCATTCATATATTGTTGTGTATATAATATGCCAGACATCAAGCGTATTTTCTATGTATAAATCAATCAAATCATAAAAAAGTCTCGTATTACTGTGTTGGTACCTGTGTACATTTTTATATAACTTGGCTAACATTTAAATTACGGTTAACGTTATATTTCCGCGTTTTTTATATTGTTTTTCAATGCTTCACTGGATTTTATACTTTCGGTATGTCTGTTTTTTTCGTCAAATGATCATTAGTTATTCTATCTGGGTTAGTTAGTTCCTTTAATGACGTCTATTGAAAATATTAGAGTAGTAGAAAACGACTTTTACGCACGCCACTGTAATACCGTTCGGGGAGAGCTGGACATTTTGGTACATACTTTCTTTTCAATATGTTCTGTAGGTTGAATGCACCCAGCAACCACATTTAAAAAAATAAAAACCACATTCAATACATTATCATGAGGAGCAGACGATCATTACTCATACATACACTGAGTTCATTTTTAGGCCCCCGATAAAAAGTATTAACAGTATTTATGATACCGTTTATAAATAATATAAAAATAACAAGAATAAAATCAACAACAATAACAATCACTTTAATGAATTCAACATATAAATGTATTATTAACAATAAAACATTCGCTTATTGTTATTGCAGTGTACAGTTGTTGTATTATAAAATGGAGAGTCAGACGGTAGGTAACCTGTAATGAGGTCGTAGTGTCGGGCCTGTCCGACACATTTGTTGATATTGTATCAGTCATGATGTGTGTTGTGTCTGTATATAATATATATGTATAATCTTTAAAAATGTTTACTACAATTGCCAGGACAACCTTCGAGTACAATTCAAGAGCCTTGCCATCCAACAAACCATTTGGACAAGAAAATTATTATGCATAAAAACGACACTTGAAGCTAAAAGCATATGGGACAGACAGCGGCAAGCCATCACTTTCCAAAACCGAACGCAAACACCATCGGAATTGAATTCATGCACAAATGTGTGGCCGTCTGTCCGTTTAACCGTTTCTCTACAGTCAACCAGCAGCAGCAGCAGCACAGCATCCACCCTAGATGGTCAGGAATAGAGAGAGGGACATTAGATGTGTCAAAGAAAAAACTAACCAACCACTCATTTTGATAGAAGGGAGCGCAAATGTGTGCACACTTATTAAAATTTAGGGTGGCACACATTATTATTATTGTCTAGTATTGAGCTTTTGTGTATGCACTCTCTCTAGCCGTGGGAAAAATAGATGTGAATGTAATTTTTTCTAATGTGTAATTGTATGCCATCAGAATTAAATAGAGAACAGATCGAGGACGGTTAGTTT
This sequence comes from Silvanus unidentatus, assembly GCA_963930825.1. Classification (NCBI taxonomy): domain Eukaryota; kingdom Metazoa; phylum Arthropoda; class Insecta; order Coleoptera; family Silvanidae; genus Silvanus; species Silvanus unidentatus. The sequence continues at coordinate 17,609,078 of OZ005761.1, forward strand.
TCTAGGTAGGATTTTGCTATGACCGGTTATTACCACGTTCTGATGTATTTTACTTTGTTTTTTTTTGCTTAATTTCCTTTTGTAACTGCCACCGTAATAATATTTACACAATACAGTTCGTTTTTATTTCTCTGTTTTCTTTTCTTTCTTTCACAAGATCTCTATAAATTTTATCAAATAAATTTATGTCCACGCTATTACGACCTTTGATCTCCTATATATTTTTGCGGACTATTTTATTCTCTAGCATGCAACCATTTATCTTCGAAGCGAAGAAATTATTAAACATAATGTATTACAATGTGTATAATATTAAATTAGTAAATGACATTTTTATTACAATTTAAAACCGCAAACGTTGATTTATTGGTTACGAAGAAATAACTCGCTGATTTATTGTGTTAAAATGACATAGAGCAGACGTTTTTTGGGAGTGGACCATGTTTCGCTAGTGCGAAATATTCAAACGACCATCCAGACTATTAATTCTGATCAATTTTTAACAACGCTTTTACTCAATTAAAATACAGTTTATTTAAACCAGTCTGTGTTAACCACTAATTATTCGTCGCTATTTTTATTGTGAAATGATGAAATGAATATGGATGGTAATGGTTACATAAAAACAGGTGCATTATTCAATAGAGACATTTCGTCAAAATTCTAACAGCGTGTTTTATTCTACCAAATAATGACGTTATGAGAAATCCAGAAAGTCCATTTCCCCATCATGATTCAGGCTCAGCCAACTCCTTAAGTCACCTTGACTGATTACTATCAGCCGACACTTTTTTTGGTTTTGGTCACAAACTGTTTTTATTTGCGATTTGTATCGGCAAGGCAATGAAGAAATATCACACCCACATTTCTGTATACAAATGTAGAAATGTAATAAAAGCCAGTGGAATGATTCAATTGTGATGTTGTACGCTTTGAATAATTTATAATAATGATTCATGTCTTTTCATTTTGGTCAGCAAAAGCAGCGTGTTTCATTGTAAAGTGTAAAGAGTTGAATCCGCAATAATTGCACACATAGTGGTACCTGGTTGGTGTGTGCCGTTGTTGTTCTATGTTACAATTTACTTGTAATATTATTGTTGCGACAGAATATCAACGTTATTTATTAAAGTGCTTTTGGAAGGCAGCCAACTGGAGTTTTGCACAATAACATAAAAATATTTTAATTCATCTGTATGTTTACAGTTACCTTAAAGATTTCTTTTCCTTTTACCTAATTTAAATTGTGCAGTCTCACTTTGTGGCATTGTTATAACAATGTAACACAAGAAATTATAAACAATCCGAGCACCGTCGTATATGCATATGTATATGTATAGATATCATAGAGGATTTTATTTTATAATCAGTACCGCGATTGCATGACGCACTTAATTCAATACTTATAGATAATAAAAAAACATATGTCTGATTGTTACATTCCAGACAACAATAGGAACAAGCCGGAAAACCGATAATATTTTTCAAAAAAATAAAACAAACTATGGACAAGTGTGAAATTTTACTTACGGGTGCAGTGGTCGGTGTTTCCGCGGTGAGGTGCGGATTGGATGGTGGTGTGGCTGCCCCCCTAACACCCCCCGTGCCCTCCTGGTGGTTCAATAAGCACGTGACTAGCCCCAAAGCGGCACCTGTCAGGACGACTAACACCACCAGGAAAAGGCTCCACTCGCTCACTGCCCCTGCTGCAACAAAGTAACACCATAAGCCTGAGGACACATTAAAAATGGATGGGTGTAAGCAAAAGCGCCCCCCAAAGGGTGTTAAAATTGATACTGACTTCTTGTACATATATGCGTACACACAAACAATGTCTAGACGCAGTTATCGGACAGACGCTTCGTTTCCTGCTAACATTGCGGTTGCAATGCCCCTGTATACTCGTTTTTAAACCGATTAACTGAATAAAAACGCAACTTATATTTCCATATTACGGTCATCAATTTTTAATAGATTCGTCTCCGATAGACCGTTGTCTAAGCCATCAAAGTGAATAAAACGTGAACAATTTGTTATTTTCTGATTGAGAATTTTCCCCTTTGGCTTTGTGGAAAGTGATTAATTTGTACGGCTGCTTTCCTTCAAATAGCGACCCATCAGACGGCCCTTCGTCCACTTAAAAGTGATTAATTAAATTACGTTTGAATGTGTACACGAGTAAAATTGAAAATCAATTCGATTGGATGTGTATCAATTTTTCTCTTAATCACACACACACACACCAAATGAATTCTTCGTTTTGAATTATATTGAGTAAATTTTCTAAAAGCTCAACAGTCAAAACAAAACATTAATTCTGCCAAGAAAACAATTGTTAAAATTCACGCGAAATTTTCCGAAATAAATTCAACAATCCAAAAATAAACAAGCACCTTTTAAAAAAAATTTGTAACAATAGTTTTAGCTATTTGGATAGATAAAATAGATGTGGGCATGTGTTTGTCTGAACTTTCCCGATTTGATAATTCCTCACATGTCTATTAGCGCTGTGCGGAAATTTACTAAAAACCCGAACAGGAGCGGCTTTTTATTGGTCTATGATGTAAGCTTCATTATAAACAACGTTCAGGAAAATAAATAGAAATTTGTTTATATTCCGGCTGGGATATAAATCGCTTTGTTCCGAACAAAAATTGATATAGTGATACGGTGTGTGTTCTAGTTATACGGGGATGATGTATCGGTTCCTGGGGTACAATAATTTTCATCATATTATATGTACGTCGGAAATAGATAGCAATAGTTATATTTTAAATAATATTGCGATCGCAGAAATTTATTTCCAATATTGTGACGTAAAAACAGAACGATATCAAATATCCGATATATGTTTTACGAAGAAGCAGAATTGTAGGAAGGAACGCGTCCCTCTGTCTGTAATTCAAACTTGCTACAAAGACGACAGAAATTATAGGGGTAGGGGATGCTTGCAAAAAATGATAAATCTTTTCACCTGGATTTTTTCGGCAAATTATTTAAGACACTTTGTATTGAAACTGTATGCGAGACAATACCCACATTTACAATAAAAGGGAAGTACTTAAAGGAGAAAATATTATTTTATTTAATACTGTCGCACTTAGGACTAGGAGACACACTTTTACCGCATACACAGCACAACTGTATGTTTTTTTCGCATTATGACCGCATAAAGTGCCCGTTTTTATTTATCTTTCACATTTGCAACATGGCACACACAAATGTACCCCAGAGCAATTAAATTGCAGGTAAAACTTTTTTTTTCAAGATGCAATTTTCGACTGGTGCTGATAAAAACGGCAAACAAACACACTTATGAAGTGTTCCAGGAAAGTTGAACAATAAAAATTAGTATGTCTAATTGCGGTCCCAATCCGAACAACAGCAATCAATGTGACTTTGAAAAAATATGCTGTGGAAAAGAGAACGGACAATTTTTTACGTCTGAACGTGAAGAAGAATTCGGTTGTTATATGCAAATATTTGCCAGTTTTTCTGTGTTGGTGCAAAGTTGCAAAAAAAATGCACACAAACATAAAAACGGATTTTAAAAAGAAATATAGCGAATAAAAAGAAACAGTTTCTTGAGACTTACAACATGAGGTTGCAGATGGCTGGCTGGTGCTGTTTTTTTTTTACGTTTTTGTGCTTTATCAGTCCATATAGCGGGTTAAAATGCGTCTGTATGTAACCGACCAAAATAATCACGAAAAACACAACTAAAATAACAGTTTTAATGAATCGCAATTCACCGTGGAGATGTTTCCTTATCAGATTGTTAAACGTCTGACATAAAAATGTGGAACAGATAAGAGAGGAGATTTTTTAAGAAGTCCACAAATTATTCCCAAAATTATTATCGCACACAAATTTGCCAGACAGTAAATATCAACGAATTCAGGTACACATGAACATAGGTATGGGAAAAATTCTCACATATCATTTAATCTAATAAAAGGAATATTTATACATATAATCAAAAGTAATCCAAACAGTAGAATGTAGCATAGGAAAACAGAAACCAGAAAAAAGGTCGGTTTTACCTTTGTCCGTACCTTAATTTAATAAACAATTTTTTTTACCAACCATTTACAGTAAACGTTGTGCGAATTTTGCCTAAAACACAATATTCATTTATATTTTATAAATGAGCGAAGCTGACTTTTATGTTATAATTTCATCAAACCAAAAAAATTATACAATATAAAACGTAATGGTTTTCCATTTTTGGATGTATATTTTATTCTTTTTTTTATATCATTTTGTTCGAAATGTACACAATATTTGTATGGATGTGTGTGCGAAACGCGTAAAAACCGATGATTCAGATCTCATTGTAGTGTCTGTCGTCCATCAGAAGATATAAATAACAGAAAAAAAGCGTGTTTGCGATTTGATTTAAGAATGAAGAAGTGTGTCAGGCTCCGGTAGCCCTCGTCTAGGTCATAATGTCTGACTTGTCTGGTTTTAACCATACTATCTCTTTACTTGTAACATGATAAATGCTTACATATACTCGCAACACAAACCATACACTTTTGATGGTCGAGACCGATCGATCGAAATTGACTATAATAGAGATTCATCAATTTCTTTTGGGCACCAACAGGCGAATAGATCACTTTTCGTTAATGCAAAGTCGTGTCTGTATTTTCGGTGGAGAAAAAAGCGCATCTTTTAAATCACCGCACCTTTTCGCATTTTCACAAACGAGTAAAACTCTGTTATTTATACAACCAACATTTCGTGTTGAAATTTGGATTGAAAATTATTTTATAATTATGTAATCGTGTCTTAAACAAAGTGGAAATTCTTAATATTTGTCTACTTACAAGACGATGATCGTTTTTATCAGCCATTGAATGTTTTAGGAAAGAATTCGACATGCGAATGTTCGCTCGAAAAACCACACGGTTCAACTGAAGTGAAAATACAATTGAAAATGCAGTGACTGCAATCTTTTTTAAAACAATATAGAATAAGTGACACAATTCGTTGGTCAATGAACTAGTAGAATTTAACAAAGTGTTAAAAAAAAATTTGTTTATAAATCATAAAAAATGGCCATTGTTACAATTTCGTCATGAATAATTCATGTGATATTGCCGATATGATAACTAACAACAAAGTTAAATTGTAAAACTGAAATGATAATATTTACAATTGGCAAAATGATGAGAAAGCCCTCAAGTTGTAAGAAAATTCTATAAACAACACTCGAGGCGCAATGAATTGAATTTTCCATATAGACTTTCTGTAAGAGAAAATATTGAAAGTTTATCTTGTGAGTAAAAAGTTTTACAACAAACACAGTCACTTAAAATTATATAACAAGTTGAGAGCATTTTTTCTCCTTCGTCTCCCTTTATATAAAGTTTCCTGTTGGTGTGCGCTGTTGTTGTGTGTTAAATTTCCCAAACGTCAACACAATTGAGTCTCTCATCAATTAAAAGGGAAAAATAAAATTTCAGTGTGTGTAAAGTGAAAATGAATGCCAAGTATTTATACTTGTACAGCGCACACAATCTCTCATTGAATAAAAATAAATTTAGTAGAGTTACGTGGTTTGTGGCGTCATCTTATAGTCGACTTATATAATATTGATCCTGAAATGTGTACAATATAACTGGCTGTCTGCAGTCTAGACGGTACATTATAAATAGGAAGTTATTTATTTTGTCCGCAATATGTATTTTGTGGTTATTGACTAATTATATTACAAAGTTTCTTTCACCAAGTTAAAATTCTTCGATTCCTTTCCACATTCGAACGCACAGCAAGCAGCAACGGCAGCGCGGCAGGATGGGAAAAAAGCACCAAACACACACTTTCTCCATTGACTAGCCGGAATTTTTGACTGCAATTTGCCCTTCGCCAACCGTTCCATCTATTTCTCCTCTCTTTCACTCTACACACTCTCGAATTCCCTTTTTTTCCTTTCAATGAAATTGGCGCACGCATTGTAACATTTTGCGTGGGTATTGATCCTGCAAGCCGCTTTTAGGGCAAAGAAGGAAAGGGACTCCCTTCTCTTCCCAGCACTAACATTTCCTTTGTCCACACAGTGAAATATGTATACGCACAATTCAGGAAGTTTTCCAGGGGGCCGTTGAAAATTTCCTTCTTATCGTATTATATACGCTATTTTCATTCTAGCAATTTAATACAATTCTCCATCGACAATTGGATTTTACACCATTAAACAAACACACGCACAGAAAAGGCACGATTCAGATTCGGGATTTGAAATTGTAATAACAGTTATGTTGCATTCGCATTGGAAAGAAATCGGCTTGTCAACGCGTATCTAATTACAAAAAGAACTCTTGAAAGGGGTTAAAGGCGTAAATAGCAATCATTAACAAGATGTAAGATTAATTTTCCTTTCAGACCAACAACACCCAACTTGATGGGCATGAAAAGTGGGTTTAAATATAAAATACGAAATACGTTTTTAAATTAAATTTAAGCAGCTTCCGTTTTAATTAATACAGGCAATTCCTTTATTTTTAGGTGGGGGACGATCTGTGTAGTGTAAACTGTTCCTATTTTTTTTCTGTTCTTTCTTAATATTATTTTTGTATGTATGTAGTTAGATTGCCGTCAATTTGTTAAACATGCACTTATTTATAAAGGAATTCCTCTTTTCAGATACGTAGTTTTTAATTAACTTTTCTAAATTAAATTATACTCAGTATATGATTTATGAGCGACTATTTTTTCCTTTATCCTTAAACAAATCGCTCTTCTCTGTGCATCTGATTTATTATATATTAATGTATGCACAAATCGGTATAAACAAATTAAGAGAAATATAGGAAAACGACCATGCATAAAACCGATAACATCTGTTTATCTGTTAATGTCCTCCAGACAGTTCCTAGTCAAAACAAAATGTAAAATAAATTTAATGGCATCTGAAATTTCAAAACAGTTTCATAATAGAAATTACAAATTACTATTGAAATTTTATACCAATCTGAGGTGCGTTACTTGCCCTAAATTGAAGGCTTTTCAAAATCCGTACATATACACACCCAAATCAGCTAACAACAACGTCTGACAAGCTTTTCCCATACCCATAATACTTTTACGAGTTGAAATATTTTTTTCACGCTCCCATTTACCTAATAAAATAATAATAAAACCGTATACAATCTAATAAATAAATTTAGAGTAGGAGAGGATGGTTAGACTGGCTGGTGAAATCCACATCATTTTCCCAATTGAAACTTTCTAGACTTTATTTGAATTTCCATTAAGTGCCTAAAGAAATCTCACACTTTATTTACATTTCCAGTTAAATATTGTAATTTTTGCAGCCGAATTAATTTTCACAAAGTTTATAATGAATATTTTCACGGTCATCTCTCATCATGACTAACGTCTTATTTAGTTTACCTCACATCCCCCGATTTGTTGAAAGCGTTTATTTGTTTATGCCATTAGAATGGAATAGTTAAGGAAATTTACGTCTTCATCTCGAGCCAGTCAGCGAGCATATTGGACGAGACAATTTAATTTAGGAAATGTTTAGTTTCGTTATCGACAAACTTAATAAGAACGAATCTGTATTTTGCACGTGACTTCATTAGGGTGCACTTTGTGGTGCACTTAAATGTCTTCAAACCCATCTACCCATACACGGTTTAGTAATTATTGAGGAATAACAGTGGAAATTTACTCTCAATGCAATACCCACACATAATGGTTTCGTTACTTAGAGTCAACTTGAAATTGGAAACAATGGTGCCCATTTCCCGGAATCAAAAGTCTAGACAATTTGTACATTATAAATAAATAAAAAATAAAACATTGTATGTATGTGTGTTTCTGGCCGATAAGATAAACTGCTCTTGCTCTGTGGTTACACCAAAGGATTATTTATACATGGACAAAGCAAACAACTTCTTTTATGAGCGGAAAATAATAGGATGCAGAGTTAATTAAACCATAAAAACAATGGACGTATATACATAGATGGATTCGCGAGTTTTATTTTCTAGATTCTAGTTCGAATCAAACACGGCATTAGGCCATTATATAGCCGAAAATTGTGGTACATTGGCTAATTATAAAGACTTTACAGTCGCTTCAATTACATTTTAATTCCAGTCTTGTTGCATGAGTTTCCGATGGTTTTTAGAAATTGTTTTTCGCGTGACCGATGATATTATAAAAATTATTGTTTATAAATATGCGTTTTTCAAAGAGGGAAATATCTAAATTATTTGAAGTACTCTAATTTGCAGTCCTATAATGTGGCGTGATTAAATTGTTTTGTAAAAATTGGTGTACATTCCACTTTTTCGGATACTTCCATTATTGTAGCATGCAAAAGTATGATTATGCTGGTATACGCTGTTTCGTTACATAATACCGGATTATAACAATTCGTGGCTCTATTGCCGATTTTGTCTGTATATTTATTATTATGTAACATGGGACAATTTCCTTTTCAGTTTGTTTTTCCTTTTCTCTAGAATTTCGGTGAATTCGTAAATCATCCAGCTTAACCGTAAAATTGTAAACTTCTCAACATAATGAATCACTTAAACGTGTGTGCAATTAAAAAAAGCTCTCCGTTTCTCGCTACTAAGAATATGATCCCGCCACTAAATCGACTTTCCATTATTTTCCCCATTCAAGCTTATAAACTTAAATATGTGTTATAATAAAATGCTGGGGCACATTTTACATCGCCGTTAACCCTGTCTGGGAATTTATAAACACTACTACAAGTACTATAACAAGCAGGTGCACTATTCTCTCTTAAAAAAGAAGTCATCCTAATATAAACGCAAGTAAAGCACACCACAACACACACGGTCGGTAATTTCTTCAGGAAGATAAAAAACTAGTCGGCTTCCACGAAATATAGATGTGAATTTAAAAGAGAAACCCTTATTTTTGAAATAAAATTTTTTAAAAGGAAATATAGACTATAAAAGTGCTTTTAACGTTAATAATTCGTCGTGGAAGATATAGAGTCGAGTTCAAAGACCCCGTCCAACATTATATTAAAGAACGCGGTTAAAGTATTAAGAAAAATCTTTGCTTTCTTTTCCTTTCAGCGTTCACGTTCTCTATTAATTTCTATTATGTAATTCGGAAAGTTGAAGAACAAAAAGCTTGCACCGAATATGGAAATAGTTTCGTAACAATGATGAACCCGATGAGGGCATAAAGAATTTTAATATACAATCGAAATGTGCATTTTAAACGTGGATTGTATTGTCTTTAGCGGACTGGCAAAAAGTGCGATGAATAAGAGATCAAGGCTGCCGCCCGTGTAAAATGAGTTTCAGTACAATTTCGCGAATTTTACCAGTACCGAGCTTTTATGCAACACATTATATTGTTTGATTAATTAATTAACGCTTCCGAAAGCGCCTTGATTAATAACAAAGTTGCGATTTAATATTATTTTAGTGAGGCGTTTTCTAATTGACGATCATTTGAATTTTCACACAGATGAAAACTAATTTCGGAAACAAATTAAATGCCAACAACAATCTAACAACTTGAAAGTGGATAATAAATTGCTATAATGGCAGTTTGAATTTTATTGAGAATTTGCAAAATACCATCATCACGATTGGGATTAGGTACACGAAATTAGATTGATTTAAACGAGATGAATCTGGAGCATTAATAAGTAAGTGTGAATAAAATGCGGTTATCTAATCGATTAGGAGACGGTTTGTAATCAATTTTGAGTGCACTTTCCAAGTAAATGGTATTATATTCCATTGAAATTGAGGACTTGGTAAATATTGCCATTATATTTCAATATTTCTATGGAAAATATGATTAGATGCGAAAATTGGCTCCATCAACAAGTTGCATATTTTTTGTATGGAAAAAGTATAAGAATAAAACGAAATGCAGTATGAAATGTTCGTGACAGCGTCGTTGTTGTCGCGCCATCGCCGTCACTTTCCATTAACTTGATGGAAAATCTGAAAAGTTTTGGTGCATAATTTCAGTCTTGTTTGGACACTTTTCAATTCGGGGATTTTCCCGTCATTCTCCCACTATTTAGACAATGTTTTCCATATAATAGATTTATCACATTTGTTATCAGTTTTATTTCTGACGGACAAAGTACACTCGCTCCAATTAGGACAAAACTATAATCGTTGTAAATGCGCAATTTCTACTAACTACAGTATTACTAAGGTCTATTTTATAATTACCATACAAGTATTGGATTGATCGAACACCTACCTGAAAAAAAGAGAAAACAAATTATTAGAAACAACTTCAAATGTCTGGAAATAAGTTTAGAAAAGAGAAAAAGTTGTAGTCGAAAACTTTCGAATATACATTTTAAATATACAACTCTCGGGGGTGTTTACTTCAGGGTAAAAACTCAGACAGACGAAATCAAATAGTCCACAGAGTCTTGAAATAATAAGAAACTCTATAAGCTATTTTAAAATTGTATATTTATTCCATGTTCGTTTTTTTTTCTATACACATTATACATAAATTAAAAGCGAAGCTTACAATGTTCTATTAAATATTCCTGATCTACAATCTTTATTTGTTTCAAACACGCTTCTATAGTTGCATTGCAATATAATGTTATGGAATTTTATTAATGCACTTTTATTCACTCTAAAACACCCACCAACAATGCATACGCGGAACAGAAACCATAAATAATAAACATAAATGTATAAGCAATTTTTACACCGTTGATTATAATGTAGTAAGTTTCGATTTAAACTTTGAAGAGAAAAAAAACACATACCTAATTCGATTGCGTTACCTTGGCACAAAAGTCATGCAATTGCATGTAAATTTTAATTACACACATGTGTGTTCGATAATGTGTACGCTTTTATGATACACTGTGCGATTTTAATCATTCCTCTGTATGTGGAGGTGGATTGCATTGAAGAGAACGCTTTTATACGACTGGAAAATGTGCAGGTGTTTTACTCAAACTATTTATTACAAGAAATTGCAAAGAAGTTCCACACACAAAGGAAGTTAGGTGCGACGATGGAATATTTTCAAGTGTCACCCACATGTTAAGGGTTTTCACTAATTTTCTTTCATACCTGCTGTGTATACTGAAGATTCAGTGTAGCATTTCTTCACATAAAAAAACAGCTCACAAATCCGTTTACAAAGAAGTAGAAAAATCACTTTACACAGATAAAAACGAACTGAACAAACAGATTCGTCATTCCCACACGATTAAATGCATAATACGAAATGCATACTGCATATAATAAAGCACTCGTTAATGCTAATTAATTCAAGGTCACCATGTGGAATTACGTAACCAACCCACCACACATACGTGATAGGTTTTATTTCAAATGGAACTTATGTAATATTAGCTAGTCGCTTTCTGCGATCAAACTGACCTTTAAGCTTCACATGGACTTTCGTCTCTCCATATTTCTATATAGTCGTCCCCAACGCCCCTAAATCTGCGCTTTTGTTACATGTCCTCCTAGATAAAGCAACAAAATTTACGTTCGCAAAACTATCTTCCACACCACAGATTGACTAGATGAGAAACTTGAATCGTTAACTACCACAGTGGGGCTCTAAAATACTATAGTCTCAAGTTTTGATAGGGTGGTTGAGTTTCAGATTCCTTTCTCACAAGCTCTGCCTACTTAATGAGTGTAAAAGCACGATCATCCATTTTAGGGAGGGGAAATGGCTTTCACTATGTGGAAAATTGAAGCTTGTTAGAATTCGAATAGGTGAATGTTGTACGTCAGTTACGCAAGAAACTGGTCTGGGGATGAAAACGGGTCTAAAATGGGACTGTGTTGAAAGGGTTCGCTTTGTGTACGTGTGTAAATAATTTTTTCGATCTAATTACACTTTATGGTCATTACATTATCAACGTGCTTCCGTATTCCAAGGTTGTGTGGCGTGTTTTACTATACACAAGGCATCGCATTATTATGCGATAAATTGACGCTGTAATACGCCTTCGCGCTCCCACTAAATGGCGGGATCGCAATTTTAATCTCCAATTTGATTTTCAAACTTGTTTCTTTAATTGCACAATACGCTACATTGTCTCACAAAATGTCTTGAAGGCTCACAGTTTTAATTACAGATTATTTCGTTTTGATCGTCGTTTTGTTGGTACATAGAGTAGAAAAGAAAAGCGTCAAGGAATTAAAATTTCTCTTTTAAAATAGTAAAATGATTGTAATTCATGTATTGTGCATTAAACAAAAAGGACACAAAGGTTCAAGGTTGTTATATTAGATGAACTCTAATACGTGTTTTATTAAATTTTCATCATAGGTAACACAACGAATTTTCCCAACAAACTTAAATAATTGTCTGTGGTTTGGAGCAAGTTGGGAAAAATGCTCGCAGCTTTTGGACAAGTAGGTAAATTCTCCTTGTTAACGGAAACTTTATTATATTTATTATTTAATATTTATATAAAGAGTAATGCGTATATACTTCCATTTAAAACCAAAACAAATATTTAGAAAACCTTAACGCCATTTGTTTATTTTGTGGATTTTACACTGACTTTATCAGTGCGAATTGCATATTCAATTATGCATGACCATGAGAATATCATTTAAATTTTTGGCAGAAGTCAATTGAATGGGGGGTCAATAAACGATACAAGAGATAAAGGTACACGTGCTGGGCATGTTACACGGCAAAATATTTTTAGATTTTTTTTATGAAAGACTACAGGATTAAGAGAACTGAAATGGTCCAGTTTTCCCGCCTAATATTTCCCTCCAAAACTGCAAATCGCGAATTTTTACACTGTATTTCCGATTCCATCGAATTCTCATATACATTATGCATTATGGATGTTTGCAATGTACCTACTCCTACAATTATGTAGAATAATTCTATGAAATAATTTTTGCTTGAGCGAACGTAAAAACGGTGCAAGGTGTTTAATTCATATTTATCGAAATGACGTCAGTTTTGTACAAGTTCATTTATCCTCTTTTTATTTTGGTGCTATAATAAACAACTATAGAAGTAATATTTTCGATTTCTAATCTTAACAAAATTATATTGTTATGTATTATGTTACAACAATTTTCAATTCCAAATGTAGGTAACACAAATCTTAATATGTACCATTGTGATAAATTCCAAATAATCTTTTTTTTTGAGAAGTCATTTTATCAAAGAAGACGTAAGTGTATAAAACGACTTTCTTCAATATACTTAAGAAACGCGGCTAAGTAGAAGGCACAAATTGATTTCCGACACGGATAATTAATAAATAAATATATATCGTTTGACAAGGGGAAAAGTTTGTTGGAATTGATTAAATGGAAACAACGCGAAACGCGCATCGTATCGTTCTTCGTGTAGAAAAAATTAATTTCCTAAATTACAGTCGAGTTATTTTAGTGACTAAGAAAATATTTGCACAAAATCCATGGATGTAAAGGTAGTTGGCTTCCATCTATCTCTATGCAGACGTTGTCGTCCTCACACAACGTCAATACACAAGGTGATTGACTCCAACAGAGAACCACCACCACAGAAAAGAGATTTAGGATTATAACAAAATACAATCCAACCGGCACAACTAGAGATTGATGAGTTTAAGCTAAACAAAAATATCAATTTCTCGTTTGATAACGTAAAGCCCTATCATTTTTTCTGTAAATATTATTTCAGGGCTTTATGAAGGGTTGTCGGATGGATTGATGGGCACGCATTTTACTTACCGAGCTCACAAAAAAAGCTCTCATTTCGTCCCATTAAAGCGTTGACCTTTTGTACAATTGTAAAAAATTATTCATGTGTTTAATAATTTCGTTCAAGGCATTCACAATTCGGTTGACATTAGAAGAGAGCTGTTGGCTTAGAAGTGTTACGAAATAAGGTCATTGTTTAGGTTTCACACCCATTTTTTTCATAACAATTGTTTGTTCATGCCCACACACATGAAATTATTATTATAATTCTTAACACACACAGCGATAATAATAAAAAAATTCAGTTTTCTCAACGAACGGATTTCAAGAGAGTTGATTTATAACAGGTTTTTACCTTATGTTGTTTTGTATAAATACAGTATGAATGTTTGATGATGGTTCAATTTTTGATGGGGAAATACGTTAAAAATACATAAAACATGTGTAATGTGGATCGTGAGCTTATTTGCATAATGCATGAATAAAAGGGTCGAGTACTATGCGAAGATGGTCCAAATTTGCTTTATTAAATTGTTTTCAGCTATTTCGGGTTCAAGTGTGTTGCGTGGCCGGAAACTGAAGACTTGGAAAAATGGTGAATGCGCCATAAAAAACATATCGTCTTCTCGCAGACACCGACGGTGTAAGTTTACAAATTTTTTTCTTGTACGTCCACATTTAATTAGCCCACTGTGGAAATGTTGAGGCCTAATGGAGTAAATTCCACGTATTTGTCTGCAATTTCCAGACAGTACATTTAATCATATACAATTTCTTGTCTTGTAATAAAAATAAATGGCATCAAATGAAGACGTTAAGTGTGCAATAGATTAAATTTCTCTTTTAATAAGAAATAAAATCTCTTATATACAATAATAATAACAATGTTAAATTGAACATGAGCACGACATTAATTTTATTACGTCCATTTACCAGATTATACATTAAGCATGTTACATTTTATGTTACGTATTGTTATGATGTGCATATAAGCAGAAATTGTCACGCAATTTGATTATTTTTCAACAAACATTCCCTATCTTATAAAAAAAATACAAAGTGTGCGAGAGAGCGAGAGAGAAGAGTGTTAGGTAATTAATTAAATTACAAAAGGAACATTGTGATAAGAAGTGCCACTATTATAATTCTATAATATGTATATTTTGTGTGTCTAGACTTAATAAAAATATCTGCATGTGTAATAATCACAGACACTCACTCACACACACAACGCTAACATGACCAAAATAAAAGATGAATTTCCAGACGACCTTGCCTAAAAGAATTTGTGGTCTCCCACAATTCATGAATATAAGTAGGTATGTTATTTCATAGTACGTACATATATACATTTATAATATGTGTACACAAATATGTGCGCACTTGTGTGCAAACTGTCGAAAATATATACGATTCTAAATCGTTTTTTTGAAAAAAAGAGTTTAATTAAAGTGAAGAGAGAGCAACGAATTGAAAAGAAAAAAATCTAAAGAACGTTCGCCGTTTTTCCCTCGTCGAATTGTAAATTTTTACCAGGTGATATATTTTCACAGATGATGGCACATGTACAACAATTTTTCTTTAAATAGTGTTCTAGTCTAATATTTCGTTCGTTTTATTATGCAAATTAAACGGAATTAATTGTGCACGCCTATTTGCCTAAATGGCGCTAGTTAAAAACACTTTTGGCCAAGGTAAAAGTGCAATGATCAACTCTAGGATCCTTGAGACACTATTATCTTTGATAAAAATGAAATCTATTTAACATACTGTAACCCGTCTGCCACGCTAAAATTAATTACCTTCTTATGTGGCGAAGGTGCATTGACTTTATTCCCATTATATGATGATACGAAATTATTGCTATTATTATACACACGCTTTTATTATTCCATCTTTATGTAATATCCTTTTTTACGATGACTTGAAACACTTTTATGTGTGTAGTAATTAACAGTAAATTTTTGTCAAATAAAATGTTGTTGGTGTGTTTAACCTGAATTTAATGGTCCAAAATGGGGACGTTAAAAAATCGTATTAAATTTGTGGCGGAAAGCTTTTCTATGAACACATTTAAACATTTCCATATAGAAAATCGGTCAGTGTGTGTGACTGTTACAGACATTGTGGCAATTTTTCCTGGAATTCAATTTAATATTTATCGATTTTTGTAATGTACACATTCATTTCGCCCTCGGTTGTAGAAGTAATCCTATTGTTAAATTCTAGTAAGAATAACAAAAATTAAGGAAAGATTTCATTTTAGCACAATAACAAATTGTATAGCCATTTTCCTAGCTGAAAACTCGTAAAAACCCTTATTAGATCACCAACCCACGGAATATCTGTCTGTAGGTAATACTGTAAAACATTTGCATCTTTTATGAAAAAAAATCCTCAAGGGATGCGTTCATTTTTTCCCATATTTCTCGATCCACTGTTCTGCATATAAAAAAGTTCGCACAACTATGTATATGTATACACAACACCTCAAATATATAGGATATTTCTTTACATATTATATTTCTCTTGTGTAATCCTTGTCAAATTGATTTTGGCAGTTTATGATTGAGATCAAAAATAACAAGAAATGTAATAAAAATTTGATATACCTATTTTCAAAGGAATTATAAACAGTACTTACATTCAAGAGACTGTCGAAAAACGATTAATTCATATAAAATCGATTAATTGACGACCCTAAAAATTCCCAATAAAACTGCACTAAATCCAATTGGTAACAATTTTCGAGCATTACTTTTACAATTTGAATTATTATTAGTAGGTCAAAGTGGAAACGTGTACACTATCGTCTAATTGAACCCCACGATTATTGTTTAAGGAAATGTCGACCGTTTTTTTAACAAATAATATATATGCAGTAGTTTAGTTCCACGTGAGTGCTCAAATAGGCAATTACACTTGCCACAAAGTCTGCCTTTCAGCGCACCTACTTTCCACCTCAAAACAATGCACAACACTTGAACAATTTGAATATAATCGTAATATATGCAAGTACGTATTCGAAACGAGCATGATGCATTTTGCAATCACGTCATCAAGTCCTCTATAATATATTACAAGTGGTAATATCAATGGTGGTGTAAAATCCTTTCTAAAAAAATTTGTTAAAAGAACTTTATACCTTTATGCTTCAAGTCATTATATCGATTCTCTTATTCAAGGACGACTAGTTAGTTATATGGTGGATTATGTAACATGCCCATTGGTAAAAAAACTATCAAAGGCAAAAATGATTGTTGTACAGTGCGGCCAATTTTATCTCCTCAATTTACTGTACTAGAAATGGACCAAAGAGAGTGTTTAAAGATGGCGATGGTTGACTTCTAATTTGAATTTGTGGTGCACCAAAGCGCTACTCAGTACAAGAACATCGAATTAAATGTTGTATGAAGTTGGAAAAAGCAGGAAAATATCTAGATTACGACATGAATAAAAAAAGATATTCGTTGAAATGTTAAGTTTAGAACAATTATTTACGCAAGAGGATGTTAAACGTTTCGTTTAAAAAAATAACAAGAGGAAAAGGAACGTTCCTTCATACATTTTTTTACAATTTCATTTGCAGTATTTAGATGCGTGTAGTTGGGTGAACAACCCACAACCCACACCATGGTGTTATACAAAGAACATACTAATACTGAAGATGGTCTGATTGTGAAGTTTTTTTTATAGTTTAAGTACTTAGCAACCGAGACAAGTGTTTGCTAAACAGGTCAAGATTGTAATTACAAAATACATAAAATAATACATATATTATAGGCTTTTACGATATGATGACATACAAATACGAATAAATTACATATTTTAAAGGCAATTTAATGTACACACATGAATGTTGGAAAGATGGAGAGAGTGGTTCGAGTTTTTTCTTCTATAAATGCTCGAAACCAGAGCGCCTTTTAACGATTGAAATAATTCGAAATTTATTGCAACAAATAACATATAATATGGATTAATTGCGTGTACTTTAATTACAAACAGATGTGCCCAAACCATTAAATTATTAATTAGTAGCGAAAAAGTGCGTAATTAAAGTTACTTTTATGCAGAAAAACTATCAAGCATTTCAATTCAATAAGGATATGTATACAGAAAAATATGTAATCGGCTTAAAACATGCATTTTTTATGATGATACTGTGATCTCTCCCTCTCTCTTTAAAATGAACATTAGGACAACGAAATTGTGTCACAAATGCTCCATATAATTGGCTATTTTCACAATTATAATTCCGCACAACTAAAACTAATAAACAATACGATTAACAAATGTTATTGTGTATGCAATTTGTACGAATATCTCCCAATAGACAAATTAAACAAATTAATGGCATTATCGCAATTTGAATTCTTGATTTTTGCAACTAAAAAACATTAGTCTATTTTGCTAACATTACCATAAATCGAATGTACCAACAAATTGATGCATGGGGGATCGCTCGGAGGGACGACAGTAGAAAAACCACTTGGAAAATGGTGAATGTGTTGGCGCGTCCATAGTTGAAAATTCCGAAATTAATGATCTTACCAGTGATTTTGTGAACTGTTCAAGTTTGCAAAAAGCGATGCTTTCAACTCAATGGAATGCAAAGCGTCCGACATATAGAAAAACAGTGCACTTGCTAGAGTAATTAATAGTGACAACTTCCAGCCACTGTTTGTATATATGCTGGTCTGTAGCAGGAGAAGCAGAGAGAAGAAACGCATTCAACATTCACTTATAACTTGCGCTCTATGTCCCAGTGGAATTATTCGTTATTGCGACTTGTGTGTGAGAGAGAGAGGTGAGAATATTTTCACAGTGTTTCGGTTATTTTATTAAGTTGTATAAATAAATTATCCATGTATTTAAGAATAAGAGTGCAGTAGTAGAAGTCCGCTATCTTTAGACAAGAGCAAACAACACTCGAAAGTACAACCACGTAGTGGTCATGATGTGCGCGGTAAAAAGAACAAGAGGAGCCAGGAGCGACACAAATAGATAGAGGAGGCAAATATTATTGCACCTAGATTAAATTACAAATGAAATAAATCATACAACTGATGCTATTGTACAAATGTGTTTGTCCTGTAATGTGATGGAATTTCATGATGGATTTGTTTGACTGTTTTTTTTGTTTTCCAATCCACTCGCTCTCACACGATTTACTTTTACACTCTCCTTCTCTTAACTTTCCATCTATATTTTACAATAGGAAAGCATCAGCATTCGATGGCACGGTGCTCTCTCGGTGCCCGGAACTTATATGATTGTATGATGAATGGATTCCACCCATTTTGTAATTCAAATAAATTTCACTCCATTATTTTATTTGGACGGACGCGGTTCCTAATCCGAGAAGAGCGCCGTCTGCAATCCACAGTCACAAGGTTATATATTGTTTAATTCTTCGAGCTCTCGCGGTCTAAGCTCTTTGTACAAATCTAGTTTCAAAGGTAAAAGGTCCGTTAACCTTTCACTTTGTAAATGGACAACAACATATCTAGCGCTGTTTGAAGGCTATGTGGCGCCAGAAAAATAAGCATTTTTTCTATTCTGCAATTTACCTAACAGTAAAGCAATGACCTAAAATTGGCGGTCTGTGAAAATCAACAAGAATGTGAAAAATACACCAGCACACATTCCATTCTGATAACATTTGTCTTTGTGCTCTTGCTCTTATCAAAGTACCAACAGTCCACTTATTATTTCCTTAAATGGGATTAGTGATCTTTGGCCAGTCATAATTTAATAATAAACGTTACATTGAGCTTATCATCATCGTACTTATAGTTTATTTTTCTGCTCTTTCCTCGACCAAACAACATTCTTGATATATTCTTTAATTAAACATTAGATTCTTTGTTCGAGATGACCGCAATCTGCGTAATTTCATTACTAATGGTTGGATTATAGACGAAAATCTATCGAGCCAGTGCGAACATGTACACACAGATGCTTCTATATGTATGTACAATCTGAAGAAAGATCATTGTACTGCAAGTCGCAGTAAAACCAGTGGAATAACCTCGTTAACTCTTCTTTCATTTCTTTGCTGCTGGATGCACCGTAAATTATGTTATCATCAAAATGTCTTCATATCGAACGTTAGTTGCTTGCTCTTTGACAACTTGTCTTCTTCTAACTGTTCTCTTTCCGTCCCCACAGGATGTCCGTGTCCATTTCGTCTAGGTACAAACACCCACTCGCATGTAACATCTACTTTTCCTTAACAATTTATTGATCTAATTAGAAAATGCGAAGAGTTCACATTGTTCGCGGAACTATTTTCAACATTTCCATCGTCAAAATTGCTCTCACAGGTCTAACGACCGTTTTGCGTGTCAAAAATTTTCCACACACCAGCAACACTGTCTGGTCTGCTCGCTTCCTTGAGAGAATTTCTCAACATCTCGTTCGTTAAATATTTACATTTACGTAATTGTAATAGAAAAAGGAGACTGTCACATTGCGGAAGCAATTGACGGAGTCAATAAACAGAAAACGGACGACATAAAGTGCATATGAAGGCCGATTAGTTTGTGTACGTGTTTGTGTGTTGTTGGTAACAAGGGAAAATATGCAAATTGCTTGTTTGTGCGCAAAATTGCGCACATGTTACAAATAATTACAGGCAAAAGCACTTAGTTCAAAGGTCATAATGGACAATTAGATGAAATGCAACTGGTAATTGTATTAAGTCGCCGTCTAGTCCGTGACGATGATCATAAACGATACAATATTGTATCATGTACACACACAATACACACCACCATCGTCCTCCTCCTTTTTCATTCCATCATCAAGGAAAATGCAACCAGCAAACACACAGTACTAGCTTATTACGCTTGCAATTTGCTTGCTATTGTGTAGGAAAGATTGCAATTTAGAGTGCACTTGCTGGGGCACATGCAAGTTTAATTAAAAGAAACTTTACTGTTTGGTTTATTTTGCTTGAAAATGCGCCAATCCCACGTCCCCATTGGGGAGTATTGGTTATTAGTTTGGAAAAGATCGACCTCAAAGGGTGGGCGTTAGTTCTATTATTAAGTTGTAATATAAAATAAAAGCCACTATAATAAGTTTTCATCAACAGTTATATTATATAGTGACATATTTATGATGTGAAGGAGGCAATATAAAGCTTTGGCAAGACCAAAGCTAATTTGTCAGTTCATAAAGGAGCGCTTTTGTAGCCTTTCAATTAGGGCCTCTCTAATCACAAACTAAAGTACTTTAAGCTGATGATTGAAGTAAATTTTCAAACAGATATTAAAAGAGCACACATATTCTTTTTGTTTCCATTTTTGCAGGTAACTTTATTTCTAATAAACAAACGCGATACATTTTAATAGAGAGAAGAAAAGCGAAGGATAAAGGTGGAGACACGTTCCCTCTGTACTTTCGCTATCGACCAAAGAAAGGTCAGCGAACTTTCCGTACGAGGTCGAACTCCTCCAACTTCTATACACATTCGAAGCAAATGGTAGGCAGCCTTTGTGGAGAACTTAGAAGAACTCTCTTATTCATATTTGTTTCTAATACTCCGATATGTGTGTGTTTGTGTAGTGGGTTTCCTAACCGTTTTTATCGAATTCATATAAAAACCGTACAACTCTTTCGTTGATGGAATTTATCTCGATCTTTATATTTATCTTTTTTTTTTCCAACAAAGTCATTAACTTAAACATTATGTATACATTTTGCATAATTAACAAGCTTAATTGGTCGTAAAATTTTATTTTATTGTGATTCAAATGAAAATTAAAAAAGAAACACACACACACACACATGTATAACTCCTACATCTTGAGCGATTTTTTCTACACTCCATCACATCAACTTCTCAAACTCTCTTCTTGTCTTCTCTTCCAGTTCCAAATTAGTAAAAACAACAAATTAGAATTCTGGTTTTATTATATCTGTAATAAATTGTGTAGATATTGAACGAGAGTGGCAATAACACGTGGAGAATTTTAATTAAGATTTCTGGCATTAGATGGGGAACGTTGCACGTATTAATAATTATTGAGTGATGTTTTTGCGTAATATTTTGCCCCTATTGAAACGATGCGATCAGTTTAATAATAGCGGAGAGCATGCATGTGAATTAGTTACAAAAAAAATCTTCCATATAGGGGACGCCTTCTTTTATGTGCACACGCAGTTTCTCCTTTTTAAACCCCGCATACAAAAACAGGGGTTCCCTATAGGTGACCTACTTTGCACTCATTAGGATATAAGGTATCAACCACACGCAATTCATATAGAACACCTCGACATTTACAAACCCCTTACATGTAAAGTTCGAGAGACATTTTACTAAAATATTTAAATGCAAATCTCGGTAAATTTATTTCCACCCCATATAGTGTCCCCATACCTCTTCTCTGTCCGCTTCCCTATCATCGCTCATCCGTGATTTCGGGAGCGCTCACAACGACGCACACGGTGCTCTCTTTATATATGTGTGTTTTTTTTGTCAAGGAATCCATGTCGTCAAGTGCGATGACGCTCCTCACTCAAACGCAATTTTTTTCGGTGTCGCGAACGACGATGAAGGATGACGTAATGTAGTCCCCTAGTGGTTTGTTTCCTAGGCAACTCACTCGAATGCACGTAGCAACAGTGCGAATCCGTCAGGACGCGCAAAGGTTTACTACTACTGTTACAATACAATCCAATTAACCATCAACCGGGAATATTTGTTTATAAATGCAGTAAATATTTGCTAGGAGTCCTGTGTTAAATGGTGTTTGTCGGGTTGCGAACACATCCAATTGGGATTCCTCCGGTTTTGTTCGTCCCTTATTTTCTGCACTGTTGTAGAAGTAGAGACCCTGGTCCTTGATTGCATCTGTTCGTTGGAACAATTGGAGGAATTAACAAAAGCGCCATAGGGCGCGCGTCATTGAAATGCATCCGAATTGCATATATGATTTTTTCCTTCACAGGCAAAGTGACTTGAAACGGTCCAATTCACTTCCCATCATAAATGTGCGTCATATATGTGATATGCATATTACAAATCAGATTTGAAATGTGTCCCTATTGTGTTCAAATCCGGTAAGTTTACAAGTTTATAAAATAATATTAATGCTAATTTATTTATAGGTTTTTATTTGTGTCCATCAGGTTTGTGGGTATTTTTTTATTTGTTCACACAAATACACCTTACAACATTCTCCACAATATAAAACAAAAACAGAGTCATTATTTATTAAGTCATCTATAATAATCATAAAAATCACAAAAGCATAAACGATAATTACAATGAATTTCATAACAATTTACTATATTGAATTCGTTTTCTAGTCCGTTTCGTATTTCATAAATTATGAATAGGATGTTGTTAGAATGTTAACATATTTTGTTAACAAACGATGAAAATATTCCGTCTGTGTTTTGGGTTCTCTGTTCAATATTGTAATTATAACTTAATTATCAATTTGAAAGAAACAACAATTTAAAAATGCTTGCATTTCAAGAAGAAAAGAACACTTTGTCAAGTGTCAATGACCCTATTAAGAATATATAGGTATTCGAAACGAAATTTAAACCGAATTCTTTTAATGCAAATCGGCGAGTCGTTAAAATAGGCGAGAAGGACACAAAATAAATTAAAATTTCAAATATCCCAAACTTAGGTGGATTTCGAAGACTTTTTGGTATTATTGTGAGTGTGTGTTAGGGCTTGAATTTTTCTGTATTCTTTTTACAACTGGAAACTTAAATGAAACGGAATTTATATGCCACGAAACATTAACATACCACATGAGACTTTTAACATTATTTTTTCTATGTTCGCCTTTAAAAGAGTCTTATGATTTATTGCGCACATAAAATAAAATAAAATACACAATTTCTATTAAAATGGCAACAATTTTAATATCTTCTTCTCTTCTTTTCCACCATCGTTCACAGAGAGCGATGTCGAAAATTTCACTGTGATGAAAAAGTATAATAGCAAAACGTTCGTTTATAAACCGAATCCACAACATATAATTTCGTAAATAAAAATAGTGAGTAGCTATTTTGATTATTGTTTCTATTTATAGAAAGGAATTACATGAAAAGTAGGCCATCTGTAAGATGTTATGTTAGAGTTTTTA
The DNA here is from genome assembly GCA_963930825.1 of Silvanus unidentatus. NCBI lineage: Eukaryota > Metazoa > Arthropoda > Insecta > Coleoptera > Silvanidae > Silvanus > Silvanus unidentatus. The sequence continues at coordinate 17,632,869 of OZ005761.1, forward strand.
CAAAACACCTATAATATTTTTACTAAATTATGAACACTATAGTGTTAGACATTAAAATAAAGTGTTATAAGAAACATTCAAGGCAGTCAAGTTGTCTTTAATATATTTGTTACGAAATTCCCCCGAACGTAAAGCAACAACCATAAAAAACGCGTTATTTTGCGAAATTAAAATACAGTAGTATTGACTTTATAAATTAACGAACATTTTACGCTTCCCAGGGAGCCAACTTTATATCTCTCTCTTGTCTCAACTTACAAGGCAACAAATTAAAAAAGACTCATCATTTTTGGACACAAACAAATGTGGACATGGAACAATGTGCTCTCTTCTCTTCTGTTCGTAAATATTTTATGCAAATTCCCTATACTCGTATATAAAAGTTTCCTCTTTTAGAAAACTGTAATTTTCTTATCTGACACATACACAACTTTATGTTCCATCATTAGAAGTAAGAAGCGTCTTTGTTGGTCTACGCGATAAAGTGGACATCAAAAATTTCACTGCCTCTCCTAGTCACCTAAGCAAGTCTCCTTTAAAAACGATCATTATATTAAAACGATAATTACTATCAGCTTGAACATAACAAAACAATTGGAAATTGGATTGAACAATGAGACAAAATCTCTTTGTAGTGTCACAAGCAGTGAAATTAATTATTGACGTGAACTGGCAAATTAATTACGCACATAAACCTCATCCATCCCTCACAAACACATAAAACGCGCTCCCGTATATCGTAAAATTTTACAACAAATCCTCTATTCTATCTCTGTTTGCCTCTCGAAGGCGAGAAGAAGAAAATTGTGTGAATATATAGAAGGAAAGTGAACAACCAGTGCAAAACTCACGTTCCACACCAAACTATACATGTGTTAGTGACGCATACAACACTGTCTTATGAATACATTATCTGGCAAGCACGTCTTCTTCCCTATGAAATAGGATACGCTCGGGAATTTACTAAATAACTATTAGAATCTTAACAAGTTACTTTAAACGTACCGCATCATAAAGAAGAAGATCCTTTTTATAAGATGTCGTCATGTATATACTAGTAGGTACTTGTGAATGTGTAGGCATCATCATGATTCTTTTTATCAAAATCTACCACTGTATGTGAGCGCAAAAACGACGACTTTTTCCGCAAATACACTCATCTACAATTTGTATTCAGCTTGTACAATGTTTTCGTGAAAATAGACGTTTTATATAGAGTGGATATCCCTTTGACATGTAGTGGCTGACGCGCGAAGAACCTCTTTTCCACATTGGATGTTTTGAGCATTTCAAACAGCGTTTATGCAACACTTTGTAAAACGGATTTCAGCCCAGTGGTAGAAATGCGACAGGTTCATTGTTGTTCGATGTGATGGAGAATGGATATGTTTGGTTCGCAAAAAAAAAATTTACGAGACTTGCAGCATCTTTTTGCATTTCAAATTGAATAGAAGAGGAATGCAAATCATAAGTATGGATGCTTGAAAATGTCACCAAGTGTGAAAAGAATAATACAGAATTAATAAATGGGGCCTCTATTGTCCTATTATATTCGAATGCCAAAATGCACACCATTATCGTAATCCCTGACATCTTTTATTTTACAATGATTACATTCTCTCTTCTGCTTGCCATTAGGCGAAAGAATAGATGCGGGGTCAGTGCGCTTGAGATCCTTGTTACCATTTAAATTGAGAACGTAAAATACAAATTGATAAATTAAGTGACGTCAAACTTCAAGGAGACTTTGGAAAAAGGTTAGAAATAATAGAAGATTATCTGGCAAAAAAACAACCAGTTGCTGCATTATTCTTCTGGATGATGTACTCTCACTGCTACTGCTGCTATATGCTCTCTCTCCTAACTAACCCAGTTTTTCCTCGCTTTTTGCTTGTGAGCAAAAGGTGAAATGATAACATACACAGGTCAGGTAGGAAAGGGGTCTATTTCCGTTGTTATTAGTAATGCAATAATGATGCCAACACAACTGGTAAATGAGGATTTAGCGAGTGCATGGGCAATGACTAAGTAGTAGGGGGCTCAGACAAACACTATACTGCCGGTGTGTATACGCTAGACTCATCGGTGCGGCTACTTGGCTACAATAGTCACTTCCCCAAATAGATTTCTCGCTACCAAGAACACTCTATAAAGTGCATACATATTATTTCAGATAGTATGCTACTTTGGAACACCTCCAGATATATTTCTGCAACTAAGCAGGATATTTATGTTTATGTGTGGTGTACTAGAGAATCACAACAAAAGAGACCAAAGACAAAATGCCTTGCTTCCAGTAAATTGATGTGCACTCTGATATCCATATTGTGTAGAATGATGGCATATCTTTGTGGTCTCTACATGCACCCACTTGCTTTGCCGAAAATGGTGCATTTTGAGACGTTTTTATGGTTCGGTACGATATCATCGCTTGTAATGACGATGATGTTATCTGAACAAGTTGAAATTGTTTTACTCCGAAATTAGAGACAGACAAATAACAATTTTACATACATTTGTAATAAAATGCATTTCGTGAGTTGAATATATGCACGTTGAGATGTTGTTAAGGCAAACAGGATAATGGGCCATTCCAACAAAAATTTTTTATTGGCTTATGTGATACATGCAGTTGAAAAATATGAGATTCGTTTTTTTTCAAAAATGTTAGTACCTATTTTATATCTAATTATAAAATGTGAGATCACGTTTTAAATGTTTCCGCAGTGGTTTTGTAAAAAATCCATTTTCAAAAGTGTCGGATTGGCCCATTGCCTCGTGTCCAGCTCGTAGTAATATTTTCAATAATTTAGTCATAATTTAAGGAGCACTTTACAGTTACTGTTGTTGGCCAACGGATAAATTTAAATAAATAATTCGCCACTTACATGATTCGTTGTCGTGAGCATGCACTGGAGGCATGGACCGAGCCGTACTTCTTGGAGATGATTGATTCTCTTGTAGAAAAGCGTCGTTCTTATCTTCTTCTATAAAATTGCTGTCGTTTTGCTGATGTTCAATCGATGTGGGTGATGTTGGAGTCACTAGTGTGGAATTAACACGTATTCTATTAAGCACCTTATCATCACTAGTATTTAAAGTTCTTAATATAACATCAATATCGTCGCTATTATTACGTTTCCCTTTATTGATTAATTGTTCATTACTATTTTTGTTACTAGTTCGTATTGCGTACGTTTTCCGATTGTTTCGGACGTTATATGAATAGTTCACTGGCGATGCTGAAGATGAGAAAGAAGAATGGGATGATTCTGACGGTCTCCCAATATGATTGATGTTACGGTAATACGGTGTGTTTAGTTTCAGTTCACGTTTAGTTCGTTTTGCAGTGATAAAATTTTTATTATAATACAACAACACTTTAGAATTTGTTAAAATTACGCTAGTATCACTTTGTACAAGTTGATGAGGTTTATTATATAACCTACTTAATACTAAATTGGAAGAATGGGTATTGGAATTGTAAATTGGACTAAGGGTTTGTGGGGGACCAGTTGTTGGATGCAATTGAACTACTAAAGGATTAGTTGGATGCGTAGCGTTCGTTGTGGAGGACGCATAGCACCTTACTGCCAACGTCAAAGTGGCAAGGAATAAACTGAATGCGGCCAGCTGGGCTGTACTAATCCAGCAGGAGCGTTTCGGTACCGTTTGGGCCGTGGTCCGACTAGTGACCAACGTCCCTTCATAAAGAGATCGCACGGTGATTAACAGTGAACAGACGCACACCACTAAGTAGTAAGCGCTGTCTACTTGCCACCAAATTACTACATACACTCGCAAAGCACACACTACTCTTGCCAATCGACAGGATGATTCTTCTTCGTGTACTTTTTGTTTACGTTGCTTTCCACAACGTTGATATGGTATGGGATTATTGTTAACTGCTAGTATTTTGATGGTGAATGTCTTTTCAGTATTGCTACAGGTAGAAGGCGATCTACCGAATGCAATGTGCGCGTGTTGGGTCCCAATTGGTTGTAATGTTTTTTCGATTTGATGCAAAAACATTGCATTGTACGTTTCGTTTACACAAAACCATCTTTGCAGACGAATCACTACTAATTTCTAGTCTTCGAATAACTCTTGAAATCTGTAAAAGAAAATCCCTAATTATTATTAGATATCTATATAGCCTATACGAACTGTACGAAAGGAAAAACGAAATAGAGAGTACATTGTAGATGAATGGTAATCTCTTATACTGCTGCGGTGAAAGAATTTACAATTCAAATTTTCTATAATAAAATATGTAAATTGGTTGAAATTTTTCCGAAACTGCCTTGCTATGTACTACCTATACCTACATTACGATGGGACTCTATCGAAAATGAAACAATTAAAAAGCTTCGAAACTCGAGAGTGTAATTCAACGGGCAAAGGAACAAAAATGAAATGTTACCCAAGTCACGATTTGCTTCATTTACATTCCGAAAATTGAATCGCATTTATGTATATAAAAACGATACACGCCACTTTTTTCAAGTGCAAAAAATTCTCTTAAAAAATATAATTTCATCACGTATACTTTTAGGGGTCAAAAACCATCCGTTCGCATCGTAAATTCATGTCAAGTGCAAGAATATTGGTAGAGAATATTAGGATAGCTTACTGTTTTTCTCTTTTATTCAGATTTAAAACAAACACAGTAAAATGAAAATGAATTTTAAAATCAAAGAGACACAAATTCGATTTGTGTTTGTGTAATGAAAAATGCGGCTTTATTGAAATGTTTCGCTTTTTGTTATGTGTATAAGTACTTTAAATAACGGCGGATCGGAGGTGGAAGAGTCGAAAAAAGTTTGAGATTTACTTTAGGAAACAATAGGATTGACTTCACATTTTCATAACATTTGATTTTTCTTCTTTTCAATAGCCACCAAGCATTTTATAAGGTGACTTGCATTAATTTTGTCCACGATTAACATTAACATAAATTAGTTATTTCGAATTATCATATATTAGCAATCAGTATAGGTAATAACAACATAAATGAATAATAATTTATATCATAATTATAAGTTGCACTTTATCATTCTTTTGTGTCTAAAAATAGCTATCGCCATGCAGATAAAACTTATAGGTAAGTAAGTAATAACCATAATTTACCAATTTCATAGCTCATTTCAATAAATTATTATGTCAGTAATTTGCATTAAATAAAAAAACGAGCAGCCTAGACAAAACAAACTGTTTACAAAGAGGATTACACTGAGTAACAACAACAGGAAATTAGAACACGAGTGATTCTCAAACAGTTTTTCATAAACACATGCGCAACTTAACTATGTCGCCAATTTTAAGGTTATGTCCCGTTCCGCCCACTTTTCATCTCTAAAATTATTTAGAAAACCGCCTCGAATTTTAGTTCGAAAACCTCGTGTTCTCTCTATTTTTAGTCCTCTCTTGCCCATATGCGCGAATCCTTCTAATTTCAATCATTTCTCCAAGAATTATTAATTGAAACTTTGTTATACTGCAACATTGTAGCGAAATTGTGATGAGATATGAAGACGGCCGGACAGTCACAGAGCACAGTCTACTGGTTATGTTCTAAAAGTGGGGTTGGCGAGACGCCAGGTGCCCGCGTGCCGCCCGTGTCGTATTTGTGCATACATACGTTGTCCAACACAGCTTTTTCCCATACCATTTTCAATCTATATCATATCGAAATCGCCCCATCAGCCGCCTTCCCCACCCTCACTCTTGTGAAAGAAACGCACGGAAAATCTCCCTTTCTCTAACACGCCAAGAGCCATGGGTGCGTTCAAAAGGCGACTCGAAAAAGAGGAATATTTTCATCGCTCCACTTGAGGGCTACCACACATAAATTGCCGCAAGTAAAATAATAAATGTAGCGAAACCATTAAGTTGTCATGTAATGTAAACGTAATATTTTTAATTTTCCAAACGGTTAAATGTGGCTCTGTTGTGTTTGTTTATGAAAAATGTAGCAATAAAGAATGTAATCGTCTAGACATGCGAGAGTGAATATACTGAAGATCAATGAAATGAGGTGCAATACGATGGTGGTGGCGGTGTGGCGGTGGTGGTGGCGCGAACGCCTGCCTAGATATACATATGTGAGTTGAGTGTGTGTGCGGCTTTCTCTCTCGCCAAATCGATTTCAAATATTTACCACGTGCCGTCTACAATTTTCCATGTGGAAAGTTTATTATTCTATTGTGCGTGTTTAGTCTATCTCTACATGATTTCGTATAAACCTCTCTTGTAAATAGTCACTCTTTTAAATAACAGAAAAAATTGCATCTCTCTAAAAATACCATGCACACATACAAGATTGAAGAGAGATTTTTTTCTCTGACTCTCTGGCCTGTGCTAATCTTCCAATGTTGAATAAAAAAATAAAATAATGAACGACAGCATTTTTTTGCGCTTCAATGACATACAAACAAGATGCTTTGTTCAAATAAACAGATTTATCTTAAAAAATATACTGCAAGTTTATAAATATTTGCGCGTTTATTTTCCAGAGAGAAAAGAACGAGAGAATTTTTCGCCACTCTGCGAAAATTCATCTCTTTTGTTGTTTTACATTGCTGACCGTTCTTTTATAATAATCGCATTTCCGCAACTACAAATCAACCGATGTAGTAAAATTGGATGGAAGGATGAAAAGCCGGAGAGCCGTTTCAATGCGATTGTGAATAAGGGGGCGGATATAAAGAAGATTAATGGTATGACACTTATTTGTTGACTCTTCTTACAAGTCAGTTTGATATTCATCCGAACAAGAATTTCGTGATTATTAATACATGTGTATGTTTTTTTTTAATTGGGAGGGGAAAACCAGACTAAATGGAATCATTTCGCTAGTTAGAAGATGAAGAAAGTAAGAAGATTTAATAGGTTAAATGTTTAGCAATGTGTAAAATTAATCAAAACCGTATAAAATTTTTAATGATTGTTTAATAAAAAAAGCAACAAACTCCGAATGCGTCCATTTGAAACAATTTATGTAGACTACATTTTTAAGTAAGTTAATGTGGAGAAAAAGAACTCTTTCATTTCATGCACTGAAGAATAGTTAGTATGAAGAAACAAATTAATGAATTAACTTAATGATATTTATACAAATTTTATTAAAGTGATATACTTTTATTTAAGATATGCATTTTTAATTTTTATATAACACACATGTACTCTCTTATAATCTTCACATACACACATTTCCCCATCCATTTAATTTTCATGGCCAAATAGACGCAACAAACACACGGCTGAGCACAGGTGAAAATATTAATCATAAATGACGTGATCGTGTTTTGTGGAAAAGTCCATAGGAGAGTTTTTGGGCGTATATCTTGTAGGCACATAAGGTGTAAGACTCCAAAAAACTAAGCTAAAATAAAACAATTTTGGTACTTTGTCGTAAACGAACCTGAACTATTTGCCATAGTTCAAACATTTTGGCAGCAAACAGGCAAATAGTTTTCGAGTTAAAAATATCTTTTGTACGTATGCGCTTCCATACTGCACACGAGAGTAAAACGCAACTTTTCCAACCGAAAATCCACTGGATTTAAAATTCAATGGAAATAGAAAACTGCCATATTGCCGTGGTAATTTTTTTACATGGTCTATTAGACCTTGCATAAAATGGAGAAATATTTTGTAGAAATATGTATGTTGGTAGAAGAGTATCGAAAATAAGCCCGTCTATCCACTTTAGTATTTTTTTTATAAAACATTTTGTATTTTAGTAGTGGAGAGCGTTCGTTTCCGGGGTCATAGCCTGTAGGCAAAGTAGATGAGAAACGTGCAAAGTTTGAGGTTGGAAATCGTATCTTGTCAAGGTCACAGCAAGTCGTCATTCGCGATTATATAGAAATCGCGTATGTGATGGAAAGAGATGGAAGAAAACATTGCAAAATTGATGTAGATAAGTGTGTGACAATGAGTTGCTCGTTTATAGAACAGAAATAAGTCAATAAATGTATATGAGCTAGGTATATAGAAGGCTAAGAGAAACAGAAAGATACATGTATCAAATAACTCTCTGATATAGTAAATGTGAAAAAAACATACTTGTGTCGTGCATATTCCAAATCCAAGTGGTCAATGAACGCGGGCACACAACAAACTTGAACACTATTAGATAACATGTAAAAATCACGCTAGTGTTTAGTTGGTGCGGTAGTTTTAGCAGGAACACGGCGGCGGCGACTTCAACACCGGTAATACTTTTTCTATCAAGCCAGCAAAATCGTAGTTATTCTCCCGGGCAAAGGCAAATTAGTAACTTAACTACAGTTCCAATTTAAAACACACTTGTATATATGTAGAAAACTGGCTAAATATTTATTATTTTATATTATTTGAAAAGGAGGAATGGAATTATTATGGTGATTGGTAGACGTAATATCTATTCGAAACAATCTCTAATGGGAAAATGAGTGAAAAGTGTCAAATTATAGCGATCCTGGCTCAACAAACAACTGTGGATTTTTATTAGGCATCGGATCAAATTATGCAACACTAATACCACACTATGCCGAAGCCTTAATATTAAAACGAAATTTATTATATATTTTAAAAATGGTTTTAATTAAATATGTAGAAAATTTCTTGTTTTAAATTGTTTCGTAATCGGTCTTGCAAAAATTATATTTTCAACATTAAGTTTGTTGTATTTAGTTTTAGAGAATAAAAAAGTGTGTGACACACAGGCGCTCTCTCTACATATCCCGCAAACGCAACAACCGATACGGTGTGTCGTCATGTACTGAAAACTGAGTCTCTCTTCTAGATGGTGTTCGGTCGGGAGACATTGTGTTGTTCGGTCGAGGGGCCAGACAGAAAGCCGAACACCAACATCGGTCTGTCTCGCTGACGGCTGAGACCGTCCCGACGACCGGCACACACCGACAGTCTGATCGTCGCTCAGCGGCCTTTGCATAGGCAACCCAATCCTGTTATGTAATATTCCCCTTGTATTTACTATTACAATTTGAACATTTTTTTTTATTTCAAATGCTACTAATAGACGAATTGTAGTCTCATTGTGATGGTAAAACGGTAATATCAGTTACTGAGATGTTTGTCTGCCATCACAAAAGTTCGTCAACAAACAACAACAACACACTACTCTATAATACCACAATTTCTTTACTATTTTCATTTCTAAATATAAAACACGTAATACGAACGGTCGACGTCTACCACTATACTAGCAAATACACCGCCGTCAATTTTGAATGCAGCAGGAGAGAGACAAGTTGGATGATGATAATATTGCAGGATCGATTAGGTGTTTATGATAGCAGAACGGACGCACCGCGCAATATCCATCCTGACGCCGACATAATACTATATAGATACCTGTACCTATACACTGTGTGTCTAGGTTTTTTTTTAGAAAAACTCCAATTATTTTTCCGTCTTTGTGGGTGTCAAATACTGACTCTCGGTTACACGTATTACAGGTACAGGTAGGTATTTTCTTTAGTAATTTTAAAGAAGGGAGACATACGAGTAACTACAATTGTCAAAGAATTTTGCGTTTTGTACGGGTTCGACCCTTTTATTATTATCATATATCATTCCTGGTCCTGGTTTTTTTATTTAGAATTTGTTTTACAAAAAGGACCTACTCTGTATGGATGTATGTACTCTGTACCCTATCATTTAGCAGATATTTCACATATTTATTACTTAAGATATTTTTAACTTGATAAGATTTTATCTCTGTTTTGATTATATTGCAGTTGGAAACAGTGCCAATCTAACATTACATTTGTTATGCTACGTAATGCTTTATTAAAAATCGAAATGAGATTCTACAAAAGGAAATTTTTGATCAATTGGAATCCAAAGTTTTGTTATCTTTATCCTGTTCAAATAGTAAAAGTAAAATGTTTTTACAGAAAGTAAGCTTATATAATTGTCACTTTAGAAAACCACATAAAATCAAGAATCCTGCACAAAATTGTGAATAGATCTCCACTGGCCATTCTTCCAGTAATAAAAGGGAACTGTTTCCATTAGTATTAATTAGATATACATATACGTAATTTCTAGTTTAATGATTTGTTTTTTTATATGGTAAAAGTTAATAGTCAATAACTTTTTATACTCAGGGTATTCGAGTATTAGAGATGCAAATTTTTTCTATTACCCACAATTACACGGCCATAAATTCTATTAAAATTAAAATTTAACAAAAACTCTTTATAAAGTCACATTATTGATTATTATTCTATGATGAACAATAATTTTGTAGTAGATATTTGATCTTGCCGACTTTTATTACAAAACATTCACACTTTAAATGAAAATCTTAATTAAATTTTGGACATTAAAATTTAATTTAAAATACACAAAACTTCTTACATTCAGTACTAGTACAAGCAGTCAAACTACATAAACTTTTATTTCATGTACAAGTTAAATGTTTATTATAACAAAATCGTTACAAAAACTCACTCTAGCTGGAGTAATTAAAATTGATTCAACACTTTATATATAATAAAGAAATGTCGGTGTTATAAGGCCAGACAGTGTATATAGTTGGATGTAAAAAGCTGCCTAGACAACGGATGCGCTTCTAGAATGCATCACGTGAAGTAAATGATCTTTGGAGAAAAACTCAAATAACATTTATCTTATATCTGATAGTCGATGTGGCAGCCAGTATGGTTTTCTTAAGACACATAGAATACAAAACCATAAAATTTTAGTGCAATCGCTCTATATAGCAGGATACGCTTTTGCTACTTATACTTTTTTCATATGATTTTAAAAAGATGCTTCAGACATTGTCCATGATTGAGTGGGACCATTAAATATCTCATTCGGTCACAGTTTTTAGCACTTTTTTTTATTCATTCTGTCTGCGATAGAAAGTCATTGGAAAATTTTTCAGACATTTTTATATCTAATTAATTTGCTAATAAATATGCAGAAATACCGTAACAGTAGTCCCACTGTGCAATGTAGAAATATTAAACAAGTCACGATAGCTTTGTCATGGGTAGAGGGAAAACACAGAACACAACGCCTGTTGGAAAACTTGCACGAGAAAATAATTCTGCCTGCGGTTTAATGTTTTCAGCGAGAAAATATAAAACCCACTAGGTAACGATATTTCTGGAATGGCATAACTATTGAATTTTTCATCTACCCAAACTTAATTCGCTGAAGAATATTTAAAATAACACCCCCAAATTTCCTGCCATAAGACTTATCAACGATTACACTTTGTAGATTTACTTTTGACGAGTTTCCAATGCAGCTTATTTTCTGATATGACTCTCCTGAACAGACCTACATTAATAATAGCTTTTATTTCCGTTGCATTCAACTGAAATCGAAGTAAATAATTCGAATTCTGTTCGTTCGTTTTTAAGCAGATTTAGAACAATCGCATTAAATGCATTGCCTGCACCCTAAGTGCCAATTTACGGTTTGTGAATGGAACTTTACATCAACGAATTATTGTGAACGAGCCATTATATAGTGGTGGCACGTGTACACGAATCAACTTTAATATTTAATGAAAAAACTATTTATTTTCCACTGATCAATATTTCTTTCTAACATGGTATATCCCTATATTTATACAAATAACTTTAAGTACACTTCCTAATGTAATCATTAATCAATCACAATTTCCCACTTTTAACGCATATACATATACATATATTCTTTGGACAAAAACTAATGGAACATTTTATGTAAACACTCCACACCAAATTCATATAACAATTCATATACGAAAAAGTCGAAAAAAATTGCAAAAAACTATGTACCTATAATACTACGAAATGCAAATAATTTTTTCGGATAATTTAATATATTTTTTAAATGGTTGTTTTATCAGTGGCATGCTGTGCTTCACCGTATGTAAATGTGCACGATTTATTTTTAATAATTAATTTAAAAATATTCTTTGTGACGCAGCAAAAGGCACGCTATTTGTTTTAAATATAAAATGACTGTGACCTACAATCATTTAACACAAAACACTCATCATTTCAATAATAACATTTTTTTAACACACCATTATGGGTCCAAGAGTAATAAAATAATAATACTGATTATATTACACTTTTCCTCTTTTCTTGTCATACATACAAAATGAAAATATGGACTAATTAATGGCAGCAGATGTAAAAATACATAATTACTACTAGTTGCACCGTTACAATTAGGATTTAAAAATAGAGCCAATTAAAATGAGTCTACACAAATATTATTTACGAGCGAAAAAAGTGCCTCATTAATATACAAATAGTATTTTACTTGGATAAATAAATTTTTGCTGAAACATTAAGGCTTTCCTACATGTATATACAATATACACTAGTTTCTTCTCATCAAAATTCATCTCGATGACTTATCGCTTATCTCGACCACTGAATCTATGTTCTTGTTTGTAGATGTCAGCATCTCAGCATCGTGCTTGGAATATTTTTCACCCAGGCCTACGTTTTATATTATAGATAGACGTGTACACCTTTTAAAGTTAATACGAAAACGACACAGAAAAAAGAAATAATAACAAAAAGATGAAACGTATTGTTAGTCTGCACAATTCAATATAAACGTTAAATACAAGGAAAATTGAAAAGAAAATCACATAAAAAGAAGAGTAAGAAAAAAATCACTTCGTTACAATGGAACGTTGTGTACAAGAAGACAATCACACTCTTCTTCGATTCATGCAGTTTTGTTATAGGCATTATTAAAAAAAAGTCAAATTGGTAGTGATATATGTATTTGAAAATTGGTAAATATTTTGAATTGGTACTTTACGTACGTTCCAATTCTATGAAACACTTGTAAATTTACGGAGCCTTTTCAAGTCCCATTAAATATACAAGAGAAATTCAATGGAGAAGATGTGCGTTCCAAGAAGTGCTCCACTAAGGTTGGGTAAAAAAATCGTTCTTTTTTTCCAGCGTTATATCCTCCTCATCAATGCGTATAATTTCGTATCTCTCTATAATAAAAATTATATAATACCGCCTTCCTTTGACCTACAAAACACTTTGATGATAAATTAATGGTGTGTAGCAGACGGACCGTCTAGAGGTGACAAGGATGGAATGCACCGTGTCCGTACGTGACAAGGCCACTTTATGGGCAAACCATAATTATGATGTTGTATCATTATATGTATGATGAATATGCCTGATAACGAAATCAATTTGTAGAATATCGATTTTTTTATGCAAACTTAAAAAGGGACACCAACAGGCAACAGAAAGGACAGCAGAGCGCCACACTCCTCACCCCTTACTTATCAAACCCTTCCGTCGTGTATAGCAGGAATTTCGCAAGAAAATCTTATGATCAACTTCGGAAAAAGGAGCATTAAAGGTCGTCCCGCCAATGTTAAAATGTAATTTGAAAGAAGATGTCTTCCATTTTTCGACAAGAATATTTATAAAATAGCTTCCCCCTTTTTTCATTATTCATTTTCCTGAAATTTGCCCATTACGTGACACTGGCTCATAACGACATTGCAAACGTTGTAGCAGTTTGTAAATTGATATATTATGTGGTTGGAAATATTATTACCTATACAATGCTAACTTGATGGTTATCCAAAATCTATGCTCTTTGTTCGGACCTTTTGATTATTTTGCTGTGTACGAAACTCCCTTATTATTCCTTTGTTTCTGTTGGTTAAATTGCGAGGTTTCACACTTTTCCAGGATTCTCTTTTTCATTTTATGGCTCTTTTATGGTAATGCGCACAAGAAAGGAAGAACAACATCAAACAAAATATAAAACTATCCAAAAATATCACCAGAAAAGTAACAGAAAAACAAGGAAAAATCCATTCCAAGTACATACATTATTAATGTTAACATAAGTTTTAAAAAATATGTTGTGAAAAACACAGCAGATAACTGCACCTGAACCCCCCCATTGCCATGCCAAGTAGGATGGCATTTATCTGGGTAAAGTAGTGGCAGCAGTATAAGTAAAAAAGGTGCATTTTTCTAACGTAGAAACATTTTTCTCGGTTTGTTGTACCGAACTTTTCCTATATAGGTATAAACGAGATGGAATGGTATCATGGGGGAACCGGAGGGGGATGAAAAGTGAAAACTTCCCGAATAACAGCAGCCGTTGCTTTATCAAGTAATATATTAGAAGACTGGAGGCAAGGCAAGTTAGTAGTAGTAGGAACAATAAAACCCACTAGAGACATAAATTACTCAAACCAGCTTATAAATCAAGACAGTAGAAACGATGATGATAGTGAATGGTTGGAGTGAGTGAGAGAACAAGCCAAAAGGGCGCAAGGGTTATTCCACCATTTTGCCATTTGCATTTGATATTTGTCATTTTCCTAGACTAACACAATGCTATAATCGTGATGATGATGATGTGCCTTTTGCCTAGCACGAATCGCCGTCTATATACGTTATACGACCGCTGTGCTCTACGTATACATATATCTAATCATATTCATAATAGAAAACCTGTCGCAAATGTAATGGTATCCGTGAATGGGCTTTCTTTGTTCAAATCGCACTTTTTTCCTCAAAACGCGCCATTCCAGTTTCAACGTGATTTTTCCCTCTATTTGTCTGACATTAATGGATGAAAACGGATAATCGAATAACTCTGTAGTCAAGCTTTTGTAATGGATTTTCAATGGTATTGATTACTGTGTCAGTTACTCGGTCCTCTATTGTTCAATATTTTCCAAATCGCGGTAAATAGATTTGAATGTGTGTTTAGACTCGGTTGCAAATAGGGCCCTTTAATAATACACATATCCACATAAAGACTTTGTACGTAATGGTTGTAGGTGCACATACAAGTGCATATAAAAACAATTCGAACTCTTCTTCTTGTATCCGAGACAAGTTTTTTGTCTGCCTAGGGGAATACATGTGGTGAAGTGCCACACCTGCTCAACGACGATGTATCTCTGTGTATATACACTTGTACACTATACATATAGTACTCTTTGAGGGGCATAATTAAAAAACAATATTTCCTTGAATTTCTGCTGCTTCTTGTCCAGACGTCTCGACAAAGTGCTTGTCGGACTGAAAGTTTCTTCTTTTTTTTATTAAACTCGTTTAAGTTTTACTGTACTCTAAGGTAGGTATACTCGTTTTTGCAGCATTTCGCATTTTCAATGCTCCTTTACACTCGAAATGCAAATTACGATTTTTCACTAACAAATCTGTCTATCACAGTATATGTGAATTTTGAAAAAAAAATCCACTTACCTTGTATTTAGAGGTGGAAGATTATAATTTTAAATGTAATAAAAATCAACCGTCATTTTTTGCGGTTTACAAACCAACTGGTCTGCCGTGTACAGAAAAAATCAACATTTGTTATTTTTCAGGAAAAATCACAATAGAATTTGTAAATTTGGCGAAGGCGCAATTCAAAATTTTAACCTCTTGACGATACTTCAACAGCATAGGTTATTAAAATGTGCTTAGGTCATGATTCCGCTGATAATTGACTAGAAATTTCATTAAAAATAATAAACGACTGCTAGTAGAATGGAATTGAAAATAAACTAAAATCAACTGTAAGAACTCATCGATGATGGTAACCTTACAAGAAGCCGCACAAACATTCGCTTCCAGACAAAATAAGAGCAAACCCTCACCACTTGTACCTACACTAACCACCATGACATCATCTATACATATACAGTGTAAATAAGGAAAATTGTGCCCCGTTAATCAACGTAAAGTGCATATGATGGTAGAGAAAATCAGAGAGTTAGAGCTATTAGGTATACATACAGGCGAGGGATGAAGAGTGGAAGAAAAAAGGCAAGAATGCAATGAAGAGAGAAAAAAATGAATTTGAAGAAGAGTTCAATTTCCATTGTTTGTTCAAATAAAATAAGATTTTTAGTTGTTGTTGTGGTTGTTCGATGATGCAGTTGTCTGTCTGACGTGTGTATGCACTGCATATGGCTGCAGCAAACCCAAGGATTTGTTGATAAATTGCCGATAATGGTGTCTGGCAGTGAGGGGACGGACAGGGTGATCAGAATGTCGTGTATCTGTGCTATGGAAGACCGTGCACACAAAACTTGCCTCGAAATGAACGGCCTATAGATAATACTGTCAGTGACCTATCCTAACTAGTAATAATTTAGCCTAGTCTGTCTGCAGTCTACCTTACAAAAATCAACCATCAGTCAGCAAGTGATTGTAACGCAACTCTCTCTGACTCCCAGCTATATTTCAATTAATTGCCCCCCACAAAACCGCAATTTATAACCACTGACATGTGAAAAATACAAATCTTTCATCTTTTTGTTAGTCCGCGTCTCTTTTTTCGCATCAAATGGAAAAAGAATTAATTAGGTATCCACCACTATTGAACACACACACAAACACGTAATTGGCTTCGAATTTCAACCGACAAGTTCAAAATGCACCAATTAATTTTAACAAAATATTAATGCAAAGTTTTAATAAATTATTAAATATATCCAGTTATAAGTATACGGTATACCCTTGATGCAGTGTAATTTATTGTACATCGTTATTATTATGTATCTCATATACATAGTTGATGGTATATGGTCCCTAATTGCATAAGTTACAAATTTCCTTACAATTTTATTTTTGTTTGTATTCTATATTATGTATGAAGGAAAACATCAAGTGCATGAAACGATTTTAAGTGCATGCAGTCACGAAAATTGACATAACTAAAGTCAGAAGCACCCTCACGTGACGAATTTCGTATGCACAATATTATTGTTCGTCACGTCAATTTTAATTCGCTCCATACTCTGTGTGCATTTTAGATTGATGTGGAATGAAATCAATTTCGAATTTTATAATGGGATTAAAGGGTTACGTAATTACACCACGAACGTATTTCCATCATTTAGTTAGTGCTAAAAAGCGCGCCTCTGAAAAAAAATATCGTCTGAAATGTTGCAATCCTCATCCTCTAGACTTTTCGTCGTATGCTCATAATTGTACATAAAAATGGACGTGAATGTGTTAGAAATGCCAACATTCCACATAAACGAGCATAATATAGTGGAGTGAACAAATTGTACGGCTTAACATTGAAGACATTGATTATGAATTTTCCCTGTTAGTACTTTGTACTTTTGATGCTGAAATTAAAATATCAACAAGACGGGGAATTTGGACATTAATGTGAGATGAAATTATATGCTTCAAAGATATGCAAATGCAAATCTTTTAACAATGTTTCGCAATTAGTCTCCCTCTCGAATGTGTTGGCAAAGCAACAAGAAAGACAAAACATATAAAATTTGTCTGGAAAAGGCCAAATAGTGTGTTCGAGGTTTTATAAATTTAATTGTGAAAAATGTGATTTGATAATCTTAGCAGTCACTTAATCCAAAAATCCGTAAATCGATCCCCACAGATTTCAGATTTGTCCTAATGGTCTCGTCATTTTCTATCTTATATCAAAACACCTCCTTTTATTGCTATGATTCAAAGACGAGCTAACTCTATTAACCGCAGCCGACGTATTTACAACGATATTCTAATTTGCAGTCGTCTTCTAATAAAATAAAAGCGAACTATAAAAGAAAAAGAAAATTATATTACAAGGGAGAGTATAGAAGTAAAAATTTCAAGTTTGAAACTGTCTCTCTCTCAGAAAACTGGCAAAAAGTAATAAATAAATAAGTGGAAACGAAATTATATTTAAAACTGTTTGAACGACATCATCGTTGTCGAAACCATCCAACGATGGCAACTTTTAATGAGGTTCTACGGGAAGACGTTTATTTTATATACAGTATTAATCTGTATAAAACAAGTTTGTTGTAAAAGTAAAGAGAAAACTATATCTTATGGAACAACTATACGAACCGCAAGAGCGCGGTGTATACGACGACGAGTCAATTGCAAGTTGAGAGTTTAGTCTGGAGTCTGTAAAGAGACAGAAGGAGCAAGTCAATTCTCTTCGGTTTCACAAAACTCAACAGCGGATCACTCTAATACCACATACCATCACCGCAGACTGAAGGACGTCCAAGGTAATCTACCGGCCCGTCTGTGTGAGCAGCGTACCATTTCAGTTTCAGGATCCAAATATGTCATGCGGTTTTCCATGGAAAGTGGAAAAAGTCCAAGGGATTTGGAAGGAAACGGTTACAGCTGCCACCACACTAGATGGATTTACGGTGTGCCCGGTTTTCCAATGATAAATCCAACATTGGAACTGTGCACTAGTTGTGGCCTGTTCTTGTTGCATGTTCCCAGATTACAGAGATATATATTAGGGAATAAATTATTGTCACACACTTGAAACATTCCAACAATTTAATACGTTTATCCGCCACAATGAAAATTGACGAGAACGTGACCAGAAATTCATTATATCACGCGTCCACTTTAATAAAGCCTTTTTGGCAATTCTCAAAAAGGAAGTCCAGCACACACACTTCTAATTGAAATGTGACCCTACTCAAAGCAAATGAATTTGTTGCTGACTTCTCAAACTGTAAATTGAATCCCGCTCCGCTTTTTCCCTTTCTCTTGTACCTCTCGCAGTTTTCCCCGGTGCTCTGGCACTAATCAAAGTGACAAGATTCTATCACAAATGAATTTTACAACAAAGTGTAATCGCTGCTCAAACTCGCCAGGGAGTAAATTAAGTGCATATAGTTGTGTTCGTGGTTATGACGATCGTGCACTTAAAGTGAGTCCACATAATCTTGGGATGGTCATTAACGGACCGAAATTGCTCTCTCCTGAAGAAGAGGCGCAACATCACACAGTACTACTCTCCCCCTCGCCAGCCCCCTATAAACTTGAACTCTCCCGGCTCGTTATGTTATTACACTCTGGGAAAAATGCAACGTGTTACCAGCATATGTAATTGCATTTCACTACACAACTATATAATACTTGATGTCTACAGTCTAGACGAACAAGTATTGGTCGCCATCGGGAGTGAATGCCCTCCTTCTACCACGTTTAAAGTCTTCTTGAACACCAAATGGCACAACAAACGCGCGTCTGCTACACTTATATGTACATACATTTTCATAATTTACGTTCACTTTGTTGCCTGCCTTTTTTTCTCTTCCTTTATTTCACTTGGGATTGTTTGTGTTTGTGTGTACTGTTGTCGGGCCCATCATCATCAGGGTGGTTCGCTCTACGTCAATTACGATCTTATCCCAGTCATTTGTATATATGTATAGAAGCGATGACTACAGGATACTCAGAAGAGAAAAAACGCACATCATGACCGCTATTTTATTAGATCTTTGAATAATTTTCTTGTTACAACTTGCTGTAATCTGCCATTTAATCATCTTGTTCATTACACTCGAGCTTTTAAGACCGCTTTTAGCAATTTTTTCTTCTATTTTAATGCTGGAAGTTGGAACAAAGTCATTTGGAGAAATAGTACCTATGTTTTTCTGATTTTTAATCTTACTAAAACTAAAATGTTATATTCTGAAATGCCCGAATTACTTATGTATATGTAGATGGGTAAAAAAATATTAATTATAAAATATGGAAAAAAAATCTGATACGACTTACAAATTCAACAATAACCGAATACACAAAATCATGAAATAATATTTTCTTTTTTGAAGAAATCCACCAGAATGTGTGTTATAATATATGCCTTGTAATAACACTTGTTTTTTACACATTTACGAAGGGTAGATTCTCGCCCTCTAACACTGGCCCCTCCGCCAATTCCTTCATAGTCTAATAATAAAGTTTCAAAGTTGTAAATAATAGATGCTAAAAATGACGAAATCTCCTCTATAAATACATGTTGGGATTGGGAGTATGTTGCATATGTAAATGCGTTGTTTTGATGTAAAAGAGAGTAGTATTAGTTTCGAGTGTATAAAAGTGGTCTGTTTACGTTTTAAACGGTAAAGGTGAGCCCTGGAGAGAGGTAGCACGTGTGTAAACAGACGCTTCGCGTACCGTCTAGACGCTTAGACGCGCTTATATATTCTATTGTCTACCACCTATCCACAATATGCCAAATACCTGTCTTGTGCAAATCATTTTACTTGTTACAATTCGGAAAGAAATCAGACACAAATTGCGCCACTCTCCACCCGTTCACTTTTTTTTCTTCTTGTAGGTATGTCATAGAAAAATTAACTTAATGACATTTTCCAAAAGGGTTGCTGTGTGAAAAGAGCGCACATTAAAGTAATCAATCATAGGATGGAGTTTGTCGTCACGTCATGCGATTCTAATAACTTTACTGTGACTAAATATTGATATAAGCATAAGCATTTGTCCAGAACAACAACAGAACCTTTCTTCATTACATTAATGTGGGAAATGCAACCGCCTGTTTACCACACTAAATATATAAACTTTATAATTATATAGAAAGAAGTTCAGTTAAAAAAAGCGTTCATTATTATAGCTGTGAAAAAAAAAGTTGTTAAAAGTGACCAATAAATATTGTTGATATTCTATTAAAGCATAGTAAATTTTCCATTGTTATTGGATATTTAATGGCAGGGCATTCAATTTAGCTGGAGCAATTTAAAAGTAATTTCTTTAAAAATAAAGCATTCAGCCGTCATCACATACCAATTGATGTATTGATTTGTGATTGGGGAGCTATGGGTGGCTTTGATCGCATCCCATCCAGCATCCCTATAGAATGGAGAGAAGATTATAAAAGAATCCTGTGTGGCTCTGTGTGTGTGGATGTTGAGCTTTTGCGGCTAAGACGAGAGAGACTAGATCAAATCTTCCGTGTAAAGGTACATCAATCAAGACGATTGTGCCGAAACTTATTCCCTTTTGTTCCCTTTTATTATATAAAACAACTTCGATTTTAAATCATTTATAACCGGCAATAGACGGTTTGATTTATTTATCTGTTTTTCTGCTCTCTAAGTGTTGTTTAGCAATTTGATATTTAAAAGTTTTACAAAACAGTTAACTTACTGGGTAATAAATTATACTATTTACAAGAAAATGGAGTAATTTTTAAATGCACTTTGTAGGAAATAAATTATCGTCTTTTGTCTGTACATACACTTCCCGTTCAGTCTTCTTGTATATTTATTTAAATTGCTGATATAAGGTGGAATCAAAGTCAAGTGTTTTTTTTTTGTATAAAAAAGAATGAACAAATTTATAGTGCTGTAAATTATTTGTTTTATTATCCAATTAGTACATATTAGAAGCGTTTTATTTAATTCCTGATGGAAATTATGTAATAAAAATTTTATTTATGTGTTTAGTCTATTTTTTATATATATCTTATACATTATTTTATGTAAACAATAATAAAATTACTCTTTCACTCCGTTAAGCGTGAATAAAATGTTGCTTTTAGTTTTAAATTTATATTTTAATTGACTACATCAATCTTTCACTCTCTTTGAAAACATTGTTTAAAGATGGTTTAATTAATTTTTGTCTTATCTTTTAACGTTTTCACTGTACCTATTCAGAAACGCTTTGCGGACTTTTGTTTTATCTAACTAAAAGCACGTGCTTTATGTAAATTTTCTGATTTATAAAGG
Organism: Silvanus unidentatus; assembly: GCA_963930825.1. Classification (NCBI taxonomy): domain Eukaryota; kingdom Metazoa; phylum Arthropoda; class Insecta; order Coleoptera; family Silvanidae; genus Silvanus; species Silvanus unidentatus. The sequence goes on from OZ005761.1 coordinate 17,654,383, forward strand.
TAGGTACGTTTTCCTCTAAATGATAAAGTTATATCCATATTTTATAGTCGATGGGTTATTTAATTTCTCTTCATCCACAAGTTCCGCAAAACGACAAAGATGAATTAATGACACAGTGACAAAAAAAAAAATCCCTCAACTCACCTAAAAATACAATTTGAAATTTCTTAAGATGTTATTAGGAAAATTGCCTTAAAGGTACAAGTAGACGACACAATTTAACATATAATATTGTTTGGTAAAGCTTTGAAAGCTCTTTTCTAACACTCAATTCTATTTTATTTGTGTGCACTTTTTCTACAGAACAAACCAAATTAAAGAAGAAACAAGAAACAAAAACAAACAACATCTAACACAGTATACCTACAGCAGTAGAAAGCTTTTCCTATTTTACTGTTAAATTTAATTACATACCCTGAGGCTTATTAAATGTAGATACTTACCTAAAAAATAAACCAAAGCTATATTTAAAATTAATTAAATTAAGGCGTCGCCTTCCTCATTTGATAAAGACACTGCTATACATTTAACGCTTAATAAACAAATTGACAAATTAATAGACTAAAACATATTTTGCAATCATTGATTATAACTCGAAACTTTCCTATTTACTTATAATTATATGATGGGTTTATATGCACATTGATGGCGGTTTTAGTTTTCGAAGGAACAAGATGGTTGTGCTGTACATTAAAGTTTCATCACTTTGATTATAATTAGGGAAGGGTGGAATTAACTTTATCAACTATACAACAACTTAATGCATACCCAGTTCTAATTCACTGGCGGATTCTGATAAAACCACTTAAATAACTTAATTACGACTAAATAATCATATTTACTGGCAAACAGACGCTTTTTATAACGAAATTAATTCAACTCGACGTAATATACCTAGAAATTGAGGGAATTCATATTCGACAATAGTAACGTGCAAAACCCCATCGAAATTGATTAATCAATTAATTTCACGTGGTGTGTGTGGGTGAATGTGATTTTATTTAACTATAGGTACTGTTACAACCCCCCTTTTTAAGAAACCTAATATATTTTATATATGCAACAAGTTGCCAATTAATTTAACACTCAAATAAATTCATTATTTTCTCTATCATTCCGTCTTCTTTAAGTTAATTAAAGTACAAAATTATTTTAATGCACTCCTTATAAACATTTTAACGATCCAAACTAAACTAAATTATATATCCGCAATGCTAAAACCTATACCCCATATAGAATTTAATGACCATGTATACACTCATATAACCGATTATAACTATATTTCATAATTTTTAAGTTATTGGCAGTTGTAAAATTTTATAGGTGTTTTAATTTAAAAAAAGTCATTACATTGCGAGAATTCTAATTAAGAATATAACCTCATAAAGAACGTTTCCTTTTATATTATTAAATTGGAAAATTTTTATGTGCTCTATTAAATACTTTAGTGCAGCATCCTTAGACACATCGAACCTCGACAAAATGACGCTATACCTACATATAGATGCGAAAATGCGTTTTTTGCCCATTAAAAACGTATCGATCAATTTGGAAAAGTCAGGTGACTGTGTGGTCGCGTCAGTGCACAAACGGAAGCTATAATGTTAGAATAAAATGTGGCTCAATTAATTGTCTATGTCAGTGGAAATGTTGAGTTCTATTGTGTATAATTTACAGAACATGAAATAAGCCCTCCAGTGAGCTTTCGACAGACGATATCTCGGTGATATGTTTCAGTTAAATCGCTCTCTCTGTCTGTATGTGTGTGTGTTTGTAAATGTATACATATACACGCTTGGCTGGAGAAATTGTTGCAATGAGTAATAGAGAGAGACACTAATAATAATGCCCAAACGATAGCAATATCAACTTGGGGGGATTATGTGCATACAAAGTCCCGGAGTAAAATTCATTATAATGTCTAGTTCCCGTATAATATAATATCCTGAAATGATTTATGTATATTTACGATTGTATTCAAATGTCTCAAAAGCGTGCACATTAACATGAGCGCAAAAATCCGCAGCAGAAAAAAAGCCTCACACAACCATCCACTATTAAGATGATGGTTTGCGATAACTGTAATCGTGGAATGATAAATGAGTCGCGTTGGGCCCACAAATGGCCAGTAATTTTTAATCCTTTCACCACTCAACTATGTATATTTTAATGGAAATTCTCTAAATATGCATATAAAAGCAGGAACACATTCGCTTCTGCGAAACGAATGCACTTACAAAACTGCAGTTTGAGGCTTTGAGCTATCGGAGAGGTCTTCATTTCTATCATCGACTTTCGTCCTGCTGTTATCGGAGTAGTCGTGTTTGAGTAGGAGACGCTCCTGCTGAGTGGGCAGGAGGTAAAACAGTATGGCCGGCGCAGGCAGGCAGGACGCACGTCATCGGCGTTTCGGGTGGGGATGCAACAAATAGTAGTGGGTGATGTGGAGGGAGAATGCAACGTCTAGACACTACGTCACAACATATCGGATCGAAACTTAGCCACTGACTAACATACTGTACCTAGCAGGATTGGTTGTGCCGCATTTATATGCACTTTCTTTCACCATAGTATGCTACACGACTGGGTACCCCTTCGTCCTTCTTCTATTTTCCTGTTTTCAATGGAAAAAATAAGTTACCTTTTCGCCAAGTCTCGATAGGTAACGAATGGGGCGTAAACGGAACCGTTTTCAAGAGGATTCCCCATGTATTTAAAGTTTTGTTTTCGACTTAGTTCTGGTCTGGTGTATTTCAATTTGTTATTCTATTTATGACAAAGAGCTTTATCAAAATTAACTAAAGCCTATTGATGGGGTTCTCGACTATACTGTCAGAATGTAAATTAGACTAATGAGCTTTTAATAGAAAACTAACAAAGGAACTGTTCAAGATAAATTGGTAGCCGTTGTAGTGTTGGTGATTGGTGAAAAATAACGCAAATCGACCATTTTCGAATAATTTGCTCATTATTTATAATTGTTTATGTAAATCAGTCATAAATAGTGGTTTCAATTTAAGAATCTAACTCTTTGTTGACGATTATTTATGATGCCAATCAGAAATATAATACCTGCGTGCAAACAAAAAACAACATTTAAAGTCCAACTACAGAAAAAGCCACTCATAAATACAATATAATTGCGACTAATCAATTAGTCGGTGGAAATTTATTTAATACGCTTCTATGCTTCTCTTTTCGTGACTAATTACAATGAATATGACATTTTTATGAACTATGGGTATGCTTACAATGATAACATTTTTTTCCGTAATAATTTGTCCGCATTAAATGTTCGATAAATGAGTTGTGAACAAAAACAGCGATTCAAAACTATTTTTGCTTATTTTTCCTCCAATGAGTTTGACACTGTAAATTTAACTTATATTAGGTATGACTTAATATTTTAACCAAATATTCTATTGTCTTTGGGTGTGTATGTGGAGTTGCTAAAAAATGTCTAAACACAAAAACCTCTCATACGAAATTCAATTTAAAGCTTTTAGTTGTGATTGGCTTTAAAACTTTTATTCTGTTTAATTCGATGAATCCACTTTTTGTCTGAAATGACTAAAAAGTTGTAATTTGTTGAACAAAAAGATAGCGGGTAATCATTAATATAAACTGGCTTTAGGAAAAAGGACGAGAAACTTTCACTAGATATAGAAGTGTGTTCGAATTAAAAGCGAAAGCCTATAAATGTTTAATTTAGCATTTTATTATTGCATCTACAAACAAAAGTTGGATGCAGAGAGCCATCCAGTAGCAGCCAATAAAAAATAACACTGATTAATGAAAATAGTTTTTCAACAATTCAATATGTTTGTGGATCGTCTAGACTATACCTACTACACATCGCCAGTATAACGGGAAAGAGAATTGGGGAAAATTAAATGAAATGCTGATGGCATCATCATCAACAAGAAAACGGGCGAATAAGAGTGAGACGGCGGCAAATAAAAAAGGGAAAAAATGGAAAGTTATGTGCACGCGAAAAGTTTAAATGTTCAAGTTCAATCTGCAAGTGAAATGTCTAATATTTTTGCGGTTCTGATTATTGGTGCGGGGAGAGATCGGTTTTGAAACAATGCCTGGCAGTCACACAAAAGCCCTATTAGTCTATTATCGTCGAAACGCTTTTATACATTTAATTAATCGACGTGATGGCGTTTAAGGATGCACTCTGTCCAAATCGCTTTCACACAATATTCCACAATACCCGTCGTCAGACCTCTCTCTTTCCCTCTTGTTTTATTCTCTTTCCTGGACACAAATGTTAAACTCACTTAAAATTTCCACCTTTTGTCCACCATACAACCAACTTTATAATACACATTGCAAGTTAGCGGATAAAATTGAGCAATTACACAACACCTCAAGTTGATTAGACATTAATGAGAAGCCTGAAAAACCATGAAACATGTAATTAAATTTTCTTTGGTATAAAACAAATTTCACTTTTAAATTATTAATGTTGAAACAATCGCTTTCATTAATTTCATTTCACAGTTGTGGGTGTAAAGGGTGCAATTTCCCTCCGGGGTGAAAAGTTTTCCTACACCATCTAACGCATACAAATCACATCAATTTCAAGGTTTACCTTTCCGCATTTCCCACAGGAAAAGCACCTCACTAATCTATATATATTGGCAGTGTCATGTCGGAGGCTGTCGATAAAGAAAAATGCACCTCCACCTCTACCTGTTCTCTCTTTTCGCCAGACATTTAATTATTCGCAATTGCAAGTGCAATAATGAAAATAGACGTTTCATTCGTGCTTTGGATTCAGAATTCAATAGAAAACATTACTTACACTCTGTTTTAGGTATACACCTTTATATTGGATATGGGGATGCAATTTATAACTGTCTGTCGGAGATCCAATACGTCTATTCCTAACTGAAATTTATTATTTATTATTATGGTTGTAAACAGGATATTACAACGCACAAATATATTCCATAACCGCTTCAACAACATCCTATTTTGTAATTATAATTAAATTTTAGGGAAAAAATGCAAATTTACTCTCTCGTGGTTATGGTTTCACGATTCAATTCGAAATTAGTTGATGGACCTAATTACAAAATCAATAGATTTAATTTCCTAATTATAGATTGAATTAAAAGGTAATTTTCGAGCTGCATCTGTTACACAGGCTCACATTAAAGTAATCTGTTTAATAGGACAAGTTGCAAATGGTTGAAAGTGAGGATGTACAGTTTTGCGGGTGTTCTTAATGAATAGAAAAATGCATTCTGCTTTCAAGTTTATGTGGTTGATTAATAGACAAAAAGTCGTTGGCTAGAAACTATTTGGCTTGAAGGATTAGAGTACTTTTCATGGGAAAATCGTCTTTAAATCGCATGAGAGACTTATGTCTCTAATTCCCTATTCTCGGGGTGAAATTAAAAATTGTCAAGCGGAAAAAATTGATTTTACTGCCAGATGCGTAAACGCTTTCTGCTTGCAGGATACACCCACGAACTTTATAAATAAATTAAAATATCTTTGTCATTGCAACAAGTCGGTATCCTGAGAGTAGAAGAACTTAAGAATCCGGTACGTGATATGAACATTTGCACATGAATTTGTGACAACAACGCCAACACACTGTATCTGTACAATTATAATTCATTTGCCGATTTTGCACAATCACGCACATTATTATTGTAATCCATTAGCCGTTTCTCTTGTATACCTATATCTAGACAAAGTAGGTATGGAATATGGGCAATGTTGGATCTCTTTTCTCTTCTGTACATTTTATTTTTCTAAAACAATAAACCGTTTGTTATGTTCCTCTAATTTTTAACCGACAGGAAGTTGCATTAACTTGAACAATTTCATATACTGCCATTACGGTTTTTCCCAATAAAAAGTCTTGCTGCACTTTATTATTTTCTCTATACAATGTCAGATTTCAGCGCTTTTATAAATTACATGCACTATATAAAGGATAGTATTTTATGTACTGTAAATTTTACACCAGAAATAATTCGTTATAAAAATTGAAAACAAACTTTTTCCAAAACGATTTAAAACTTCCTTTCAAGTAATAATCATAAGTCAAAATAATAAAGACCTAAACTTTGTAGCGTTATAGGAAAAGTCAATTTAAATTGTTTCGTAAATTATTTTCATGCACAAGTTTTAAAATTGTATCTCGGATTTAATAAATCTCGAAGAAAATTAATTAAATCAGAGCGAGATAATTCTCGTATTGGATCTTTGAACGTTTTATCAAATTCTCAGCTGGAGAAATCGCTGTTCAGACAAAAAAATACCAATAAATAGTTTTATTGTTCACAAAGCGAGTAAAGAACGAGTAAAGAAGAGAAAATCTTTGTCTAACTGTTCTTTTATTCAAATCATGCTCAAATAACATTGGAGGTAACTTTGTCACCTGATTGCAGATAAAATGAACCAATCAGTCTTGTATATCATCACATTATTAACATAATAATAATAAAGAAGTAAAAGTTTAAGCGTGTTACCATTTTAAGTTAGTATAGAATTATTAATTTGTAGGGTCAAGGAAGGGCTTACATTTGAGAGAGAAAAAATGAAAACGCGAAGCGTATAAATAATTAACATGATCCTGGCTATCAAATTTGAAAGTGGATTGTGAGAAGAGAGGAGATAGAACAGAAGTAATCTCTATGCCATCAATTATTAATAAAAGAATAAAGGTTGTGTGATTTGATGGTGTTTGCATTGTTTACATATTTTACAATTTTTCAGACAGAATCGAAGTATTTTATGTGTAATTTAACATATAGAACATACTTGCACAGCATATTACGGAATATCCACTAGCATAAAACCATTAGAACAACATTTATAAAGCAATCCAACAGTGAGTATAAGAAAACTTTCCGTAAAACTTGCCAACTGCACATTTTATCACTTATACAAAACGGTAAATCGCTCATATAAGACGAGGGGCGGAAAAAGAAAAGAACAAGATGGGAAAAATCCTTGTAACATCGCGAATATTCCAACTTGCACAAAACTATTCTCATGAGGAATATTTTAGTGTGCTAAAGCAGTTGAGAATATTGACATGGAACGTGTGAATAACTTGAACAATAATTTCACGTAATTAATTTACAACTTGTCTAAAATATTCTGTTGTCTCTTCATTGCTGTGTACCTATGTGAGAGCGCATATTCTAAATGCTAATAGAAATTGCATTAAACTATTAAATGGGATAAGAGCGAGTACAGTTGAGATGATTGTACTAGGTCTGTTTAGGTGTATAAAGGATGCTCTTCACTGTGATTTTATTTGTGTTTCGAGTTAGGCGAGATGCACTTCGGATGTAAACCAAATAGGTGGGCGTCAAAGTTTGAGGAAACTTGTCTTTGGAATTGCCAACAAGTATAGGAAGTTCGAGGAGGGCAAAAAAGTGAAAATACGGTGGCGACATGCAAGTACGCTTTAGAGCAGTTTAATAATTAGATACCTAACTGGGGGCCTGCATTTCATCTTTGACGAATTACATCCAAACTCAATTATACACAATCAGTTTCATTACTTAATGGTATCCCTATTCAAAATAATTAATACGGATTCATTAGGGACTGTAATGACACATTACACAAGATTTATTTCCACTTGGTTAATGTAATTGGAATAAATTTGTAAAGTCCTGAGTAAATTTTTATTCTGTACTTGTACAGTTACTGGTTGGTGGTATTTAAGGACTTCATACCAGTAAATACCCTGTAATATCAGATGGATGCGGTTCCGGTTTACCCCTTGGAGAGATGTTCTATTATGTACTTACATGATACAACATGCTCCATTATTTATAAGTTAATGAATATTCATTAAATATAAGTGATAGTGGAGGAATGAAATGAGCCACCCACCCGAGTACTAAAACGCTCCACTTTTCTCTTTTTTATTGTAACGTTGTTAAATAAATAGCCAATAAAATGAAAAGTACCGAGAATAAGTGCAACAACAATTCAAACATTTTATTACAAAAGATCTTTAATAAATTTTCTGAGAACATTACAAGAATAGAGCCCAGATTCCAATAGGTGCTGCATTTATTGTTGTTGTAATGCATATTAGAGTTTGTATTGTGGCACCCCAGCATGCAGCTGTACGTTGTCTGTAACTAATTAATTCAAGTGTAATTTTGCAAAATCACGTGCATTGTTTCATGCAGTCGTTTCAATTCTATGCTTTAACTTTTGTGCTCGTCTCTCTATGTGGGTAGAAAATGGAGCGAAAGAGCTGGCGACAACACAACAATTCCTTCTCCTCTCTCCTCCTGCTGTGTGGATGTTCCTCCACTATTTTCGAGACTATATGAATTTGTGTTCGGGTCCATAGTTTGAACAAATAAAATTGTGTGCAAAACTTCTACTACAATTCGGAATTTCAAATATTAGAGAGACAAGTAGTCTCTGTGCAATTTGGGGGCTAGCTTCAAAGCTTTGTTTATCAGCTTGTTTTTATACTCCCTTGTTGTTGTCTGTGTCCTGAAATGCACTTCTACTTCCATATATGGTGTAGTGCTGCATGGTGTTTCCATCTAATCAGCATGAAAAGTTCAAGTGTAATCCATTTTATTTGGTAAAACTTGTAAAACAAAATCGGGGGAGGATGTTTGCGCTAAACTTGCTGTGGAGTTGGTGTTTACTAACTCCTTAATGCCAGCTTTTTCCGATTTTTGACGCTTCAATTAAAAAAATTCTTCAGTTCTTTTTCTGATTCCTAAAAATTTAATAGTTTAATATGCGTTATACATATTTTGTGACTTTTTCAATGAATGTTAAAGTGGACAAGGCGTTACTCCTTGTTACAGAGAATTCCCATCTGAAAAGAAAATTTGACAGTGATAAACGGAGCCCGAAGGGTGCCGGAAAATGTGCACAGAATTTATGTACATTTTCTGTGGCATAAAACATTCTGAATATCCAATAAGTAATTATTATCTCAAAAAATTAATAATTCAAGTTCGTTTATCGATCACACTTATCCCCCTGATAAACTAATTGTAATTTTGGTTTTAGAATTAGGTATGTATTTTTTCCGAAACGAACAATTAATTATTTATGAACATTGAAAATTAGTATCCCTTCATATTATTTATGAATATTTATTGTAATGAAACCTTATATCTGCTTGAATCCCTATAATCATTTTAGAATCTCGTATTGTCTTTATAAAATCCATTTCATTTAATATTGGTTTAAAAAAACGTAATGATTAATTAAACACAATTTCTCTTTATCTATTTTTAAATGAATCACATGGTTTAAAGAATGCTTTTGCGGACTTGAAAATGATGACGTTAAACCCGTTTTCCCTATTATTTCATGTTTGTCTGGCCCTTTATCATGAAAACTTCACACGTATATATGCACCATTTTAATGCTTTTTGTTCTTAAAACAAATTTAATTACCTCCAATTGTTTATGCAGCTGAAGAAAGTTAAAATGTACCTCCAGCTGGAGGAATTTTAAATCACATTTCTCATAATTTATTCAAACAACGAATTTCATGTATTCGGGAATAAATCTCGGTTTGTTTTTCAAATAAAGCACAAATACAGTTGAATTTAACAAGTAATGGCTGCACGTATGCCAAACTCGTAGTTTTTCTTTTCACTTTTTTTTTCCAAAATAGTTTAAATTAAAGATCGGTTGTAAGGCGTGCTTTTTCCATACTTTTCCATAAAATAGCCAACGATGATTCATTTTACTTGAATTTCTCTACCTCTTCAACTCGAAACGGAAACAAACCAACCACTGTCACAATAAATTATAGTTATACTTCTTTTAATTTTCCGGTACTTTGAACGTAAATTTTTTAACAAGCGAACGAATGCCTAATTCCGTTATCGGTAAAGCCAATATAATTTCTAATTACAATGACTGAAAACTGAAACATCTCAAATTTCAATTCACATTTTACGTTCTCTTATACTCGTATACCTAATAGTGTAATATTCGACCAGGAAACAAGTATATCTTTAGCACAAAGAAAATAGCGCTAATAAATTACAAGTGTTATGTTAAAAGGTTATAACATTGTTCTCGCCATGCATGTGTGTATGATAAGTTGTTGTAATTATGTTAAAATGATAAATGTATGTTGTAAATGCGTTTAGCAAGATTGACGTAAAATGAAGGAACTTTTTGGAAACATAATAAATTATCGTTTTTGGACATGTTACCATTGTTCCTTCAACATAATGTAAATTCAATTTGCCGTAGTTGCATAACATGTTTACCACAATTCTAAACAGTTTTTGTGCGCCCCCAAAATTACTCGATTTATTAGCTATTTTGTGTAAAATTTTAATATGCATTCAGAAAGTTGCAGAAAGGCCAACGACTGGTTCTTGATTGAGGTGTCAAATGTTGCGGTTTCCACACTAAAACCAAAGGTGATACTTGCGGTTAAGGCGTAAAAATCGAATCAATAATCATACACAGACAGAACAGACATTTCCTCTGACATTTATGCAACACAAAGCGTGGTGCACTGCTTGCCTGGCCAAGTGCATTATTGAGTGAATGTCCTGTCGAATGCCAGGCCACTGACTGATAGTTACACTTAATTCAAGCCATTGCATTGAATAAACGACTTATCATAACTGAAGCACTGAACTTTACTTCCATTATAATAATAATAAATAAAATTGTGAATTATACTGACGGCTTTAATCATCATCAAACACAAGAGAGGAAGACACAAACGTTTAGAGACCGCTTCTAATTTATTTGATTTGTATGAAAAGCGTGCCGTTTTGGACTTACAAACAGAAACAATCGTTCAAATAATACCTTTAATTACACGGCGAATATTTTTACATTAATACCTTCATATTTATACCACTGGTACTTTTTTTGTATTTGTAGAAAAACAGTTGGGAAAAAATTCGAATTTAATTATAAGTTGAGAGTTGATTAAAAGGATTTACTCAAGTCTTTAATATAAAATCTTCACATCTACATCTTTAAGCTGTTATTTTTTTTCTTATACTCCTGAACAAAAAGTTAATGACAAACATTAGTTTGAGAGAAAATTGTTTGTTGATTTGTTTCCTGTTTAATTTTAACTTTTGCTATTAGGAGAGATTCGTCTCTCTTGAGATCGTCGTCCGTTGTTTTAGGCGAAAATAAGCTCTTGAATATATGGTTGAGAGAGTGCACTTCAAAGTTCAAAGTGTTAACAATTTGTGCGTTAACGTTTGGTTGATGGTTGCAGAAGGCACTCTGCATTTCCTGTTCTGGCAGAGTTAGCAAAAACGCGTTCTCTAATTGTGAGACTAAACAGTGCCTTTATGGTGCGAGTGCGAGCTGCAAATTTGATGTGCAGGATAACAAAACTAGTGGAAAGTATGAATTTATGAACATAAGGAGACTCTTAAACGTTAAGCCCCTTTGTATGTAATATAACCTATACAAATACAAAATATAGTATTGTTACACTTTGCCAGTAATGTACTGGCAGTGCCATTTTGCTGACAGTAAACCTAAATTGTGGCAATTATAATACAATACAACAAACTGGAATTATGTTTACTTATCTAACAACTACCTTCAGGTCGCCCATAAAAGGAATATTTACATTAAGTTGTAGGTACAGTAGATTGCACTATAGACAATAATAAATAATAATTTCAAGTGAGAGAAGATTAGTTTGCATAAAATTGTGCATTTTATTCCCTTTGTTTCATGCAGTAAACATGGTCTCTTGGTCTATACCCTCTTACTCTCCCTCCACCCCCATTACGTTAATGAACCAATAAAGCGAGCAACCATTTAATGTGGCTGATAATTTGAATTTTTTAGTAAAGTGGTGAGGCGATATTTATAAAATGAATGAAAGACAAAAATAATAATAAAAATTTAATACGCGACAGTATATCAGACTGACTGGCTCAATTGAGGTAATGTAGTGTGTCTGTCTGGTTTTGGTGCACCATCATGTACTTGTCCCGTTTCGTTCCATTCGTTTCGTGCTGCTTGATACATTTTATGCATGGCCTCAGAAAATGTTCATATGTATGCAAATTTGATGCATCATCTTTTAAATTGATTGTGAGTGTCGACGAGACAGACGTACGGGCACTCACTCGGTTCGTTCAATATTTTTTTCCTGATGCTAAAGCGTTCTTTTTGTTTTTATTTGCACTGTGTTTTCCTTTTTTGTATTAACGCAACTATATACAGATAGAAAATGGTGTGTACTAAAGAAAATTGTTTCCATTTAAAAACGTTTTTAATGCGCATTTTTATTTTTCCAGTTTTCACTCTCTCTTTCTCTTTGTGTGGGTGTATTAAGTTGATGAAATTTATTCATTGATTTCGATTAATGCACACGAGTTTGTGAATTTTAATTAAACAACTTTGCCTTTTTTCCTATCTCTGTGGAAAAATGTAATTCTTTTAAGTAAATCGAATTGCTCACTCGTTTTGGCGGTTCCAGCGTATAATTGGCGGTTTAAGGTGAACCGAACAACATCCCGCCTCCGGTGGGATGGGGTGTGAAGCGGGAGACGGCCGTTTGAGTGGTTCTTGCAAATTTTAAACTGCTGTACAAACTATTTGTAAACATGCCCATCGGAATGTTGTTGATTTCCGTCAAAACTCCGTTCTAATAGTGTGCCAGGGTGCCATTACATCACAAACAGAATCAAAAGTGACCAAACAAACTGTTAGAATGTTTGTTTATCAAAAGGGAGCCCCAGGTCGTTATCATGCATTATTAATAGACTAGACTTATGCATTAAACAAACATCCTCAACTCTTCACTTAATATTCAATTTGCTAAATTTTGCGTACTCTTTAAAAATCCACTCCCACAACAACCTGCGAAATCCGCTGATGATTGCTGATTTGGCAGAATCATAATACGCTGCTAGTTTTTATCTTATTTCGTCAATTACAAATAATTCAGCCGGTGAAAAGTAATCGAAAAGTACCCGTAATCTAATTCGCTTTTCATGTAAATAGGATTATAGGAGCTTCACCAATAAAATAAAAGTGTGGGTATGGATAGATTTGAGCCCAACACACCATGCAAAACGATCATCCCAAAATCCCAAATATATCGATTTAGTGGCAATAAAATCCCACCGAATTTTACCTTTAAACGTAAATTCCATATAATTTATTTACTAATAGGATTGGTCGTACAGAAGAATTAAATTCGATTATATACACAGGAAAAAAACAATGTAAAGCAAAAATAAGCCCCAATATGTAAACGAGAGAAACGTTGATAAATAGAAGTGTTTTAAAACCGCACACCATTTGTTATTAGAGAAGAAGCGACTGGAGAGAGGATAGTACAAGTTAGAAAAGTGCCCTTTTGCCCTGTTGGTGTGCAATGAAGCTTAGCAAGGCAGGCAGACAGGGTCACATGTTATTGGAAATAGCAGTAAGGTGCAACTGCTACCCTCACAGCAGCAGACACAATAATAAATCAGTCTGTGCACCCTGAAATCCGAACAATTTATTCGTATAATACTTCCTCAGGTGTTCTTCTCTTAGCTGACGCACAAAAAAAAGTCATGCTCTATTTAATAATAGATTTACTTTGTTCTTCAGCAAAGCATCACATTTCAACCACTAATAACTCTATTTGACCAACTATGTTCACTTAAATTTTATTTAAATAAACTGTTGATATGGAGGAAATGACGATCCTTTGTTCATATTCTCTCTTTTTCTGCAATGGGATGCTGGGTCTTATTAATCTGATCAGAGTGTCTGTTTAAAAATGTGAATTCTTTATCTTCAATAAAGCGATTTTCGCATTGTAACCAGACACAACAAACTGGCTGCGCTCATTAAATGCAAACCAAATACCGTCTGGAAGTCTGCAAACTGGACACATAATATAAGCTTGCATGGTGTCTGGACGGACGGAGTTTCTCCATTTCATTACGTCCTAATTGATGCTGTTTACCTTTTAACTGGTCATGGAATAAAAATCCGGCTCCAGACAAATTGACTCAATTAAGAGTCAGAAAGACTTTTGCAAATGAAATATTTTATTCGCATCCAGTACGAAAGCAACAAAGTACACTTTTTGCCAAGTTGTAAAATCAAATCATTACTACAATGAATTTGTATCATAATAAAAAAATACATGAAGACCGAGTGGTCTGTCGCTTTATTTCCATCATTTTTCTATCAAATTTAACGCACGACATTATTCTAGTAATTGGTTTTTGTAATGTTATGAAAATTTACATAAAATCCCCTTTTATATGTAGCTCTCTAACTGGCTTCTTCTGCTTCAATGTAGCAAACTTTCTTGTGTAAACAATTAATAGTAGCATAAAAATCATACGCTAGAAAGTTATACAAAGACACGAATCGCTTTTCAAGGGTGTCATTTACAAGGAAATGAAGTAATTTTATTTTAAATTAACTTTTCAAATCGCATTCAACGATCAATAACGACACAAAATGTAGAAATTTTTTATCGTTTTATGAGCGAAATTTATTACGAAATGAATTTATATATTTATACATATAAAAGGGAACACCGTATTTATTTGTTAAAAAGTTTCTCTCTTTCTCTCCATCCGCTATTCAATACATTCACGTTCATATACACCCCAAATACAAGAAAATGCAGTCGTTGGGGGTCATTATGTAAAACTTTTCTACAGTATGATAGTGGCAGAGAGGCTCCATCTAAACACCATCGAGATTGACAACTTTGTACAAACTTTTAAGTCCATATAATCTACGAGACGTAGCCTGGAAAACATACTTGTAAACAAAACAAGTCACGCTACAGCTTAAAATATGAATATGTAATTGGAAACTAGAAATTTAATTTACAGTTGCCCTAATAGGATTATAATTTTGATTAAAATTACAATTTCTCTGCTGCTGTGACAGAATACACACAAGTTCTTCTTAGTTTTTTTTTCTCTTATTTTCTTTCCTCCATCGAACCATCACGTTGACGATGATTTTATATTTTCTAAATATCAGTTTTTCAAACAAAATCCTTCTGCTTCATTATCGGCAATTTTTTCTTACATTTCCCAACGGAAGATTGCTATATATACGAACAAACTAACGATCCATTAAAAAGCAACAAAAAGCGACCCCGCCTAATCCAATTTGTTCAAGTATTTTGCAGTAGTGCAACGTTATCAAGAAGTGTCTTAATGAAATATCATAAGACCACAATATGTCAGCTTTGACCATGATAAATATATAGCAGAGAGTGTATTGTGTGTTCCGGGTCAATAACAGTTCACAGTACATCATAAAACTCAATTTCTATTCGGATTAAATGGCCAGTTAGGACGTTATTCACTTGGAACTTAAGGACGTCACAAAATACATCATTCCGAACGCAGTAAACGCAGTAAAGAGCGACCGCTATATTATAACGCCTTAAAATGATTTATAAAAGACGATAATATTAGCAATAATTTCGTAACAAAAACCGACCAATGGTGCTAAGCTAACAGAGCTATTTGAAAGCTTTAATTCCATGGAACATTTTACAGTAATTTCCTGTAGAAAGTAGTTATCTGCATACGGTGTTATATTACAGCATTTCCTGCTCGTACACGAAACTTGTGTCTCTCTAAAAACTACCCAGCACTAAATCCAAATCCGCAAATATATAGACTTTAATGAGTAAAACGAGATTTGTACTTGTGTATAATGTATCTGTTACTCGTAAACTTAACTGTACCTACTAGACTCCCGTATGGCCGTATGTGTCGTAAATTTCATATTCCAAACATATTTTATGAGCGGCTGATAAGCTTTTCAAGATGAAATTCCCTTTTACAGTCTCTTTGGTGGATAGTACACGCGATTGTGGCCAATCGAGGTACAATTCAGCGAGATTATCGAATTTCAGTAGTTTCACAGACTTTAAACTAAAGGATTCGTTTGATTAAAATCAATATTTATTCTCGAACTCTATTAAATGTCCGTCTTTGGATTTTAATAAAACTTTTACAAACTTTTACTATTATAGACATCATAAAGTGATTGTAAAATTGATTACTTTTTCCATATATATGTATATATACTTCATTGAGAAAAGATTTTTCACGCCACCAGAATATGGGACTTATTTATGGGCGTTATTAAAAAGCGCTTTTCATAAACCGAATTAATAGCGTAATCACTATGGGGAATCGTCCTCACATACAATGACCATTTATACAGTTGCACTTTGTAACAAATTGTTGGTTTCCAACTATCGAAACTACCATCATTTTTTCGATAACACTGCTGCTGCTGCATTAGTTTCAGACCTTTACACGTGCAGAAGAAATGATTAATGTTTGTAGTTGAACTTACAATTGCGAATATTGCAAGTTTTATCACACGTCCGAAACGTCTGAAAAGT
This sequence comes from Silvanus unidentatus, assembly GCA_963930825.1. Lineage (NCBI taxonomy): Eukaryota > Metazoa > Arthropoda > Insecta > Coleoptera > Silvanidae > Silvanus > Silvanus unidentatus. Next base: position 17,670,758 of record OZ005761.1, read on the forward strand.
TAGCGTACAAGATATAGATCTTTAGGTGGTTGCTTGAAGCACTAACGTGCTAACTGTGCGAATTAAAAGTTTCACTCTAATTGGGGGAGGAAACCCGGAAACCATATGTTGATGGCCATTTTCCATCCCACGGAATTGAAAGTGAATTATTTGCAGTGATTTGCTTCGTTGGGAAAATAAAGAAGTGCGGTGGGCGCAAGCTGCTTTGAATCCGTTTGCGTGTATGTTTTTTTTTTGAAAATAAAAGAAGCGTAATTGTGCACAAGTACCTACTCATCGTCATGATGTTGATGATGGTCAGAAGCGCGTCCGCTTTGTGTATGGAACTGGATTAGGTATATGTATGGGAGAGGTGCACACATTCGTTAGAGTCCCTTTGATTCGACAGTGTGAGTGTGTGTACCGAGAACGATGATAAAAACAGTTAATTCCTGTGTGTATTATGTCCTTTGGATGATTAGATTATTGGAAGCGGTGGAGACTAATAGAAAGTGCACACTTGGGAATAGACATCGATCACATTTGTACCGGATCGCTTCCATTCCTTCAATCTTTTCATCATGGACTCACCATTACGTATTTATAAACGTGTGTGCATGAAATTGAGGGGATGGTGAAACTCAATTCAGTCATCTAACGCTCGTTCTGTATGGTCGTTAGTGGACATTGAATCAATAGAATTCGCACTGAATGGGGGGATGATTTGAGCATTTCGTGGCTGATTAAAATTATAAGGAGCTTTTTAAGTTTATTAAGCTTTTGTCTCCTTTGATTTTAGCTCTAATTAACTATATTATGTCGGCGTGCTGTGTATAGGTAAGTATGTGTGTGTATATATGTATAGAAAGGCAAACAATTCGATAACGTTTTCTCTTGGAAAAAATAACAAGTTTTATCTTATATTTTCTAGCTGTCGTCGTCAACCCCAACAATGGGTAGTTTTCCAGTAACTACTTTAGAGTGTTTCGTTAAAATTACATTGAAATTTCCTGCCGTTTCCGCAAAGAATAGCTTCGGATGTTGTTGCTTTGTATTTTTACTTGACGTCCTCCTTTTTTCTTACTCCTATTCCGCGTATAAGTAAACTAACCGAAGTCATCGCACAGCAACAGCAAGAAAACTCTCTTTCTCTGCATTCACTTGTTAGTTTTATTCTTAACTTCAAATCCAATCACCACTATTGTGTTAAAATCAACACTATTCCTCAAAGGAATAAGTGCTTTTTATGATTTCCACTGCACTTTATGTCTCGCTTTATCGATTTCCACATCAACAGGACAACGATATATCTAATACTCTCTTCTCTCTTTGTGTATTTTCTATATATTCTCTACCTACATATATGTTGTAGTCCTAGTGATAGGTAATTCTATGATGCTGTTTACTGTTTAAGTGTTTACTTAATAATCGCTATTTAATTAAGTCCAGTAAATCGATATTTACGGTGACCGGAAATTAAGGCTAACTCCACAAAGAGTATATATTTTATCTCGATCACCAAACAGCAATGAGTTTATTAATTGAATTATAATTAAGTGTAAAGTTGTTTTTGCGTTGAACGTTTCAATTAATCATTGATGCAGAAGCAAATGTCTCGTGTCAAGTATATAAAGTGGCTTTAATTAAAAAGAAATAGGTAAGAAATAAAAGGAATTGCAAGCAGAATCACGCTACCAATATACACATAGCAGTGGCAAAAGAACATTTTCCATTGCACTACTAATGCTTGAAACATTAACAGCAGTCTAGACACCAGACTCTCACCATTCAAGATAACAAAAACGACAGCATTAAGTCCCACTACGAAGTTTGTTAACATTTTGGCAATAAAACATTTAAGGATATATAACACAAAGACAAATGTTTGTTTCTCACTTGAAACATGAAACTTCTGGGTCGCACACACCGTGTTATAAGTGCATACCTTTTTTCTACCTATAAATTTTTGTATAAATTTTCATTGTAAATGTAATCGTTTTATTTATATCTCCCTCATGTAAAGAGGGCGATAAGGTGTGTGCTCTTTTTGACAACACTTGCTTGTTTTAACGACCAATAAAATACAAGAAACTAAACAATGCCAAAATATGTATATTACGTTCAGTTTAAAATTCCCAATTGAAAAGTTTCGAATAAAATAATGAGAAAAAGAGAACGGCTCTGGTGTTCTGTTGCAAATTGAAATTTCTTCAGCAACTTCCATATCCATAATGTAGATGTGATGATATAAGTTTGAGTAATGTTAGTGCAGACACTCTTCGACTCTTAACTATAGTCTCTGTCTACTGCGCTTAGTTAAATTTTGCATTTATTCAAAATTAAAATGTGAATCGACGGGGCTACACAAACTTCGTTACGGTTGAAAAACGAAAAGTTCGTGCTTAATTTCAAATGTAAACTATAATATTTGCTGGAAAACGAGAACTCGAACCGAGATTAAAGAAAAAAAAATTATATAGAAACTAATGCAAAAAATTACCCTCTTTGAGTTCCCACTGAATGCAATCTGAGCTTGTGTAAATAAAGTAAAAATGTTCACTGCGAAAATCAGTGCAACTTCTTGGTTTATTATCTCGGTGGTGGGTTAATTTGAGGGGACGACAGTTCGTCAGAGAAATCTTTGAAAGTAAGAAGAAAAAAGTGCGTTCAAAGTTTCTGAATCGATGTGGACTTCGAATTTGATAAAAGCCAATAAAATGGAATTGAAATCCTGATTGGGAAATAAGAAAATCGTTAGACGATGTTCTGATAAAAGTTTTAATCACTCAAATAAAATTAGGGCAAATAATGACTAATTTATTTCATTTATTAAAACTGAAAGAAGAAGATATAAATAAATCACGTAATAACACATTTATCGTATTTTTAAAGTAATAAAAACGATTACCACAGTCGATAAAATTCACCTAATTAAGATACACATAATTAATTATGACTATAAAAATATCCTGTGACATTTATATTTGTCTAAAAAAACCTAAGAAACATTTTGCTTTTCTGGGAAAAACAATTTCCTCACGAAGCGAATAATAAAAATGTCTAAGTTGTCAAACGTATCAATATCCACATATCTTTTACATTAAAAAACAATTTGCTTTTACATTCGTATGTATATCAAGGACTGCATATTAAATTTAACAAAAAAAGTCCATTATTTTCTCATATGTGTTGGTCGATAGTGGGTGGACAGTGCGAGGCCTATAGTCGAAATCCAATAGAGTGCATCCAACTGTACATGCACATTTATGGAATAAAAGTGCAGACTTATGATATGAAAACGAGATTCGTACAGCACAGCGCCGTATAGTGAACGGTCCCACATATGCATTGAAAATGATTAAATTGAATTGAATTTGACAGAAATTTCCATACGACCAGCTCAGAGGCAGTGATGGCACCTTCAGTCTCACCTATAAGTCATAATATTGTCTAGCTGAATGAAATGTAAATGCATAATAGAAGCTAGTTATTTGCATTCATTTCGTAAATTCCAATATGTTAGTATGTAGAAAGGAAATTCTAAAGCGAGAAAGTTTTATGCATTCAGAACGAAATTTAAACTTATCTAATACATTAGCCTTGCTGTATCAGACAGTGAAATTTAAATCACAGACACACACACATACATAGTAGTAGAACATAAATTAGATATGCTCATCTGACGGCTCCCACATTTCGTCTTCGTGTGTCGTGTTATAATCATGGGAGCTTAGTTCGGATCAGGCTGCAATAGTGGAATCCCTGTCTCCTGTTTCAGGACTGTAGAAGGAGGAATATACGTGTCCTGTGATGGGTAAGTGATGTGAACTAGAGCATATTGCTTGCTATGTGCAAAAGGTTCTTACAGTCTGTTACATCCATGACGACAATACCATTACTTTGTTCACACAAAACTTAGCAGGCAGAGAGTGCATCGAAATTAGATATTTGATTAAACAAAATAAATCCACTACAAAACAGAAATAGTGCACCGTTGTGGAAGACACTGTTCTCCATTCAAATATGTTAAATCAATTTTGACTTGCCATTTACAAGTTCAAACGTTAAATAGAGGAAATAATCGTTTCATTAAAATTCATTTATGGACTAAATTGAATCATTAGTTTCACAATTTTTCAACATAAATATAAATGTTACTTTATAATGCCCAGAAACAGAGAATGAGTTGACTGAATAAAAGGAGAGTGTGCAAATGAATTCACGAAATAATAATTAATTGAATATTTCGAATATAGAAGCAATTTGTCGAAAAGGAACCCCTGCAGGTCAATAAAAATATGTCTATAAAATATAAATCTTCCGATTTTATAGCGCATGGAATAGGATTCCGTTTTTAACAACTTAGCGAGAAGTTGAGAGACAAACAAATTTTATTATTTATCGAAAATTCATGTACTTTATTATATCATGTTTCATTACAATGTCTTGTAATATGAAGAATAAGGTATCAATATTTCTCTTTGATATCAAATTTTTGCATATCTTCATTCTATTATTAAACAAATTCTCTCTTCGTATTATCCTGCTGTATTTTTTATTATTAGATTCGTAAAAATATGTAAACAACACAATTTCCAGTTGAATTACCCATACAGAACTATATAAAGAATTTGTTAAAGAGAAAAGTAAAAGGGACGTATTGAGTTGATTTTGTTATCAGTTTTACTAGCTGCTATAATTGAATTTTATGTTTGTAGTCTGTCTGCTTATTAGATGATGAAGAAAACTGTTTCTAGAAATTTGCAAACATTGAATTATTTACAAAACAAACCCCTTAACCACCCACACACACAAAACTTTTCCCTAATAACTATCTTAAAAGTTTTACATTAGGGAAATATTTTACATAGCATAACAGATGCTCTTAGCTCTTTCAGTTTGATTTTTTGCACCACAAACGCTTATTACGCTTAAGTGGAACAAGTATATTTTCTATAGTAATACGAATGTGTGTGTGTGTTTTGGCAATTTTATTACACTTATATGTACAGCTGCTTTAAATGTTATATTAAAGGATTGTGAGATAAAATTGTCTGCTTTAAACAATTTTCAGGCCAGGTAAATATTGTTTGGGTTGGCGCAAAAAATTGGAATAATATTTTAAGGGAAATTATGTGAGAAATAAATTTCATTTTGTGGGCGTTTACACAACTTTATTTTCTTATCGTTTTATACGAAAGTCGGTTATACGTTTTATTATCTTTCTGGCAAAATTTCGTATTATTTTTTTACACTTAAGATCAGTATTACTCGCACAAGCACAACTCCATATATTTAGGTAGGAATCTTGCTCGGAGTGTGTGTGTACTTGTGTAGGCATATTATTTAAAATTTCATTTCCCTACTTTGAATATACAAGATTATTATTATTAAATATTGTTCATCTTTATGATGCGTAAAAAAACACTCATTTCGTGCTGCTGATGGTGTGTTTTAAATGTTTAATGGAATTTTAATGTAAAATGAACACAGTATTAAAAATATAAACTTTTATTGCAAACACTTGCTCCGAAACTGTTGAACTCAACTAATATGAAATGTGTTATCTAAAGTAGCAATATTTTTTATTTTATTTAAATGGTGATGGTAGGTAATTGAATCAAGTGGAATTTGCGGGAATATGTCGAGGTTCTTGTCAAGAAATTACCTCGTATATATTGTTGTTTGTCAAACAAAAATTGTAAAAAGAGGGAGTTTTGTATTAGTTGTGAATTCTTATTGCAGAATGCACTTAGCGAAAAGCAGTTTTTTATGTAACTATATTATATTGAACAACAGGACGAAATAAAAAAAAAACGAATTACTCCATTACTTTGAAAAAGAGAGAAATGTTGTTGTTCTGTTATGAGTGTGTGTGTTTGAGGTTTTTCATTGCTTTGGCCTTTGTATGTGGTACGATGCAATCTGTTTATGTTCACTACTTGTTGAATTTCTTCCAATTTATTGATATTTTTATGATAACGGACGAAAATCGCTCTTGAATTTTTATTGGACGAGGTGAAAGGAGCTGTTTAGAAGACTCTTCCTTTTTTCCCATCATACCATCCTTCGCTTCCTTCTTATTTGATTCTCTAACTTAATTGTATATCGAAATAGGAAAAATCATAATGAAAGGCAACTAACGAGCAAATAAATTCAATTAGATGGCAATACTATGGACATTAAATGCTGTACAAAACTTGATAGCCGTAATGCCACTCCTTTTACTCGCACAATTTTATATTTTTCACTTGAATTTATTAAGGATTCCATGGTTCTCAAGTATTACTGGTCGTTTTGTCGCTCCAAATTGGAAGAGTTGAACAGCACATACACATTTTACTCCTTCGGAAAATGCGTCACCAAATTTATCACCCACACAACAAGCAAGTGTGTTGTCATCCTCTTATTTGTTCGAGCCACGATCTTTTGCATTCTTTTTAACTACAAGAATATAGAAAGCTGCAAATATTGCATTTTGCCGACTGAAAAATCTCCGCACATCAAAAATGCAAAAAGTGCTTTGTTTCATTCCATTTGTGAGTTGTCTAAACAGACAACGAACCGCTGTGTTATATGAAAACGAAACTCGTCATAAATTCCATAGTTTCCAAAAATAATATATTATGCGCCACATCAGTTCGCCTAGACAACGATGACATCCCTTTTATTATTTACATAATCTTATTTTGATGTATCTATCTGACTCTCCGCTTATATAACAGAAGCAAATACGTTTACGACACCCCCGGATATAGCATTAAGAAACACTCCGACCGATAGACAAACCGTATATATAAAACACTTTTACTATATTTATTTGTACCCAATTTATGTGCATAGCTAACAATGCACTTTTGTTAAAAATTCCATTCAGTTTGTCGAACGCGACTATAACTTTAATCCCACCTTTAGATCCGTCTTTTCAGTTTCCTGGAACATTTCAGATGGATTTACCAAAGGGGAGAGAAAGGCAACAAAAAAAGAACACCAGGGAAGAATCTGCTCTCGAATTAATTAACTTACGTTAAACATAATTCTCCTGCTACTTTTATGTAACATTGGGTGTTGCAAGAAAAGTGTTATTTAATGTCACTTTAATGGGTTCTCTACAATGTACCAGTGCCTGTTTTTTAAATTGACTAGAATTTTTATTGAAGAGAGGAAAAAGTGACCCTAAACCACACGAACAATAGAATATAATGTGATGCATTTTTAATGTCGGCTACACAACAGGGAAAAATTGCACTTTGTGGGTTGGCTGTGTGTTTTTTAGCATTCTTTTTCTCTTTACAGTTTTTGGGTAGCCTTTTACCATATAGAGTGAGTTGCCCGGATTTACTTGCACAGAGAAACTGTAGAAAGCTTAAAGGCATATACACACACAGTTATTTTAAAAGAAATTGCCAATTTGAATATAAATCCATAGTTTTGAAGGGATTTAAAAGTTCTTCATAGTTTGTAAATTTGGCTTACGTCGATATTTTGCATTTATATTAGTGTTATAACGAAAAGAAGAGATGAGTAATAGAGGAAGACGCAGCCCTCACCCGCATTTGTAAATTAAAATCTACGTAAATATTGAGATAGCTTAAACGCATTCTCATTATTTTTCATTATAATCTGTTGAAAGGGAGGCCGATGAGTATTTTTCCTTTTTCTCTGGCTATACATTTATTAGATTTTTCTATTCTAAATAATTCAAAGGGAAAATATCTTATGCAAGCAACAGCTAGATTGAAAATACGAATTCAATTTCCATTCTGGTTACCTTTAATATAGTTGCGAATACGGAACGCAAATAATATAAAATGGTCAACATATAGTGAAGCGACTTGTATTCCAGAATAATATCTTGATCCTCTTTTGCGTTCCTGTATGGCTGGTTATGTGTGTGTGTTGGTGTATAGCAACGTCTGGCCAATTTAAAATATACCCTCTTTCTATATTCAATACTCCCGATGGGAGGTGGGATTTTTCTCTGGCTACTACATCCTTTTTCTATTGAAATTTGCCGACTAGACGAATGGCCTCCAGCTACCAATGACACGAAATAGAAATGCACTTGTCAAATCGGTCTCCTTTTATACAAAAATGCAACCACCCCACAATGATTGAATCGACGACTATAGGATCCCGGGGAATAATATTTTTCAAAATCCTTACAAGAAAAGCTCTCCTCTCCGAATTTTTCATCAACAAATGTGATTTACCACAGAAATTTCGACAATTATTGGGTAAATAAACTTCTTATAAAGTCAGCAACTTTAATTAAATTATTTAAGAGAAAAAGCCTTATTAATCAACGTCGTGTATAGCTGGGAAAATTATGAAACTTTGACACTTTGCAGTAAAAAGGCAAAGAATTTGAAAGGCATTGCTTTAGGAAAAAACCTTGACAACTAATTAAAGTAATGATTAATTTCTTAATTTTAATTATAGGGAAACAAATAACATTTATGTAATATGTTTCAGTCATTAAGACGAGATTCATCCAATGTCCTTGTTATCTTCTATTACAATTGAGTTGACTGAAACTACAAACTATACATTTTTTTCTCGAGAACTCGAAATAAAAGGGAGATATTCTTTGAATTCCTTATTCTCCTGTTGCCTATTTTCTCGCCTTTCTATTGCTATAAAACAAGACAGCTTTTTTTAATTTTAATGGAAATACCTGCCACCGGATCCGGGATCCAGAAGTGTGTATACGAGCACCAAGAAGAATATGATTTAATGCCTGTTTAAAAATCGTTCCTCATTCCTTCAACAAAAATTGCCTATTAGAAGAAGTTTGCGTTTTTCATTTACTGAAATATCCTCGAAAATCCATTAGAAATCTTGTCAAACGTAATGAAGCTATGAATAGGAAACTGCTCCAATCTTAAACGAAATGATAGAAAAATCGAACGACTATTACTACTTTTCGTGAACAACAACAACACGAACCGACAAATCTAGCATGTTTCACTTCCATATAAATTACATCATTTTAAAGTTATCACGTGTCGTCTCTTCTAGTTAACGACACAGACACGTATACAGTAATACCTTTATGAAGGTGCATAATGCAAACCAATTGAGAAAAGCCATCTCCTACCAACTCTATTCCAACTATTTCCACTCATCCTCGAAGACTTTGAATTCAATAAAAATGTCTAGCTCCTGCAACAACTATTTCATATTATTACATTATCTTTACTTCCATCTAAATATTCAATTTGCGAAAAGCACAGAGAATTTAATAATAAAACTGAAAATTTTACGTCGTCTATAAATAATGTGTGTGTGCCAGTACATTCTACATTGGTATATAGTATTATGCATAGTAGTGCCATAAGAGGAACTAAAAGCACTGACACTGAAAATAAGTGGAAAACACTAAATAATACAGAATTCATGCGGCTGCTGAATTCTGTATGCAAAACATCAGATTGTCTAGTTCCCAACAGCAGCAAACCATCAGCATCTTATTTAAAAGACACTCTTCCACAAGGTGCCAAAAGAAACTTTCAAAATGACCATTATATATTTCGTTGAGTAAACAAGAAAAATGGACGGCACAAAAGTCCAGTCCGCCAAAAAGTGTCATCTTGTCAAGATTATATTTTTCATGCATTCTCAAGGGGAATCATGTGTGTGATTGAAATTCAAATACCTGTCTTATATATGTGTGTGTGTTGTGCAAACTACAATTGACGTCAAAAGTTCTCTGAGCCGTAATAGAATAAACAAATGGTAGACAAATTGTTCTGGCGCTTTTCTTTGACACAACAACACATTTTATATGAAACTCGAGAACTATTCATCCGGAATTCTCACTTTGATGCAATAGTTTTATTGAACAGTTGCAACACTTTCATGTTCGATTTGCAAATTTGCAGTTTAATGTTTCGCATTTAACGGCATGTACTCGTCGTATGATGATGCATTCTCCCACTGGCCTGTTTCGTTTCTATATTGTGCCTTGTGCCAATTTGAGATAATCTTTACATATTCGGAGGCCTTTTGTAAGACCGACTGAATGGTGGTCCGCGATAATATCCACTCTCTATATTTTCTCACTGCACGGGGCGTATTTCGAAATTCATGGACCTGCTGAAATATTGATAAGTAAAGAATGGAGAAAAAAACTAACGAAGAGAAATCCAACTGTAAACCATTTTTCACTGTTCACTGGTTTGTGTAAAACTTACACACTTTGTACATTAAAATGTTAGTCAACGTCTGAATAATAATAAAGAAAAATAAAAGGGGTTTGCTGTAGAGCATAGGAGAATGAAAAGATTTAGCGTGGAAAAAAGGAAGTACGAATTTAAAGAGCTCGAGTGCAAAGTAGCAAAGTCCATTAAAATGAGAATTGGAAAAACTATACCTTCCCACCGCGTATAAGCGCACAACAGTAATAATTGTTTTTTTCTCGCAATGACGAGACTGTTACAGGTACTTAAGGAGTCGTAAGAAATTATACTATGATGCCATTGTAAAAATATGCAACTTTGCCCATAGAACAATGCCGATTTGTTGAAAGTTAATATTAATAAAGAAAACAAGGTTAAAACTGAAAACTGTGAATACATTCTCAGTCTATATTATTATTGTACGAGAGAGAATGAAATTTGAAACTTTCAACTATGAACTACATAACCAAGCGCCGTTTCAGACGGTCCCCAGTAACTAACACAAAAAATAGCAATTTAAACTTTGATTAATGAATAGCAGACTAACAGTTAGGTATGCAGTTTGCATTGGATAACGTGCGCACTTTATATACTCCCTCGCGTATCTGTACAGCGGCACTTTCCGATGGAATCGGCGTCTGCAACTGTGCTGTACCACCGCATAAATTCGCCCCAATAGTACCATACACTCCGATAGTATATGCATGTGCAACATTTATATTGTACGAGCTTATGTATTCGCTGGGTAGGAAATATAAGCGCTGAATTAAACGCCACTCAAAAAGCAGTCGCCCTTTAATTTATGTGATCTTATAAGCCATAATCCGAAATTGATATTTACCGATGTCGCACACTATGTATATGTCGCGTAATTTCTAAACCCTCATTTCACGCACTCATGGGTTTGATGGTCGGACGATGGGATTCCTGCTGGGGCGGTTTTTAAGCCGGGCACATCCGCCACATTTCAAATATTATTATTGAAGTGAATCCAGCGCCTTCGCCACAAACCGAAATCGAATCAAGTGCATATAAAATTCAGTTGCTGTCTCCTGTTACAGTATACACATAGTGTGTCTCTGTGTGTGAATATTTGGCTGAAAAGCGGAATATAAAACTTAAAGGAATAATGGAAACAAATCAAAGCGAATATAGCGTACACACATAAAAGGCAACAAAGTTTGCAAAACGTTGCCAATGGCAGAGTGGAAATTGTGAAAGCAATCTACATTTATATACACATATAATACCTTTAACGTTGAAAAACCGTAAAGGTAACGAGATGTAAAAATACAAAACGAACATATGTATCTACATGGAGCCCGTTATGTTTAGGTACCAAGAGGCAAGTTTTATAGTCATTAAAAACTAAGTTGTAGCAAGAATATATTTTATAGTGCAACATTGAAATCGTAAAAGTTTTAATATCAATGTGACTTTTAAAATAGCCCAAAAATTTATAGTATTATCAATTCACAGTGTAAAGTTTTTAAACGTGATGTAAAAAAAATTATTAAACAAAGTACAGCAACCTTAAAGATCCTAACTTTGGCTAAAATATATAAAAATGTCGTTTAAATTTTCATAAAATTTAATACATTTGCATGAAACCACAAAACGATGTGGTGTTGTATTACTATGGGATAGTCGAAGTTTTACCGAAAAGTCCGGTAATAAATCGAAAAAAAAATTTTACGATTCAAAAACGAGCTCTCGCTTAAATCGATTTCAAACTTCTACCTATGGGACTTTATGGGACAAATTGATATTTAACCAAAATAATAGACACCTAAAAAGTGGACCAATCTCCTCTTGAAAGATGACGAATAAATGTTAGCATTATGTGACCTTTTCGACGTCGTGTTTTTCGCCAAAACACCCATTTGTCTCGCATTACAGATAAAACAAAGCTGAACAACGTCAAAACTTGCCCTCATAAGATAAACATTTATAGTACCCTAAAAGTAGAGGAATTCAGGAATTTTTATAATGGAACATTAGTTTGAATTGCAAATTCAATTTTTTTACGCTTCTATATAGCTCTATACTTTTTTTGTTTTTCGTAAAAGCCCGTAAAAAATGTTGATCCCAATAATTACAGTAACTTTCCAACTGGACAAATAATTCTGTATGTTTATGAAAAACGCTAATGGACATTTTCAAGCTAAAACGCATTTCCATTCCATTTTCACCTTGCATTCGAGACATTTACATAATTCGATCGTGTAGTGGTGCAGTTAAAGTGCTTGTACATTTATATGGGAAATCCAGGATTTTAACGGTACCTCTTCAATGAACATTTACAGTTACGTAGGACTATCGGGGCTTGAATTCATGTTTAATGTAAAATCGAAGAGAGAAGAGAATGGACGTGTACATCGAAAAACCACAATATTTGCATCCGAAGCAGCTCTGGCTGTCTGTGTTATTGCCACTGGAAATTATCGATTCCAGTCCATATTGGTCTTTGTATTATAAATTATGCATAATACTTATAGAAAGATGTGATCCTCCATATGCATAAGGCGAACTTCACTAATACTCTTTAGAGTTAGTAGTTAGTTAATCAAGGGAGAAAGGAAAGTTTACATGATAGTTTATCGATCAAACAAACAACATCTTTTCATGTGCGAAAATGGCTGTAGACACGGCCACCATCAACTTGGTGAATAGGAATGAAATATTGTGAGTGTAAGATATTAGAATTTCAACGTTGTTAATTTTTCTTTGCACATTTGCACACCTTTGAATCTTTTTTGCGCACGTTGCTACCACCTAATATTTTCCAACTAATTACAAACCTTACTCTCTTTGACTAAATTACTGGTCCCTTTAATCAGACGACACCAAGTAGCCTTGGAGGAGAAGACTCGTTCTGAATGGCACAAAAAATGGTCTTTTTTCCTCGATTCCAATAAGGTAAGCGAATAAATTGTAATTGCGCATCTTTAATGAAACAAAATTGTCATGTTTGTGGTGGGAAAGGGTTCACCTTCCTGTATAAAGTCTTTAACCGGTTTGTTTACATCGTCTTTCAAATGATAGTGAATATAACAATTATAGTGCCGATTCAGAATCAATAACAATGATGGAAAGTGTGATAATAATTGTAAATCTTATTGTTATTAATAGGGAGGTAAGTACAACTTTTTCAGAATCTGGAAAAAAGCATTGAAACATTAGGTAGATTTAATTCAGAAAATAAAAAGGCGAACAAAAGCTTGTTTTATGTGTTACAGTTTTAGAAAATGTCTGGATATCCGATGGTATTGGGGCACTGTCTTGATGGACCTAACGAGCCAAAGACTTAATCCAAATCTGGACATCATAGCTAAGTAATCTCCTCAGGGTCGTTTTTCGGGTAAACAAAAAGACACATCCGATTTAGAATTAAAATCATCTTTTGCACAGGGACGTCGTCTGAAGATGTCCAGAACGATATGATCGCAATAAGTAAGTAGGTATTATAAAGTGGTGTACTGAAGTTTAAACAAACATTCTTTTAGAATTTTGTGAACTGGTTTAGAGTCAAATAACAAAACAAGATATATGAAAGTGAAGTTCATGAGACGAAAATATCTTGTACTTATCCTGTTATTCTTGCTTGCAGTATAATAAAATAAAAATGCAATGCCTTGACTCATCCACATAAAGATGGAAATTTTCGGAAATATTGTTAGAATAGAAAGTCTGCGTTAGGGAAATTCCGAAACTTAACACCAGAACTCACTAAGTAAGCACATTTGGTTGGAAGGAAGTACCTAAATTAGAAGTTTAGGCACCTCTTTCAGAGACATCAACATCCTTTAAAACCCATTATTTTCATTTTGTGTGAGATATAACTCGCACTGATTACATGGTATATTTATCATCTGATAAATTGTACTCAAAGAACATATTAACTGTTTAATATTTCTCATGCAATTTTCCTTAGGTAGAAGTAAAAGTTTAAAGTTCAGTCACTCCTACCAGAAAAGCGTAACTTTTAAACTGCTGTTATTAATTTTGAAAATCTTAGTTCTTGGGATTTTGCTTAATTTCCATAATGGTTGCCACAGGAGGTAGTGTTGCAAAAATAAAAAAGTTAATCCAGAAGGAAAATAACTTCATTTTTTCAAAACTTTGTCTAAGATGTTGACACGTGTAAACTCGAACGTAAAACTATTTTAATAAAATACACGTAAAAAGAAAAAGAATCCAACGCTGCATCACCTTATAAAAGACATTCATTTAATACCAGACCATAATTTGTAATTAATAAAGAGTTATTGTTAGTGTTGGTATATTTTTCTAGCAAAGGTAGACACGTAACTGTCTCCGCTAACAAATTTTTATTTGAACACCTTTAAAGGTAGTTGAAATAAAAGGTTGTTTTAAAATTTAATGATACCTATCTGTCTGTATTTGCTAGTGCACACACAAAGCTAAACTAGAGGAAATTGGCGACATAACTAAGCCTCTTATTGTACCCAGACCAGGAGCTGGTTTTCTCTTTCTTCTTTTCGTGACTTGCAATGCACTTTGTATTCGGGTATCCAATTTATGTGGTTAACAATACGGTTTTACTCACAAATACTCTCTCTCTTCTCTTGTGCATTCTAGCTTTTACTAAACCCTTTTGAGATACTTAATTGCTTTATATTTTTTCCACTGTTGATTAAATTGTATGCAAGCACAACTCTTTCTCTGTGTACAGGATTTCTGCTTTTATTCACTTGTAATTATTATTTATGGGCACGAACGGGTTATCCGCCTCATCATCAACGTCTAACGTTGAAACGAATCGTTTTATTGGTCGCCCTTTTTTCCAGTATTGTATTAATGAAGCTGCAAAGCGGGGCATTTCCACGGAAGACTACGTAAATTTGATCAGAAAAGTGAGACGTCAAAGGAAATTTGTGGGCCAAAGTAATAAAGTGGGCGGAGACGATGAAAAACGGATCTCCTTTGTACCCCAAACTTCGTCTGGTAAGAAATACTTTATATTTCAACAAGACGATGCGAGATTGTTGTTATGTTTTTAAGGAATTTTAATAGATTACTTAGTTTCAACCAAATTTTAAACTCATTCCAAACCACAAATTCAAAATGCACTTTACGTTTCAATTTGAAAAGAAAATGACGTTTTTCCTTGGGTAACGTTTATCTTCCACATTACAGTTTTCATAGTTAGTTGCTAGTTTGATTTGAAATAAATCTCTTTACGAATTTAACAGCAGAAACTCGTCGCAGTCCTTAAAAAAACTGACTCTTTTCCCATGGTGATAAATGCCCGCCGATTACACAACTTTTCCAAGTCCCAAATGAGGTTTTTCGTCGTCAGTTGGCCTGAAAATGAGGATCCCTCACCCGTTCCAAATACGGTCATTATTAAGCATTTCAAGTAAACATAGTTTGTTTGTTGTTGTGTGTGTATTTTAATAACTCACAAAGCCTGAAATTGAAGCTTGTTGTCTTTGTTAGATTGTAATTAGGCACGTTCCCTTAACAGTCGCCCAATTAATAAACCACAATACAGTTAGAAATTGTACTAATTTCCCTCTATGTAGGGCTGATATTATTACACACTGTGACACTAACAGTTATATATAAAGACATGACCATTATTCAAATGCACCCACAGCGGAGCCATTTCCATATAACATAAGTTAACAGAAAACTTGTACAAATTAATTAGAGCTATTTTGTGTACCTGCTACTGTTATTAGACGTAGTTTGTGTGTAAATGTACGCCTTTACAGGGAGCCATCGCTCCTCCAAACTATCGTATATCCCATATATAATGGCCCCATCCGTGCGGCTGATGCTGTTGCTCTCTTCTGCCTTGCATGGTGATCATTTTGTATTGTGCAACAATGCCGTTTTACAAATATCATTGCTATTGTGTTGCACACAGACGGTCCGTCATATCCTTTTGAAATGAGAAATAATTAATGAATGGATGAACAGACACACGAAAGCGAATAATGAGCTTAATCTATTGGGGTCTGCAATATTAAAAAAAGCTTACAGTTTAATCGATACGTTTTTTTCTCTGCCCAGTGTATTTAAATTTTTTCCAGAGCCAAGCGAAGAAAAACGATATGTATTTTAGAATAATAATAGTGTAGCCGGTAAACGACCCTTCCAAGCATACAGTCAATTGATTATACTTTTTTTTTGAGGTATTTTTGGGTGGCGGAGGAAACAGTTGTGCTTTTTCAAATCAATTAAAACGAATCAGTTTCGCCACACAAATTGAGTAATCAGTCCAGTTTTACACGGAAAGTGAAAAAGTATTAATAGAAAAAGGAGAAGAGAAAAAAGTGCAACATGAACCCGAAACCCTCATACATAAATCAGACTGAGACTGGCAAAATAAAATATAATACTGGAGAAATGCAACTGATGCTGCTTGCAGGAGCGAGAGAAATCCTAAAACAAAACTCGTGTATATAGTGTGTCTTCTCTGCCATTCTACAACTCGCCACAATTTTCCTTTATTCGCATTACTTAATTAAAATATGCAATGCACACTTTTGCGGTTGAATAGCGAATACACTTTGTGTGTGTGTATAGTATATGCGATTATATAAATTGCGAAATGGTGGCACGTTTCAGAGGTCTCCTATAAATTCATTTTCCGACCGACACTCGGCACTGTATTTATGCTTCACTTTTTGTACTTAATTTCAAGCTTAATGCTATTAAAGAAGGGTGAGAATAGAATGCTGTCTACGTACTGAAAGATTTATTACTAGGTAGTAGGTTATTTATCTACAATTCAGTTGCGCCCTGAACACTGTATAATGCTTGGCGAATAGAAAAAATTGCGTGGTACTTTTATTTCGGTGGAGTATTAGTGGCTGTATAGTGGAAAGAGAGCGAGTATAGTTGAGTTATTCCGCCACCTCCGCCCACACATCTCATACATCTCAAACCCATTCAGTTCTTTGTTTCGGAAATGATGTAAGTGGAAAATGCTCAGATACTATGTCACATCCATCATACCTTCCAGACGTTACACCATCTGTTTATATGGAACTAGCAGGACTGTCTAAGTATCCCGAATGATAAATAGTTTGATGGAACTAATTTCAACTTTCACAATTTTCACTGTGCTGCATAAATTACGCGAAAAAATCGCACATTTGTCTTCCCACTTCGCTCTCTGTGTCTCTTGCGCTCTCTTCACTAAATTCGTTATTCATTTTCTAGGTTTAATTGGTTGGCGAAGCAGTAGAGAGGAGTGTTCCCTGGAGAAAGTGGGCCCTTTGTACATCAGTCCAAAGTTTACGCTTCCTCGAGATCCCCAAGTGACTAACATCATTTTGGGATAACTGCATGCAACTCGAAGTGTTATTCAAAAGAAAATAAACACATTTTAGCTTGAATGGAAGGTACTTTCTCGTAAATATGTTGCTTTCTTTTTTTTTGTATAGAATAAGATGAATTCGACGATCCTTGAAGACTTCTTGTGTTATTAATATATAGGTACATATATTCATAATAAGTTATTGGTGTAGCTTTTGACTCTTACTATTTTTCAAAATATCACCATTTTTAATTTTGTTTGACTTTAATTTACTTATAATACTGCTTTTTCCATGTTAAAAGAGACTTTTGCTGTGCTGAAATAGTTTTTGATGTCAGGGTGTCCTGCTCTTATCGTTATCGGATTTGGGATTTCGTTTCATCCCCACAGCGGCCACAGCACAGTCGGAACGAAATTATCTTAGTTTAGATATAACAATAAATACCTATCTGTCATTTTGGTCAATATTAAGGTCTTTTCAGTAAGTTTTATACGAACACTCCACACTCCAGTATGAAGCAAATCTTAGGTACACAATTAAATCCTAATTAATGTTCAGACTTCAGGACTAGGTATATTATGTTTCATTGTCGTGAATTTTAATAATTCCAACATTATTATAAACACCTTGTAATTTACTGATGCCTATAGAATATGCTAATTAATTAATTTGATTTACCTTATTCGATAAATGGAATAACACAGTTTCAATTAATTCTTAATCTTATACGGTACTACATATAAGTATAGAAGAGAGCATACCTAATTCTTGAAAAGTATTGCTGTTCTATAGGTATATGGTTTGATTTGATAAAAAAATTTTATTAAAAATTATTTATTTATGTGAACTTTATATGATTTACTTTATTAAAAGAAGAAAGAAACAGAAAAAAATTGATTAGGTAATATTAATAATTTAATAATGCGTATACCTATATGTATTACATTCAAGCATTGTGTTGTATTGTATCATGTACATATGTATGTATAAGGCTTTGATCAACTTAAAGCACTTATGTATCTTAACTAAGATGAAATAATTTGGAATTTTTTGCGTATTTAAAAATTAATTTGTTTAATTATAAAGGCAACAAAGGCGCTCCGCCAAAAATTAAGCCTAAGCTCGATAATAGAACTACACTCATAATGTATTGGTAGTTCACATTTTCATTGGGGATCCTAGAACTACGCACAGTTAGTTCTTAGAAGTTAGGGACTTTTTTATTAACTAGGTAACGCTTTTCTGGTGTAAAATTGTTCATCGAGGCGTTTGTTAAATAAATTTACTTTTTCAAGTATATTCCAAATATTCTTTCCACACAGTCTTCTTTTCTAATTAATTTAAGGTAAGATGAATTGTTTTATACTAAAAAATTTGATTATTTCATCGAATTTTTACACACTTAACCTAATATTGTGCGGCTTTTAGATGGATATTCGTCCAAACAACACGATTTACATAAACAATCTCAATGAAAAGGTGAAAAAAGAAGAACTAAAAAAGTCCCTTTATGCCATATTCTCCCAATTCGGGCAAATTTTGGACATAGTGGCTTTAAAGACACTCAAAATGCGTGGACAAGCATTTGTGATTTTCAAAGAAATTCAAAGTTCTACTAATGCATTACGTTCAATGCAAGGTTTTCCCTTTTATGACAAGCCAATGGTAAACCCTTTTTTCACAATTTATACCCTATATAACAGATTTCTTTTGTGCATTGCACCAGGCACAACATTTTGTATATTGTTTGATTATAGCGAATTCAATATGCAAAGACTGATTCGGATGTAATATCGAAACTGAAGGGAACCTTCCAAGAACGACCAAAGAAAATCAGACCTCCACCTTCTAAAGATGAAGAAGCACCTAAGAAAAAGAAGAAGAATAAAGACCCCAATAGGATACCTGGAGGCAATAATGCCGAACAGCCTCCAAATCAAATTCTTTTCCTTACAAATCTACCTGACGAGACCAGCGAAATGATGTTGTCGATGCTGTTCAACCAGTAAGACGTACCTAATTTCCATTTCTAGCCAAATACTTAAACTGTCTTTGTTACAGATTTCCTGGATTTAAAGAAGTTCGTCTGGTACCAAATCGCCATGATATTGCCTTCGTTGAATTTGAAAACGAACTGCAATCTGGCGCTGCAAAGGACGCATTACAAGGCTTCAAAATCACACCGACACATGCAATGAAGATCTCATTTGCTAAAAAATAATTTTATTCAAGTACAAAATAAACCAATTAAACAAGAGTCGTAGTTTATTTATGAGAACAAATCCAATAATCACTACATACAATATAAATTGAATATATTACAAAAATACTTTTTACAATTAAAAAATAATACATTTACTTATATGTATATAAGAGCTGCATGATCTTTATTTAAACCAATTTTTATTAGAGCAATAGCTTCTTCCTCTTTTTTGCCTAAGTAAATGAAAAATACAATATTAGTGGACTCACGTTTAAAATTCTAATAAAAAGCAACTGTAAATTGGAAAATATCACATGAAAAAAATTATATGGATTTTTGGATATCACAATGTTTTTGCACTTTAGCCAGTCGAGGACAATAATTAATGTCAAATGCGATTATCTAGCAAATTGGGTTAACAATTTAGTAGGTATAGTCTTGATCGAAAGATGTGGTTAAATTTACAAGATTATAAGAAATCTATAGCCTGTGTTTGTACAAATTCAAGTAAAGGATACTTAAAATTATTGGTTCCCGCAGATCCGAACTTGATATCGTAATTAGAAAATGCATTTTTGTAAATCTAACCACTGAAGCGATTAAATAAAAGTTAAAATCAGTTTCTGCACGAGTCTAAGCAGCAATCACCCATCCCAAACAAAACCATAACTGAATTAAAACATTGCCCAATCTTAAACCTGTATTAATCGTCATCGACCACAAACCCGGTTCTTGCCTGTTGTGCGTGTTGGTTTCTTTGCAAAATGTTTAAACATTGTGTTAAACAGTGCAAAGATGCGGCTGAAGTTGCTTTTAACAGCAGTAAATTAGGATCGACGAAATATTCACTCCCAGCCGATTCAATTGTACGACACAATGCTGAATCGGCTTGTTCAGTTTGTTGTAATTGAGCACGGACGCATCCCAAAGCGTCCAAAACCGCTAAATGTTCTCTTGGCGGTAGTGGTGGACTGTTTGCACTGATAGCCTGAAAAAAAAACGAACAATGAAAAAATAATTGTTGATGTATAGAGGCAAACCTTTGTGTGCGATTCTGCAACGGCCCGCAAACCATTCACCCACTCTTGTCTGGATCTAGCATCGCTGGCCCGCAGCTTTAGCATGTCACCAGAGGCACAATTCACTGTAAATGTTTTCGAATCTTCCTCACTAGGGCAAATCACAGCACCAGCTAAATGAACTGAACCACGGGGAACAGATCCATCCGGTTTTTCTCCTTCACATAAGTAGTAACGCAGAAGGCCACCATTTGCATCCACTAAAAAGTATCGATATTGCCAGCCCTTCATTACATTCGTATATTTGTACAACTGTCCGGAAAACTGTCGTTGCTTGGTGTGCAAGTCCATAACTGACTACAGTCGTAAAAAAAACAAAATTACAATAATATCCCATTATTAAAATGGCATTGAAATCTAACCTCAACCAATTTGTTTTGAGTCATTAAAAAGTGTTGTTCAGTGATGGAAGAATTCTCATGAAATTTTAAGTAAAAACGTAGACTTTTCTAGATTTTATTGGTTCAATAAGAAAGTAATACTGAATTAGTCATCAATTTTATATT
The DNA here is from genome assembly GCA_963930825.1 of Silvanus unidentatus. Classification (NCBI taxonomy): domain Eukaryota; kingdom Metazoa; phylum Arthropoda; class Insecta; order Coleoptera; family Silvanidae; genus Silvanus; species Silvanus unidentatus. The sequence goes on from OZ005761.1 coordinate 17,692,001, forward strand.
AAATAAATAGCTGTCGACGGAATCGAAAATTCGATTTGTCATTTAAACGTCAAATTCTAATTGTTTTGCTTTTGGACCCCAAGAGACATCTCTTGGAAGAAACAACTGATATTGTCAAGCTGGTTGCCTAACTTTAAAGTGTACATGTATTTAGAAAACCATAAAATGGCGCATTTTTTCGAAAATTTGGAATCGAATCCGAATAAAAAGTTTTTTTAATGGGACAGCCATGGGGCTCGCCTAATGGAGCCCTACTCACTTTTAACTTTTATGCAATAAACTTGAGTTTAAAAATAAATGCATACCTATAGAAATTTTAAGTCCATATCTATAGTTAAATTCTTTCTAATCATTTGAATAACAAATTTTGAAATTAATATGCAAATTAAATCGTGAAAGTGGGAAATTCATCCAAACTAAGTAATATACAAACAACAATCGCTTTGTTCAAATACCAATAGGTAACATTAAATGTTTAGTCAGCTTTTTAGCATAATAATCGCAAATCAGACAAAAAAAAACAGTATAAATCACAATCATTGTCAATGTACTATTCCTAAACACTTTTCAATATTTACTTTTGGATAATAATAAATGAATAAAATGATTGTGATCGTTTTCATATTAGTACTCACTCTTAAATAAACATTATGAGCATTTTAAGTACATTTTATATTTAAACATTTTAAAAACATATGTAAGTATGTAAGTAAATAATCGTGATTTCTTGTGTTTAAGTAAATATTAATAGAAGAATAATATAACATGTTCACTTCCACTTTCTGTTGCTCTGTTGCTTATTTAATAAAAGAAAAAAGTGTAACCGATAAGAAGCTATATTTATAAACGTTTTATAAATTTCCGCACAACATTTTTTAATTATATTCGAATTTTAAATTGAAAAAAAATACAAATGAAATACATATTTATAATCTTATTATGGGTTCTTTTAAAAATAAACACATTAATTCTTGCAAAATTGTTTATAGGCAGGACATCGCGCTTATCTTCAGTGACAGATAATAATATTTATATGTATATATTATTAAAAACTGAATAGAATTCAAATTCTCTCTTTGAATGGTCAAACAATCAAGGGAGGTTATCATTTTAATTCCATATTCCACATAACTGGCTCTATTGATTTATAAATTTATTTTAATTGTTAATTGAAATCAGTTCTCTTTCGATAACAATTTCATTATATTCCCAGAAACGAGATTTTGACTTCATATAAAGACCTTTTTTAATCTTACAGGAAACTCGTGACCTTTTATAAATACAACAGATTCGTCATTTTTGGTGTTTATAGGATTTCACCCATAAAAAACACTTTTTTTGTACTTGTGAAACGTTTTTTGCATGCGCCCCATTTGAATGCAAATGAGCCCCTCATAAATACGTCCGTTCGAATGATAAGTTTGTTATTATGACACTTCATCAATCATTTCGTCTCTAATTACAACCTGTCGCAAAGACATGCAATTAAGGCAGTGACATCGGCCTCCAACTGAACACCTTCCATATGCCACTAGAACGCTAATGTATTCCTACAGGATGTGGATGAGTGACTAGTCACTTTGCTTCTATCGGAATTAGCACACTCTTCAAAACAGCGAAATTTAATATCCTCCGTATACGGTATTTAATCAACAAACATAAAATTCGAATCACTCTATAAATCAACGTTTCTCAGGCAAAGAAAAAAGTAGTCACCACTTTTGATTTACAATCAATTTTGGTTCGCAGATGATAAAATGCAATTCCTGACTTGGCAAAGTGCAACATAACTTAAATATTCACATACTCGTAACAATCGTTAAAAGAATACAATTCCCTTACAAAGCTAACCGACCAAATTGTACGATACAGTTATTTGATACCCACTTCGGTTTTTCACGCTATTTAATATGCCCGAAGACTATTATCTGCACACCTTCATTTAAGGTGCACTTGAATTTCACATAAAATACAAAAGTGTGTACTAATTGAGTTTAGACAAGCAGCTGCTGTTGTAACAGACAGAATGACCCATTGTCAGAGGCGGATCTCAGTACATGGAACAGGGGTGACATTATTAAGGTGCTTTATGGAATCCAGGACTGGCTTGTGCAGCTGTAAACTCTCTTAAACGCCCACAAAATTCCCTTAATCAGCATCTTCACCGGTCCAACATTGAAATTTACGGTAATAACAAATTACAGTGTTGTTAGAGCAAATTTTCATTAAAACAAAAACTCACTAATTTCAATGGTAAATTCGGGAATTTGACGGGGGATGAGTCAAATCTAGATCAGCATCCCATCCATCCATCCAGAATATGTGGATATATTTTTAGGTGTTCGCAACCCTATAACAGATAATGTTTCCGTTCGACTGCCCTCTCTCAATCACCACACCTCATTATCCTTTCATCATCCCTCAAACCCATTCGAAAACACCCCATATCTCAACATGCCAACCATCACGGTCAATTCTTTCGCGTTTGGAAGTGACATGTGTAATCCGGAGCAGCTGATGGTACATGATGGGGCTTCGCTATTTCACACCCTTTCACGGACGTCTGGAAGCCGATAGGGTTGAACCGATCGATTTTTTCCAAGATCAATTAGAAAGTTTAATAATGTTTGTGAATGTTGATTTTGTCGATTTAAAAATGTTATTTTTATGGACCAGAAATCAGAGCACAGACTAAATTTTATTGTTGACTTTTTTTAATTTTAATTTTGCTCGACTTCTCATTTTTGTACAGTTATTAAAAATTTCTCTTATCAGCATATGGAACCCGCTTAGCATTGAAAAGTAGTTTATTAATAGAGTCAATCATATTTTATTCAGAGCAATGGACATATTTTTGCATTTTCGAACAATGTCCCACGTTTTACGGCTGATATCGCAATGAGTTTGTTTAAAAATGTCACAAAATGATAACATTTGATTGATAGTTGTTTTGAAAGATTGAATTGTGATAAAAGTGAGATAACTGTGATTTAAATCCAAGCAACGGATTGGATTTGTGAAAACCGTTACTAAGTGAATTAGTACAAAGTAATTTTTCTAGCCGACACCTGTTTAAGCAAATTTATAGCCATATAATCTACTTTACGATCTATTTTCGTAATTTTCTATAAACCACTAAGCTTTCGCTCTGGATATTCCTCTATTGAAGCCGCAACTCTATTATATTGCTACCCCCATTACCAACTAAACTACAATTACTAATACTTAGTAAAGTTTACTAAGCAATCCATTTGCAAGTGTCAAACTTTAATGTAATGCAATTTGTAAGTTTCGCACAAATTCCAATTTCCATTCGAAAATGTTGGCCCAACATATAATAACACACACACTGTTTCCAATTCGTCTCTTAAATGGGTTTTATTAAAATTACACGGAAATTTCATTAAAAATTCATCACTATAAAATCGACGAGTTTAATTAGAAAGTTCGCTCTTTTCTACCAAAAAAATTTCTGTTTGGGGAAAAAATGTTTGGAAACGTGTTGGATGTTGGATGACTGCTTGTCTAGGTAGGCAGTTATTGGCATTTTGATAATTTATCCGTAATAAGCAGTAAATTAAAGGAAAGTTGCCCACATACATAAAGGAGAACCGTATATTAATTAATTAGCAGCTTTTTATACATTAAAGCTAACATGTAATTTAGTTGAGTAAACTGCTAATTACACGGACAAATATTCCCATTTCAATAAAACCACAAACTGGTACGTCAAAGATAGCACCATAATTAGAGTGATTTATTTTCAATTTTTCGGAACCAATTATAATATATAATTAATCTAACGAAATAAGAGGAAAAGTGCATCAGTTTTGATATAGTCACCAATGAAAGTTACATTAAAAATCGAATGATTATTAACATAATAATATATGCCTGCAAACTATTAATGTTTTCTAATAAATATTCATAAGACGTACGCCTACATTTAACCGGAATTGTATGCAAATTGAATATATTTAATAATAATAAATAAACAGAAATTAAAATATCCATAAAAAAATCTTTCAATATTAAATATTACCCGCTGGATGGTAACAATCATATTTCAATCAATTAAACTTGTCAATTCTTATAATTACACACATCTCCATTTAAGGGAAAAGTCTTTACAGTTATTCGGATGGAAATTCATATTGAAAATCAATGTTTATTATGGAAAGTGTAGAAAAGTTTATCCTTGAAATTCATATGTGTAGGCAATTGAATATTCAAGCCCTAAAGTTGATAATAAAATTTAAATGAAAATAAGCTTGCAGTACAGAATATCGTAAGGTCATAAAGATTTTATGGCTTCAAATTAAAATGAGATTTATGTATGTACGTCGTGTTTCTAATAATTTTATTTAAATCTTGTTCGAATGTTCAAATGTATTTTCGAACCATTTTCTACACACATTCGAATCTCTCGATAACACATCCAATCAAAATTTTTATTTCTATTTACTTTTGACCTAAATTATTTTTTACACTTGATTATGTCTCCATATGTTCCACTTAAAGCTTGTTAAATTAATTATACTGTTTACTTGAGCAGTGAATCTCGTTAGCACATTAACTATAGTGTAATTACACTAATAATGTGTTCTTATTTAAAATGCGATAAACTATAAATAATATGTAATTATATAAATATTTCAATAACAGAATCGTTTTCAATTAAAACTGATTTGTTATAGTGAATAATCGAATTGACATCGCATGGACTTGTTTAAAAATAAATCCACGATTGGTTGAAAATTGTTATTGAAATAGTGAAATTATCGCTTTGGAAAACAGGAAACGACCGCACACATTTCTACATATACATACATCGTTCACCTGCAATGGAATTATTTACAGATTGAAAATAAAAGTAAGGAAAACAATAAAATATTACGGTTTGTATATGTGTGTTTGATTTTATAGTCTCAGCAATAAGTCATTATAATGGAATAATAACGTTTCTGTTGGAATTACTCGTAACCGCATGAGGAAAATTGGATAAACACTAACAAGAGTGTTTCTTGTGTATAATGCGTGAAAATATGTAAAAGTTCGTTTTGTTTTCAAGGGATTGAATAAAAGATAAAATAGTTCAATTTAAACAATAAATGTAATTAAAATCGTATACATTTTGAAGCATACAGACAATGACAATATCTAATTTTTGTTTAATTCTACTATACACGCAGTTACAAATTATAATCATATTTACTGTACAATATTAATTTTATATTTAAAAAAATATACAAAAATTAAAATATTTGTGCTCAGTCAATTGTAACGGAAAAATTTATAAACAAAAGCAAAAAAACAAGGAAGAATTTCTATTAGTGTCAATGTATTAATTTTTTTGTATAAAATCTGATATGTTCCTACACTATATAATAATAAATTTATGTCGTAAAGCTTTTTATTTTTAAATATTTTAATTAAATTCTGGATACAAATCATCACGTTTCTGTTTGAATTTCTACGCCACAACAAATGCACTATTTATATTTGAATGCATACAACTTCTCTTTTTCTTTACAATGAACAAATCCAGCCGAATCAAAATATTTCATACAATTAACAGCAATTTTTCCTGTATATACTCGTAATCACTTAATAGATATTATAGTAGTACATATGTGTAGTTATTTACAAAATTTTGGTTACATACAACTATAAGTACAAAAGATTATTGAGGGGGATTTTTATATAGTTTATAAAAACCTAACGGCTAATAAGAGACTACAAAATATATTAAATATATTTTTTACAAAATTCACATTTATAAACGCCTAGTTCCCTTTTTTTTGTAACTCCAATCAAGAAACAAACATATCACTGATGGTCCCTACAAAATATGGCACGTGACATTCGAATTCTTGCCGATTTCAATTCCTTCATTGGAGCTTTACAAAATTTTCTCGTCAAATTCATACAATCCCATATCATTCACACTACGTTCTCATATTGTATGTCTATATATTAATTACGTATATTTTTTCTCACTGAACAATTTCTCAAATAAATTTCATTTCTCAATAATATATATTTGTCTGTTTGTTCGAAAGGCGATTTATTGTGACATTTTTTGGCCATTAAATCACCTTCTCAAAGGCAGTGTGTTTTATAAAAATTATGAGTTCCTCCACTTGAGTATAATAAAAAAAATGTTCATAAATCACAATATTAGAAAATAAAATCACATTTATACACATATCATCATTACTCGATAATAAATAAATAAAACAACAAAAAGAAAACGATTCTTCTTATTTTTTTTTGTACAAATCAGAAAATTAAATGTACGTTTTCGGAATTAGTGTCCAAATATTGTTGTTATGGCACTTATATGTTGAGACTAGAGAGCTTGAAACGACCGTGAACAAAACACCACTCATATGGGCCCATAATTGCTTAACGACGGTCCAGAGCCCTGTTGTGGAGGATGCGAAACAACTAGTGGTGTCGCCCCATCGCCCGCTTGTCATACGTGACTTAATGGCGGCTGTTTCAGTACATGGTGATGGAGATGATGTTGACTGGCAGATGCAATACTGCCTGTAGGCCCCAGAAGCGATGCACTGCCTGGCCCTGCTACCAAATACTGCGGCGGTGGCGGTTTACCAGGCCGATTTTTAATCAAACCCACATTTGCACCCGAATGATCTGGTCTTCCAAACAGTCGCCTCCACAGACGACGCCACGAATCTAACGTTTTCCCCGACCAAATCCACACTCCGGACGTGATGCCCACAGCGAGTGCCATGAAATATTTGAGCATAAGAACGGAATAGAGTGGCCGTACTTTGGTGGCGATCACATTGGAACTGGGACAAACGCAAGCCAACGAACGCAACCACTCTTCATGGTAGGTGTTCTCGTAAGCGTAACAAGCGATTACAATTGTAGCTGGCACCGTGTACAAGACACTGAATATTCCAATACGGATCATGAGTTTTTCTAGTTTATCAGCTTTAGAACCGGCTCCAGCACCGCCTTGTTTCTTGATTACACTTCGAATGCGGAAAAGTGAAACAATTCCAGCAAAGAGAAAACTAGTACCAACAATCAAGTAGATGATAAGCGGGGTCAGTACGAATGTGCGTAAATTTTCCATATTCATGTTGCCAACATAACAGATTCCAGACACCGGATCACCATCAACCGCTCCGGAGAGTAAAACTGCCAATGTTTGAAAAGTCGGGATGAGCCAGGCGACAATATGGAAATACTGAGCGTAACTAGCAATCGCTTCATTGCCCCATTTAAGTCCTGCAGCCAAGAACCAAGTTAAGGAGAGGATAATCCACCAAATAGATGAAGCCATGCCGAAAAAATACACAAGCAGAAAAACGGCCGTACAAAGACTTGGTCCCGTTGAAGAGTACCGTATAATGGGGCCTTCACAAGCGACCTCTTCGTGTCCCACACCAACACGAATCAAATAGCCAACAGACACCAAGAAATAGCAAGCAGATAGAAAAACGATCGGTCTCTCAGGGTACTTAAAACGTTCCGTTTCGATGAAGAATGTGATTAGTGTCATTAAAGTGGAAGCGGCGCACAGACCCGACCACAAAGTGATCCAGATCGTTGCGAATTCCTTTTCCTCCGGATTGAAATAGATCTCCTTGCAGGGGTACGCACAGTTTGTTACGCCGGCGACGCTTCTGTTTGCTGGTGACATTGGCTCTCTCCCCATGGAGACTAGAGGGCGTTGGCATTGGCACTTGCACTCTTTTCCGCCCTTTGTCCTTTCGTCTCCTTGGGGATTTGTGCAGTTTTTTGAACCTTTGCATGTTTTTGGTGTCTTGTTACGTGTTGGCGGTCGAGTCGTTGATGAGCCGCTACTATTCGACGTTTTACCCATGCACAATTTGTCAGGCGATTCACCAGCCACCGGGAACTGATCGCATTCCATACGTTCTGGCCAACCGAAGCCATACTGGCGCATTATCGGTTCACAACCCTCTTTCGCCCGTTGACAAAGATCGCGGCACGGTGGCAATGGGATTTTGTAATCATCAAGACAGATCGGAGCGTACATTGAACACAGGAAGAATTTCAAGTCGGGTGAACATTTGATTTCAACCAATGGCCAAAATTGGTGCACTTCCAATCCGGCTTCGTCTTGTGTCTCGTGATTCATTTCGTTCGGCATCTGGGTGTAATTGTAGCCGATACCCAAACACATTGGTATTGTGATCACTTCACAACGCGTATTCTGATCGGTCGCATCGATTGGTGATAACACTGCCGAATTCCCCGGCATTGCGGCCGACAATGCAATCAAACCGACTATTGTCACTAGTAAACATTCAAATCGTGTTGCAGTTCTCATTTTGAATTCGATTTGTTGACTATTACACAAAACACTCTCTCAATTTTCTATATTATCGATCGTGTTTGCCTTGCTGGATGTGATTTTACATCACTGCTAGCTGTTGATGATGAATTGAGTGCTGTCTAGTCGAAGAGGACACATGACACCCTGCAACAACAAATAACAAATTATTAGTTTGACTAAGAAGGAACTTAGTTCTACATTTAAAGCAATTGAATAAGTCAATCTTCATTATTACTTTTAGACGAGAATTATTACCAAATAGAAATTGGTCACAAAATTTAAGAGCACTTAATGTATCCGATGATAAAAAATTGTACGTGACTAAAACACATTCAACTCGACTACATATTTAAAAAGTGGTAATACGATCAAATCCGCGTGTTAACTTTCAAGATGGGGTCTTAAATGAACTGTAAGTGTTTGGAAAATAAAAGGGGTTGGTAATTCGTGGTGGCGGTTTGCACATATGCTCAATTCCTCACGCCTCGGTCTTACACAGTTTTTTCTTTTCGATTTGAGTGAGAGAAAAAACGGCTAATTGCAATATGGGCTTGATAAATATATGACGTCAGACTTTGATCTATTAGTGCACCCCAAACGGAGGGGGCGGATGTCAATTAGATTGGAATTTATACGAGGGAAATATCCGACCATCATACTGTATTACTCATACTTTACACACACGTATATTACTATATGCGAAAACTGCATAGAAATGCAGTTATAGGAAGCTTGTTTGACTTAAGGGTCGACTCGGACACACTCTGGGGATGATGCTGCTTCACATACGATCTGACAGTTAGTAGCAATGTACTTCGAGGGGGAATGAGATTTCCGAAGCCCTTTTGCACTATAGTTGCAATAACATATTTCGCACGTACGCTAAAAGCTTTTTAATGACTCATTAAACAATTTCTTTATGCGATTATATTTCCGCTATTTATAAGAGTATAATGCAATAACATGATGTAAATGGTGTGATTTTTATTTTAGGAACTGTTTTTATTTATATCCTAGTATTGTCTTTATTTATATTGGCAATCCATAGATTTCTTATTTTTTTCTAATCTAATGCCAACGAAAATACGATCTGATCTATTTTAGGATGGTATACGCATTTGATATTGAATTCAATTTTAAAATTGAATTTGACAACATCTTAGTGTGTTTTCATTAAAAGGACAGGACATGATAAAAAGAGTCCTTTTTAATAATGTACCGTACCGTCAGAGAGCCTTTGGAGCTCTTTGCTTAATGGAGCATGGCAATTTCGAGATTAATTCAATGAAATGAGACAAAAATTAAACGAACAACCATCTCCTAGGATGAAATTGAATTATGTTCTGTTTTACAAAGAGTTTAACAAAAAAACTTTGCCAACGGAAAATGTATGGAAACTTATAAATAAATTAATTCATAATTCAATAAAAAATTTAATAGCACAAGGGAAATTTTCACATGGAAACCAGTTTTTACTGTTTATGTGTCTATATTCAGTTTTGAAGACATGTTATTCCAGCTTAAAACATTATCTTGGACTTAGTCTTCATTGAATTGCTCGTTTTAAGTAGTGTTTCTGTCGATACCGAGAAAATCTCGTTCTCGCTCTCGGTCTCGCTCCGAGAACGATAACGAGATGCTAGTTGAGAAAATCGTCCGATGCCGAGACAATATGAACGAGAATATCGTACTAGACCGAGATTTTTTTGTTACGTAGTCTTTTAAAGGGTGCGAATAATTTAACAAAAAAAAATAGTTTAACGGTAAATAAACGATTTATTGAATACATTCTTATGTATACAGGTATACTTCGATTCACGAATGTTTGTGGTTACACAACAATTTAAAGTATTGTGTTTAATTATTATGTAACCACAAATATTCGTGAATCGAAATATATGTATACAATTATTAATTGATGAAATTGCACTGCATCCATGAGTTTAAACACAACAAACTCCTCGCTGAATCTTCATTAAGCCTGTTTCTATGTTTCCTTATTGGCAAAGTAACATTATTACTTTTTAGAAATTGAAAAAAATTCTGCGTTACGTCGTCGTCAAAGAAGTTAAAAGGTAAATATTTGACGGCAATAAATTTCACAAGCATTTCATCGTATGTCAACTGATTATCTGTCTTAAGTTTTTTATTTTTATCTGTCATCTGAAATATAATTTAAAAATCGATTATTGCTTTTCAGGGATAATGTATTTTAGAATTTAAGTGTAAATTACAAACCTTTTCAAATGAATCTTTAATTGAAGTTTGATCATTTTTAGTTGCAGTTTTTACACATTCCTTTTGGTAAATTGTTTTGTGCCAAATAGACAAGTGTCTTCTCAATCCACTTGTATTGTGATCTGTCATTTTAATAATTTTGTTTTTATTCTGTTTTTCACAGATTAAACACCTTCCAAACTTTCCGTTTTCATCTTTATTAATGTTAAAGTAATCGTTGTAACTCCAGTTTTTTTCCACATTTGCATCAGATGCGTGGGCTTCATTGTTAAATTGATCGTATACTGATCTTTTTTTGGACATATTGACACTTTTAATAATTTCTTAATAGTGAGTAGATATACAGTTGTTACACACCACATATAACAGAGTAATACGCATAACGTGCTTGTTTGCACCGGTTAGTACACACCAAACAGTTATCTGATTTAGTTGGAAATGCTATGGATAGATGGCGAGGACCAGAACAAGTGCTTTTGGTATGTGCCGATTTTAATTCTCGTTTAGAGCGAGATTCTCGCTACGATACCGAGACGAGATTTCGAAATTAGAAAATTTCCGAGATCGAGACCGATACAAGCCTGATATCGTTCTCGATGACCGAGACCGAATCACTAGTTTTAAGCGCACTTTTCGTCATTTTATTACAAGCATTCAGTAGAAAAATAAACAATGAGAGAGTTCAAGCCATTTTTATGCAAAATATTCATACCTATCACGACAGTTACATTTTTATAAGCATTAATATGTTTATTTATAGTATTTAAAATACGTATTTTACATTGGTAAAGATAAAAATTGTCCAAGAAGGATTAAGTGCACGTTTTATTGCATGTCTGCATTACAGCGAGTTTTTTTAAGTTAAAGTAGAAAAATAACTGTTATACCAGACTATGTAAACGGCCAAAGACCAAATGTAAAAGTTAATTTTGTTATAATAATAAAAATTATGGCAAGATAAACAAACACGAAAAAATAATTTTATAGGTTTAAAGTGTGAACTAGTTAGAAGTTAGTTTGAGTATTATATCTTGTTTGCGTGTATACCTACGCTTTATATGATTACTTTTTTTTCAAAGAGAGATAGCACTTTAATTAATTTTCATTTGCAATTACAGTGTTTATAAACAAATCACGGGAGCAGATGGCACTGATTCGATAAGTGAATTAATTGGAGACACAGATTTTGTCAATAAGTTTAGCAAACAGTTTTATGAAAAAAAAATCCCAGTCTCCCAGAGTGAAATTGAATTTAATGAATAGCAAAAGTATTTCCATAACTGTTAAAAATTTCAAATTCCACCAAATTGAAAGAAGATAAATGAGTTGAAGCGCCATGCGATTGAAAGAAATAAAGCAACGAAAATCAACACAGTAATGAGCGTGGCTTTTTTGTAGAATATTTCGAGAGATGTAAATATACATAAATTCCATTTTTATATTGCCATCAAATAGTATTTTATTTAACGCTTTAATGCGTCCACATAATGGAATACAAAAAGAGTTCCGCTATATAAAAGAGCATTAAAAGTTGATCAAAAAAATTAATTGTGAAAAAGAAGAGACAAACCGAATGTTTGCCAGCATCGAAGCCAGAACAGAGAGTCCAAAGCGCTTTAATAATAATATATGAAATTATGGACAATTATTTATCAAACTATTTATTTTAATTCATTTCATGCAAACACAAATATTACGCCCGATTATTATTTATTTAACTACAAAGATGACTAAACACATTTTCATCACTCAATTATGTCTTTTTGTTATGCTTTGCGGCCATAATATTAAAATTGCTCAATTATTTTCTTTTCATCAGTGTGTTAGATATTCTCTATAATTGTCGGCGCGTTGGAAATCTTTGGGAAAAAAATCGAAACCTGCTTAGCGCACTTATTAAACAACAAAGCAAACGAGATGGTGCGAGAAATGACAATAAAGAGATGATATAAAATGATTCTTCCATATGAAGACTAACAATTGTTTATTCACATTGTATAGTCGGGACAAGTCCGCATTATTGCCTTTTCAGTGTTTAATTTGCATTTATTCACACCAATAAGATTTAAAAAGATGAAGAAAATTAATTAACAGTCACACACATTCGCTGTTTGATGATGTGTTGGAAGAAAATAATTTATGTAAATAATGTTTGTTATAAAAATTAAACTCCGACAACTAAGTAATAATAAACCAGATGCGGAATGACGATGGGAATTTAAGTCATTTTTTCATTTAATTTTTATTTGCATCATTAACATGGATAATTAATTAAGATTTATCCCCAAACTCTACTTGTCTTATATATCGGTGTGAAAACTTACTTTAAAAACTCGTCTCACAAACAATAATTTATTCACGCTAGTCTGGAATGACACTTTGGTCAAGATAAACATACAACATTATTAATGTCCATCATTCTCATTAGCGCGCGGCCAAAATGACGAATTTAATTCTATTCAATTCTGGTGCCTGTGTATGTAGATTTAAGTACCCACAACCACCAACCCATAACACAAGAGAATATTTTTCCTTCTTATTCTATTGAATAAATATTTATTCAAATTAAGCCACACACACAACTGAACAACTTTCGGACCTTGACTCCTCTGCTAGCATACAATTCCACCTTTGTCAAACAAAGACACAAAATACCAAATAAACGTACACCAAACAAGAACAAACAGAATGAGTGTAAGGCGAAAAAGGTACGAGAAACACCGCGTACAATACACTAGAGAGATGAAAATAAAAGAAGTTTTGTTGTTCTGCTAGTTGGGTGTTGTGTATTATGTGTTGAATTCAAAGAAGTCGAGCTTGTTGGGTGGAGGTCGTTAGTTTTTTTTTATTATTATTATTTCGATGGTGGTTTTGTTTATACAACACCTTAGTTCAATTACTTAACGTGATGATTAAATTAGATAGTAGCACCTAACTAGAATATTAATATTTTCTTATGATTGTCACATTTTCGTTTACTTTGTAACCGGATCGTCTACACTTGATTTGCATACAAGCTGGTTACAATGACAAACTCGAACAAAATATATCAAAAATTCAATTCTTTCATCAGGTACACCGTAAATTCTCCCTAATTTATTGCCTGTACACCTTTACGACCTCACAATCATAAATTCTGTAAAAAGGTCCGAATATAACTATTGTGAACTGATTTCTTTTTTATTGACATCCATAAAATGCAATATCGCTCATAAATTATACTCATCCACTAGATTTGTCCCATTTCCAAAAAAAAAAAACTAACTGTACTCGGTATCACTCGTACCCGGACATTTCATCAGTAAAAACCACTCAAAATTGAGGGTGACATTCGCCAAAAAACCCTACAACAAGACATTAAATATCTAGTATCCACATGGAATGTCGGGTTTTGTCTTCCACAATACCCAATAGTGTCTCCGAAGTCGTGCTGAGAGCTAACGAAACTTGCTTTCGTATCTGTTGTCTACCATCAGGACCATAAAATGTCCTGTGACAAGCAACACACAGAAGAGGGACCCCCAGTTAAACAGCATTCGACTTACAATACGAAAGCAGCAAGAGTGCAAACAGCATGCCTCTTTAACTTGGTCGATTGTATTTTGGGTCCCCATGAGGTCGGCTATAGCACTGCTAACCACTTGCATTTAAATTAAATTTCTCTTCATTATTTGTTCAGCATTTAACGATGTGTTCGAATGTTGTCCATCCACCACCTTGACAGATCAAGTGTGAGTGATTCTGCAAGATCTTTATGATGTTTTCTTCTACTAAGTACATTGGTCGTGATCAAGTGCTTTTCTCATTCTTTTATCGGTTCTTTGCTGTTGTGTAGGACGTTCATCTTCTATACTACCTCGTGTATAGAGCAGGTGTGTTCATGGAATCCTATAATTGGATACAGACTTACCGAAATTATCGCGATGTTACTACACACATCGGACTTTTTCTCTTCTCACGAAACCCATCATTTACCGGTAGGTCTTGGTCGATTTATTAAACAAACTAAATTCAAGGAGCGTACTACACACTGAAATGGTGCATGCTGTAAATATTGCCCTTGACAAAATTGTACAGTAAGGGACCCATTTTCGTTAAAATTTCTATAAGCCCCAACGATTTATGTCCGCAATAAACTGATACACGGGACAGTAAAACTTCTGAATTATTCAGAGGCACTCTTCTCTCTTCTTATTCTGCTGTTTCTTCAACTTGCAGTGAAAATTTTATTATTTGAACAAACAGTGTTTACAACCACAGAAGCCAAATGTCCCTCAATAATTACGTTTTATTTCAAAATAAACAGCATGTCTTTCACAGCATTTCAAGTTACAAGCCCATTAAACATATGTATGTAACCAAATCAGACACACGTTCCAACAAAACACAAATAATCATCATCGTAACATTGAAAAACTGTGTGTTTGTATAAGCTGTTCATTTCCTTTTGCAGTAAATATTTCGTTCGTACGTGAAAAAGTGTAAACTGTTTTATTCAGTATAAAAAGTGAACAGGGCGCCGTTCTGGTGCACCATTCAAATTGAAATAAAATCATTGTTTGTGTGTTGATTTTTATTCTCATTTCAATATATTCAAAGGTGGAATCGATGGGGCGAGTCCCACTGCGTTCAACACAGTAGGAAAGCCATCCACGTTCTCGTTTTCTGTTTTATTATTGTGACAATGACAGATATGATGTGTCACATCCGTTCAGGAACTCGAAACTAATGATACGTAACCACTGTTATTAAGTTTATTGTTTAATTCAATGCCGTTATGCTGATGCTGTGGTGTAGGTAGAGGAAGTGGCGTTTTTCTATTGGACGGTATGCAAAACCAACATGAAATTTGATGATAAACGGACAGTTCCTTAAACGCAAAATGTTCTGCAACTACAACCGGATATAAATATGTATACCACCTTGAACAGATAAGATAAAAAACGCCAGAACCGTAATTGTATGACTCTCATTCCTATTTGGTGTTATTATGCCGTAGAGAGGATAATTCCGATGTGAATAACGTTCCGCTTGACTTCAACAAATATTCGTTTTGTATAATTACTAGAAAATCTTATAGAAAAAAAGGTTCGTATCGAAGACCCGATATGATGATGGAGATGGAAAAATTTTGTGGTTTTCACAATTTGTAATGGCTATAGGCGAATGCCTTTGAACATCGTCCAATATACAAGAAAAGAAGCAAAAAAAACATTCTGATGTTCAATCAAAAAATTGTAAATAACACATTGAACAATTTTTCAACTCAATTTATATGCTAATTACGAGTCTATTTTAATTATACATGTTGAATTTTTTCAAGTTAATACGATATAAATCATGATAACTTATACCATGTAGATGGTAAAGTGGGATTAATTGAATGTGCCAACATTTCAAGTGAAAAAATTAATTCAATATCTATTTAAAACGATGATTTATACAATCGTGAATTGTACGAGTCCAAGTTAATTATTAAGTATCGGTTCGGACCATTTCGGTATTTTATCATTGGGATACCTTGATTATATGTATACACAGAAGAGACTCTTGCATCGGTCACATAGCTTGTATTATAGAAATACAATAGAAATCGAGTAGGAGAACAAGAATCAATTTCACTGCCTGTTTAGGATTAGAATAATAAAGTAACAACCTGAATACATATTGTGTCAGGTAACATTAAAGTAGTACAACCGCACCTATTTTATATTTTATTATTACCGTACGGTCATGTATAAGAGGAGTCGTATATGTCACGGTGGAAAGTTGTCGCACAAACAACAAAAATAAATATTACGGGATAAAGAATGTGTCGCCCACGACGATGCAGCAGCCAGCAGCAGTATACTCCATCCGATACCGCACACAATTTGTGTCTTTGTGTATAGTTCTTTTCTTATATTGCAACCCCAACAGATCGTGGTTGTCGTGCACTCTCATAAAATCTCTCGACTCTTGTATTTTTTCTCTTCTCTTTCGTTTTCTGATCAAATGGATTGCATGCACACAAGTGCACAGCAGAGAGAAAATGTAAACTTTCTTTGTGTCCACACAGAGGATGGTTTTCGACTTAACAATCACTAGTGGCCATCACAATTAATTAGTACCGGGTTGTGTATATTATACGGATCGTTTTCCAGTTCGTTAATGGGCTGATTTATTAGGTTGAGAGAAAAAAAGACGACATACAGTGTGTGTTGTTGAGGCTGTGATATTATCGTCAGAATTATTATAGGAACGATTTCAGTTCAAAGTAAAAATTGTGTGCTCTTTTCTCATTAATTAATAAAAAAAAGGATGAACTCGTCTCAAGTTTTATTTGTTTACGGTTTTATAACATTATAACGTATACTTACATACACGAATATGGCAAAAACCAGTAAATTTCCCAATACTAACCTGCAACAAAAAAACAAAACGAATCGTTAAGAAAATGATTTAATGGTAATTTTTAAAAAACCACAATAAACTGTTATATTTTTGTTAAATGAATTGATCTTAAACAGAAGTTAATTAAATGTTTAATAATATTTATATATGCGTGGCACATTAAATGAAAACAACATTTAAATATAGTTAAATAACATTTAAAACTAATGAGAAATTAGTTACTAAGCAGATGCAAAGCGATATTTGTAAGGGTCATCTTAATAGCTGTGAGATTTTCAGTGGAACGCCCTGAAAACTCTCCACATAACCGATTGACACATGAATTAAAGTCAATTTCCTTGTCGGCATCGCACTTGCTTTTCGGTTGGTTTCATTCGAAATGATACATACGATATCCATAACCAATTCGAAGGTTATTAGAAGATTACAATTGGACAAATTCCTGATATTTATTTAGAAATGTTGATTGAGTCGATCAGAGTCTTTGACACATGAGAAGAATGTTAGTTTTTTTCTTTCTTAAAACTTTTAATCGAATTTCTGACAATGGAAGTCGATTAACGATGTAAATAATAAATGTTTGACAAGACATCGATAAACGCTAAATTATAAATCGAAATTAATTCCTAGAAGAGTAGTAAAATGTAAACACATCATTATGTATACAGGGTGATGCAGCTAAACTGTGGTTCTTTGGTCACGGCTACGAGATAAGCAGTTATTTCTTTGCTACATAGTGTGAATATTGAATTACTGATAAAAAAATAAACAGATGTTCATAAAAACGGTCATTAATATCCATTTAAAACAAAAATGAAATTAAACTTCACTCATACAGATGCTTAAATGTTTGGATATCGTGCAAGTGTTAATATTATTAAAGCATTTAAAAAATATTTAGACATCGTTGTCGCTTTTTATTAGCCAGTCGTGAAAATCTAATTTGATTCGTTCTAAATTTAGGCTCTGTATGTTGGGTGTTTCAACATTTTTCCCAATTTAATTATTTATTTAACTGACTGACTCTGTAGTTTCGAATCGCCCTGAATGCTACTACAAATAATTAAATAATCAAAAAATACCAACAATACTAGTTATATCATTGGTCTGTCCATCAAATGAAATAAAAAAAGTTTATTTAAATTGGATTTTATAATACTAAAGCAGATGTGCACATACATATTATACAAAAAGTTGTTCGCTAATAAAAAGCGAATAATATGAATTGAATGCCATAAATTCAGCATATGTTTGCATTTATAATAAACTCTGGACCAAAATATTATGTAGTTTAGTTAACAATTGACTATGTGTACATGGAACCCAGTTATTATCAAGTTTTATACACAAATTTACGACCGCTAACGGAACCAATTGATTTATCTCTTGACACGGCCATCAACAACGCTCTCCATAATGATGGTGTGTGCTCTTTCTGAATAGGATAATAACATAATTAACAGCCCTACTGCTTAACCGGGTAATAATAGGAGAAAGGAACTCGCTGTGGCGGCAGGTAGCAGACTTTGACCTCCAACAAACCCAAAAAAAAAGAGACCAAAACTGTCTTGTATAAATAAACATTGTGATTATGGGTTTCGCGGGATGATTTATTTAATTATAAATAATGTGGGTAAATGCTCGTTAAAAGTTAATTGAATATTTCCTTCATGTGAAATTTGCATAAAATTAAAAGTTTGAAATGTACAAAGTTTCATGTTGATGGCATCCGGTTTCATCAATTGCAACTTATATTCATAATGTACGCAAATAAGAAATTACTTTCAACAATGCGTGTAGCGGCCGTAAAGTAGTCCAATGAATTTGCCCTAAAGGTCCACAATTCTATTAGAGGAGATATTTATATGGGCATTTGACTGTAGGTCAAGTTCAGAATGGGCTCTCCTCTTTCACTCACATAAGCGCATATGTTTATAGTTTTATAAAACATATAATATAAGTCGTGTATTTTTATAACGTGCCTCTTTCACCTTTGTCGGGCCGTTTGAGTTTTAATTCCCAGCATGTAGAGAGAGAGAAGTCTTCTCTATTCCCTTACCGACCGACCATCAAATCTTGATTCCTTAGTACATTTTTTATTTTACTTCATGGAAAGTGTGCATATAATTTCGGTTTGATTTATGATTTATTGTGGCCACAAGAAGGGAACAACTGCTGTGTCTGGTTTGCGACCATCCATATAGGACCGCGTCCATGTGTGTGTATACGTGTAAAATATTTATCTACCATCAGTTCATCATGTTGAGCATTGCTGGTGTCATGCTGGGTACCAATAATTTATGTACTTTATTCAAACATAACGATAAATTTCTCGCTTGCAATGAATCATGAAATAATAATACAAATACAGGGAAATTATAAATGCACCATAAAGAGAGGTGAAAGTTCTTGGATCTGTAGGTATCACGAAAAAAAGTGTCATCCGGGAATTCTAATGATTAGCAGCCGCAAGCTGAATACACGATTTTATTTATCACAAAGATTCAATTTCGTGTCAATCATCTCCCAAATGTACAGCGCATTTCAACGGAAAAACATTGTAAATGCAGACGATTTAGAAGGACAATCCATCAAACGAGTAAACAGAATGCAAATGTCGGAATAACCAGCCCATGTTACAAGTGAAATGATTGATTTCATACATCCTTTTCAGTGTACAATACAGAAAATAATCAATTGAAATGCAAACTATGTTATAAACCAGCGACCAATAATTTTTTACCAAAGAGTGGCAAGAGCTTAGCGGTATTTTAAATCAAGAAGAAAATGGTACATGTGATTTTGCCATAATTTTACGTTAAACAGGAGATGAACTCAAGTGGCACGATGCTGTAATAAAGTATTTAAAGAGAAAAATGCCGACAGTGTGACGTGATGTGACGAGAAAATTGTCTACAGGATGTATTAAGATGGTCAGTAACAGTTTTGTGATGTTTTTTCTACTTTTTTTAACATTGCAAATGTTGACAAGTAATACTGGGAAAAGACACGCTGTCAGATGAATTATTTATAAATGATCTGCTTTTGGCAGTAAGATTAAATCGAATTTCATATTAAGACATTAATCTACCCATAGAATCGATCGATAGATTGCACCTCTCTCAATTCAAGTAATCATTGGACAAATTTGTGCAGAGTAAAAAATTCAAATTATATATTCGATTGCAGAACCTCGTTCCAAATGAATCTTAATTACGACCTACCATTTTTGGTGTTGGTGTATTAATCGTAATTGGAACGCAGTGTGGCTAACGCCACAATACAATATACACAACTATTATTCTCACTTAATACACTTTTTTATGACCTGATATTATTTATATATAAAAATATCGGCTTCCGTTAATGAACAATTAATAAAATAAACACAGTTCAGCCCACATGCTAAAACCAGAGATTTGATTAATAGCCGTATAAAGTTGATTGTTTTTATACCGTCAGGTAATCAGTCACTCTTCTTCTCCAAAGAATCCCCACACTCGACTTTTGGTGCGTTCTATACCTGCCAAAGGCAGAGAACTCGAAACTTTCCAGCACCAAGATCTTTCTGGTCATCGGAAGAAAATGTTTTATGATGGAACTTAAAAGCCGTATTATACTAAAGTTACAATTCAGAAGCCATCAGTCAAAATGTCAGTTGGGAAACGGTCCTCTTTGTTTACTCAGGGTTTGTGTCAAGGGATCGCTGGATGATGGAAAGGTGTGCCCAAAGAGGCAGGAGAACTCGGCAAATAGAGCGCAAAAGTCAACACAGCAAAAGTTTTGCAATTGAAATTGCTAATATGGAAAAAACGCACAAATCAACGGACGAGGAGATGATTGAACAACTGAACAAGTGCCTCAGTATTAAACAAGCGTTTCGAACGAGTTTAGTTCACCACCTGTAATTTTGCAAGTCAACATCGAGTGTGGTAGCAAGGCACGGCCATCAAGAGAAAAGTTAACAAGGGTCGAACACCCAAAACCGACCATCCTCGATTTACCTGCAGGCCAATAATTATATTTCTCTCTCTAGTTAGCAAGTCAACTAGAAAATATTGTATAAACAGTGTTTAATACGACGACTTCGTCCACGATACAGACTGATTTGTTAATTAACCGGCTGTTTAAATAAAGATTAATGACGACTTAATCAAAAGTGGTGGTGGAGTAATGGTAGTTGGGTGGTCGCTCAAACGGAAAATTGTCTTTTATGCAACTTATAATAATGTGATGAAAAAAGCAAAGTACTATAAAAATCGAATACATAAATCAAAATACAAAGTGAAGAGGACTGTTTTAAACTGTTTTCGTGTATAATATTGGCTAGAAGTTGATTTTTATGTCGCCAATGTTTATGCATTATTCATTCCATTAATAATATAAATGGATTTGTTTGCAAAGCAGGTTTTTCTTTCAGTCACACTAACTTATTATAAAATTAACTTCTTTTCAACATACATAAATCATATCAGTTGAATTTTAATTAAATTTTACATTTTTCACCGATATTCCGAACAAGATTTTACTACATGGTAAAAACCTCTTTCCGATCGATTGGGAAGCAATTTTTCGCTCTAATTCATCCACCACACAATGTAATGTAATAAAGAGACGTTGTGGCCCGAAGGTTTCGAGGTAAGTGTAGGCCTATTGAAATTGAAAAAAATAAAAATGCACTCTGAAGGAAAGACAAACAGAGCGCACTCCGCAAGATTGATTGATTTTCTAAACTATAGGAGAATATTAGTGCAATGCACATTGTGAAACCAGTATAGATAAATCAAAAATCAAATTATTCTGCAGTTCAACATTAAATAACCTTATAGTTATCTCTTGTATTTATCTGAAAACAAGCAACATGCATATAATAACAATCACAATAAGGCAAAGAATTATGTTCTATACGCAAGAGAGAGTGATTCTTTCAATACATTCGTTTCTATGTTTGAAGTTATGCATCGGAATGTCTAATCAATTCAATATTACGGTAATTTTCATGCAGACGATCGAGAAAAATATGGTACAGCAGTGTAATTTTACGTTTCTGTTTGTGTTCTTACGCAACTTCAGTGCTTTGAATTTGTTACAATTCTAAAAGCCGCGTAATTTACGCTCTTTTTTCTTAACGGCACGACAATAGCAGAGATGATCCCTTGCTGCTTTGATCTTTAAAGAAATTTGGATTAGTGTTTTACGGCACCAGGACTAATTTAATGAGATTTGGTGCCAACTAATTAGCGCTTCAGAAAAAGAACTATAAGAAAGAGCGTAAAACAGCTGTACGCACATAAAAAATGCAAGAAATTTATTAAAACAACACCTCCTACACATGCATTAATAAAGTTTAAATTTAAATATATTTCTTACTTCAGCTCGAATGCCGAACGAAAATAAAACAATAGTTTTCCTGCATTAATCCGGATTTTGCATGCACTAATTCTCCAAGAGAACAGCACTGTGTTTTCTGTGTTTTTTGTTCAAACAAAATACACACAAGTTACATTAATTGTTTTGTCACTTGGTTTAAAAAGATCGAAATTAAGAGAAGATGCACGTTACAATGGTGATCGAAAAACTGCACCCACATGGACAATAATCACAACACCACAACCAGTTCTGAACTGAATAAAAAGCCGCATGTTCGTTCCTTTTCACAAACCAGCAACAATCTTGATCGGTTTGCAACGAAGCGGTACGTAAATGGTCGAAGACTGCAAAGCTCAACTAAGCTCAGTTTAAGGTCCGAAAGCAAAAGCAGGTATACGGACCATACTCTAGAGATTAACTTCCAAATGAGCTTTTATGTATTTTCAGTTATAAATGTGACATATTTCCCAAGATTCTGTCCGATTATTTATGACTGAGCTATTCTGCATTTGTACATTTTGCAGTATTATGCATGCAGCCGTTTTCCTGTGTTTCATTACCGTTTAGATGTCAAAAGACATTAAGGTGATGTGCTTTTTTTGTCACGACACGTAAACAAATTAAGTTATTTCTGTATACCTAGTGGATATGCATACATACAGAAAACGGGCAAAATAAATGATTGGTGGAATGGGTAAATTGCACATCACAAATAAATGAGCTCGATTAAACTGTCGTTAATTTAATCGTCCGTTACAACTAAATGGATTCCGTTTAATGCATATTAGAAATTTTTTCACATTACAATCTCTTCTATTCATTCAAAGATAATTTATTTTCATCTTGGCAAATTGGATTTAATTTATTTTAATATGGCTTTTTTGCGCCTTTTGCAAACCAACCCAGCAAAAGATCTCAAGTGGTAATGAGGAATTATTACATTGATTGAATTAATATTAATTTAATTTTCGTTAAATATTTGATGACAGAATAAAAAATTTTCCCCGCATATGTCCTCAATTCCGATATTTACTTTAATAGATGCAAACTATTTTGAGTTAATGAAACTTTTACTGGCATTTTACAAATTCTCAAACGACTAACCTGAATAATCCTTCATTTCATATTATCAACATCAATATGACGAGAATCTAGAATCTAGTTGGAAAGACCATCTTGGACGAGTGAAAATAGAAACATATAAATTCATGCATAAGCAGGTGAAATTAACGACTTTAGGTGGATTTTATTGCAAGTAACCCAACACCTGGACCACAATTTCCACAATATTATGTACTTGAATGGAAGATGAGGGACCGATTTTTGTATAGAGGAATTTATTCCACTCGAACACGACAATGACCACAGTATATTAAAAATAATTTCCCATTTGTATCGTTGGAATGAAACAAAAATATAAAAACCACTAACTAAAGGACACTTCTTGAGATCAGATAAGAGGGAAGTGTTATATTATGAAATATGATGGTGTTGTAGCTGGTTTATACGTGGGTCTATTTTGACTGTCACTGTAAAAGATTGACGTATTTAACCATTGTTATCGCGTCATCTCGTTTATTTTGTTAAGGGTACCTGTCTGTAGACCTGATGGCCCAGCCCAAACACTTTAATTCTCCTCTTATTATTTGTATTATGTCCACTACCAACACGTTCGTTCTTAGAATAAAAATTATATAAATATTATTTTTTGGTAAACCTACATACGTGCATAGTAGCATTGTTCGGTAATTATTCTCGAATTTATTACAGTCCCGGGGTGGCAGATGAAATTAAGTCATCTCATCACTTGCACCTCCTTTTTACCCACTTCTTCTCCGTTTCTTTTTTTTTAATGAATTCACGCACCAGCCACTTTATCATCGCCGTAACAAGTTTAATTTATTTACGCAACAAAAATCACCGTGCATAACAAAACACATTATTCTTCATTTGAAAAAGTGCGTAAAAATAAAACAGTGTTAATGTATTTCCGGTATAATAGTGGTATTTTTACTATTCCTCGACGACACATCCTGTTCGTATTCACCCACAAAATGGAGTAGTAGTGAAAAATAGACGTGAAATGTATAGGCACGTTAAATAAGTCGAAAAATTTTCGACGTGCTAATTGACGAGGCCCGAAATGATGAATTCTCTTGTAAAACATTGCCTTCACAAAATGTTATCAAACAGAATTTTAATTAATTAACTCGATTTAAACGTGGAAAAAATTATCCACACTTTTACATTTAACATTCCATTTTGACGTTTTATATTTATCATAATTTCTCTGTTTATTTATTCGCCTCGTACTCGTTCGAATTGTTTGGATATTAAATTACGTCTTTTAGGGAAAAAATTTCTACAACACATGGGGTTCGGTTAGGAAAAAAAGTTCTGTTTTTTTAACATGCAAGCACTAATCCTCCATTTGGCCCAAATCCAAAACTCCACCACAATTCCGGATGATTTGATGGTTAATTAAACAATGCGGAGTTCTAGGGTTAACCTTCCAAGAGAACCGCATTTTAAGCACCGTTACAAATTACACTTAGTTCGTGAACGATTTTTTTTTCAAATTTGACTCAAGTAGAGGCGGAAGTCCCACCCCTCTGAGTGGTCCCGAAAGTTTTGAATAGCTGTTTAGGAGGTCCACACAACAATTCACTTAAGATGCCATAAATTTTCATAAATCTGCCACATTATGAGACCATAAGAGGGTTTATAGAGAGTCAGCTGCTTCTTTATTATAATACAGCATCAGCGTTTTTTTTTATAACAAACAGGCATTTGCAAAAAGTTTGCCAACAATTGATATAAATGTGAAAAAGTGGCATCCAGTGGCCGGAATATGTGATGCTATATTTCCATTCTTATAAACTTTTTCGCATATACACAGGGCTCTTTTCTTATTTATTTATTGGTAAAGTTACAGTCGCGCACTAAAAAGACGACGATGAGCTTATTTCTAGTTTATACCGAGTTATAAAGGAAAGTGGCGAAGATTTTCATTAATTGCCACTTGAGATTTTTGCGTTCACTTTACGCACAATGTTTATTATTTTCATAAAGTACAAAGTTAGGGGCCCCAACGGTGAACTGCACATCCAATTTTATGAAAATGCGATGCGGAATACAATTAATTACGTAATTGAAAAACAGCGCTGTTTCATAAATTTTTCTCCACTACCAAGAAATCCCATGGAACTCTTTAAAACTGCTGAAAGCGGAGCACAAATAAATCGTGTCTGTTACAATTTTTCAGCGACCACATCAATATCCCATTTCCGATTGTAATCTCAGCTCGTTCCTAATTAGAATATTAATTGTATTTTCACTCAATTATCAAAGGACAGGTTTATAATTTTTCTGTGTGTCGTGCATGACAGCATAGAAAGTAATAGATTACAATTGTTAGTTCCACACATTCCCATGTACTTATTTATCGAGGCGTTTTTTCTCGTCCTCATCTCAACGAGTTAATAATTTATACCGTTTTGTTTTCAAATTTCACTTCACTTACGTATAAGGCAATGCAAACACACTGAATCACATTATTAGCTATTTAAAAAGGAATTATAATTTTGATTTACAATATTCGTGACTATTTATTTAATAGGAAAACGCGCCTAAGTAATTGATAAATTGTATGCCAATAACATTAGAAACTCGCTTTTTGTTTACCTTTCTATCGAGAAGAACTTTTTACCAGCTCTCATTATGATTATTATAAATTTTCATCGCACATTTCATACATTCATAATCGTGATAGGGCAAACAGAAGGGCCAGTTATTTAACATTCTGTGCATGCCTTCTACCATGTTTAGGTAATTTTATATTGTAATTAATTTTGCCGTGTTTGTGTATGACTACAGTGTAAATCAGTGTCTGGATATCAAGTTTCCTCTCACATTTTACATGATAGGGTGTATTTTGAAGCTGCTGGCTGATGCACTGTACTGCATACACCAGCGAATTTTTTTTTGCTTCTATGCGACGATGATTCATTGCACTGCAGCAGCCGGGAGATTTTTAACTGAAGAATTTATTTGGTATGATATTCAAGTGTTGGTGCAAAATGAACGTGGATAAATCACTGAATGGTTCAACCTCTAACATTACAAGTTGGCCAAGCAATAAACTTGAAACTCAGTACAATTTCAAGCTGAAAATGATAGTTGCGAGTCTAAAAATAAGCGATATTAATGAACAGTAAATTGGGCCAATTAATTTCTAAGCAAATCTAAACTTTTTGACAGTAAATATTAGGATTTTTGGTAGACTCGTATTTATGAACATTTCCCAAATGTGTGAGTGTTTATAAAGATGTCACCCGTGACAATTACCAAACTCTAATAAATCACTATTCGAGTCATAAATTAAACAACACAAAGACTGCGTATACCTACTGCTGTATCTTTTCACTTTTGGAACTACATTGAAATGGTTCAACAAAAAGTGAAGAATGTACACAAATAAAATTTCTGGAAAATGTTCGTCTATGGGGACGATAGTGGTGTTTACATAAGCGTACCACCCCGTAGTTTCATGGTTTAGCGACCGGAACAAAAGGGCCAAGTCAAAACATTTCTTAAAATGATTTTTGTTCGCCCTTGAAAATGCAACGTCCGGTACAGTTATTTCAGACTGAGTACAATTGAATTTCGTTGAGAAAAAGATCGTATTACACGAAAATCTCATTTTTTCCTTGACATCTCCGTTTTTTTAATAATAAGAACGAACAAAGGCACAATTTATTTTAGGTGCTTTTATGATGGGCCTTTTGATTATCATAACCGTAAATCTGGTTTTATTTATAGCGGAGCCGTAAATCAGTTCCCAAGCCTTCACACAACTCGAGTTTTCCCCAAGTCTGAAAATTTCTGTTATAACGCAAATTCGTCCCGTTTAAATAAACTTCAATTAGATATTGCTGAAGTCTTTACTCAGTTTATGGTAATTGTCATTAGTTTGAAATGATTTTTCCGTAATAAAAAGTTTATTGCCAGCGCAATAATTAGAAATATTATTGTTGTAAACAATGTAATTACCACTGTTTATTCATGGTTTCTTACTCACATTTCGTCATTTGCACGAGGACAAAATTATTTCTTTTTCCTCTATGCATGTTACAAAAAAATTCAATTAACTCGACAACAATTTTCAATCAGCAGCCCTTGACACAAGAATAGAAAAGTAAATTACACGAAATTTCACATTCACTTGACTCGAAAATGCAATTAATCGAGCTTTAATAAACAAAAAAAAATGTTGGTATTATTTTTCTCCAAACTAATTCCTTTTCCACCCATATAAATTAAATTGTAAAGAGTATGAAATTAAATTCTCCACGGCTGCTGCTTGCTGTTTACAGAAAATTATTTCCGAGTGATTTAATATGGACAGAAAAAGTTCTTTGTTATGAAGGGATGCAAAATGTTGAAAGACAGATGGGTGGAAGTGAGATGAGAGTGTGTGGTCGATTATTTAGACTATTGTGGGCGTATTTGGTCCGAAACGGTAGTCAAAGTTTGAGTAAAGATTGTTCCACGCTCAGTTTACGATTTAAGAGTCCTCATCAACGAAAAAACTTCATGTATGACCGAGTTTGCACTCTGGTTTTCCACGTAATGCACTAAACTAGCAGTTAAATGTGTATTTACACCATTTAATATGTGCATTAGTAATGCACCTGTAAATTACAATTGTCGTGTACATTTCGATTTGCATACATTCCCTTCTCAAAGTACAACGATATAATAAATATTCACGGTCCATAAATTCCAATTTCATTTCAATAATATTAACGAGACCAGTTATAAAATGTATGGTTATTTTTGAACGTGCTTTTCAGGAAAATTACATTAAAATCCATTATTAACTGTATACGTTTGCTTTATTACTATTGGATATACATATGTGTATGTATAATTAGCATAGCACTTTTTCAAGTACTTATTGAATAGAAATAGTGTGTTAGTTTAGCATGAAAATTCATTTGCTAAAACAACACAAAACAATATCTTAACAAGCAATAATGATTGTTTGTAGCATCGACTTGAAAATTAATTCAACTTTGAAGGAAATTTAATTAAACTCGACGTCTGCAGTTTCAGCTAATTAATAGATTTTTTTTATTTATTGTTAGTCGTGTGGTTTTCTGTTCAAAACATTAAACCATATGCTCGAGTGCAGCGACGGTTTTCCTTTTTATTTTATTGTGTAATATGGATATGTCGTACCTCTACCTACCACAATTAATTTATTCAACAGTGCGATTTTTCTCAGTAATCATCTCTCCAACTAGTCATTGAATTTATGTTTTAAATCTGAAAGTAAGTTTATTTCTTACAAACTTTATAACTCAATAAATTAGTCACTTTAAGGAGCTGCTTAAAAGCGTAAAATATATGTATAGTGGTTTTTTGTAGGACATTTTGATTATTAAGAAATTGATTCATTTGATTTTTGGATAAGTAGGTACAGTTTAGAAAGAAGTATAAAAAAATTCAATCACAGCCAATTATTTAAATTAGCCACCTATTATGTATAGTTTTAAAAGTTTTTTAATACTCACATTTCTCTATAATGTAGTATTACCAAAAAAAACTTTTTTTATAACGGTCATAAGAAAATTCTTGTAATAACTTAGTTTCCAATTATTCATAGTTAAGAACTCTCACTCTGCGTATTATACTCGTAAAGGAGATATCCACACATAATTGAATTGATTTTACAGTTAAAATAAGTGAAATGCATATATTTAGAAACCTGTGAGAGTGTGTTTCGCGCTAAATTCCTCGATCCTTATCTAAATTGTATCAAATAGGACAAGAAGTAAGGCGTCAGGAATATATTAAAGCAGTTGTTGTGTTGGCGGTTATAGTTTCTATTTGTTTTAAAAATCACATTGTCATTATTGTGTATACAGAAGTGCATATAAAAGCCAACGCATAATGTATATTGTAGGTATAGAGTTTGTGTTATGGCGAAATATATTATTTAAATGCTAACTGCAATAATTCCGTTGACATTTTTCTTTTTTATTAACTTTATAAATATGTCCACTTAATAACTGTTGGAAGTAAAAGTGCGAATACTGCCACCCGTAGAGAGCATGAAATTTATTTTAACAGACTTAATAAAATGTACAGGGTGTCCAGATTCACAACAGGTCGGAAAAATAAATTAGCAAACGCAAAAAAACTGTAGACAACATGCGTATATGTGCAAAATTTTCATGTAAACGTGCTCTAAAAATCATAAATTTATAAATAATTATTCCTATAAGCGTTTTTATGTATGAGGGACGTGGTTGTTTCCTAGCGGGCGTTCCAATGATTTATGTGTTTGTTGTATTAAACGATACAAGTTTCATGCTCTTATCATTAGCATATTGGTTCTCAATGGCACTATTTCAGAAATATGTTTTTTTGAAATCAAGTGGGAAACATGTAGACCAACGCTTTACTTGCATCTGTTGTGGTAATAAAATTCAACACCAATTATCAGTACTCTTATTTTAAATATGTGTGATGCTGAAATATACCTACTGCTAATATGCGCGTCTCTCATGCATTTCTAGAAAACAAGAAAAAACTGCAGCCATAATCTGTGCAATGTTCAGCAAAAACTCTCTGATTTATTCCTGTGTTAATTAAATTTCGCTAAATTAGACAACCGAACCGATGTTCATAGGTCCTAGAAAATGTGTTTAGAACAATTGTTTACTATTTATGAACCACCTGTTGTATGTTCGTTAAACCATTAAATAAAGTTTGCAATTAAAAGTGTAATGTGGAGTCGGGATCGGGGTGGTAAAATTGCTAGATTTAACAACCGGAATAGTTTAGAAATATAGTCCTGTTTCATTTCACCATTTTATAAACTAGTTTTTTACGCAAATGAGACCGCTAACGTAATGGACACATTACATTTTTTATCGACATTAGTTATCACAGTTACGTAACATTTTCTATCGACAAGAACTTGTTGAATTACCAATAAATTTCGTTCAATTGGAGAGTGGATATTTTGTAAGAAAAATAAATATGTAGATTTCCTATTTTATAGAATGGCTTTCAGATAAGGATCTGATCTAGTGTGGTCCAGAAACTGTTTTCAATTTTGATGGAAAATCCATCGGAACGTTCCCAACTGAAATTGTTATCGTTCTGAGAGTGAAGTATGCCTGATTTGTCCGCATTTGTGAACCCTGATGGCATCGGGCGTTTTCCGATTACATTCACCGCAGTGGTCCACTGTTCGGATTCGCTAATACAAGTCAAAATCAGAGAGAAGAGATGAGTTGGTCGGTTTTGGACAGCGTGACAGAAAACACGGTTTTTCGCTAACAAACAGGTGCCAATACTACAAGTTTGCAGGCAACGCCCCATCATGACTTCCAATTAAAAACATGATTTATGAGTTAAAAGTCTTTGTGCATAGCACGAGCATTTATTTAACACATATTTTAGGTGCGGAGGTGTCAATTGTTCTTGTTTGTGCAATCAAATTATTCACATTGCTTAATCGATAAACGTGAAAATCCCATTGTGGGTCCAGCTGTAATGATTTTTGACTTTTATATGCGCATGGTTAACAGCAAAAGAAAAACAACAATATTTGACATTCACTTTACTCGGAAATTATGAATAGACGAATAATTTATTCAAGTTGTCAACAAACAACAAAACGGCTAACGCAAATTAATAACTATGAACTTGGCTAGAGAAAATAAAGAACCAAAAAACCATATTTTACAATAACACACAACTTAGCATTCTATACATACATATATAGACATTTTTATTCGCGTCCATAAGTTAAGCGCATGCATTAACTCCAGTATAAAGTGAATGCTAATTAAAATATAATTAACTCCATTACATTGTGATTTATTGTACTTGTATTGTTACATTTTGTAATGTGGCAAAATGCTGATCTCTGTGTATGTGCTATGAACTTTAAAAGGTCACTTTATGTGAATTTTATTATTATTCTTGTAATATGCTTTATTGATTGTTCAGTAAATGAACACACACATAGATATACAGTGCATTCAGTTGGAGTTCCAAGCAATAAATCTCTTATGTTTAGTGTAATTTACGATACGAATTTATTAAGTTGTGGGGACTTATGCTTTGCACACACATATATTTCTCTATTATTTTATTACAAGCATTAAATTAGCCAATAAATTTGTATCAATTGGTGTCAAAAGGAATTCTCTTATAGTCGCGGTATTTCGATTTTCATATACAGAAGACAGAAAGGATCGTTTGTCTAAATATGAAATAAATAATCTTGTTAGAATTCATCATCGCAAGCTGGTAGTTTGTTGTGAGGCAAAACAACAATTTTAATAACATAAAAAATGTATACATATGCACATAAATTTAACGATAAGCCGCGATGTAAATGTCCAAATAACTTATTCTATTATACCGAATGTGGTGTTTTTAACTGTCTTCTCATTATATCGCTTTTTTTAATATGCAAATCCATGGATGTTGTATATTATGGCCAAACATGTCGAAAAAACAACATACTAATAGCGTTTTTCAATACATAACTTTTCTCTCTCTAAATATAAACTACAAGAGCTAAGAGCTCAGGAAGGTTATCCACACTGCAATTACAAATCGAGTGGGATTGATATATTTACATATTCAAGTATGAAATTTCAATTAACTTTTTTACTGTTTGCAGCTTTGTTGGATAAATAAAGGGTAGCTACCCCTTTCGAAATGGCGGGACCCTTAAAAAAGAACATTAACTGGAAAATTGATTAAAGGCTTGGAACAACAACAGTGTGTTGTAACATTGTGAATTTTTAATTTTTTGGCGGTAAAATTATGAGCGCACTTGCTCCGAAATTTGCCCTAACCGATCAATAAAGCATCCGAAGCGGCCTCGAAGACAATAAATTCAACCTACTGTCTGCAAGTCAAACAACCATAATCTAATTACAATTTAGATGCAAAGGGTTTGTAATCAATCACCAACCAACAAGCCAAACGGAACCAAAACTTGTTTACTTTGCATATAGTGTAGTATATTTCATTCGCTCGTTGCACAATGTATATTTTACCATAAATAATTGGTTACTAGTAAATAATAGAAATTTATGCACGAGAATATGACGCCTCTGTTATAAAGTCCTGATCGCAATTACAAATGTTAATGGCCCAAAGAAAAATACGTTGGTGCTTTATTGTATTTGTAACAAGGCATTGTTTCTTTTAAACTTACCAGATTCGACTTATAACGACTAAATCAACATTAAATTCGATGGCGCCATAGAAGAGACTCTCTGTTCTTTTTCGATATTATTTCCATACAATGAAAATACAAATCGCCCCCCTCGATTTCATATCCAATATGATGGAAATGTCAATATTTTCTTTGTACTCGAATGTTACTTTATATTATCGTTGATGGGGAAGGCATTTAAAAATCATTTTGATAAAGGAGTCAAAGTTCATATTCTCGACCGCAGATGAATTTAATTGAATTGACTGTGTGTGTGCATGGCTTTTAAAAAAATATATTTTCCTGAAATATGTTATTATCTCGGGCTGGGAAGTACATTCACATAAATAATGTAGGCAAAGGCCGTCGGGGGGGCCACACTCGACTGTCCACCGGTGATGTATGGCACTTTGTGGCGTGCAGGGCATTAGTCATATCGCGATAATGTTAAATAATAACGTCCGTTCTTCGTTTGTGAGCTAAGAAATAGCCGCCGAACCGTAAGTTTATTCTCTCTGTAGACGAAGAGTTAAGAACAAAATTACTGCATATTTGCTAAACATTGCACTTTGCAATTAATTAACTAGAGAGAAACTGAGAAACGCAACCTAGAACCAAGCTGCTGATTTTTCCAATTTTCAATTAGATAATTTAAATAGAGATTTTATCATCTCGTTATAATATAAAGTTATTAACACGCACAATGCAATCTGGGACTATGTGTTGCGGTTGAATGATTTATTTAATGATTATTTAGTGGGCAGGAATAAATGGAAATTGAACAGCTTTGTATGGAAAAGAACTGTTCGTCTCTCGTCCGAAAATAGCACTCAACACAATGTCATACATAATTTATAACGGTCTTAATCATTATTTAATTTCGTAGAATACATTTTTTTCGGTGACGGATAATCGGATTTAGTGAGAAGAGACTGTTGTGTAAGCTTATAAAAAGCTGCGGAAAAAACAAGACGTTTGCAAGTATTTTTTGTTTGTTAGGTGTTAGGGAAATTGACAAGTCTTTTCCACTAATGTACCCAGTACAATTTCCTTCAGTCGCATGCATGGAATACTAAAAAAGGCGGTGCGGGATAATAGAAACTCCAGAATCTAATAGCGACGCCTTTTTTTTTCTCGCATTTTTTTTGCCGCAATCCAAACTTTGTTTGACATGTAGGTAGACACAAAAATGGTAAATATTTATTTACAATCGGCAAAAACACTAAAGAATGTTTTAACAAAATAAAATTTGACAATTACTAACAATTCATAGAAGTAGTTACATATTTGAATAAATAAAAAAAAAACAACAAAGCGACAAAATGTTGCAGGAAATTTATATACCGTGAGTTGCAATGTGATGAAAATAAATAGCGTTTATAAATCACTTAAGAAAATGTATATTTAGAATCGGATAGCGAAGTGGATTTTCACCATACTATTTCCATGTTGGAAATCGTTATTTATTATTCTATATACTGTATAGTATTATTATTATTATTATTATTATTATTATCTACATTATTGTTTACAAATACATGAATAAATTACACTTTTTATGATGCGTTCTTTGTATATATGGACTTGATTATTACCGAGGGGATAGATAATGACCGTTTTCCGTGAAAGTTTTACTTTGCTCAAACAGGCATAATCATTCATTTTTAATTTTTCATATCTTGGATCCTAGCAACTTTCTATGCCCAGATAAACACAAACAAATTTAAATTCCGAACGTACCTAATGTTCGAATATCATCTTTCTTCATAAAAATTCTAAACACTTTCTGAAAATAGTTTTTCCACCAGTATTTTGTCTACTATGAGCCCCAAAAAACAAACAAAACAATAATAAGTGTATTATTTCTTACCGATTTTAAATGGGCAATAATTGCCTTGGCTTGAGGCCAGCAATGCATTCACTTCACACTGGAAATAATAGAGATATTTTCATGATTAATATAACAAATATCCAACTCGCATGCAATATTTTCTACACAGACTAGGAGAGATTCTGTTTTTTTTTTAAAAACTGTTTCGTTTTCCTTCAGTTTGTCATTAATTTGTAACCCGATCCATACGGATGGATTGTTTCGAATGGGGTGCGGCTTAAAAATTACTAACACATTTATGCCTTCAAATAAAACACATGATGACAATATAAATCATAATATTTATCTGATGGATTAAAGTAACTTGAAACAGCCCAACAAGCAAACGAGAAAAAAGTAAACGTGAATCTTTGAAAAAACTACCGTCTCATCATTGGAACAATCATAAATTGTGTGGTACATGATTAAGGAGGAGTGTATTTTATGTATTCAATTATACATAATAGATTATGTGTGAGAATTGAGTTGGGAGTTAAAAGGCGAGTAACAGAAATTTACAATAGCCACATAATCAAGTTCTTCTCTACCTCGCAAGAGTTGACAAGAGTTTATTTTACTGAATAAAAAGCGCGTTGTTGAGTTGAAGTTTATTTAAAATGTATGACTTTGAAGACACTCTCTCTTCAAGAAAAATATTTAGTCATCGTCATTTCGAAATTCTATTTTAAATGTGGTAAAAGCCATTAAAATAAACATATCACAAGAATCGGATAAGCGAATGTCAGAAAAAATGAATTTGTCTCCTTAGAAAAGATTAAAAACACAAGATACGGTGTAGAGATTTTTCATTTTTCGTTTGTATTTTCGAAAATGTGGCCCAGTAGGAGAGGATAATGACGAGAAGGCAAGTGAAGGAGGCGATAGAATTGATAAAATAAAGTGGTTAATGGTCGGAGTGCCTTGCCCAGCTTCATGGTGGCATGTGACAAGCGACTGTGATTTATTGGTTCACTTCTCTAAAACAACTCCTCTTCCCATTGTGCACAACAGGAGAGATACAAACGGCGCAACTAATGTCACCGGAATGAATACACACATTTTCGAAGATTGATTGACGATTAATCTCGGATTAGAATGTCAGACACAGCAGCAGCCCTTCACTTTTTCTCCATATCCACTTTCCGTGATTCTTTCACATTCAAGAAAACGAAACATCTTCATGAAAGCGCCCCGATTTGCATAGAAACGAGCCCATATATCCAATAAAAATACCACTTTCATCGCAAAATTACTTAATGCAAATATTATTAAGATGCCAAACATGTCCGTTCATTATAATTGACTTATTATAGGAATAATAAACCCGCCCATGCCGGTTAATGTCCATGAAGAACAACAATTAATTGCATTGTTATTATAACTGCATCCGCTGTGTTTAATTAATATAGACATACGAGTGTTTGTGGTCTGCAAGAATCAATCAGGAGTACAAGTGGTCTGGCAAGATGAAAAAGTGAAAAGCTGTTGACATTGCTTGAATTTTTGGCGTGCCATTTGCATTTTAAAAATTTTTAAGTAGTTTTTATATAATTGCTGTCAGCAAAACCTGTGTGCCCACATGTTTAGGGCTCAAATGGATCGTGTGAATGTTTGGTTGGCACCTTTTTTCTCTCAATCGCTGTATAATAGTCCAGTGATTAATCACCGTGCATTTTAGGTAGCTGCACACACGTACAACAATATATTTACTTTTTGTACGATTCGATGATAAATGATGACGTTTCAATACAATGTTGTTTTAATTATGGATCGTCTAAAACAGCACTGATAATCATTTTATCACGTTCCTCTCACAGTCCAATAGAATTAATTTATTAATAAATGATTAATTTATTTATTACGAGTGGAATGCACCAGTGCACCTTTTAGCCTTTTACTCTATTTCGCAGGTAGATGATTTCCTCCGGGTTATTTATTTAAGACCAACTCTCCATCTTGGGGAGTTAATCAGCTTACGTCGATTGAATAAGGTGATACAACAATGGGATTCAACGTAAACCGTTTACCTGTAATGCTTTTGTGGTTTGGCATCTGTCGAACAAGATTTAGTATCTCTGTGCATAGAAATTTACATTTCTTTCAGAAATTTGCGGATTGTGCATGGGAGAGGAGGAGGAGGTTTTACCCACTTTTGGTGACAATTCTGGGCCAATTTTTCCAGAAAGATAATAATTTTCTAATCTCCAGTTTCCATGGAATCTTTTAATTTGAGTATTCAATAGTAATATGGAAACTAAAGTGTCCCTGCTAGCTGGTAAAAATGAAGAAATTTACCTACGAGTGTCTATTATTATCGAATTATTATATGAAAGAAATTGGGCCTTTTGAAGCTGCACGCATTTTCAGCCAAAATAACTATAGTTTTTTTTCTGAATAATAACCGGCCGGCTCTTTATAGTTTTAAAAAACAACCCGGGGTTTTTGTAATCTTGAATTTACACGTCAAATATCTTAATTATACCACTTGGAAGGCATTTTTATCTTAATTCCATTACGTATTACAAGAAGTAATGTTTTGACTGTAAGTCTGATTGACATCAACTCGAAAAAGCATTTACGATTATCTTCTTACAATTTATATTTCTATTCACCAGGGAGAACAAATATTTATCCAGGGAATCTCAGTCTTTTATAACTTGAAAATGGGTTAAGTAATAAAATTATTGTCCTTCTAGTTGACAGAATGCACTTTAAGCAATAAATCAAACTGTTCTAACGTGCCAAAAATAACAACAGAGAAAAATCTGTTACTCCTGATTGTAATTTTTTTAATGGTGCCCATCACTACATCGCTTTAATTACTCCATGATATACCCATACCTAAGTCGTTAGTGAATAATGTGCATATTACAATAATGTTTAATTTGTTTATTTTTGCGGTACAGATGTTCAAGAATAAGGACACATTTACAAATGTCTGTGACAAGAAAATGAATTGAGACAGTTGCAAAAATTATTTATATGTCTGAGAGACAAAATTTCTCATCTCGAAATAGAATATGTACAGTTTAATATTCAGTTGAAAATACGATGTGGTCATGTTTTGATTAAGAGACGTAACTTTAATAACCGTATCCACCCTCTTTGGACAGGCCATTTAAATTCTAATGTTTTTATGGGTCTCTACATGTAGGTACTGATTTAAACTGTTTTGTCCCCTTACCATTTCGAATGCATTTAATTCTAATGGGACACATTGTATTTTTATTTCAGAGTCCCACAATTCACATTGTGCAAAATAAAAGGGCCATTCCTTCCGCACAGTTTGCTTCCTTCAAATGGAAATAACACTTACAATTTCAACGTGAAACATAATAAAACGAACTGCCACCTTTCCAGGTCAGTACCTCCACACACAAAATATTAGACTCCCATAAACCGAAAAAAATTGAATTTAATTGTCTTTACCTCGAGCTTTACTTAAGTCTATGTGTACGATGGATGGAAGTTCTAGATGTGAAGAAGATTATTGTGATTGAGTTTTCGGACCCTTCGACCTTATACTCCAATAATCCGCTTAGAGGATTAGAAAAGTCAATTCATGTTCCTTTTAAGGAACTTTCTTCACATCACCTCCCAGATTGGCTAATATTGATTAAGAAAATCTTATTCTAAGTCATATCAATATATGACTGAAAACGTATGACGATACAAGGGTGGAAGCCCTTTTCCCCTCAAAACCCAATCAATTTCCGTAATCGAATAGAAAAGAATCTCTCGGCTTTTTATATTGGAAAATTAATTAACTGTCCAAAATTAATAACAAAACATGTTATTGCATATAATCTCCTGAAAACGCGCTGAACGCTGTTTTGCTTCGCAAAATATAATTAATTATCGTTACGCAAATATGGGTTACTATTGTCTTATTAGATAGTGGGGCAGAATAATGGTGGTTTCGTGCGGGGGTGGATAGAATCCTTCGTCAGGAACAACACAGCTGCATTTGGGGGGGCCTATGACACTTTACGGATTAAATTGGAGTGGGACATGATAAATGGTCGTGCCCTTTTCTATAAGGAAATGCGTACCTCTGCAACACGCAACAGGGCCGCTTTCGTTCACTTTTCCCACAATAAATCGTCTGTAGAATTATGCGGTAAAATCGGGATTGAAATTAACCAAAGCCGGTCCTGTGATAATATGGAAATTTCTATGTTGTGCATTAAGTTGAAAAGCGAGCGGGAGTGTTACACTTTCCGACTTAAATCGATTAAAATTCTTATAGAATAGACTTTTTTCCTGCATTTGCCCCATAAATCACAAACGTAAATGGGTGTTTGTGCTCGTACAATAAAATTGTTTATAGCCGCACCAAGATTGCATATTTATTACGCCTTCTCAATTATAAACATAAACAAACCATTTTAATAAAAGAATGTCTTTTTATGCTAGCGAATGAATACATTAGAATTCTAATCAGAGGTCTATTGATGCGTTGGCGTCACGACGCCTTCACTTACTCTCTCCACTGTCTGTAATGTAATTTTACCAGCAGTTAATAGCAAATCCTCCTCTAACTACGAGATAATCAGTGTCAACAGAAATTATGACGTCGGTCATAAAGGCGACATTTCATATATTCCAAACGTTGTTTGTGAGTAAGTTTCATTTTACTTAAAAAGCTCCCCCAGTTCTATATTCATCCTTCTATGTTACCTTATCTTGAAAATTAATCAATGAAATTGAACGCCAACAATCCCCATCACATATAACGTCGAACTTCTCATATTCTGAATGTTATGACAGTTTTTCAGGTGAATTTATTGATGGAAATTTGTAATAAATTTACACCTACTGTTCGGTAATAAGAAACTTTTTTCATTCGAATTTCGTATCAAATTACATTGAGCCTTTGGATAATAGGGAACATTTGATAAGACTTCAAAATAGCCGCAAATCGCTTGTGGTTAAATTCGATAGAAACTTGTTTGGTGTCAGGTTAACAAAATATTTTATTAGTATTAAAAATTCCTCGCTCGTTTATATTATTTAAGCGCAGTGATGTATTCGAGACTGGCAACAGTAGGGGTGAATTTGGTGGTGAATTTTAAAAATCACCACCGAAATACATACACAAGAGATATGGTCCATTGGTATGCAGCCCGATAGCCACAACTGTTTTGTGGTGGTCGTGCCCGACATATTTTAAATTTATTTTCGTCCAACGGAAGAAGACCGAAATCCCGCAAAATCAACACAAATTCACACTTGTGTTATAGCGAACAGAAAGGAAAAGTTTTTTTAATATCGGGTCAAAAATATATATTTGACCGCGTGTGAAAATGACAAGAAAAATGAAAACTTTCTCCCAAAATTATAAGCCATAAACCTCTAATCTAGCGATGAAATCACTATAATTAAAATTAATTGCGATAATTATGAGCGATTATAAGGAATTATATGTCCGTCTCGTAAAAAATTAAAAACAACACAATTAATAGAACGCCGAACACTTTTTTTTTGATATGTATAAAATGCATTCCCTTTCTCCGTTTGGTGTGTGTGAGTGTAAATAAAGTCTGTAAGCATTAATTAAGCCTAACGTAAAAGTGGAAGGCGACACATCAAGCGATTTGTTAAACAAACTTACAAGAAATGCAGCACGTCTAATAATAACTTACCTTATTTTGGAATCAGCTTATTCTCTAGATGTTTTCACTTGGCTTGTATAATAATCTGTAAAGAAAAATGATCTTAATTATCCACACTTGTAAAAAGTCCTCTTAGAATTTCGATATTCCAATTAAATCACATTTGCAATGCTACCAATCAGTTTTAGACTGATGCAAAGAACTTTATTTAATAGCAATTAAAATTTAATTTCAGGAGTTGAATGGGCATTCCATACTGAGTTGATTATCGATTTGAAGGACATTGTAGACACAGTGCGAGAGGCCTTTCGAATGTGTACTTTTAAATTACTTATATCCATTATTGTCAAATGATTGATTGATTGTACGTCCAGTGCGTCTTTGTTAAATGCCGCACCACCGAAAAAAACCTAACTGGTAATAATAAGCCGTCTGTTTAAACATGTAGCAGCCACTAAACTTACATGGCACACCACATACAACAAATGTCATGTACATAATTTATTTACAATTTGAATATATTATAAGTACGTATTATTTATTTTCCCCTGTCAAATGGAATTGTTCAGAAAAGTTGAGCATTAAATGTGAAGTCGTGAAGAAAGCGGTTCACTAACCTTTTGATTGCTTGTAGTCTTTTTACTGGAGAAAATTGATTTTTCCTACAAAAGTAATTATAGGATTTGTTTGGCATTCTAAAGACCCTTTTACACTTGTCAAACGGAAAATCATAAATTCTCTATTCGAATAACACACGCCAGTGGAGAATGTCTTTAGGAAAAATGATGCATAACTTTCCACATGTACTGCGACGTCGAATGCAACTGCTTGCAGAAATATGTAAATTTAGACGCACATAACAGCATCAAAACTTTCAGGAATAATCATGCATATATCGCGTAAAATTTTTCAAACATCTCTGCTCTTTTTTTATTATAAGAACATTTCTACAAATTGCTCTAAAGTCATAATCATTCTGAGAAAAGGAGAACTTTAGGGCTGTCGTAGAGGCGAACGTTTAGATCCGTATCTAAACTACATACATATAATATGAAAGTCGTTTGGTGAAATGCTTTCTTTCTTTTTTAATGCGACATATACACGTATCTGTAGGTGGTATCTAGTCAGAACACCACTTTTAGCATTGCGTATTATGTAAAAACGGTGTAAAAGAGTATCAAGTGAAAGGGGGTTGATTGAAAAAGAGCACTCTTTTTTATTACCAAGAGGAAAGGTGTCTATGGGAGTGGTTTCTCGCTTAATCATTTACTTCAACAGTTGATGTACCGCTGAAAAAAATGGAAATATTTTTTTTCAACCACACACTTAGGAAATACATTTTAACCTCAGTAACGGATTTGTTTTCGTAAAACGGAGACAAAATGCAGGCTGCTTTTAATTGAGGACAGATTAATGCTTTTTTAAAACAGACATCCACACTGTCTAAACAAATAATTTGTACATACACTGAAACCGTTCGAAAGAAAATGGAAAACCTCAGCGCACACGCCCAGTTTTGATTAAAATTTCAGGTCGCATAAGAGTAATTGATACATCAAGCATAGAATATCTAATTATTCATCAAGCTGCTAAAAGTATGACTGCGGTGGGGTGCATCGGGGGTCAACTTGTGCCAAGGGTGACTCTTGACAGACGTACGCTGGTCACGCAACTGCGTCATTCTAACAATTCATACTCATATAAGTCACAAGTATACATTCAAATGAACCCAGTGTTTTTTTTCCTGCGAAATCAAGTCAATGGGAGTGTGCTTTCATTAGTCCCGCAGCTGGTCGAGTTCGTTATGCGGTTTTGTTGGAAAAAAATCGAAACGAAAAAGTCCCTTCCATCGAAATTGCGGCCCCATCGTTTGATTGATGTGCGAGTGAAATTTTTTTTCTCCTCTCTCCATCTCACCCTATTTCATGCGAAAACACGACAACTTAAGGCACCTTATTAAAAAACTTCCCTCTTATACCCTTGCGGGAATGTTCCAGGAAACTTTACTATAATTATAAGAAGGAAAAAAGCACGTCAATTACAGACTCACAACACAATGTCACACTTTCTTTAGCAGTGTTGATAACGAAGTAAATAATTGTCGACGAAACTAATTTTAGGAAAGAAAAACCTCACCCTTCTGCAATGTTAACTATAAATATGGCGTGCAAAAGTGCAATTATCCACGAAAACCGTACATGAGCACAGTTAAAAAAATCTGTAGAATAGATTACAATTAAAGCAAGAGAGCGGTGTGTGCAATTCACCTTTTGAATAAAATCGACACCCCGAGGGACAAAAAACGTTACTGGATTCGAAATCCCTTTCGGAATAAATTCGTCGCCCATTCATTGTTTGGGTTAGTGCAACATTGAGATGCAAAACAGGGCTTTGATCCTCTATCGGAGGCCTGACACGTTCTGACAGGATAACAAAGCTTCGTCGAAGTTTTTCAACTTGCACAATTTTTGCGACTTCTCCCAATTATGCATACACACATTCGTCTCGCTCTCGAGTTAATTAAAATGTCACAAATAAGCCCAAAGGTGAATGTAATTCGCCACACATCGATCAAAGTAAATCCATTCCATTCTAATTAGAGGCTAATATTGGATTGAAATTGCATTGTCTGTGATGTAATTACCCAATGTCCGAACAGTCTCCATAGAAATGGTGACCACAGTGGCACTTCTAATGAATGCAAATTTCCTAAAATTCGTTACATCGAATATAATGCGTCTTGTAATACTCGTACAGACTTGTACATAAATGTCGACGTAATTCGATTGTAATTAATCTTAATTTACATTGGTGTTACGTTTTAAGGGGCGAGCTATTTGTTCAAACTGAAACAAATTCGATTCCATACCGGAGGGAAGTTTGGGTTGTTTAATTTAAATCCCGTTCGGTTTCTGTTTCTGATTAAACGCAATTTCGGTTTCATTTAAATTAATGTTGTTGTATACTCTTAACTAGTTAACAAAATCATTAAAACATATTACAATCAAGCAAAGAGGTTAAATTCCAGGCTGAGTATTGTGATTTTTCCACATAAATAATAGAACCGTATACGCATATTTGGTTTATTACTACATTTTTATGGTCCTCGAAAAGATATAAAAAAGCTATAAACTCTTGTGGTAGATTTAATTCATCCTAAATCTGCCGAAATTCATCCAACATATTTGTTTCACAATGTAATTCATAAATACAACCCTTAAAATCTAAATTAGCATTTTTCCACTGTGGAAAATTTAATGCGCTGTTAGGCCGCGTGCATTCTTTAAATCAGCGCTAACAAAATGGTTGGAACAACGTGAAATAATGCATCTATAGACTTTTTTACCGAAAAAGAGAGAAAAGGAGTGCCCGTATATATTCGTTTGTGTCGCCTCATGAATAAGTAACGAAAAAGGACGATGCGCACAGGATTTTCCAGTGTAAAGCCAAAGATTGATATTTATGAGTAAACTGATAGATTGTAAAACTACGGAAGTCTACCGGATTTCCTTATATTACCCATCACGAATGGATGAAGCAGTAAAGTTTGGAAAACCGCCTCCCTCCCCCAATGAAAAGCGCAACGACGAAACTTATTCGTCAACACAAAACGGCCTCATAAATGTATACACTTTCGATATATGCTATATGCTTCGATATTGAATTGTATATTGCAATTTTTTGTTGGAAAATTCAGTTTCGTCTGTGTAGCCAGAAAAAGGTAATTTTTTTATACACAAGTCGGAATCTAATATTGGAAAGTAAAACGGCCGATTTTTACATATCATTGAGAATCTAAGTAAAATGAAAAAAGCCCACATGAGAGATTCCTTGTAAGTGGCTTTCACTTCTTTCATATGACATTTCAAAGGGATTTTTCATATACACTTCAAAAAGTCTTATTCCGCTTTTACATTCGAATTGAATGCAATAAACGTAAGATGTTCGCCAAATAACTGCTTAAAGTGAAATGGTGAAAAATGAGTTTTCTGTGCTCGGTTTTTTTCCCTCTTAACTGTATGAAGAGAAATTGTGACTGTTATTGCGGTTTGTGTTGCTTTATTGCTTGGGAAAGAGCGGAATTAAGTCCTGATACAAATTTATTCCTGTTTAAGGATACTTGGAGGCTCCAAGTGTGGTTAAATGAAACGAAATTACTGGTTTTATAGTAATGAATTAACTTGGTTAATATTTTATTAGTTGTATCATAAATTACCCAATAAATCACGGTAAATCTGTGTAACAAATGACGAGATGTAATAAAATGTTATAAATTATTTATTTGATAGCTACCAAACTGAAATTGAATATGTAATATATTTGTTGATATTGATAAGGGTCTGGATATTTGCACTCAAAACAGATTAGATAAAATTGGCTGTTATAGATGAAGTTTTTTATTTTATTAAAATTTGTGGTGGAAGCAGTAGAGCAGAGAAAATTAATTCGATCCAAAGAAAAACAAAAGTTTCTTGACAGTTCAGGGAAGGGTGGCTGGAAAATGCCTTGTTGAATATAATTGAGAAAATTTATCTTGGATCAAAAACTGAATTAAACGGCCTTGAAGTTGACAAGCAATTTTTAAGCTACTTTCTTCTCGCTTTTTGGCACTGTATCAAAAATCAGTGTGAATTTCGCA
Organism: Silvanus unidentatus; assembly: GCA_963930825.1. Lineage (NCBI taxonomy): Eukaryota > Metazoa > Arthropoda > Insecta > Coleoptera > Silvanidae > Silvanus > Silvanus unidentatus. The sequence goes on from OZ005761.1 coordinate 17,736,722, forward strand.
AAACATCGTGTTCAAATAGTGTATTTCCTGTTTTGCCTTTGTTTTACAACATGCTAAAGAGTTGTAGCATTTTTTTTAATAAAAATATAAATAACACTAACATGATCAATAATCAATCATATTGGTACTCGTAATTTTAGACATACCAGCATGTTTTGGAGTGAATACATTCAGTAGCAGTGATAAGATAAGCCTTAATCCATACAACATTGAATACAGTAGAACGTGTAGAAGAAGATTCGAATATTACTTAATACATTTAATAGTTATTCTTGAACATCGAACATAAACATCGAGTCGTATTTTACTACAGTTTTATTAGAGTTTCTTGTAATGCGGATTAAAATGTTGTACAAGTTTGTCAATGAAAACACTTAAAACACCAAACACACAACTATTATTGAAACGCTAACCGAGAGCTAGTTCACTTTGAATGCAGTTCAAGTGAGTAATGGTTGCAGTCTAGGCATTTTCGCCTCAATTTTAATTTCGAGTGAAACGAAAAAAGGGAAAAAGTGAACGGAAACTTGGTATATTACACATTATTTTTCGTGTTACACTCTACATGATAAACACGAATTGATAAAAGTTTCGCAGTCGTGTCCACGGTAGACTGAGTGTTTGAGCGAAGGGCTCGATATGTTTTATCAAGCGATAAGACCCCTCTGAAAATGCTACCGTGCGCGACGCATTCTAAAACCGACGTCGGTCGCTGTACGACGCCTATACATACTCTCTCGCTTGCTCCGTCGCCCTCTCGCTCCTTTGGAAATTCGTTTCAGTCGCAGGAATGATCGATTTTTGCTTAGCAACTTTTTTTAGAAAAAAGTTTCCGATTTGCATTTTGCGGCCTTTAGGACAGCACATCGTATCACAACTCAGTGCCGGCAGTGAATCTGCCGTTTTTTATAACTTCCCATACACATTAACACAATTTGCGGCTGCAAATTCCAGATAAAACTTTTTCTCTCGTATAAAAGTTGCGTGTTTTTATTTTGAGTAAAGTTCGTTTTAACAGTGCGTTAAACATACCACACCACTTCGCCCCGGTACGTTTATCCGCGCGTGTACCAACAGACCAGAGGCGAGTTTTTTCCCTGAAAGAAAATGCGGAAAATGTCTGTAATTACTTTCGTGACACTTCGATTAATTGCCGTCCAACTAAACAAGCTCTTGAAATTGAAATTCTCTCCATCTTACTAATTTATGAACTCTCGAAGAGCATTTCCTTCTGATGGAGAAACGCACAAAATCATTTTCCCTATTCATTTGCAGCTGAGAAAACTCACAAAACAAACAATTAAATTTCTTTTTATTGGAATCGAATTAAGTAACAAGATGATGAGTTAAAAGAGAAAATTCCCAATTTCCATTTCCTCCATTCCATGTCAATGTTGTTTGTTTTGAGAAGTTTTCATGCAAAGTAAAGCAGAAGGGGGTCGGTCGGTTGATTGCTTTTCGAATTCAATTTGAAATCAAGTAAAGAAAAATGTTCGCCTCCAATAATTTCGATTTGATTGTATTAAGTAGTGTTGGAATATGTAATTGAATTTGTGACGCATTAATTTGTAGTCTGTTATGTTGTCGGTTTTGGTGAGAGGTTATTCTATTTATTATGTGAATGCTAAAAGGGGGGTGGAAGCGCGGTTTTGGCACCACCTGCTCAACTCTCGAATTCAGACTCTTTGTTGAACGGTGCGTGGAAGATGTCAATGGGGCACACAATATGGATTCACATGTATAGATTTGGAGGGTGGATAATATTAGAATTCATTCAGAGATTGAGGGTTAACTGGAAATCATAGCAGCGGTTACCAAAAACACCCCCACGTGTATGGGGAATTTGATAAATTTCTTCATTTACGGTCAGACTTGGGGAATAACTAGTTATACGTTTCTTAAAATAAGGAAAGTTTTCGTGTTGAATAGAATTTTCCTCAAGAGCCAATTGCAACCTACGAAGGGTTTCTTAGGACGACAAACAATGTATACATGACAAGCTCCCTTCTTCCATCAAATTACCACATATTAAATACTCATAAAATCGCCCCAATGCCTCCACCATCTATCTTAATATCAATAACGAAATATTCTTCTGGTAGTGTCTTGTAATTCATTTGCACCACCCTAGTAACCGCCCCTAATTTAACACCAACTAAATAATAAACGCAACAACAAATTTTATTGTCACTGTAATAAATCTGCACTTATACATATAGTGTAAGGGGTGATTTTAGCCCAACAATTTGTCTCTTTGAATTTATATGGGAATATAATAATTGAGTTGGGGGTTGAATCAAAGCTCTTTCAATATACCACTGTAAGTACGTGCATGGTCGTCCGAGTTTTTATTTCCTATTTTCCACCTTTGTCAGCAGAACACAGACCATCAAGTTAATTAAAGATAAAAGACTGCTTTAATGAACGTTTACAATTTCAGGATTGATGGTTAGCTGTTACATTTCCAAGTCATTCTAAGGGTGTAGTTGGGAACAGGTTATATAATATTCAAGAGATTCAGTGTGTTTCGTGGAAGAAGTTCGATTTGCGATTGCCGGATGCACAATTTCCTTTGCACCAGCGCCCCAACTCCATTTGCTAAAGGCTAGAATAGAATAATTGCTATGGGGTGTATGGTGTCTTTTATGTTATTACGGACTGATCGTACCAGTGTTGGAATAAATTATACAGGGGTGGTCGTATTTTTCAAGTCACATCCACTTGCCCATCACATATACATTCTGATGCCATGCACGTAAAATTTTTTTTGACGAAAATGTACATTCAATTTACCATTCGAAATTGAATCGTCAATCGTACATTTTTTCGAGGGAGATTAGAAAAGGTACGCATGAACGTAACCAAATATTGTTCTTCTCCAGATCTGCACATGTTTTAATACCCTCTACTTGACAAACGAAAGTTGCTCTGTATGAGGTCTAAATTTAGACGTTTAGATTTATTGCGGCTACAAACAATCCTAAATTTTTCATCGTGTTGCATGTTTTTCGGGCTAGTGAAAAGGAGAGATGGGGACTGGTGTGGCACGGAAACTGGCTTTCGAACCATGTTCGTTCGCACCAGCTAGGGTTTGATGATGAAGTGGCTTGTTGATAATCTAATAGCTATACAATGATCTCACATATTGTATACAGACTTAAATTTTATGGAAATATGCTACCTACTAGAGTATTGACGCCAGAAACTTTTGGTTAGTGTGCCACTTGAGTGTGTAACGGTTCGAAGTTATAATATGTAGTGAAATACACGTTTTCAGGAGGGAAATAAATTCGTATCTGACCCAAAAAACTGAAATTGAGTTTGTTTATGTTAAATATCGACTTAACTGCCTGCAATGCTCAAATAAGATTTTAATCTTTGACTTTTTAGCTGAAATAAACTTTGAAACTTTTATAATCCATTTTAAGTCGTCTGGGCACCTTATTCTAAAACTGCATAAATTGTCTGAATATTCAGATTGTTCGAAGACGCTTCAGAAATTGCATTTTATTGTGCGCGTTTTTCAAAAACTGTGCATTAACACATCCGATAGACCAACAAACCTATAAGAATGCAAATGAGGATCATTTTAATATCAAACGGAATATGTAAATGCCATTTTTAGGGTGAATTCGCCCCCTATTTTATGTTATCATGTATAAGCTTGCATGGGATGTCGTTTTGAAAACCGTTTAAATGACAGACATGTTCAAGGAAAAAACCATCGGCACTCTTTCAATTCAATCTCAAGGATTAAGTTTCATTCTCATATGTGAAAGAAGGCGATTTTCCCTAAGAAACCAATTCCGTAATTATTATAAAATGTCCCACGTCTGTCGGCGACATTTAGCATACTGTATCTGACAAATTTCACGAGGGATTTCAGTTTTTAGGTGACACTTGAGATGGTGCTCTCTTTTACCGTGGTCCCCTTGTTGCTTTCAACATTTTTAAAATCTTCCAACAGACGTGAATAGAATGCCGCCGCCAGGAAGTATTTTGTTTGGGTCTTTTAGACTATGCATTTAGCGTGCATGTGAATTTGTGTGTTCTGTTTGTCAATATTGATGGAAAAATTATAAAGAAGAATGTAAACACACACAAAAGTATAGTAAAATTTTATAAAAACACATTCGTTCTACAAATTACGAAGGCGTTTTTAGAATAAATGCTTCTCAAATAAAATAATTTCACATTGAAGCAAATATTTATTTTTAGCACAATAAATTTATGGTGTTTGAATTGTTTAGAGCAATATTTTTATGCGATGTTTATTATTAATTCATGGCAATTAATTTTATAGAAAAAAAAACGCACTTCAAACGAACGAATTGTTTTTACAACGTTTCAGATTTTTATCTACCGCCTTCTAGTAATTCTTTCTATTCCCAGAGTAATTATTTAAACATTTTTTTTATTATTTAATTAGGAAAATTAGGTGGTTCGGCAAGACTAGAATCGAGCGTATTTTTGAATAGATCCGCTCTATTTGTACATGGAATGAAATTTTATCTTATTATGCAAACACTTGTTAATTATTCAAATATAGTGGAGTGAAAAAATACGGGCCGGTACTAATTTTACGAATGATACAATAAACTTAGTGAATCTATTTACATTATATACAGCACGGTGGAAAATCATAAAACTACTTTATCGCATCCTACTGTTGGTATGTTTATTTATAATCCAGGTGTTGTACTTGTTTGTGTACCTCCAATCTTTTATTTTTAACAAAAAGTGTATTGCTACCGTTATCGATTTATCAACACATAGAAACGTGGTAAATCGAAGCTTGTTGTCAGTGTATGTGAATAATCAGTTTGTAGAAGTGTTTAGTTTGTACGGGGGGCCAATTTTTCGGGAGGCACTAATACACGATCCGCAATCTGAAATTCAATATTTGCACACTGTGTATTGTTTGAAATGTGTGAATATTAGGTTCGCAGTGAATTAATACAAATTGCTCTTCGGTCGAATTTCGCACGTTTGCACTTAAGAGAGAGAAGATGCTGGATGTAATTAGGCGGAAGTTAAAGCGAATTAATGATGAGAAGGATGAAGCGTTTAAAGGACGAAGGGGAAGTGCAGTTGATGGTATACGAGAGCTGAAATCGAAGAAATTTTGTCGAAATTTTAAGAACGTATTTAACATGCGATTTGCGGACGTGATGTCATAATCTTGGCACTCTTACAAACTCGTTCTTCTGCCACCGAAATGAACAGGCGAGACAAGTTAGAGCCACATAAAATTGTCCGAATGCATTCCCATGTCGATTTTTTCCTATTATAAAAATAACTGATGGCGAAATGTATGTTGTGTGTGCTTCGGAATTTTGTTTGGTCATCTAGGGGGTTATTTTGCGGTGCTTATCAGTTATAAACCGCCATCAATCACCTGCTGGAACTTTGACCTCAGACAGGAAATAAGCACGTGTTTCATATTACATTTTACAGTAACTGCACGGCTAAAATCGTTACCGGTTTTTTTGCTTTTATACAATTTTACACATACGTTTTTAGCACGGATTTAGTAAATTGTTTCGGAAATGAATATGGCAACAGCGATAAGAAAATTCCAAGCTAAATGAAAGGTTATATTATATTGATTTTAGGGTGGATAAACACAAAAGTAGACATACAAGTATTACAGATGATAATGCGAAATGATTTACAAATAAATGCGGACTTCCAGATGTAATCTTCAAATACTGTTTTGTACCGTAGTACTCATCCACTGGTTCAGGTTCCAGTTTTAGTTCAATTGATTCAGTGGTGCTTGTGATGGGCCTCTTGTTGCAATAATCTTTATTTTGAGGGTCACACAAATTGTGAGGAATAAAAGACATATAAAATTCGTTCAAGTGTTGATAGTGTTTTAACATATTTGCGTCAAACATCCACCAAATATTTTTGCAAGTGCAATTAAATTGATTATGGTCAGCTTGAAAATCGGTATGAACATTTATATATGATTCAACATCAGGATGTAGACCAAGGATATCAATTTCGCTGAAATTATTAGACAAGAAATTGTAAATGAATGTCAATTTAGAAAACTTTTGGTCTGAATTATTAAAATCTTTTAACAAACCAGGACTAATACCCTGAAAAGCGTTTGTGTTTGTTACATTGAACTTATTCTTAATAATGTACACATTTTGTGATAAAATTGAAAAAGCAAACGGCTGCAACGTTCCAACTGCGTTTTCACTGAAATTAAATGTCTCGATGGTTCCATTCATTCCACTAGTTGTGATAGTTTCGAACACATTATTCGAAAAAGTAGCCTCTTTTCCACATATTTGAAAAGCCAAATGTTCAACTACACCAAATGTGCTGTTTTCAATTTTGAGTGATTTCTTAAATTGTACATTGATTGCTTTATTGTGCAAATGACCCATACGAACTAAATCAAAGTGAAAAATATCTAATTCTTTCAGTTTTGTAAATGCGTTGGTTTCAATTGATCCAATAGAGCAGTTTCTGAATACAATATTTTTTATGTGGTGATTAGTAGGTAATCTACAAGTGTTCACTTCATGTTTCGGATCAATTTCCACGAATGTCCTTTCTGGGATACTTTCTATGTCCTTAACGTCTTCAATTAAGACATTGGGAGGACTGTAGCCCAGAATTACTGGATTAAACCTCAAAAATGTGACATTTCTTATGTGTAAACTCTCCACATGTCGTCTATTACCATTACAACTAAAGGATATGGTTACATTTTCGCAGTTTTGTATTTTAAAGAGCGTAACTTGTGCCGGATCAAAATAATTCACGTGAATTAGTATCTATAGAGGAATAATAGAGAATAATTTCATTAAGGATTGTATAATATATTTAGTGAAGAAAACTTACTGGGTCTGACTTTATACAAGTGTATGTTAAATTGGATTTACTTCGCACAGCATCTTTTTGTATAATCAATTCTTTTGAATTAATACTTTGGTATTGAGTAACAGTGCGAATTTCAGAAGAACAAACACAAACTAACAACAATACTACTAGGATTTTAAACAATATCATTTTTACCGTGTTTTTTTTGTATGTTAAAAATGCAAGTGATGATTATACGATCCTCACTTGAACTGATAAATCTGATGACCATAGTTCCTGTTTATATAAGTATTGTTTTTGTTAATAAATAAAATTATCAAAGGAAGAACGATTTCCAAAAGTGTAGGTGTTTTATAACATTCCGCGATAAACCATAATTGCAATTAAAAAACTTTAACATAAAGCGATTTAAAATATCCCACATTAAAAACGCTATTGATGGAAATTTATTGCACAAACACGCAATCGCTCATAAATTAAGTTTGTGCGTGTTTTCAAACTACACAACTCATTATATTATTAAAAATGTATAAAACTAAATATAATGCATTATTAGGTATGCGATAATAATCGAAGACTGTAACACATAATAAATTGCCTCGTTGGATTAGGTGAGTGAAAATTCGGAAAATTGTTGCCGGTAAAACCTTAACCTAACTTAACTTTTAAAAAAATCTCTCTTACCAGCAAAGCGATAGGAAAAAACCAATTGCACACTAAGAAACACGAAACACATCACTGATTTTGTGGAAAGGGAGCCGTTTTTAAAGCGAAACAACAGAAATTTTGAGGTCCATATCCTCACGAATTCTCACTGGAAGGATAGTGGTTACCGGTAAACAAAGCAAATGGCGGAATCGCGCCTAACACGCCGCGACGCCGACGGATCGATACAAGCCGTATCTCACAATAGGCCAGAAGAGTCGTCGAGAGGGTCGCAAAATGGAAACTGGGGAGTTTTGGACTGGTTCAATGGAAGGGACACATGCGTACACAACCCTCCGGGTGGCACAGGTTCATGTTGAATTTACAGGACATTTTTACGATGTTTTTTCTTATCGTTGCATTTCTCTCAATTTTCTTTAAACAAATTTGCCTACCTAGTAAGGATGTTTACGGTTTCACAGTTCGTAAAAAAGTCTACAAAAATGAAAGGCTCAGGAAAAGTTTATTTTCGGGGAAAATTACATCTGTTCCAATGTTACACCGATTTCCAGACAAAATACAACTTCATGACTTTCTACCAAATAAAAAAATACTTTGAAACGGCCGCTCATATCGTCGTCCAGTTTGATGGTGAGATTATCGATTGGGAAATTAGTCAGCTCGTAGGATCCCTGAAGGAATTATAAAAGTTGAAAAAATTTACACATCGAGTTATATGAAAAACGACTTCCTTACTGGACGTATCGCATTTGGTTTTTCTATAGGTGGTTTCATTTGCTGTCTCATGTCTTGAAATAGTTGTGGTAGATATTGATTTAACGTTTTAAACAACTCACCATCTACATTGTAGCAATTTTTCAGCCAGAATTCGTCAAACCACTGGTCTACGTCTAAATGCACCTAAACGGTCCAATAAAAAGGTTTCACTATGAAGTTTTACAACAAACCATGAAATTGTTCAGCCCAGTTGGCACTTTTTTATGGACCAGTTTGAAACTTGCACTTACCAACATTTCTTCGTAAATCTCTTCCTGGAAAGTGAAATTAAAGTTCCAAAATTTTTTGCCATCTGCCATTGTTATGTTGCCTTCTGATTTAAATTCGTACTTTTCCAGATAATAGTCGCAGTGTGGCTTGAAGTAATCGACTATGATTTTATAAGTTTGAGTCTAAAAATTAGTCAATGTACATTTTTAGAAAAGTTTGGTAAAGACTAAAAAACTACTGAATTTTCATCCTGCGAATGAGCAAAGAACAAAAGAGACATCCAGCTAATGTATAGCACAATCAGTTTTGTGGTGTTCATTTTATACTAGTTTTCAGCTGCGGTACTTTTCAATAACTAAAGTTTCCTTTTGAAATGAATTTGTCAATAAAAAGTGTTATAACTATGTATTAGTTTTGTTTGATTTTCAACTAACACGCAAGATAATTAAGCCAGAAAAACTCATTATTTATTGACAAATTTCATATTAATGTAGGTATGTAAATATCAATTATGCAGGAAGTATTGAAAAAAAGTTTATTTTGAAATATCCTTAGCGAAGGAACAATAATAACAATAAATTGCAATACATACTTAGGTAGTTACTTTGAAAATTGTATAATCTCTAACAAGTGGAATAAGAGAGAGCGGAATCAAACGCCTGCAGGGTAAATAAATTGGCAATCAACATCTTTTAGGGCCCCTTTCACCTCCTCTAGTATTCCATCGCCCTTTTGCTCTACACTACTCACTTCTCTCTTCAAACATCAGTTCACAAAGAATCCTCTATAAAGGAATTCCGACCAAATTGATATCGTTCATTTCTGATGTTTTTCCTCATACGAATTTCGTCAATTGGAAATTTTGTTTAAGAAAAGGTATTTAGAATATTTCAACAAACATCAATAAAAAACGTTCCGGTGTACTGTTGTGGAAATAAATCAACATTTTCCTTCCAAATTCGACATTTAATTGAACATATACACTCTTCTCTCTCCTAACACTCGACAACTCAAGCCCTAACTCTTTTTAGCCTCGAATTACGGTCACAACAAGCACTAAAACAATTTTCCTCATCTAAATTGAATAGAACAATGTACTTGACAAATAATCGCATCATATTCTTTGCGCTCTCTCTTTCGTCTCTCTTCCATACTTAATTTTCGCAGAGAAAGTCATAATTTTCAAGCGAACGAGTTTTGTTTACGGTCCAAATGACATTGAAAAGCATCCCATCATCATTTTAACGCCACTCTAACGATGATATGAGACGAACAACATCTCTTTATAGGATCTCGTTCAACAACTGGGAAATGTATCTCTTCGTCACACGATTTTAAACAAATCCAAGAACCTCTTTAATTCAGAACAAAATTAATTAACATTGCAATCGAATTTACCTGAATGTATTCTTTGACATGAGCGTTAATGAATTTTCCACTAGAAAATAGAAATGCGTTGGAAAATTACTTAGTACAAGTGCGGACGTCCAATTTCAAACTTATAATTTACAAAGTTCATTTGTGAGACAGTGAAGAAGTGGATTTAATGTTAATATAAGAAAATTGACACTTCCAGACAGAAGTAATAAGTAGATTGCTTTACAAAGGAGTGCGCTTTTTTCCAATGTGTGCGCTTTAATTAACTTTCGTTTCGTACAAGAAGCACGGAAATTAATAATACAATTAAAAGTACGCTAAAAAGTCTTCAACGTTATATTGGACTTTTTAATTAGAATTTCGGACATGAAATGTAATTGAATTGGAAGCAGTATGATTGACATTTAATAGCAATCAATTAAAATACATTTTCGTTATTTTCCATCAACAAGAAAAAAGTGCGTCTCTCTCGCTCTTCAAAACGACCAAACAAACAATAAATTGATATCAGCAGTTGACAGCTGTTGCTGGCTGGTAACATACATGGAAAACAATCATATAATAGAAACACATTTCAGAGATTTCGATACTGATGCTTGACAATATTAAATTAACATTATTGTGTACAGACTCAGTTTCCTGTGTGCATGAAACGAAGTGAAACTGCGATATGCACAACTAAACAAGAAGTTACTTGGAAAACTAGAGAATGTATGCATTATTCCGAGGTTCGATAAGGCCATAACGACGACAATAGAGTTCCACTTATTCCTTTTCTTCCCTTCAAGTCTCTTACATTTCAGATTAATTTCTCCAAGCAAATAAAACAATCGACAGGCTCATAAAGTAGCGTGAAAGTAAACATAAACTGGGAAATAAATGTGACTGTTTTATTTCCCCATGTGATGAATTGCTGGAAAATTTTAATGAAAAAATACTTCTGTTTAATATTTATTCAATTCGACAGTGATTTAGTACAATAAATAATGCACTAATTTATAGGAAAATTGTCCGATTTTTGTGTTGATTGCTTTATGTTGGCCACCAATGAGTGAATTATCGGCGTAATTGAAATTAAGCAAGAAAATTATTTCGGGAAAGTGATGGGTGGAAAACATTGGCGAAAGTTGGACAAGATCAAAAGCGAGACACTATCTCCTGTGTTAGAACGCAATTCGGAAAAAGGTCCCGTCAAAGGGCATCCCTGAGTGGTTGTTAATCATAATGCGGTTATTAGTAGAGCGGAGTACTCAATTTTGGCCACTGAAACGGTCCGTTAATTACAGAGTAATTTCAGTAATAGTTCCTCAACATCAAGGACACCATTCTGCCGGTGCTGCAGAGGAGTGCCATTCCGGCAACAAATTGCGCGCTTGTAATTAGATTACATATACACAATATTCTCCGTGTGGATTAGGTGGTCGGGGAACTATGGGCTGAGCACACATATTGCAAGACACTTACAAATACATGAATCATGCTCAGATTGCTGGCACTAATACGATTATAAATGTCGCTCATGTTATACGACAAACCGATGCAAATTGCATTGCGGTTGCGACGAAGGTGTGAAAGACATAAACGTGAATATGAGACGGAAAATTTCGCATTCGATATATCACCAATTCCTGTTTATTTTATAAGGATGCAGAGTTAACCGTCGAGGATCGAATTTATTCGTTTTAGACGCCCATATTTCGCTTACATTGTAAAATGTTTTCTAATGATATGAAGTTGGGTTTCACTGCTTTGAAGTTGGATAACGCTTTAGTGAATTTAAAATTAATGAACGTCGTAAGAGATGCAATTTTTCTGGTGGTGAAACGGTGGAAAGTGTTGTTTTTCGACTGTTTTATTAAGCGTAAACCGTTAAGCAGTTACGGAAAGTTGGAACAGTCTAGATTTGATGAAAAATACAGTGGAAATTAGTTAATATGTATGCGTAGATGCGAAAGTGGAGGAGAAGAGCCCCAGGGGCTGTCCTGTCAGGTCTTATTACCACCCCCATACACCCGAAATTGCCTCGAACATACACGTGTCCACCCTTGAGAGCATTGAATAAACACACAAGTATGATTGCAATATTGCAGATTTGGGGATATTTTCCAAGTGAAATGAAATATTTTTAGGGAATTAGATTTCACTTTTGTAGAGAAGAGCGAGTGGATTTGGAAAGTGTATAGAGGGAAATAGGGGGTGGTGCAATAATACAAAAACGAGCGCAATTTTAGGGAAATACACCATATTTTAACAAAGACACACTTTTCAAGGAAATTTTCTTCATCTCTCCCTTGAAAGTGTATTTGTACAAAAGGCAATATGAAATCTCGTCGTATATTGTGAATAGAAGCACACAGATAAATAAAAACGGTTTGAATCAAACACACTGGAAGTGTGGAATACAATATATGGGGAGAAAAGGGCTAGATACATATAACGTAGGTAGGTAGGGTATACTTGAAGTCGCGCTGTTATTCTATAGACATATTCGAGTATAAATGGAATTGCGAAACATGATATTGACAGGCAAGCAATGTAATAATACAGATATATTCAGCTGTAAATGTTACTATAAGTGTACTTTTAGTAAATATTGTTCCTGTCTTATGCCATTATGTGTCATATTCTACATGTGTCATATTTTGTTAGGCTTCAATGGACTGTCACTCGATTCAAGTGTTGCATTATTGTATGAAAAACTGTAACTTATTGTTAAAATGATAAATGCATTTGTGCGACCTACTCATCGTATGTCTCATATATAGAATATCTTTTCATTTAACAACATTTACAAAATACATTCAAGTCCATACTCCAAGAGTTTTACTCTTCAGAATATATTTTAAAGAACAACTTGTTTGTATATACAACCATCAATGAGTTGGGAGGACTTGAAAGATGCTCCAACTGCAAATCAAAATGCATCAACAGAAAATTAATAAACATATGCAATAACTTAATTGACTTAGATACAAGAATTACACCATTAAAGAACATATTAGATTAATTGATTATGGAACAAAACAATAAAAATTCGCCCCCGGGTGGGCTCGAACCACCAACCTTTCGGTTAACAGCCGAACGCGCTAGCCGATTGCGCCACGGAGGCATGTGCTCTTCTATAAAATCACATCACTAGTTCAAATCGATTAGTACCAAGATGCTAAATCAACATTAGTCAAGAAATTTTAAGAAAGTCAGCATCCAATGATCAAATTGTTGAGCCATTATAATCTCATATTAATCATGCATACTTCCATACTTGTAAATTTCTTTACGGAATTCGAATAATACATAGGTACTTTAGCACCAGTAGGTAGGTACTTTATGCATTAAAAACACCAGTTCTTCTTAAGCATATAATTATTAAGAAACTCTAACAATTACTTTATAATCAAAAAAAGTTAAACAGTTATTTATTATACACCGTTGAGAAAAACTCTAATGAATAGGAAGCTGGGTACTACTATACTCCTTAGTTTGCTCTTTCAACTCACTTCAACGAACCACAAAGATTTGGCAACAGTGAGTAGATGTTAGAGGGCAGTAAACTTAAGATTTGTGCCGCCAGACAAGGATTCAAGTTTTACCTTTATGTTTACCTGTGACCACACTATAATAGTACCAACAACACTGCACACATCCATTTATACCCATTAATTCTCATGTGTGTTTGCATCGTCCAATTCAAGTCGCAAATTTTTCGGTTTAAAGCAAGTAGTACCCAGTCCTAAGTATTTTCGGTGCATATGTGAGTACTAAATGTGTGATAAGCGTGCAAGAAATTGTTTAACAATCAAGTGTGATTCGTTTGTTTACAAAATACCGATTGTGGTACCTACTGCGCTTGGTTCTTCCCATTTATGAATTAAAGTTTGAGTGTGCGTAATAAAGTTAAAGTGGTACTTTTTTACCCACAAATTCTTTTAAAAACAGGTATGGGATTATGTTTTTGATGTAATTGAATAGAATTAAATTATTAGGTACTATCCAACTTTTCGCTGGAGCATCAGAGAGACTGAATTTTAATTTTAAATTACCAGTGCTTAATTGTCTGCTGCAGTAGCTCTCATTTCCTCACTTTTCCAGTCAAAACGAGCAACAATATTTCGCGCAAAATCGTAATCAAGAAGTCTCCAAAGATGGGGTCCAGAATCGGGGGCCTGGGTACCGCTGGCTTGCCCGCTGACAAGGCCCTTGCTGGAGTTCCCCGCCTCTTAGACGACCTACATCGCCTTTCGGAGGACACAGACTCGGCCGACATTGTTTTCATTTTGGGAAGAGAAGAGGAAAGAGTTTTTGCCCACCGTGTCATATTAATGGCCAGGTATGGGCCCATTTTTCTCATTTTTTTCCTCTTCTTCCTCTTCTTTTTGCATGTCACTATTATGCCTCTGTATACACGCTGTTTTTTACTTTGATTAAACAACATCAAAGTGCTTCCACATGTACATTATACCGATGGGCTTTGTTCTTTTGTACAAGAACACTACCACGAACCTTTAAAAGTTTATTTGCTATTTCAGCATCTTCATATACTCATCATATATGGATAATTATAATGACGCTAATAATAAGACTTCTTGTTTTATAGAGCACTTCAACAACTCCTTGTTTCTGATGTATAATTGGATATGTTCCTTAAAATTCGTTCTTTGATCTTTGCGGTGCTGGTGTACGGGATGTTTGCGCTTCCTGCATTTCCTACTAACACCCTTATCTATGTAGTTAGTTGAACACCCTGTAACTCAATATAAAATACATGCATACTCATATGCTAATGAAGGATCTGTGAAAGGATTGCGTTTCCACAAAGGAATGACTTGAATATAATACCTAATGGAATCGTTTTCCACTCCCCCCTAAGTACAGAGAAAGAGTTTCTACTTTGTTTCCAAGTTTTCTGTACATTCAAGTGCCACCGACAAACTAAAAATATGCTTGTAATTATTACCTATTATACCTACATACATATGTATAGCTACATATATTCGAGGACTTTTGTAAAAATAATTCCGCGTTTTCCCATTAATTTATAGTCTGTCGATTAAATTGAACAACAACATAATAATCATTAATTTTTTGCTGTTGGCATTTTGGGGAAGAGAGATACGGGAAATGAATCTTTCAAAGTCAGTTTCAATGGCTATTGGCTATTTGCATTATTTACACGATTGGCAGCACAATATAATTTCAGTTCTTATCAAAGATTTTCAATATGTGAACGAAAAAAACTATGATAAATTACAGATGTAAAAGCTTCCAAACGGCAAAAAGGGGTGAAATATGCCGAATTCCTGGCTGTTCAGTGTCGCCCGCGGCTCCAGGCACGCCGACACCAATTCGTTTACCACAGGCGCCCCCGGATACGTTTAAACAATTTATTTTGTATGTCTATACTGGAAAGGTAACTAATTGACTAACAATTGTCCAGTACTTTTGAAAAAGAGTCTATTTTTATGCAGATTCTGTTGCAAGATAGCGGTGTCTTTGAGATGTTGGCTCTTGCACAAGAATTGGGAGTTGACGAATTAAGAAATGCTTGTGAAGATCATGTCACATCTACATTGTCCATACCGTCTGCTTGTACTTTTTTAGCGTCTGCTATGGATATTCAAGAGAAATCGCCAGGTGAGTAACTCTTTTTTTGTCTATTTGAATTTAAACGAACCGCGTTTAGTTGGGGTTTTTATTTTTTAACTTTCTACTGTTGATACTATTGTTCGCGTCTTTGTCTGTCAAACATCAGAAAAGGAAGCGTTTGTAAACGTTCTCCGGTTTTTTAGTAATTTGAATAAAAATAATAATAAAATCATGGCTTATAAACCACAAAAAGTGCAAAAAGTGATGGTGCAACCCATCAACTTGATCTTCAGATACTTACAAAATAGATCTCGAGTGCAAGTCTGGTTGTATGAGAATATCCATTTGAGAATCGAGGGCCACATTGTCGGCTTTGATGAATATATGAACTTGGTTCTGGATGATGCTGAAGAATACTACGTAAAAACCAAAAATAGACGCCAATTGGGTCGAATAATGTTAAAGGGCGACAATATAACGCTTATACAGAACGTTAAGGGTGATTCAGGGAATTGACCACAACCTAACCTAAATTCACATTCAAAAGACTCAAATTTTCAATAAGTTTGTAATTTGTGTTAGTTTTAAGATTAAATCGTATTATTTTGTAATCTAGTGTTTCATTTACCTTGTGAAAGTAGTGTTATCAGGAAGAATTTGATAATTATAGGTGGAAAAGCAGCGGCTGGATTTGTGGAAAGGTGCATTAGTTATATAGGTGAAAATGCAGCCGATTGTGTTCGTACAAACTCATTTCTGTCTTTACCAAAAGAAGCCGTCACCAAGCTAATTTCGTCTGACTATGTACGTATAATATCGATCAAAACTATTTATTCTTTTACTAATTTATATTAACATTCTAGCTTTGTTTGGAAGAGGAAGATGTTTGGAGGGCTGTTTTAAACTGGGCGAAATATCAAGCTGGTGTCACTCAGCCCACAGCACATTGGACGGAAGAGGAACGTGCCCGAGTTTGTCAACACCTTTCATACGTGATCAATTACGTTAGACTGCTCTTAATTGGTAGTACAAAGAATTAATTCCATTTAACCAATTCAAATGATTTAAATGTAAATTGTTCAGATAGTCAAGTTTTCGCTGAAGAAGTAGAACCTACTGGAGCTGTTCCAATGGAATTAAGTTTAGAGAGATATAGGCATGCAGCTTTGCCCAGCAAATACACCGAAGGGGCAGAAGACCAACGATTAAGACCCAGAATTTCACCACATATGTTTCCCGGTTCAATAATCTTAAGTCAGGATAAGAGTCATTATCAGCGAATCCTAAATGCTTGGTATGGACATCCCAAACAAACTTGGCGATTAATTTATCGTGCTAGTAGTCACGGATTCTCTGCATCCGCGTTTCACAGGCATTGCGATGGTGTGGCACCAACTTATGTAGTCGTCATGGTACTAATAAAAGTTTTAAATTGAAGAGAGAGCTAAACTTGAATGTATTGCAGGGTATTCGTGGCGAAGTGTGCGGAGGCTTCAGTGACGCGGCATGGGGGAGACCGCCTGGGAAAAGTCACTACATTGCTTCAGAGCGAGCTTTTTTGTTCACACTTTACAACCATCAGGATTTGCCACCAACACAATTTCATGTAGTTAAAAAACCGTTTGCCATTTGCTACCACCCAGAGTATGAAATTACGTAAATTTGTCCGATAACCATATATGTATAACTTGTTATTTCTGCTAGTTCTGGGCCTATATTTGGAGCAGGTGCTGATTTGTTAATCTCAAGCAATTGTAATACAAATATGGACAGTTATTCAAACTTACCACATACTTATGACGGCGATGGAGCCTCACCTTCCGTACTGATGGGTGATTACAATTTTTCTGTGGCTGATTATGAAGTTTTTACACCAATTAATACATCAGTAAAATTATCAAAAAATGAACGATACCAATAAAGTATACAATTTATTGTAAAATGATTTATATGTAACTTTTATATTTGTGCCAATAAATTATCTTTCATTCAAAGTTCGCGCTTAATCTAGCTAGTAATATTGAGTGATGTTGTGTTGAGAGCCCTGGATTAGTAATGTCTGTTCTCAACACATTTGCTGTCAAATTTACGTAAATATTTGTTTGTCCAAAATAGTAGTAAATTTTTCAATTAATTTAAGGGAAAATGTAAATCTCTTTAATTAGTTAAAATGGCCCAAGGTGTATTAAGTTCAGATATTTCTCGACGTAATCCCCAAGACGATTACGAATTAATTCAACGTATTGGGAGTGGAACTTATGGTGATGTATACAAGGTATATTTTGTTCAATTTTACACTAATTAACCAGTGTTTAAGTAAGTCAATTTTAATTAACCAATTTCCAGGCGAAGCGATTATCCACAAATGATTTAGCAGCAATAAAAGTTATAAAATTAGAAGCTGGTACGTCGTAATTATCAATTAGTACTAGAGATAAGAAACTGTAACATTGGACAATTTTTCAGGGGATGATTTTGCTGTTATACAACAGGAAATACTTATGATGCGTGATTGTCGCCATCCCAATATAATCGCATATTATGGCAGCTATTTAAGGAAGGATAAATTATGGATTTGTATGGAATATTGTGGTGGTGGCTCTCTTCAGGACATTTATCATAGTAAGTGCCTTTAAAAACTGCACTGAATCCGAATGACATATTGGATGTTTTAGTTACTGGTCCTTTGGCTGAAAATCAAATCGCTTATATGTGTAGAGAAACTTTATTAGGCTTAACATACTTGCATGGAATGGGAAAGATGCATAGAGACATAAAAGGTGCGAACATACTATTAACCGAAAGTGGTGATGTAAAATTGGCGGATTTCGGTGTTTCCGCTCAAATTACAGCAACTATTAATAAACGAAAATCATTTATTGGCACTCCGTACTGGATGGCACCAGAGGTACAAGACGCCAAATATTATTACCTAAAGGCACTTATCCAACTTTTTCCTGTGGTCTTTTTATAGGTTGCCGCTGTTGAACGAAAGGGGGGCTATAATCAATTATGTGATATTTGGGCTATAGGTATAACAGCAATAGAATTAGCTGAATTACAACCACCAATGTTCGATTTACATCCAATGAGGGCTCTATTTCTTATGTCGAAAAGTGGCTTCAAACCACCAACATTAAAAGACAAAGAGAAATGGAGTCCAACATTTCATAATTTCGTAAAAGTGGCTTTAACAAAGAATCCAAAGAAACGCCCAACGGCGGAAAAATTATTACAGGCAAGTTAATCAAATTTAATTACGAAGGTGATTGAATAATGACGTAATTGTACTTATAAATCCACTGTACGGCCCACACAAATTAACCACAAATGCGTATTATGATTTTTAGCATGCTTTTTTCCAAGGAGAGATGCATAGAAGACTGGCACTAGAATTACTACAAAAAGTAAATAATCCTTCACATATGTTTACGGACTTAGAATTAGATGAAGATGGGGTAAATAGGCACAAATCTAATGTTGCAAACAAATTTTTATATTTGTATGTATTTTAGGCTGTACACAACGTACCGCAACGTATCCAATCACGACTGACAAGACCAAAGCAACAAAATGCTCATCACATGTTAGAAGCTCAACATATTGACGAAGCAAATAATACATTACAAAGAACTGGTACGTTTATCTTAGATTGATATAACAATTCGTTAATGTATTTGTTGATTATAGGGGCTACGACGACGGTAGTTGAAGATAAACCGCAATGGGATTTAATGGACATTATGAATAATGTAACAACTGTACACAATTGTGTAGAACATCAGAATAAAAAATGTGGCATTGGGACTGCATTCGATTCACTTAACAGAGAAAAGTGAGTAAACAAATGTCTGTTCAGTAGTTTGGTGTAAATACTGCTTATAAATGATTTTTTTATCGTTTAGTGAAGAGCGAAAAGCGATGACTGGTTCACAAATTTTGAAAATGTCGTTGAGGTTAGATGTAATGTGTGGGGGTGTGTGTGGTTTTGCGTTTGTCTCGTTTGATTTTTCATTTTTTTTTTGTCGATTTATTTTGCTAGCATTGCGTATATTCGACTATGATAACCAAGTGAATTAAACCGATTAAAACCTCCATTATACAGTAGACACAACTAACTGAGTACAATTAATGAATTAGTTGAAGAATAAACAGTCTAAATACTAATAAATCATTAAAAAGTAGTAGGAGTAGTGACCTTTCGTATTTATTTTATTTTTTATTTAATTTATTGTATTGTTATTTAGGAGTCTCTTGCAGTACATTGACGAAGAATTAATGATGAGGTAATTTTAATACTGTATTGTATTGAAATCGCTTACTAACACACAAAAACCAAACCGCTTTTTATTCAATTTCATTTTCTTATTTTTTGTTTTAGCGCAATTCTAATCACTAATTACAGCTTTTTCTTTTGTACAAATACATTTTATTTGTTTTCATACTCTTCTTATTGGTGGGGGGAAGCACTGTATGAAATCGCAAAACGGATGAATAGATTTTAAACAAATTAAAATTAAAAATTTGAACTAGTTTGTTTTTTTTCAATATTCATTTTAGGGGAACCTACAAGTATCAGTCAACGGACTCATACACGCAACAGTAAGTTTAATGTAACTGAAATAGAAATGGAAAACACGGAAATATATAAAATCATAATGCCTTTATTATTTAAAAATTCACAAAGTACTACTACTGTTTTTGTTCTTTTTCGTTGCACTATACAAAATTTCTTGTGAAAATTTCTGCTTGATTGCTAGCACAATGTTTACAAACGTTTGAAAACAACTACATAACACAAAATTCTTTCATTTCTGATGCTCTTCGAGGCTAATTCACGATTGTTTTTAGAGCAACCTTGCCAGTACAAGATTCTGAAACGAATATCAAGTGTGATGTTCATAAACGTTCGTCTAGTCCATCAGCACATCCGGATGCTGAATTGAATGGTTCGCCACGTCGTCATTCATCAGTGGATGAAATATTCGGTTTGTTTAATTCGATGAATGTGAATGGACAAAGACAACGGTCACTTAGTGACAGTGGTCGATCGGAGCACAACAACATAAACGGAAGACAAAGTAAGAAATGTCGAGATTATAGAATGGTTGCGATTAAAATGTTTGTTTTTATTAAAGATATTGAAACTGCTGTTAATAATCATGAAACAACAGCACCGGATTTGGTGGCTTGCCCACCAGTTCCTCCTAGAAAACATCGCCGAAGACATACACCACCAAGACCGCCAAGTAACGGCCTTCCGCCCACACCAAAAGTGCATATGGGTGCATGTTTTTCCAAAGTATTCAACGGATGCCCATTGCGAATACATTGTACAGTCTCTTGGATACATCCGGATACAAGAGACCAACATATACTGATTGGTGCAGAGGAAGGCATATATAATTTGAATTTGAATGAATTACATGAAACGTGCATTGATCAATTGTATAATAGAAGAACAGTGTGGATGTATGTGATTAAAGATGTCTTGATGACATTGTCTGGAAAAAGTCCACAGCTTTATAGGCACGATTTGCTTGCATTACTAAATAAACAATCACATCGATTCAGTTTACATATGAATCGTATACCGGAACGATTTGTACCTAGAAAGTTTGCATTAACAACGCGTGTGCCAGATACAAGAGGAACGCAGAAATGTTGTGTGGCTCGGAATCCGTATAATGGTTATAAATATTTATGTGGCGCTTCAACAACTGGTATATTTTTAATGCAATGGTACGATCCGTTGAATAAGTTTATGCTTCTTAAGGTGGGAGATTGAATTTTGGTTTGAGTGTTTAATGATTGGTTTTTTATTCGGTTGTAGCATGTTGAATGTACATTACCAAATCCATTAAACGTATTTGAAATGGTAATAACACCAGAATTAGAGTATCCAATGGTTTGTGTGTCGATTAAGCAAGCCTATCAACCAAATCGATATAAGTTAGATTTAATTAATATTAATTCGGGTAAGAAATGAAATGGGATTTTGATTTGATGTGAGGATTAATTGGATTTGTTGGTTTAGGTTCGAGCTGGCTCCATTCAGACGAGTTACAAGATATGGATGGTACAGCAACAGTAATACCGCGTCGTGAAAATTTAGATATTGTTAATGTAACGCAAATAGATAAAGATTCGATTTTAATTTGTTATGAGAATATTATACGCGTTGTATCAGCACAAGGGAAAATGAAAGCAACTAAGAAATGCGTTTCTGAGTTGATTTTTAATTTTCGTATAGAGAGTATAAGTGAGTTTTTGAGGAGGTTTTATGTTTGGCGGTGAGCTAATGGGGGTTTTGTTTTAGTTTGTCTTCCGGATAGTGTTCTAGCTTTTCATAAGCATGGTGTTCAAGGTAGATCTTTAAAAAATGGTGAGATTACACAAGAAATTACGGATCCGTCAAAAACGTACAAGTTATTAGGAGCGGATAAGTAATGAATATGAGATATTATGTAAATGTGTTGATTTATTTGGTGTTTTTTTAGGGTTGTCATGTTAGAAAGCAGTTTATTGCGTAGTGGAACGTTAACGAATGAAGAAGGACACGATTTATATATTCTAGCAGGACATGAAGCTAGTTACTAATTTGATGATTAATAAAATTGGTAAAATTGTGATGTGTATGTTTGTGGTTTTGATTGATTTGAGTTTTTTTACAGATAAATGCTCAACGTACATTTTCGCTTCTCGCTTAGACCATCTTTAGAATGTTAAATGAAACTTAACTTATTTGTAGTTGTAGTGTAAGTCAAACAAAAAAAAATTATATAAAACACACTTGGTGATCGTTTGGAATTAGGTTGATTGAAATTTTCGCTCTCATTATTTATAATAAATATACATTTTGAACTTGACATACCTCAAAAGAAATATTAAATGATTTATATTTCTCTATTAGATGAAATATACATAGTCTATATTGAATATACCTAAATGTGTGGTATTTGAATTATTTTTAGATAAACAAGAACAATGAAAATATTTAGAAAATTACAAATTGAAAATTAAAATATATTATATTTTCATGAACTATAAAAATTAATACGTAGACGATAAGTGAAAATAAATAAAAAATATTCTTATCAGATAAATCAAAACAAAAAGTATTTTGAAAAAAGTAAAACTATTAAAAGAAGAAGTAATAGAAAATGTGGTTTTTGAAAAGTATTTCAATTCTTATACAAATATTTTAGCTGGTCTTTTTACATTGGCAAATAATTTTAGACAAAGCTTTTCCTGCAACAAAAATACATATCTGTATTCATTTACGTTGCTTGTTATGGATATTTTGAAATCGTGTAACAATCGTTAAAAATCAAAAAAAAAAATGGACTAAAAATAATCTAATCTAATTGCGTATTAATTTGTTTACTAATCTAAAATGTTTGAAAATTTATGAATTAGGTAGCAACTTTATAAATAATTTCATGGAAATTTTAGTCTAAATTCCAATCATTAGACACACAAATTATGAATGCATTCCGTTTTTAACGCTAACAAATACCTAATTCATTATAATATGTATGTATGTATTTAAAATTGCGACAATAATAAAATTATTGTCAATCTATAACTATTAATGATTTTATTCATAAAAAATAAATGAAAACACCACAGTTTAATATAAAAGAATAATACTCTGTATAGTCAACAGCACTATTTGGCTGTGTTTATTATTAATGAATTTTTTAATTATTTAAGTACATATATGTGTAAAACGTATTTCTTGTATATAATGTATATGAACGGAGAATAAATATTGTCAAATAGGTACCAAAACACACACAACACACTCAAACTTTAAAATAAATATGATATGCATAATTTATTCTTTGGGATTTTTTGGCAGTAATTACTGTAATTTTTTACAGCGTATGCGATAATATGTTAAATAATGTATAAAATATCTTCTTTTTTGTATGATTTTGTTAGTTCATTTTTAAAAATCTTACATTATTGAAAAATCAATCATATATTTATCATTGTAAATGTTAATTTTATTTAACTGAATAAATATTTTTAATTGTTGATGATTGTGTATGATTTTTTTTAAGGCTAGATAAATTTTCTAAATTTGTTTTTGCTCCTTACCTAAAAATATAACACCATCAGAGCAGCTAGTTGGTTAAAAATAGACCAATTTTCTTAGTGTTTCCGCTGAGAAGAACGAAAATTCGCTGCTGTGTGTGGATAAATGTAAAAATTTGTAAAAAAAATTAGTATATAATTAATCGACGAATTAATTTTTGAACCAAGAGATTAAATGAAGTACTACGAAATAAAATAAATAGGTACGTAATATGGAAAAATGGTGAAAAGTTTATTAGAAAAGTGTAATGGGGCGCTTCGAAACAAATTCAATTTCTATTATACGGAAATTAGGAAATAAAATTAAACAGAGTTTTTTCTTTAACGGTCTGTTATTTCATTAATCGATATCCTGTGACCTGATTCACCCTTTTGAATATACGCATAAGCAGGGAATTTTACTCTCCCTTCATTGTCAACCCTTATACTGCAACAAATTTTGAAAGAAATCGAAGCCCCCATCCAAAATAAAAGCAACTTTTTCTACTAATATTTAATGAAAATAATATGATATTGTTTATATATTTAATTAGAAATTAGTTTTATTGAGCCCCGGTGAAGATGGCGGAAGCTGAAGGGGGCTCCGAGCAGGATGATGTTTCATTCCTGCGTACGGTAAGTTGACAATATTTACATTGAATATAAATAAATAATGTGTCTTTGGACCAATGGGACACTTGTAGGAGGACATGGTGTGTCTTTCGTGCACAGCCACAGGTGAACGTGTCTGTTTGGCTGCCGAAGGATTCGGTAACAGGCATTGTTTCCTCGAAAATATAGCAGATAAGGTAAAAATCAACCCCGTCTCATTACGCACAATTTAACAAACTTAACATGATCGTTTTCTGTTTAGAATGTGCCCCCTGATCTGTCGCAATGCGTTTTCGTTATAGAACAGGCATTATCTGTAAGGGCATTGCAGGAATTGGTTACGGCAGCAGGAAATGAGACTGTAAGTTAAATAAAGAACCGTGAAAACTCTCGTTAAAGGACACAACAATAATTAATTCACACCTACAAAGTGGACAAGTTGCCAATTTCTCTATTGATTCACAAATTTACCAATTAAAACAATTTACTTAAATAAAAAACCCTTTAAAATGATTCTTCTTTATAAAAGGTCATAATTGTTCAAAGTGAGACACAATTTGGATTAATGTAAAATGATTCAATTCTCTCCTGTTAATCCCAATTCGTCATAGTCCTGTTTCATCTGCTTACCAAATATTTTGTTTTGCTTTTCAGGGACAGGATAATTTAGTAAGTAAAAGATTATTGGTCTTACCAATAAATCGAAGACAAAATTTGTTTACAAAATTCTCTCGCATGTTGAAAACTAACTTGTCCCTTATCCTGTGTTGTAGAAACGAGATGATCACATTAACATGACTTCATATTAGTCTAATACTCAAAAAAACTAATAAAATCCTATGTAGAAAAATCAATGTTCCATAATTTTTGTTGGTGTAGTAGATTCGATGTAATATGCCCATGGTGAATGTTTAATACGCCTTTCTTGACTGTGGTGCTATAAAATTGTTATGGCCTTTTATTCTAAATTCTCGTAGAAAATTCTAACTAAATTTACCCGAATTAAATGAACTGTAGAATTTGGATATGGCTAAAAAATTGCTGTTAAAATATGAAAATTAAAATATACTATACTAAAATCGTTGTTAACTTTATAAGAGAACAAATTGCAGGAATTCAAGAGTCCTTTATTTATGGAGATTTGAATTCTTGCTACATATTGGAACTGTTTCTTTTTTCACGAACTTATAAAAAATTTTTTTTAGGGAAAGGGTACAGGCTCTGGGCACCGTACTTTGTTGTATGGTAATGCGATTTTGCTCAGACATCAAAACAGTGATATGGTAAGAGCGACTTTTATGAAATGAGTGTTTTTAGTCAAATTTTCCTTTAGTATTTAGCCTGCTTATCAACGAGCTCCAGTAACGATAAGCTCGCCTTCGATGTGGGTCTTCAAGAGCACAGTCAAGGAGAAGCTTGCTGGTGGACCGTTCATCCAGCCAGCAAACAAAGGTGTATTTCTTCATTTTCAATTCGTTCCTTTTTAGTTATCAAAAATTCTCTATTCCAGATCCGAGGGTGAGAAAGTACGAGTTGGTGACGATTTAATTTTGGTATCAGTCGCAACTGAACGATATTTGGTAACTATAAAAAAAGTGTTAAATTGGTTTAAGTCTTTTATATTTTTTTCTCCATATCTTAGCATACCACCAAAGAGAACGAACTTTCAATCGTAAATGCCAGCTTCCATGTAACACATTGGTCCGTCCAGCCGTACGGAACTGGTATTTCTAAGATGAAGTATGTAGGATATGTTTTTGGAGGTGATGTGTTGCGATTTTTCCATGGTGGTGACGAATGCTTAACAATTCCATCCACGTGGAACACCGAAGCGGGCCACAAGTACATCTAGAACAAAAATTAATATCAATATTTGTTAATTGGGATTTTGTTGCAGTATTGTTGTCTACGAGGGTGGAAGTGTTATGTCTCAAGCTAGATCTTTGTGGCGTTTGGAATTAGCTCGAACTAAATGGGCCGGTGGTTTCATCAACTGGTACCATCCGATGCGAATTCGGCATATCACAACCGGTCGTTATTTAGCCGTTAATGAACATAACGAGCTATATTTATGCCACAGGTAAATAAGTTTCACCTTGTCTTTTTTATTATTTTATGATATGCATTTGAAGGGATGATGCAAACACCGCCACGACCGCATTTTGTCTGCGTCAGGAAAAAGATGATCAAAAAGTGGTTCTTGAAGACAAAGATTTAGAAGTAATTGGAGCACCGATCATTAAATATGGTGATTCAACAGTTATTGTGCAACATTCTGAGAGTGGTTTATGGCTATCTTACAAGGTGGGCGAAAAAGACTTAAGAATATACCAAAGAAACATTATTTGACATTTTTTCTTCAGGCCTACGAAACCAAGAAAAAAGGTGTTGGAAAAGTGGAGGAAAAACAAGCCGTACTCCACGAAGAAGGTAAAATGGATGACGGTTTGGATTTTAGTAGAAGTCAAGAAGAAGAATCGCGTACTGCTAGAGTCATTCGTAAATGTAGTTCGCTTTTTACTCAATTTATTAAGTAAGATTAGATTTTTTGAATTTATTCAAAATTAATGCATTTCTATGCCCTTCAGCGGTCTAGAGACTTTACAGCAAAATAGAAGACATTCTCAGTTCTTCCAAGTAGTCAATTTAAACGAAATGGTTATGTGTTTAGAGGATTTAATTAATTATTTTGCTCAACCAGAAGATGACATGGGTATATATTAAATAAATTGTTATTAGTCAAGATTTACCGTAAATTTTCTATTCTAGAACACGAAGAAAAACAGAACAGATTGCGCGCTTTGCGTAACCGTCAAGACTTGTTCCAAGAGGAAGGCATATTAAATTTAATCCTAGAAGCTATCGACAAAATCAACGTAATTACGTCGCAAGGTTTCTTAGCTTCTTTGGCAGGCGATCAAAGTTGGGAAATGATATCCGGTTATCTTTATCAATTATTGGCTGCTATAATTAAGGGCAACCACACGAATTGTGCCCAATTTGCTAATTCCAATCGCTTGAATTGGCTTTTCTCTAGATTAGGTTCGCAAGCGTCCAGTGAAGGTACAGGAATGTTGGATGTACTTCACTGTGTACTCATTGATTCACCAGAAGCCTTAAATATGATGAGAGTTAGTGGGAAATTCTTGTTATTTTATAATTATTCTAAACTTTCTTCATTTCTAGGATGAACATATTAAAGTAATTATATCACTTCTTGAAAAACACGGCCGTGATCCCAAAGTTTTAGATGTACTTTGTTCACTTTGCGTCGGTAACGGTGTAGCTGTGCGTAGCTCCCAAAATAATATCTGTGATTTTCTTCTTCCTGGTAAAAATTTACTCTTACAAACTCAATTAGTCGATCATGTAGCTAGTGTTCGGCCAAATATATTTGTTGGACGTGTAGAAGGTAGTGCCATATATCAAAAATGGTATTTTGAAGTAACGGTAGACCATTTGGAACAAACCACCCATATGATGCCACATTTGCGTATCGGATGGGCTAATTCCATTGGGTATTTCTTACACTTACATCATTTTTTTCTAATCAATCATAATTAAATTATTGCTCTATACAGGTATATCCCATATCCTGGAGGAGGCGAAAAATGGGGCGGAAATGGTGTTGGTGACGACTTATATTCGTACGGTTTTGATGGCGCTTTTCTCTGGAGTGGAGGCCGATCGACCCAAGTAGTGGCCAACACAACCGAACCGTTCATTAGAAAAAGTAAATGTTGGTTTTTAATTTTCGAACCAGTTTTCTAATTAAACTGCCTTTTTTAGATGACGTAATTGGATGTGCCTTAGATTTGACCGTACCCATAATCACATTCACATTTAACGGGGTGCCAATAAAAGGAAGTTTTCGTAATTTTAATTTAGAAGGCATGTTTTTCCCAGTAATCAGTTGCTCTTCCAAACTAAGTTGTCGTTTTCTACTTGGTGGTGATCATGGTAAACTTAAATTCATTCCTCCCGAGGAGTTCTCTCCACTAGTGGAAAGTCTTTTGCCACAACAAATCCTGAATCTAGAACCGTGTTTTTATTTTGGAAATTTAAACAAGAATGTCCTTGCCGGACCATCGCATGTAGAAGACGACACTGCTTTCGTGCCGAATCCAGTAGATACCTCAATGGTGACACTTGCTAGCTATGTAGAGTCAATTAAAGATAAACTTGCCGAAAATATTCATGAAATGTGGGCGATGAATAAAATTGAGGCCGGATGGCAATGGGGTGACTATCGAGATGACATGCGACATGTCCATCCGTGTTTAGTGCCATTTGATAAATTGCCAGCAGCAGAGAAGAAATACGACTCCCAATTAGCAGTGCAGACCTTAAAGTAAGTTAGCAACAAATCCAAATTTTTGATGTAACGAATTTTTTCTCAGGACCATTATTGCTTTGGGGTACTACATAACAATGGACAAGCCCCCATCACGTATTAAAACAGTTCGCTTACCAAACGAGCCCTTCATGCAAGCAAATGGCTACAAACCCGCCCCCTTAGACTTGAGTGCAATCAATTTAACACCGAAGCTTGAGGAGCTAGTAGATCAGCTTGCTGAAAACACGCACAATTTGTGGGCCAAAGAACGAATTCAGCAAGGTTGGACATATGGTTTAAATGAGGATCCGGACATGCTTCGAAGCCCTCATCTAGTGCCTTATATAAAAGTAGACGATGCAATAAAGAAAGCAAACCGTGATACTGCTTCAGAAACTGTGCGCACGTTGTTAGTTTATGGTTACGTGTTGGATCCTCCAACTGGTGATCAACAAGAGGCTTTGATGTCTGATGCAAGCAGATTAAGGCATTCGATATTCAGAACTTACCGTGCAGAAAAGAATTATGCTGTTGCATCTGGAAAGTGGTACTTTGAGTTTGAGATCCTTACTGCAGGACCGATGCGAGTTGGATGGGCTAAGGCTGATTGTGCGCCCGGAAGTATGTTGGGGTCCGATGAAAACACATGGGCCTTCGATGGCTATAATGTAAGTTAACAAAAAAAGTTTAACAAAATTAAAATAAACATTTAATATATGAAAATCCAAAGAAAATTAAACAATTCAATGATATAGATGAGAAAGTGGCATGGGGGATCTTATGAACATTTTGGTGTTATGTATCATGTCGGCGATGTAATTGGTTGTTTTTTAGATCTATTTGATTGTACTATTAGTAAGTTCTACACTTCTTTTCTGATGCGTTTATTTTTTTATGTGATTGTCAATGTATCGCGTCTAAAGTGTAACCATTTCAATTGAATCCTTTCTATTTGTAATGTCTGAAATTAAATGTTTACAAATCATTTTCATAGGAAGAGAAAGTATACAGTAATTCAGCGGAATCATTTGGAAAACAATGGCAAGTTGGTGATGTAGTTGGTGTATTCCTTGATCTTATTGATCACACAATAAGTAAGAACTGCGAATAAATCAAAATTGCTTATTTTTATGAAAGTTACAGCTACTTTAAACTTTACTGTTAGTTAACGATTTTTGCCAATTTTTGAAGTGAAGAGAGTTTTTTCAACAAAAGCAAAGAACTTAATGCTTTTTTATGAGTCCTTTTCTATGGTGTTCTGCCTGTTTTCAATGCATGCTCATGTCTTTCCTAATTCTTCTCTATTATTTACGAAAATATCAACTGTGGTTTTTCTTTCTTAGGTTTTTCATTGAATGGGGAACTGTTAATGGACGCCCTTGGTGGTGAAACCACTTTCGCAGATGTACAAGGCGACAATTTTGTTCCGGCTTTTACTTTAGGAGTTGGCCAAAAAGCTCGTCTTTGTTTTGGACAAGATGTAACTCAGTTAAAATATTTCACAATGTGTGGTTTACAAGAGGGCTACGAACCTTTTTGCGTGTATGTAGATAAAATGTTCCAACCAACTTAGGTCTTACTCAGGAATATTGCAGGAACATGAACCGCGCTGTTACTTATTGGTACACTAAAGATCAGCCAATTTTCGAAAATACTGACGACATGCCTGACACCAAAATTGATGTTACAAGAATCTTAGCTGGTACAGATAGTCCTCCCTGTTTGAGGATCAGCCACAACACATTTGAGACCATGGAGAAAGCCAATTGGGAGTTCTTACGTTTGAGTTTGCCTGTTATTTGTCATCCAACGTTTATCACGTAAGTTTGCAAAAAATCGGGCTAACAAAATTTTAATTCATCATTTTTTTCTCAATAAGTGAAGAGGAAAAAATGAGACGTTGGCAAGAAATTAAGTTAAGACAACATCGCTTGAAAGCTGAAGCAGAAGCCCAAATTCCATCTCATCAAATGGAACAAATCATGAAGAGCGGTTTTTCAATGAGCGATATAAAAGGTAAAGCTGTTAGATAGAGTTAAGAAATGTCTTTAATGGAATTGCAATAGGATTACAACGTAATTACTCCGAGGATGCTGTTGAATCTGATGAGGTAATGAAGACCACATCAAGAACAAAGAGTGTTAGAGGACCTCCTAGACCACCCCGCAAAGGCTCTTTATCACGTCCCGTTCAAAATGGATTTGATGAAAATGGTTTAACAGTTGGAGGAATTAATCGATCCACTAGTGAATTGGACATGAATCGTTACAATGATATATCACCAACAAATCAAGAAAAAGGTGATGATAAGAAGAAACGTGGACGATCTCCATTCAGGTAGATTGATTTGTAAAATTTTAGTTTCATTAAAAACCTGTAGACATTAATTTTAATCTATACTTTTTTGCTTTGCATTTTGAGCAGTGCTACTTTACGCAGGTAAAACTTACAAATGTAAAATGATTGTTAAAAATGTCGTTCTCACAGAGAAGCTCCTAAAACAGCACAATCGCTTATTGTTGTAAAAACAAATTGTAAACTAAAATCCGAAACGATACGTGTTATAATAGTTGCATTCTTTATAGATTCTTCTCACGTAAACGTGAACCAACTACCAGCGGAGAGCGCATAAAGAACAAGGAAAAGACTCCTGAACCAGTCGGAAGAACAGCAGACACATTTGGACCCCAAGGACGTTCTATAGGACTCAATAATGGAGTTTCTACCAATTTACTCACTAGAAGCCCCACAATTAAGCAATCATCTCAGGTATTGTGCATTTATCAATTAAGTGAAGTAAAAAAATATCCAAACATCTTTTGCTTAGACCGATTTACAAAGTCAAAATGCACCAAATCAGCAAAAGCAATTGTCTGTGCCTCAAACATCTGACGTAGAAGCTTTTGGCAATGAAATCTATGATGGAGAGTGCCTCAAGCTAATGAATGAATATTTCTATGGTAAATATTTTGAAATATAAAAAACATAATTTTATGACGAAAATGTGGGAAAATTGCAGGAGTGCGTATATTTCCTGGCCAGGATCCAACACACGTGTATGTTGGATGGGTTACAACGCAATATCACCTACATAGTAAAGATTTCAATCAAAATCGTGTTTTGAAATCTTCTGTTGTAATTATTGACGATTATAGCCGAGTCGTTGATTGGTAAAACAATTATATTAATTATTTTGCGACAAGGAATTAAATTAACAAACTCTTATAGCGTCGATCGTCAAGCATGTTATATGGTACGAGCCGACGAATTGTACAACCAAGTCACTCAGGACGCATCCGGAAAAGGAGCTTCTCAAGGCATGTTTGTAGGTTGCTTCCTGGATGCTGCAACTGGTGTGATTTCGTTCACATGTGAAGGAAAAATGACATCCATTCAATTCAAGGTAAAATATCCTTCAGCACCAATTACTCGAATCTTAGGTTTGATCAAATTCTTTAGATGGAACCAGAAACCAAACTCTTCCCCGCAATCTTCGTAGAAGCAACAAGTAAAGAAGTTCTTCAAATTGAACTAGGTCGTACATCGGAAAGTTTGCCATTATCAGCGGCTGTTTTACAAAATAGTGCCAAACACGTAACACCACAGTTCCCACCACGTTTAAAAGTTCAATGCTTAAAACCTCATCAATGGGCACGAGTGCCAAATCACAGTTTGCATGTGCATGCTTTGAAATTGTCCGATATTCGGGGTTGGTCCATGTTATGCGAGGATGCCATTTCTATGTTAGCTCTTCATATCCCCGAAGAGGATCGTTGCATAGATATTCTCGAATTAATTGAAATGGATAAACTGTTAAGCTTCCACGCACACACTTTAACGCTATATGCGGCACTTTGCTATCAAAGTAACTACAAAGCAGCTCATGTTTTATGTCGACATGTCGACCAAAAACAATTACTTTATGCAATTAAATCAGAGTATATGAGTGGGCCGCTGCGGCAAGGATTTTATGATCTTCTAATTGCTGTGCATTTGGAATCAACTGCTACTACAATGTAAGACAAGACCAAATCGGGAATTCAATAATACGTTTATGTTCTTTTAGGGAAGTGTGCCAAAATGAGTATGTTATTCCGATTGGGCAGGATTTGAAAGAACTTTATGAGGATCCAGATATGGGACACAGTTTAAGGAAGTTACAGATGGAATCGGTTCAGCCACAAATGAAGACATCAGAAATAACGTAAACAATTGTTTCTTAAGTTATTAACAGACGTCAAGTTTTCTCTTTCTTTTTCAGGGATAATACAGAAGATATAAAAAATTTATATTCTCCATATTTTCCACTGGATATAGTGAGGGATTATGTAATGATGGCCTTGGCTGAATCAGTGGAAATTAACCAGCTGCACAATAGAGATCCTGTTGGTGGCTCTAACGAAAATCTATTTCTGTCAGTATAAACATTATACGAGCTCTTCAAAATGCTAATTTTTTTATTTTTGCAGTCCATTGTTAAAACTCACAGATAGATTATTACTGGTCGGTATGCTGAGTGACGAAGATGTAAACAAATTGCTTATAATGGTGTGTCCTGAAACGTGGGATCCAAACTTTGAGAAAGATGGAAAAGATGAACATCGTAAAGGATTGTTATCGATGAAGATGGCTGAGGGTGCCAAATTACAAATGTGTTACTTATTGCATCATTTATGTGATATACAATTAAGACATAGAGTGGAATCGATTATAGCATTCAGTCATGACTTTGTTGGTGAATTACAATCCGATCAATTGAGACGTTATATTGAGATTAAACAGTCCGATTTACCATCTGCTGTTGCCGCCAAAAAAACTAGGGAGTTCCGTTGTCCACCCAGAGAACAGATGAACGCTATTTTGAGTAAGTTAAAACACATGGGAACTCAAGGTAAGAATTAGCAAATCACAGTGTACTTAAATGTCTCGTTTTGTATTGTTTCTTCATTGTGGTTCGTTAATTCTTCATATACTTGTACATTGGTCTATAATATTATTAAATGTAATTAGATTTACTACAATTATTCTTAAAAATACCTAAAAACATTCTATTTTGTTTCAGGTTTTAAGAATTTAGAAGAAGAAGATAAAGAGAATTGTCCGTTAAACGAAGATTTAAGTGAACAAATGAATAGTTTCCATGAACAACTGATGGCTCATGTCTCTCTCCAAGCACTTCAAGCTCCTGCTGAAGAAGAGGAGGTAATTTTTCTATAAAAAGGGGCATATTCGTTTAGAAGCAAATACCTATTTTTTACAGAATCCAGAAACTGCTGTAAAACCGGGACCATTTAAAAAATTATACAACTTCATAAATGCTGTAAAAGAATTAGAAGAAGAACCAAAACCACCAGTGGAACCAGAAAAGAAATCACCTGAAGAAGTGTTCCGCAAAGTTTTAATATCAACAATAGTCAAATGGGCTGAATCTCAAATTGAATGTTCAAAATTGGTACAAGAAATGTTCAGTTTATTAGTACGACAATATGACTCTGTAGGAGAATTAATTCGTGCGTTAGAAAAGACTTACATCATCAATTCAAAGACCAAAAAGGATGTAGCAGAAATGTGGGTAGGTTTAAGTCAAATTAGAGCTTTATTGCCCGTACAAATGTCTCAAGAAGAGGAAAAATTAATGCGAGAACGATTATGGAAACTTGTCAACAATCACACATTCTTCCAACATCCAGATTTAATTCGCGTACTCCGTATTCACGAGAACGTGATGGCTGTCATGATAAATACTCTAGGAAGACGTTCTCAAGCCCAATCTGATGCCAGTGCTCAAGCACAAACAGGTACAGAAGGAGGTGAAGACACGTCCCATGAAATGGTCGTAGCTTGTTGTCGATTCTTGTGTTATTTCTGCCGTACAGGCAGACAAAATCAGAAAGCTATGTTTGAACATTTCGATTTTCTGCTTGATAACAGTAACATTCTGTTAGCTAGACCTAGTCTTCGAGGCTCAACACCTCTCGATGTGGCTTACTCATCTTTAATGGAAAACACTGAACTTGCCTTAGCATTACGTGAACATTAT
The DNA here is from genome assembly GCA_963930825.1 of Silvanus unidentatus. NCBI lineage: Eukaryota > Metazoa > Arthropoda > Insecta > Coleoptera > Silvanidae > Silvanus > Silvanus unidentatus. Next base: position 17,771,248 of record OZ005761.1, read on the forward strand.
TTAGAGAAGATTGCCGTTTACTTGTCTCGTTGTGGTTTACAATCCAATTCTGAGTTGGTTGAAAAAGGATACCCAGATTTGGGTTGGGATCCAGTTGAAGGAGAACGTTATTTGGACTTTTTGCGGTTTTGTGTATGGGTTAATGGGGAAAGCGTTGAAGAAAATGCGAATTTAGTAATTCGACTTTTAATTCGCCGACCAGAGTGTCTAGGTTTGGCCCTGAGAGGCGAAGGTGAAGGTCTTTTACGGGCGATTGTTGACGCTAACAAGGTAATTTGATATAATAAACGAACAAGAACTCTTACTACTGTATATGTTGCATGTGTAGATGTCCGAGCGCATTTCTGACAGAAGAAAAATGATGGATGAAGCCGAGGGTACTATGAACATGCCAGATTTCAACCATCCACTTCCAGAAAGCGAAGATGACGAAGATTATATTGACACGGGTGCTGCTATATTGAACTTTTATTGTACATTGGTGGACTTGTTGGGTAGATGCGCACCTGACGCAACTGTTATTGCTCAGGTAAATCACTAATTGACTAAAAAAAAATCTTAACATTCATTCAATATTTGTCTTAGGGCAAGAATGAGTCTCTTAGAGCTCGTGCCATTTTACGTTCTTTGGTACCATTAGAAGATCTCCAAGGCGTTCTAAGCTTACATTTTACATTACACAATCCTGCCGAAGGAGAAGAACGTCCCAAGTCCGATATGCCTTCTGGATTAATTCCTGGTCATAAACAATCAATCGTTCTCTTCCTTGAACGCGTTTATGGCATTGAAACTCAAGAATTATTCTTCAGATTATTAGAAGAAGCTTTCCTTCCTGATTTACGATGTGCCACAATGTTAGATAGGAACGATGGAAGCGAATCTGACATGGCCCTTAGTATGAACCGTTACATGGGTAACTCAATCCTACCATTGCTTATTCAACACAGTAAATTCTATACAGAAGCAGAAAATTATGCTTCATTATTAGATGCAACGTTACATACCGTTTATAGATTATCCAAAAATCGTATGTTGACTAAAGGACAAAGAGAAGCGGTCTCCGACTTTTTAGTGGCCTTAACCAGCCAATTACAACCGTCAATGTTATTAAAACTATTAAGAAAACTCACGGTTGATGTATCCAATCTTACTGAATATACAACCGTCGCTCTTCGATTGCTTACTTTGCATTACGAACGTTGTGCGAAATATTACGGCTCAACTGGTGGCCAAGGAACTTACGGAGCGGCGAGTGATGAAGAGAAACGCTTAACAATGATGCTGTTTTCGAATATATTTGATTCTCTAAGTAAAATGGACTACGATCCCGAATTATTTGGTAAAGCTTTACCTTGTTTAACAGCAATTGGGTGTGCCTTGCCTCCCGATTATTCTTTATCAAAGAACTATGATGACGAGTGGTATTCCAATAAGGCCTCAATGTCCACAACAGATGGACCTTATAATCCCCAACCAATCAACACTGCGTCAGTTCAATTAAACAACGACTTAAATAACATTGTTCAGCAGTTCTCCGAACATTATCACGACGCTTGGGCCTCTCGTAAATTAGAAAACAGTTGGCAATATGGGGAACAATGGTCTGATTCAAATAAAACTCATCCACGATTAAAGCCCTACAACATGTTAAACGATTACGAAAAAGAACGCTACAAAGAGCCTGTAAGAGAAAGTTTAAAAGCTCTATTGGCAATCGGTTGGTCAGTAGAACATACTGAAGTCGATTTACCGTCAAGTAATCGTAATTCCGTTAAAAGACAATCAACAGCTGATACCACAAATGCGTTCAATTATCATCCACATCCTGTTGATATGACAAATTTAACTTTGTCAAGAGAAATGCAGAATATGGCTGAACGTCTAGCAGAAAATGCACACGATATTTGGGCAAGGAAGAAAAAGGAAGAGTTGAATACATGCGGTGGCGGAGTTCATCCTCAACTTGTACCCTACGATCTTCTTACAGACAAAGAAAAGAGGAAAGATAGGGAGCGTTCGCAGGAATTCTTGAAATATTTGCAGTATCAAGGATACAAATTGCACCGACCTACACGTGGTACACAAGCAGAGAACGAATTGTCAGCTGCCGGTCCATCCGTGGAACTTCGTTTCGCTTATAGTCTTTTAGAAAAGCTAATTCAATATCTTGATCGTGCTACCATCAACATGAAATTACTGAAACCATCGAAAACTTTCAGTAGACGAAACTCTTACAAGACTTCTTCTCGTGATATCAAATTCTTCTCAAAAGTCGTTCTACCTTTAATGGAAAAATACTTTTCCACACATCGTAATTACTTCATTGCAGTTGCAACAGCTACGAACAATGTGGGTGCAGCCAGTTTAAAGGAGAAAGAAATGGTTGCTGCATTGTTTTGTAAAATGGCCAATTTGTTACGTTCTCGTCTGGCGGCTTTCGGTGCTGACGTTCGTATTACTGTAAAATGTTTACAGGTGCTTGTCAAGGGAATCGATGCCAAGTCCCTAGTTAAAAACTGTCCAGAATTTATTCGTACATCCATGTTGACATTCTTTAACAACACATCCGACGATTTAGCACACACAATTATAAACTTGCAAGAAGGAAAGTACAGCCATTTACGAGGAACACATCTTAAGACTTCAACCTCTTTGTTTTATATTAATGTAGTTGTAATTCCTGTTCTAACAGCACTCTTTGATCATCTAGCAAACTGCGAATATGGCAGCGATCTTTTACTTGATGAAATCCAAGTAGCTTCTTACAAAATCTTATCAAGCATGTATACATTAGGAACAGAACCAAATTTAACCCATGACAGAAAATATTTGAAATCTGAAATGGAAAGACATCGGCCTGCTCTAGGTTCTTGTTTGGGTGCTTTCAGTTCCACTTTTCCAGTGGCTTTCCTTGAACCGCATTTAAACAAACATAATCAATTCTCTCTATTGAATCGTATCGCTGATCATTCGTTGGAAGCACAAGATATTATGCAGAAAATGGAAAGTTCCATGCCAACTCTGGAAACGATTCTTTCAGAGGTCGATCAATTTGTCGAGAGTGACAAAACGTATTCGGATGCTCCTTACGTAATCGATGTTATAATGCCTATGTTGTGCTCGTATTTGCCGTTCTGGTGGTCACAGGGTCCTGATAATGTGAGTCCTACTGGAGGAGCTCATGTGTCTATGGTAACTGCTGAACACATGAATCAACTACTTAAGAATGTATTGAAGCTAATCAAAAAGAATATTGGTAACGAGAATGCACCATGGATGACACGCATTGCAGCTTACACACAACAGATTATTATAAATAGCAGCGAGGAATTGTTGAAAGATCCATTCTTGCCGCTTGCAGAACGTGTTAAAAAACGAACTGAAACAATGTTCCACAAAGAAGAGAGCTTGAGAGGTTTTATTAAGAGTTCTTCCGATGATACATCACAAATTGAAGCGCAAATTCAAGAAGATTGGCAATTACTTGTTCGTGATATCTATTCGTTTTATCCCTTATTGATTAAATACGTTGACTTGCAACGTAATCATTGGCTTCGAAACAATGATCCAGAAGCAGAGGATTTATACAATCATGTAGCTGAAATTTTCAACATTTGGTCCAAGTCACAGTACTTTTTACGTGAAGAGCAAAACTTCATTTCAGCTAATGAAATTGATAACATGACTTTAATTATGCCAACGGCGACAAGGCGTAATGTGGTCTCAGACAACAGTCAGCCAACAGTTGGAAAGAAAAAGAAGAAGAATCGCGATAAGAAACGTGATAAAGATAAAGAAATTCAGGCTTCTTTGATGGTGGCTTGCTTAAAACGTTTGTTGCCTGTTGGCTTGAATTTGTTTGCTGGTAGAGAACAAGAGTTAGTACAACATTGTAAAGATAAATTCTTGAAGGTAACCGTTTAAATGTTGTCGATTTGCAAGATGTTAATGTTTCTTTTCTCAATCAAATAGAAAATGCCCGAATATGACATAAACGACTTCGCGAAAACGCAACTCACTCTGCCAGACAAAATTGATCCAGCGGATGAAATGTCTTGGCAGCACTACTTATACAGTCAATTGGGTAGTAAAAAGAGCGTCCAAATTGGAACAGTAGACAACAATGGTAAAAACCAAATTGAAGAGACTGTAGAGCGAATTGTGGCAATGAGTAAAGTTTTGTATGGCTTACACATGGTAAGTGACTGAAATTCTCTAAATAGAAAACCAAAAATTATTTTTACAATTTTCCACACCAAATTTCATTTTGTATTATAAGTTCAAATTATATGTTGCAACGATTTATCGTGATTCAAATTTAATTTGCGATTTCCTTTATTTTTCTTTGTTTTATATTATTTTCATGTTTATATTGCTCGCTAGATTGATCATCCACAACAACAGCAGAAAGGCGTTTACCGCAGTGTGGTATCAACTCAAAGGAAACGTGCTGTACTCTCTTGCTTCCGGCAAGCTTCTTTGCACAGTTTACCAAGGTTCGTTTCCAAAACAAACAAAACATACATTTTTGCCTTGAGTGGTTTTAGTTGATTTTACATTCTTACTCACAACATTCACACTTACTAATTCTCTAACAAGGTTTATTGTTGTTTTAATGCTTCATTAATCCTTTAACTATAAAAAATCAGGCTACTCGACCAAAATCTAGCCGAGATGGATGGAAGAAAGTGTTAGGTGCTGCAAGGAAACGAGCAGCTTTAGCCTGTTTACGATGCCAACCTCTGTACAAGTTAAGCAGGTGTGTTAACTAACAGAATCAATTAATCAAAAAAAATATTCTTAATCCAGAATAATTACAATTGTAATTTGTTGAATATGCAGGCACAGGGCCATAAACATATTCATTCGTACATATCGTGAATTATGGCTTCAAGATGAGAATATTGGACAGGAAGTTATGATTGAAGATCTTACACAAAGTTTTGAAGACTCTGAATTAAAGAAAGATGAAGAGGAAGAGGAAGGCAAACCGGATCCATTAACACAATTGGTAACGACTTTCTGTCGTGGAGCAATGACTGAGCGATCAGGTGCATTGCAGGAAGATCCATTGTATATGAGCTACGCAGAAATCATAGCAAAATCTTGCGGTGAAGAAGAGGAAGAAGGTGAAGAGGAAGAGGGAGGTGGTGAAGGCGAAGAAGGAGGCTCTTCAATTCACGTAAGTTAGCAATCTGAAGGAATTAAAAATATAGGCATCAGAAATAACAAAATTTTAAATGATTATCGCTCAATTATGTAGAGGACTATGAATGACTTAATGGTAAGAACTCTTTTTCGTCAACTAACTTTTCAACAAATCCTTGCAGAACAATTCTAATAAAAAAATTAATTTGTGTCCAGGAACAAGAAATGGAAAAGCAAAAACTGCTTTTCAATCAAGCCCGATTGGCCAACCGTGGTGTGGCGGAAATGGTTCTATTACACATCTCCGCTTGCAAAGGTGTACCCTCTGAAATGGTGATGAAGACTTTAGAATTAGGCATATCAGTCCTACGTGGTGGCAACTTTGACATTCAAATGGGAATGTTGAATCATTTGAAAGAAAAGAAAGACGTAGGATTCTTCACTAGTATAGCTGGTCTTATGAATAGTTGTGGTGTATTAGATTTGGATGCATTTGAACGTAATACAAAAGCCGAGGGTCTTGGTGTCGGTTCTGAAGGAGCAGCAGGCGAAAAGAACATGCATGACGCCGAGTTCACATGTGCCTTGTTTAGATTTATCCAACTTACTTGTGAAGGTCACAATTTAGAGTGGCAGAACTATTTACGTACCCAAGCTGGTAATACAACTACGGTAAACGTGGTCATTTGCACAGTCGATTACTTACTGCGCCTTCAAGAATCCATTATGGACTTCTATTGGCATTATTCGAGTAAGGAATTGATTGATCCGGCTGGCAAGGCGAACTTCTTCAAAGCAATTGGAGTAGCAAGTCAAGTATTCAACACTCTCACTGAAGTTATTCAAGGTCCATGTACATTGAATCAGCAAGCATTGGCTCATTCCAGATTGTGGGATGCTGTTGGTGGTTTCTTATTCTTGTTTTCACATATGCAAGAGAAACTATCGAAGCATTCTAGTCAAGTAGACTTGTTGAAAGAGTTGCTTAATTTACAAAAAGATATGATTACCATGATGTTATCTATGCTTGAAGGTAATGTTGTTAATGGTACAATTGGTAAACAGATGGTTGACACCCTGGTAGAAAGTGCCTCAAACGTTGAATTGATCCTCAAATACTTCGACATGTTTTTGAAATTGAAAGATTTAACATCATCGAGCAGTTTCATGGAAATTGATACAAACAGTGACGGTTGGGTCTTGCCAAAAGACTTCAAAGAGAAAATGGAACAATCGAAAAGCTACACAGCAGAAGAAATTGAATTCTTGTTGGCTTGTTGTGAAACAAATCATGATGGTAAATTGGATTATATCGGTTTCATCGATAGATTCCATGAGCCGTCCAAAGAAATTGGTTTTAATTTGGCTGTTTTGTTAACCAACTTGTCAGAGCATATGCCAAATGAGCCAAGATTGGCACGGTTCCTCGAGACAGCAGGTTCTGTACTAAATTACTTCGAACCATTCCTTGGTCGCATTGAAATTATGGGCAGTAGTAAACGTATTGAACGTGTTTACTTTGAAATTAAAGAGTCTAATATTGAGCAATGGGAGAAACCTCAGATTAAAGAGTCCAAACGTGCCTTCTTCTACTCAATAGTAACAGAAGGAGGTGATAAGGAGAAATTGGAAGCGTTCATCAACTTCTGTGAGGATGCCATTTTTGAGATGCAACATGCTAGCGGTTTGATGGCTGTTGAGGATTCTGGGGGCAGTGGACCACAAAGGACAAGTAGCTACGCCTACATCCCAGATGACGACGAAGACAAGTAATATTTCTCCAAAAAGTTTAATGAAATTCTGAATTAATTTCATTTTTTTTCTAGGGGAGAGAAGAATCCTATTCGTCGTTGTTACCAAGCGGTAAAAGAGGGCATATCTTACAGTTTGTCCGCCTTAAGTCCATCGAATATCAAACATAAAATCTCAGAAATGCAACAAATGAGCATCCTTGAATTATTCGTTGGCTTCTTTAAATTGATATTTTACGCATTTTATTATTCCGGTTTTGGTGTGGCAGTAGTTTTACGTTACTTCTTAGGTATTTTAATGTCTTTAATGCGCGGTCCAGCAATAGAGGAAACAATAGTAGAAGTTAAAGAAGAAGAGAAAACGAGTCATATGCGAATGCTGCCTCAGCTACCGTCTACAGAGGAGCAGAATACGCAAATGCAAGCATTTGGACTGGATATATCGAAAGAGGAGGGTGGACAGTATAAAATGGTAGCACATGAATCACCAACTGGCAGTCAACCGTCGTCTGGAGAAGGAGAAGGCGAAACAACACCTGAGGAAGGAAGGGAGCATGGTGAAGAAACGCCCGAGCAGCCTTTATCACTCTCCGATTTACTAGGGTATATACTCTTGCTGTATTTGAAAACATTTTATAAATGAAAATATTATTTTTTTTAGTGGTGAACAAGCGAAAAGAGCCGCTCAAGAAAAAGCCGAAGCCCAAGCTGCACAACAAGCAGCAATGCAAGCAATTGAATCAGAAAGCAAACAAACTCACGTCTCGGAACCGGCTGCAGTTCATCAAATCAACTTTGGTGCCTACAGCCATCGTGCAGTATCTTTTCTTGCAAGAAACTTTTACAATCTCAAATATGTCGCGTTGGTTTTGGCTTTCTGTATTAATTTCATGTTGCTCTTCTATAAAGTAACAACATTGGGCGAAGATGATGATGGAAGCGGTAATGGAAGTGGTAGTGGAGGTCTTGCTGATATTCTTGAAGGATCGGCGCAAGGATCTGGTTCAGGCGGTGGAGAATCGGGTGAAGAAGAAGATCCGCTGGAAATGGTACATGTGGATGAGGACTTTTATTATATGGCACATTTTATGCGATTGGCAGCGATGTTACATTCTGCGGTTTCATTGGCAATGTTAATAGCTTACTATCATCTAAAAGTTCCATTGGCTATATTTAAAAGAGAAAAAGAAATTGCTAGGAGATTGGAATTTGAAGGATTATATATTGCTGAACAGCCAGAGGATGATGATTTGAAATCGCATTGGGATAAGCTTGTCATTTCCACAAAGTACGATAGCCAAAATTGAAAACCAGGCTTTTGAAGTCTAACTAGTTTTGTTACTTTTTAGGTCTTTCCCTGTTAATTACTGGGATAAATTCGTCAAGAAGAAAGTACGACAAAAGTACAGTGAAACATATGATTTCGAGTCAATAAGTAACTTATTAGGAATGGAAAAAACTTCATTCCAACAACAGGAATCCGACGAGGGAAAGAGTTTACTTTACTTGTAAATATACATAATTGAAAAAATCCTACCTTATTAAATCAACTTCTTTACAGCATTCTGAACATTGATTGGCGTTATCAAATTTGGAAATCCGGCGTTACCATCACCGATAACTCGTTCTTGTATTCCTTGTGGTACTTCACATTTTCCATTCTAGGCAATTTCAATAACTTCTTCTTTGCCGCCCATTTGCTCGACGTCGCAGTCGCTGTAGCTGCTTTACGGACGATTTTGCAATCAGTAACTCATAATGGAAAACAATTAGTTCTTACCGTGATGCTGTTAACAATTATCGTGTACATTTACACGGTAATTGCGTTTAACTTCTTCAGGAAATTCTACGTGCAAGAGGAAGATGAAGAAGTGGATAAAAAGTGTCATGATATGTTGACGGTACTTTTATAAAATGATTTCAATATTTAACACTTTTAACTTTTCATTTCTTTAACAGTGCTTCGTCTTCCATTTGTACAAAGGTGTTAGAGCTGGTGGAGGTATCGGTGATGAAATTGAGCCACCAGATGGTGATGATTACGAAGTTTACCGCATTCTCTTCGACATTACATTCTTCTTTTTCGTCATCGTTATCCTTTTGGCTATCATTCAAGGTTTCTTAATTTAGACAGAATTAATTGAAAAAGACACTCACCTTGGACTGTTTTAGGTTTAATTATCGATGCCTTCGGTGAACTCCGTGACCAATTGGAGAGTGTCAAAGAGGACATGGAGTCGAATTGCTTTATTTGCGGTATAGGGAAAGACTACTTCGATAAGGTTCCCCACGGGTTTGACACACACGTACAGCAAGAGCACAATCTGGCGAATTACATGTTCTTCCTGATGCACTTAATCAATAAACCTGACACTGAATACACTGGCCAGGAGACGTATGTTTGGAACATGTATCAGCAAAGGTGTTGGGACTTCTTCCCAGTCGGTGACTGTTTCCGCAAACAGTACGAAGACGAATTAGGCGGCGGCGGTGGTTAATTGCCTTAATTCGTGTTTTTAAATCAAGATATTTCTAAGTGCTCAAATTTTTCTAAATCTATTTGTCTATTATAAAAAAAAACGATAAAACAAATATTTAATATTGAAAAGAAGATATTTTATTAACAAATCAATTTATCCACACACGGCAAAAAGAAATCTCAAGTGATATATTAAAATATTTGTTTTAGATTTTCATAAAAATTGTGTGTTTTTCCTTAAGTTGTATATAGTTCTATAAGGGCTTTTAAGATTCTAATGTTGTTAATTAAAAACAAGATCGTACAAATTCGTTAACAATTGTCTAAACAAAATTTAATGCCTTAAAGCAGACAAGTTTTTGAATGTATGTGCGGAGTTTTTATTGCATACAAAAATGAAAAAATTGAAATAAACATTTTATTGTCATTAAAAGATTTGTTTTATTTTGAAATAAAAACACCCAACTGGTTAGAAATGACGTTTTTATAAAATAAATACAACAAATTCATTACAAATTACAGAATAATCATAAAATAACAGTAACAACCACAATTTTCCGAAAAAAATATTATCAATGGATTACCAGACGAAATTCTTGGATTACAATAATTTTACTATACCTAAAAACTCAATTGAAAAATTATTGTACAATTACTATTTCGGATTCGATTAATTGTAAATATTTTATTGGGACAAAATAATTATTGTATATAGAAAATAAAACTTATTTTTATTTACATGGTAGTTCTGTAATAATCTCAAATAAATAACTAGATTAGACCAATTATTTGCGCTAAAAAGTGTGATGTAAATAACTAAATGGTTAAAAAATTAAATTAAACCGGAATTGAGCTGACAAGAATTCATTTGAGCATCGCTTTACATTTACTTTCAAGTAAAAATTAAAATAACGTAACAATATTACACAAAAGAATGGTTTGATTTTGGCTATACAAAATAATAATAATAAAACAATTAATAGGTAGTAGTCCATCATTCTAGAATGTAGTTAAAACTTAAATAATGTACAATCAGTCTCTCTGGTGCATTTTAATTATCCTACAATCTAATTTTTAGGAACCGAGCATATTTCCCATTTAAATTTCAATAGAGAACGAAAATAAAACTAAAATTTAGTTACTCAAATCAATTTATATCCTAGAGCAAAGATCATAATTAAATACCGACATTGATTTTTTGTTTTTTTTCCTTTTGTAAAAATGACTTGCAGCACCAGATTTATTAATAAGAATAGGATCTCAGCAAATGGGTTTCTCTTCATTTAAATACTAGACATTAAAATCAATTTACACATTCATCATTACAATTCTAAAGATGTTAGATAATTAATTCATTTTACTTTTTTTTTAAGGTACGTACAAATCAATTCAGTATCAATTTATCACAGTTATTGTCGTATATTGCCATTATTTTGATGGAATTCACACGTTTCATTTAATTTTGGGAACAGAATAACATCAATTTAGCATTTAGTAATGACAAATGTATAAGTTAAATTTTTATTTACGTGTAATAATCTAGAAAAAAACACTCTTACCACACGCACAATTGTTTTAGTCTGTTTTTTTTTCATGCAGTTTTTCCATATTGTAATATACCATCTTAACAGTTTTATTTTATTACCTAAATATAATTGAACTGCAGTTTGAATCAACGTCAAAATCAAGCACTAACAATTTCGTTTCTTCCGTACCATTCCTACTTCCAACGGCACACACTAATTTCGTATCATTCGCTCTTATACGCCATACTACACCACCTGAACCGCCACTATGTAATGCCACTAAATTACGAATAAATTCACCAGTACGTACATCCCATAGTTTCACTGTACCGTCATCAGATGAAGTTATCACAAAACGATTATTAAATTGTAGGCAAGTAACGGCTGATTGATGTTTATATGGTCCTGTAATAAACCAAAATTCCACATTAACATTCAAGAAATTCCTTTAAAAAGTCTTTTTTTTTAATCTTACCTGAAAGTGTTTGGAGGCACTGTCCGGTCACAATATTCCATACTTTCACAGTTGAATCGGCATTCCCTGATACTAAAATATCATTCCGTAATTCCATACCAGAAGTGAGTGATTGATGACCCATCAGCATGTGTTTACAGGCACCGGTCTCCACTTCCCACACTCTAATGCTTGTATCTAACGAACCACTAACCACATGGACTCCATCAAACTAGTTCACCAACAAAACATTTCAATTATTCCAACAATCCTTCGGTTAATTAAAAATTATACATATTTAAAAAAATCCTCATTTTAACTTTTCATCATTTCTTTACTGGAATTCAACAATTTAACATTGGAACTCAACAAGCAAGTCAAACCTTTTACTATAGTAATCACTGGAAATGTTCAATTTAAGAGAACAAGATGAAAATGAATAAAAAATACCTGAAGCGAATAAACTCGATTGGTGTGCCCTTGTAACGTGTGCAGACATTCTTCAGTTTCTGGATTCCAAACTTTCACCATATAATCATACGCCCCAGACACCACTAATCTACCATCGTATTGCACACAACGAACAGCTGCTTGATGACCCACAAGCACATGTAGAAAATTACCTGTTTCAATATCCCATACTCTTAATGTAGCATCTCTTGAACCACTTACAACCCTATAAAAAACACACCATCATTAACTACATACCACTGGTTCTATCCACTTTCACTCACTTTTTCCCGTGCAAATGCATACAGCGTACGGTCGATGTGTGTCCATACAATGTATGAATACATACGCCAGTGTCAGCATCCCATACTTTCAATGTACGATCTGTGCTGCCACTAATTATTGTACTACCAGACATTTGCGATGACCAAACACCCCCAGTATGGCCCACCAAAGTTCTCAAACACTACAAAAAAAATTAAACACACTTTTCAGCAAACAATATCCGCTGAAATTCAATTCAACTAACCTTGCCAGTTGTCGCTGACCACACTTTCAACGTATTATCATCAGATCCACTTACTATTCGATTACCACAAAATTGCAAACACGTAATCACATGGTCATCATGTCCTTTTAGCATCTTGGGTGGTCGTATCGGTTTACAACGCCAATTCATCTCAATCGCGTGCTGGCGCATGTAAGCAGCCTAAAATTGTGAAACATAAAAAAAAGTTTAACAGAATAAAATTGATCATTACCTTCCAGGGTGATGTTTGAGTGGTCGGTGAACGAGGAGAACCTCGTTTTCTTGGTATTTCTTCAATACCAGCCTCTTTACACTTTTCCTTCCACAATAAATTATCTTCGGCTAAATAACGCCAGCTGCGACATGTTTGGGCAGCCCTTAACAAATCTTTTGGCTCCAAGAAAGACAACACTTTTAAAGCTAATTCACGTGGCAATAATGAAATAAAGTCTCGTTGAAATTGTGGTTCAATAACTTGCATCATATGTCGCACTTGTGTTAATTCACAACATTCGATTAGTTCATTTAAGGCCATTATACGTTCAGCATTTGACCAAGTTTGGAATTGTGTTAACCATGTGGACATTTCAGGTGGTGGATTGTCTTTTGTTGGTATTACAGCCCGTGTCCGAGATGAATTTGGTGTGGAATTTGTTGATGACGGTGCATTTGGATGTTTGGATGAAGATTCTGTGGCACAGTAACTTGGTAATTGGGTTTCAGTGCATGGTTCACCATTATTGCTTGATTCTGGCAATAATTTTTTACTAGGGAAGCCATTTTGTGTTGTGTCCAATTTGCGTTTACGCTGAAAATGCAATAAAAAATTGTTAATCATCGATATTGCTAAGTGGGATTAATATAATTCAGCGTTATTATCAGAGAGAAGATTAGACAAATATCATCTATTAGTCAACACAAGCGTGTACCAACTCAAAACAATGGGCTCATCACTTATGAATAAAATCGTTATTAATTTGTTGGAGATATTTACATATGTTGATATTGCGTTTTTTTTTGCTTACCAAATTTCTATCTGACAAATCGGAATTGCTTCGTTTCAAGTGGGTGCTTTTAGGTGTTGTCTGATGACTGGCACTTGCAATTTCAGCAGAATCTTCATTACTACTCGTTTCATTTTCCTATGAATGATAAAATAAGTGGAACTGTTGGGAAAATGTTGTTTTTTTAACTTACATCCTCTGCTAACTCGTGTTCTTGAATTTCTTCCGATATATCACCTTCTGTGCAATCTTCCCAGTTTTCATCGTCACATTCTTCCAAACCTAACTTATGAAAAAAACTCGTCTTGGTTATATTACAGCCTATCAATTTATCCAATTTGTCCAAGAGTTGAGATGAACCTGAATCATTTGATTCTAATTAAAATTGATAGTAAGAGTGTTAAATTTCTATTGTTTACTTACGAGATACATGATTTGAACAAATTGAATCTAAAACAACAGTTTCTGTAGGACTTGGACTGGCACAGTCTTGTTTAGGAAGTTCTAAATCACGATTTACATTTAATTGATCGCTAAAATTATTTCTGTCTCCGGACGAACATGATTCTGCCATTCTACAATCTGAAAAAACGCAAACACGTTAATAATATATGGTGTAATTGGGAAGACACAATTGTTTAGTAATGAATTATTTACTTGCACACGAGCACATTTTCTCAACAAAAATAAGCCACTTATTTTACACTTAAAGTGTGGTGCAAATTATTGTACAGATTATTAAAATGTAATTATGTGTTAGTATATCGAATCGAATAAAAAATGTGACGATAATTACGGGTGTATTAAAAATTATGACCAAGCCCGAAGTAATAAGGTAAACATTTCCCCAAATTTTCTAGATCAAGGTTTCCACAATGAGTTGTAACATTTTCAAGAACAGTATTTATAATTTGATTAAACAATTTTTGGCTTTATTATAAGCTGTTTATTGAAATTTTTACCTTTTGCCTTAACATACAGTGATGGCCATTCTCGAAATACTACGATTTATTGGCACCATTACAAAATATCAAGCGAGCGACGAACGAAGAATAAGAAAATTCAGACAAAATTGGGTGTCTAAAGTTTCTGCAACTAAGAAAAAAAACTTTTTCTTTTTCACAGAGTAAAACAATTTGATTATAGAATTTAATCACATTAAAATATTTTAGGGTGTACAATTTACAAATGTGATGTAGCTATTAAACTAATGTGTTTTCGTAAAATTATTTTATTTTGTACATTTGCTTTTCTGATGCTTTAGCCACTGCCTACATTTTTGATACGGGTCTGGGGGAATTTTATTTGTATTTGTTGGTATGTTGGTAAAGGTGACAAAAAATTGTCAAGCAAAGTAATATAACCTTAAAATTTAAAATTCATAAAAAATTGCCGAAATGGCTTTGTGTGAAGAGAAAATTGGAAATGCAGTTTTCCCCCCAAATAAGCCCCTTACCGTCCAGTTGGAATTCTCTAAAGAACCCGTCGTTTATGACCATTTATTTTTTATTGATTTCAATCAAAAAGGTTAGTACTAAGGTCTTTATTTTATTTAACACTTTTACATTATTTTTGCCATTAGGTGAATGCATACTTGGTTCATCCAACGTGAACGGTACATTCTGGGAAGGAACATTATTGAATTTTAAGAATGCAGACGATTTAAGAAACTTTGCTTATAAAAATTATTACATTTATTCCACAACTTCTGATGCAAAATACCTTAACGATGAAACGGTTCGTGGTTAATCAATTTTAAGCAATAACACTCAAAAGAAACTCTTTTAGATTGCTTTAGCAGAAGACTCTGGTTTACTGTCCATATTCAGATGTACTGACGAATCTCTACAAGCTTACAAATATTTACGACATGGTCATAGGATGCCTCAAATTGCTGTATGGGAGAATTCAACAAAAGTTTTAACTTGTTCAAACAGAGCAGTTTCGATATTCGATATAGAAAGTTCGGATGTTCAAAAATTCGAGTAACACATAAGTAAGAGGTTCACAGAATCCAAAATAAATTCCTTTGTTTCAGTAATTATCACTTGGATCAAGTAAACACAGTCGATGCCATCAAATCTAACACAAATCTATTCGTCTCTGGTTCTAGTGATAAGAAATTATGCCTTTGGGATACTCGATTACCATCTCCAGCAACAGGTAAAAAATCAGTAATATTTGCACTTTTAATAATACAGTGATTTCTTTTCATAGTAATTTACACGAACGAGTTCTGTGCTCTCACAAGTGCGGCTTGTAACCAGATTGACAATAATTATTTTCTTGTGGGCACCCAAGGTGGGTCTGTTTACTTAATTGATGCAAGAGAACCGAACAATTTCGTCGATGTATTTAATTGCTTTGAGGGCAGTATAAATCGAATAGCATTTGATGAGTCTAAGTTTGCTGTTTGTGGGAATGCAAAGAAAGTATTGGTTTTTAGTGCAAAATCAAATCTAGAAAAGGTTTATGAAAACACTGAACATCCTAATATAGTCCGAGATGTAAAATGGTCGAATGGAACTCTTTATTCATGCGGCTTTGGAAAAACTATAATTAAACATGATAATCTATAAACATTTTTTTATGTCAATTTGTTGTCAATTTTTTAATAAATCAATTTTGTAAGTAATTATGGCATCCGTATTTTATTTAGTTGATGATGGATTGCATATTGAAGAAGACATTGTGCAAAGATATTTGTAAGTTTTCTATATAATATTCTACACCAATGTAGTACTTGTTTCTATTTGATTTTAGGAAGGATGGTGAATGGGAGAAATTGAAATATTTTTCGTGTGTTGCGATTCAAAAGGTATGGAGAGGATATCGCGTTAGACACATGGTAAAAAAGTGGAATTGTGCCGCAATTATTATCCAAAAATATGTTCGCGGTTGGTTAACTAGATTAAATCTGGACAAAACTTACAAAGAAATTTATAAATACAAGTGTGAAAAGTACTACAACGATATGGCAACGAAAATTCAGTCTGCATTTAGGGGATATTTAGTGCGGAAAATGGTTAACATTAAAAAGAATATTGCTGAAAGGAAACGGATTCAAGAAGAGAATGATAAAATGATTCTTTTTATACGTGAACAACAGGAATTGATACAGCAAAAGGAAAAAGAGGAAGAGGAAAAAAATAATTTATTAAGTATTGCGACAATTTTGTTGGATAGGCATCATTTACTGAGAACAGAGCAGAAAGAAGGAATTTTGTCATTACAAGGGAAAAAGTATTTTAAGAATAAATATCACACTATATGTATGTGATATACAAAGATTTTTCGCAGGGAATTGTCTTACTTGGAAGAACTTTTGGAAATAATTCCTTGGAAAGAGTATATGAAAAAATTACGTAAAATTTACAATGAAAATTATTCACAAGAAAAGGCATCATTGAGAGTTGAAAAAAAATGTGAGAACATTACGAGTATCCCAAAAAATAAAATAACAAATAAAGAACCGTGAGTATGAAAAAAGTAATTATTTTAAAACAAATTGTAATGATACTAACATCCAAAAACATACCAGCAACAAATTGTAATGAGTTCAAGTATGAGGTAAACCCGATCACTTTTTAGGTTTAATTTGTACACACAAAATATTAAATACTCAAAATATGAATCATTATTAAGTTCTTCTGGAAAATATGAAAAAACGAAAATCTCATTTCGATGTGAAGATAAATCAAAGAACATCTCAAAAACAGACTTTAATTTATATAATCTCAAGACAATGGCCCAGAGTAAAAATATACCACCATACTTTATTGATGTTTGGTTTGGAGAATGCAATGAAATGAAGTTTTGTTTATAATTACCTTTTTAAATAAATAAACGTGGGCAATGCTGAATTTACCTTCTGAGGGAATTTTAATAGCTATTGCAAGAAATCAAAGATGACTGTTTAAAATTTGAGCTACGAACTATTACCAACTTATCTATACAAAATTTTCTACTGTTTAATAATTGAAAAATTTTATGTAATAAAATATTCTTATATTGAATTTTATAATGTATTATTAATTACTGTTAATTACATATACATATTTAATAAAACAATCACTTATTTTGAGTTATTTTTGTTAATGATTCTCTAGATTTATATCATTATATTGGCTGCACTGAAAAACTTAAAGAATGCTCAAGCAAATGTCAAAATTATTAAAATCCTCTACCTCAACAAAAGTGTGTTTATTGCTAGGTAAAAAGACTACCAATTCCTGTAAATCTCTACATAATTTTTTACCAATGCCAATAATATGTCACGACGTTCATCTCCTTTAGATAGTGAACAATGCAGACATTGTACCAGTTTTTCTGATTATGTAAAGTCAACAAGAAAGAAACTCTCCACTTCGACCACGGGAGAAAAAGTATTTTGCCTAAATTAACTGAACTACGAAAGCAATGATGTAATTATTTGTATTTATAGGATTCCCAAGACAGTCAACCTAGAAGGTCGGACTGTCCCCTAGATCGGGATGAATTAGGAAACAAATCATGGGGCCTTTTACATACAATTGCTGCAAATTATCCAGAAAAACCGTCAAAGAGTGAAGAGAATCAAATAAAGGATTTCTTCAAAATATTTTCGCATTTATATCCATGCGAATATTGTGCAGAAGACTTTCGCAAAGAGTAAATTATCATCTTTTCATTGATTCAAAATACATAAATGACTTTTTTTTTTAGACTGAAACAAAATCCCCCGGAGACTCAATCGCAAGAAGCTTTAGCTCAATGGCTATGCAGAATGCATAACAAAGTAAATGTTAAAATAGGAAAACCTACATTTGATTGTTCAAAAGTAAATGAAAGATGGAGAGATGGCTGGGCTGATGGATCTTGTGATTATTAGTAGTGCAATGAATGATGTTTATTAAGAACACTAATTTAATTACTTTGGAAGTGTTTTTTGTACAGACTTTTTCTATTTATTGTATAAAAAACACGCTGTATTATGCATTTACTTGTAAATAAAAATTTTACTGCATATAGTTTTTAAATTACACTTGTATTTTTGGTTGCATATATCAATAATGCACGTGTTTTTTATGTTCACGACACATAACCTCGAAATTTGTTTATGTTCTTAAAAAGAAAAGATGTCTAGATTAATTATCAAGAATTTACCAAAAAAGGTAAAGAAAATACAATTTGAGGGAATGTATAACTACAATATTATATTTTAGATAAGTGAGGAAAAAATTCGTGAAATATTTAGCGAAAAAGGTACAATAACTGATGTCCAACTGAAGTACACACCTGAGGGCAGATTTAGAAGATTTGCATTTATTGGATATCAAACAGAAGATGAAGCCAATAATGCAGTTGAAGCCTTTAACCAAATGTTTATTAACACAAGTAAAATAAGTGTCGAGAAATGTGCCTTATTGGGTAAGAATAAGAACGTCATCTGAAAAAATCTGGATTAAAAGCACTTTTTTATTCATTTCGATTTCCAGGAGACTCTAATAAACCGAAAGCCTGGAGTAAATATGCACCTGACAGCAGTGCTTTTAAAAAAGCCAATGCTCCAAAGGAAATTGTAGCCGAAAAGAAGGAAAAGAAGAAAAAGAAACAAGATAAAAATGATGAGTCCGCTGAGTTACTGGAAAAGTACAAAGATGATCCACTATTCGACGAATTTTTGCAACTTAATGCACCCAAGGAACATGAGAAACTACAGAATTTAGAAAAGGAGAAATTAATTAACGAAGATGAGGACAGTGCTATTGAATCGCAAAGTGACGAAGAACAAAGTGAAAAACTGGCCAACAAAGATATTTCCGATTTAGATTATATGAAAACATTAATGGGAAAACCTTTAGAAACTGAAGATACAACAAAAAAGAAGCGAATGGAGAAGCAGACCAAGGAAAAGAAAGAACTTTTTACATTAAAAGTAAACAGTAGTCTACCCATCAGATCTCATTTGAGAAACCTAATTATTTTTTGGTTTTAGTTAAAGGATTTACCATATAACTTTAAAAAGAAAGACGTAAAACAGATTTTTAAAAATAACAAACCGTTCAGCATTAGAATTCCACGAAAAATTCATGGATTTGCATATGTGGGCTTCAAGACAGAAAAAGCAATGAAAAAAGCTTTAATGAAGGACAAAACATTTATTAGTACGATATAATTATTTATTAGTTTTATTATAAATGTTTTTAATATTGCATACTTTAGATGGAAAGCAAATTTCTATAATGAAATTTGATTATAAAGATGAAAATCCCAACACCACTGAGCAAAATGTTGAACCAAAAAGGAATAAATGGAAGAACCAGGAAGAAGCACTACAAAACGAAGAAAATATTGCTGAATCAGGGCGAATATTTATTAGGAATTTATCTTATACAACGACAGAATCAGACATTGAGGAATTATTCAAAAAATTTGGTAACTTTTCTTCCATTCTATTAATGTTTATTAATTTATGCATTCTAAAGGTCCCTTGAGTGAAGTAAACTTACCAATTGATCAAACGACCAGAAAACTGAAAGGATTTGGTTTAATTACATTCCTCATGCCCGAACATGCAGTTAAAGCTTACACAGAACTGGATGGGACTGTTTTCCACGGAAGAATGTTGCATCTACTACCCGGCAAAACCAAAGACGACACAAACGAGGCAGATTTAGAGGGTACAATACAATATTATGTTCAACAGTATTCCATATTCATTAGCAACATTCCAGAATCAAGTAATTTTAAACTGAAAAAGTCCGCCAAGCAGAAATCACAAGCTGGATCGTCGCATAATTGGAATGCCCTGTTTTTGGGTCAAGATGCAGTGGCTGAGGTGGTGGCAGACACATTTGGAACCACAAAAGAGGCAGTAGTCGGACCAAGTAATGAGGGAAGTGCTGCAGTACGTTTAGCTTTAGGAGAGACACAAATTGTAGCACAAACTAGAAAGTATTTGGAACAGGAAGGGGTGATATTGGATGCGTTTAACACGGTTAGTTTCTATTTGAATGTCATAGTAACAAAAGGTTAATTGTTTAAGTTTGTAGGTCAATAGTAAGAGATCAAAAACAGTAATTTTAGTGAAGAATTTACCGTCAAAGACACCAGCAAAGGAAATTAATGAATTGTTTCGGAAACATGGTGAATTGGGAAGAGTTATATTACCTCCGAGTGGAATAACTGGTAGGAATAATTAACATGTAAATCTCTTTGATGCTTAAACTAATTTAATAGCTGTTGTCGAGTTTTTGGAGCCGTCAGAAGCTCGGAAAGCTTTCACGAAATTGGCATATTCCAAGTTTAAAAATGTCCCTTTATATCTGGAATGGGCACCTGAAAATAGTTTAGGAGAAAGAAAAGCTTCAGTTACTGATATACAAGAATCCAATGCGGATGAAACGAAAGAAGAAACAAAAGTGAAAGAAGAAAAGGAGGATCAAAAGGAAGTTGAAGATGAAAATGGTGGTGAACCAGAACCGGACACTACACTGTTTGTGAAGAATTTGAATTTTAAAACTTCCGATGAGGGTTTAAAAGAGGTGATTTATTATCGACTTGAATTTTGTGCAGTTGGAATACTTGAATTTTTTCAGCACTTTAAAAAATGTGGGCCAATTTCCTATGCATATGTAGCCAAAAAGAAGGACAACTCGAATCCAGATAATAAATTATCGATGGGATATGGTTTTGTCAGATTTATGCAAAAAGCAAGTGCTGATAAAGCATTGAAAACGTTACAACAAAGTGTTTTAGATGGGAAATCGCTGGAATTAAAACGATCTGAAAGGACTTTACAGTAATAAATGGATAAAATGTCGAGAATTCTACTCATTAATTATTTTTAGAAATGAAGTAACGAATAAAAGGAAAAGTGTAAAAAACACTAAACAAAATGGGACAAAGTTGTTGGTGAGGAATGTACCATTTCAGGCCAATGTCAAAGAAATTCAAGAACTTTTTAGGTAATTGTAATTTATTTTTTCATCAAATTCATTGTAATATGTTTGTGATTATAATAGCACGTTTGGTGAAATTAAGGCATTACGTTTGCCGAAAAAGATGTCGGGGGCGGATTCGCATAGAGGATTTGCCTTTGTGGATTACGTAACCGCAACGGACGCTAAAGTAAGAACACGTTTAATTACTTTAGATTGATTTATAAACCTTCTGTTTTAGTCGGCATTTGACGCTCTAAGCCAAAGTACCCATTTATACGGACGAAGACTTGTTTTAGAATGGGCTTCTGAAGATGATGGAGTCGAAGGATTACGAAAAAGAACTGCAGATCATTTTAAACCCACAGAAGAAGTCAAATCCAAGAAAAGTGTATTTAGTCTAGAGTAAAATGTATGTAAATAGTTGAACTGGAAATCTGGAATGTTTATAATAATACAATATTCCAAATTTGATTATGCTTAATTATTTATTTACATACATATAAGAAAAATGTGTGTAAAGTTCTTCTTAAATTACCAATACTTTTTAAGTGAATCCACCAGACTTAAAGGACTTGAATTCGGTCCATGCCGTTCGACTGGTTGTCCATTCTTATCGATTATGAATTTTGTAAAATTCCATTTAATGTTACTTCCAAATAATCCTCCTTGTTTATATGTTAAATACTTCCAAAGAGGATGAGCATCAGCTCCATTAACATCAATCTTCTCAAACATTTCAAAATTGACTTTTTTAATTTGACAAAATTCGCATATCTGCTTATTATCACCGGGTTCTTGGTTTCCAAACTGATTGCAAGGAAATGCTAATATTCTTAACCCTTTGGTGTCGGCATACTGATTGTGTAGTTCAACTAATTCCTCGTAATTAGTTTTGGTGTATCCACACTGTGATGCAACATTAACGATAATACACACATGGCCTTTGTATTTCTCTAAAGATACTTCTTCACCTTTAATATTTCTTGCACTGAATTCGTAAATAGATTTCGCCTCTTTGTAATTTTCTGTAGTTCTCATGTTGGAACTTTTCACAAAAAGTGTCCGAACTGCAATTGTGGCAAAACCCCACAAAGAAAAACCTTTTTCTAGCATTCTTTTGAATTGTAGTTAAAATTGTATAATGTTTTATTTATTTTTGGAAACGCACTTATTCTTGTCTTGGGACTTGGGGTAATTTTGTTATATTTGTTTTGATGTTTGCCTAAGTTAAAAAAACACATAACCTAAAAGTTTTATTTTTATGACTTTTGGGTACATTTGTTGTGTCTTCCGAAATTTGTTATAAAAAACTTTAAACAATGTAGAAGTCACGATACATTGAATAAATTAATTTGAATATATCGTTAAAAAGTTGGTGCCATATATGTACAAAATGCTAAAAAATTCTGCTGTATTACGAAAATCTTTAACCAAACGTTTAATCACCTCCAGTGCTAGTAATTTCGAGAATATCAATGTAGCACCTCCACGCAATGCAAGAGTGGTAATATGCGGTGGCGGAGTTATGGGCGCCTCTGTGGCCTACCATCTAGCTAAATTGGGATGGGGGAATGAGACTGTCTTAATCGAACAAAATAGGTTTGGCCTATTCAATAGTCTAATATTATCTATTATTTCAGTAATCTGATTGTTATTTGTTTAGAATCGGTGGAGGAACTACATGGCATTCTTCCGGACTGATAGGTGTTTTCAAACCCAGTTTAGCTCAAGTAAAATTAACCAAATCCAGTGTACAGTTATACAAAGAACTAGAGGCCAAAGGTTTATCAACTGGATGGAAACAATGTGGCAGTCTGAATGTAGCCAGAACTCGGGATCGTCTTACAAGTTTCCGAAGAATGAAAGCTCAATCGACGTAAGATGTGACAACATGTAAATTTTATAACATTACCTTGATGTTTGTCTATTCAGGGCATGGCAAATCGACTGTGAAATCCTGTCGCCGCAAGAATGTAAAGAAAAGTGTCCTTTATTAAATGTAGAAGATCTTGTAGGCGGTTTATGGATACCAGGCGATGGTGTCGGCGATCCTTATGAAATTTGTACTTCCATCGTAGATGAGGCATCGATTATGGGTGTAAAAGTTGTGGAAAATTGCACAGTTAAAAAGATTATTCAAACTGATGGCAAAGTAACTGGTGTCGAAACGGACTTGGGCCCCATTGACTGTGAATATTTTGTCAATTGTGCTGGTTTTTGGGCTAGAGGAGTCGGACAGTTGTCCGAACCGTATGTTAAAGTTCCTCTCCATGCAGTAGAACATTATTATCTGCATACTAAGCCCATACCAGAATTGGATCCAATGACACCTGGTACAAGAACTGAAATATAATAATTTTTTTGCTCAATTTTTTTCGTTTTTCTAGTGGTGCGCGATCAGGATGGATACATTTATTTTAGAGAGAATAATGGAAGACTTTTAGCTGGCGGATTTGAGCCAGTAGCCAAACCAGCCTTTGAAGATGGAAAAATTCCATTAAATAGTAAAGAACGAACATTGCCTGAAGATTGGGACCATTTTCATGTTCTTCTCGAACAACTTTTACGACGAATACCTAGTTTAGGTAATGCTGTTTTGGATAGATTGTGCAATGGTCCCGAAGCATTCAGTCCCGACTGTAAATGGATTGTAGGCGAAGCACCAGAAGTAACAAATTAACATAGAATTAAACTAACAATTTTTAACTGTTATTCTTTTGAAAGATTCGCAATTATTTGATTGCTGCTGGCATGAAAACAGTTGGAATCTCAGCAGCTGGTGGCGTTGGAAAAGCCACAGCTGAACTTATTGTAAATGGAGAGACTGATTTCGATATGTACGAATTGGAAGTGTCGCGATTTTTAGGTTTACATAATAATCGTAAATTTTTACGTGATCGAGTTCAAGAAGTGCCTGGCATGCATTACTGTTTAATTTATCCATATCATGAATTCAATACCGGTCGCAATTTGAGAATGTCGCCCGTTTATCCAAAATTAAGAGAAGCTGGTGCCGTTTTCGGGCAACTAATGGGGTATGAGAGACCGACGTGGTTTGGTCCAGCTGAATTGCAAGATCACGAATCGTATGAGTGGTCTGCGTCTTCCAGACTGGCTTATACAAACACGTTCGGGAAACCACATTGGTTCGATTTTGTGGCTAGAGAATATGAGGCGTGTAGGGAAGGCGTTGGTATTAGTGATTATTCGTCCTTTACGAAAATCGATCTATGGGTACATAAAGGGAAAATTGGACGTGGTTTAGATATTGAATTTATGTTTTTCTAGTCGAAAGGGAATGAAGTTGTTGAAGCTTTGCAGTATGTGTGTTCAAACGATGTTGATGTTTCTGTTGGAAGTATAATACATACGGGAATGCAGAATAAATATGGAGGGTACGAGAATGATTGTTCCCTGGCACGTTTATCTGAAAATCAGTAAGAAAATTGGAATATTCTTTTAGCAGGTTTTATTTGTTCATTTTAGTTATATGATGATTGCGCCTACAATTCAGCAAACTCGATGTAAGGTTTGGCTTCAAAGGCATCTTCCTCCAACGGTTGCGATGTCTGATGTGACCAGTATGTTTACGGCTTTATGTATAATGGGGCCATTTACAAGAACACTTTTATCTGAATTAACTGATACCGATTTAAGTCCGAAAAATTTTCCATTCTTTACTTATAAAATGTTGGATGTTGGCCTGGCAAATGGTATACGTACTATGAATTTAACACATACTGGTGAACTCGGTTATGTCATGTATATCCCGAATGAATTTGCATTGCATGTTTATTCGAGTTTAATCGACGCTGGCAAAAAGTATGGAATTACACATGCTGGATATTATGCAACTAGAGCATTACGTGTGGAGAAATTTTATGCATTTTGGGGACAGGATTTGGATACAAGAACGACACCTTTAGAATGTGGACGTGTTTGGCGTGTGAAATTTGATGTAAAGTTAAAATAAGCTTGCGAAATTTTTAAGTGTAATGATATTTTGTATTTAGAAAAAGATGGATTTTATTGGAAGAGATGCATTATTAAAACAGAAAGAGGAAGGTGTTAAACGAATGTATATCCAACTGATTTTACAAGATCATTGTCATGAGACAGATTTGTGGCCGTGGGGCGGTGAGCCGATTTATCGAGATGGGAAATTTGTTGGTGTTTGTACAACTACTGGTTATGGGTATACGTTTAAGAAACAGGTTTGTTTGTGGATAACATTTTATGGTTTAGTGTTGTGATTTTTTTGTACAGGTTTGTTTAGGGTTTATTGAAAATGTCGATGAAAATGGTGTGAAGCAGAAAGTAACAAATGAATATGTTACCAGTGGAGATTACGAGGTTGACATAGGAGGAATAAGGTGAGAGTCAAATATATTGTGACTTTCATTTATATAACGCGAATATTTCGTAGGTTTTTTGCTAAAGCTAATGTTCATTCACCGATTTTACCGACGAAATATCCTGATAAGGAAAGAGATGTGTATCAAGCTACAAGAGGGAAGAACGACGACAAACAAGATGTTAATCAAATTGTTAAATCTGTGTAATTAGTCAGATGTAAATATTTTCAGTGAACGTGATGATTTTGTATTGTGCTATGAATAATTGTGATATAGAATTTAAATTACAAATTATGTTATTTATTTAATAAAGTATTCATAACATCTTTATGGTGTTTTGTTTGTTTGGTTGCATAATTGAAAAGAAAAATGTAATGTCAAAATTTGTTTTCTGTGCAATGTGAAACGTCAAATATGTCGATTTATCAAAATATTTTATAAAGATTAAAAATTATCAAAAGCTTTTATTAATCGAATATAACTAGAGGTTTCCACATTAATCCAAAATGTCGAGGCACCGAGAAATAAGAAATATGGACTATTCAGACGGTAAGTTAATATAACCTATCTTACATATTTATAACAACCCCCAATGTCGCAATAATAATCCAAATATTATAATTTTGCAGAATACGACGGTTATAATGATGTTTATGGTCATTCCGTGGACGACGATTATTATATTTCGCCTAGTAGCAGACAATTTATGTATAATCGTGACAATTCCAGAGATAACACAAGAATTGGTGAATTTATTCAACATGAAGAAGACATTCAAGAGGAGGATGAAGTTGAATGTGGTTTATCAGACACAGAGAAAGCAAAACTGGAATCCTGTATTGATCAAGTAAAAACTACTCTAGGGACCGTAACGTTATCACGAAATGAATTAGTTCATTTGATATTATCCAATAAATTCAATGTGGAAAAAGTTCTGAAGGCTATGTTGGATGGGACAAAGACGGAACGCAAAGAGAAAGGTGAATAAAGTCCCAATCAGACTTCGATTAAATATTGTCTTTTAAAAATGTAATGCGATTTATTTTTTATTTCATGTGTTCCGTTGATTTATTTGAACATTTCGCAAGGTAAGATGTAGCCAAAATTTTTAATATTCCTAAATTGAATGGTCTCAATATGCAAAAGCAAGATTCGCCTTTTAAAATACCTCAGATTAATAATTTTAAGTTGAACCAAATTTCTGTTAACCCTCACAAGTCAAACACTTTTGTTGTACCAAAATTCACACAAAAAACTGAATCGTTTGGCAATAAAGAAGAGAATGAATTCACTTCCTTATCCGAACTTGTTTCTAGTCATTTAAAAACTGAGGGTAATTTAAATTCAACAAAGAACATTAATGGGTTAACTAAATCGGTGGCTGAGTTAGAAATATCCGGCAAACTAGGCGAAACGAAATCGATGCCATCAGTTTCTTTCATTCCGAAAAGCGGTGTTATTTCTAGCGATTGGCA
The DNA here is from genome assembly GCA_963930825.1 of Silvanus unidentatus. Classification (NCBI taxonomy): domain Eukaryota; kingdom Metazoa; phylum Arthropoda; class Insecta; order Coleoptera; family Silvanidae; genus Silvanus; species Silvanus unidentatus. The sequence continues at coordinate 17,798,344 of OZ005761.1, forward strand.
TATAGATTTAACGAAAGCACTTAAAACTACACAGAGTTCTCCAATTCTACGACAAACAATAAGAAAACCTATTATAGATGAAAAGGAATCATTTGAAATTCCTTTTATAGAATGCGAGACTATTGAAAGCAATGAAAACAATTTATCATGTAAATTTGACATCAAAAGTATTTTAAAACCTAAATTTTCAAACCAAAAAAAGAAATCAGCTTTTTGCAAAGTTTTATGTAAAAAATACAACATGAAAACGAGGAAGTCTGTGATACATGAAAATTATTTTAATGATTATAATAAATATTTTAATTTTACTGAACCGTCACCAGACGATCAGATCTCAAAACATTTAAGAAAATGACTAACGATCTTTATACAAACATTTACTTATTTACTTTTATTTAATTTATTAGACGTGTATTTATACGGAAATGTTAGTTTTTTAGAATTTATTATACCACTATTTTAATTTTATTAATTTTAAATCTTGTATATATCGAAAAATTATTATTTTTCATTCTCAAGTATTTTCTCAACCACATCAACAATCTTCCGAATCTGAGCCAGTTAGTGTAAAAGTTGTAAGCACAACATCGAAAACGACAACAAACGTTACAAAAGGCTTTGAATTGCCACACAAAGAGCTCTTTTCTGCAACACCTAGATCTTTATCACCGGCTTCTGGGCGACAAACGCCAATTGTCGCTAACAATGCAGAACAAACTGAGGAGCGAACAAATAAAGGACGCGACAACATCGTCAAAGTCGACGTAAATGCACAATACCAGAAAGAACGCGGCAGCGGAAAGGAACATCTGTATATGGTGGTCATTGGTCATGTTGATGCTGGAAAAAGTACACTTATGGGACACTTTTTATGCAATATTGGCCAAGTAATTTGTCAAGTAAAGAAGAGAATTTATTAATGTGTGAAAACCATTTTAGGTAAATCAAAAAACCATGCACAAGTATGAACAGGAAAGTCGAAAATTGGGCAAACAGAGTTTCATGTACGCTTGGGTGTTAGATGAAACTGGCGAAGAGCGTAATCGTGGCATTACAATGGATGTTGGTCGGTTTCAGTTTGAAACGCAAACAAAAGCTGTGACTTTATTAGACGCCCCGGGCCATAAAGATTTTATACCCAATATGATATCGGGTGCGAGCCAAGCAGATGTGGCACTGTTAGTTGTGGATGCTACAAGGGGCGAATTTGAGACGGGTTTCGATTATGGCGGCCAAACTAGAGAGCATGCACTTTTAGTGCGTTCTTTAGGTGTGACCCAGTTGGCGGTTGTTGTTAATAAGTTAGATACAGTGTCTTGGTCAAAGGAGCGTTTTGATGATATTGTACAAAAGTTAAGCATTTTTCTAAAACAAGCTGGATTTAAGGACAACGATGTTACTTTTGTACCATGTAGTGGATTAACAGGAGAAAATCTTACGACGAAGCCAACGGAAAATGAGTTGTTGGCCTGGTACAATGGACCTTGTTTGCAGGAAGTTATAGGTGGTTTGATTAGTTTTTAACGATGTGATTTTTTTTTTCATGAAAATAAATTGCTGTTTGCAGACAACTTCCGGCCTCCCGAAAGACCAATTACGAAACCTTTTCGGCTATCCATTAACGACATTTTCAAGGTAGAGATTTTTTTCAATGTTTGTGTTTTAATTTTAATGAATGTGTTTAGGGTACTGGGTCAACATTCTGTGTATGTGGCAAAGTAGAGACGGGCGTTTTAAATGTGGGCGATAAAGTGTTGGTTTGTCCGAATCGCGTGTCAGCAACAGTCAAGTCGTTGGCGATAGAGGAACAGACCCAAACAATAGTTTTCGCTGGGGACCAAGCGACAGTGACATTATCAGGAATTGAAATGCAAAATGTTTCAGTGGGAAATATTTTATGTGACCCACAATATCCAATTCCAGTAACAACTCGATTTGAAGCAAGAATTGTCGTTTTTAATGTTACTGTTCCAATAACTAAGGGTTTTTCGGTACGTTGACTTTGTTTAACTGGCTGTAAAATCGTTTTTGTTTATTTTGTGTTTTTAAAGGTTGTTTTACATCATCAATCGCTTGTTGAGCCGGCGATTGTAAGTAAACTGGTATCTCAGTTGAATAAAAGCACTGGTGAAATTTTGAAAAAGCATCCGAGATTTTTGGGAAACAATACAAGTGCCATTGTAGAAATACAAGTGACAAGGCCGATTGCAGTGGAATTGTACAGTAATTGTAAAGAATTAGGTAGAATTATGTTAAGGGTTGGGGGTGTGACAATTGCAGCTGGATTAATTGTAAAAGTAAATATATAATTTATACAAATAAAGAGACATTAATTAAACAATTGCGTTTTTATCGGTTTACATTACCCGAATTATAGGATCTGAATTGAGAGTATGATTCTAGATCTCTAAATATTTGCCCAAGATAATTCAATTTCAATGTTTATTCAAATTTCAACAATCCCAATTTAAAATAGTTTTCATTCACATGTTCGTTTATGTTTTGTATATAAAGTGTAGAGTATTTGTGTAAATTTAATTAAGATAAATAAATTCCATTGGTCTGTATTGGTTTATTTCTGTTAATGAATAGTGTTTGCCATAAATTTCAATGAAATTAACATGGTAAAAAATTCAAGTGTTTTTGACATATTGATTTAATTTGCTCATTACATTTATTGATGCTTTTTATGTCATGCCAAAAGGGAACAATGCAATGGGATAATAGGCGGTCGTGTCGTTTTGGATTTATGAATTTCTCTAATTTTTTCCAGGATTCAAAAGCGGTGCCCTTATTTGTGTACACGCACAGAAGCTTTGTCGGATATGAAAAATTCAAGGGCAATTTCCATGTGGCTCAAAGAAGCGTTTGGGGAGATGCTTTTTATGTGTACACAAAAGCGATTTTGTAAGTTTATTATGTGCGACCGCTTGGGAAACAACTCATATTATGTGAAATGTATGTGAAAACGTGCTCTATTTGGTGTATGTAATGAATGTAATTGCATACGAGGTATTATTGAAGTGTTTATGGGAGGTCAGATAAATTTCAGTGGAGGAATGGAATCTTTGGCAGGCAGTAATAGAAGTAAATACGCTCGTATATTATGCATTAACAATTCGTTCAGTTTTTTTAATATTGCATTCGATGGATGCGTGGAATAAACAGTAAATTGAGAAAGAACGCGCTTTATTTTTCAGAAAATAAATTTTTATTTGCTCCTGGGTTATTATTTGATATATTATTATAACGTGGATGAAGTAGCAAATGAAAGGGGAAAAATTATTTAACGTATTCGTAAATCAAACGTTAAAATTTCCCTTACGATACTCATTTTTTAATATACTATTATACTTGAATAAATAAATATTATCTCTGATAATATATTTTTTTTTCGATGAAAATGCTCGTATAACAAAACTAATGCTTTATTTGATCCTACCATCGGGTGTCTCTTTATTTTTGTTCGGTTTCCATTCAAATTTGTCTCATGTGCATGAAATCAATTTAAGGATTATCCAATCTCAATACTGTAAAAAGTACATTTATTCTGTAAAAAACATAATGAACGCAAGTGCTAATGGAAATGGGAATTCGTCAATTCGAATTTGTATCTCTATTCCCTAAATAATTTGAAAAATTATTTTGTAAATTTTAACTTATTTCAAGGTAGGTTTTAGAGGTTTTTCTTATTTTCGTGATTTATTATGTAGATGGAACGATTTTGTTTTAAAAATGTTTATTATTCCGTAAGCGAGTTTTCCTACATTTTTCAGAAACCGGTGAAAAAAGCATTTTATTAATGATTTTCCAATATTGGATTTAGTTTCCTGTTCTTAGTTCTTTATTAAGTTTTGTAAAGTACTTTCATAAATCACTATAAAGCAGTATTATAATAATAGTATTAGACAAGAATTCTATGTAAAAGATAAGCAGTTTTCAGTTTTCCAGGTGTGCAAGTGTCTAGTAAAAAGTAAATTTTCCATGAAAAAACAGGTGGCATTTTAAGAGTCCTTTCTTAACTTTAAAGTATTAGTATGCAGAGAAGAATGTAATCAAATTTGGATGGCTTAATTCGATCAATGTTTGAGATAAAAAGTTTTATTAAGATAAAGCAGTAATTTTAATACGATATTGTCAAGATATTAAAATCATGATGAGTTTTAAAACACCTATTATATAGAAAATCGAGAAAGACCATTCTTATTTGCGACACTTCAATTGAAATTAATTTTCTTTTGTAATCGACTAAAAGTTTCGTTTGTCGAGAAAAGAGATTGAATAGGGAAAACTGAACACTGTGTGTGTTTCAACTTTTTATCACTTTAGATTTCTATTTGCAATGTCCTTATGAGACCCGATTTTGTTAAGTAAATCTCTTCTGATTGACATTACACTTAAATGAAATGTGGTTTATTTTTATTCGAAAAAAAACCTGTTCCGTAATACCTGCTAATATTCTTATATGATGTTGTCACATTTTTATTTTATTTTAAACGAGACGATTCTCAATGTTGTTTAAAATAGTAACAGTACATCTATTATTACTTTGTCTACTTTCCTATTTGTTGCTTTATTTTTCTAGTATTTTTGTAGGACTTTATATCTAAATTGTATATAGCCAACTAGTTTATAAGTTCTCTTTATTACAACAGGTAGAACAAAAATGGTTGAACTTTTCGATAACATCATCCAACCAAAACTTAATAAGTAAGAAAACACTTTGTAATGTTTAGTTTTCAGAGTGAACCACATATGACCATATATGGGAAATTATACTGATAGACATTATAAGCCGCTTCTACTAAGTTGAATCCCGAAACTCGAAAACAAGAACAGTCATCCTAAGTTCAAAGTTTCAAAAGCTAAAACTTCGTTTAAATGTCACAGGATTCAATTAAAAATGACTTTCTGCGCATTATTAATTTTAATTTCTGTAAATTTCCTTATAATTTTACAACATTTTTTGCCATCTTGATCTTTTGGTTTTTTTTCATTATCAATATTTCCTATTACTATTTTCTGTATCTAGAAAAAACCCCGTTATTTTAACCGCATATAATATATCTTCATCTGTAAATGAGAATTGAAACTTCATCTGTAATTATTAAAATGAAAGTTCGTACCTATCTCATTTATAAAATACATTATAATGTTGCAACATTTAAATGAATAATTTCAAACAAATATTGGTTTCATTATAAACAAAGTACCTAATACATTAAATTGTGGTTGATTTGAATTTTCAATTTCCATCCGCATAATTCATACATAATACCTATATGTAGATATACAATATGAAACCTTTGATCATTTGATATAATAAAAAAATACCATAAACCTACAAACCGTTTGTAGTATATGATGTAGTTAGGTTGGTTTTATTTAACCGGAAGATAATATGAATTATTATTGCATTTTTTTTACTTTTTTTATGGTGTATCATGTGAGTAGGTACCTACTTATGTAATAGGTAATATAAGTTAAATCAATATTGATTTTAATTTAAAACATTTTGAAATAGAACACATACGGAATGGAGCTGCAGCGGGAATCTTATTCAATTTCGTTTCGTTTGAATACATAAAAGAATATATTTATATAAAATCGGAAATTTTATAATCAAAGGATTTTATCTATGTGTATGTATAAACATATGGACAGAAAGGAACTTTCTTAAAATCAATTAAACTGATCGTTTCCTTGAAGAGGTATTTTATTACCATTTTAGGATTAAATTATATCTTTGGCTCCCTTTAATTGAAATATTGGATCTCAATTGTTTGAACGTGAAAATTAATCACTGGGTGGGAAACGGGACATGGTAGTAATTAAATTAACATTAATTTCTCTGTAAAAAGTGTAATTAAAAAGGATTTCTATTTTTGGAAATGTAGGTATATGGAAAATTTACCTGAAACCAAACACCCACTCAAAGAATAAATACATTCATTCAAAAGTATAATTCAGTAAACAGATGAGCCAACGATGCGTATAAATTTAACCATGCATATTTAAAACTTTTTCATAAACTTTGTCCGAGTGATTTTTAATCAATTTCTCACATAATCATTGTAAGATAATGCGTGTGCTGAAGTCTCCCGAGTGTCTGCGAAAAGTGGAATTAAAAATAAATGAAAAGAGGATCGAGAAATGAAAACTTATGTAATAATCAACTTGGAGAATACGTAATTTTTTAATAATGAACCACTCTAATTAGAGGGTTAAATATGTACTAAGCATTAACTGTTTTTAAGATAGGATTTAAATAAAAAAGGGTGGTTTTATAACTTCATTTGAAGGACGTTAATTTTACTTAATAAAATAATCAATGTTTATCCTAACAAAATAATGTTCGAATGTAATTTCATTAATTTGTTAATGCCTATTGAAAATTGAAAAAAGGGTCCCTTTGTAGGACATTAATAACGTTACGTATTGAACGCATAACTCCATTTTATGCTTACATATAAAGCATTGAATTTCGGCACTGGTCATTTATATCAACTTGCTGCTTTCATGAAACCCCCTGTTAGTATTTGAGTTTTTCTATAACTCCTGAAAAACAGACGCCCACATATTTTTAATACATTTTCTAAATAACTCCTACCTATACAATATGAACCAGCAACAAAAATGTTTCGAATTCTTTTGATTTATAACTTTTGTGATGTCATCTGAAAATACAATCCCAATACCTTATAGGCAGGCATCGATATGTATTTTGCAATGAAAACCGTTTTCAGTGAAAGAAAGAAAATGTCACGATTCTTTTAATACATCTGTGCCCTATAGAAAAGACTCTAGCAGAACATTAAACAAAACCGACCTCTCAAGTCCAAGTGTACAACACCTTTAATTAAAGTTCCATTAGAAAAAATCGAATTAATCTCTCCGTAGGAGCGCGTGCCAAGAAAATCGAGCCCGATCACAACACGATCAACAATAGATGAACACGGATTATTCAAACTATTAACAACCGAAATTTAAACTATTTTTATAACTAGACACTAAACACACATGATTTTTATTATTAAAGAAAAGTGAAAAAAGTGTATCGCATGCGCGCGTTTGTATGAATAATTTTCGAATGTTGTGTTTGTAAAGAGCCAGCACATAACGAAACTTACGGTCGTGATGGAAACTCGCAGAAAAGGGAATTTAGGAGCAAAATGCACTCACTCTACGTATACATTTCTGCGTGTTCGCGTTAATCAATTATCCCAAACAATTAGTAAATAAATCTCGTGTCGAACGGAGCAAAAACCAAGCCGATTGCATCGCAAAACGAAAATGAATTCAAATTCAACTGATTCAGTGAATGTAACATATTGTGATTTTAAAGATTTTAGCGCCAGTTTTAAAGAGTACCGTTTTCCATTAATTGTTGTTGTGTGCACATTAGGCTCAATATTGAACATTTTAAATATATGCGTTCTTAGTAGAAAACAGATGCGATGTCCGACGAATTTAATATTAACTAGTCTTGCTGTCGCTAATTTATTGCTGATGCTGGAATACATTCCATTCGCTTATTTTCAACCGACACCAGGATATTACACGTATTACTTCACATACACATTCGCATCTTATATAATTTTACATGCGATTTTTGCACAGGCAATCCATTTCATTTCATGTTGCATTACAATTATATTGGCCGTTTGGCGGTATGTGGCCGTTAAATTTCCACAAAACAATCTCAAATGGTGCGGAAATAAAAGAACTGTGAGTGCAATTCTATTAACGTACATTTTGTGTCCGTTTATTTGTGTTCCACTAACATTGTCGATTAAAGTGAAAAATAAAGATGTGATTGTGGACGAGGCGGGAAAAATATACCTAAACAAACTAGGAAACTATTCAAACGGTCGCAATGTTACCATCTACACGGTGGGGTACAATGCGGACGACCCCATTTTTATAGATATTAGCAATTACGTATATGGGATTGTGATAAAATTGCTGCCATGCATTTTTCTTACACTGCTTTCTGCCCTACTTATCGTGGAATTGCTGAAAGCCAAGGAAAGACGAAGAAAACTAATGAAGCCTCGAACTTCGGTGACGGGTGCTAAGAAGAAGGTGAACCAAATACATTTGGAGAAAGAAAAACGGGCGGACAGGACGACGCGAATGCTTCTGGCTGTGTTGTTACTGTTTTTAATGGTGGAATTTCCACAAGCCGTCTTTGGGGTGCTTAATAATATCATTGGAAGCAGATTTGAAATGCAATGTTACCAGCCCTTAGGTAAAACTTTTGGTTATGTTTATACTTAAGTTAAAGCCGAAAGACTTTTTAATGGAATTGTTATTGTTGTGCCTTGTGCCGTTTTGTAAGAAGGGAAATTGTTTCAAACAATTCTAAAGTTACTTTTAGGGAAGTTTAAGTGGGCGTTTAAAGGCGCGCTTTGTTCCTGACACTTATTTAATGATACTCGTTTTTATACGAAATCACGGTCTGGTAATTTATAATTTTATCATATTATCCACTTAATAAATGAGTCGATCGACGTTTATTGCTTATATTACTTTTTTCCTATCAATGTAAAGTAAAATGTTTATTCCATAAATTATAAACAGTGTTTATCTAATTGAGGCAATAAATAACTTTTCTACCAAACTTGCTTAGTCTGGATTACAATATCGAATCGAAAGAGAGCAATTTCATAATTTATATACCCCGTTTGTAATTTTCGTTTTACACTAGAAACGCTTTTATGTATTTGGCAATTGCATTAATTACTTTAATAATTAATTCCATTTGTCCTTTACTTCCTGAACACAGGGATACTTATTGATCGGAAATTTAATTTAATTTTTCCTAAAACGTCATCTTTTTGCTTGGACTATAAAATGAAATTGAATTCATGTTGTAGAATTTAATGAAAATAAGAATTTATGGCAGTTGTTTTGACGCACTTTTTCCACTCGAATGGAATTTTCAAAAATAAATTCGATTATAATTAGTCGAGTAGTTGTTGTGATTTAAAATGCAAACAATGTGCTAATGTGCATTACATTTCCTTCTATTGAAGGATTAATAAACGTTATTATTTGACCTTAATTCAATGAATATGAATCCAATTTTCCCAACATATTTTGTTAAATTACTGATTTTCATGAGTTATTAAAGAACAAAAAAGTCTGACATATCATCAATTGTAACAATTTTGTAGATTGAGAAGAAAGTGTAGGCCTCGGTGTAGGCAGATTGAACCGTTTTATTAAAAAAAAACATGTTAGTATTATAATTTTCAATTCAATTTCAAATGGTTCAGACAGCAAACAAGACCATAACTATCCTTTAACACCAGAATGTTGTATTAAATCCATTTATTTCATCCATAAATTCCTCTATTTGACATTTTGTGTTATAAACAACCATAATTCATACCCACCTTATCGCCACAAGTTGATGTTGTTAATTGTGTACAGATTAGAATTAAACTGTGTTTATTTTATGACTATATTGATCATTAATCAATAAACACCGAGAGATTGCGTTGTTAAACAAAAAAATCAATGAGAGAGGAGTGTTAATGTTATGATGGAGCAAAACTTCGATTTTACTAGAGGACAAATAAAAGCTGCCTGCCATTGGCATGAAAAATGTACAAGTTTTCTTACAATGCTTTTATTAATTTAGGCCGAACTAAACACAAAAATAGGAATACGAAATAGTTGTTTAGTTCGTATTCTTTTGTAGTGCAAAATTCGTGCTTACACTTCCAAGTTCCAAGCACATAACATCCTTTTTATTTCAATTTTTTCAGTCCATAGAAAGGATACGTGACAATGTGACACCAATATGGATTACTTAAAGCAAGCACTTCACACGAAATTAATTATTCCAAAATGTTATAAGTTAAACAATTGGAATTGTGATTCGGAATAATTAGCTAATTAATCAAGTTCGTTGAAACGTAATCATTTAGCAGGAAAAGAACAACTGCTTCTATTGGCATTTGCCATTTGAATTGTTATAATTAACATATAAATGAATGATTTTGAACGACATTCGATAAATCTTCATTTCAAACGAAAATAGGCGCGCACGAAATCTGATTTCATTCAACCATTTGAAACAATTAAGCTTACAGACTTAGTCTAATGGAAAAACGGTCTCATCAACGAAAAAAATACTCTGAAAACTTATTTGGAGTTTTCATAAACAGCGGGGGTACGAGTATCAGAAGCACAATTTTTTGCATGTTGTTGAAATGGAACCAAAAAACCGTTTCTTGATTAAGTTCGAAAATGAAGTTTGTGTAAACCCAAAATAACGTGGATTTAATTTTATTGTGTGAAACAGAAAATCTAAAGTTTTCTATCGAGACAAAGAGCAGAAAGGCCTACCTACACGTACAACATAAAAAATTATGTATATTATATACCTAATTAGATGAAGTATCTGTTCATATTGCTCCAATTTTCTTCTAAATAATGGGCTTCTCTCTGGAAACTTGAATAAAGAAAGTAATAACAAAATTTACTAGTTGCGCTCGTTAATAAACCAACACGAAGCACAATACAATAATACAATATACATATGAAAATAGGGGATGTCTACAGACCTTAATTGAAATAATTAATTTTCTTATCAAATCCTATGGAATTAATTGAAAAATCCGCAACCTCTCATCACACAGTCCAACTGAAAAATAACGAATTGGTGTAGGTAAAGCCTTTGTATGCATTTAACAAATAACGGAAATGCGGCCGTTGTAATTGTTTGAAGCTCGGAAAAATTTCATTTCGTTGATACTTTTTTAGGTTTAGCCAATAGATAACAAAACAATTATTATTTCAAGCATGATATATAGTGCTATAAATTGACCGTGGATTGAGAATGCTTTGTTTGACTTCTACACAACTCTTTAGTAAATTCAATTAAAGGGTAACACACTATGAAACAATATCAAATGGAATTATTAAAAGAGAATTAATTTTCATGCTAAAAATATGTTAAACATTCACATGTGTAAAATAAAAATAATCAACTTTGATGACATAAATTCTCAATTGTTTATCATAGACGTAAAAGTAAATATTAATCATACTACTAAATTAGTGCTAAACAAGTTCTTAATGTTTAACAAGTGATCACATAAATAATAAATATTCTCTGATGAATAGACAACTAAATTTTCGTGCATTGTGAAGATTAACCACGAAACTAAACACTTCCAACTGCCACGCGAAAATCACTAACAAAAGTTTTCCTAACGTTATTACCTGTTGTATTTACAAACTTCTTGTCGTTCACTTCAATTTGCGCGAATAATAATTGAACAAAGAACACAATCATGAACGAATTCTATGTGGAAGCCCTTTGGGTCTATAATGTAACAGGCATACCTAAAGTATGTACGCAAACATCCTGGTTATAATTGTCCCAGGAGTATCTTTCTCATCTCATATATCGGATACATTCTCGTATATGAGATTTCAACTCCCTAATGTAATCAACCTTTCATAATTTAACATAAACTGCGACTAAAACTGATTCCTGGCTGCATTCTTTGAAGTCTTTCCAATTTCCAACTTTGCAAATCGCTTGATTAATAAGTTATGTTGCTACCCGTAATAAAGTTTAATGTTTACATTTTATTGTAATATTGTTGTGCGGGTACTCTAATTTTAACCGAGAGGGACAGGTTTATGTGTTAGTGTTTTGTGTCATTTGCAGTTGCACTAACCATTTGTTGGTAGAGAGAGCAACATGTTCTAAATTTCAGTTTCCATGAAATCATAAGAAAAGTTTAAATTGGCCAACAGCAACATTATTAAATAATGATGGGTAATTAATAATTAGGTACCTAGTATGGATTAGCACTGCACGGTAATAATTTTGAGTTTTTCATGTACACAAAAATGGTTCGATAAAATTGTGGATAAATAAAATACATTGAAGCATATGGATGGATGTTTGTGCTGATATTTTATAAATATGCAGAAATATTTTATGCAGATATGTATATGCAAATCAAGCTCATTTCATAAAATACCTACTTCCTGCAACACCAAAATAGTATTATTTGGATAACTTATACTTACCACCTACCTACTACTCTCGAAATTAAATACCAACCGTAGGTAGATGAGAATTTTTCTTATCATTTGAATTTCTAATAAACTGAATTTTCCACTCAAATAAGGAGAATTTCATTAAAAATATGACTAGAATGTAAAAAAACAGCATATTTATCTTGTATGCTGCGTAATTTTTTTGAAATTAATCTAAAAAATCACGCAATGAACATGCTTTTACTTTTATTAAAATAAATCCATATTTACCTAGAGAAAATCATGCATGAGGAATAACAATTTGTATAAAACACATATTTTTCTGCATATTTGCGAACAGTTTTTATTTAACCAAACATAAGTTTGATAAATTAAAAAAGCATTTTGGTTCCGATAAAATAAAATTGTCAGCGTTGGAAATTTGATATTTGTTGAGAAGAGATTAAATTTTATTATCTATTTAAATCCGAGAGTGATAGAAGCGGGACATGAGCAAACAGTTTGAAAACAAATTCCATATGAAAATACGAGAATGATTTACCAGAAGAGAATTTTGTTTTGCATAAAACTCGTCAGTTTCCATTTAAATTGATATTAATTAATTATCTTCATAACAAACTAAACTAACCATCAATAATAGTGCAATTTAATTGCACACATTAAACCTAAATTACTATATTATTGCTCAACAAGTTGATAGACACATCTACACATGTAAATATTAGACGGTAATGAATGAATGATTGACGTTGAATCGAAAACACGAGCATTACTGTTGCTAGTGTCTGTTTTGCCGCTTGTCTACCTGTTTAATTACTTTAAAAGCTTCTTCTTGGTAGGCGAAGAGAAATGCATTTTTGTGACAAAAATAAATTCGTCTATGCATTAATGTTTATTGGTGGATATTATTTTGAAACAATTTGGACTGGTGCCATTACATTATGGAAAAAAGTCACATTAGTTGCAGGTGTATTACTAACTAGCAGTGCGCTTTCTTTTGTAACAGTTTCGCCAAGTGGAAGTTAATTGATTACGTTTCACTTGTCTAACATTAACATTTCTGTTTTCTGTATCAAATTACCCTTAAATTACACTACTTTTTAAATAATTCTTCCTCAAGCGAAGCAACTTTTCCACTCACATTGGGAAATGTTTTATTATGCGGAATTGATTTTTGAAATGCTCAAAAAATGTAGCATAATCATTCCCTTTTATTGCTTATGAGTGTTATTAAATTGAACGACATAATTTGAAGCACATTGGCTGTTTTGGGGGCTGTTCTAAGAATTTCATTTTAGATATCTTTGGCCTGTTTTATTAAGTCGATATTTCCTGACGTTTGCACTTCAATGAATCAATAAAGAAAATTTTCGTCAATTTATTTCTGATATTTTCCAATTTCGCATCTCGTTGTAGAAATGTTGAATGATGTTGTCGGCTTCTAAAGTACCCTGCTCCCTGCTCTATAGCTTCATGTTGATTTACTATAAATGAAAAAGAAATTCAACCCTGCAATGTGAAACTTTCTATAGCTTTATTAGTGGTGTCATAAAGTCCAATAGCGACAATATCGATAAATGTCGATATTTTTTGCCAGTAGTTTCCTTTTTGTGGGGTTGTTGATAAATCGTTCTTTTACTAGTGGACACTTTACGGGCGGTTGTTTTTTCACAGATTTCAGAAGTAAGATAATAAATTTTAGGCTGATTTTATATTCCACGTCCTTCTCCTCAATCCGAACGATTTTCTCCTCTAGTTTTTATATGTTAGAGAATTAAGTCGACTGGAAGGACATGTGTTGCAAGTTGAATGAAAAACAACACCATCATTTAAAGCCGTACAACCGTAAAGTTCGTAATGCAATTATCTAATACATCTCTCTTTATATTTCTTAAGGTAAATGAGAATATTCCCTGTACTATAAATTTCTGGTAAATTTCTCAAGTTCACGAATAATTAAATTATTATTTGAAAAAGTGCATCGTTTGTAAGAGAACGTTTCCGCTTTTAAAATCCACAAAATATGGGTTTCTTTGATTAAAATTTAATTAACGAACGGTCGTTAATAAATTTCCTTTTAATAGTGCTTTACAATATAAATAAATTATTTAAATTGAATTAGGGCGTGAAATACGCCTTGCTATTCTTGTAATCCGAAAGGTTCCATGTGAAACTTGTTGTTATCCTTAGGTTTCTTTTGAATTTCATATTTTCGATTTCACTACGCTTTGAGATCAAATACAAAACCTCACACATTAAATTGAAAAAGCAAGTTTTATTGTGATCGAAATAAAAATAAAAATTTATGCCATTAAAATTTCTGTTTACAAGATGTGGTTGTGAAATTATTTTCCGTGAAAATACGACTACGTCAAATAGAAAGTTTGACACATTTTTAAGCTGAATGACATGCTGTCTCAAGTCTAAAAACTACTTAAACTTAACATCCCCTTGGGTACAATATAAATTGTTCTGAAAGGATTAACGTGCTAAGAAATCGATTATGATTATGTGCTGTAATAATTTCATTAAAAAATTAAGCTTTTATATCGGCGAGACGAAAAGTGAAGGAGAAAAACATTATACCCATTTTCTTATATGCAAACTAAAATTTAGATTTTATATAAAAATTGTCTGCCTACACGACTAAAACTTCGTTTTACTTAAATTCATTTTTAATGTAATGAAATTTTGTATATTTAAAAAGTTGTTTATGTTGGAATTTTCAAACGTAAAAACAAACGCAAACTCTACTTACAAATTCTGTTTCTGTCAAATTTATATAAAGATTCCAATTTCATTCAACAAATATTAAGAAAATGAAAATAATGTCGAGAGGAATTTCTCAATGAAAATTATTTAAAGCATCCGCTTTGCGAAGAATGGTAAACAAATAACAAAATAATGAACTGAATACAAGAGCCTTAACTGAAAAAGGAAATTTATTGGGGAGGTAAATGGATCCAGCGGAGGCCAAAATTAAAACGTTAAAACAATAATACATACATAACTATGCCCCATGTACCTACCTATATACACATAATAGATCCCATCTATACATAGCATCATAGAATTTGTGAAACTGCAAAGCTTATGTAAATACCTCGGTAAATACTTTATTAGGATACATGATATAGGTAAGGTATAAATATAAACAAAAGCTCGAGCACTTATAGTGATAACGATCTTTACACACCCTTAAGGCTTTTAATTAAAAATTATAATAGTTTTCCTGATAGTTAGGCACACTTGAATAGTATGTTGTTAGCCCTTTAGGTAGCACGAATAATTACAAAGGATACAAGAAAAGGGGTTTGTTAAAGCTCGTTAAAGAGTTCATTAAACTTGTTCAAAAAATTTATTTAAAACTTTAAATTGTGGAAGGATATTAATATTGTGTGCGTCAAAATTGAATAGAGTGGTTTCAATGGAATTCCAGTTTGAAGATAAACAAATTATCCAAACATTTAGTTGGGTATTTGTGTACCATTAATCAAGTACTAGCGATTCATTATCCCATAATCATCATCCGCAAACTAATTACGACAATTAAATTCTGGACTGTTTAGGAAAATATCACTACCTAATTTAAATTGTTACCGAATTGACATTAAAATCAGACCAACTATTCAAAGAAATATGTCATAAATTCCCAAAATTACTATTAGACTAACGAAATTAACAAATCCCTTATAAAAGGGATAAATCGTGCTGAACATTAATCCGAAGTTCTGAAAATATATTATTATGTTTCAATTTAAATTTCATTATGAATGTTGCTAATGATGTGGTTTATGCTCGGGTTTATGTTCTTTATTCTCACAATTTCCCTCCGGCATCTGTTAAGAATTACTGTAAAATAATGTTTTGTTCGCCCTTATCTTAATTTCTAGACTAATATTTCTCTTCGCTCTTCAGTTTTCATCTATATCCAAATGTTGATCTTTTTTCTTTTGTTGAAATAAAAATCGTTGGTGTTTGCAGTTAAATATTCAATATATGCATTTTTATATACAGAAACTGCAAACAACAGCAAAAATCATTATTATTTATTTATTTGACTAACAAACTCCGAATTCCTGAATGCGGAAACAAAATAACTGATGTTAAAGGAGCAAATCAACTGAAAAATTGGGCTGCTCAGTTTCTACATATTTAGAAGCCGAAATACATAGAGAAACGTTTATTTAAATTAAATTCCAAATTAAATGCTTATGAATGGAGAACTATCAAATTTTAATATATGTACGATCTATTTGTGCTATGACTTTAAATTTAAATCGAAAGCAACTTCTCGATTTCCACATATACATCAAACATTGCATTAGTAGTTCACTTTACATGCAATTTATAATAAAGTTTCCTGGAATCGTGCTGAACTTTAATCAAGTAAGACTCATTTAAAGCGGACAACCCAATTACTAGCCAATGGTCTGCACTAACATAATATAAATCTTAATTATTTTCTTTGCTATCTCGTTAAGACATAGGAAAATGTGTTTTCCCCGCAAAACCTTACCCGATAAATTGACGTCAGACACATTTTTCTTATCAATAACATTTCTAAATAATAAAAAAGTCTTTCCTTAATTACATTTATAAAAGAAGAAGTGAGAGATTTCAACATAAATTTCGCCAATATTAGATTCTAATTAGCTCGCTGTTGCACTTGCAAGTAGAAATTTCAATACCTCTAACGTCCGATTCAAATCGAATATCTCCATTTGCCTCGACTTATTATGACCTAGTTACGACTTTTAGTGGAACAGATATACAATAATTTCATATGTGTAATAATATGAGTTAAATTATGATTAATGTTTGGTTCTCTATTTAAATTAATTCCAAAAAACCATTAATAATAGAGAAATGAGTCTCTATATTGCGCAAACAAAGACTTTGCTGCAATTAAAGATAGTGTACATTATAACAATAAATTTTCTTACAACACACTCATGTTTTGTTTATGTCTCATTTTAAATAAATATTGTTAATGGTAAACGAAATTACATCGAAAACAATAATAACTTTTCTCAAAAAATAAGTAAACACTGCACAACATCCGTTTCTATTATTATTAAAGTGATTCAAAGCGGTGTAAACAAAAATTCATTTAACAAATTAAAAAGCTGCAGTCTTCTAATTATTGTTTTATTTTGTTTTAGGTGATCTACTAGACACATTTGCTTTAATAAACTCTTCAATCAACTTCTTTCTATACTGCATCATGTCACAGAAGTTCCGAGATGTATTCACCGAAATCTTCCTGCCCTGTTTAGCGAAAAGGAACGATAACAGAAATAAAGAATGGATCTCTTTGCAAACATTTAATACAGTATTATAAAAGGTTCTTTAAAATTTGTTGAATACAATTTTAGAAATAAACATCTAGCTGTATTAATGTACGAGTATCTAGTGAAGACAGGGTATTTTAATTTAAATGGAAATTTTCAAATAAATAATGTTGAATATAAATAGACTTGTTTTAAAATAAAATGTACGATACCTGATGTGCTTTTGAGCCCAGCACCAGGTATGAACCGTTCATTATTGTAAAATGTTGATAAAGGAGCAATGCTACATATATTGGCATTGGCATCTTAAAAAAGTTTTGCCTATATAAATTTATATTAATATAATACTTAGTTAATGAAAAAGGCGCCTCATTTCAAGTTGTATTAAAAACATCTCTCAATAAAGTTGACATCCTTAAAAAGAGTAAAATTTTTCTTTCATTTACTGTAAATGTGTTTTTACCCTAATTATCGACAAGATGCTTACGCACAAGTTCCATACACTTACGCTCTAAATACGTTACACGTTATCCTAAAACCAAGATTAACGACAAAAAATCCACTTCGTAAATTCTTAACGAGTTGTGGTGATCCAAGTTTGCTTACCCGAAACCAAACTGCCTCTCTGTCCAAGCACGTACATGTTCATTTTAAATACAATGCGAAACAGTAAACAGCTACAAGTGCTAGATTTCAATTACAGTACCTATTAACGGTTAACACGTTAACAAGCTCCTCTGGCTCCTCATATTATTCAAGAAACTTACAGTTCCAACAAGTACTTACATGGCCTATTGAACTTGAATAGTGTACTTTGCAAAAGGGACTTAATACCTAATACTTGACTAACATTTGGGTGAATATTTGTATACTTGATAATGAAACATAAACTATTTAGTTATGGGAAATACCAGACATTCGCCAATCGTGGGCGCATTTCATCATATAATAATCGAAGGCCTATCTAAAACAAGTTTTCAATGTGATCGAGGAAAAGCGATAATTATGTGCGAGAATCGAGGATAAAAGAATTTTTAGGGCAAAGATGATGAATGAAGGCGATGGCTTTGAATAGGTATTCTGGTTGCAACTTTCCAAGCGACAAATTTAAAAACGTAATCTGCTAATTTTGCATTCACCATCACGATAACTTGCCTGTTCTACATCTAATTCCTTTTAGCCACATACCCTGATATTGCGGGCTGGCCCCTAGACTGCCGATCGTAATAATTTACAACAAGAAAATATAATGATGGACAAAATTTAAATTGGCAAAGATCGTGCTTTGACATGAAAGGATATCGTTCAGTTTGAGTGAGAATTTCAAATGTTATGAAATTTATTGACAAAGGCAAGCTTTTACGTACATCTTCATCATTAAAGGCAGCAACGATACTCGAAGATACAAAAGAAAGTGAACTTTGCCATTTCATATATCTATGTAGATTAATTAGGTACCTATGTATATACATTTGGAGTCGCAGACAATGTGCACTTTTTGTAAAATCGCAATTATAAACAAAGGTTTTGTTTATGGTAACGTTCTGGGATTTAATTTAGTTATTTTATTTTATGGACAAATGTGTGTAGTGAATTGAGGTAAGTAATTTAGATTTGTACAACAGAGAAAATGTTCATAAAATCTAATAAAAAGGTGGTGTTTATTAATTAACTGACCGGATCAGTATTCAAAATTTCAAACACAGAATAGGTATATGGAAATTAGTTTGTGACTTATAGTCAAACATTTGAGGATTATAAAATTGTTTAATTTGGATCCACGCTGTACTAAGTAGGTAAATTAATTTAGAAAGACATTTTCGTTAACGGTTTTATCTCCCAAATTACACAAATTCAAGCGATAAGTCATTAAAAATCGATAGAATTATTTTGAGGCAGGTGTAATATTTTACGCAAATGAGTGATTTTTTCAATTGAATTCTGACGTATTTTCATATATGATACACAAAGATTTATTAGAAAATCGATTTCATTGAAAAGGGGATATGTACAGATTATTGGATGAAATTCAACAGATAAACACCTGTAAATGTGTAACATGGAGATCATGTTTATGAACCAACAAACTGGATTTGCTTTTTCTTCTGTAACATTTGTCCTAGTTCTTGTAGAATTTCCGGATAATATATATTAGGATGAAAATAAATACCTATATGTGATATATAGGAGTCGTAATGCGGATAAACGGGAGTTCGATTCTCGAATTTGCAAATGCAAATATTTGAAATACATAAATTGAATCATTAATCCAGCTGTAGAATATATTTGTACAATTTCTGCAAGAGTGAGCTTAATTTTTTATTTCATTTAAATATTGTTAATAATCCCATATCAGTATTATATTTATAGTTGAAGTATAGAATTGATAAAATGAAAAAATTGTTATACGACACAGGCTACATTTTATGTTGTTGTATATAGGTACGACACTTTTGGCTACTAACCTGTTTATACAATACAATTTTTTTTTTAAATTTATGTTGCAAGATTTATTTAAAATCTTCATTTTTTTTCAGTTAAATAGTCGTAGAACTATAGTCTAAAAATTGTGAATACTTTTTATGATTTCATTATATCAAAGAAAAAAAAATCGATCATCTTAAAGTCATTTTAATTGACGCCTTGTTGTACCGTTGTACCGCACAAGGACGTTAAAATGACGTCCATTAACTGTCGTCAAAATTAGTGATAGGTACAATAGGACGTTATTATCGCGTCAGTTTTTAGTAATGTGACGTAAAAGACGAAAAAATACGTGATTTCGACGTCATAATGACTGCACCATGTCTACTGAGAATATGCGTGGATTTTAAGAAAACTCTTAATAAAGTTATTGACACAGATCATTGCATGTTGCCAATTCCGGAAGATATTTATGCAAGTTTAGCGGTAAGTAAGTATATTTTACCGTATTGGATTTAATAAAGCTAAATGTAAATTTTTCACAAAAAGTGTTGAGGTTTTATGACATTTGATAGATAAGTTTGGTATTCATTCTACCAATAAGAAAATTCAATACCACAAAATATCAGTCAGTTAAAGTAGTATTTGGGATCACTTAATTATTATAGGAAGTGCATACCAATGTTGTAACGATACACACCATGCATACCAGTATTTACTTAAATGTATATTTACGAAAATAATAGTACCTAGGTAAAAACCCAAGAGTTATCGTTGACCAGGTTCTAAGATAAAAAAGACCATCTGAAAGAAATTAAAATTGAGTAGGTCGCCTACGCGACTAAGTGAGCCCAATAAATTAAAATTAAAATATGCTTTGCATCGATAATAATTATAACCGAATGCATTTTACTTTCGGTCTGCAAATATCGCTGTAAAGCGTTCGAAACCATCAGCGTCCCGATGGGTGTTAGGCGTCCCCAACAATGATTAGCAATCCTCTACTATGACACTATGAGGCTTATTGCAGTCTATCACACTATGTGATAAATACGTAAATAAATCAGTGTGCTATACACTTATTATAAAGTGGCGCGATACCATACACACGTCAGTAACTTGCATTTTAATATTAATAAATAATATAAAAATTACTTTATGTTATATATTGATATGTAATGTACATTATGTACTAAGTACTCTGTCTACTTGAAATTGAAATTAAATAATAAAAAGCGAACAATCGATTGCAAAGCATAATTTTACTGAATTTAACAATTGCGAATATGATCATATTTATATATAACGAATTAATAAAATAAAAGAAATAATAAATGAAATTGGTACTCACAATTATTGTTAGTAATTTCAGGAACTAACAATTAATAATTAAACAAATAATTCAAACAACACTTTTATTTAATACTTAACTGCCTCACAGTCACCAACTAAATGAATCTGTCTCCCCTTTCAGCAATACATAATACATGTTAGTTTTCGGCTACAGCAAAGCCAAGATAAGAAATTACAGAATTGCTGATTTTACATTTCAATAAATGCGTTATTCTTTAAGCGGAGCGCAAACCTAAGCGGCCGCGGGCGCGGTGGCGGCCGCGGTGGCGATACGAGATCGCGGCGGGCAAGCACCACCGCACACTACAGCGGTCAATGTTCGCAGATCGCAAGTTATTATTGCTATTGTAAAAGTAAATAGTTACTAGTAATTAACAATTTTCTGTTTTTAATAGTCGCATTGCAATCATTTTGTGTATTTAAAAGTGAATATAGAGGAAGAAGCGATACTACTTGCTACGGTAATTGACACTTTTTCCAATTTTATCCCATATTTGGTCCTTTTTAACATTTTTATATTCATGGTGACATAAGTTTATAAAGAATTTCATGTTCTCGCACTTTTCAATAACAAATTTAGTGTCACACATCTTGATTAGCACTAAATATCGCGTGAACGCAGCGGGCAAATGGTGCCTGCAGCGTTTGACCGCAGGCCGCTTAGGGGTACGCGGTAGAACGCTGCAAGGAAAGCGGTGGCGATCTGAAAATCGTTGAGGTGTGCCCCCTTACATTTAATTACATATATTGCGTTTGACCGCATCGCCACCGCGGCCGCCACCGCGCCCGCAGCCGCTCAGGTTTGCGCTCCGCTTTATACGCACGAAAATATTTTAAAACAGTGCCGGACTGGGATTCCTTACAATGCTATCGTCTAAATTGAAACCTCGTTTTGAATTATGCAAAGGGGAGTTAAATTTGTGTGGTCGGACGAATGCAATAAAGCGTTTGAATTGAGTAAGACATTGTTGAGGGCCAATGGCGATATTTTAGTAGTTTAGTACATTATAATCATAATCTTCCATTTACGGTTACGTGTGATGCTAGTGGTTATGGAGTCGGAGCAGTATTTAGTCATAATCAACAGTTAAACCACATTCAACAGACTGTTAATGAACAAATGCAACAAAAATTTTTTAATATATAAAATAAATAATAACTAAAAGCAGGACCTTCATAAAATTGTGAGTTGTTTTATAAAGGATAAATCGCCTACGTAATGTTTTAAGGCGTTTTACATCATGTTCAGGTTCTTTCCATAAATATTTTTACACACCAGTTAAAGAGGGTACACACTAACTCGTCACCAGACTTAATCTCTTTCAAGCAAGATACACTAACTCGTCACCCGCCGATTTCAGGTAATTTTCTAAGGACCTTTCGGAGACACACTAACTGGTCACTTGGGCTACTTAGGTATAATTAGTTAATTCTAAGAATCGTATCTCATTACTCCTATATAACTGTGAATTTTATTGGACATATTCTCATTCTAATATACCATTCTCGACCGTGTTAAAACGTATTATCAGAACGATTTTTATAAGTGCAATTGATGTGGAAGTAGAGTTTGTTGAGAGCCAATGAAGTCTTCAGATGAATTAGGTAAAATTATTTACCTTCTTTGTATAGATACTGTATGCTCATTATATGTATACTACAAAATATATGTATATTTTTTTGAAAAAACATATTGTCTTTTCTTATTTTACTTTAAATTTTATATCTTCATACCCAAAGATATTTAAAAGGATTAAAAATTGGGTGACCAGTTAATCCGTCCCGGTGACGAGTTGATGCATCTCACTAAGGTCACGGTGACGAGTTGATGTGTTTCGGGTACCTCTAAATTTTTACAAGGGATTACCAGTGACGAGTTGATGTGCGCCCATTTTTCTTTATTTAAGTTTCTGACCTATTGCCCTTCAAGCTTTTAGTTTATTATTTTATTATAAAGTTGTGCACTTTTTCTAGGAATAGCACATGTTTTAGTGCGTCTAGAAAAATGTGTTTAGGTTTTAGTTTATTGACCATGTCGACGAAAATATACCGAAAAAGGCCAACAAGCTACAGCTTGTTGGTTTTTCCCTATAATTATAGAAATCCTTTGTTTAAATTTTTGCTACGTTTAACAGATATGTTTTACGCCAAATTGCGGTGGCGGGTACTTCAGCGAGTCACGGGGTAACGAAAGTTTACCTGCATTTCAGATTCAAGCCCAACACCTGCCGCGCGAGTACCTGTTACCTCGGTTCGGTTTACGATATGTATATACCATGTATAGGTGTTCAGGGACACCTTAATTGCCCTGTACAAACAGTAAATGAATTGTTTGTTTTTCTTAATTTTGTTTGTTAATTTTAGTTTAATTTGTAAGTGTAAAAGTTGTTCTGAGGGGGAGAAGTACCTCCCAATCGAGCCAATCGGATGGCTAGTTGTTCGAACCACCCGAGAAGTGGTGGGTGTTCGGGGTAATTTTACGTTTTTTTCGGGAAACCGAGAGTGAGTGAATTTTTCACAACCGATTGAAGTAGTTGAGACTCTGTTCGTCGAATTAGCTTACCGCCGTTTTTGAAGAACAATTTTCACCGGAAAAGGGATTTATTCAGTTTCCATCAGCAGTGATAATCCAGCTTTCGAGATACTCTCACATCAGGTACTGTTCCTTTTTAGAAATTTTGTACTTTCATAACGCTACTGTTAAACTGCGGTAAATATCTTCGTATATTCTTGGAACTTTTACGGCGAAACCCTCTCCAACTGCCGGCCTCCTGCCCTAGCCCTAATTAATGCTTTCTTCTAGGGCCAAGTAGTGCCAACGTTTTAAAGTACGGTTACGCCCTGCCAACATTAAAGTACGGTTACGCCCTGCCAACACTAAAGTACAGTTACGCCCTGTCAACGAGGGAGCACTAATACCTTTGATCGCCCTATTAAAAAAAAAGAGTATTGCGATTACGCAAAGAAACAAAAACCCCATCCAAAGAGCCGACCACCTGAGAGGGATCGTAGCCGATTGACACGAACAAATCACGATAGTTTTCCTTTTAATTTTAATTTAATATTTCGTCGAGACTCAGGACAGCTTATTCGTTAGCACGAAATTTTTCATGTTTGATTGTTTTGTTTTGGTTTTATGTATCTGGTTTTGTGCGTTATTTGGAAATGTTAAAATAAATTGCGATACACTTGTAAAATGAATTAACGATTTTTATTTAGCAACTATTTCTCCGGTTTTCAAGTTCGGGTGCCCACTACTTCGAATAATAGAGCCCCGGTCCCCGTTACGACGTCTGTTAGATATCAAAAAAAAAACTTAAAAAAAACACAACGTAGGGTCTGACTAGGCGTTCGGGGGTGTGGTGGAAGCCGGCTCTATCTTCACCGGTAGAAAGGACGTCCACTACAAGTTGTGATTACAAATTTATCCTAAACTCTCCCTTGGATTATAAAAGAACTTATAATTCAATCATCAACAGAACCCTCGTGTTCAAGTGTTACAAAAGTGTTTTACATCGTTGGAGCTAGACATTCCGTCTATCCAAGTCTGAACATCGTTTCTTCGTTTCTACATCGTCCAGCTTCAGTTCCAGTTCCAGTACTTCGACATTGACCCGGTTCCAGTTCTAAGCCCCAACGACAAAACATCAACACTAAACACACATTACAGTCTGTTTTGGACGGTCTATTCTTACCTATCGCTGCTGGATGGATATGTTTTGTAAGAGACTAAAATGTTATGTTGGGACAAACAGAGATATTAATTTGTCCAATATCGTATAATTACTCCACGATTCAATACTCTCTAATACCTAAGCTGATCTTCTAACATATCCATCCAGCAGTCATAGGCTAGAATAGGCCGTCTAAAACAGAAATATAAAACGTTCATGAGTATTATTATTCCTATTCCACATACGCATCATATTCGTCACTCTGAATACTGAATGGAATTACGCCGAAACAGTATCAATTCCGTGACGTCGTACTGAATGGAATCACACCTAAACGGTACTAACAATCAGAATAATCCTTTGTCTCCTGATTCTGAAGGATCTATGCCATTACAGAATCATCTATCATATATAAGCCGCTACATGCATAGCATGTGCGCAACAGCGATCCACGCTGAAGGGTAAGCCGCGCGACAGCGATTTATATGGCTTAAGGAGACCAAGAATTAAGTAGCCAATACAAAACAGTAAAATAATTCTCAGTGATTAACTCAAAGTCACTGGCACAATTCACTGTACCAACACCCGTCCAAGTCGATAAGACTCTTTGAACTGCCCTTTTCCTTACCACCGCATGCCGGTGGAGGCAGCTTTCTCCGTTTAGCATGGGATCCTTTGTAGGGGCTTGGGCTCATAAATCAAATAATAAATTGCAAGTTGTGTACCAAGGGTTTTCAATTATATTTGTATATATATATATTATTAAAAGAAAAAGTAAAGAAACATTAATGCTCACAAAAAAAAATATTTAACTATTTGTTCCCTACTACAGTACTAAAAGAATATTCTTTTAAACGATTTTATTATGCATGTTGGAGTTGTGCAATATTTGACAATTTATATTTATTACTTATTTACCTATTTCTGGGATAATGTCAAATTTGGAAATGCAAATATTTAAAATACATAAATTGAATAATTAATCCAGCTGTAGAATAAATTTGTATATTTTCTGTAAGAGGGAGCCAATTTTTTTATTTCATTTCAATTTTGTTAATAATCCTAAAACCCATATACATAAGTATATTTATAGTTGAAACATAGAATAAATAAATTGTAAAAAATCCTATACGACACAGGGACAAAGGTCCATCTCATTTTATACAAGACTTCTAATGTATACCTAATTCTCGGTATAGTTTAATTAAAATTGACTGAATTTCAGTGTAAATATTTGAACTTATCTTATAACAAAATGGTTGAAATATGTCGTAAAATATCTTAAAATTGATGATATGTGACGAAAATAATACCTATATCTCTACGGGTATCTATATTGTACCCATGTTACGAGTTTATCCCTAACTGTAAAATTACATTTCAGTTTGATTTAGCAATGTTAAAATACATACATATCTAATGTGCATTCTACCATTATGATTCTCTTATATTTATAAATACCTATTTGAATGCAGTAGGTACTGACCAAATACCATCAGCCATGAACAAACAACAATAAACAAATTTAATTTGATTTGAATTGAATAGAAAGTAATTAATAAAGAAAGTAATGCTCTTTTTAATTTTTCTGTGACTTGTATGAGATGAAATATCATTATTAAAATCAAACGAAATAATAAATTTTGCGAATTGAATTGCATTTTCATTATTTGATTGGATACCGACTTTCTGGGAAAATCGTGTTCGACGACGTCTTTTATTATATTAAATTCTTGTTTCGTTCGCAAAGATGTTGTTTTACGAAATAAATCAATTTCCGTAAAAAGAAAGAGGTGTGTATGTTTTGTTACATGTGTTATATAGATTCTTTTTATTGTATGAAGAAATCATAGCGAAAAGGAATATAAAGCACAATCACATATACAAAAAAAAGATTGATGCGATACGGTTCGTTCGTGTGTTATACTAATGTATAGAAAAATATGTTGTCAGATATTGAAATCCGAAATCGTAAATTATGTTACAAAGAGATAAAATGAATTATGTTGAATATATGTGCCTTCCCCTCCAAGCATCCTTTTCCGTTTGAGAACTTTGGTGTAAATTTTCATGAATAGCGGCTATAAGAACACTCTATTCTTTTTATGATAATGGTGAATTATAATATAAATGCCTGATTTGCAATACATTTATGTAAATGACTCTCTTTAGTAGTGAAATAAAATAATGTATTCTGTTTTAATATAATCAATTTCCATATATACATATATATATATAGACACATATATAGGTCCCGTATATAGTCCATATATATAGTTCTTTTATGTCTCCGCAAGTGAAAAACTTGTTAATATTGAATTTCTGCTTTTAAATGTTCTTCACTGTTATTTATGAGGGAGTGGAACTTCAGGAAAACGAAAACTGACGTAAATGGTCGTTAAATATGACAAATTGCATCAGATATTAGAACAAAATGATTGTTTTGCCTAAATACTACCCCCATCTATTTTAATTTTGTTGGGGTAAGGTACAATTTCTAAAAGCAAATCAGCTGCCTTTCACAAGTTAAATTTATTTTCCACAGTTAAACCACATTACTAAACAAATGCAACAAAAACTTTTTTTAATATAAAATAGATAATAACTAAAAGCAGGATCTTCATTAAATTGTGACCTGTTTTGAAAAAGATATATCGCCTACGTAATATTTTAAGGCGTTTTTCATCATGTTCAGGTTCTCCCAATAAATATTTTCGACCACCAGTTAAGGAGTCAATCATATAAGATTCGAGATCGATATTGTCCGTCCGGAGATCATATATTTCTTTATCGACGTCACTCTGTTTTTCTATCAACATTTTCATATTTTCATGACTAAATTTGTAATTGTTATTCATGAAATAATTTAGAACATCCAAAAGATGAATATTATTTCGGTACAGTTTTAAGAACCTAAAAGACAGTTATTTATCATTATTTGATGAGGGGACCCAAACACTTCTTACCAGGGTTTCTTCCCAATACAAATATAGAAAAAGGCTGCGATATAAATGGGAATAGTATGCATTGTAAACAAAAGGAATTTGTAATAATATTTGTTTTCGGTTATAATCAGAGAAGGATACCAAATCATATAATTGGAAAATGCTTTTCCCCGTAGTGCCAACAATGTTTCAGAAATGCTACCTAAAAATCAACAACGTTCATACTAATAACTTTTTTATATAAAAGAAATCACCAGGAGTTAGAGGCGTTGGAGATAATGTCGTACAATTATAGACCTTCATCATTTTCGCCCTAAAGTCATTTACAAACAATGTGTTATGCTTATTATCGTTTACTAAGGAATGAGTTATATTTACTTCTCATCAATAGTATTCCAAGCAGCTGTCATAATAGTGTTAACAACACGATCAACGGGCACACAGTCAACGATACAATCTTTTTGAGCATGCAAAACTCGTAAATATCCTAAAGCAATTGCCACTACCACGCCAATTGTACCTAAAAAGCCACTGGCATAGGCAGGAGCAGGGTCTTTTACAGCAGCAGTCACTACAAACAAGAAGATATTCGATTTACCAGTATCAAAATTGTCAAAGTTTTTTTACCCGAAGAAGGACGAACAATGCAAACAGGCATACTACCTTCTTCATCCTTCACCAAATCCTCTGCAAGTTGTTTCGAAAATGTGTATGTGTTGGGCCAGTCGCCCAACAAACTTAAATCCCTATTATTAATTATTCCATTTGAGGAATCATCGTGTACTTACCTGGGTGTAAGTGCGTGTAAAGTTTCGGGGAGATTTCTAAGATTGTCAACTACGGAAATAAGTTTATGAGGACTAATGCGTGTTTCGTAGGTAATCTCGTCGATGTTGGGGCGATTGCAGTTGGTATACGCGGTGGAAACGTGAAGAAACACCTGTACAAAAACCACTTTAATAAAAGGCTATGATTGAACGATTTATAGCACTAAACTCTTAACTTAGTCATTCCCTTTGAAATTCTCAATAAATCCCTAGTTCCTCGAACATTAATATTTGTAGCCACTTCAATTGGTTCGGTAAATTTAACAGTTGCTCCACAATGCAAAACCATATCGACTTCTGATTGTAACTCGGCAATTTGTTTTTCACTAAAGCCAAGATTTTCCGCTGAAAGATCTCCTTCGAATAATACCAATTTATTTAAAGCTTCTGGTTTTGTCTCTCTAATAATGTTAAAGGGCTAAAACATACACATATACACACAAGTCATTCAATATTTTATTAATAAGCCATTGTCTTATTTTTAGTTTTAAAGAACTATACTTACAAATCTTTCAAATATCTCTGTAAGTCGCTGCTCTGGAGTTTTCTGCTTTTTTGCCCTGATTAGTAAATAAATGCGCTTGACGTTTGTTGTCCTTAGTATTTTCTCTAAAAGCACAGTGCCTATGAAACCCGTCGCACCAGTTAGAAAAATTGTTGAATTTTCAAAGCACTCCTGAATTTTGCTTTGATACATCGTGGTGGATTTGTAAAAAGTGGCTCTGTATAAAGTGTATTCAAAGGAATAGTCACAACAACTAAACGTTTCCTTTCAACTCTACCTATTTTATGGAGTATTGTTCTTTGCGATGACGAAGAACTGACTATACTTTACGATATGACAATTTTCTGATATCTAAAGTGATTGCAGTATTTAACCTAAATAAACGGTGGTAACATTTTTAATGTTTTCATATGTCATGTCATTGGGATAAAATATTCTCCCCAATTGCAATTGAAACAATACATTACTGTTACTGTAGGAAATTCATTTGCATCGCTTATATACATTATACATTTACAGAAGTTATTGAACTTCCATTGAAAAATTGAACTTTCACCTGGAATAGAAAGATTTTTATGATGCTATTCCATTATTCACTCTAAGATTAACGTTTTTTTATTTTTATATTTGCATATGCTTCTGTACCATTTATTCACCTTCAAAAAATGTAAGGAAAGTATTGTTTGATCGTCAAATTTCAAATTTCTTAAGGATCTTTAATTAAAGTTATACCTCTAAAGAATTTTATCAAAAGAGAAACAGGTGGTGAAAAACAGATGATAAATCTCTTGCACTTGATTTAAAATGCCAATAGGTATAAGTAATGCTATGATTTCGAATAATTTTCCTTTCTATAAAACCTCTTGATTGACAACAAAATACCCATACATTGGCACAGACGAGATTCATATATGGATTATGATGGATCATACATTTTAATAGTAAAATTAAGACTGTTATACATATAAACACTTCATTAAGTGGGTTATTTTTCTTTTGGTGAATTGTCCTCTCAACGAAAACTACGTATTTTCTGGATCACCACATTTGACCAATTATTGTAAATAACTTTGGATTTTGTTGGCTAATTATATCCTTATTTAATACACGTAATTCACTATTAATATATTCATTCATACATATACATAGGTATGTGAATATTTTTGATTACAATAGTGCTTTTTTAATCATATTTACAAAATTTTAATTTTTGTAAATGTATACCTACTTATAGGTATGTATATTATGTTATCTTATGTTGTGTTTAGTATTAAAACCATCTTACTTTTTATAGCGAAAATTTCCTAGTTTGTATAGTTCATTTATTCTTGTGTTCTTGCTCTTAGTTATGTTAATGGAAATTTATTATACATAGATACTATATGGCTTCATAGGTATATGTTTTAAGGTGCTAGGTATATATGACCAGAGAAAAGTATAAAACTGTAGGAAGACCTTTCTTTGTGAATTATACCAGAATACTTTTAAAAAACCCATTAACCTTATATACCAAAGTAAACGTGCAAAAAACCAACCACTCCACACCCACACTTTTTTAAACAGAACTGAAAAAAATCTCTTGATCTAGTTAGGTAATACAAAAAAAGTCTTGCGTAAATGTGATAAGGAAACCAAGCAGATAATTGTGATAGATAATAATCAGGAAAGTCTGTTTGTTAAGGGAATTCAATTGAATTAGGGATAAATTTAAGTTTTCCATAGAATCAAAGAGATCTTGTTAAGTCAAAGTATATTAATTTGTGAGGAATATCTAAATTGTATCTAAAACTTAAGAAACAACCCTAATACTCGAACATTAATATAAGGAAATTTAATAAACCCCTGGAACCTTGGTTACTATGTATGTGTGTATAGTCTATACCAATAGTTTATTATATACATACATACATACATTATGGAAAGTTATTTAACAGTTCACAAACCCATCACAAAAGGAACCTTAATTTATATAATGAACCTCGTAATGAACACATAATTAAATAGTAGTAAAAACAATATCCTTTATATAAGAAACCGTGATGCCATAATAACAAAAGTATACATATTACAAACGAAAATAATAAACAAACCAACCATCGTTGTCTATGAATTTGTAAAATTTTCTTACAGTTCTTAACAAATTAATGTATCAAGTAGATAATGAGGCAGAGGCTACAAAATAGGTATAATTGGATTTACGAATGTTTGCATTTACGCAATAATCGAAATTCATTGTTGTAACAAGTTGTAACAATATTTTTGATTATGACGTAAACGCAAAGATTCGAAAATTCAAGTAGGTATATCCAGCGCTCGGAGGAAGTGGTCGTTGAGGAGGAGGAGGGGAACTCCGTAGATCGGTAACTTGTTTTGAACATTTAGTATAAAAATATAAAAATGAAAGTGTACTTCCCTTAGATTGCAAACCTAACATTATGTAGACAATACTGCATGAGTAATAAAACTGATAAAATCCTTTATTATTTTTTAAACGATAGTTTGAGTTTCTCAGAACATTTTAAATATATAAATACAATTAATAAGTTTTAATAGTAATTACTGATTTGTAATTACTGAATAGTAATCGGTAAAGCGTGCAGGAAAAACAATTAAGATGAAGTACTAGCAATTTATTACATATACAAAGTGATATACTTACCAGATAATTTAACTGGAATTAATTTTTATTTTCTCGAAGAATTCTTATATTCTTTAAAGTTGCGTAAATATGTTACAGATGATTTGTTGTCGTAACCAATATTAATAGATTTTCAACCCATGCAACTTAGCCAGTTATACAGAACTTAATCTTCTAGTCTGGAATATAAAATAAATTTACTCCATTTAACTAGATTTTTACTCCAACTATCTTCCAAGTCCTTACGGGAGCCATATAATGTTGTTAGGTAACATTAATACACGCTAGTACAAAAACATTTAGAATAGATTTGCTAAGAGTGGCGGCAAAAAAACTAAGTACCTAATTGGCAATACAAGCGACAGCACTCTATTGTTGACAATCCAATTATCGGTTTAATTCCCATTGCAACTAAAAAAAAATTGTATAGCGCGCACTTTCATTTGTTAATGTTATAATATTAAAGTTCTTAGTCTTACTCAATCGCAAAGTTTCTGCAATTGGTATAAAAGAGTATGTGATCAATCACCTTACAATTGAAATTAGACACATCAGTTAAAAAGTTTACCTTTTAGTTGGAGCGGTTAGGGATCAGGAAATTCAAGTGGATTATCCACAACTGAAATTGCTTAAGTATTCATGACTAGGGAGGAGTCATCAATGTCTTTATAACTCTTTTTTTGTATAAGCATATGAAATTGTCAAGTGTGTACCAACGTTTATAATTAATTTTTGTCAAGAATTTTAAACTGTTACAACTATAAGTACTTTATAACTTAGTAAATCTGCGTTGAATAAGAATAATTTTTTGTAAACGTCTAGACGTTTCGCAACCGTAATTGATTCATCATTACAATGAATAAAAAATATTCACACCTATATTGTAATTCCTGTATTTGTCTTTGTTTGAGGCTTTTGTACAGATCACTTTATTGAAAAGTTTATATTCGGATCTATGTTTATCAAATATCTACAAATGATAATAATAACTATACAATTCTTTTTTCCCTGCAGCGTTTGTTTTTATTCAGAAGATGTTTCTAACAGACTTTTAAATCGTTCATCGTCTGTTCTGTACCTAGGTATACTTTATGTTTTTGTTATTACCACTAACATTTCATGTTCGGAATTTTTTCTTTCTTTAAAAGAACCCTGTCGCCTTCGGCCGAGTTAGGAAGAACTTAAAAAAAACAGTTTGCATCTTATATGTATATCCTTATCTGCGTATGTATCATCATTCATCAGATTGTGTAGGATCCAATTTCACTCTTACAACGGTTCACAACAACAACTACGTAATGAATTAATAATGCAAACATCACAAAAATAAGCTACTTCAAATCCTCTCTTTGGTGATATTAAAAATACACTTAAATAGCCCATTGCAAAGTATGGAAATTCGATATATATTTTCTCTTTGCGAATCACTATCCATCGAATATTTGAAAACATAATTCTGTTCTCTCATTTCACAGTTGGCATAACATTTATTCTCCTCGGAAACATATATGGGTCTTTGTCTTTTATGTAGACAACTTTACACATAAAGTGCTTGTTTTCATTGTGAAATTGCCATTTCTATATCCTCTGTACTGGAATAGTTTAATTTATGGAGCAATAGCACAATTGTTGTTCACCTACAAAGGAAAAAGATTTTTCCTTAAAGAAGGAAGAACGATGCTCAATTGCTTTGTTAAAGGTGGTGGTGATTTGAGTTTAAGAATGTTGGTGTTATTAGCTTGTAATAACATTTCGTAATAATCTCAGATTTTCAGCAAGTGAAATAATCTTCTCAAGAGTATACCTAATCCCGGATTCAATTTAATGTTGGACTCTATTTGCAATATGTTCCCGAAACATGAGCTTAATTAAGCGCAATGTAAAAAAAACACAATTATAGTTCTCTGTCTCTTATTTAGTAGTACCTACCTAAGCTGAAAATAAAAATACAACTGGACCGTTTAACGAACAAAATACTATTTAGGTACCTCAAGAATGTTCTTAAGCAAGTTTACTTATTATATTTTTTAGATAAGTATAAAAATAAAAGGTCAAGATGATATTCCTTGAATTGATTTGGAAATCATTTTTCCTTTATTACAGCTATAAAAAGTGGTTTGAATCCCTTGGAGATTGAATACCAATTGGATCGGATCGGCCCTTTGAGTATGGTAGTATGGATAATCAGCAAGGAGACAAGACAAGGGACAAGGGTATTTTGTTCAGTTGTTGAGTTGTTCCTTTAGAGCCTCAATTATTAGGTAAGTCCTATACATATAATACAAAATTAGATGAAGAACATTATTGTATCAAGGCACTGAAAATTTTCTCAGGATTAAGAGAATTATTTATGTAAGACAAAATAATAGAGACAATTTTTGTAAAACACAAGTAATTTTATTGTATTTGCTTAAAATCGACTGCTGAATTGATTCAATTAAGGAAATGGTTTTAATGAAATTAATTACACGCGTTATTATAAGGATAACAATGAGATGGATTATATAGTTAGAATGAGAAATAAAAAATAGCGAGTGAGTTTTTAGTTTAATGTTAAATTAATTAAAAGTTTCCAACACATGATGAGTTGGTAAGTTTTGCCTATTATAGGTAGGTACCTACTAAAAGTTTCAAGTGCTGATGAGTAATATAAAAATGATGCATTTCATATTCATACCACTAACCTTTCCATTTAACTTGCCATATGAAGGTTTTAATTGAAACAACTAATGATTCATTTAACTTGCTAATGATTGCATTTTTTGTATAGGAAGGAAAATCCGGATGTGGCAAGGATATTTATAACCAGTCAAAAAACATCTGTTCGAAATTATTAATAATGCTCTTTAATGAAATGATCACATTATTAAATGTTTCAATTTCAAAGCAACCTGCTGCAGGAAACGACATTTTTATCGGTTTTATAATTTGCTTTACGTTTACCTTATAACTTCTAATTCACAACTATGCTCTTTAAAATACCTATGATATTATTAAAATTTTAATACATTGGAAAATTTTGTCAATTGTAAGCCTTCGTAAATCAGACTCCGAACTGCGACTGCTGAAACATGTAAACTTTACGTCACTGGGTCATATACACCGAATATTTCATTAAGAAAATTTCAATTACAGATTCATTTTAATATAGCAAATCTTTAATTTCACTGAATTATTAAAAATCGATTGAAATTCAAAGTCCTGGAGAAACCGAAATATGTTGAAATTCGTGGTGCGTGAATTTCGTTTGTGTTATATAAATAAAACATGAATCGTCAAATTTATATTGTAAATAAAACATGTCATATTGGTGGACATTAGAGATTTACGCACATTTATGTTTGAAATTAAATTTTTAGTTACAATAAAAATATATTTTCATAATACATATATCAAATTTAGGTACGGTACATAGAAAATAAAAAATGTCGAGACTAATAAATTTTACCTACCTACATATACTTGGTATTTATTTAGAGATGATAAAGAAAATAAGAAATATTTTCAAAAGAAATATTACATTCTTTATTAATTACACGTATAGGTAATGATGCCTTTCGTCTAACAGTCTTATGTATTAAATATGCATTGGTCAAAAAAGATCCTGCGAACATTTATGTAATCTAATTCAAATCAAATGCAATAAAAATTTATCATCAATAAAATGAGTAGGTAGGTAATAAAACAAAAATGTTTAGTTTTTTCGTTGCAAAAAAAACATTGTTTTCCATTCAGCAGTAATTTAAAGAGTTATATTTTCATAATTATAATTAACGTAAAAAAAATAAAAGCATTTAGATTTAATAAATAACCAAATATGAGAACATAAATTATAAAACTCATTGGAAACATTGTTTAAATTAAAATATAATACATTCCTATGTATCCAAAAACAATGTAGGTACTAAAGTAGTATTCACCTTTAATTATAAATCAACAAGTATACATATTGTATGAAATAAAACACAATCACATATTAAAATCAAACTAGAGTGTATATGCATACATTTTCCGCAATTTATTGCTTATTGAACTTTCTGGGTTAACCTTCTTTAGTAAATTTTTTATTTAAGGTGATTACGTGATTCTGATTCCATTTACCGCAGGCCTTATTAACCGGTCATTTAAAATAAACCAATTACAAGTAAATATTTTTTAATATGTAGGTACTAAAATTTGATTATTTGTTTCTATGAACTTCTATAATACACACATAACTAATAAAATTAAAAAATAATAAGTCAAAATTGTCTTATACATATACATATGTATTAAGAGAACTCGAATTTAGCCACAGTTTTATGTTTTTCATTACATAACTTAACGAAGCTTAACCATTATCCCATCAGACGCTCCTGTTTCAAGGGCATGCTTCATCCTAGAATTGCACTGTTGGTGATATATTTAATTTCTGTAACACCGATGGAATTATAGTTAACAAACATAAATGAATAATAAGAGAGCGAATTACTATTTTGGTTAATTATTTTCCAAGAATCATTTACAATCTAATAGAATGAAATAAATAAACTATAGGAATTTAGAATGATATTTAAGTGAAGTGGTGTAAAGGACCCAGTCTGTCCCCGTGCCTGTTTATTTTGTTGCTTTATATGCACGTGAGTTTTGCGTGTTTTAAGACGCATGAGATATGGAATATAGCCGAACTAAGTATCTGCTGAAATGCACTTTTTAATGTTTCGATTTAGGGATTGACACTGAAGACTGAAAGGACCATTTAGTTTCAGTCTGACTACAGCACAAGTTACTATTGTTATTAGTGTTGAAATTTTGTGCTATTTGTTTGAATTAAGTATTTATTTGAGTATTATTATTTCTCTTTTTTTTATATTGAAAATTTGTCGACGCACGGTCGTATTGCCATATATGTTTTATTCTTATATTTATTAATTGTGCTGATTGCATAATTTTTGGATTGAAATTTTAATATTATTTCACAATCATTGCGATTTATAATTATTAGACAGCTAATACTGGGGTTGTTTTAAATGACTGTCGGTCATTGTATGTCTACGATAGTAACGGAGGTATTCCAGATTGGATAGTACATCCAAAGGTGAAAAGTGTGTCGATATCGCGATACTTATTTTACTCGTTATTTTAATATTAGTCCAAATACCGTCGTATTAGATGTGTATGAGTACTAGACAAGTATCCGTACTAGCGAACTGTCATTTATAAATTATAACTATTATATTATATTATTAGGGACACCTGATAGATACCCTGTAAGACGTTGGCTGGGATTTATTTGAACGCATTACAGCGATATTGATAGACAAGAAGCCTCGCGGTGGGTTTCGTCGTCATAATTTTGTAATTGTAAACAATTGTTTTGTATAATTTGCAGAATCATCATTGTTTATATCGAGGTCTTTGCAATCAGTTTTTGTAATTAATAATGCTCACTTAGTCTCGTTGACTATAATTACTCGTTTATTCTCTTTTAGTTGGTCTTACTACATCTTATAACCTGGTCACGTGATAGTTCGAGTTATTGTACTACAAATACATTTTAATTTTATTATTACTAGGGTTCATATCATTACAGTGTTAATTTCATTATTATTTATACTTCACCACTCAAAGGAATGTAAAATGAATAAAACAAATATTGGTATACCTATTATTTATAGGTAATTATAAATGTGAGTATTTAAAAGCTTTATTTTTTTTAATAACAACAACACAATACCGATGTTTTTTTTAATTTTCAGTGTATACGTAAAGGATTCAAAGAATTTAGCACTTAAGCCCCAAGAACCAGGACCGTAACGATTCTTGTGGAAATCAAATATTGTAATCATTTTATGTAACTAAGTACCATACCATTTAAACGAATGCTTCTTAATTAATCATTTTCTAAGTTGAATGCAATCAGCGAAATTGCTTGAATTAAAAGTTCCGTCTAAATTATAATTCATTGCAACCGATTGATTTAATAATATATCATAAATTTCTAATTTTTTCAAATTCTATTCATAATTCTT
Source organism: Silvanus unidentatus (assembly GCA_963930825.1). Taxonomy (NCBI): domain Eukaryota; kingdom Metazoa; phylum Arthropoda; class Insecta; order Coleoptera; family Silvanidae; genus Silvanus; species Silvanus unidentatus. The sequence goes on from OZ005761.1 coordinate 17,836,045, forward strand.
AATTTAGGCATTGTATTTAACATAGTTGAGAGGGCCTTTACCACCTCTAACATTTATTTTTGTATAGTTACATAGAATATTTCTGTGAATTACAGATTAGGTACTCCGCAGTGAATAAATATACCTACATATCGTCTTTGTTTCGGTTTGAGAAACTTCGATACTTCGATCTACTTTTAATAAGATATTCCTAACTTTTCGCCCAGCACAGATTATACTCGTAATACCTTCTAACCAAACAAGTTTTTTAATGCTCTCTTCATGATTCGTATTTTTAATGAAATTAGTTATTGTTTTTATTCCTTAATGACGTTATTATATCCTAGACCATAGTGCAACAATTTCCGCTGTGTTGTTAATAAAAAAAATTGTTCTGATTTTATATATACCTACATATACGGTATGAATCAGCATTTAATTTATTTTGTATTTACATTTTTTTTATTTGTATAAAAAGACTCCATTGTTTGGGTAACTTTTAATTTATTTTTAATAATTTACATACAATTTTGGTTTTTTTTTGTTTATTAATGGGTATTTTTATTTACAAATACAAATCACATAGCAAATTAATATAAACCTAATATTTATTAAAGATATACAGATATGTATATACAATATAATACTAGGTAAGTAATACTAAGTAAATAAGTAAATTCTAAGTAAACATTAATGCAATATTGAAAAATTTGATTTATGTGCACTCAATTAATAAAGCACATTTATTGAGCTTTGTCAATTTCGTAAAATATTTACGTTTAATGATTTACTTCCTAGCTCAAGTGCAGAGAAACATGCACATTTTTTTGTAAGATGTGCCAGCATATCTCGTCTTCCACAAAGCACAGAAAATTGAACAATTGTAGAAAAAATAGTAAAAAACCGTGTTTAGTGTTTCAAACTAAAGACGTTTTCGTGTCACCATTCTCTTCTTGAATACGCTGATTGTTACAAGGGAAATAGTCTGTCAGCAATTTCAGCTTGAAAATTTCATGGAATGTCTCCCGAAATTTCCTCGACATTGCACAATACAGTACAAAATTTATGGATGATGTTAACAGACTTAAAAAGTCAAACAAATCACCTGGAACAATAATTAGCATTTTAATTAAACTGAACATTGTTTTTCTTTTTAATTCCTCCCTATTGTCAAATTTTGATTCAATACATATCTGTTGGTCAATTTCTATTTATTGAAATATTAAATTTGAATATACTAGACTAATGTACATGATCAATCTGAAATATGAAGTAGGTAATGTAAGCGGTATGCACTAGTATACAAATACTCGTATGTATGTGTGAAGTGATGCTTAATTGACTAAAGCCACTATAGGAAATTAATTCGACTTCATGCATACATAATCCACACGCCCCTTAATTAATTAGTTGTATAAAGATAGTCGGCTTTTATAGAAATCATTGCTAAAACAACTAATTTACATCCAACTGTTGTCTGTTTTACCCATATAATACGAATTCACTTCTCAATGCACAAATACGAATATGTACAATTGATTAATTAAATTATAAGCATTATATGAAAAACCGAGATGCCTTTCGATTCACCACAATGCGCTTTATTGCATGTAAATATGTACATAAAAATGAGTTTGTTTACGTAGTAATGTAAATTTATTTATGTTCTTGTAATCCAATTTTTGCACTAAGTGCTTAGTAATTCTATTTTGTTCTTTTCCTCGTCCAAACAAAAGCAAACATGAAACACTGAGATTCGATAAACACACCAGCTTTTATTAAAAGAAATTTATTGGTAAATGTCTCTCTCCATTACTGGCTTATTCAATTTAAAATGCTTCTTATTTCCACAAAATTAGAGCTTTTAATAAAAACTTTTATAAAAAATCTTTTAATTATACAAGCCAAGTGATTAGTGTCTTTAATCATTAATTCCCTTCTTGCAACAAAGTTATTTCTTTCTTTTTTTTAAATAAAAATCTCATTAATCGTCTTTATTATATAATTCAAGTTGTCTTCCTCTTTCATATCACACACTTTAAAAGTATTTAATAAAAATTAGAATCAATAATGAATTATCGTACCTATATTGTTATAGCACTCTTCGATGAAAGTGTGGCCGTAGAAGACTCCCATTAAGACCCACACAGACAATGGAAACTGAATTATTAAAAACAACAGCAATATAATTAACAGCATCTTTGTAGTTTGATCATTTTGATTCTCCTTATAAATTTGTATATTCTCCTGTTTATTCTTGCTGTTCAATTCCATTAACTGATTGCCATTAATCAGTAATTTCCTTCTCTGTCTTCGCTTATTTCGTCTCATTAGAATCGATAGAATCAAATAGAAAAAAATCGACAACAACAAACACGGTAAAAATTTTATGCAAATACCATAAATCCAAAACAACAAATACGATTTACTTTTATCCATGATCACTACATAAATGGGCATTTTGCTTAAATTCAAATGATTCTGATGGTCACTCAGTTCATGTTTTAAAACCATCCAACCATGTTCGTCCACAGTTTGGTTCTCACTTTTGACGTCTGAGAATGCCAATGATGGATAGCACACCAATGGGCATACAATGTAAATACACAATATGACAATTGCAGTGTTCCGTTGACTGCAGCAGATATTCTGAACATGGAGTCTGGACACGAAATTGTAACGCCAAACCGATAAAACCACTGTCAGACAGCTCGATATAAAATGCAATGAAAGCGATATCATCGAATGGTACCTGTAGAGCACCGCTGCTGAATGCGTGTAATGTCGGGCATAATGGATCTCGCTGGATAAGTGGCGGTGATAGATGAATGGAAAGTACTCCAATATTTGCAGTAAATCAGTGATGGCAATTCCAATAAGAATTACATTGGTCGGAGATCGCATTTCCTTCCTGCGAAGAACACAGATATTGAAGACATTCGCTATTGAACCAAGTATGCAGACGATTAAGCTCAGATAACCGTGCACGGAGCGGTAATTGTGTCTGAAAAGTGCAAAATTGCAGTATGTGTAGTTATCGGAATCGGCGGTGATGTTATCCATCTGGAAAATGAAAGGAAATCTACATGAGAAAACATATTGATAAATGGGATAATAGACATCAGGGTGGTGGAATTTGGACACGAGTTTCCGTTTGTAAAGGATCTTTTCACACTTAACACATATGTTTGTTGCAACATTTCGGAACGAGATGAAGGAAAGTTTTGAGGGATTATTTATTTATTTTAAACATTTCGTTGAACTTATCATTTTTAAGAGAATTTACAAACTTGTGAATGTTTAAAATTCTTTTAAGTCGAAAATATGAAAAATGAAAATAAATAATGTATGAGACACATTTTCAGTTAATATATGTTGAAGGAAATGTTTTTTGTTACAAAATAAATTTCTCAATTTAGTATTTAGTTAATTTAGCATATATAGGTTCAAGTGGTTTTATTGTTTACATAATTGTTAATTTATATAAATTTCGAGTGAATTAGTTTGTCAGTCATATGTCCTTTTGAATTTACTGCGAATCACTTTTTTACGGACGTCTGCACATAAATTTTATATATTGCGCCTACGAACCACTCAATGAAATTAATAATATAATAGGTAGAAAAAAGTGTATTATTAGATATACAATGGAATTTTGTAATTTCAGTTTAAGCATCACGCAATGATGATTTTCAATAAACTTATGGTGAAATTAAAGTTTTTTTCCTTTCACATCTATAAATCATTTTGCAGATATTTATAGCATGACTATTACTTAAGAGTCTGGAAGTAGTTGTTTATGTTTTCATCGGCACTAATATAATATAAATGATCCTCTAAATCTTTATTCTTATTATACTTCGGTTTCTGAAACAACTGTGTGAAAGTTTTCAATACTGCCGTTCTATCCTGTTTGTTTTCTTCTTGAATAAATAAGATGATGGAACTTTTAATACTGAAAAAGGAGGTCCACTTTACAAATATTGCTCCATTCCACCTCCAGAAGAACGATGTCTTAGAAATTTATTTAGACTTGTAGACTCTAGTTTTACTTTGAAAGTTTTACTGTTCAAATGTTAGTGGTTGTCGTGTAAAATAAATTAAAGAGAATATCAGATGTTTCGCAAGCTTCACAATTTTATACTAAGTTTGCATATGACAACTTAATTTAATGTAAGCTAGTACTAGAAGCACATTAAATAATAAAATGCACTTCCGAAGTTGTTACGATGTAATTGATGTACGAGTCTGATAGTCTGAGAATGGAATTTTAATTTTATCGATTAAAAAAACTGCATAGCTAGACAGACATCAGTATGTACAATGTGTGTAAACCTTGATGTAAATAAATAAATCCCTGAAGCACCGTCACAAACTAATAATACAAATTCATTTCTCGGTTGAATAATTTGTATATTGAATATCAATTTATTTACAGTTAAAGTGTATTTTGCACTGAATGTGGTTTTCTATTGCCGGAATTAAAGTATTTGAATTGGAAGGTTCTTATTTATAAAAACGCCTATTTTCGGAAATTTAGGTCAAGTTAATTGAAATCAAATTAACAAAAATGCCTTCTTTCGTCAATTTCCGAAATTAATATCCTCTTTATTAATAATAAAACTGCCAAAAAGAAACTCAACAAATAAATTTCTGTAGAAAATGTATCAATATTTGGGTATCTACTTTAAATTAAGAAATTTTTATTACTTGTTTGCTGTTTTTTTAAAAAAACTGTTTTATGTATGTGTCAGAAACAGTTTCTGTCTGTTTTTAAACACAAATGCAATTAATTGAATAGAAATTATTTTTTAATCGCATCCAACAGGAAATATTTCAAAGTAAAGAATAAATGAAAAATGATTGTGCTGAAAAGGGTCAGAATCCCACCAGTTTACGAGTTCTGTTAAATTTTACGCAATTATTAGTTCCGACAGTGAGCAGATTCTTTTTATAAAATTGGAATCAACTGACAAATCATTAATATTCAAATTTATCTTTCCGAATATTAAATTCAAATCGCACTGTAATATTAACATTTTGTTAAGCTATATAAATTATCTTTTTATTTTCCAGCTTTGACGTGCGGACTTTAGCATTTATATTTCAAGATCGCGAAAATATTGAATCTTTTAGTAAGCATAGAAGACCAACCAGTTATTTATGGGATTCCAATATTCACAGACTGATGGATAATGTGAATTTTTTAGCCAAATGTTCACGAACACATTTGGTGTATTGTTTTCTCTCTTATATACAATTACATTTGATCTATTTGTTCTTCTCCTTAGCAATATTTTACTTTATTTTTGGTGTAATTTTTCTAATGTCCACAGTCCACAGTGTGTGACAAATAATTCAGATGGATGTTGGAAAAGTTGGGAGCGCAGGTGATCAAGATAGAATTGTAGTTGTAGTTTTACCTAAAAATCATGTTTTTAAACATGCACATTTCGCTTAAATCACGACAAAACCGAGCACCTAGCCATGACTTAAAATACAATTTGCATAAATGTTTAATTTTTAATTCTTGAAAACTGTGAACGCAATCATTCTAACTTAAAATCCATATAAGTACATATTGACCGGGAAAAACTCTCCTAGCAACAGGTATTTTTATTTGATAGACAAACATTGTATGAGAAATATTAATAACTTTAGGCGATATTAACGAACTTTCGAGCAGCAATAAGATCGCAAATAAAGCGCTTTTTCAACAGTTAATATTTCTCATATTAATGCAATCGATAAAGCGAACACACAGAAATGATTGGAAGTTTGTGTGTTTTGTATGTCAATGAGAAATCCCAACTTCTTTATATTACATACCTGAAAGTCCTGATGAAGATCTTCCACTGATCACAAATAGCAAAGATACCTTGAAATAGAAGCAGAATCCACAAGTGGCGTTCGGACAGTCACATTTTCCTAAACCAAATATACTTCCACAGTTAGAAAGTGTTGCTATTAGAGAAATACAAGCACAAACACTGAAATAATTTTTTTTTATTTATAACTATAGTTGAGTTTCAAGTAGAGGCTCAAACAGTTATTATACATATGTGTATAGTTAGAAATGAAGTAATTTTAATTAGACATTAAAGTGCGTATGGTTGTTGTTTGCGTTAGTTTATTTGACGAAATTAGGAAATGCTAAGCGCGCATTTTCCCGCTACACATATTTACCGTTTCTACACACAATTTCAGTTTCCATCCTCTCCCAGAGAGTTTTTGTTTTGAAAAACAGCGCATGCGATCGTATCCGTAAAGCTGGAGAAAATTTCAAATATTATCGCCGTTTTGATTAGTATCTTGGGGACCGTATCTAATGGGAGTATTTTCGAAACAATAAATCTGGAATGAATCGTCAATATTGTCACTTTTGATTTATTACGAGTATACAAAACAACAGCATATGAAGTGCACAGTAATAAATTTATTTATAATATGTAATCAGGAAAGTAATAATATGTTAATGTTTTTTTATCTAATCGTAGACGTATGCACAGAACAAATGGTCCGGGAGCAACAAATAAAATTCTGACGTGAAATTTTTTTATGGCACAGTGTTTAGTTTAGGCTGAAACTTAGAGCTAAATCTGACTTTATATTATAGGCAGGTAAATTGAATGGAAAGCTGAAGGTGAAAAAATGCTCGTTAGTTTCATTTTCTATAAATGAAATTGTAACATTTTTCTATATTTAGACTGACACTATGAATAGAATTGATATATAATTCCGCAACAATTTACTATAATCTCATATACAAATTTTCATATCGTTTTTAGTGCTATCATTAAAAATAATTTTTCATGTAAACAGGAACATTTATATAGTGCAAGCAATAATATATAGGTGCCTAGTGTTTAATATATTTTCACGCTTATTCAAATCTATTTTATTATTTTAGCCTGTATTTTTTATGTTACATCAATGGCGAAATATTAATTTATGAAATTTTTGGGCGCATGCACGATAAATATTTTGCTATTAATTAAATGAAAATATTTATATTTCCGGATTAAATTTTGCCGAGAACAAAAGTCGAATTTTTCCATATTATGTTTATAAGAATTGAAATTAGTAATGATATTTTCAGGGGCCAAATATCACGCAATTGGGAATTGGTTTAGTATATTGAGGTCAATCTACCCCCTTTATTCCTTCATTCACAAATATTCTCGTATATAAGCGTAATTCCAACAAACTTATTTGTCCTATTATCTCGTTGATCTTAATCAAAATGAACTGTTGGGGTGCTTTAATAAGAACAGGTGGGGTTTTATAGTTAAACAATTCTATACCCCACCGGATAAACAAATTATTAATCTAGATTACAGTTTATATTAATAAATTCATCAATTATACAATTATAAGAGATAAAATATTAATGGTAGATAAATTATTTTTACCTATAGATGATTCCACTTTACGACCCGAAATGGGAAATTCCATATTTCCATTTCCATCCATTACTAATAATAATATTCGAATAATTGAAAATATATTGTTGGATGTTTGGATATAAGATATACATTTACATATTTATTTAATATACTTTTGAACCTGCCAAGTTTTCCCTATTGGTTGTAATTGTACCTACTCCCATTTCCCAATGCTTTTGTTGTGTTTATTAAAGCTCTCTCAACTTTGTTACACAACGTAAATGTATGGGGAGTACCTATTCAAATAAATTTCTTTAGCGTTTAATGAACACTCGATTGTAATAGTCACATTCAGGTTTGGTTGGTATCCTTTTGTAATATCCATAACTGAGATTACCTCGGGAGTAAGAAAAATGAAAGTCAACTTGAGTCTGAACATTTAGAATTTCGTTTGAAATATCAAAATGAAACTCTATTACATTGCGTGAAACTAAAAAATTTCTGATGTTACAAAAAGTCAACTAGAACTTTTCCTCAAACCGATTTATAAAACCTTTGTACTTTTCAAGGAATAAAATCGAAGTTATTATCGTAGTAGTTTTCATACCACTTCAGTAATAATAAGGCATATATACAATTAGGCTTTATACATAAACCGAATTGATAGACTGGAAAAACTTTCTCGTTTTCCTGAAATTGAACAAGTAGTAGGTACTAGGTACATTTATATGCCTTATTACCTAAATCCAAATTTTTTTCTTTGATAAATTGGAAGGGGGTTGCAGGGCTTAATGGTTTACTTCGGATTGGACTAAGAAATCGGTTAGTAGGTAGGAACAATTTAATTTTTTATGCATCTAAAAACCTTAATAAGGTAACCAAATTAATGGACGTTTATTAAATAAAACAAAACATTATTAAACCCAATTTAAACTTTTGTTGCCATTTACCTATCAAGGAAAAGCTTTGCAATTTGAGGAGACCTATTTATTTAATTTAAAGTGAAGTACCTAAGTGCGCGAGTATTATTCACATATCGATTAGTGTGGTAGATATACATTTTGAAAGTTTCACTGAACTTTCAACGCATTTAATTATCTTGTGTAAAAAGTTTTTAAAAGGAGCGACACTAGATTCATTAATTTGAATACACATAAGGCTATAACTATTAGTTCAAATTACCGCCTTCTCTTATCTTCGGTACCTAAATGACAAATTTTATAAATCATGTAACTAATGAAGATGTCAAGAAATAACTTAACTACAAACTATATGCGCTTGATGTTAGATATGCACTATGAATACTAATAACCTATTGAAAAATGCTCATGTTTTAAGATGCACCAACTCGCATGATTACATTTTCCAAATTATTTAACTCTAATTCTGTTTTCTGTTAAACAAAACTGTAATATCATTGTTAGTATATGAATTGCAATCATTCAAATGGAAATTCGCCAGAAGGTTATAATTAATAGTACCTATATTAATGAACGAGTTGCATAAGGCAAATTTTATGGCAAAAGTTGCATAAGCCACGATTGCCATAAAATGCCTTATGCGACGAGTTCTTTATGCTATTTTATGCATTTCGGTGCATTTTATGTAAAAAATTCAATATTTATTTAGTTTTAGTAACTTTTTGTATTTTACGATTGCATAAAACATGCAACCAATAACTCAAAACAAGCACTTGTCATTTGAAATTTATGTCAATTATGTTATAGAATTTGAAAATTACAACCTTAAAATAAAAAAATCACTAAATTGACAGCGGGTCCATAATCTAATATTATGGACCTGGTCAGCAGGTCCATAAAATAGTTAGTATGATACCGAAATGCATAAAGGAATACTAAGTACCTACCCAATTTCCTTGCTTTCAAATAATATTGCACGTGAATTTCAAATTAAATTACGCATTTTTTATTGTAGACTCCATCTATTGTAAGTGAACTGGAGTTCGTTATAAATATTAATAGTCTTCTTTTTTCCTTGTTTGAAATTACTACTCGAGATATGAATTAGATTGTACGCCATACATCATAATTTAAAAACCAATATTCTATATTTGATCTTTAATTACAAATTGACTCGAAAACTTAGGTATGTTTGTTTATTTTCCACAGTTTGTAGAGACACTTAGAGAAGACGTTCAAACTCTTAATTGAATCTATGCGAAATTTACTATCGCGTAAATTTCCCATAAAAACTTCCTAAAAAAGTAAAGACTCATGGCTAATGATGAAAAATTATACTAACATAAGATTCGCAGAATTAAAATCCGGTTCGTCCAAAGTCGAAAGTAAATCTCTATTAACTTGGTGCATGAATAAAACCACGGATAGAGGTAAATTATACTTCAAACTTCTGATGCTTACCTACCGGTACGTTTTTTTTTACTGGATACCTACTACAATCGCAGTAATTGTTTGATAAGATAAGGTGTGTGCTTCGATTAAAATAATTTAAAAAAAAATAAATAATAATGGTAACGATTACATGCCATCGCGGTTCTGCGACAATAATTTTCAAATATAATATAGAATCAATTAATGAACATGAATAGAACATGTGTGTGGGTGAGTGCAAATTTATCTTGAGGAAAGGAACTAATTAAAGTTTCTCAAACACTCATATATCCGTTCACACAATGGCCCCTCATTTGCTAGTTAAACTGTTTATTTTAAATTTCATCTTACAATTCAGTTATCAACAAACAATATTACATTACAATTCTATCGACAAGTGCCAAGTGTCTAAGTGTATTCGAAAATGTTGTCCGGAAAATCATGTTTATCGCAAAATAAGCGTACGGGCAAAATATCAGTGTCAATTTTCTGAAGACTCCAATTTTACTTTTCAAGTGTACAATAATGAATCACCTTTCAGTGAACGAGCTGAGTTTTCGGTTCTTTCTGATAGCAAAAGTTGTGTCAAAGGAAAAAAAAGTTTAAAACTATCTCCCGTAGTCAATTATCAAGACATATTTTATATACAAAATGATGGATCTTTGTTTCGACCAAATGCATCAAATATGCAAACAGTTTCTTATGAGGAGTATTGTTTGGAAACTTTTGTTAACGTTCTGAATAAGACAGAGATTTCAGCGTTGGTATGTTATGGGACGCAAGAGGAATCAGAACTGAGCAACTCCTTAGGTAAGAGCTCAAGTCAAAAAAAAACTTTTTTCAAAAAAGTTTAAAAACGTCCTTGTTCTGCTATTTAACTATAGGAAGGGGTTCATAGCATAGGACTAGAGAATATAAATTTGTAAAATAAATTGTAATCATTTGGCGGTTTAAATCTGTGGTAAACTTAGATAATATTCGCATGGTCGGCTCTGCCTTAAGTTTCTTCCATTAGGCTGCTTGAAATAGAAAGCAGCTGAACTAAATGATTTTCTTGGGATTTAAACTATTTCACCGACAAGTGACACCTTTTTAATAATGTAAAGGCGCCATAAAGTGTTTATCAACGTCCGACAAACAAAACATTCCCAGTACTGCCCTGAACCACTGCTTATTCACACTGATAAAGAATTTTTACGAAGATATAAAATTCAGTATTAACAATTAATTTGTACAAAAATGTATGATAAAGCGCGGATATTTAATTTTTTTATGTTATGTATTATTTTATTTTCTAAAGGACTCTGTGATTGTCCAGATTATCTGAGCGTAAAATTACCTAATTCAAATCCTGCTTCGGATGTGAACTTTTTAAAATATGGTGTTAATTTTACCGGAGTGGAAAATTATTATACTGCAAATGGCAACAGTTACGGGTGTATATGTAATTTAAAACAATGTGTGCGAAAATGCTGTGGCTCAAACGAAATTTTAGACGTTGTTACCAAAAGTTGTACAATTAAAGAGAATTTTATTCATAATTTTACGTTTCATAAAGGGGACACTCCTCTAACGAATTTCGATTCTCAACATCTTCATTTTATTCATGATATGAATTGTGTAGATTCTGCTCAAAAAGTTTTAATTGCAATTGACGACGGTTCTAATATTTATTTACAACACAATGGAAGCTTATTGCATAGTGATGGTGGAGAAAACCATATGCTTCATGTGGAATATTATTGCATTGAGTACTTTGACGTGGAAGGAAGTTTGGAGTATGGAGCAATTAGATGTTATCTCTCTGATGATGTTGAAGACAATAACACTGAAGAGATGATGAAAAAGTGTGGTAATTTATTTTTCTAGTTATACTGATTTTAAGTTTTTTTATTTTCCAAATAAATTTTCTTACATGCTAAATATACAATTATAGAAATCAATTTTACAATAGTGTTTATTATCAAATTAACAGCAATAACACATTTATACGATACCTCTATTATTCACAATCGCTTAGCGAAATACTAACAAGAATCTATTTAGTCCGGCGTCCAACTACATACCTTAGTATTTAGCGTCTTCTGCGAACCAACTCTTGGTTACTTGTTTTTCATGCAAAGGAAAGGACACTGAAATCCTTAATACTAGAGATTAGAAAGTTTGTCGATTCAAATGTTAAATTGATTTTACAGTAGGTATTAACGGTCTTTTTATAAGTTGAAGGGGAATATTGAAGGAAAATAAATATTAGGCAACGTCTTATCTTAAAAAATGGGCATCTGGCAAATATATATATAATATATGTATATGTACATCTTATCGCTGTGTGATTTTTGATTTTGATAACTTTGAGTATGTAAGTTAAGCAACTTTTACCATGTCCGGCTTTACAAGTGAACTTAAAATAATTTGTACGAGGAAACAAATATTTGTTGAACTAAATTATGCAAAAATAAAATTTACTTATATGATTTTATGTAATTTATAATTAAATAAGAAAAAGTAGTTCTTAATAACTCATTATTGTCTTAAAGCCATAATTGAAGTTCTTATGAGATTAAATTTTCGATTTGGCCCTCATTCCGATCCTGACTCAATGTTGTAGTCATCTCCGCATCGAAATTCATAAATTTGTAGTATATTTATTAGTATATATTTCTGCAAAATGAACACCATTTTTGACAAACCGTGTATATTCAATATTTTTATTGTGTATTTGTTATTTTCAAATGGACTGTGTGAATGTCCAGAACATTTGAGTGTCAAATTACCTGATTCAAATCCACATTCGAATACAAACTATTTAAAATATGGTGTTAATTTTTTCGGGAAGGAAAATTATTATACGATAAACAATGTTACTTACGGCTGCATATGTAATTTAAAACAATGTATACGAAAATGCTGTGGTCCTAATGAAGTTATGCTTAGTAATGGAACATGCATCATAAAGGAGGATTTTTCCCATAATTTCAAATTTCATGAAGGATTCTCACCTTTACCGTACTTTAATTCTAATAATCTACAATTTGTTCATGGACAACTTTGTCCTGATATGTATGAACCAATTATATTCCTTCCTGATGGGACGGAGGAATACGAGTTGGAATCAATATATTTACAACATAATGGACAATTACTTCATAATTTGGGTGGGGAAGTAAAAATTCTGGATGTAAATTTTTACTGCGTTGATTATTTTGAAAATGGAGAACTTGGAAAAGAATTTAGCTATGGAGCAATTATATGTTTTAGTGATGAAGAAACTATCACGAGTATGATTTATATAATCCACACCACTGGTAAAAATTTTTACAATTTACTTTATTTTTTAAGTGCCTACCCATAGTTTTTTTGGATAAAGAGAGCCCCATTTTATAAACAACAAACACCTAAGCACGTTCAAGCAAACGACTTTTTTCTTTCTTTATAAAAATGAATCGTATAGATTGCAAACATTTATTTTACATACTTATATATGCATATTTATATCATAACATAAATATATTAAACACAAAATAAAAATATCATTTGAAATATGCCGTATTACCAACATGTTGGTTGGCTTTAGAATGTTCACAGTGTATTAAGATATACGATTAGGCATAAATATATCTAGGTAGAGTGTTACTGATTGGATGTCATTTACTGACTTACTATAAAAATGTTTCAATACCTGCAATAGGCTTTAACACCATACAAATTCCAAAATTCTTAAAAATGTGTGAAAGTGAATGTACAATAAATAGAAGTCGATTTAGTCCTTTATTTTGATTAAATTTCAATTAATTACAATGGCTAAGTACAACAAGGCTATCTGATTTTTTTAATCACTTTACAACATTAACGTAATACCAAATCTATAATTAGCGAAACAGTAAGTCACTATAATATCCTTAGTTCACTTCCAACTAGCATCCGTTAAGAACCCACTCTAAAAACAATGTTCGTGTTAAAGTTTATATGTGCCCATTTTTTTCTTATGCAAATTACCGCTGAAAACGTTACAATCTACAACAATTTTCTTGAGACTACTACCACTATTAGTATGAAGGAACTATGTGATAATCATCCTTGCATTAGACTTTGCGAAAAGCTCCAAGACAATGATCTTAACGTTTTGCTTCCATATTTGAACCTAACAATGTATAATGGCTCTCAGGAAGTATTCATTGAGGACTACTATTTCTACTCCGAAGAAAACCAATTTTGTTCTACAGGATTTCTAATAAATATAACCGAATCCAGTTATATTCAGTATAATGGAACACTTCTCGTTAAAAATTTTAACCCTCAGGGTGATATTCTAGTGCCATCGGAAAGCTATTGCATAGAATCTATAAATAACGTGAAAGAAATTGGTATGTGTATCAGTGAAGATGATGTTATTGAAGATATAATGGAAATGAACAGTCATATGGCAGGTATTTAATAAGTCCCCTAAACGTAAGTTATATATCTTACCACGTAGAATAAAGCCTTAGCGAGGTTATAGACGACCGATCGTTTTTATGAATGAAGAATACACACTTTTCTCATTATGTAATTGGCTAATTAGATATATTAAATACATACATGCTTCAGATATAGGTACACTAAACAATTAGTTAATAGCTCTCTAACAATCGATTGGAGACAAGAGAGTATAACTCAATTCCATTAAAGTACATTCAATTAGCTAGAATATAGACACAGGCAGTTTTGGGTTGGAGGGTGTGTTCGTTTGTCGAATTATCTTATCAAAAACAAGGAACATATTTATACATAATATGGGACTACGTGTATACCTATGTATAAACAGCTAAATATATTAAAACAACTATATTATAGTTAATCTATTTGCAATAATATGCTTATTAGCATTTCGACGATGTTTTACAAACCGCATTGCATTTGTGGATGCCTCAAATACTTACTTTTCCTAATTATCAATTATCTTTTATACTCTCTTACACCCCTATCAGTTCCCCGAAATTCCATGAAAAATAATAACCAATGAATACTAATCACATATAATTCACACTTTTTTATTAATTGATATATTTTTCTCCGTCATAAAATAAACACACGATTTTAGTCGAACAAAAGATGTGTGAAATGTGTGTATTATATCTGGTGATAGTGGTGGATTCATATACCAGCATTACTAATAATATTTTAAGTTCTTAAACAATGTGTCTTCAATTGCTTATATTCGCGCTACTTTTTGCCTCTGTGGTCGGAACACCAGAATGTCCTACAAATGGTTTTGTAAGAAAATGCTGTCCTTTGGGACAAGAACTACTCCTTAATAAAACATGTGTTCCATCGGATTTACAATACGATTTTGAAAATATTACGCGAGTTATACATGGACAATTACAATGTTCGGAAAATGAAATTATATTTGTGTTTGAAGATTATGAATTTAATATTACGGAAAACGGAATGTTACAAATATATATAGATCGTATAAGCTCATGTAAATATTGTGTAGATTTTCTTAATAAATCTTGGACTGCTTTGGTGTGCCATCCCCAAGCAGACCATCCATCGCCTATATTGTATAAAGGTAGGACTTACATGTAAATTTCAATTTTTTTGCGTATTATCGTAATTTACTACATAAATTAATGCAATAGCTTAATAAGAACTAATCTATCTGATTTGCAAGGGTTCATTATTGATAATGAAAATAAAAATGATAAAAACGAACAATGTACATTTGTGTATCTGATGTGATGCAAACGATCGTAAACTAAAGAATAATCGGAAAAAATATGATTTCCTTATCGCTTTCTGCATAATGAGCTTTTTCAAATGAGACTTTTCAGTTTTTAAGTACATGATAATTAACTTGGTTTTATTGTCAGGAAGTTTATAATAATAATTTATCGCGTATTATGTTTCTGAAAACAAATTTAGCTCTGATTTGATGAGGGCACTTTACATTTTTATTGTTACTCGTTATAATTTTAGGCACGCATATATTTTCTTATTCTATTTGGAAATGTCCATGAACCATCGTATTATAAATAATAATAAATTTAACATTCAGTCCATTATTTGTTCATTACAGGGCAAACAGTCGTCACTATAGGTAAATTAAAGCTTCCGCCTGCAAAAATTAATATTGATTCTATAATTATTTTTCTTTAACTCTAAGTCATTAATATTCTTTGTAAATGAAATGAATTCTACTTTTACATATTTGCTTACGGCCTTGATTTTAATAAAACCATCACACGCATATGTGTTCTTTTAAAGTTTATTTACAATTTATACTAAATAATGAAAAGCTTAATATAAATTTCGAAATTTTTTGACCAAACGTCATCAGAACAGATATAGTTTAAAAACTAATAAGTTCTAAATTGTTTATATCTTTATGCAAAAATATTTGAAACATGATTTATATTGAATTGCAGAAAACATGGTGATTTAAACTCGCAAACAAAAAAACAGGCGAGTGTTTATTGAAATTTAAAATCTCGTTCTCTAATAAGTTCCACGAATTTTCTTTCAAAAATTTATGAATTGGGTTAAAGCAGTTCAATAAATAATTCTGAAGTAGAAACAACATTATTGCACAATTACGATTTTACATAATTATCTAATTTAGTTATAGAAACTCGCAAATAATTATATTTTATGTAAATCTGCTTCATGTAACTCAAGAAATGAGAATGCAATTTGTTTAACGTCGATTTTGTAACGTAAATATTTACAATGTTTTTCAAGAGCCACACAAGCGTCCGTTCAACTAGAAACATTTTATTCGCGGTGAATCTTGAAGGTCCACATTGACGATTTCAATGTTCCTTGTAAAAACCTGAGGGAAATTCTCACTTTATCTTATCTTTTACTTGTATTTACCTAACATGACACTATAATTCATTATAGTGTAAATACAGCACAGTGAATCAATGTGTAAAATTAAAACCGTTGTGTGTTAAAATGTGGCCAGTTTTATATAAAATTGCTCTAATATATTTGGTGATAATTACCAGTTGCAATACCAGCAATGCAACTGTTCGTGAATGTTGTTCTGACGGACAACAACTCAATCTGGATAATCTAAAATGTGTGGCGAAAAAAGACCCAAATGCGGCTCCAAAACTGAACATAATTGGAAGAAACCTTATCCATGGTCGCGAATGTACGTCTAATAAAACTGCGATATTATTGAACCCGGAAAATGGAAGTGAAGAACAGTTTTCTCTAAACAATGGGGGAATTTTGACTTGGGATGGTGTTCAGTATCCTTTCACTGATTATTGTGTAGACGTGATGGAAGGAGTGGCAATAGTTTGCGATTATGGTATTGACGAAGAAGAACTCATGTCTGTAATAGGTAAACACATCCAAATTTCCACTTGAAACACCGATAACCCAATAGCGGTTTTCCCAATCGGTTTATTTATAGATAAGCCCAACTACAACAGCCATTAACTGTTCATATAAAAATATCTTTTCAGATATCTTAAAAAATAAAAACCGATAAATCTTATATAAAAACTACTCCCATTATTGCAGTGGCAATTCTTCGTTTACGTTCGTCTCAAGCCGAAGAATTCTTAATTTTGTTTTTATTTGTGTTTATACGCGACTATATTCATTTACATAATATGTCTATCAGTAGGAGGTTTACATGGCGTTTCAGCAACTAAAACAGATCACGTATGCTCACCACATACGTCCAGTCTCTTTAATTAACAGTAGTCGCAATTATGACACCTAAAGTGTACGCAAGTGTTCTGTTAGCGTTCATCTGGCATCCAATCTTCTCATACAATTTAAACGATTTGTGTTCATTAAGTGATACTCCCAAGGAATACAATCCAGCTTCCACTGTGACTGCCTGCTCCTGCAACGCAAAAGACGTTTGCGTGAGGAAGTGCTGTAAACCCGGCTATTTTCTCAGTCCAAGTGCGGTTTGTTCGCGTGTGAACCCGGCTGCAGGCCTTCTGGTTAATTTGACCATTTACAAGGACAAAGTGGTAAATGATGGCTGGGTTTTGTTGGAATCAGAGCACATTCTTGTCGGTCTTTTGGACTGCAGTTTTTACATGTTGGATCCGCTGTTGGATGAAGACGATCAGTTTTATGTGCAACGGGATGGCCGGTTGTTTTGGGATAAAGGGAAGGACAGAAAGTTCTTTAGTAATAATCAATTTTGTGTGGATAGCAATGAAAATGTAACAGAAACCGTTGCATTCTTATGTTTTGAAGATCAACATGAGTTTTCCGATGTGAAATTGAGTCACAGGAAAATTTCCTTTGTTACTGGTAGGTTTTGACCGCAAATGATTAAATTTCCCGGCTAACGAGTTGCAAGGAAATTACATGGACGATAATGTAAACTGCTTTTATTCAAGATTAAAAGGCAAGATAATGGGTTATATAAAGTTTTTCTTTGAGGGCGCAAAAGTTAAGTGGGGAATTTCGTGCATATGGAGAAAAACTTCCACTGTAATAATAATAAATGATATTCTTAAAGTTCGTCGGATGGGGGCTTATTAGCTTAAAAAAGCACTAAAAGCCCTGTGACATTTCTTTTCTATGTTTATTTTGAGTTTACGTTGAAAAACTGCTCGATCTTCAGAAGGCACAGCGTCTTTTCAACAATGAAAATTGATTACGAATCTGATTTGCAGTTCTTAGAAAACGATCGTCAATATATTATTATTGATGTTGAAAATCATTATGATTGAGTATTAAGTGAGTATAGAACTGCCTGTTTATGAGAACAAATTTTTTTTTATAATTCATCTCTTGTTTTCTGCGTACTATATTTATATGTAAATAAGTCTTAAAATAGTAATTTCAAATTTATGATTATTTCGTAGATATAGTTAGAATCCCCCTAAAAACTTGTTTACATATCAACTGCTTGGAAAGTTTTTTTTATATCTACGTCAAAAACGTATCATTTTTTTCGTAGTCCTCCTAATTAAAATATAAATTGATTCAGATGGAATAAATCTGAATTTTAATTTTTGTTTGTCTATTTCGACAACCTTAGAACCCAGCCCAGTAAATAAATTCGAGTGCCCCCCAAATAATCCACATGTTTCCACACAACTTCGATTACCTGTCAATAAATAGAAATTACTTATACCTATTACATGATGCTATTTACATACACTTAGATTACAAAGTGTTTATTTATTGAATCACTGATAATTCAAATGCAAAGTAGGTAATCAGTAATGCATAAACACAATTTATTATTATATGTATAGCTAATGTTTTTATATAAAGGAAAAAAATGACAAGGTAATCAAAAGAGTAGACAAAAAACACAGTCGTTAATAATCGTCTGGAATCGCCCAAGATTTTTGCAAACATTTCTCTTGTATAAGAAATATTGACCTGATTGTGACATATTCTTGTATAATATAGTAATATTAGTTCGCCTCAGGTGTTCGGTTAGAGACCGGAATCGATGATGTTGCTGAAAACTCTTTACTTCCTTCACATATTACACATTACTATTTCGTTAAATTTATGTGCTGAAAACCGCACCGACAACTTGAACAACTATTCATTTTCCTCCAACAATTACAGTGTACAAAATTGCGGTTGTATTGATACCGAACCGTGTATAACAAAATGTTGTAAACCCGGATACTACCTTGAACATCGCACATGTAAAAAACGCAACATTTCAAAACCTTTTACTATAACTGTGTACGATTCTGAATCAAAAGTGCCGGTGAGAGAGTACGAATTTCCAAATAACTTCAAAGTGGATTTACTCCAGTGTAAATTTTTTATTTTAAAACCGTATCAGAATGAATCCGACCAATTTCGTATCACCACCGATGGGTCACTTTGGTACTCCAGTTTGGACAAGTACTACGAGAACGACCAGTACTGCATCGAGCATACTGGCAACAATGACGAATTGAAGGCTTGTATTTGTATCTCCGACGAACGAGAAGTTATTCTTATAGGTACTAAACAAAGAGTTTTTTTATGTTTTTTTATTGTTAAATTTTGCAATACGCCTTCTAATTGTTCTACGAACAAGACCGCCGTTATGTAAACTCTAGACTCGTTGGGGGAATTTTGTATGAAGTCATCTTCGTCTCCCAGAAGGTTAAAAATAATAAAGCCAACATTCAAACAACAATATAGCCACAACGTCATGATTTGATGTACATGCGTCTAATTAGTGAGGGTGTTGAATAATTGCCGTTCATTTAATAAAAAGTCTGAGAAAAAATTACACCTTCGGTGAATGTGTATTTATGGGCAGGTTTTATCATTTGAGATAAGCATATGAAATCGAATATTGTGTTGACAAATGATAGAAACGTTTGTGATCAGTTGACGAGAATGGAACGTGCTTTAAAATTCTTTATTTTCCATAAATCACTGTGTGACATTTTAAATGTGGTCCAATGAGAGTGAAAAATGTATGCAAAAGTGATGCATATTGTGTGCATTCTGGCTGTGATTGATGTTGCGATCTCGTTTGATTTGTGCGATGACAAGGATACAAGAGATGTGTCACAATATAATGCAACTACGAGACCTATTCAAAATTGTGGGTGTAGAAACAAAGAGACGTGCATTACCAAGTGCTGTAAGCCCGGATATTTCTTGTCGAAAAAAATTTGTTATAAGTTAGAAAGCAGTGAGGATCGATTCAATGTTACTTTGTATAAGAACAAAACGCCAAGGAGGATTATTTCTAAATATTTCTTTGTGGGATTACCAAATTGTTCCAATAATACAGGATATATTGTTTTTAAACCGGGAGAGTTTTTTGTGCAATATGATGGAAAATTGCGGGATCCATATTCGTCAGATTATTCGAATCAGCTTTATTGTCTTGATCATTTCAACAAATCGACACTGGATTTAAAAGCTTATTTGTGTGCATCGGGAGTACAAATATTGTCGACTCCACAGGACAAATTTAATCAAATGGGTATGGTAGTCAGAATAACAAATATAACCCATTATTGCCATAATGATAAAAATTTACCGATTATCTATTTGTTTAGAATGATAAATAAATTGAGTAATTATCGTTTTTTTAATGGTGGATTGGTGTTCTCTTATAATTTTGGTCAAGATAATACATATGTTTATTTATATGAGTATCTGTTAGAAGAACTCATCGATTATTATTTTAGTTTTCGTAGCCAAGTTTTTAAAATTTTTTCAAAAAAAAATACAATGTTCTTTATGATGTTAGTAGTGCTGATATCTAAAATTAATTCAATAAAGACGTCATAATTGGTTCAGGACCGTATCTAAATTTAAAAAATTATGAAATCAATGAATTCCTATTTCCCAATTTCGCACTTTTTATAAATCAGGCCGAGATTAGGTATATTTGCTTGTTTTACAAGTGTAATATTTAGTTTTGTGAAAGGACATATGTATACCTAAAGCATATACCTAAAAAATAGCAATTGAAATTTGCAGCTTTAGCACTTTATTTTATAATTGACAACTGTGGTTTTATATGTACATACAATGTTTTTATCTGCCTGAAATATCATTATTTTTCGAATAAATTGCACTTTGAGTCCCAAATGCAAAATTTCATTTTAGATCAATATTAGAGTGCAACTGTGGACTATCCTCCCTAGTCAGGAAGTCCCCAGTTAATTGTATTTCATGAAAAATAGATTGTGCATGAGGCAATTATTTGGAAGGCATGTGTTGATATCAAAATAAATAGTAAATATATATAATCAAATATTAATAAAGGTATTACAAAACAAAGAAAAGTTGAAAAACCTTCTGATAATCAATACTTCGCTAAAGTAATTACATTTGATTTGGTTCTAAGCACGTCCCTGCCTTCCCTTTGATCTCGTTTACATTTTTATATCAAAATAAAAGATGTTAGATATATTATTTATATGACGTAGTTCCGTTTTTTGCTATAGTTCCTAAATTAACAGCTGTAAAATGTGTGAATTTATTTTTATTTACATTCAATTTCGTAATACACTTTCATAAGTGTTTTATAACTGCAAATAACAATTATTTATCGTTTTCCGAGAAAATAAGTTAAGCCAATTAATAAAATGCCCATAGAGAGATATGAAAGAAAATTAATTATTTTCATGGGTTGGGTTCAAATTAATATTGTTTTACGATTTTATGTGAAAATATGATGTTCGGTAATGAATTGTTAATTAATTAAATTTTTCTCTTAACTCTTATCAACAACATAACATTTCATCACCTATCAATATAGAAAAAATATCGATTCCGTATACAAAGTGAAAGCGAAAACGAAAATAAATGTTTACATAGCAAATTAGAAATATTATCACAAGAACGACACCTCCTTTCTTACAACCTGAGGCGTGTGTACCGAATAATATACATCAATAATATGCCTTCTCGTTATAAAAAAAAATCTAAAATGAAAATTAACGGATGGATTTTCTTTTCAGGAATGATAATCTCCATGCCATTTCTGCTGGCTACTTTAGTAGTATATGGACTTTTACCAGATCTCAATCTTCATATGAAAGCTTTGATGTTTTACGTTTTTAGTCTTCTAATGGGCTATGTGTTCTTGGTTTCCATTCAACTTAGTAGCGACGAATTAGCACCGACACCATGTTTGACATTAGGTAAAAAAATTAAATAATTTTACGATATGTTAACTACTTTCTTAATTTTCAGCATTAGTAACAAATTTCTTCTTCATAGCCTCATTCCTCTGGATGAATGTGATCTGCATTGACATTTGGTTTACATTTAGGTAGATTTCAGTATAAATATGTTTTTACATTTATAATGAATGCTGAATTTTAGTGGACTACGAGGCTTTCAGGGAAGCAAACGATCTTCTGAACGGAAACGATTGCTTTTGTATTGCGCTTATGCATGGGGATTGACAATTTTTCATACTGTGACAGTTTTACTTATCAATACATATGGAGATGACAAAAGTTGGTACCATCCGAAAATTAACACTAGTCGCTGTTGGTATGAGAGTAAGTAATGATGCTTAGAGTGTTTTGAGCATACATTTAATATTTCGCATTTTTTAGATGATTGGGCGTCAATTTACTTCTACGGTCCAATGGCAGCCCTAATAATAGCCAATGTGTTTTTGTTCGGTTCTACAGCATACAAAATTAAAAAATCCCAAAATGAAACGAAAATGTTACGGAAGGACGATAGCCAAAGACACTCCGCTGAGAATGACAAACAAAAGTGTGTAAAAAATTAAAATTCACATCAAATTTGTCTTTTAATTGTAACTTTATAGGTTTTATTTGTACCTGAAATTGTTCCTTGCTATGGGAGTAAATTGGTCTTTGGAATTAATTTCTTGGCTAGTTGAGTGGCATTATCCTGGAGCGAAATACTTATTTTATATAACAGATTTTTGCAATGCAATTTACGGCTTGGTCATTTTTATATTATTTGTTTTCAAGAAGAAAATTTGGTTGTTACTTAAGAAAAGGTAAGAAAAACGAATTTAATTTAAGAACACTTTAAATGAGAGTTCAAAACTACACTGAAAGGTTATTAAATAGGTGATTTGTTTAGATGTATGTGGATTAAACCGAAATCGATGGACACTGTTTTAACAACAGCTACGTGACTATTCCAAACGGTCAAATTATTTATTAAGCTAGTAAGCAGTAAGTTACACATTCATCGGATTATTTTTTTCTGACACTTACTGCATCCGGATATTTGGGGGATTATTAATTATCTTTCTTAGTTCTATTTGTCTGTAACTAAACAATTTAAGTTATAGTTTACTAACCATTTACGTATAATAACAAAATTTGGTTGAAGGAAAATGCACTGCTCGCTGTAAATTATTATCTATATGAGGTTTTCTCTTCACAGATTTGGTGTGGGTGGCACACTCGATTGTTATTAATAATTCTATCAAAAACATTTCACAGATTAATAACTAGAATTTTTCCTTTTACTTTTCAGATATTACAAATTCATTGGCAAACCATTCATGGCTCAGGAGACAACTCGCCGTACTCAATCCAGCCACTTTTCCGCAACCGAATCAACAATGTTTAGTGATACTGAAAATCCTAATAACGAAACTAGACCAATTCGAATGAATTCGTATAATTAAATTTGGTCAGTATTTGAACAATGTATCCCTTCACTTTTGGCATGACAATTTTGTTTGAATTTTGCAAATATTTGGGAATTTCGAATATAAATGCAGGAATTACAAAGAGCTGGGTTGTTAATCTAGTCAAATAAGAATATATTTTCACGTTCAAAGATTGGTATTGTATTTGTCTTTTTAAATCGTGACTCATATCCTTTAATTATTTTTTTAATTTTAATTGTAAGCACATTTATACTACAAATTCGAGCTTTAATTGCTATTCACTTTATTCAATAAATGTTTCCCAGTATAAAATTAATTGTATATGTATGTACTTAAAATAATTGTGCTATTGCCATAATAAATGTTTTAAATTTAAATTCAATGTTTCTATGATTGCATTGAAACTATTATCGCGGTATTCAAATGGGATTATTATCATAAAGTTAACAGCGATATGATATCTATATCTAAGTGCGTAAAAAAAGTAGCATATTGCTGTGAAGGAAAACCACTATAAACAAACATTTTTTTTTTGTCCACATCCACGTCTTGCACAAAGATGAAAACTTCAGGAAATGTTCTGGTTTATGAATTTTATTGCATAAACCGCAGATGGAACACATATTTCATTCAGCATTATGTCTTATGTCTCGCTTCTGAAAAAACGTACAAACATTTCTTGGATACTTATTTTCATTTGTAAAATTAATGCATTCATTCTTGTTTATTTTTCTAATAATCTATTCACCGAATTGGCGGTGTGTTTATAAACATAAACGAGGTTTATACTAAACTATGACATTATTAATAATATCAGTCGTTTGCCCATCCCAAACCCAATGACATAAAATAATGAGTTAAAATTACCAAAAGAGCAATAAACACGGAAAATGAAACATTTCATAAACATTTGTGAACAATTTACATGTCCAATTTATCTTTTTATTAAAATGGTTCATAAATTCGGTCCATCGTCATGAAACATGTACGTATTTTGGAGTGATAACTGAGCAAGTAAATCTTCATTTCAATTTAATAAAAAAGGTCTACTTTCTCATTAATAAATAAACAACAAATCCCAATAATAAATCTTGAGTTGTTTTTTTTGTCGATATTCCTAATACATTATTTACTAGATTATTAAGGATTGAAGAAAAAGAGGTCTAGACTGTAAAGTTTTCATATAAAATAACATATATAGGTATTATGTATATATTAAGAATAATCGACTAGGAAAACTTTTTGGTTGTCCCTGGATTGGGTTTCTATTTAACAGTTTTGTCACTCTAAAAAATTGTACTCAAAAGTTAAGCGTATTTTTCTACATTTTCAATAATTTTCATAAATGGACTTAGATTGTAGTTTTTGTAGCGTATACATACGATTAGTCGATTACCATAAATTGTAACAAATGTCCTGTGCATGGCCGCACCTACCCTCAACACACCTAAATGTTCAGAAAATTTAATTAACACTAAAAAACTTTATTCAACATAATCGTACTATAACCGTGCCATAATAGTGCCGAATTTAAATTTCTCTGTTGTGGTTCTCATAACAATTGTGATAGTCGATATGATGTTTAGTTTCAAGTTGTTTCTTGTTCTCTGTTTAGTTAAATCAATTTTTCCTAAAAACGTTTCCTTTTACAATCAATTTTTTGAAATAGAAAATAATGTTAAAGAAAATGTATGTGTAGAATATCCGTGCATCCAACTTTGTGCAGATCCTCCAACTGATCACAGCAATTTAACTATAACGATTCATAATCAAACTCGTGAAATGTCAATTGAAAAAATGTTCTATTTTTACGAGAAAAATCTTTGCAATCCCTTAATAACTTTAGAAGAAACATTTTATATACAATCTAATGGTGATCTGTATATTGAAAATTTTGATGGTGCTGATACCACGTGGAAATCAGAAAAGTACTGTGTTTCGTTTTCCAAAAATATCACAAATATTGTTCTTTGTGCGAATGTTGTACAACAAGATGAGGATGATGTAAACACGTCTAACATTGCAGGTACATACTCGAATATTGAAGTATTTTGAAAAAGTATAATGTACAAAAAATGGTCTTTAAATAGGAATGATAATTTCGATGCCGTTTCTGTTAATTACATTGGCTGTATACGTTCTTATACCAGAAAGAAATCTTCACATGAACGCTTTATTGTTTTACGTGTTTTGTCTTCTCATGGCGTATATATTTTTGTTGCTTGTTCAGAAAGGCACAAGCCTAATTTCAGAAGAACAAGACAAAATTTGCCTCGCATTAGGTAAAGAAATTGAACCACTCACCATTATCCGTACTTTAGATTAAAAGTGTGTTTTCAGCACTTTTAACACATTTCTTCTTTATGGCCTCATTTCTGTGGATGAATGTAATTTGCGTAGATTTTTGGATTACATTTAGGTAAGATTTATTTAAATACGACTATAAAATATTTCTAAAATTATGCTATAGCGGATATCGAGGTTTCCAAGGAAGTAAAAGAACTGCTGAACGAAAAAGATTGTATGTGTATTCTGGATATGTGTGGGGTTTAACAATTTTACAAACCCTAACACTTTATCTCATAAATACGTACGGAAATTCAGAGAATTGGTATCATCCTGGAATTAACAATGGGCGATGTTGGTTCGAACGTAAGAGATTTAAGACTTCTCATTTAATTTTTCTAGACGAAATATAATTTTCAGATCATTACGATGAACTTTTCTATTTCCAAGGTCCAATGGCTTTTATAATATGTATTAACACCGTATTATTTTCTTTAACAATGTACAAAATTAGACAATCTCAAAATGAGACAAAAATGTTGCGCAAAGGTGATAGTAACGTACATTCGAACGAAAATGATACACAAAAGTATGTAGAAAATAAGAATTTAAAAGCATAATCCAACGTTTATTCTAAACTTTTAAGATTTTACTTATTCTTGAAGTTATTCCTTGCAATGGGCGTTAATTGGACAATGGAATTTATATCTTGGCTAATTGAATGGCATTTTCCTGATATTGGTTATTTGTTTTATATAACTGATTTTGGCAACGCAATTTATGGGCTAATTATTTTCGTGTTGTTTGTGTGTAAGAAGAAAATTTGGAAACTACTTCAAAAAAGGTGATTGAAAAATATCTTTCTAGATTATTCAACATATTACATATTATTCAATCAAAATATCATATCCTATATTTTCTGTTACAGATATAATTCAATCACAGGAAAATCAGTTTTCTCACGAGGAATAAGTGGAACACAAACATTTCGCTTATCGGCAACAGAATCAACGACAATCGAAGACCCCAAGAAAAGCACTCAATAAAAAAAATATTACCACTAATGATATCAATTTTATCCATATGTCAAAACACCACGTCTTTCTCATTCACCTTCTCAAATTTAAATGATTTTTCACAATTTGCTACTGCATTTAATGATATAAACCTATAATCACAACCAGTCAGTAAAGTATTACTTTCAAATACATTTTTGCGATGGAAGGGGAACTACTCTGAAAAAAGGAACTTTTCACTCAACAAAAATGCTCTCCTTTCCACTTCGATCTTAACTAATTCTGGGTGGTTATATTAAATAAATTAAGCGTTAGTAGAATATCACATGTTAAGTGATTTATTACAAATTATTTACAATTACATAAACATAAAATACCTTAAAATAACTAACTTAAGCAAACGCATCTTCTCTATCCGCTCCCGCTCCATCACCATCCTCAAGAGACGAAAAATTGAGGAAATGTGCTGGTCTATGAACTTCATGATAAAACTCTTTAGGATTTGCCAATTGCAATTCATATTTCATACTGGGATCGTGTCTTACCCCTAGAAATACACACAAAATTACTAAAACATCCATTTAAAACTTATTAAAAAACCTACCCATGAAATTATAATTCCACGAACCCTGAGCTGGTACCATGAAAAATCCAAGGAATCTATCCGACAACAACATTTGCACCTTTTCATAATGACTCGGTAAATAACCTTTTGGATTATTTCCTTTATCAGTATTTTGTCGTCCCCATTCAAAACCAGACGGTGTCAATTTATATGCAGTCAATGAACAAGAACCAGGTGTAAAACTACATGTTATAATAACAGTCTTTTCACCATCCCATGCCGGATTATCAGCCATTAATTTAGCATGTGTTGTTATATCTTGTGGCGATAATTGTGGTAACTCGTTCGGTTGTGTATGAATCCATCCCAATGGCTCCATATCCTTCAAGAATGGATGATTCGGAGGCGTATTTGGAATATGAACAGTTTGATGTGTGCCCCATTGTGGCGGTAACACCAAACAACGTAACTCCTTCACTTGTGGATTATCTGGCGGACTCACACCATACAAAAACGCACAAATCTGTGCACGCAAATCCGAAATCGTAACAAACTTCTTCAACACATTCTTCGGTAAAATATATGTATAACCTGTTTCTTTAATATCATCCGAACTGACATAAATGTGATTGGTACGTAAATGTAAATTCGTTGCTGAAATTGCACGAACTCGCCATTCCGTCTTCGAACTAAATGTTTGGGTCTCATAATTACTTGTTGTACTTGTTATAATTTCATCTCCATGCTTATTCACTGTACGTGTTGTTGTAGCAGTTAATTGTGATTGTTCTTTTGTTTGCTTTTCTATTTCAGCAATTTGTTGTCGTTGAGCAGATGGTGCACTTATCTCCATACCAAGAATAATATCTCGAATTTCCGACTGTGTTAATGAAGCAACATTTACATTGTTCTTTTTACCGTAATCAGCTAAAATAAGATCCTTCAATTGTACTTCAACTTTAATCCACTCATCGTCTGACAATGTTGGCCAAATATGATGTGGTTCTGTTATTGTCGTCTTATCTGGTTTTAATATTACTTTAGTTCGTTCAGTATTCACATGTAGAGCTCTCAATATTAAAATAAGTCTCGAAAATGCCGTATAAGACGAAATCGTCTTCAACCAATCATCGTACAAATTGAACAATACCATTTGTGGTTCTGTGGCTTTCAAAATTAAATCACCAAACTTTTCAATCTTAAGACAAGCTTGGAATGGCAATTGTAATTCTGATCCTTTGATAACGATATTTGGGAAATCGAGTAAATGCACTTCCAACGGATCCAACATACCTTTACGTGTTACAATAATCTGTTTCGGTTGCTCTTCAACTGGTAAGGAACGAATTAAAGCTGCCACTTCTTCAGCCGTCTTCCATTTCGCCAATTGACCCAAACGTTTCTGTCCAGCCCATACCGACGTATGAATAATTTTCAAAAACAATTGACCAGTTCTTGGATTAAATATAAAAATCGCTCCGTTTATCGGTTTCGTCGTTAAATTACCTTCAAATGTTTTGTGAATTGTTACACGATACACATTCGTATCATCAACAAACCAAATAATTTGATTTGAAAACAATTCACCATAATTTTGACTCGATAAATATGGTTCAGTCGGTTCACTAGAGTACAACTGCAATGCTTTACGAATACGCTCTCTTAACACATACAAAGCTGGATTTGCTTTCATTATTTTAGCCATCGCTTGTTGGATCAAAGGCTTACAGCCTGGGAACCAGTTACCATAAGCGCTATGTAGATTATATGCTAAATCGATTGCAATCAAAACACCAGTAGGTGATGGATAAATTGACATGTTATCAGTTGTGTAATCCAAGAATTTTGCTCTCGCATAACGTTCTACATCGTGTGAATCATAATCACCCCATCTAAGTTGCACATCGATCCAATATTTCTGGGTGGTAGTATTATCCATTGTATCTCTGAAAATAATATTAACCAAATCACAAAAATTCCATTACAACAATGGCTAGTTGTTAAATTTTATCGAATCAGAAGCGCGTTTATCCAACCAATACTAAAGATCTAAAACCTATTCGCATTGATTGTCAGTCTACATTATAACTGACTTCAGGACCCCTGCGCGTCTCATCATAATGAAAAAACAAAACTCAAAGACAATTTAATCAAGCATTTACTTACTTTGTATCAGCTAACAACGATGGCCTCGAAACATTCCATTTATATGCTGAAAACAGTAATATATCAGCACAAGACGAGTTCATTTTGTACGACTTCCTAGGATGGATCGTTTCTTTTTGAACAGTCTCAATTTCTAAAGCGTCCAACTCCTGATCAAACACTTGACACAAATCCATAACTATAGATTCGTGCACTTTTTGCCACAAGTGAGCTCTAAATATTTGAATAAGTGATATTTTCAATGTTGGTATTTTGCCATGCATGAAAATACCAGTTAAATCGAGTTGTACTTGAAAACCAACATATACATTAGCACGATTTATTGTTGGTGACCACCATAATGTGAAACGTCGATTTGGAATTTGATTTAAACCAGAACGTTGAGCATTTGTCAACTTTTTGTATTTCATTGACTCTTCAAAGCCGGACGCTTTCTCCCTATTAACAAAATTAACACAAATTTAGAAATTTCTTTTAAACAATGGCCCACTTTAGCTTACCAGAAAAGACCTTCCCAAGTTGGGAAATAAGTGCCTTTAAACAACGTATGTTCCAAAATACCCTCAACACCTCCAAGGGCTTGAATCATATCCGTACGATAATTATTCAAATTCCACAATTTACCATCGTGTCTTTGATGGGTCCACCAGAAAGGATTCTGTTTTAAAACTTGATATTGTTTAAATTCAGTTCGAATTCTCCACCCTTTATCATAAGCCAATGTATGCCTGTCTTTCTGGAACAATGTATTAATTCTCGGTATTCCACGATCCCAAGAATCTTCCAAATCTTCCAATGTCAATCTTCTATTCTGTGCATTCGCTTCCTGTCTCTTCAATGCATATTCAGCCCATACTCTTTGCGAATCGATAAACTCAGACTCCCAAGGTTGAATATACCGATACAAATTCGGAATTAACTGATCTTCATCGTGACTCATACCAGAACGGAAATGTGTGATGCCCACATCCGTTTGTTTCGACCATCTTAGATCAGATTGCGGTATTAAAACATGTCCCATTGACAACATTCCAAGACCTCCAAGTTCCTTTGGTGTATAAAACACAACCGGCGGAAAACGACTAGGCATTTTCGAGTTCAAACCAATTTTAATTCGAGTTTGGATTTTATTCTCACACTTTACAAGTAAATCTAACAACTCCTGAGTGTTCACCACCGCTTCTCTAAAATAAGTCATCAAACCAATCAAAGCTGTATTCCATTTATTAACAATCTTTGTAAATGTTGTCGAACCAGAAGCCATTAGAATCTGTCTAACACGATTATGAAACCGGCTCATAGATTCATCATCGACACGTAAGAAACATTGGGCCGTACGTTCTTTACTCCCTTCATGCTGCAAATTCCATACACCATCTCGGTGTGTAAATTCCTCATGCTGTGTACGACATTTCGGCAATATTCTGCATTCAAATCCACACATATTAAACAACAAATTTGGATTATCCTTGGAATAAACACTAACAAAACTGTTCTCCCATTGGATCGTTGTCACTGAACGTGGCAAACGATTCTTAATATCCCAAAAAACAGCTCTACCCAAATTAACATCATGTTTCATTAAACGCATTCTTGCATCACGCGGCCAACACTTTTTATTATTATACCCGACAATATTCTCATTATTCGGATCAGGATGTTCAGTTAAATATCTTTGTATTAAATCTTTCGCTTCTTCCGCTGTGAATCTAAAGAACATATGAATTTTGTCCACATAACGGCAATACAATCGTATTGGATGACACGTTTCAGTTGACACATCTTGGAATGTTAAGAAATCATTTGGCATTGTTGGCGGTCCAGCCATTTCACTGGCTCTTTGTAAACCAAGTACCAACAAATCCAATACCAAACCGTAATATTGTGTCACAAAAGAAGCAAATTGTAAACCTCTTATTATACCATAACTGTTTGTATGATTCATGTCCTTGTAATTGATAACAACATTATTTTTTGCCGTCATATAATCGGCAATATTATGATCCACAATCAAACGCAACAATCGATTCAATAATGTTAAATCGATTTTCTCATACAACTTTTCAAATTTCGATTCAAGAAGTACATTGCATTCACCTTCATTCACATCCCAAACGTCTTGTAAATTATTTATCCCTTGACACCATTTATAGACTAACAATGGTGGTGGTTCTGTATCGGCTGGTTTGATCCATGGAGGGAACAATCTTCTCTTATCCGCTTCATACCACAAATACTGATCTAAATAAGCATCCGTGATCTTTTCCAATGGTTCAACATCATATACCGGTATTAAATGACTGTATAAATCCATAAACTCAATTCCAACTTCTTTAAACGCACGTTGTGTTAAAAGATGACGTTTTATACGTGACAATGCCTCATGTGGATTATCATACGCTTGTTCAATTAACCCCAACTCTTCTCTTTGACTTTGATTCAAACGTGATTTAACACTGTACGCTTCTTTCAAACGTTCCAAAGCCAGAATCAAAAGTTTCGTGTCATGCTTGTATGACAACGGTGGGAAAGGTATAGGAGCAAATCGTCTCGATTCCAACCAATGCACCGTAGTTGTATAAATAGCGACAGCTTCTTCCGGTGAAATATACGGCCCATCCTTCAAATAATTGTGCTGTCTTTCTTGTTCTGCTTTCAAATACAATCTCGTCAATCGGCCCAAATTCTTCTTACAAACAGTCTTATCAACTGTCGCACCACGACGTATTCTTTCACGATTGTAATGTGCCGTATTTGTCCACCAATCAGCTTTCATTTTAACATACCGTAAAATCATATTTTCAATTGGTATTGGCAAACCGGGAACTTTCCATGGAATGTTTGCTTTCCAGCAACGCCAAGCTTCAGACAAATGCTGTAAGATTGTACGCGCTTTATTTTGTTTAATGCCTTCCGGCATCATATCCACAATGTCGTGCATTACAGATGCTCTCAATTCGAGATCAAAGTGCGATTCAACACGTTGCTTTGTCACTGTCTTTGCAACACCTTTCGAATGACGACCCTCGAATTGACGAGACAGCAAATTGCCCAACCAACGTTCTAATAGTGGTGTGATGCCTCTCATGAAAAAGAGCCAAACACGCCATCCAGGCGCCCAAAAACCACAACCAGGACCCTTTCCAACTGGACCCTAGATTAAAACACCTTCGATTAAATTTCTTCATAGAAACGTTCTTATTAATGCATGTTTGTTAATATTATTTCAGAAGCGCATTATCCAACTAGTACCTAATCGATCTAAAATCAATATCGCTACTAATTGTCAGTCGACATTTTAACTGATCTCAGGACCCCTGCGCGACTCATCATAAAAAAACAACTTAAATTTCTTAAAATTGCAAAAATACACTTACTGTGTTGAATCTGTAGTAAATAAGATGTTTTAAATCCTTGCACATTCGTATTTGTCTCATCAATTTATATTTGTAACGGTACATTCCAGTCAACTGGCCAACATGAGCGAAGATGTATTGCAGACCATCAGCTAATTGGAAGGCATCCACATTGTTCAAACGATATTGAACATGAGAATCAATGATGAGTTTAGTTAATCGCAGAATTTCGCGGCACAAATGGAAAGCTGAAACAAACAATTAATCAAAATATAAATTTACAAAGTAATTAACAATCTATTATACCATTTCCGAAACGGGATTTCTTTCTTTCCTTGGTAGTCAACGTTTTAACCGGCTTCAAATTGAAATTATAATCCAAATGAAGATAATTCAAATTTTTACGATGAATAAGTAAATTCAACATATTATATCCCTGACGACAAACTTGCAAACCAGCTTCAACCCAATCCAAAGTCGTGGTTTGAAAGAACTTTGTCGCTTTAAATGATCTGAACAAATAGCGTTTCTTCTGTGCTTTTGGTGGTCGATGTTTCAACGCATTCAATACATAATATTTCAGCAACTTCTGATAACTGACACGAACTTTCACAGGTTGACCGGGTGGAGAGTGCTCCATGTACCAAGATTTTACCAATGGCACATCAATGGCCCTTCTACAGCGACCAGAACGAAGATTGAACGGCCGAGGAGCCCACAACAGTGCAATTCCATTTGCTGTATTATCAGTGTAGAGTGGCGTTTCTTGTAGGAATGGTTGAACAGATTCCGGTAAAATGTACTCTTCATCGTCTTCAGGAAGAGGTTCTAAACTCTTTACAGCATGACGATGTGAAATTGGATTTATCAGTGGGTCGAAATAAAAAGCAGGCAAATCGGGATCTTCAGTTTTGATGTAAACAACATTAGGTGTATGATACCTAAAGATGGTCTGAATTAAAAACTAGAAAAGCATGTTCCAAAGCGATTTCTTGTCGCATTGTAAAAAATGTATGTGATAAATCAGCAATTTTATTTAAAACTTGAAAATAAAATGAATATCGTATCACAATTAATTTATCACAATGCTAGTACCTCCAACAAAACAAAATTTATTTGCAAAGGTAAAACAAATGTGAGGAGAAAAGTGTCAGATTTTACAAAACTCACCAAGATAGATGCACGAAATGAGGCATATTGTTGTACAAATATGGAAAAGCAATCCTATATTCAGTACGGATAGGTTGACGAATGATAATCTTGTTAATGTCGTTAAATTCATTCCAATCTTCATCACTATAAAAAAACACTTAATTTAGTAATTTATGAGCGAACAATATTGTTATTTCTTACGCTGGATTCATGTCTTTGATCAACGGTTCAAACTTTGGTCCACCGGGAATGGCCATATTCAACGCTTTAGCAGTGAAGAAACTCTTCGTGTCAAATAAATAAAAATAATTATAATCCACAAGATCGGTTAATAATTGATTGGCTAGTCGATATAAAGTGGCCATCATTGGTAATGATAGATTCCATTTTCTGTACGTCGAACCGTTCACATACTTTGAGCCGACTAACGGTTTATGGTCATAAAACCATTTTGCAATTGCTGAATCTTCTTCAGCGTCCAATTCAATTTGAATTGCCTCTAATGGTTCAACGTCTAACACATTGTCGGCATAATCCAGAGGTGGTTCTTCATCATCAAATGGAGGGAATCGCATACGTTTGAAATGTCTTCGATCACGTTTTTCTCTTCTCATCATAATCCACATAGTTCTGAAATTACTCTTTTAAATAAACAAAATATATTGTGATAAAGTGCAGTTTTACCCCCATTGGGCGATGTACACCGGCTCAATGACCCATGGAATTTCATTAACAAATGTTATAGCCCCAGTTATATGGTAAAGTACTTTAACATCACGGATTTGTTCCCAAGGCATGGGCATGTTCTCCAATAACTTCATAACAGCATGTGGCATATATTTTAATGCTCTAAACGAAATAAATAATATAGAATTTATTTCTAAAGTGGTTAAATGGAAACAAACCCCAAATAAACACG
Organism: Silvanus unidentatus; assembly: GCA_963930825.1. NCBI lineage: Eukaryota > Metazoa > Arthropoda > Insecta > Coleoptera > Silvanidae > Silvanus > Silvanus unidentatus. The sequence goes on from OZ005761.1 coordinate 17,871,285, forward strand.
TTTATCATGTCTGTATTTCCGGCTGCTCATATCTCCATGATCACGAATAATCTTTCTAATGTGTTCAGGGGGCATATCTTCTTTCTGTGCCTCAACAAAGCCAAGTTTACGTTTATCGGCAAATCGCTTTGACTGCAGCTGATGCCATTTTTGAGCTAAACAAGATAATGTTAATGCATCTCTCAAATGATTGAAAAAGAAAATTACCCTTTTCTTGGAGTTTATCCTCAGTCATAACATCTGGTTTTGGATGTGGGGGCGGCATTTGTTGTTGTAATGCATGTGCATGTGCTTGTGCGGCAGCCGCTTGTGCTTGGGCATGGGCTGCTGCTAAATGTTGTTGGGCCATCATTGTGGCCCATGGATTGGGCCCCAATAGATATGGCGGTATAGACATATTTACTAGAAAACAGTAACAATGAATTTAACAATAAAAAAGCCAACTAAAATCTACGTTTTAAAACGTTTATTAGGTTATGTTAAGTTTTGCAAATTTTCTTGCAAGAGTTGGTTTTACATGAAATACCTTTGTATAACTTGATTATATTTACTCACCGGTGGTTTAGATACAAATACACTCTAGTTTAATAGCAATATTTGGATCATTTTACAAATAAACAAAAACTACGTTTACAAACGACGAAACGGCATTTTCTACCTATTCAATCGAAAATCTAAAGCGCATGACCGCATGAACAGAATTTGGTAATTTGTTCATTGATAGTGATTACTGCAGCCAACAATGCACGTTCAATTTTTGAAAATGGACAACTTGCATGAAATTTTTTTATTACGGATTCTGAAAATAGACCCATAATTGGGGTGGGTTTTATTGATCAATTTTTTTTTAAAGTTCATTAAAGCCCATAAAATTGACTTTGAAAGTCGAAATTTTCAAGGTTACGGAAAGTTGCAATATGGCAACTTCGCAAATAGACCACGCCTCCCGGCCAGAAGGAGCCCTGAGTTAAACAAGGTGCGACAGAGGAGCGCACTTTGTTTAAGTTCCCGGTTAGTTTGAATTTGAATTTCAAATACTTACGCGCTCAACTAATCTGTGTGAAATAGTGTGCATGAACATAATGATCTTAACGCGTAAGACAGAGACAAATAGCCGAAAACGTTGCCGATTAGTGAACTTTCCGTAGATTTGAAAAGTGCTCTGGAAAATCATCATTTTCTCCGTAATTAGTGGGCTAATATAAAAATAAAAAAAAATTGTCGTATAAATTTCACTCCTCTATCGAGTCATATGGTTTATTTCAAAATCCCCGTTTCATGCAAGTTGTCCATTTGAATCTTATCCTAATGTTTATAAGGAGTATATAAAGAAAAAATACAAATAAGTCACTTCCATCATTTATTTTTTTCAATGCAACATAAAAATACAATCAATATATAAATATGAATACCTAGGTCAATCTGATACATTGAAACTATAATTGGTAATAATTAAGATAACTGATAAATCATATACCATAAACACAAAAGGCAGTATAGAACATTTACATTTGTTCATTGGTATTATCTTTATTAGCTGGAGGTGATGGATGTCTTGATGTAGATGAAACCGAACCACCACAAATCGTCAAATCTTCCATTTCAGGAATAACATGAGTTTCTGTTGCCGGTTCATGTTGATTAATAACATGAGTTGAAGTCTCACCAGCTGTAACACCAACAAGAGCACTACAAAAGCGACGATGGTGTCCATGATGCCCGACATGATGGCCATGTCCATGGTGTTTGTGATGTCCGCAGCCCCTCAAGAATTCATGTTCATGTCGTCCATGATGAGCATGTTTGTAAAATTTATGAATTAACAAACCAGAAGATTGGCCACAGAATCCGTTATGATGTCCATGCTTTCCTCCAGGTCCATGATGACCATGGTGATGCCCATGATGTCCATGGTGTCCATGATGATTGAGGTGGTCGTGGTGACCGTGATGGTGACCATCATGATGGTTGTGGTGACGGTGATGACCCATACTATTACTGAACATATTGAATGAGTTTATAGACTCGAATGTAGATGTATACTAAAGTTAAAAAAGCTCACAGACCTTTATATATGTATCGCTGGCTTGAAGGGATTCTCCTATTTCCTAGTAATATGCTTTAATTACTATAAAACAAAAGCTCTACTTTTATCACGATATTTCTGGGAAAACAATAGAGAACAGGTACGTTAATAAGAGATAACGAGATGACGAGCACAAAACGTGAAAACAATGAATTAGACTAGCAAAGTTCTACGTACAAAATTGTTTATATTTATGAATGTTGACCTTGATAGGGACATTGCACCATATTTCATAAAATTACTCAATATTTCATGAAATTGCACAAAATTTCATATTTAGATGAAATTTCATGCAACATATATATTTGAAGAAACACAAAGAATAAAGGTCTTTGTTTTGATATGAATAAATGCATATATGTTTAAAAAAAGTCTTTTATCAAAAGCTCAAAGTGCATATTTATTATTACATTATTTTATGCATTTTAATTTTACATACATAATATATGTGTGCACATGTTTAAGATGAATCAAAATGAAATGGCAGATTCTCGGGGCCAAACAAAGTCAAAAACCCTATATGCACCTGGCTAGGTAACGCTTCTTAACGGAGATATAGACCATCAAAGTTCTTGAGAAAAATATTTAATTTTTCAAATATCTTCCAACTGTAAAAAGTTGCAATAACAAAATTTGACACACTTACTTAGGTCATAGTGAACCATGTTTCTGTAAAATATCAGAAAAATTGGCCACTCTCAACTTGACTTTTTGACAAGGGGGCAGCATTACCACCCTCGTTTTTTCATACGGATACATTTTCCCCTTTTGTTGAGTCCATCCGTTGCCATCTTTAATAAAGAAACTTTTTTTGTCTTGAATATTTTTTTCGTACGACTCATCGTTTTTGAGAAAAATTGAAAAAACTAATCTAAAACACCTGAAAAATCACTCAAGTGCGTCTATTTTTTTGGTTCGTTACAATTATGTTGTAATTGAACATTTTAATTCAGCGTTTTTGGTATGTACTACCTTAGGTAGGCAAATATTTTTATACTTAAGTAGGTACATACATATAGCACAGTAAAAGATTCGAAGCTTAATTAGGTATACATGCAGGTACCAATTTGAATTCATTTGAAATTAAAATGATATTAAATATGTATTACTTTAATAACAGGCACTTTCATTTTAGTCCCAAAGAATTTTGCAACTTTTCGACAGAAACTAAAACACAATTTTACCGGAACTTTTAAACAATAATTGTTTATTATCCCGTGTTTCTTTATTATATTTGTATTATATACATTAAACAAGTAAAATAATTATCTTGAGTTTACCTTATAATTAACCAACATCTTTTTAATTCGACAGAAGGTGTGGAAAATTACTTTCAAAATCTTAATTACCAAAATTCGTAGTTAGACTTTTTCATTAGGTATATACCAACTAATACTTAATAACTAACTTTACAGATATAGTTATAAATTCATATTTGAATATATCTATATATAAAAACAGCATTAGTTAGGTATTAATAATCATAAATTAGAGATGACTAAGTATAAAAACATTAGCCTAAATAATAAATAATTTCTAATTGGAAAAAATTTGAGTAGAAAAATATGTAGATGTTCATTAAAGATATTTAAAAAATCATGAATTTTTAAAAAGCAAGTTCCGATTCCGATTCTCGATTCTCTAATTATGTATAACTAATGCTAGGTTTACACTTGAGAGATAAACTCGCGCGAGTCGCTCTCGAGATCCTTCTCGCAAATGTAAACAGGTCTGCGAGTGCCTCTCCGAGAGAATCGTTGTCGCTATCATCGAGTTTTCTTCTGATAGCGGAATCTCAAATGTATACTCATTATTTTACTATCGGAGAGAATCTCGCAAAATTCGAACTGGTTTCGAATTTTGCGAGCTACTATCAGAAGTTTTGCAAAATGCCGTACAAGAACGAATGGTCAAAAGACGAAGTGGTGGAAGGTTTCCATATCAATGACAGATCTCATTTTTGTGTCCATTTTGTACACTGATAGTCCGATTAAATCAATGATATATTGAACTTGAGTTGCATTCATTCTAATAAAGTTTGGGAATTGCAAAGCATCCTTAAGTTCTGATTCATTGGCCAATCTGGAGCATGCACCTAATTCACCCCTTCGCTGAATCCATGGTTTCACCCAGCAACTTTTTGGTCTTATTTTTCTTTTTTAACAGTGCGTAAGCAATAATAATTGCTTGCAATTTTTTACGATTCATCTCGCTATTTTATAGAGTACACTTTTGTTACGTCAAATGATGAACTAAAAATCGCAAAAATTCTTGCGAGTTGTGGGTGGTATAGTGTATACAGACTTGAGAGAAACTCTCAGCGAGAGCTCCTACTGCGAGATTTTTACATTTTCTGAGAGTTAATTTTCTGAAAGTGTCTCTCAAATGTATACACTTTTTCTAGTACTCTCGAGAGTAGCTCGCGCAAGTTACTCTCTAGTGTAAACCTAGCATAATAATAGTTTATAACCACGCAAACTTTTTGTGTAAAACAGAACGAATTAGTGGATCATTAAATCGGTGAATCTTCACATATAAAAAAATTCCTAGTTTTTTCTGAAAATAATACAAAATTGACCATGACATTTTAAACCAATATGTTACCTACTCTCAGTTTTATATTGTATTTAAAGCTTGTTAATGTTATCATTAACAAAAATTATATTCCTTATACGCAGAATTAAATTCCATTCAAACATAAATAACAGAAGCACCTGTGAATGATTAATGAAAACAATTTACCAGGTAATCATCTAATCTGAATTATTGCACAATTGAACCTACTTTTTTAATGGCACATTAGTTTTTATTAAACAGTGTAGAATTTAGAAAGGGCTGATACACACTCATCTTATGCAACAACAAAGTGCATTTTTCTCCCATTTGGAATGTAAAAGTGATTGTTGATGGATTACATTAAGAATTTTGACTACAGTACATACATTCTTCACGCTTCTGAAAAGATTACATTTACAAAGAAAATTGAATAGTGTATCTAATTTGTTTATAGTTTCTGAATACTAACAACTTTTAACTGGTACAAAGAAACTATATCGCACTTAATCTTTAACATATTAAATGAACGAAACCCGTGAATGCAAATATGCTAATCACCAAGTAAACATACCTAATTTTAGTTTTTCATTTCCTTTTTGAAAAAAATCGAAATCTCTCGCCTTTCACGGTGCAAAGAACAAACCTTCAACTTTATAAAAACCAAGTAATAGAATGCAAATTTAATATTGAGGTATGATGTGTGTGTATTCTATTTTTGTTAATAATAAGGGAGTATTTACAGTTTTATTAATTAAAGTCGAGGACAACGACATAAATAACAAACTGAGGGCGGGAACTTTCTCAGAAATAAAATCCTGTTTGATTTGCATTAGTTATAGGTTCGTTGATAAAATAAATGAACTTTAAAAATTATTGAATGCAAAAGAATATTTATTATGAATTAAAAGTGCGACTTGTTCGTCTGTGCGATACAGATGAAGTAAGTTAACAAAATTGGTTTTGTTCCCACAGAAGCTGGGGAGTTTAAAAGTGCATATTATGCATTACAAGAAAATATGTGTTGAGACAATGTAAAGAATTGTAATAAGAGTTAACAGATAAGAATTTGAACATGTGTAAGGTGAAATGTAAAACAAGTGAATGACATTGAAATAAATGACAAAATGAAATGTAACACTAAGAACAGACAGATAATAAAAGTATGATTATAAGAATGATTATTAGGAATGGATCTATAACTCCTCCCCCCTAAGATCCAATGTACGAAGATTTACCGAGGTAATTGGACACTACTCATTTGTATGGCACTTTGATCGATAGCGTTTGTTTTAAAGCACTTTCTAAACTTTTTCTTAAACACTAAAAACACTATAATTATAATTATTAGCCCATAAGCACAAATGGTGAGGTAACTTGGGTAAGTTGCTAGGCTGGTGAAGCTGATGTTTGGTTTGCTCTCGATGAATTTGGAACGTATGGAGTTCAAGTCATCTAGTTCGAATTCGGATAGTTGAATGCTGATTTCTGTTGTGGGGTTGTTTGATGTTGAAACTTCTATGCCCGGAAATAGAATTGGTTGATAGTCTTGAACGGTTTGTTGACTGTTTACAATTGGCCCTTTTGGAGTTACTAAAGTACAATCTGATGGAATTTCGATTAAATAGGTTCCTGGTAAGAGTGATTGTATTTCTTGTTGCTTTTTACATAGTAATTTGAATTTTTCTGAATTTGGTAGAATGGCGACCCATTTGTTGGTTTCGTCCAGATTTTTGATCATAGATTAAGAGTTGAAGTTCACAATCCTCCTTTGTATTTTCGTGGATGTCAATGTGTGGACATAGATAGTTATCAGGAACTGTTTCGATGCAAGGTTCTCCCATAAATGTGTGGTACAATTCATTTTTAATTAGGAATTTATTCCGCGGTACTAAGGCCTTAAACTGACTCTTAATCAAGATTGGTATAGAATATAAGTGATAGTATTCAAACTGCAATGGGTATGTAATTGGGATTTCTAATATGTATGTTATTTTATTGTTGGAGATGTAAGTTTTTACTTTGATAATTTTTTCATATAAAAATGTATTTTCTAAAGTTATTTCTAAAGGTAATTGGTTTTTGTCTAGTTTAGATTCCAAAATTTTTAATTCTTTATAAAGGTCATTAGTTCCAATAATACTGGGATGCATTATTTGTAATTTGGAAAAAGTTATTGAAAGCTCTATATCTTGAAGTATAGAGGCAATTAATTCGTACATGTTTATAATTTGTATCATTATATCTCTAACGGCACTTGAGTGTTTCGAATCATATATTTGACGTTCTACGGTTTTTGTTATTTGTTTTAGTTTTTCTTTAAGTACGTTTTCGTTTTGACTTACTTGTTGGATTGTATTATTAAATTTATTTATTAAATCTACAGAAAGCGAACTTTGTGAATTAACAGAGGTTGCAATATTGCGTTGATTGTCTTGGAGCTGTTGTATTAATTTATCATATTTTTCTCCATCACTTGAATCGAGATTGCCGGTTATTGATTTAAATATGGCTCCTAACCCGTTTACTAAACCACGTTTGATCCTTAAGGGATGTGGTAGAATTTCAGATATTTTCTCTTCGGCTTTAGAACGTGTAAAATTTAGAATTTTTAGATAATTGGATGTTTCGGTTGTAAATTTATTATTAGTACTATTAAAAATAATGTCGGTCCTTTCTTGGAGTTTATTAAGTTCATGTTGTATGATACTAAGGTCATTGTAATATATAAGTTTATAGGAATAGTTTTCAATTTTGGAATTACCAAGTTTAATCGATATCAGGCCAGGATTGTTTTGGAGGTTTTGGATTGCAATTTTTTGTTCTAGTCCTAGGGTGCCACATATTATTAATAAGGAGATCCACTTCAACATGATGAAATGGTTTTCAAAGGAAAGTGTTGATCGATGGGTCGGCTATGTTGTCCTTCCACTGAATCAGTTTTCCGATGAGATGTATTGATTGCTGCTGGTACTCTTGGTTCCGCAATGGATGGTGTTGAAAATTAGGCTTGATACTTGCTGTGTAATCGCGCCGAGAGTAATGCAGCCGAATTTTTATACGTATATTTTCTAATTTGAATGTAGTTTTTCCCAGTTAATTGTTAAAACAAAATCGATGTGCAATACAGCGATCTGGGAAACCGAATACCGACTGCGCCAGTTATAGGTTCGTTGATAAAATAAATGAACTTTAAAAATTATTGAATGCAAAAGAATATTTATTATGAATTAAAAGTGCGACTTGTTCGTCTGTGCGATACAGATGAAGTAAGTTAACAAAATTGGTTTTGTTCCCACAGAAGCTGGGGAGTTTAAAAGTGCATATTATGCATTACAAGAAAATATGTGTTGAGACAATGTAAAGAATTGTAATAAGAGTTAACAGATAAGAATTTGAACATGTGTAAGGTGAAATGTAAAACAAGTGAATGACATTGAAATAAATGACAAAATGAAATGTAACACTAAGAACAGACAGATAATAAAAGTATGATTATAAGAATGATTATTAGGAATGGATCTATAACTCATTTCTTTCATTGAATCTAAAATCATACTTAATTGAATTACAGAAATAATAATGGACTTATTAAATTGCAGTAAATGTGAATATTACGTCTATATGTATACCCACCATAAAATTATATACGAGAATGGAATAAAGTTATTGACACGCAAACTTATTATCTAAATTGTTATTGAAGCCAAATGAAAGTGCAAATGGCAAATATTTGTCCAACTGATGACATGAAAAATCGCGACATGTCCATAAATAATGTCCAATTCATTGCTCAATAACGTTTATCGATTTTGAAATTTTTCAAATTTCTCCAAAGACAATTTCGCTAGAAGCGAGAAAATTCACCGTCAAGTTCAATACAGACTTCCGCCTCTCCTTTTACGTACCATTATTACATCGTACAAGTATGTGTTGCGTTTTCATGCCTATATGGCCATAAATTCATTAATAAAGCGTGATATGTCATTTTTGAATAATTCTTCTGGACATTCCAACATCAAATCCAAAGTCATCCCCGCTTCGAAACCGCACATTATTAAATCCTTTCACTAAATACTGCACCAGCATACACCCAATGCGTCCAAAGACTTGGCGGTTTACCAGTTGCTGAAGAACTAGTCCGATGTGTAGTACAATAGTAAAAGTTTGTTATTCGATTTGAAATTGTGTGGTTTCGGTGTTTGGTGTATTGTTTTGTTTGTTTATTAGAGTAGTAGTCAAAAATTTTGTATTCTGTGTCGATTTTGGCTCATGTGTACGGAATTTTAAACTATAAAGGTGGGGTTTACTATTAACCAAGTGCATAGTCGCAAAGAAAGCTGTAAAGACAGTCCGGTTAAGCGTGACATGTGTGAATATTATTAATTTTGTGGAGTTTAATGATAGGATAAAAACAGAAAAATGTCGGTGAGTAGAAAAATGTTTTTGGATTAAGTGAATATTTAAAATTGCGACATTGCATAGGAGGATTGTTTGTCCATTATTGTGCACAATTGAAGTCCTACACATTTGGGGTCGATGTTTCGATGATTTTAAACAAAAACCACCTACGTTAAAATTTCATGGACAAATAACCATCTTTACACCTACTTAATTTCCTCCAAAGGAAATGAATCGAACGGTCATCGAGCATGAAATTAAAAATAAAGTTTTACTCATTTTATTAAGTGTCAGATTTTCGTTTAATTAATATTTTTGGTATTTAATGAAAGCCAATTAAAATGAGGACTCTACATTTTGTTTACCTATTATGCAGTCGATTGTGAACTTTTTATGTAATAGCAAGAAAAAATCAAATATATTACCAAAATAAGAGAAATTAATTTTTTAAAATAGAATTACATATATACGCGAAATATTCACACACATTTCAGAAGCATATTATATAACTCTATCATCTACATAATATTTTACTTAAAAGATTCACAAATATCCCAATTTCTTTTAATTAATATTAGTGTTACACGAAAAAGTGAGAGTCGTAAAGAAGCTCATTTTAACCACACCTGATTCCGGGATTAAATATTTTATACGATTCTATACCGCAGAAATGAAAAGGAAACTTCATTGACATTAATTGTTCTAATACAAATTCGTGCAAATCTATTGAAATTTAATTATATTATAGGTGGTTACTCAACATTATTCATAAGAAATTTTCTAAGACATTTCAAATGTCTTACAAGGAAAAACAACCTTTTATTAACTACAAGGAACTACTTGTAAATCTAAATGAAAATCAAAACGGTTACATAATAAATAATGCGATGTGCTCTAATTGCAAGAATGCACATTTTAACACAGCAAACATACAAAAAGTGTAGTTTAATTGTCTTGCACACATGTAGGTACAAAAGTTACAAATTACATCCGAGAGACAAACAAAAACTCAAAATTGCTCTTTGTAAAAGCGCAATGAAGGTTTATTACAAAGCTGTTTTTCTAATCCCTTAATTCCCACAGTGCACAATAGAAACAAACAATCATTACTTAATTTACAGTATACACTCGAGGTACATTTGGTATTTAAATCTTTCAATGTCTTAAACAAATATAGGTCAATGTGTACACATTCTACAAGTTTTATGAATTGTATTTCATTTTGAGAAAATTCTATTATCCTATTAAACACTCGTTTTATTATAAAATTGACATTTAAACACGCATTTTTCGCATTAATTACTCGAAAACCAACAACAAATTTTTTCAAAACACTCTTGGTTCCCTATTAATTATCGTGTTAACGCAAATTTTGACACCTGTGTATATAAAAAGTCGATTATTACAGTGATTATCCAGCCTAATTGAAATGTTAGAAAATCCAATTACAAGCACCTGAAATTGAAATCATTTCGGTTGGTAATTACACACCAGTCTTATAGCGGTGTTCTTTTTTCCATGTACTTATCTCGTTATGTCAATGGATTTAATCACCATCTTATGTAAAATAATATCAGTTCTGTAATTATTATTGATACATAAACATTGAACGATTCATGTCCTTCGTTTTACTAGTTTATCAGCTTTTACTTTTTAGAGATCCGAATAAACAGTGCAATCATATTCGATTCACAATAAAGGTCGTCCGTTTAAGAAAAATTTCAATCCAAGTTCCGTTTAATAAATGCAATAGAACAATTATGCCTCTTTGTTCATATCATAATTTCTACACTTTGCACAATGTTTGCATCAATTAACGCTCATTAAGTCATAGTAATAATTAAAATAATTGTAACGAATGCATTTTTCGTAATTGAAGGAAGTGGAAATGGAATCACTATTACACTTTGCCGTTATTAGTTGACTATAAATATTGAATCCGTTATCGTATAGTACGATTATGAAGATGTCTAGTTAAGCCAAGGCCAGAATATGATATTTATATTTAAAGGATGTGTCGTCGTTGATGACTAATAGTAGGAAGACGTGAAAACCGGCGTAAAATGCCATCGAACACGTTTCAGGTGCGGCTTTTCTCCAAAGTTATGAACATTTTCTAACAAATTGTCGGAGTGCAATAATTGAACCGATTATTCCACTATTATAGACACATACGTTTGTTCATTAATTGCCTCGAGCTTCTTTTTGGCTGCGTTCTATGTATAACATGAGGTAATCATCAAGAATTCGATTTCATCACGCAATTCCTATAGAAAGGGAGACTAAACGGTTTTTAATTTTTTTTAAGTCATACTATTTTTGCATCTAACAAGACACTATTAAAAACCTAACAAACTTAATGTAAAGAAATCAATTTTAATTGCTTGAAATTAATATTAATAGCGTAGGATTTGTGTAAATCGCTGCGGAGAAGAATTTGTTGTCTATTAGGCAAACATGGTATACCACCCATGTTTGAAATTAAATTTTACAGCATAACTATTTCCAATTAAATAATATATAAATAAAATCGTGTCTTATACAAATATTTCGCCATTTGAAATCAAAACCAACTGCAATAACCATTAATAAAATATGAAAAGAAATCGTTAATGTATTTCAATATAGAATAGTTGAAAATGCTCCCCATTGTTCCGAACTAATTGCATTATGAAAAGAAATGAGAGAATTGATCGGTTTCCGTAGAAAAATTCACGAAGGTAAACATGTCAATTGAAACCACTTTCAATTTTTAAACCGTTAAATCATCGTTACTGTATGCTGTTACTTAATTGAGTTCCACAAGAAATAATATTATCGTGTATGTACAAAAATGATGGATAATACCTCACATTCTTCACAGGTGTGTCACTAAATAAAAATATCACAGGTTATTATGTTTGTAATAAATTTTTGTATAATGTGGCACTGCCCTAAAGCAGAATTGTGTGTACAATTCTGTCGAATATCAGTGAAAGTTGTTAATTTCTCCACATACACTTTCACCACTTTAAAATATTTTTAAACAAATATTGGCTGGTCAAGTGCGTACTTATTATAAGCATATTGTTTAGTAATTACCTCGAAATTCTAATTAACACGAGACAAAACATTGAATTACCCGTTAAAGTGCTGTTAATTACCAACGGGTGCTTTTGTAAAAAGCTAAACTAATTTGTCTCCATTACAATATTTATAGAAATGACTTGTTTACCTGATATTGACCTTTAAATAGAGAAAAATGTGAATCTCTTTCGATTACAAGTGTTTGTCCCTTCACTTACATTCATAATTTTTCATTAATTAAATGTTTATAGAGGAAATGCATAATTTTACACTTGCTTAATCAAACTCGTTCCTGCCAACAAAGCCGTGTTTTGAGATTTAAATCACTCGATCATAATCAGTTAGAATAACACTTACTTTTTTGAAAGTGCAATTAAAGAGTTAAAAAATTTTAGAAATATAGAGCCAATCACTGAAAATTTATGAGCTTTATTATGAAAACAGTTAAAGGTTAAAGAAATTATCATTTACAATAGTAACTTGTGCATTTTAACATAGAAAAACAATGACTTTCTTCATTTCAATTTAATTACGCAGTTGCATATACGAGAAAAAGTATGTGGATGGATTACAAGTTACATAAAAGTCATTAATAATGCTTAAAGTTTCTATTTGTTTATAAATATTCATATGAGTGACATTCATATAATTTTATCTAGTTGTCCAACTTCCTATATTAGCTCAAAAACTATAATAGATTCTCTAAAGAGATGCCTACACTAAAACTATAAAGTGTGGACAATTAGGAAAAATAAAAATGTCACACATATTACATAATTGCGTAGCCCAGATTCAGTATTTGCCGTCCAGACAATCAAGGAATGCTAACATTTCATAATAGTTAAAGAGATACTAGAGAAAGTTCCATGCAGGTGAACCACTTCTAACATAGAAAATATACACAGATTAGTGATGTATCTTCATTTCACACATTAACCAACTTTCCACCCTTTGTAAGCGAAAAGGTGCTTTCTTTGGTTATTGTTGCTGAGGAAAATTCACACAATTACCATCTACACGGTGTTTAATTAATTAAAATTTCTATTCAATAAAAAGGAGTAACCGTCTAATCACAAATTAATTACTGATTTGAATACAATAATTTCACATATCGATAATTAAAATTACTATCGCCTGAAGGATGCATGAGTGTACCCACACGCATATTGAGAAAACAAATTTCATTTTAGCACCCAAATGTGAGTCGAATGAAAAACATTTAATATTCGGAATGATCGTTCTCGCAGATGCAATAAAAGAAACGCATTAAACGTGATTTCCTTTTTAAGACTGCAATATTTCCTGTATAGTTAAAGTCATCTCTATCTGTAGACGCACGTTATTTCTACACCATACAATTAACCCGGTTTTTCCTAAAACCGTAAATACGATAAATTTATACATTTGTGCAAAAAGACATAACAGCCATGTAGGTGAACTGATATATAGATACGTGAATAAAGTTTCTCAATAATAAATAAACTTCCTTATTGGTGCGAAATTTGCAAAGTTCCTTCCTTCAAACAACAATTTCTATAGTATTCCCAGTACATAGTCTGAGAGAGAAAAATTAAATGAAATTGACATTCGTACAACGTTCTTAAATGCTGGGAAACAATTTAATCAGATTAGATGCAAATGTGTAGAACGGTTTTAAATATAAAAACAGAGAGAATGCTGCAAGGATTTGAATTGGTGGCCTTTAGTGCAAAATAAACTTGTACTTGTACAGAGTTTACGGTAGTCAGATGTAATTACATTAGACTTTCTTAATCTGTATCTATTGTTTTAGTTACACAAACACAGTCATTTCAGAAGGAAAAATATAACAATTAACTTTTGATTTGAAATTATGTATGTTGTAATGTAAAAAAGTACATGCATATTAACATACTTACTTTTAATTATCCTTGTGGAACTGAATTTTTGGTATTTCAATTACTATTGCCTGAATTCTTGTTAAAGATACTTTAATGTACATTCTTAAAGCATGATTGAAATTCTTCTCTGTTATGTAAGTGAAAACTGATACTAATAAATTGACAGTGTTCGCTTTAATCAAAAGAACATTAATATTGCAATTTCACATTATTTAACTTCCTGAAAGTAAAATACAGTTTTTTTGATTAATCATCTAGAATTTAGCAAAGACCGTAAACGGTGTCACTGTCAATGCGTTTCAATCCATTTCAATATAAAACTAGAATATCAATAATATCCGTTAATAATAATGTATTTGGAACGTTGCGTAAAATTAACTCGCGATGATTTATTTATTAATGATTAATGACTAATAATACATAAAATAATTGTTACAATGTTAAAAGCAATATCTACATGCATTTTGCAATAATTCGGTTTCTAATCGATGAGAATGTATTAGAAACAAAGGAGTAAAGTTTTGGCGGACGTTCTTTACCTGCAAAAATTAAGATTTAATCTTGGCAAACATAAAATGAAACTGACTTTCGGAGCGGTCGTCCTTTGGACAAAAAGAAGTGGCTCTTGACCGTACAATAAATCACATCTACATAAATTTTTTCAACAATTTATTTATGAGGACTTGTTTTTTAAACATTCCGCAGACATGTTGACATTGCAAAAGAAATAATCATGAATCTTCTTTATTTTTCAGACGGGTATCTGTCGATGGCTAATCCTATTAATTTCCTTATCAACATGGATAACGACTTCAAGTGAGTATCTAACCGGAACCGCGAAAATTGCTGCTAATTTTCGAGCGCTATTGTTTAGAGTCCAGCGTATTTGTGCAAAACTATTACGCAAATAGCAGCAATTAGGTAAAAAAAACAATAATCCATTGTTATTCTTTCAGATTCGAAGGAGATGCGCGTGGTTTGCTATTACACGAACTGGTCAGTGTACAGGCCGGGCACCGCGAAATTTAGCCCACAAAATATAAATCCGTATCTATGTACACATTTAATTTACGCCTTCGGTGGATTCACAAAGGAGAACACTTTGAAGCCGTTTGATAAATATCAGGATATAGAAAAGGGTAAATGTTTGTTTTAGATAAAATTATGATTCTCCAAAATGCGCTAGAAAAATTTTCGATTACCATCTGTTTATTCAAAATTAGGACGACTTTCTTTGCTAATTAATTGCTTTCATGATTCGTAATGCCACAATTATGGATTTTACACTATAACGAATATAAATAGGTATTCGATAAATTCATTTTTTGTTGTGCTTAAATATGCATTTTTTACAAAAATTAAAAAATTTATATGATGACCCACTTACTCACACTTCTATAGTTGATTAAATGAGGAAATGATTGGAAATTACAGATGTTTTAACATTTTCTTGATATTCAACCATTTTAAAGAGAAAATTCGCTGATAAATGTATGTATATGACTTTCTTCAGAACTATTTCAGTATACAGAGTCTATTACCAAACCAAATGATAGATTTGGAAAAAATGAAAGTTATTGGCTCCAGTATAACACAGAAAAATGAATGAATTGACATACTATTGCAAATACTTCAGCAAATATCATTATCTAGTTTAATACACCATTTAACCCATAAAGTGATTATAATTAGTGATGGAATTATTTGTTACACAATAGTAATTAGTTAATTGCAACTCAAACAATTTGAAACTTTGAATATACTCCTTAAAGGAGATGCGTTACTGGAGATAAAAATAAAAAAGAGAAAATTCAATAGAATACCCAGACGAAATATTTAAAATATTTCACGAATTAATAATCGTAATTAGTTACATCAAAATGAAATTTCTTTTCTGACCATTCCAAACACATTCCACAACCATTAAATTAAAACAGAATTTATGTTATAAATTTGTATTTAAACAAATTACATAAAATCCAGTACCATTTAGCACAAATTTTTTTCCACTTTCAATAGTAAAAGTAGGTACTTTAATGTAAATTAATAATATTTTCATCACATTCTTCTAAAAAATTGTTGTCATATTCTAAAATTGTAAACTGAAAGTTGCTTTTTTTATTACATCACTTGCATAAAATTTTATATCATATTAATGGTATCATATTAGTAGAGAAACAGTGCGGAACATATACCGTTCATTTTTTATTGACATGGCAAATGCATCACTTTCTTTCTAATATCTATAGGTGGTTATGCAAAATTTACCGGATTAAAGACGTACAACAAGAATCTAAAGACAATGCTGGCGATCGGTGGCTGGAATGAGGGCTCTTCCCGCTTCTCTCCAATGGTGGCAAATCCAGAACGACGCAAGGAACTAGTCAAAAATGCCATTAAATTTCTGCGACAAAATCATTTCGACGGCCTGGATCTGGATTGGGAGTATCCTAGTTTCCGAGATGGGGGCAAGCCTAGAGACAAAGATAATTATGCACTTTTAGTTAAGGTACCTACGACCTTCCTTTATTGTTATTTAATTAGGAGAAAAAAATTGTTGAAAAAAGAATAAAATCACGTAATTTTGACAAGGTCTTTAACGCTATTTAAAGAATTTATTAAACGCACTTGCAGGTATTATTTGTTATGTGGCAAACAACTTTTAGCACATGCCTACAAACGTGCATTATAATTTACTATGCATTTCAATAAAAGACATTATCTGACCTATAGCGATTTTGAACAAATTTATAGACAGTTGTATAGACTTCATAATAGATCATAAACTTCGACATTTATTTAATTGTTTAACAACAGGTTTCGGTTTCATATTGTAACAATGTCTCTTGCTGTTTAGCAATGTTATTGATTTCAACAATGTGTCTTGAATATAGGAATTACGGGAGGAGTTTGATAGGGAGTCCGAGAAGACAGGAAGACCGCGACTTTTACTGACGATGGCCGTTCCGGCTGGTATTGAATACATCAACAAAGGTTACGACATTCCCAAACTTACAAAGTAAACCACAGATGAATAGACGTTAACAAATTGCTTTATGCTAATTAATTAATTACAGGTATTTGGATTGGATGAACATTTTAAGTTATGATTATCATTCTGCTTTTGAACCGGCCGTCAATCATCATGCCCCTCTCTATTCCTTGGAGGAAGAATCCGAGTATAATTACGATACAGAACTTAATATTGTAAGTGTCTTACAATTCGTTTTGCTTTTGTATTTGAGATGTATGAATGGTCTATAATTAATTATTACCATTTTACGCTACTCAAGATAATTGATGCTGATGAAAGATTGCCGAATTTTGAAACAATGCAAAAAACTCATTCAAATGCAAAGTCGGACAGGAAAAAAAACGTTATTACATATTAGGAACTTGTAATTTGAAATAACAAAGCGAAATAGAAAATATAGTAGGTAATAAAAGTAATGGGTGTGACAATGTTTAATAGCAAATATGTATATGCATTAAGTTTTTAAATATTGGTTGGAAAAAAAAACTTATTAGCATTTTATTAGCATTCAAGGGTACATTTTTTTCAAGAAAAGTTTACACCTATTTTTATGAATATATAGATGATGAATATGTGATTAAGTCAAATCATCGTGTATGTATATTCTCAGACAATAAAGTAATTTTCCTAAAGAAGGAAAGTTATACTTTCTAATTATTTCAAGTATATTGATTACCGTGGACAATTACATTTCTCATTAATTTCAATTAGACTCTGGAAAATCGATAAACATTATATTACTTTTTCTTATACAGGATTATACAATTAAACATTATTTGAAATTGGGAGCAGATCCAACTAAATTAGTAATGGGTATTCCAACATATGGTCGATCGTACACTTTATTTAATCCAGATGCGAATGAAATTGGAGCACCAGCTGATGGTCCCGGTGAAATGGGAGAGGCGACAAGAGAAAATGGTTATTTAGCATATTACGAGGTACATTGTTGAATTGATTTATGAAATTTTCATTTTAATTGCCTCTTTTGATTTATACAGATTTGCGAGAATGTCAAGTCGCAGGATTGGGAGGTTGTTCAACCAAACCCAAAGGCTATGGGTCCATACGCCTTCAAGGGGAATCAATGGGTGGGCTATGATGACGATAATATAGCCAGAAAGAAAGCTGAATATGTAGCGGAAAATAATTTGGGTGGCATTATGTTTTGGGCGATAGATAACGATGACTTTAGAGGCAATTGCCATGGAAGACCTTATCCCTTAATTGAGGCGGCTAAAGAAGCCTTACTTTCAGCCTATGGGTACTAAAGTTTTACGTTATTTAAATATCAAATGTTAATTGTTTAATCAATTTTAGAATAACGGATGATAATTTGGTGTCTCCGCCAGCAAAAGCTGTCAAGCCTAAATCGAAGACAAGAAGTAGAGTTAAGGAAGAAGAGAAACAAGAAGAAACAGAAGTGGCTCCAGTTTTGACTAGTACCAGCAGAAGACGAAACAGGTAATGTATTATTATTCATTTCACTATTAATTTTATTGATCGATTTTATTTTTAGGTTGAGAAGTAAACCGAAAGACCGCGATGTTACAACTGAAAGATCAAAACCCCGACGAAAAGACGGCAGAAAAACAACCGAAATAACATCTACTTACAGTAGTCTGAAAGTAATTACACCTAGTTATACGACCCCGCCACCACCAGCCACTCCAGATCAAGGGGGTGGTTTCAAATGTGAGGACGAAGGATTCTTCCCACATCCGAAGGATTGTAAAAAATATTATTGGTGCTTGGGAGGTGCTGGTGACACGGGAATTATTGCCCACCAATTCACATGTCCAGCAGGTTTATATTTCAACAAAGCTGCCGATTCCTGTGATTACAGTCAAAATGTACTGTGTAATAAAAAATTAGCTAAAGCCACAACGACAACAGAAGGGGCTAGTATAAAGAGTACCACAACTACAACTGAAAAACCGTATAGTACTTCAAGAGTGCCACCGAAAATTACAGCCGCAACGAGTAAAACGACATTAAGGTTTACCACAAGCACTGCAGCTCCTATAGAAGTAAGTTATATTCAGTCAAGTTCTTGAATTGTTTTAATTAAGGGTGTTTATTAAAGGATGAGTACGAGGATGAAGAATACTACGACGAAGAGGAAGAAAATAAAAAAGACTCAGAGGAAGATCCCAGGGTAATTAAAGAGTTGATTGATTTAATACGCAAAGCTGGAGGTATTGAGGAGTTGGAGAAACAGCTTAAGTTCGATACAGGTCAAGGTGGTACAGAAAGCAACAAATCGACTAAATCCGCCCTTAGTAAAACCTTATATGAAAGGGTTCTCAGTAAAGCAGGCAAAAGTTCAACTGGTTTAAAATCAACGAAAACTTATACATCATTAAATAGGAACAGTCGAGGTCCACAAAACGATGGGATACTAAAAGAACAAGAAGAAAACGAAAAAACAACTAGTAATAGAGGAAGACCAAAATATACTTCAATAGCAAGACAACGACCCTCTACTGAAAAATCAGTGGAGGAAGAAATTGAGGAAGAAAATGAAGATGAAAAAGAAAATGAAAATGGTTCTAAAAGGCAGTTTAAAAAGCCGTCAGAACAGAACTATGTAAATATAAGAAGGCCGAAAGTAACATCAACAACCGAAGAAGCAGTCGTAGTAAAGTATGAAATCAACTATAATAATCGATTAAAACCCATTTTAATTTATTCATTGATTTTCCAGTAAATATAACAGAAATAAAGCATTAGGAGAAAGTAGTGATGAAGAGGAAGTTAGTGTTACAGTAAATACCCCTGTATCTAGTCCACAATATGTCAATATTAGAAGACAACGACCATCAACCACTGAAGCACCTGCATCTAAATATGTTGAATTACGAAGAGGTTCCACTACACCATCCACAAGTCCAACTGAAGAAGAAGTTACTACAAGGTATTTACAATTCCTTAATACAATGAAGCAAATATGAATTCCATATTTTATATTTAGATATAAAACATTCCAACGAGGAACTACTACTGCTGCAAATTCACTGTTAGATAGTGAAACCTCGTCAAAGTAAGTACATGATTAATTTTTTAATGTGCAGGTTGTACATACTGTTATTTTTTAAGGAGGAGCAGAGGTACTACTACCGCGTCAACTACAACAACTGAAGAAGGAAACGATAATAATAAATTGAGGTAATGTAAATTACAATAATTACGTACATTCCGCATAGATCCATATTGAGTTGAATAATTAATGTATAAATATAACTAGGTACAAGACCATTACTCGTGGTTCCACAACAGCTTCAATTTCCACGACTGAATCAAGTGAAAGGTATTTAATTTGAGACATAATTAATACTTAATTATTTATATGACTCATAATTTCAGCTCGTCTGTTAGAACTCAAACAAGTCGTCCTGTTATAAACATTGCTGCCCTTCTTAGTACACCGCGACTTCCAATTGAAGATGAATTTTCTACACCCAATTCTATAATAACAATTAGTCCAGAAAGTGTGATAATAAACACAAACTCTAATTTACTAACAACAAAACTAACATCTGAAGAACCTACGACTACTGATAGCAAATTATCAATTGACGATATTATTACACAAATTAATTCTGATACTACGAACGAAAAGAACACTCCACAACTTTTTGAACCCAGACCATTTTCTCTAAATACACGTGGAACAACGCCATCGTCCATTAAACCATTTACAGAAACCTCAACTCAAATAACAAAGGTGAGTGAACCAAATAAACAATTTCGATTGAGGCCGAAGGCTTCCAACTTGCACGATGGTGTAGTTAGTAAGCAAAATTTCTTCACTTATGAAAACACTGGCACTGATTCTAGATCAAGATCTAGATTAAATATTAACAATCATAATATAGACACTGAAGATGCTTCTGTTACGAAGGCTTCTATTCAAAGATCGCGAAAGCGATTTTCAACTACTACACAACGTTATGAAGATAAGGAGGAATATGACGATGGATTAAGGACTTTTAGACCTTCTGGAATCGACGATTTATCATCGTTGACAGCAGCTGATATTGCTCAGATTAATGGTTTTCAGCCATCGAACCCTAAACGGGGACGACCACGTAATGGAATAGCGTCAACTACTGATAACTCTAGAAGTACCGAAGGTTTAAAAGCTACTTCCCGAACACTCCCCTCGACTTTTGGTAAGAATAAGAGAATTTTCGCAAGTCGCAACAAAGAACAAGAGGACACTAATCCAAATGGCATTAAAAGAATACGAGGTGTTCATAACAGTACTGCCAGTTCGTCAACAGAGACACCAATCACCGCCAATAACAGAAAAGTTATTCGTAGATTTAGACCGGTACAAAGAAATACCACCGACGAACAAGGACAAGGTGAACAAAAACCTATAGTTGTGCGACAATTCAGAAGACCTGTTTCACGAACTAGAAGCACAACCGAATCAACTATCAGCACTTCAAAGAGGAATGAAAACGAAGAAGTCTTAAATGAAACTGACAGTGATGAACTAAGTGTAGAAGATGGAGAAAACATTAAATTATCCGAATCGAACATTAGAGAGAACAGTGAATTGAGTAACAATGGAATATCAAGTGCAGATAAACCACAATCGATATCCGTGAAATTGAAAACAGACAAAACTGGAGGTCTGCACGAAAAAACAGTTAATAAAGACAAGGTAACTCAGAGTGATCACTTAATTACTACTGTAAAACCTACAGAACCGAATATTATAGTAAGAACCAGGAAAATTATAAGGAAAATCAAACCTACAGAGTCCTCTTTAACAATTGCAGCAAATGATACCGTCGACCTGAATCAAAACAGAAGAAGAAAGGTTGTACGACTTTATAGACCTGCAAACGGTTTGAATGATAATAGTGAATCAGCAGATAAAATTCCAAAAAGGAAAAAGATTTTAATTCGAGGTCGACCAACATCAAGTGACTTAGAAGTCACTACGGAAAGTATTTCCAAACCAGCAGTTCATGAGAAACTTGTGGAATCCGTTGTGAAAAAACCATTAGAAAAATCTAGTTCTGCAATCGAAAGTACTTTAAATAATGATGACAGAGATAAAAATACGGCTCAGGAAGTAGATGATGACGATCAACCCTTGACAATGGTAGACACAACTACGCAATCTGATATACACGAAAGCGGAACTGAAAATGAACATGATTCAAGCGAGTCTACGACTACTACTACTACTACTTCCACTTCAAGAAGTACTACATTACAAAGACACAGAGGAAGACCACCGCATATAAGATCCAAATTGGCTGAACAAAATGAAACAAGTACAACTGAAAGGCCACATCGTGGACGAGGCAGGGTCTTTAGTACACCTGCAACAGAAGTAACTACCAGATCCCGTTCTAGAACATTGACAAGAAAAACAACAGAAGTGTCAGAAGAAACCACAACGGCAAGTACTCTAATTACCACCACTGAAACTGATAATGAAACAACAATACGTGACGTTGAAAATTCAACTTTATTATCAAATGGGGAGAAGGAAGAAACACCTGAAATTACAACTCTTGAAAATATTACTACAACTGAAAAAGAAGTCTATTTATCAGTCAATACTACAATAGCAACGAGTTCAAATGCTTTAGTAAACACCACAACAGAAGATCCAGAAACTAGCAGTCAAACGTTAGAAACTACGTCTTCATTAAGTGAAACCTCCAGTGAAGATGTTATCAGTCCGACAACCAGCCCTCAACCCGAAACCTCGTCCGTTGAAACAACTCCTTCAAGAAAAAGTACCTTACGTCCAGTCAATTCCAGACCAAGATACACTCCAAAACGGCCTGAATCAACAAGTGAAAGTTCTTCAACTGAAGCCTCCACTTTCCGCAAACAAAACAGATTTAATTACAGAAAATCAACTACAGAAGCTGCAGAAATATCACAAATCTCACGAGTAAGAAGTACAACTGCTGTCCCAGTAAACAAATTCATATACAGATATAGTAGCACTACGGAGGAGAGTAAATTAGAAGAACCAGAAGAAGAAATCGAAGATGAGGAGAAAGAATTCGACGAACATGAGGAAGAAGATATTGAAGTGTCAAGTCCTCGTCCACGAGGCGAATACAAACCTCTGTCACGTCCAAAAATCCAACGACCACCAAAAGTTTCTAATACCCCAATTAATAGTTCATTACGCGAATTTAACAAACCACAAACAAGGCGCACAACTACAAGACCAACCAATAAACCAAGATTTACCAAGCCAACTGAAACCTCATCTCCAGTTCCGCATGAGTTAATTGACACTGATTTAGAAGCCGTGAAGAATAGAAATAAAAATTTATTCTCTAAAAAACGAAAAATGAACACTCCATTTGGAAATTCTGTCACCCAAAGTACAACCAATTTAACAAATACCACAGAAGAACTAATTACATTAGCTCCACAATTAACTGAACCTGTAACCAAATCCAGCGTCCAACAAACAGAAACCACAGAAATGTTAACCACATTGCATCACATTTTCGCTGAAATTGAACCAAACAAAACAGCAAATGTGGAAACATCTACAGAATCTGTAAATAATTCAAAGAAAGTGGAAAAACTCTTCGAAGTAAATAGGATTATTGAGATTAAAACGAAAGAAGCTTTCGTGAAAAACCATTCAGGTATTGTTAAAGAGCAAACCAAAGTGGAAGTAGTGCCAACAGTAGACAAATTGGGAGCAGTTAGTCGAATAACTGTTATTAAAGTAGTGGGCGGTAATGAAATTGAAAGCGAACACTTAACATCTTCTGACAATGAGATCAAACAAGAGACTACGGAATCTAATGATGCATCAAAAGTGACTATTAACATAGATGGAGCCTTTATTATTCCTGAAATAGCGAAAGTTGAAGAAGTGAAACCGTTCGATTCAAATCGAGAAGAGCGACGTTTCGACATTCTTACCAAAGGCACATACAATAGTTTAAGTGATGGAAAGACACAATTAAAAACCGAAATCATAGACGGAAAGTCTAACATCAATATTATCACTCCAAGACCGATTTACAGTACCGAAGCGTCCACTATAGCATTACAAGGATTGTTCCAAACAGACACACCTTCAGGCTTGAATAAGAACCTTTTAAATGCAAATGAGGAATTGTTAGAAACTGAGAATTCCAGGTTTGTGAATATTCGAATTCTTGGTCAACACAACAAAGTACCAATAATAGAGAACGGTGATGAAGTCACTATGAGGGCACATGTAGTTGAAATACCCCCGAAACCTAGCGATCGAACCATCAAAATTGTGCCCATTCAAGTGGCAATGTCTCGAAGATTAGTGGACGAAGTGCCTTATTCGGTACAATCGCCGTTTTTAACAAAAGTCGAAGCAGGTATACCAAAAGTTGATATAACGCTATTAAAACCAGAGTCGAAACAGCGCTAAGTCGTAGGTATTCTTTTTTAATTATTGAATAGTTAATTATTTTTTTGCAATGTATGAAGTGTGTATATATTTATAAGTATTATTGTTATAGGTATATAATTTTTTTAATTTAATAATGAATGTCTTTTAATACAAATTCTCTTGTAAATAATAAGCACGTTTGTATTATATTAGCACATGTCCTTTTTTATCTATAACTCTTGTTCTTTGTGTGTGTGCCATAACAGATGGTTATATAAATTTATTTTTCAATATATGTTTTTTGTTATAAAATGGTCAGTTTTTTCTTTTTCATGTAATAACAAATTTCAATATAGAGAGAGATCATTAAAGAATGAATAATGTAAGAGGTATTTTAAATCCTATTAACAGATTGAAAATTAGTTACGATTTGAGCAACAATTGTATGCATCGTGTGGGTAATTAATATTACATCATTTCTATATATTCAATAAATTGCACAATACAATTTGTTAGACACACAAATATTTCAAAGTGAAAATATCTTGTGTTTTGCACATTATCTCGCTTTTGGTGAAATTTACAATAAAAAAAGTCTCATATAAGTTATAATATGTATGTTTATTAATTCGACTCTTTTTAAATTTAAAAACAAAACTTTCACTCCGTAAAGAGTTTCTTAAAAATATTTGCCTACCTAATTAACTGTATAAAAAATTTACTTAACATAAGAGATATATATGTTAACTAGGGACAATTTAGAATGTTGTCTAATTAATATGTAAAAAAAATAAATCAATTAAAAGCACAATTCAAACAACTCTGTATTCCTTTCCTGTTAAATAAGTAATTCAAAAATAATATTTGCATATTATAAAAACAATACCAAAATTGCAATTTTACAAAGGAAATTTCTCATTACACGATGTCTAAACAATGAAATAATGAAATATCTCATCAGTAATTATTTTTGAATAAAATTACATGGAATATCATTCACGAATTTTCTGACTTTGAACCTGAAATAA
The DNA here is from genome assembly GCA_963930825.1 of Silvanus unidentatus. Classification (NCBI taxonomy): domain Eukaryota; kingdom Metazoa; phylum Arthropoda; class Insecta; order Coleoptera; family Silvanidae; genus Silvanus; species Silvanus unidentatus. The sequence continues at coordinate 17,896,711 of OZ005761.1, forward strand.
ATTTGTTACACCTGCTGTTATATTTTTTTTATCATCTTTAAAGATGAATTCTGCAAGGAGAACAGCATTCTGAGCGATCATAAATTAATTGAAAATCAAAAGGTCACACATTGGCTTTGGTTTATAATCACGTATTTCAATGAACTAATTCTCTAATCTAATTTTATAATTGTACCTTGAGGGGAAAAAGTAAAAAACAATCAAATCAATGACTTTATTTAAATAAATACTTTATAAAATAAGATGATGAACACTTATTATACAACACTAAACTTGTTGTTTATTTCTATTGCAGAGTGGAAGACAAACTACACGTTTAATTCGAATAAATGGTCGAAGGAAACCTCCAACTCCTTCAACTCGTACCAAAAAGCCCACAACTACACCATCGACAGTCTCACGAACGACTAAAACCACACGCAGAAAATTCCTTCCACAAACCAGTAAGGCATTAGAAAGTCAAGGTAAGAAAGATTATAATGTTTAAAAGAATGTGATGTAAAAGGAAGATGAATCTAGTAGTATACAATAAGAAAAATTCTTTAAATGGCTCTTTCGAAAATGTTATACAAAAAAAGAAAAAACTGAAAGCGAGAGATCTATTCTTATATGGTGCATTCCATCTTCTTTATAGACATTTTTGGTGATGATGACATTATTTCCATTCAAACAACACTTTCTGTAGCCATATAATTGACAAACACACTGACAATAGTTGAAATAAGAATGAATTTATAATTCAGAATGTGTGGCTACGAGTTGTCCATTGCTCAATAGTTGAATCAAATTTATTTACAAATAAAGGCGATAAAAATCTGAACTAAATAACAATTTCAGAAGCACAAAAATAGATATTTTATAGTTGAGTAAGTAATTGACTAACAGCCAGATCTCTTTCATACAATTCATACAAAAAAACTATTATTTACAATAATAAAGTAATTGCTTTTCTAACATTTAACGATGAAATTACTTATAAAACGCGTGACAATAAAAAGAATAGGTAATTCCGCTCCTTAAAAGAAACGATTTTTTCCAAGTGCATATTTTTGAATAAATTTGCATTCGAATTGCAATATAACATTGAAAAATATTCTATGTACTTCAATTGTGTTACATGAACATTGCTGGAACACTTTAATTAATTGTACACACTTTGCATTTTAATTATTTTCTTCTAGTTGTAATTGCTGTGTTATTCAATATGTTATTGAACTAGTCTTGCAGCTGTAACTGTAACTTAAAAACAAATTATTTATTCTGAAACAGTTACATAAGAAAAATATATTGCACTATTTACATACTTGCAATAATTCTCTCTTTTTTTCCTAAATTACTTTCTCTGAGACAATAAACATATCTTGTAATAATAACCATTTCATCAATCTGTAATTAATATTATAACTGTTTTATTCTCTGTCACATATGATATTTCCATGAGGTTTCTCAATTTTCATATTTTTTACAAAAAATAATATAGGATCTGTATTCTCCTATTGTTTTTATCATACATAATTAACTGAACAATATGTGAACATTGCATTGCATGTTTTAATTTAATTACCTTTTGTGCATTTCTGTTTGAAGTAATTTTAAATAAAATATACAACAAACTATATTTATTAACGATTGGGCAATAAAGTTGTTGAATTAAAAAACAATTAAATGCAATAAAAAAATAAAAGCCGCTTCATAAATAAATTTGAACGCAAGCTTTTAACAAATTAGCTTATAATAAACATCATAAATTTGTTCAGCGCTTTCTATGAAATATTATTAATAAACAACATCGTGATGAATACGAATGAGAGATTTATTGCGGCTTTCGCAATCTTTTTCAATAAATCTTCTTACTTGTACTTATTTTCTATATGATTTACAAAGAAATTACAACACCGAGAACCACGTCTCGCTTCCGCTTTGTATCAAGAAGACCAACCCAACGATCAACCACCACAAAATTGCCGGAAATCAAAAACTCAGATCAAACAATCGAGCCATCGAATCAACAGTCTCTGGAAGAGGATGTTAGTGCAGGAGACACCACCGAATTGGGGGATATAGCCGCTGCTTTGTTCGACATTCAACAAGCACCAGTTCCGAAGAAAACAAATACAATAACATCAGCTATCAGTTATCCATTTTCCACCCCAACACCAATAATTACGCTACCGACAAGACGTAAATCTAAATAAATACTTATAAACTTTTTTTAATAATCCTTAATTGCTTTTTAGCAACTGCCCGGACAAGAATTCGTTATTCACCTAGTTTCTCACCAACTTCCACTCCACTTATTTTTCCAACTACAACGAAATTGATTATACAACGCAAAAAGAGGCCACAAGCATTTGAAAAAATCAACCCGACATATCCAAACACATTTGTTCCCCTCGAAACAGATTACGATTATTACGACGAATCGAGCGGCAGCATTTTAGCCAAAATACCGGAACACAGCAAGGTTCTCTTACATAGCAATGGTATAATTGAGTGTTTGGATCAAGGTAACTTCCCGCATCCGATATCATGTAAAAAATTCATCTCTTGTGCAAAAATGGAAAACGGTAAAGTTTTGGGTTGGGAATATACATGTCCGAAGAATTTAAGTTTCGATCCAATTGGTGGTATTTGTAATTGGTCTGCAGGTTTGGGTTGTAATGAAAAGTAAAGCAATAAGAGAAAGACTGTCAGTCAGTAATCAGTATTTGTACAAACATTTGAAAGGAATGATTTTTATCTAAAACAAAACTGCATACAATTACCGTAGAGCGTAATTGTAAAGGCAGATTTATTTATTGTAAAGTGCCTTAAATAAATGTTAGTTAAAATTCAATATTATTTTTAAATCTGCACATTTTTGGTCAGTCTTTGACTAATTTTAGTTATAAGTTTTCATCGAATGCATTTTAACTAATAAACCAATATTATTATTGACTATTTTTATTTTTATTATCGTCTTTTGTATTGTGATTTTTTAACAATATTAACATCCATTTGTTAAGTTATTATTGTAAATACTTAATAAATTGATTACTTACATTTTCATACAGTCCTTTTACTGATATTTGTATAACCGATACCAACACACGTTAATAACACTTTGTCAGATCCGGAAGGCACGTCCTCCTCTTCATTTTCGAAATGTTCTATTTTCAAAGTAACACCAAAGAACTCTTTTAAATGTCTTAAAAACCCGATCGTGTATTCCGTCAGTGGTCCTATTACTAATTTAGAAACGTCTTTTTGCCCAAGTGCTATGTATAAAATAGCCAGAGATTGACTACACGAGTCTACTGCTCCGCCTAAGAAAATTTCATACAACAATCTTTGAGCCGCTGCTTTTCCTAAGTCTTCTGGTATGGAAGGCTCTTCTCCATTCGCTACCACATTGGAAACCTAACAAAAATTTATTTTAATAAAATAAAAAACCTTAACTCGTTCCTTTTGCAACAAACCCGCTCTCCAGAATAAATCGTGCCATTAGTGGTCTCAGCCATCAAATGTATGCCAAATCCGGGACTCTTTCCTGACTGTTTCCCTCTACATTGGTCAGTGTTGATGTATACGTCGGGTATAAAATTCAATAACACGCCCTTAGCAGTTTCTACCATACGATTAGCCATAGCTGGGGAGACTCTTAAAGCATAAGCCGTTCCCCGAATTCGTTTTACCATTCCACTTTCTAGTAATTGCACTGGTCTCACTTGTTTTCGTATGGGACATTTAAAAATCACTTCACCACCTCCAAGGGGCATCATTCCTCTTTTACAGATCTTTAACTGCAGATCTTCATCGTCTAATATAAACTTTTTTAACGTTTGCATTATGGAAGTCTTCATTACATCTACAGATGGGTCAATGTTGTTGCTGGTAACTCCTCGTAGGGTAACGTTTAAAGGTGTTTTGCAGTAAAGGCCTAGCATGAAGAGAACCTCTAAATAGTATCCTACAAAATGCTTTATTAGAAGTGTTTATTAAATGAAGTTTTGAGGCTTCAAACCTATTCCACGTTGGAGAGAACAATCATGTTCAATTGTGCCTCCATGTAGTAAGCCAGGTTGGAAGTATAATGATGTACCGGTTTCATTAAGTTCAATTACAGTACCATTAGTAAGTTTGTCAAGCAATCGAATCAAATTTACTTCAAATTCTTTCAAACCTGGTTCATCATCCAAAGCTCGAATTTCATTTATTTTCACACTTTTGCCACTTAACACTGATAAAACAAGTCGTTGACGGAAAAAATTACTGCCTTTATAAAAGAGGACACTGCCTTTTTGGACCGCGATCGACATTTTTCGGAAATAATGAAAATTAAGAAATTAACAAAAAAACATGTTCACAAGTTAAACTTAAAATTGTAGGTTAAACGGTCATCTTCTTCTGATCTGTCAAAATGCTAGAGAAGTTAGATACAATGTACAATTGAAAATACTGGGTGTTTGGTATTTAGTGGCAGTTTTTTATATGTTTAGTATTACAAAAATTCTTCAATTTTTAGATTAATATTTGTATATATAATAGATAGACAATATACAAACGATTCTTTTGTGTATATTATATTTAGTTAACTGTGCTGTTGATTCATTATCTATGTATCTTGGAATATCGTACCACCTAAATGTATAGTCCAAAGTCCTAACTGCAAGTCAAAGACTGACAAAATTATCTAAAACCCGTTGTTTACAACGATCCAAATCACTAATTAACTGTATACGTTATTGGTGAAATTGTCATCACCGTTATAGTAAAATAATACATATTGATATAGGAGAGTCAAAGTATGTCCAGCATATTAGCGAAGTGTTTAGTTTCAAATATAAGAATGAGTAAAGGTAAAAGTTGTTGTGAGATACCTGTCTACATTTACTTAATATTTCATTGTTGTTTCAGCTGTAAATAATGTTGTCCACTTGGCCAAAGCCTCAGCCAGTACAAGCAATTACGAAACTTTAAGCGTAAATGTACCAAAAGAATATGTGTACCATGTTGAACTTAATCGACCAGAAAAACTAAATGCAATGAGCTACAATCTATGGGTGTATGTAGAATTCTCCTAAATTACAAATACTTTAAATGTTATCACGATAAATCTTTGTAGGGAAATAGGAAAATGCTTCCATGAATTGAACACAAACGCAGATTGCAGGGTGATTGTACTTTCTGGTGCTGGGAAGCTCTTTTGTGCAGGTTCTATTCAAATTCAACGTACAGAAACTCTTGTACTCAACCCTTTACTATACAGGTTTAGATTTTGAAGCCGTCGTGTCTATGGGTGTTAAAATCCAAGAAGCTGACGATGTGTCCCGCAAAGCCAAAATAATAAGAAGTTATTTAACAACATATCAAAATAGTATAACTTCCTTAGAATTGTGCCAAAAGCCCGTTCTGGCTGCTGTTCACTCCGCATGTGTCGGTGGTGGCGTTAATTTAATCACTGCTGCTGATATGCGTTATTGCACTAAAGATGCATGGTTCCAAGTCAAAGAGGTCCATATCCCAAAACAAGAAAATTATTTAAACTTGACATCTAATTGTTTATAGGTTGAGTTGGGAATGGCTGCAGATGTAGGTGTCCTTCAAAGACTTCCAAAAGTCATTGGATCAGATAGTTTAGCCAGGGAACTCTGTTACACTGCCAGAAAATTGCCAGCAGATGAAGCATTGAGCTGCGGTTTGGTGTCAAAGGTGTTCACCGATAAACAACAGTAATAAGAGAGTGTATTTCTGTTTTAATAGCCAATTAAATGCCCATTTCATTTAGAATGTTGGAGGAAGTCTTAAAAGTAGCCGAAGAGATTGCGAGTAAAAGTCCAGTTGCTGTACAAGGAACCAAACATAATATTGTCTACAGTAGGGATCATACTGTTCAGGAAGGGCTAGATTACATGGTAAATAATCCATTTAAATATTTATCTTTATTTTTGTGTCCTTGCGATTAATCAATCTACAAAAACAAACATTAAATTAAAATAATATCCATTTCAGGCTGCTTGGAATCAACTAGCATTACAAAGTGAAGATATGACCAATGCCGCAATGGCTTTGATGTCAAAGCAAAAGGATGTGGTCTTTGCGAAACTATAAGATTTTATTCAAAGAAGTGCCTAATTTTTTATATACAGGAGTATTTTTATACTGTTAATTAAAGCAAATCTTCAGCTTCTTTCAAATAATCTGATATTCTTTTAGGGGGAGGAGGTGGAGGCGGTTTTTCTGCCTCTATGCGGTCTGCTAATTTGTAAATATCTTTTTCACCTTCAGGTTCACACTTCAGAGAACAATTTTGTTTAATATCAAATCAATAAATTGGTGTAATCGTGTAATGAGTGAAGTAGAATTATTGTTAAAATTACCATTAACTGATTAATGTAATATTCATAAGGAATGGTTTGGGTATGAGGATCGATGGCAATTTCCAACATTTCATCCAGTTCGTCCTGCGTAAAAGGCTCTCCATCCTGCGTTATTAGAGTAGATATGAAGTCCTTGGTCAAGAAACCTTGTTTTTGAGTGTCCAGGGTTTGAAAAGCTTCGAGTAACTGTTCAGGACTGGCTGGTTGGTACCTAAAGGTGCAATAAATTTAAAACTGTTTTAATTGGACATATACTTTACTTGTGCTCTGTTATAATTTGGGCTACATAGGGTAAAAATTTCGCCAGATGTACAATTCCAGGCGTTTGGTGATCTTCAAGAGCTACAATGATTTCCTGAATTTCCGCTTCAGTTGGGCAACAACCTAAACCTCTTACAATTGTACCCACTTCTCTAACGTCGATTGTTTTGTTGCCCCCATGATCGAACACTTCAAAAGCCTCCGATATTCGCCTCTCGAGATCGTTATTTATAGCAACTAGAGTGCACTTGATTATGAAATCACGTTTTTTATACCTTATGAATATTTACCTGGAATTTCTTGAATTTCGTGCTCCATTAAGAAACTTCTATGTCAAAAAAAAAACGTTTGTTTTATCAATAATGAATTTTATTGATTGTCAGTGAATATTACATTAAAACTACATAATAAGTTTCTTGCTTCGAACATTTCAAAGTTATCGATTTTCATGGTCATGTTGTAAGTTTTATTTTTCTTTATATTTAAATTGTTTGAAATCATTGAAAATCGATTTGTTTTGCCGTACAAGAAGTCCAGTTTGATGTAGGCAGGGCCGAGTGTTCCTAAACATAGGGTGTCGAATGAAATTTGTGAAATTTCTTCACAGTATTCCATTTTCAGGAAAAATAGAACGTTTCTGTTACTTTGATACAAGTACATTTGACTTGCGTTTTTCATGAAATCCAAGTTAAATTCGTTGTGGTTTGCTGCAAGTGTTTTGTGACAATGGTCTAATTTGAAATGCTGCAACATTTGACTTCCAACCCCTTCGAATCCACAAGAAGCAGGGCATTTTGTTTTTGGCACAGTGCATACTCTTTCATGTTCTCTTATTTCATGAAAATTCAACACTTTATTGCATCCATCATAGCGATTTATACATGGAAAAAGTCCTTTATTGCAGCATGCGAAACAGAATAATTCCAAGGGGAAGAAAGAGTCGGTGAATTCCGTAAATTCAAATAGTGTATTTGTAGAGTATGACTTATTTCCGTATAGGCATCTGCCGCAAATGTTGCCACCCTTGGGATGAACTCCAATTGGGGCTACAGTTAAATATTTATAACATTCTTTACAGAAACTGCTTTCTAAGATTTTGTCCGGTATTACAAGTCTATTCATTCTAAAAGCAAAGATACTAAATTAAAACGTAAAACATAACTATAATAACAAAGCACTTACCTCTATATTTGTTACGATTTCGATTAGTACGGTACATATTATAATACTATTGTCTGATCGTTTTTATATTTGTGGAAAGTTCTTCGATTTCATATCTTGGTAAACAAGTTAAATTACTTATATTATGATAATATAGTTTTTATTAATACAAATATTGATTGCGCAAATATTTATGTCCATTCACAATATGCATTTTTTTATTATAGTTTTTATCAATTTTTTTTAATTCCATGTCACGTTTTTCCTTGTAATTTTTAAGAGATTACATTTTACCGCTTTTATTCAAACTTAGTTTTCTTATTTTTTAAAAAACTTGTGGTTGGACTACCTGGGTGTATCCTTGGAAATGGAAAGGGAAATTTTGACGGTTTAGTTGTCAACAAACGTCAATAATCTGAATCCGTTTTTCCATATCTAATATATTCTATAAAAGAGTTATTTATATATTATTTAAATATAAGTAAAGATAAGAAATTTTGTGCTAGTTAAATGTGCAGTGTATAAATCATACAAATTTTCGAGACTTTATAAAATGCCTTAATATTTGCCAACGTGAAAAAATTGCCAACGTTCAACAATGCATGAAATTACTAAATTTTTGGTATTATCCTTATTAATAGTCTTATCTAACGCTAGAATACATAATTTGGAAATAACGGTAAAATTTGTATATTTTATGAAAAGCAAGTTAACAATTTTAACCCATTCCAGAATGATGCACGTAGATATATTGCTTTAAGCACCTTTGGTTTTTATCGAGGAGGAAATTTAGAAGTAAAGTTACAAAACTTTAGAGCAACACCACATAATGAATCGGATACGGTATGTATTTTCCATGAAAGGAGTGAGTAATATGCTAATTACTCTCGGTTTCTAGTATGGTTTCAGTTTAGATAGAACGCAAGTAGATGGGATGAATAAATACATTGATAACCACCAAGATCGATGTATTCTGTTCGATAATCTTGATACAGACAACAATACAGCTGACAAGACTATGAAGGGCAGTGATCAAACCATTATTCATCTCATTCTGGATTTAAAAGCTAAAAAGTACAGTACAATATAATGAATTAAACGAGGGGAAATTTCCTTGAAAAAAAATTTGTGCACGTGACTCCCCACTTCCCGATTTCCCTGTTTCTCTATGAGTTTCCGATAATTACCCTTTAAATGTGTACACTTATTTTTCCCAGAAAATTTTCCCCTGTGAATTGAAAATTTAAACCAATTCGTTTAATTTTAGAGTCAAAGTAAAATGTACGGACAAGCAAGACATTCACATCTATGAAAAAATCGATAAAAAGAAGTCCCAATCCTCCATGGACCATTGTACATATTTAAGTTTCAACATGACATCAGAAGTTAGAGACAAGATCACATATTACAATGCATCCGTATGTAAATCTGCATGTTTAATAACATTTTTCAAACTAAACAATTTACAGTTTGTCATGTCCGTGGAGAGTGTAACAGAAGAAGGATTGTACAACTTATATTTCCATAATTGTCACAATTATATCGAAGATACTGAGTCGACGGTTGATTTCCATGTGCAAATCATCGAACAAAACATTCAAAGTTATTTATCTGCCGGAGAGATGCCTTTGCCAGCACTCTATTGCATGATGTCCATTTTATTCCTACTATCAGGAATGTTTTGGGTATTCTTGTTGCGTCAATCAAAGCATCCAGTTTTTAAAATTCATTACATGATGACCGTGTTGGTATTCCTAAAAGCGATTTCACTTGCTTTTCACGGTGTTAATTATCACTATATCGAAACACTTGGAGTACATTTGGCCACTTGGGCTATACTTTTCTATGTTGCCCACTTGCTAAAAGGCGCCCTTTTGTTCGTTGTTTTGGTTCTCGTTGGTACAGGTTGGACATTTATTAAACACGTTTTAACACCAAGAGATAAACGCTTGTTCATGACTGTAATTCCACTTCAAGTATTAGCCAATGTTGCCGAAATTATACTGGAAGAGAGCGAAGAAGGGGCTCGTGAATACTTAGCTTGGCGAAATTTTGTGACGTTAGTTGATTTATTGTGTTGCGGTTGTATATTGTTTCCGGTTGTGTGGTCAATTCGGCATTTACAAGAGGCATCACAAACTGATGGAAAAGCCGCAATGAATTTACGTAAATTGAAATTATTCCGTCATTTTTATGTTATGATCGTATGCTACATTTACTCGACAAGAATTATTGTGTCTTTATTGAAAATGACCGTACCATTCCAATACGAATGGCTCCATGAAATGTTTAGGGAGATGGCAACTTATGTATTTTTCGTACTTACTGCATATAAATTTAGACCAGCTTCACAGAATCCATACTTTGCGTTGAATGAAGAGGATGAATATGATGATGAAATGGACAAAGTGTAAGTGAATTGGCAAGAGAGTGTGTGGTTTTTGATTATCGTTATGTATTTTAGGCTTACCGAGAGTGGAGTTACTGAGGGACTGAAAAAAGTTAATTCTAGGGTAGTCAAAGTGCCATTACATAGGACTCTAACGGAAGTAACGGAAGAGGAGAAAGATGCACTGTTGAGTCAAAGAGAGAGTAGCCACGATTATGACTGAGCGTCCCCTTTTTTTACAGCTTTGTTATTTCATTTTGAAAATATGCTTCTCTTGGACGAGTTTTGACTTGTGTACATGTATAATTTCTATACTGTGATAGTTTTCAAACATAATAAAGTTGGGATATTATGCAGCGATTGCTTGTTTTGACCAATTTGTATCAGTATTATTGAAATCAGTGAAATAAACTATCTAAGGAAAAAATTTTCGTTTTTGCGCCATTATTTAAATTTTTTTATTCATTCGTGGATCATCTGTCAATGTCAAAAAACAAAATTAAATTTTAGGTTATCATCGTTGAGATGATTTTAGGTTAAAATTGAATAATTGTAAAAATGGGTAGCTTGCAATCGATATGTATTATTGCCCTTATATTTATGCTTTCAATAAGTTTTTCAAACTCATTATATGAAGATCAAGCTGGAAAATTTGATTGGAAAACGTCCTTCATCGGTAAAGTAAGACACGCAAATTTCGATACCAAAAGAGTGATAGTAGCGACTGAAGAGAATGTATTAGCAAGTTTAAGTACAAAAACTGGTAAAATAATATGGAGACATATATTTGAGAAGCCAGTACGGCAAAATATCCAGTTTTTACATGTCGATTCTGATATAATAACAATTTCAAAAAGTTTGAATGGATGGCACATCCGAATATGGGAGCCCCAGACTGGAATATTACTTAGTGACTGGGTTGTGACTGTAGATAAAACTGGAAATAGTGACTGGTTAGTTAACAATAACGAACTAATTCATGTAGTGCCTATAGAAGGATCACATTTGGAAGTTACAACATACAGTAGACAAACTGGTGAAATACGGGACAAAACCAAACGCATATCGGCTTCATGGATTAACAACAATTGTGTTTTAGCCAAGTCACAATATACATGTCTTAATGCAAATGTTCTTTATTCCATAGACGTACTAAATGATGGTCAAATTAAATCCAGGAATATTCAACATATTTTAAACATAAGCAATACTGGGCCTTTTAAATTAATGCCCTTTGAAGACGATGAACCTGCAATATTAGTCAGTAATGGCGTCATTGCATATCTAATTTATTTAAACACCGAAAATAGTGAACCTCTTGAATTAATGTCGAATGCAATTGGGATGAAAAACGGTGGCCAAATATTAGTCTATCAACTTGAAGCAAATTTAGAGAATCCCGACAAGTTAATCGTAGTCAAATCGAAATCAACTCAAGGCTTAGATGAGACCACTGTGGAAATTGACTATCCGGTCGGCTTGGGCGCTCCACATATCGCCGCAGGTCAATGCAAAGGCGACTTCTGTGAATTATTACTAAGCAGTACAGACGATGCCGTCTCCTTAGTTCGTTTACCAGAAGGAAAAGTATTATGGACACGTGAAGAAGCTCTAAGCAACATTGTCGCTACCGAATTTCTCGAATTACCCGTCTCCGAATTGGATGCTTCAATTGAGAAAGAATTCGACTCGAAATCCAACGACATTGTCAGCATGTTCATTCATCGATTGTCATCACAATTCAAACAACTTTGCAATCTCCTCTCTGGCGGCCAATTATTAGCCAATAACGCATTGGTGCGTGATGAATTCGGTTTACATAAGATTATTGTAGCCGCTACAAAAGTAGGAAAATTATTTGGAATCGATACATTGACTGGATCGATTGCATGGAGTTATCGTCTACCAAATATTCGTCCATTCAAGACTTTGGACCAACACAAAATGATTTTGTATGTTCAACGAACTGCTCGCTATGCCCCGTTGCCTGCTTTGTGTGTTTTATTCGCTGAAGATGCAGTTACCGGCAAAGGTGTCCGATTTCAGTTCGATCCAATCACTGGATTGTCAAGTAAAGGCATTGAACGATTAGATTATCGAATTGTACAGTCGTTATTACTTCCAAACGAACATGAAAACAACATAAAACCGATCATTGTTTATTCAGACAATAAACAAGTGCATATTCTACCGGAATCAGCGAAAGATTGTCTTAATAAACATAACACGTACATGTACATAACTGATGCAGATAAGTCCGTAATGCAAGGATATAATTTGCATTTAAATAACAATGAAATTGTGGCATTGCCCATATGGAAAATCGATTTAAGTCCTGGGAAATTAGTGGCAATTAGTATGAAACCAACAAACGAACGTGTTCATTCCCAAGGAAGAGTATTACCGGATCGATCGGTTTATTTCAAATATATCAATCCAAATTTGATTGCTTTGGCAACGTTAAATGACGATCCGATTCACAAGCATGTTTTGAGTGTTTCATTGGTGGATGGTGTGACTGGATTGATTTTGTACACGAATTGTCATAAACGTGCAAGAGGACCAGTGCATTTGGTGCATTCGGAAAATTGGCTGGTTTATTCATATACAAGTGAACGATTTAGACGTACGGAAATTGTATCAGCCGAATTGTATGAAGGCGATATACAGAGTAATAGTACAGTGTTTAGTTCGCATGCAGTTAGCTTGTTGCCGGTTGTGCAAAGACAGGCGTACATTTTACCGGCGAACCCATTAACACTGGCTGTTACGTTAACAGAACGTGGCATAACGAATAAGTTCCTATTAATGGGATTAAGTACCGGAGGTGTTACAGAAATACCGTGGATGTTGTTACAGCCACGATTTGAAAATATTCCCTGTGGACCGGAAGAGAGTTGCATACCGTACATGCCTGAAGTCCCATTACCAAATGAAGCAATTATTAATTATAATCATACATTAGGCAGAATTAGTGGTATTGAAGTGGCACCAGCACGATTGGAAAGTACTTGTCATGTATTGGTACATGGTTTGGATTTGTTTTATACACGCTTAGCACCGTCAAAAGGCTTTGATGTGTTGAAAGATGATTTCGATTATAATTTGATTATAATTGTGTTAGCTGGTTTATTAATTGCATCGTATATTACAAAACGTTTAGCGTCGCAGAAAGCACTTAAACAAGTTTGGAAGTAACATTTACATATGCATTTTCATTTAGGTCAATTGTTGAATTTTTCTAATTAGAAAATATTGTGGTTTTTCTTTCTGTAAGTATTTTCCTATATTTATTTTTATTTTGTTTTGTTTCAAATATTGTAATTAAATATGTTTCATAATGTTTTATAAATAATAAGGTGATATTCAGGTTAACTTTTGTATAATGTAATGTGTACATTGTTCATATAATTATTAGTACAAACACAAAAATAAAATTTGACCAATTTATTTGTGTATAATTTTGAATTTCGAGCCAGACACCCTGTCAACAGATAACTTCCTTATTATATAATAGAGGGCAATAGTTTCGGTTAGATAATTTTGACGTTTGGGGGTCTTGTTTTATTATTGTCAAAAAATCGTAGATAAAAATTATTAAAAAAATAAATAGCTTACCGTAGTGTGATTAATATACCGTGTTTAAATTGTATGTTATTCAATAACAGTAGTTAAAGTTTTTGGATTTAGTTTTAGAAAAGGACCTTTCATTCAAAGGTTAGTCATACATTCTTTTATTTTGGTTAGAATTGAAGGCGTCTCTTAAATTCTAAACAAATTATTTAAATATATAATACGTTTTATAAATCGTTTTTGTGCAATAAAACATCACAAAAGACTATTATCTAAAGCAATAGCAGTTAAAGTTCGTTAATATGTGATTAGACAACAATCTCTTCACTTTTACCTTTTTGTTTGGGTTTTGTATTGTTTGTGCCTTTAAAAAATGGTACAAAAAGACTCCAAACTGTAGTCATTTGTCTGTTTGAAATCGCATCGCAAGTCGTAATTAATAAAACCACAGAAATAAAATTGGAAAGCTAGGAGTGATGCATCAAATCAAATCAACATCATTTTAGTCCACTTTCGACCACAGTGTAGTGAGTATGTGTTCATACCATTCCACAGTGTGTCTTTCGTGATTTTCAACCAGATCCCCGTTGATTTTTTCTCTATTTCGGAATAATGATGAGTTTTTTATAATTGTGTATTTGCTTGGAAGTAATCGCGAGTATTAAGATTGTAAGTACAATTTTATTTGTCTGGTCTTATCTTTGATTTGTATAATATTCCACTTAAAGATAACTCAATTAATTCCCCATTGATAAGGGAACAGACGATTTGTGATTACATTCAATTTATATCGAAATTAAGAGCAAATAGAATTTGAATTCTCTCTATCAACAGTAAAACCTGCTAAGCGCTAGAGTACAATGGCTTTGTAATCAGCTGATAGACGTAATTAGATTGCAAACGTCTTAAAATGTAAATTATTGAATTATCGCATCGTTGAACAAGTTAAGAAATGAGTCAAAGCCAATTTGGTATAGCAGAATGTGCCCATGTGGTCGTTTAAGTGTCCATCAACGACGCCTCGTTGCGTGGGTCTGAAAAGATTCGCTGAAAACGAATTAAAAAAAAGTCGCAATTTCTCATTAAAACAATGTTAATGTTTTTGAAGAGATGAGTCCGACGGGACGTTTCGATCGTCTCTGTCGGCATCCGCAGTGTGGGCTGATGACTCATAGGGAAGAGAGTATAAAACAGTGTACTGGAGAGCACCATAGTGGCACCCTGCCAGACGATGTTATTCACAAAAGGACAATCCAACAAACAAATACACAAATCAACCCCTTGTTCGCTATTTGGTAGAGCAAAACAATAAATATACGCGGTTATTTTTAGTCACACTTTGTGTAGAAATTGGAAATATCTCTTTCTATAATTTGTATGGAAATGGGAAGAAATAATCGATAGTGTGCAAAAACACAACAATTTTCTATGGCAAATGCGCAATTACTTAACGGTTTTAATTTTAGCAAAGTCACAATTATGTTTGCATATTTTCTAATAGTTTACTTTCATTCCAAAATAGCTTGTATCTTGTCTGTGTGTATGTTATTAGTATGGCAGAATGTTTGATTTCTAAGATTCCATTTATTTTTACACCTGCCCAGATACGCAGTATTATAAATTAATAAACAATGCATGCAGCAGAAAGTGTAATTTACTTCCAATTAATGTGAAAACTAAAAAAAATTCTTCTCTTATGATGAATGAGAGTTTCATGGTGTTCGTGTCAAAAGTGGAAATGTTTAATCACTTATCAATAAGTCAACCTTACTTGTTTTACGCTCTTTGCATATATAAAGAGAGAAAAAATGAATTATTACAATCGGTTTATTGCTAATATGGAATTGTTTGTCAGTATTTAAAGGGAGAGCCAAGGTCGGGGAAATACATTTCCTAGATTGTCTGAATATGTATTGCACCTCTTATTATAAAGTTATTAACAATTAAACGATTTTTTTCAAGTGCATTCATATTCATGGTGCTATTGTTCCATTCAATGGATCAAAAATATTTTCCATTTTATGTAATATTTATGTACTTTTACTTTGTTGTATGTGCAAATATCAATAACATTATTAGATTCCGGCTACTGAAATTTTATTAGTACTCGTTTAATTTCTATAAATAAATCAGTTTTAAACTGCACACAAAGTGTTTTTTGTTCGCATGGTTAAATGTGTAACTTCCTTTTGCATGTGTGAAAACGAACGTATTTAGTAACAAATATAAAGAAACTTATGTAAATCGATGTTGATTAGTTTTGTTACACTTTTTTTTGATGCAACAATTGGAAAGAGGTTTTTTTATCAGTGAAAGTGTATCAATGTCGTGAAGATGGACGAAGGCGCCTCCGGAGTTGGATATAAAAATTGATGTCTAAATTGAAAGTGGAGCACAGTTTCCCTAATGTGATAATTTTCCTAGTTAATAAAATAATTGTGTGACGTTTCCTGCATTCTGTCTGTCTTTTATTATTATTTTTTTTTGTATGAAAAAATATATATATGGTAATGGCACTCCTACACTGTTACCATTGACCTTTTAAATACGTGTTCGATTTGTGTGTGTACAAAAATGGATTTGATTCAACAAATTGTTCATTTGATCGGGGTCATTGCAAACACACATACACTAACGGGTTCGAATCATGTGAATTGAATTTTTAAATTAAATTTCAAGTGTAGGAGAAATTGAAGATATGCTTGATTACATTGCGTTTCAGTTAAGGAAAAAACAAGCCATTGGAAATGTATTGAATTTGGTTACACTCCCAAATGTGGTGTTTATTGTGTAAAACTTGATCAAAATATTGTTGTATTTATGCCAAATGGGAATTAAGTATTAACTCAACAAGCAGATGAATGCTATAAATAAAATATTTCCGCTCTGATACGAATATTTTTTTAATTATATTTAATTTTTGGTGTGTTATATATATTTTGAGAAATTTGGATTTGCCAAAAAAAAAATAATTTTCTAGTGGAGTGCATTTAACAGTATTTTTGAATGACAAGCGAATTCTTTTTTAAATGTGTTATTAAATGACTATTATTCTGATTATAATATTTAAATAAAGACGTCAAGGTTGCAGGTTACTTCTTGTTAATCTAACGGCTTCTTCAAGAGGTAATTGTTACTAATTTATTATAAAATTTTTACTTTGCAATTACGATTACGGTTTTTTTTTCCTAAAATGCAACCAGCATGAAATGTCTTAAACATCGTGTACTTCAGTCTAATTAATTTCGTAATTTAACTTTTTATAAATTTTGTATTCGTTACAGTTGAAATGGAATCGGATTCATCTCTCTATTTATAAATTTTCGATGCTGATGATGGGTTCAACCGTTGGTTTTTAACTAGTTTATAAATTTTTCTAAAAATAAAACATTTAAAAATCACTCAACTCTCGTACATAGAAATTTGGTTTTTTTCTTAATGGAACATTATATCAAATGAAACTCTATAATGGATATTTGAGTGTATTTTTAATCTTGCTATCAAATGTAATTAAATCTGTCACTTTATAGTGCAATAATATTTTTATTGGTAATTTTGCAGATGTCCTTCATTGCTTATTCTAGTTACAGATAAATCATTAAAAAATATTATTACCAAGATTATTGCTATTTCCGTTTTTAGACTTAAAATTTGTTTATAAGATAACGTAAATTGAAGCATTAAATATTCAGACAATTTGGCGACTCGTTTTGATCCATACAGTAAATTAATCATTGTCTAACTGCCAACGAGTATGCGATCTTTTGACGTCAATTGCACATGATAAAAAGTGCTGGACCAAAGGAAAGTAAAAATTCGACTCGGTGTATGATGTGATGTAAAAGAATTTTCTAATTATGAATGGATTTCGATTGATTTGTGTGTTCGGCCTACGTTTTCGCACTAAATTGGGAAGACAACCTGTGTATGTGCAACATTCGAAAACAGGTCGCATTTCTGCTGTTGTGCTCGATACAATAATTTATTTAAATATCATGAATGTTACATTATACTCTTATAGTTTTAGTGTGTTTTAAACTTGACCGTAAAGTTCAACAAGAAATTTAAAACCTTTATTCCAATTCGATTGTAATTGGATTTTGGCGTATTGGGTACCAACGCCGCCCTTTAATAATGTTGCTGTGGCCGATCTGCCGTCGTAATACAAATTTGTAACTCGAATAGCGGTAATTGTGGCATGTAGACCGTAGCCAGGTCCTAAATCGTTGGGATATTCAATGATCTTTTCGCGATTTGTCCACCAACGTGCCTCCTTGAAGTAAACCTTAAACAAAATATTAATGAAGGAAAACCGTGTTGTAAATAATATAAAAAAATATTTAACTTACATTACTGAATATGCGTCTGTCATAAGGTCCAATGTTTCCAATGTAAAGACAACCGTAACAGGAGTTTGATGCTGAACCGTAATTGTTGAAATTTGTAGAATTTACTGGCACATTGTTAGTATTATTGCGGGTATAATTGGTTGAATTATTGGCACTGATGATGTGTGTGCCATTAAATACTAAGGGAACGTAAATAGCAGCCGGTTGACAAAGGATATCGCAGAAATATATTGCGAAAATGCTTAGAAATGTTAATAACTTCATTTTAAACCGTTAACTAATTTAAGAAGAGAGCGTTTGCAACAATTTATAATTAATTAAGACAATGGATGTTTTGGGTTGTTTGTAATTTGTGTCATGAGTACCTAATTGATAAGAAGAGTAAATTAGAGATTTCGTCATGGGACATTTTTTTTAATGCCATTTTTTCACCATTCTAAAATATATAGTGCAAAAATGTTTTGTTTGCATTTTGAATGTGATAAATGTTTATGTTTAATTTATGGGGATTTTTTTCTAGAAATGTCAACAAAGAGAATGTTTAAAACATAAGAATTTATTGCTTTCTCGGTGTGTTGTTATTTAAATGATATTTTATGGTTTGCCATATATGAAGACCATATAGTGCAATCCTTTGCCTCTCTTCGATTTTAATGTGATTTGCGCATTTGCACTGTTAATACCTCCTTTAGGAATTGATATTTGTGCCAAGGAATCGTCACCTAAAATGTTAAAGAAACGAATTGCGGAAATGTCAGCGTTTTCGGTCGAATTGTATGCGGAATCTTGAGGGAATTTGATGGTGACTGAGCGAGTGGTTAAAAGCTGTGCACTTTCTTTTACTTCCTAGAAAGAAAAGTTTAGATAACAATCTGAAGGATGTTCGAAATTGGAGAGAAAAAAACATCTTACCGCAATATGAAGAATTTTGTCTTGGCATGCAATTGTGCCAAGAACCATGTTATTTGGTCCAAAGTCTTCGTCGTAGTCATCGTTGTTACAGAACCATAAAAGTTGTGGACTGATTTCTACTTGGCCGGTTCCCTCTTGATTTGGTTGAACCACAGATTGAACGTTTGCTCCGTCACTTTGGCATGATCCAAAATATAGGACACTGGCTAAAATTATATAGAATCTCATTTTTCTTGCCTCTTGGTGCATTTGAAACAAGTTTAAAGTTTAGATAATGCAAATCTAACTGTGTTAAATTTTTTTTGTAATTTATATACTCGAGTTTAAGTCGAAATTGCACAAGATAATTACGGTGAAGAATTAATGAATCCATTATGTCATTTTGTTTTAATTGTTTCCAGTTTGTATGGGATTGAAATGTAATAATCTTGCAAATATTCCTCAAGGTAACAATCAAATCACGTGAATATATCCTTAAAATTTAATGGATCCACAAAGGTTTATTGATGTTTCACAAAAAATGTACATCTCTCTTCTCGTGTAAATGTTTTAATAATAGAAAATTATCTTTAGGAGTGTATATATGACTTTCACTTAATAGCCACTGAAATTGGGGCAGTGATCTTTTTTTTTTCATGTTCATGTATTTTATTGGTGTGGAATTAAAAATAGCAATGTTATTTTGAAGAAAAGTTGCAATAATCCCGGAATAGTTTGCCTAGTTAGAAATGTACAATCATACAAATGAGTGTTGACTTTTATTTTGGGAACAACTTCCTAGTTTTGTATAACTTAGACAGTTTTGTTTGATTAGCGAAATGAAAAGTTTAAGGGTGCCTTTTCTCATCGGCAAGGTCAAAACAGTGTGTTCCTTTTATGTTGATGTGACATTTTTCCTTATAAATGTAGCATGGAAAATAGCATTAGAGAATGTTTTAGCTTGAAAAGGTGAAAATGCAAACTGTCTCCAATTAGTTAAAATTCTTACAAAAAAAGTTGTTTTGCTATAATTGTGCATCGTAATTGTTACTTTCGAACCTTCTAACAGTTAACTGTTTCCATTCCGTTTAACAGCAATTAGGGAGTTTCAGCAGAAAATACGAAAAAGTGTTTAAGTTTACAATAATAATAATTTATTAAATCAACGATGTGTATTAGAAGCACAGGCACCAATTCCTTGCACCTGAATTTGTATTTAGAAATTTCTTTGACTTGATTATAGATTTGTTATGGACATACAAAACGCTTGTTACTGAACTTGTTACAATTTTAAACAATCGTGAATTAAAAAAAGACGTAAACAATATGTATTATAGTATTGAATTGACCGAGTTTGGTAATAAAATTTTAGTACCGTACAAAGTTAGCCTGTTTACCTACTTGCAGTACCTAGGACATTGATTTAGTTATTTATATTATTTTCAAGTAAAATTAGTAGCTAGATTAGTTTTTTATTCATTCATAGAGAAATTCTATTAAAGGTTATTGATTGTTTGCACTTGTACAATGCAAAGTGTATTAAATTGCTCTCAATTTTATTACTTTCTCAGAAATTGTATGAAAATATGGTCTAATAGAGTTGTAAACTAAGTTGGAAAATCGCAATTTTAACCACTTAATCGAATAGATTGTATTAAAAGGAATGACTTGTCATTAAAATTTAATCGGATTTGAATATATTTAATTAGTTATTAATGAACAAAGTTTAAATTTTAACGAAACCCGCGATTTTAACCACGTGGGGTCGACATCACGTTCAAACATCCAATGGGGAGAGAGTGGTTTGTTGGTCCGCTCCAGACTATAATTTTACCTGAAATCGAGCAAGTAGAGTATAAGTTCAGGTACCAACGAAAAAAGCGATCCACTGTTTACAAGTGACAGAGTTGTTTCATTTTGAGAGGACCGAGCGTGACGTCACGAACAAATCGGCTCGAGCTTCGAGTGATGTCGAAATTTTAATTTTTAATAATTAATTACGCGAAAATTATAAACATTTAGCCCCTCTCAAATATACCATTATGTTTTGTATTCACCAGACTTTGGATATAGATACATTTCAAAAAATAGTTTACAACTCTATTATAAGTAAATTTACGAGTAATTTTGATTGAGATAAAAAACAATAGCAAGGAGAGAAACTTGAAGCAATCTTTAGATATATGTATGACTAAGGAATTTGCCTTTTAGACATATGTACATTTTTTTTATCGAATTAATTGTTATCTAAATAAATGGGAAAAATGCAAAGTACTTGAGTCAAGCACTTTTCAAGATATAAGTGTACTGCTAAACTGTAGCTTCTTTTCAATAAATATGCTTCTGGAATTAATTAATCACCTTGTATAAACAAGTAAACTGTTTGTTTCACATCATAAAATCTAAAAGCAACATCAGTATTCGTATATATGTTTCAATTGCGTGATGTTATTCTGCAAATGTACTGTATAATAATTACAAATCATCCATTAGTAGTTTACGTTTAATAATGAAAATTAATTCGATGAGAGTATTATGCGCTAGTGGATCTAATTTGAATACAATTGCCTAGTGTATGATGTGCGTGCTTAATCTGAGCTAATAAGAATTTTTGATATAATTTTTTTGCATGACAAATACTATAAAAGGTCAAGTGCAACAACATTACACGTATTATAAGGGCGTGGGCCAATGACCGATGCTATAATTCTTCCCATTTGTGTTGTATAGAATATACAATTGAAATTAATTGTTTTGGTATTTTTAGAGTGATTTCAATTGCTAGAAGCGATCATTTACTACTGAATTGTATAAACAGGTGAGGTCTCTCTCTGTCTGGCCCACTGACCCGTACTAGTGTTATGTTCTTGCATTTTATATCCGGACTATCCTTCCGGATCCGAATAGATTAATATCCTTTTAATAAGCATCAATTGTGCATATGCAACAGGATATGAACATTGTTGAGTAGCAGATGAAGTTATTAAATGAATTAAAATGTTTGTTCCACTTTTTTCTTTCTAAAAATATATAAACTTTTAATTATTAGTCTCTGTGTGTAGGCAATTAAAGTAGCCTGATTTTTTATTAAGAATTTTAATTTATAAACTACTTGAATTGTTTAATCAATGAGTTGTTAATGATAATATCAGTAGGTGTTTTCCAAGAATTTGTATACGAAAATTTTGTTTATTTTTTTCTAAGTTTTTTTAATCAAACTGGGGGCGTCAAATTAAAATTAATTAGAATATCTTTGTTAATTGAATATAAATTACACAATCTATTATCGTTTTTTAACAATATAAACATTTATGTTTATCGATTTTTTTTATCAGGCAATAAAAGCATTGTAACGATGAAATTTTTGGTAGTTTAATTAACAACGTTCTATTTGCCTTGTTTCAGATGAATTTTGCTCAAGCGACAATTCCACAACCAAAGTAAGACGTTAAAGATGGACCGAAATAGTCAAGTACCTCAAAGTGGACGACCAGTAACACACCAAGAAGCTGCACATGCCAATGAATACTTTGATCCATTTCTAAATGCAACCACACTTAAGTCAATCTTAGGCTATTACAGAAGTATATGTGATTTGTTACATCTTAAACCAAATGTTTTCCCATTATTCTATCCGAAATTGAAGTCTTATTTGACGTCATGGAGGGCGAAGGCAGTGTGGAAGAAATTTGATGCAAGAGCATCGCACAAATGTTATGGAAAGGGAAAACTATGTGCAAATACAAGAGTTTTGATCATTGGGGCTGGTCCTTGTGGTTTAAGGACCGCCATCGAAGCTCAACTGCTCGGGGCGAAAGTTGTAAGTACTCCTTTAAAGTTGTGTTTATTTTTTTTGGCGAATGTATGATTGTTTTTAAGGTTGTGATTGAGAAAAGAGATCGCTTGTCACGTAATAATGTGCTACATTTGTGGCCATTTGTAATTGAAGATTTAAGGGCACTGGGAGCGAAAAAGTTCTTTGGGAAATTTTGTGCTGGCTCTATAGATCACATCAGTATCAGACAGTTGCAATGCATTTTATTGAAAGTAGCACTGTTATTAGGTGTTGAGGTTCATACAGAAGTTAGTTTTGAGAACTTAATTGAACCAAGTGCAAATGATAGTAAGGAATTTAATTAGTTATTATTAAAAGCTAGATTTACATTGATTTTTTTTAGAGTGCGGTTGGAAAGCGGAATTTAAACCAGCTGACCATCCAGTCTCCCAATATGAATTCGATGTGATAATTGGAGCGGATGGTAAACGCAATACATTACAGGGTTTTAAACGTAAAGAATTTCGTGGAAAACTTGCAATAGCAATAACTGCCAATTTTATCAACAAGAAAACAGAAGCAGAAGCACGTGTTGAAGAGATTAGTGGTGTGGCATTTATATTTAATCAGAAATTTTTTAAAGATTTACAAGAAGAGACACGTATTGATTTGGAAAATATTGTTTATTATAAAGATGATACACATTATTTTGTTATGACGGCAAAGAAAGCGAGTTTACTTGAGAAAGGTGTTATAAAACATGATTTAGCAGATACGGAACGTTTGTTAGCACCGGATAATGTTGATAGAGATGCATTAGAGAATTACGCACGAGAAGCAGCTAATTTTAGTACAAATTATCAGATGCCTGACGTTGAATTTGCTGTGAATCATTATGGACAGCCCGATGTTGCCATGTTCGATTTTACATCTATGTATGCAGCGGAAAATGCATCCAAAGTAGTTGAACGTAATGGTTATCGGTTGTTGATGATTCTTGTTGGTGATAGTTTACTTGAGGTAATAATTCCCAATTTATTTTGTCAGATGAAAATTAATTTTAAATGTTGTAGCCTTTTTGGCCAACTGGTTCGGGATGTGCAAGAGGATTTTTGTCCTCTTTGGATGCTGCATGGGCTATAAGAGGTTGGAGTTCAGGCACGAAGACGGGCTTGGAAGTGTTGGCCGAAAGAGAGTCGATTTATCGACTTTTAGCCCAAACAACACCGGACAACTTAAATAAAGACTGGAAATCGTATACATTAGATCCAGTTACACGTTATCCAAATTTGAATAGGAATGTTGTAATGCCACATCAAACAATATGTTTATATGATACAGATAATCCATTGAGTATTGAGCGTATGAGGCGTAATTCCACTGAAGCAGTGTTGACTGAACAGCCGAAGAAACGAAGACGGGGTAAAATGTGTTTAGTTTACTTTAGGAAGGTTATTTTAAGTGTTTTATGATTGTAGGAAATGTGGATAATGATGTACTTATTAGTTGGATAAGAGAACAAATAAAAGGGCATGAAAATTTGAATGTAGCAGATTTGGGATCGATATTTAGAGATGGTAAAATTTTATGTGCAATTATAAATCGTTATAGGCCAGATTTGTTGGATTATAATGCAATTGAAAATAAAGACGCAGCTGCAAATAATCAATTAGCGTTTGATGTGTTAGAGAAAGAAATCGGTATGTACACAATGTTATAAATAGTGAATGGATTTGTAAAGGACGTGTTCACAGGCATTCCACCAATTATGACTGGAGAAGAGTCTGTCATAACTGAAGATTATCTGACGATGGCATCCTATTTAACACAAGTTTATGATATGTTCCGTTGCGAAATTCCTCACATTAAACATCCAAAACTAGTAAGTAAAAGTTGATCTCGTTTGATAGGTTCATTTGATAAGGTCTTTAGTTGTCAGAAGAAGAGAAAAGTCCGCGTTCGAAAACCTTTGACGTATCGAACAAGGAGAGTATCAAAATTTTGTACTCTAATAATGAATCGAATTTTTGTTCGGTTACCGAAACGAATGTTGACGGGAGTAATACGTTAGTGATTAAAAATTGTATGACTAATTCTGAAGACAAAAGAAATTCTAATGAACAAAAGCAAAGGAAAAAGAAAAAAAATAAAACCAGGAAAATTGAAGACAGTTTAAAGTGTATTCATATACCGATAAAATGTAAGAGCGATTGTATTTTTTCTTCACAAAGCAATTCAAACAAAACCGATTGCAAACATATTAATATTTCGATAAATTTCGATGCATCACAAAAAATTAAGAAAATCCGATTTAAGAAAAGTGTGTTGTCTTTAGTAAAGGAATCGGAAAGTTTAGAGAATAAATGTAGTTTAAAATTGAGTAGCAAAGAAGATTGTGGAGATAAGTTAGTTGATTCTGAAACAATAAATAATGCAACTGGAAAAATTGAGCGTACATTATGTAGCACAGAGTCGATACCTATTAATAATTCGGATGTTCACTTTGTAAAAGAAGCAGAATGCAATAATGCATTTCAAATTACTGTTGTTCAAAATGAGTGTAGAAATCATGTTGTGCACAATATATTATACGAGCCGTCGACAAATTTACTGACAATTTCCGAAAACTATTCATCAAGTAACCAATTAAGAAATTTAGACATATATCAAAGGTAATCTTTCATTTATCGGGCGGATAATGTAAAAAGTGTGTGGTTGTAAAACAAATTTTCTAGTAAAATGACTAGTGCAGTAGATAAACAAGAACTACATGAAAATTGCTCAGAAACCTCATCGGATATATATTATCGTGTCTCAAAATGGATATGTCAACAGAATTTTAAAAGTCCAATACAAATAAATGAATTCAATAGAGAATACGATGTACATTCTGTGTTATGTGACAATGATGATGTTGGGAGTAGTTTCACATCGGTATCAAAATGTATAAGTCCGAATGTAAATTATAATGATATAAAAGTTGAAGAACGAACTGACATAATACTCAATGGAGGTAGTCCTTCGTCGTCTTGTGAGAAATTTTCATTGTTAATGAAAAATGTTGGTAGTAAGAAACTTATGAAACCTCTTTCAAAATTTACAAAGTATTCATCAATGACTAAAAAGTCGAATAATGTAAGATCCTCTTCGGCGCCCCAATTTTCAGTAATTGTAGAAAATGATGAGATTGTAGGTGGATGTTTGAGTTGAAGGATTGGTGTAATTTATTTTTGTCTATTTTTAGGAGTTACCAGAGAGTAATAGATGTAGTGAGTTGTCGTTTAAATCGTTTACGACAGAAAAGAAAACATTGCCCATCAGTCAGCCATCAAGACCTTCTAGTCGACATAAAAGACATGCAGATGCAATGACACATAATAAACCAGGTAGCATGGAACGTAAAACGAGGAAGAGACGGATTTTGGAAAATGTTCGCACTAGTGTTGTAAGTAGAAAAATTGTACTCTTATCTCTATTTGCCACTATAGCTACTTCTTTTCTAATACAACACTACTTTTTCAATTAACTTTCCATTTATTTCTATTAATATCACTAACAATTTTTGTTTGTATCTAACATTTTATTCTTTTTTATTATTCTTATTTCTTAATAACAATTTACTATTTTTGTTGTTAATTTATTTACATTTTCTAATCCTAACTTCCCTTTTTTTTTCCTAGTTCCAAAATTCCCCAGTGTTCTTACAAACAGTGTATAATACAAGTGTTACACTGTTTTTATTATTTATTTGTGACGTAATAATTAATCCTTCAACTTACGGTTATGAAGATTACTGGAGAAAAACCATTTCAAAAATAATCAATTGCTTGACAGAATTATAACAAAATTTCCTACTAAAATAAATACTAACTACAAATACGGTGAAAGTTTTCTTATTATATTATGTATTTCTAATGTGTAAAGGCTGAAAGACAAAAAATATTGGAGGAGATAGCATCGAACCGATCAGAAAGACAAAATCGAAGGCGTCAACAAAGAAAATTGCAAACTGAGCAATTTGTAAAGAGTATGCAAATGTTGCAGGCGAATGCAAAGCCTGACCAACCATTTGAAGATTATTCAATATATTTATATCGTCAAACGGCACCAAATTTCGAAGATAGAGTTAAAGATTTAGAAAAAAAATTTACTTATGTACCAGTAAGATTTGTGTGGAAATTTTTTTGATGGTTAATCTAATGTGTTTATTTTGATTTTGCGCTAACAGTTTTGTAAACATTCAATAAATGCTTAACCAACTGATGCTATCAACCGTTTTTATTTAATATTTGAATTTACGATTAGTGAAATTCAAATCATTCAATTAACTGATTACAAATGTTTGTTGTGTTTTTGTGTTCACTGTTTTTTTTTATCTCTGCTGATACATTTTTCGTATTTAGGAGCATGAAAGTAAATTGCCAAATCAAATGCGTGGACCGGCTGATGAAGATTTCGCTGCGAGAATAAAAAGTTTGGAAGACAAATGGACGCAGCCATCGCAAGTCGATAAGAAACCGAAAGATTTACTACGTGCAATAGGAAAGATTGAAACATCTGATTGGAATATAAAAGAAATTGAAAAGAAAATACTTGAGAACAAATTAGGGAAACCTGCGAACAAAGATAAAGAAAAAGTACCGAAATGGAGTAAAGAACAATTTTTAGCTCGTCAAACGAAAATGGAAAAACAACATTTAGAGAAACAAGAAAGTACTGAAGCGAAATATGCTGATATTGATAAGAATATCAAGTTTTTAGATTTGAAATTGAAAGAAGGAACGGCACGCGATTTAGGACAGAATAAAGTTGCGTCAATTACAGAAAAATTAACTAGTAAAGTACCTGTGCCTGTAGAGCCGCCAAAAGTGGAAAAAACAGTAAGTAATTAATGTTTATATTTAAATATTTACTTAGATTTTATTTTGTTATAGAACCAAAAACCGGTGATGTTACCAGTACAATCAGCTTCAGAAGTTTGTCATTTTTGTCAGAAACGTGTTTATTTAATGGAACGTTTATCAGCGGAAGGACGATTTTTCCACCATGGCTGCTTCAAGTAACTAAAAAATTTATCACTAATAATTATATTTTCTTTTAATACCAATTTTTAGGTGTCAATATTGCCACACTCAACTACGATTAGGTTCGTATGCTTTCGATCGGGATGGTTTATATGGGCACAAATTCTTCTGTTTACACCATTACGGTATGCAAGGTGAAATACGTGAAACGAAAATCACCAGAAAACCCTCACAAAAACGAGATATGGGCAAAAGTGCAGATAAGAAATTGCTCTCGAATGTTAGTGGTGTCGATTTATTAGATTTAGATCGTATACGAACACCTGAACGTGTTGAATTCGCCAATTTATCAACTGGTCATATATCTTCCGATCAGGAAGAGTCTTTGAGTCAGATGGATGAAGATGAGTGGACCGATAAGAATTTTGGAGCGTCGGCAGCTGAATTGGATGATAGTGATGATGATGACAGTTCATCTAGTTTAAGGTAAGTTATTTAATTAAGCTTCCGAATTGAACTCTTTCATTTACAATCTTTAGTGATAGTGAAAGTGACGAGGAGGAAGCGTATGACGACGCATTGGAGGAACCAGCAACGAAAGAAGGCACGTTAAAATGGGCGGAACGTTTGAAGAATCGTTATAGAAAACATTCAGATGGATACAGTAGTTCAGATCAATCGAGTTATGATGAGAATTCTAGTGATGGTGATTAGATTGCAAGCGACGCTTTGATATGCTTTTTACTGAATGTTTTCTGTTGTTTTTCAGACGATGAATCTGACACAGCCACTGAAGGCGAGGAGGAAATCCGTGCAAGAGAATTACGTAAACAAGAAGTACGCGTTGAACCGCCAATCGTACAAACAGACACAGGCACAGACACTGAGGTGAAGTCATCATTTCATTTAAACTCTGATATACCAGACATTTTACATAATCACGAACATAATACACCGCCAATTGTAACAAAATTAAGTCGGTCTTTAGACAATGTGTCCATCAATTCCGGTGAATATAATAGTGCTGAATCGGGCGATTTCGATTTAAATATGAATGTTACCACCAGTACAACAACACAAAATCAGTTAAATAATGATAATTGTAAGAATGATGAAGTTGTCGTTACGGGTAAATTAAGTATAACGGCAAAACCTAAAAATGAACCAAAAAAATTCAACTCTTTAGCGAAAAGTGCAACAGCAGGTAATATTAACAAACCTCTAAGAAATTTTGTAATTCCGTCAAAGGATAATAGGAAAAGTTTTGGTAGTGAATTTGTTCCCAAATTCAAAACCGCTGAACCTCAACCTTTGCTCATAATCAAAAGAACCCCCAGTAAAATTTCACTTCCTAAAGAAACTAAACCGAAAGTAGCAGTCAATACGAACGTTTTAGATACCAAAAAATACTTTGGTGAACCTAGAAATTGTGCTAATAAGAAAGTTGTAAAGCGATCTGAAACACTTTCGATTCCATTAAAAAATCCTCTTATTAAACAAAATAGTCTTCCTGAAACAACGAATGAAATCAAAGAGGTTAAGAGTTTTAATTTTGAGCCGGCAGATGATGATTTGAACGATATTGATAATTATATAGAAGATTTAATAGCACACGAAGATGAATTACAAAAACCTATCGATCCAAGTAAGTTTATTGTTAAGGATAACAATGTTGAAGATGACGAACCAGTTTCTAGCAGTATAGAGGATCTTTTAAAAGCGTTAGAAACCGAGACAAAGGTCGATGATATTGATATCGATATACCATCGGATGAAAAGATTGATGATTTATTGAATTGGATCGAAGATCTTGAACACCAAACACCTGACCGTAAAATATATCGTTCATATAGTGATGTGAAGTATAAGAATTTAGAAAAATCTTTAAAAACACCAAATCGGTCTGCTTCTATTGTTAGTAAGATTCCTAAAAATAATATCCATTTCTTTGAAATGCACTTGGCGGGCAAAGGAATCCCTAAAGAAGATAAAAGTAGTGATGAAAATTTGTGTAAACCAAACGATGGTCAATTGAAAACTTTCATATTAAAACGTTCTAAAACAGATGTACAATTGAAACCTAGAACATCAGTAGATTTGGATGCAGTTAGTAAAGTGGATGTAAAGAAAGTTTTACAGAAATTCGAATCTCAAGATACTGAACATCCAAATGATGCTCCAAAATCAATGTTTGCAAAAAGGAGATCATTTGCTGGCACAAAATCAACTAGTTTATTGAATAATGATTTTAAAGCTCAGAATGAAGCTCAGATGAGTGTAGAACAGACAATCGCTGATTTAGGACAGTTCATTGATAATACAGAACATAGTATGACTCATAAGAAGAAAAACGAACCTTGGTGTGTTAATATAACTGTTTCTACAATACCAAATTTGGAATATTTAAACATGCAACAAAATGAAAATGAATTCGCGAGTAATACTATGGATGATTTATCCTTAGTTACTGATGATTCATCGAAAGATGTATCAAACCAAGAACATGATTTCCTAAAAGCAATTAATAGTTCGTCGAGTGAATCAGAAGATGAAAGTTCTAGTGAATCGTCTGAAAATTCAAGTAATAAATCGGAGGAAACTAAATCGCCACATAATTTTGCAAAAGCTGTTGAAGATTCGTCATTAGAAGTGACAATTTCAAACGAAAAAAGTGATTTGAACAACAGCAAAGAGAATTTGGTAAGCATTGAATCAGATCCAGGTGAAACAAATAAATTTAAAGCACACAATTTTTCTAAAGCAGTAGAGGATTCAGATGAGGTGTCCGAAATTGATAATTTTATTGAAAATGAAGCTTTAAATGCTGCTACAACTAACACAGTTCAATCTGACATAAATATAGAGGATTTATATGCAAAAGTTAATAAAAAACCGAAGGTAAACCAGAATTCAGTTTCACCGCCCGTTCCAAGACGCATGAAAAAGATCCAAACTGAATCTAATCCGCCATTACCTCAAAGACCAATGAGGCAAAGATCGATTGAACAGAAACAAAGTACTAACAATTTAGCAAGTAACTCCAAACCAATTGCACCACAACGGAAAAAGAATTCACCCTTACCACAAAGGAAGATGGCTCTAAGTCAAGCACCGGTTAAAAAAGAAGTTGTAAAAACATTTGATATTCCTAAACCGTCTAAAGTTGAAATAAAGTCTAATAAGACAAATCCCGATACAGTAAATAAAGATAAGAAATCTAGCAAAAATAAAGAAAAAGACTGCTGCATTCAATAATATAAGCATTTTTTACTTTTCTAGTCATTAATTTTTACGGGTAGAAATATTCTGCTAACAAAATCGGAATGAATTACCTATTATTTAATAACAATTAACAAATGTTGAGTTTAAAAAGAGTTTATTTGCGTTGAAATGATTTTTCAAAGTTTATAAAACGCGTTTTTTATTTCTAAAAAAAAATTGAAATCGGTTTAAATGCATTCACTTAATAAATTCACACAAAATACCCCCAACAGCATCTTTTGAGATGATCTGGCTCCCTGGTCCAACAATCACGTTTTAGCAATGGTAATTATAAGGTAACTATGAGGAGTAAGAGCGTGTTTTTTCTGTTTTAATCGCAATTTAATCCATTGCTGACGTGAGTGTTGTTTAACCCTGTCTATTTTGTTGCGAAATTTTTAACCAACAAAATTACAAACAAATCTTAACAGAAAATATTTTTTTCTTTTGCTACAATTGCTATAACATTTGTGTAGTTTTCATATCAATATTCAATGATTACCAACAAATTAATATTTTTATTCATTTTTGTAGGTCGTTTCAACAGAGACGAGTTCAGAGTCTTCAAGTGAAGTACTAAATTCCGCAACAGAAATCTCTACAGATTCGGAATTTGCACACGACGATCCAACACCGACACGTGAATTACCAATAAAAGATTTTTATGTAACAAAAACACGTGGTAGTTCAAGCGTACCAAAGAGAATACAGGTGACCAGTGGTTATATACAAAAGACCACAAATGAGAAAGCACCTAAACCGCATATTGAATTAAAATTACATCCACTTGTACCACCAACAAAAACAGCAACTGCACAAATTCCAAAGAAACCTTCTGTTGCACCCTTGTTTCCACGTACCGAAGGCTACGCTTTAAATCGCACTCAAAGCACTGGTGGAATTGCCGCAAAAGTGTCACTTGAATTAAAAAAGAAATATTTATTAGGTGAACCGAATTATCCTGGCAACATACAAAAGTCTGGCAGTGCCTCATTGTTAGACAATAAATTTAAATCGTTCCATTCGAACATAAGTGATTGCCAAAAGTTATTAAAACCGGCTGCAGAAATTAGTGCTAGTATGCAAACGTTTTGTAATAAATTAGATGAACGAGTGTCGCCTATTTTGTCACCGCAATCACCAATTGCTAAACAAATGCCCAACAAGCACATTGATGAAGAGAAGGAAGAAAGTGTTAAAGACTTGCCCCCTCCAGATGTTGTTACAAATGTTACTAGCGACAACTATGTATTTGAGAATGAAAGTGAAGGACGACCTCGAAGTCCTGTACATGAAACTTCAATTATCGTACCGGAAATTGATTGGTCGAAAAAGAACAAAGATCATTCTGAAGACAGTTTGTCAGTGTCTTCCAGCAGTAGTGATAATGACGAAGCAGCTTCAACCAATTTCCGATTTATTAATATTCCACGTGTTGAAGTGCATACCGCTTGTGACGATGATTTACCACCTGATTCGCTGTGTGTCGAAGAGAATAAACGGATTGAATCACGTGCCGAAACGCATTCGTCATTAAACAGTGAACAACCGAAATCGATAGCTAGTGAAAAGAAGACTTTGAATCAACCAAAATCGTTACCAACATTAGAAAATGTCCTAGCTGATATTCATAATATACATGCAAAGAAAGAGGAGAAGAACGGATCACCCGAGAACGATAATAAGTCCCTAAAAACATCAAGTGGTAGAAGTACACCGGACTCCATTGCAGAACAAGGAACTGCTTTTACAGAGACAGAACTCTCTGATTGGGCACGTGATGGAAATGTTTCAGATGATTTAGAGTTTGAATTAAATGATCAACATGTTAAAGAACAAAAAGCTGGTGATGCGAAAATAGCTGATATATCTGAGTTTGATGAAATTGTGCATGTTTGTGGTAAATTAAAGACAGATCAAATTAAACAAGAACAAACGCCAGCTACTATACTTAATTTAGATAATATTGAATTTATGGATACTGGTACAGAGACTAGCAGTGATGATGGAATTGTAGACAGTCAAAATGGATATGTTTTATTTAAAGATGAAGATGATTTGGCGGAAGACAGTCTAAATCCACATATAAATAATATTGCTGAAGCTACAAATGTGCATGTGAATGATAAAGAGTCGTATAAAAACACTGGATATTGTGTAATAGCGAGTGAAGGGAATAATTTTGGTGGTGAAGTGATTGATTTGAAGGCGAGTGATTTGGAGAAATTAAAACAAAAGCAACATTTAACGGAACACGAAGAAGACAGTTTACTGATTGTGCCTGAAGCTGGTACGACAACAGAAGAAAACACGTGCAGTGATTCGACAGTTAAAAATGTTACGGAAATATCTTCTTTACCTGTAAAATCATTATTGGATAATAATAATGCTACCAAACAGAGATTAGAGGAGAAATTAGCTCAAGTGAAGGCGGAACTCTCACATATCGATCAAAAATCTAGTCAAGGAGAAGTTTTGGATAATTCTAGTGTAGATTTCGAGGAACATTGCCAAAGACTACAATCAAAAGTTGAATTTGGTAATGCAAAAGACTCAATTGATATTAGAAAATCACGACGTAAAAGTAAATCGGAGATTCCACAAAAACCGGATTTAATTCAAGAGGAAAAAGAGAAATTCAGTCCAGTACATACACCAAAAAATATCACATTAAATTTAATACCAGCAGTTCGGACTCCTGATATTTTATATAAAAAGGAGAATATTATGAAAGAGCGGGATGTTAATCAGAAATTAATTCAGGAGATGGTGATGAATAAGATGAAAGCTGAAAATAAATCGCTGGAACGTAAGAAACGGAATCGTTCATCGAGTCGTTTAAGTCCTGGAGGGGGCGGTTATGATTTAGCAAAATCAGCAACCACTGACATTGTTTCACAGATAAATTTGAGTAATTTGGACAAGAGTGGAAGGAATTCAACATATTCAACTAGTTCTAGCACATATGCAACTCCTGATGTATTATTAACAACCAAATCCAGTCCTTTACAAACTTCCTCCTCATTAATCAATGTGCCTGATCTTAGTGGTTCTTCTGATGTGTTTGTAACACCACAAACATCGATGAAAGAACGCACACAACGTCCTTTAAGTGTTTATGCCACATTCGCCGAACGAAAAATGGCTGAAATTAAAAGTCAACAAGAGAAATCGAGCTTACCTGATATTAGAAAGAATTTAGCAGAGGAATTTAAGACTCCAATAGCGCCACCCCGTCAAAAGTATGACGATCTCACGAAAACAGCAGAACGTTTGAAACAAGATGCGAGAATACGTGCCCGATTATTGTCTAATGAGGAATTAGGTTTAAGTCCAGAGGATAAATTGCAAAGATTACGTGACAAAGTCGCTAAACGTGGCAAAGAGAATGAGAATGTCAATTCGCATATACAAGACAGTATCGAATCGCTGGTCTTAAATACTGAACGAAGGAATTCTTGGTTGTATTCAAATGATACTTTAAAGAATAAGAAAAACAGTTCGTTTCGAAGATCGAAAAGTGGTGACTGTTCAATGAATAATTCCACTCCAAAATTGTCGACTTGTATCGATTCGAAAGAGAGTAAAACAAAGGAGAAAAATGATAAGAAAGGCGATTCGAAGAAAATTTGTAAATCCGATCCTAATTTATTAAATACCGATAATATTAATTTGAAAACGCCGAAGAAAAGTAAAGATCGTGAAAGAAGAAAGAGTATAACGAAAATGATAACGACATTATTTACAAAGAAGAGTCCCAGTGGATCAAAAGGATTGTTTTCAAAGATTTCACCGAAGACGAAAGACTTGTCAAAGGTAATGATTACTAATTTACTAAAATGAACTGATTTAATTTTTAATCATTTCGAATTGATTTAAAATTAAATTAAAAGTATAATTTCTAACACACACTGTGTATATAAACCAACCACTCATCATTAAAACAGTTCATTCAAGAGAAATTGTCGACATTGAATTTTTAATCTAATAATATACATATTTTACAGTCATGTGCAAATTTGGACCAGAAAAGCTGTGTAAGCTAATTTAAATTTTTCCTGGCCTTCAAAATCGCATGTTTTTATTTGTTTTTCATTGCATGTGTATCATTCATTGAGTTTTTTAATAATTATACATACATGTGTATTTGTTTTTTTTTCAATTAATATTTGGTGAAGGAGAGTAGAATGCAGAATTTGTATTGATTTGTATTGTATGAGTTTTGTAAAATTAGCAGATTTTTTTTTGTGTTTTCCACATTTTTATATTTATCTATTTGCCCATATAGGATATACTCGTTGAAGAACCAGTGAGAAGAAAAAGTTTGTCCGAAATTCCTTTGAAGAAAGAATCAACAGACGATTTAACACCTCCGCCTGTCCCTCCTTTACCCTTAAATTATACGGGAAATTCAATAAAAGGAACCGGTAACAATCCCCTTTGTTTTGGGAAAGTTTGTGTTTTTTAATTCGTTATTTTTCTATAGACGACAGTTCGGACGGTGAACATGATTGGAGGAAAGAGAGAAGCTCTTGTGACACATTAGATCAGGCTGGAATTTTGGAAAATTCCATTTCCAGTTTAACAGGTCGTCGTTCATCAAGTAAAGTACGAAAGCAGATACGGCAAGCGCAACTCAAAAGGTAACAATTATTTCATATCTTTGTCTGTACATAAAATGTAAAAAAAATTATTTTGTGATGATATAACCATGCACAATAATTATAAATGAATATAATATGTCCCCCTATATAATGATAACAAACTAAAAGTAGTTTAAAAACGTAACCAACTAACTTCATATAGACACCGAATGGCACAAGAAATCCAAAGAAAATTGGAAGAGACTGAAGTGAAAACAAGAGAATTGGAGAGACGCGGTGTCCAAGTAGAGAAAGCATTAAGGGGCGAAGGAAGTGGCGATTGTTCGAAAGAGGAGTCGGATTTGTTGCAAGAATGGTTCGATTTAATGCGAGACCGAACGGAATTGAGGAGATATGAAAAAGAACTTATGGTACGAGCTCAGGAATTAGAATTAGAAGATCGACATGCTCGATTGCAACAAGAGCTACGTGAACGATTGGATATTGGTAATTAAATGAAAAAAAGTCGGTAAGGATTGTTTTGATTTAATGATTTTTTTTTATAGATGAAAAGAAAACGGAAGATGATATCAAAGTGGAAGAGAGTATTATCAATGAAATGATGGAAATTGTTGTAAAACGAGACTCGTTGATAGCAGTTTTAGAAGAAGATCGTTTAAGGTGTTTACATAAATATAAAAGCACTTTCACAGGAACTACGTCTATTTATTATGACTTGTTTCTTTATTTGGCATGTTTGCTGTTATTGCTTAGCTATTTAATATATTTATATTTTAATTAATATTATTTAATAAATATTTTCCTATTAGCAATGCACTACTAACACTATCAATGTAGTTGCTTATTTAGAAATTTATTTTAAAGTCATTCTTCCAGCAATTATTTTTATCAATAGGTAAGACTTCAAACTAGTTTATTTTAAATGGATTGTACATACAGGTGGAGGCTGTATGCTGCTGGAATTAATTTATTTACTTACCGCTATCCGCTTTTCAAACTTCTAATTTATTTTACCGTTTATTGAATATTATTTGTAGAATTTAATTATGTATTAATTTTACAGGTATTCAAATGAAGACCGTGACTTAGAGGAACAAATGCTTGCAAAGGGCTTAAGGCTCACTCCTATAAGAAAATCCACTGAACAATGAAATGATTTGAAAGATCTTTAATTTAATAGGAATTATTTATAAACAAATGCAATCCTATACTTTTGCATATTTCTATATTTGACAATTTTTTTCTTTACAAAAAGAGTGCATTGAATTTATTAACTACTTATCAAGTTTTTTAACGTCCATAGGAATAATAGATTTAAATGTAAACTAGTCTTTTGTTGAATTAAAGAAAAATAAAACCATTATTTAGTGATATATCAACATATTAGAAAATTATGTTAAATACAATATAGAATTATTCTGAAAGAAAAAAAAACCCATGTGACTGTGAATTGTATTTTTTGATAAGGAATTGTAAAGTATTGTACAAAATTCTTAATTATTTTGTGAATGCATTATTATAAATGTGTTGTCATTGTGTGAATAAAAATGCTTTTATACGTTTACATAAAAGTTTTATTAAATAAAATTAATTAATATATCATGTAGTTCTTGTTTCATATTAACCATATTCTTCTCCAAAAGAAATGCAATTTTTTTAACATACTTCATTTGCACATAAAATTATAGTGCAATATTCACTACATATACAAAAGTGTAAATAACCACACATACACTGTAAAATTATCAAGTGAAATAGTAGAAAAAATACTGGTTTATAAAATTAAATGTTTTTTTTATAATAAAAAATGAATCCTTACAAAAAGCGGTTCTTATAACTGTTCAGTTTACACCTGGAATTAGACTAGAATGAGTTTAAGGCTTTGTTCGGACACACTGTGTCTTGAAATAGATCCACAAAAAAAGCTACAAGTGACTTGAATTTACATTCAATTTCGTAATAGTATGTTATATTAAAATATATCTTTACAAAGCTTTTTTATTAAACTTTGAAGAGGGTATAAACAATTTTTTTTCAACACATCTAGTAAAATTGAATAGTTTTAACTTATCTTCATTTAAATTGCTTGGACCGACTAGAATAAACGAAATATTAAGAAATACTGTCCCAAAGTGTCATTTAATTATTTACCTTTGTTATATCCACTCCAGTCATATTTTTGACTAAAAGTGGTACTTTATTCACAATCTCCAGAACTTCTCCAGTAAGTTTGGCTGCTCCAATCTCCGCTGATCCAGTGGACACCATTGTAATCTTCTTGGTCTGTGACAAGGGCGCTGCCACTTCTGCTGCCACCTTCGGTAAAATATCCAAATACATGTCAATCATTGCAGCCTCTTTGTATTCCCTCCAGGCTTCCGCTTTCTTTGCCATTTGTTCAGCTTCTGCTTTCGCTTTCGCTTCAATAGCGAACGCTTCCGCTTCACCCTTCAATCTCAACGATTCTGCCTCCGCTTCAGCTTCCAATAAAACACGCTTATGATTCGCTTCCGCAATCTTCTCAAGTCGGTACTTTTCCGCTTCGGCGGGACGTCGAATAGTGGCCTCTAATTCCCTTTCACGACGTGCAATTTCCTGCTCTTGTACCGCAATCTGTTGAGTCCTCTCCACCACCTGAATTTGCATCTCTTCCTCTTTAATGCGTTGCTTTGTTTTGGCTGCTTGCAATTGATAAGCCATTTCGGCTTCTGCTTTCTTGGTTTGCACTTCGACATCGTATGCAGCTTTTTTCAATTCAAAATCTCGTTTCGCTTTCGCTATTTCAGTATCGTTCAAGAACACGGAAGCCATCCGTTGCTCTTCGGCTATGGCTTCCTTTATTTGGGCGTCACAGCGAGCCTCCGCCTCACCGACACGGGCATCCCGTTTTACTTCAGCCGTCCTCGCCATACCCAGACTTTTCAGATAGCCCTAAGAAAATTGTGATAATCATTCTTGATAAATAATAGATCACATTAAGAAGCAGATTGCAAACTGTTTGTAACACACTAAGAACGGTGATAATTTCGACTAAAAACTCAAACAAACATAAAGTTTACAAAATACAAAACATACCTTCGCACCCTTTTGTCGCAAATAAAAGGAAAGAGTAAAACTTATAATAAAAACTGAAATAAAATTTGTAAATTTAATGCTCACCTCCTCATCTCTAATATCTTTTAATGTATAGGAGACAACTGTAATGCCCATATTGACCAGATCTGATGAAGCAACTTCGAAGACTTGTTTACTAAATTTTTTACGATCTTTATAAATTTCCTCTACAGTCATCGAGCCCATTATAGCACGTTGATGGCCTTCTAGTGTTACTAAAGCTATATGTTGGATTTCGTTTTCTTTTTTCCCTAAGAATTGTTCGCAAGCTGCTAGTAACATCTCTTCGTTTTGGCCTTGGATTTTTACCTAAATGATTTAGCTAATTAGTATTTGTTTAAGAAGCAGGTTTAACTATTTTTCACCTGAGCTATACCAGTTACGGATATGGGAACTCCTTGGCTAGTATATACTGTAGGGCTATCAACTATAAGAGTCATGGTGTTAAGGGATATCCTAAAACAGAGAAAAAAGTGTTATTCTTGTGGGGTTCAAGAGAGTTTTTATTTAAACCTCTGGATCCTCTGGATTGTGGGCCATATGAAAGCCCGACCACCAGGAACAAGAAGTGGTTTACTGTAACAGCACCCTAAAAATAAAGAATGGTGAATGTTAGGAATAGGATCATTGAAGGCGCCAGTAAGACGCCGGGTGTAACTTAAAGAGATTAAATGAATTTTAATTTTTATAATGCATACCTGAGATTACTAGAGCCTCGTTGGGCCCACATGTAACAAAGCCCCAAGTCATTATGATTCTTGTGCTACTAACTATTATTTAAACGAAATTTACCAAATTATTTATTTGTACTTTAACAAACAATCGCAAACAAGAATCAAAGAAGCGCAAGCGTTACGCCTTAAAAACTATTTTTATTAGTGGGTCATTGATTTGGGTATTTGGTATATATAAAATGAGGAACACTGCCTAAATGGATAACTATTACAATTATAACGATATAAACAAATTTAATTAAATTGACCTTTAAATAACAATTTTGATTGACAGTGTAGCGTTTTTAGGTTAATCAATAACTTTAATTTTAGTGATTTAATTTTTTTCAGTTGGTATTACTGGTGGTTTCTCATACATCAAATATGGCAGCTTGGTGACATTTGTGATTATTGTGACATAATTTTTAATAATTCTATTTATCAGCTATAAGTTATTTATTTATAATTTGTGGTGACTAATATTGTGGTGTACACACTTCCTCATTTAAGAGAATTTTTGGCAATTTATTACATTATTCATTTAAAACATTCTGTCCTAATTAATAAACCGTACAATTTGTACGCCCATAAATATTTTGATTTAAAGTAAAACAAATACAATGGAAGATATATTTCAGTGGTGTAAAGAAGGGAATGCTTTGCAAGTGAGGGTATGGCTTGATGAACCTGAAAATGATATGAATTTGGGGTAAGTAAACCTACACATGCTTGTATTCTTTTTACCACTCCATATTTGGCAATTTACATTGACACAGTTAGAGGGGATTTAACAAATGTTAACAACATATTTATTTCTAGGGACGACCATGGCTTCAGCCCTTTGCATTGGGCTTCAATGAAAGGCCATTTGAAAATTGTTGATATGCTGGTAACTCGTGGGGCCCGAGTAAATGCAACAAACCGTGGTGACGACACCCCATTGCATTTGGCATCTGCACATGGTCACAGCGATATCGTACATTTGGTAAAAATCAGCCTATAACATTACCAAAAACATTATATTAACAAAAAGTCCTTTTTTTAGCTGTTGAAACACAAAGCCGACTTGAATTTTACAAACGAACATGGCAACACTCCATTACATTACGCCTGCTTCTGGGGCTACAGTCAAATTGCAGAAGCACTAGTCTACCGTGGTGCCAAAATAGCATTAGCCAACAAATATGGAGAAACTTCATTGGATAAATGCAATAGTGCATCTTTAATTGAGTCTCTAAAGACGATTGCCATCGAAAATGGACAAGATCTACAAAAAATCAAATTCAAAGACCAAAGCTACATTGGTCTTAAGACTCGTTCAAGAGATGCCACATTATCCAGACATAAAGGAATAAATATTCGTGAATTGGACCTTAAACATAAAATCGCACAAACCCATAGTGGAATCTCGTATTTCGGTATTTGGCAACAGAATGAAATTGTCGCCAAAAGGCTTGCAATACGGAAAATCACGCAACGCATTTCACGTGATTTCAATGAAGAGTTTCCCAAATTACGCATTTTCTCACATCCAAACATTCTGCCCGTAATTGGATGTTGCAATAATCCAGATGGTTTATTTGTCATCAGTCAGTACTTACCGTTGGGTTCACTTTACAATGTTCTACATGAAAGTAACAATATTGTTGTGGACACAGCGCAAGCAGTGCGCTTTGCAATCGGTGTCGCACGTGGAATGGCGTTTTTGCACAGTTTAGAGCGCACTATACCAGAATACCATTTAAATAGTCGTCATGTGGTGGTCGAGGAGGATTTAACAGCTCGTATAAATATGGCAGATGCAAAATTCTCATTTCAAGAGAAAGGTCGAATTTATTATCCAGCTTGGATGTCGCCGGAAGCATTACAAAAGAAAATAACCGATCGGAATTGGGAAGCATCAGATATGTGGAGTTTTGCAGTTTTATTATGGGAATTGGCCACAAGGGAAGTGCCGTTTGTTGATCAAAGTCCAATGGAGGTGGGAATGCGGATTGCGCTTGAAGGTTTAAGAATTCCACTAAAAACAGATATATCTCCGCATTTATCAAAATTGATTACGATTTGTATGAATGAGGATCCCGGAAAAAGACCGAAATTTGATATGATCGTTCCAATACTTGACAAAATGACACAATAAATCCGTATATTAATTAGATATTCGAATAAAATGAGTATTTACGTAATGTTTTCTCTGAAGGCGTCGAGTTTTTTAATTAACACAATAGTCTTGTGTTCATAAAGCTTTAATTCTCGTAATGTGTTGTATATTTTAACATGTAACTATATTTATTAGTCATATATATGTGCCTTTTAATGTTGCCTTATTAAACGAGACAGATAATTGTATTAATATTTTCCTATTGGAAACGTAATCAAATGTATATTAATAAAAGTTTAACTTTTCAATTAATTTTCTACATTTGTTATGTCTAAGAGCACTTGTCCATTTTTAGATATATTACCCATATGCAATTAAAGGTAAGTGAAATTACTTGCATGAATAAAAATTAAGTATTTTCTTTTTAGAACAGTAAATTAACGTGAAATTAATTGCAAAAGTCGCTTAGAAAAAGGGAAATCAAGTACAGGTGTTTCAGGAAATTTATTTCCGCAATCAATTTATCTTTATAAACACGTTTGAAATGAGATGGAGGGAGCAGCAGCAGCAACAGCAATGGATTTTCTCGATATTCGTTTTGTTTTCAGATTCAATAAAGAAAAAAAAACGTTTAATTTGCATTTACATATCGGATGTGTGGTGAGTGGTAATTTCGGTTTGCAAACTAAAGCGCATCTCCGTTACCACCGTGTAAATAAGCGGCTGCTGTTTTCCGTTTGCAATCGACCCTTCTCAGTATAAAAAAATCTTCTTTATTAAATTACATTGTGAAAAAGTCCACAATCAAATCCGAACTGGAAGTGGATTCGAAATAATGCAAAAGTGCATTTGTTGGGAAGTTGTATATAGAGAGCCGAAAACAT
Source organism: Silvanus unidentatus (assembly GCA_963930825.1). Taxonomy (NCBI): domain Eukaryota; kingdom Metazoa; phylum Arthropoda; class Insecta; order Coleoptera; family Silvanidae; genus Silvanus; species Silvanus unidentatus. The sequence continues at coordinate 17,939,170 of OZ005761.1, forward strand.
GGACACAGCATGCGCAAACCTATCGCACCAGTTACTGGCACAAATATTGAATAAAGAGAACGAACAACCCCCAAAATAGTCGCGAGAAGGATGATATGAAACAACCCCTTGCCAATTCCACAACATTTTATTCTATACGCATGGAATGGAGAATTAAAATATTTTAAAAACAATTAATTGTTATTTGTGTGATGGATTCGGTGTGAAATAATGTTCAGTTTGCGATCCTTATGGAGGCTACCAGCTCGACACCGAGTCCACCAGGAAATGCAGATTCTACCTTCACCAGGTAAGTAGTTGAATAATCAGCTTCATCGATTTCTCTAAATTATGTTAAGGTTGATGATGCATTTTATTTCGATTTCATATGTATTTTAATTACAAAGTCGATATAATTCCGAAGTTGTGAAGCGCGTTTCAAGGGATTGGTCGCTGTATATTTATTGACCTATTTCCTTGACGGAATCGGAAATTCGGAACTAAATAGGGAAACTCTAATGGGAATTTATATTATTTCAGGTTCTATTCTATTTTTATAAGATTGATTTTCCTTATACTCGCTATCAAAAAACCGCCTATGAAACGTATCACTTGTTTATTGTTTCTCAATGTATAGTTATCGATTTTAAATGTGAATAAGATATCCGAACAATTAATTCATAGCTAGCGGCCCGTTTTTAGAGATGCATTCGGGAAGTGAATTTTCACCATATTCACCATATAATTGTGACCTAAGGTGAATTATTCCATAGAACAACGTACAGTAATTGTTGTTTTTCTTTCTCGTTTCAGTGTGAAGCAGGAACCGAATTCGAATCCAGACAGTCCATCAGAAGCGGCAAGTCCGAATTCCCTTACGTTACGAGGTAAATAACACTTTTTGTTCATTAAATTGTCATTCGAATTATTATTGCCTTAAATCTCATACATCACACACAGATTTAACAATCAAAATCATATTTAAAAATGAGATAACAAATTTTCCGTTTAGATATGCAGTCTGCTAGTCTGCCATCGGCATTTATTATTATTGTGGTGCGCTTTATCGCAAAGAGAGGAACTATAATACTCATATTTCAATATACTCATTACACTAAAAAATAAGTACCTATTCCTATATCTATACCTAGAAATTACAAACGCAAATAAGGTAGATGGAATTCAAAAGAAAAGAGAATAGCAATTTTAGTGTCCATAACATCAATTCGGTATCCTAATTGAGTGCATAATTAAATTAAAATGATCGCACAAGTTTTTCTCACGATTTATAATTAGTTGAATGTGTATGTATGTATGAGTGTGCTAATAATGTGCTTCCTAGTGATGTAGCTGATTTGATAGTACATGAACGATTCTCTTTTTGTGAATGCTCTGGCACTGGTTGTGAAGAGAGGTGAACGTCCGCGGCGGTTATTCCTCTTGTTTAAGCCTTTAGCGACGCTGCCAGCTATTACTGGTCGTGTTGTATATAACTCTTCTTGCACACTAGGTGCGTACGTATGTATATGTATATAACATATACAAGAAGCGAAATAAACCAAAGAAGAAGAAGCAAATTGAGCGCCGAAGAGGCCTCTCTCTCGAGTGGCCAAACACGCATCTGCCATATCCGAATACTTTCATGTTATCCACGTTATCCATTATGAATTTCTTTTCGTTTTGTGATGATGAGCACTAATGAATTGTGTATATTATAAGTATATGTATCTACGTTGGGTATAGTTTGGCAAACGGCCCACATCGTTTTTCTTGTTATATTACGCGATGCGCGGGTCCATTAGTGTGACGAGGCCGCTCCCATCCATATCACCAGTATTTCGTATCTTCTTTGCAGAAAAAAGTAATTACAGGCAGTATGAGAAGCCATTGGCCTTTTCAGCGGACCTGTGAGACTATTATTTGACCAAAATAATCTACATTTTCGTTTCAAGTGGAACGTTTGGTTAACGAAAAGAAATTCACTGGCGGACAGAAGTTGTAAACTGGCTACTTTTAATTGCCTAATTACGCGCTGAATACAGCACCTAAACTGGACGCAAATTGATGTGTAATTACTTGACGGATTTGTGTACTGTTTCTGGTTCTGTGGAGACGAATGAGCTTTTGTAAACTTTTCGCTAATTCACTTTGTATTATATTATCATATGTGTATTAATTAGTACTGATGTATCTAGCAAATATTACGAATAGGAAGATAATTACTACGTTGTGTTTATGATGTTGAGGATAGTTGGAGAGTCTGATCGCATCCTAGAGTGAATGAACTTTTGCTTATATAGAACCGGTTCCATTTCTCAGAGTTGTATACATACGTCCACACGTGTATGTGTGTATATTGCATCTCTGAATCCATGGGCTCGTCATCCTCTGGGGGATGCTGTGTGTGCTCTGTGGCCCATTATTCACTATCGTCTGGAGAACCATTTACCATGCAACCCTCCAAATTGAATAAATTGCCCATGCTTAGCACACACCGAATGTAAAAGCTTTCCATTTTGTGGCCATCGCACGTCTGGCGAATTTTTTGGACAGTTTGTTAATGTCCATCGAAGCAGATTTGCATTCTTATCGTGATTTGGGTGCTTCTCTTCGCTCCCAGCCCGCCTCCTCCGTATATACACGTTGTTGGTCATTGAACCCAGCAGTGCCGGTAGCATGGCCACCACTTCCCTCCTCTCACTATGGCACTTACCTGCCGCTGCTGAGGAACCCAGCAGCGAGCATTAGTAGTACGGGATTATACAACTTCGAGTGCGATGTCGATGCTGTAAGGGTCCTGGTGCAAATCACGTGGCCATGCGTCCCGACGCACGCGAGTGCGCTCCTCGCAAACCACCTGTCGGGGGTGGCTGTTAATAAATATTTTACTGCGTTTTGCGTGTGTGTAACTTCGAAAATTAAGCGACGACGTTGTCAAATCAAAACAAACAAAAAATTAAGAGAGATTGGACGTGTGGTTGTGATGTAAGAGAAGAAGAAGCTTGTTCACGGGGAGGGTAGACTGTGTGACTCGAGTATTTTTGTTCGAGAGAATGGATGTTTTTAAGATAGACCAATCCCTGAGCGGAAACTTGGGCAGTGCACCGTCCCCAGACAAAATCAATCCGGATGTATCGTTCGATGCTGGATCGGAGTTTAATTTGTGTTTCTTTGACACACCGGAAGAGAATAGTACACAGGGTTTCAGTGATCCGGGCTCTGTGGGCTCGACGACGGCCAGTTCACCGCCACCACAGCAACTTACACCACTGCATATTGTTACACCACTGCCAGGCACTAGTTCCCCAGTACAGAATCCGGTGCTACTGTCACCCCCCGGGGCCACATCCTCTGCAATTACTATTAAACAAGGTATTCACACAATCGACTCTATTATATCGAGATGTGCTTGTGTTCAAGTTCCTCTCACTGTGGCCCATTTAGTTCTATTTTTAATGGGTTGGTAAACAAAGATTTCTTGCCCTCCAAAACATGCATTGCGCTATTACAAAACACATTCGGGAACAATATGAGCTGCTATTTAATGCATTACGTATTCAAGGTCAATTATTATGTACTGGTGCCATAATAAATTCACCACAAAGGAAATAAAAACTTCTTTCTTGTTGTATTTAATAGTGAACTTGTGAATTAAAATGGATGTAATTAAAGAAAGTCTATAAGAAATTTATTGACTTTCCAAGAGGGAGACACACGAGCGACTATTACATATGCATTGACAAACAGCAAGAGTGAAAATATAAATATATTCACAAACATGTGTCCAATCTAATTGTATATTCTTCAGTACGTTGTGTTGATGAGGGCAGTGACTGTTGAAATTTTTTAATATTGATGCAATTTTATATATGATGGCTATTTTGCTTTAGAATTCTGAATAAATAAATGATTGAAACAAGTTGACCGAACCATGTGAACGAAGGTAAAAGATATACAGCGAGTAAAACTGCGAAGGCGAATTATTATTTTAAATGACCACGTATTATTGAACTATTTGCCATTGACATTGAAAATGTTATGCTCCCGTTTTTACTTTAGTCAATGAAAGCTCACATAAGATTTACAAACGAAGTGATGTAATTATTACGTTAGTTTTTTTCCAGTGAGCAAAGAAAATTATTAAAACTGTGTTAAAACAATAAACAATTTTAAAAAGGATTCACGATTCATGTTATGCATAATTTTCTTTAAAGGTGTGTTTATTTTTAGCGAAATATGCATAGTGAAAAAAGTCACTTGCATGCCATTGAATTTCCATTGGTAATTACAATCAAATTTTATTATTAGTATTTTCCAATTAAAATAATCATGCACAGTATGTAGTTTTTTCGCTGATTTATTATGCATGGGACATAAGAGGACACTAATAGTTGAAGTTGAAGTGAATGTGGGCGTTAGTGTTGTTATATTATAAGCTAGTCCTATTTATTTCATATGTAAAGGTTGTCAGGAGAAGAAGGAAAAAAACTTGAATAGTCCATTGGTTTGTTGGTTATTGGGGAGTACTTAAGAGTCCAAAGATGCTAATCTAGTCAAGTTGCCGGACATGACGTATATATCTATGATGATGATGATGATGATGACGCTCTTTACTTATAGAAACTGGTTTTTATATATTATTAGCCTGGAGCTATCATCGATTCCAAACCGGCCAATGAACCTCTCCCCCAAAAACAAGAGCCCCAAGCAAATTACTTAAGCTCTGCATCAAGCTCTTTATACGTTGAACATTAATGTTTTCTCTTATTTAATATTATTATAAATGTTCATATATTATATTCAAGGACAATGTTAAAGCTTCACACTGTGAAATTTGTTTATATGTTGTTTGGGTGTTTGGAGATGGTGATGGGTGCGTTCTTAAAATCGAATTCTTGAATAAAATCACCTGGAAATTTACTATTTATCCTCTACCGTTATCCTATAATGGTCACATTTTCAATTTAATACCCAATCCAATTAAGGACATATAATTTCATGTCAATAAAATTATGTAATTGAATTATGTTTTCCTGCAAACTCTGGCAGTTTGTATTTATTTGGTAGAAAGTAATAAATTTAATATAGTACAGTATATAAACAGAGAGATATGTTGCATTGCGGTAATATTTCTTCCTCATATATAACATGGTGTGTTTAATTTTGCACAGCGCCTTTCCCCTGATGTGCTAATCTTTTCCTTTTTATTGGCATAATTATTTGCTGCTCGCGATTTAATCTTATTCCAAATGGATATAGTCAACTAATCTAGATTATACAGATAATTTCGGTCTATTTTAATAGAATTTTATTATTGGTCCCCGTTAGTTGAAATTGCTAATAAATCCTGCCAATTGAAAAAACTGGTTTCGTAATTGTTTAGTTCAAAAGCGGAGCACAGTTTCAATTAAATTCTTTTCTACATCTATTATGCCGTATTTGTATTACAAATTTCGATTTAATAAGAAACCCCAACAATATTCACTTTCCCATTCTGGAAATGAAACAATTGTTTAATGTGCTTCTTTGTGATGACTTGCTTAAAATGGTAATCTTAATTGTGCTTTGATGTAAATGGTTATGCTTACATAGACAAATTGTTAAAAAATATATGAATTTTAATTAAGATCTGCTTCAACAATCCATTATTTATTGTGAAAAATGATCATCTTGCGCTTGAGATGTTGTGCTGTGTGTGTTCTTCAACATTGGATAAGCGGACATCATTTTTCAGCACCGAAATTACAATAACATTCTCAGAAATTGTCCCACTAACCATCCATTCATCATTGTACATTGCAAAACTAATTGTTTTTGAAAACTTTTTACTCTATTCACAATTAGATTTATTGAAAAATCTTTCCATTTGGAAAAAGAATTACAATACTTGATGTACAGACCACACAGAAATGCAATAGAAAATTGTCAGACCGATAAACTCTTCAATTGTGTTTATTTTACCATCAAACTGTTTCTTAAGGATTACATATTGAATAAAAGCACCACTTGTAAAGATTTAAATCGGAAATATTGACATGAAACAGAGGAATGTTTTCCATATTCGTTCTTTTTTCCTCCTCTCTTCTTTATAGTATATTTCTTGTCTTTAAAACGTTTATTACATTTATACTGACAAGAATTCAAAAAGTTGCCTGTGAGATTAGAATCTCTTTCTAGCTGGGAAGGTGATTAAATGTTGATATAACGTGTATGTAATGAAAATACGGATTATTTCATAAAGCACTCGCTATTTTAAGGAAGTTTCATAGATATCCTAAACAATATCTCCTAGGGAAGGTATTAGTTGCATGATTTGCAATATAATTTACTTAAAGGCCTAATAATGCAATGTATTGGCAATTTTCTCGCATAATGCAAGCGTGATACATTTATTTCTACTTACATAGTAAAAGCATAGTATGCATTTTTGCGAGATATAATGTTAGATAGTTATATTGTAACGAAGTGAAGCAGTGATAGGCATAAATTGCATACGTGCACGCTGTGCTTGTTCTCTCACGGGAATGTTTAAGGAAGTTAAGGGAGAAGAATACAATACCATCAACTTGGATTTATTATATTCAAAATGAACACACTGCTCTTAAGGTCCATATCGGTCTTTCAGCAATTTTATTGCAGAAACAAGATGTTAATATGTTTAGTACACAATTTGACATATTTATTATGAACTCCTCACAGTATGTGCAAACCAGTTATTGTTGTATTTGTGGCTATTAAGGGAGCCATTTACATTTTTATATGTAAATTTTGAAACTCCTAAGCTCTGATGAATGACGACAACTTGTTATTATTATATAACACACATGTATCCACAAAGTAAAACTTGTGAAAATAATGATCGAAAACACAAGATTAGAAATTGCGGTTGTGATTTTTTGCTGTTTACAGTTGATGTTCCGTTTCAATGGATGTTGATATTATTTATACATACACGAAATATGTGAAGTTTTTTATATAATAAATTTTAACGAAGTAAATAAAAAATGGCAGACGAGAGCATGTTAATTAGTACCACATACCGCATCCTGCATCCAACATCAGCTTCAGAAAAATATCCAGCGACAATAAAATTAATTAGAATTTTTTTTAAGAGTTCCCCTTTCCCAAAAATTGCGCAATTTAATCACAAATTCCAGAGGATTAATAAAAAGAGGCGATCTGAATATCCGGCGCGCTGAATAAAAAATTCATTTTTGTGTGTCGTTTTTTTTTGCGAAATGAAAATATTAGTGCTCGGTAAAGGATGATGATGATGTTGCTTTTATATGCGTAGTTCTTGCATAAACAACACTCTAGAGCTAGACCAGACAGAAAAATGTTATAAGTCTAGGTGTCATTGACTTAATATCCTTGAAATGTTTGTTTTTTTATTCACTACCTTCTATTTTGATTCAATAATTCAATAATATATGGATTTTTTACACCTGGAACAGAATGTTTGATAACATTATGGAAACAACGCAAGTGATGTGCTTGTAATTACAAGCAATTAAAAGAGTTAAAGTGAAACTGATGTTCTCAAAACATATTAAACTACCATCTAATGTCGATCATAAATGTTTAACGATGCATTGTACGACTGGAAAGGTAAATAAATCGCCTTACATGAACATGCTTATGTTTCTCAACCTGAGACTAATTTAAAAAGCAAAGAAACACTCGATCAATATTTAAGACAAATGTATTGTGGAAGTGAATAAAATATTCACACAAGCCTTTCCTAACACTATGTGCTATTCGCTTTGTGACACAATAAAATGCTATCGGCTTGCCTAATGGGATTCTTACGTGGCGAAATACATAAAAATTTCAGGTACAAGTTCATTGTGGCATTGGAATTGGAAAGAAAGTAGAATTGTGATTTTTTTTATAGAAATGTAAGAAGTGAAGGTCAAGTTCGTTAGGGCATTCCAATAATTAATTTCACCTTAAGTTTCTAATTAGATTTCGTTTAGGGATTTTTCAGAAATTTTTTTCCTTTCAAGTAAATTTCTCTCGGTAATGCGTTTGACGTTCGCTAATTCTTTGGCTCCTCTTCCCAACTTTTTGTTTTAAATTTTTTAATATTGGGGGCTTTCAACTTTTCTCAAACAAAGTTCCTCATATCTTTGGGGTATAATATAATACGTGTACGAGAACGATTTTAATATAAAAAGAACCAGTTCTCAATCGGCATTCGAAATGATTTAAGAGTTCCATTTTTGGATCGAAAAGCGCTCCCATTAAAGATACGTTCCGGAAAACGAGCAATTAAAGTTGTTGAATAAAAACCGCGCATAACTATTCTTATTGTTTCACCGTGCACACTGGCGGATTAATACGAGTCTTCCGGTTTTATAAGGAATTTATTAAATATAGTAATCTCTCTCGGTGGCTATACATTCTCATTCTTTGCATTTAATTAAACCTTGTTTAGGAATAACAGAAAGCAGAGCGCACCAACTCCGTACTTATTTCTATGTTTTAATTTTCTTCTCATGGCAATTTCCCTGAAACTTTCCGAACGGTTTCTCCTTCCGAACCATTCGCACAAGTACGACGATATGTCAATAGAAAAAGTGGTCTCTACAAATATAGAGGCACGTGTAACGGGTTCATAACTAATTGAGACAGGTATAAATTTCCAACCACACCCTTCTCATAGGTCGTCTATTTTTCATTTCAGAACAACATTATGTGGCCGCGGATTCGAACAGCTCATCGAACACGAAATCCTTCGTTCCCTGCAAGGTGTGCGGCGACAAGGCTTCTGGCTACCATTACGGGGTGACATCGTGCGAGGGCTGCAAGGTAGGTAACACGGTAACAGAAACCACACAATTAGCGCGTCTTCTTTGAACGTTTAACTTTAATGTCTTTCCCGAAGAAATAAGATAAAAAAGTCACACACCTAATAATGATAGTTTCAAGTAAACTAACGGTATTCAACAATCCATTAGGTACTTCCGTTCATTCGATTGGCTAATAAAATTGAGCTTGAGGATTGTTCATTTTAGCAAAAACTTGTTCTGGTATCCTATGAATAATGTGCCTTGAAAACTTGCACTATTGGACTGTGGACTAATGCCATCAAAAACTCTATTTACATAGATTTGTTTTTGTTATAGGGCTTTTTTCGACGAAGCATACAAAAACAGATAGAATATAGGTGTTTGCGTGATGGAAAATGTTTGGTGATTCGATTGAACAGGAATCGATGTCAATATTGTCGATTCAAGAAATGTTTGGCTGTTGGCATGTCCAGAGATTGTAAGACACGCTGTAATCCGTCTCTTTATTTGCTTATTAATCGGTTATTTATTAGCTGTTCGATATGGTCGTGTTCCGAAACGGTCGAGAGAACGAAGCACAGAGGAACCATCCCGTGTTACAACAACCGATGCCGATCAATCCGATGCCGAAACGAAACAATTAGCTGTCTATGATATGATTTTGCAAGTGTCGCAGGCTCATCACGCCAATTGCGGCTACACAGAGGAGAATATGCGTAATTTAGTTAGGAAACCAATTGTACTTCCGCCTGCCAGTCCGGAAGACAGTGAAGTGGCCTCTTCAACTGCAGAATCGTTGGAACAGGAACGGTGCTGGTTGTGGCAACAATTTGCTTCGAATATTACGCCTAGTGTACAAAGGGTGGTAGAATTTGCCAAACGGGTGCCAGGATTCTGTGATCTCGGACAAGATGATCAGTTAATACTCATTAAAGTAGGTTTTTTTGAAATATGGCTTAGTCATGTGGCCCGACTGACGTCCACTTCGTCGCTCATGTTTGATGATGGTACGACGGTTTCCAGACAACAGTTGGAGATTATGTATGATGTAGGTTGAAGGATTTTGTATTAATTCGCTCTATAAAGTAATTCTTAAAGTAAAGTAGAAATCAGTGTTTTAACACTTTATCTTTTTCAAATGACCCAATTGTCATTTAAATTAGCTCTCTCTCTCTCTCTCTCTCTCTCTCTCTCTCTCTTGAAAAACCTGTTTTCTTTAATATTTTTATTTTTAAAAATAATAAACGTTAATGAACGGGATACACTATTTTATAAGAATACATAAGTAATTTTTCTCAGAATTTAAAATTTGGTGAAGGCGCAGCTTCGATTTGGCGAATGCGCTGATGTAAATTTTTGTTAAAGTTAAAATTTTGGCGAATGCGCCAATATTAAAGCATTTTTTAAATTCTGTCTCTCTAGTGCATTAACGTTTTCTTTTTTTTTTGCAGACCGACTTTACATCATCCGTGATCCATTTTGCCAATACCTTCAATGCATTATCATTAAATGACACAGAAATCGGATTATTTTCTGCAGTTGTCTTATTAACTGCAGATCGTCAAGGTATTACCGATGTTAAAACCATTGAACATCATCAAGATAAGCTGATAGAAGCTTTAAAAGTGCAGGTATTAAATTTGGACTGAAATTGTAACATAATATTTCAACTGGTTTTGTTTTGTTGAAAATTCAGGTTGGTCGAAATCATGTAAACGAACCGCAAATCTTCTCAAATTTACTAATAAAATTACCCGAATTAAGGAATTTGGGTGCAAAACATATGGCACATTTGGATTGGTTTCGAATTAATTGGACAAAATTAACATTGCCACCTCTATTTGCAGAAATATTCGATATACCGAAATCGGAAGAGGATTTACAATGAAGAGAGAACAATAGAAATTATTAGTAAACATGTGATTTTGCCATAAATCTTGCTTTTGGTATTATGTACTTATATATGCCTCTAACTTGCTCAAATTCTCCAACATATAGAAAGGTGTAAAGAAATTGTAATAACTTCACCAATCCGTAAATGACAGGGTCTTCAGCTTTTTTCTTAAATAGTGATCGATGAATTTAGTTTTAAACAAATGGAAGAAAAATATATTGTTATTATACATATCATTCATTATGTAGAAATAATTTTTCAATGTTTAGAGTATTGTAAATATATTAATATTCGTTGCATTTTCTTTTAACAATTTTGGTGTGGAAGATTTTCTTATTGCATGAAAAACCATTTTTGAAATTTAAATGTAAAAAAAAGAGAAAATCATTGCGCTTGCTTGGAGAATTAATGAATCGTTTTATTAAATTTCTAATTGTGATATGACATCGATTTAATCGAAAAAAAAATTGTATAAATACTTAATGTTAAGCTAAACAAAACTGCTAAAATGTACGTAATACTCATTAGATTGATATTAAAAACAATCACTACATTTCTGTGTACAATTAAAATTCCATTTTGCGAGAAACATTCCTGCTTTAGGATAAGAATATAAATTAGTGACAAATGTTTTAAGGGGTTGTAAAAAATATTCAAAAAGTTCAAAATTGGCTAGTTTTTAAATACCTATTTAAAAAATAAGAAAACTCATCTTTAGCAATAATTCTAAAGTTTAAGAAGAACCCATTCATGGCAGATAAAACGAATTTGTAAGGGCTGTTATTATAAAGGCAGTGATTTCAAAATGTATATTTATTAATAATCAGAAATGGTTTTCATGTTCAAAACTAGATTATCTCGGGTACTTAAAATTATAATATTGTATTTGATAGAACGTGGAATCATAAATTAATTAGTTATCTCCTGTGCTTAAAAAAAGTGAAATAACAATCATATCTCGCGTAATATCACTAAATTACCCTAGTTGTATCTATTAGGGTTGTTGTTATCTCTTTAGAGTACAAACTTATAATTCTTATAGAATGATGAGATTTTTTTTTAATTCGTATTTTTAGAGGATGAAATTCTCTATAATATAAAATATTATATGTTTAATCCGTTTTAGATGTACTAGAATGTTGTTAAATGGAAATTTATCGTACATATCTTTATATTATTACATTTTAATTTTATATATTTTAACATATAATAATAATATAATGACTGAGGAATCGTAATACTATAAAAAATGTAATGTGGTTAGTGAACAAAAAAAAATGATGATTTATATACATATATATTTAATGTATATATATATTTGGGAGGCTATAATTTTAATAAAAAAACATGAGACATTTCTTGGAAGAGACACGAAAAAGACAATTAAATGTACCTAATTTTAATACTTAATCATCATGTACATAGTATTAAATTTTATATTGTTAGAGAGTATTTTCTATTATTTTATTTATCGGTGTATTTTTTATTAAATCAATTTCCCACTGCCTTATGATCCATTTTTCATCATGCCATTTCTCAATTTTTTTTAAATTATATTACATAATTATTTATTTTGCGAGAATGAAAGAGCTGTAGATACATTTATGATATTTCCCAATTTTAATTGAGAATAAAAACATTTACGTATATTTTAATATAATAACTGTGTTTTTATCATTCACTTTTTTGTGTTAAATTTTATATGTGGTTCAAAAAGTAATAAAAAAAGGATGGAACAAATTTTTTTATTTATATAAATAAATGTTAAGAAATCGTTGTTATTACTCTTGTTTATTCTATTAAAGTTTTTAATGTAAGGTATTATTTTTGTTTATGCACTAAAACATTTTTTATATTTTTTATTTTACAAGTGTAATTTTGGTAGAAGTTTTAAATGTTTTCAGAATGCTATTTTGTATGTGAATATATTAAGTGTTTGTTATCAGCTATTTTGTTTAATTCCATTAAAATTTTGTATATTATATTTTCAATTAAATTTCTTAAAGTAATCCAAAGATTGTCTCATTCTTTACCTGTCCTTCTTGGAACCATACATTTGAATGGCAAACTTTAGCCGCAAAATTCATTACAGAAACCTAATCGGTTTACCCGCAATGTGCTGCTCTCAACCGACTATTCTGTTTACTAGATAATCGAAAACCGTAATCTGAAACAAGGATAGTCCGATTCGCATTGCCAGTGGGTGCAAGAGAATGCACACATTTATGTTTAAGCATGTCAAGTATGGCGGTGTAGTAGTCAGTGTTAGTGGGGTTGTGATACAGCAAAATAACGTTTATAAAATTTCTCTTAATTTAACAATGCTAAATTAAGTAAAAAGTTTCTAACAAATTCAAAAATTTCTACGTATACCGTGCTGTGATATAATAATATTATGTAGTGTATATGAATTGGTGTTTGTTTAATACCACCCCCGATTTTAAACTGGTGGGTAAAAAGTTGTGTATACATTTTTCTATTTGTGAAAGAAAACAATTCTAAGTGACAATCTGGAATCAATTGGGTATGATTTCAAGCCATGGGCGCACAGAATACAAAAGAAAGAAATGTACCTCTTGGACCCAATTCGACTAGAACAACAAAATATAGAACAAGACCCACAAAAGATGGACGACAGATTGTTTCCTCCAATATTTTTACCGAGCACAGCGGTATGAATCATTCCATTCTTTAATTTGTTTAGGGGGTGTCCAGGAATCCATTGATTCCTTATCATATTCCTGCACCTTCATCGAATGCCTCCCAAACAACGTCCAACAATTTCCCTAACCGTAAAATGGAGAAAGTTCCATTCGAACGGCTGTTTTTCTTTCCATAATTAGTTCAATAATTATTAACGGGTACAAATTTCTAACAGAAATTGTACTTGAAATCGATGTACAATTGAGTGTGGAAGCCCCATTTGTTGGTATAAAGCGGCGTTCTCGCTTTTGTTTCAAATATACGGAAATAAAAAGCCGATCGTACGACGGTTGATAGGGGTTGTTTTACACAAAGGCCAAAGGCCCTGAAAGAGCAAGTTCATTCATGCCGTATATGTCCGTCCTTGGATTTGGATTCATCTGTTCTTGTTGTGTCCCCCACTGAGCTTCCCCTAACCGTCTGCTGCCGTCTCGGGTTTTCTAATAAATCAGACCATATTTATTTTTCTCTTTTGCACCATTTTTAATCATACATCTACGAAATTATTGAATATTAACCACAATTAATTCCCTCTATACATAATCTGGTTTATCAAGTGTAAATTAGTTACGTTGCACTGCAGACTATAATTAAATTGCCTCTTGCTGTGAGTTACGACTTGAATTAGATCATTCCAGGCACTACTTAAATTCCTCGCTTTCAATAAGTGGAAATCTGTTTACTTTTGGATTGGACTTCGGAGCCCCCATACAAATTGGGAATATTGAGTCTTATATGTGTGTGCAGACGCCCACATTTTCATATGTGGGATTTTTATGAAAACACAGAGTGTTTTTCAGGAAGAAGCGTTTAAGTACTGTAATAACCACAACGGATGTCGACTAATTAAATTACAACAACATACAAATGATTCAAATGAGATTGGCTTCATTTCGGAGAAGAAACTGTGGATGACTGTTCAAAGATTCCATAGAAATTTTGGCAATTTTAATGATTGTGTACTTGAAAATGTTAACGAAAAGCGAATGGAATGTGAATTTAACAATAACTTCTATTACGACCTTGCAATGTTTACAAATTTCGATTATGTTATTAAGTTACGAATTGTGGTTTTGTTATTAATTAGTTTGTTCATTAAGAAGAAAAACGAAGGTTTCCAATAAATATGAATAATTCGATTAACATTTTTGCAGAGATAAAACAGCGTTATGATTAATGTATTGTTGATGAATTTTGTTATGTTTCTAATAGTAATAACTGAAGGCGCATTTTCTAGTGAAATATAACGGTCTGTTTCCTTCTCGGTTTCCTTTTATGTTCACTTATTACAAGATACTGTATTCAATGTGAATCCCGATTTGATATGTTATACATACATACATTTACTATTACAACATTAAATATGCTCTGTATTCATACAATATATTGAATTTACCTAAATAATGCATTTAATGGCTAGTGTAGTAACTCGAGATATTTAATGTATTGCTGGGTTTAGGAAACGAGGCCCACTAATATCAATAATTAAACGAAATATCGATTTTATTCGTTATTAATTCGGTTGACTTTCTCGCTTTTCAAATGATTATTGTTTCTTTTATCATGGGAATGCTCTAATTACTGCCAGTTATATTTTGTTTCACCTTTCATTGTCTTTTTAAAAAGTACAAATTTTAATTCAACGAGTTCACTTGCAACTCATATTTTAATTAGTACTATCACAGTGGATTTAATACTTGATATTCTAATTATTTCAATGACTATTTTTATCACAGATAAACATTTATCAATAATCGACAATCTTTTAAAACGTAGTTGCAAGTAATTACATTTTTTTTTCATAAAAAAATATCGTCGTTTTTAGATATGAATCTAAATACATATTGATAAAGATTATCAATGAATTTTTGAAGGTTTCAATGTGAAACTGAGGTAAATTCGTTTCTTAAATATTAGAGGCCCCAAAAATGTTGTTGCATAAGCATTGCAACGTGGTTATTTATATAAAATGAACTATACAAGAGACGATGGATGCCGATGATTGACATTCTCAACTTCCACTAACCACTGTAGACCTTGCCAAGGACACAATCCAGAGTTTTCATCAGCAATGGAAGAGATGAGTGGAGAGTACCTTGGCCAGTACCACTAGGACACTAACCTCATCCGTCTATTCTCGAAGCGATCATTATAACGACATTCAAAAAAACATTTCCATTTCCCATAGTGTAATTTCTATGTGTTGGATGCGATAATTACGAAAGTAGACCTTGCCAAGAATTCTTCTCTACAGTGGATGACTGTTTATTATACACATAGAAAACACACCATCCTATTGTTTTTGTTCTTCAGTTTCACATACGGATATTAAAATTGAAAGTACTTTGATGTGGCTGAATGATAACACTTCTCCATATTAATTTTCCTCTCTATTTATAAGCAGACTAGCAAAAAATTGTGCATACACTTTTTACACTATTTTTAATCATTGCGTGGTATTTTTTCTGTTCTTATCGTGTTGTTATGTTTGCGGTTAATTAATTATGAAACGGATTGTTTAATCATACATACAGCGTTTTGGAAAGTAAAAAAATTGTAAAAGCCGAGCATTTGGTTAAATGCAATATTTGAGGTTTCTTTCATATTCACATGGTAATTAACAAGGAATTGTTTATAATTTTAAGTACTCTTGAATTTGTGGTGAAAGCCTATAATTTATTCTATAATATTTACCGAAAACATGCATGATTACCCAGTATTTTTGTCGAATATGGGAAGGTTATTCAACTTTTTATTATTAGAGGTTTAAGAATCGAGTTAAGAATGCATTATGTTTTGACACCAAGCCAACATGTCAACAATAATATACTTAATATTGATTTTACATGCATGCAGTAATTAATTATTAATCGATGTATTGTAAAAAAAGTCGGTATAACAATGAAAAAGATGTTTCCGTTATCTTGTATACAAGTTCAAGTGCCGCACCTGTCGCCGTTTCTTATTATTATAATTTATGGAAGTGAATCATTAGGGGCTATTGTCTTAGAAGAGCAATTTTTTCCAATCTCAAATGTGTTTAGGAATATATTATCATCTTCCCCAAATGAAAATCTCGTTTATTATAGTTATTGTAAGACGTTTTTCTTTGAACTCTTAACTCAATCTTTTCGCCTTTTGTATTCAATGCTTTTGTAAAGCAATTTTTATTGAATACATATATGCCTGTGTCTACGTAATGATTCCAATTGAATTATCCTTGGACATGCACTGACACAGACACTCCTCTTTCTATACTAGTTTAAAATATCTTAAACATTCACTTTATGCAGTAGCGTCGTGTGACGATGTCTATTGAATATTTCGAGTGGTTTTCGTTGTAGTGGTGAGTTTGTTTCATTATAAACGGAGGGTTGCAAAGAAATGTAAACATTGTGATAGACCAGATTTGAGAAAGAGGTATAATTTGTATTGGCGGAAATGTTGTTTTGACGCTGTCTTCCGTGTTTGCTTATCGAACGTTAGTAAAATAAATTTACTTCTTATCATTCGCCTGTGTGGTTTGTTGTTGTACGGCTTTGAATAAAACGAGAGAAAAGGGGGACAATCTTTGTTTGCTTTTCGTTTTATTATGATAAAAATGAAAACAATTTTTGTTCGGGAGATTAAAAGATCCTTGTGAATGTAAGATTGCTAGGCTATTAATACTTGTGTGTGTTAGTCATTCGATGTAATTAATGAGCTTTTATATAAGAGTGATAAATTTCGCATAATATACGAGTTTTACAAGAATTGTTTATTTCCATAGAGGCGTTGTTGCAAAGCCGACCACTCCCACACATCCCAAGTTTGCCGGAAACGGAGCCACCAGGTTCTCTTACAAATACGCTCGGTTCCGGTGGAACATTGGGCACATTGTCAAGTTCCTCAACGTCCGGCGTCCCATCTACGCCCATGTCTCTTGAAACGGCCAACCGATGGACTTCCAAAGAAAATCTCTTAGCACAAGAAGAGGACGATCCACAATTGTTCGTAGCTCTTTATGATTTCCAAGCGGGAGGAGAGAATCAATTGAGTCTTAAAAAAGGTAAAAACAACTTATTGTTCTTTGTATCAAGGAGTTTCGTCTGACAATTTTTTTTAAAGGTGAACAAGTGAGAATATTAAGTTATAATAAAAGTGGTGAATGGTGTGAGGCGCATTCTTCGTCCAATCAAGTTGGGTGGGTTCCATCCAACTATGTAACACCGGTTAATTCATTGGAAAAGCATTCCTGGTATCATGGACCAATATCGCGAAATGCGGCCGAGTATTTGTTGAGTTCTGGTATAAATGGTAGTTTTTTGGTACGTGAATCGGAGAGTAGTCCGGGCCAACGAAGTATTTCGCTACGTTATGAAGGACGCGTCTATCATTATCGAATTAATGAAGATGGTGAAGGTAAAGTGTTTGTAACGGCCGAAAGTAAATTTAATACATTAGCGGAATTGGTACACCATCATTCGATGCTATCAGATGGTTTAATAACTCAATTACTATATCCAGCACCAAAACATAACAAGCCAACGGTGTTTCCATTAAGTCCTGAACCGGATGAATGGGAAATTAATCGAACTGATATTGTAATGCGTCATAAACTTGGTGGTGGACAATATGGGGATGTGTATGAGGCTGTATGGAAACGGTACAATATGACTGTTGCTGTGAAAACATTAAAAGAGGATACGATGGCATTGAAAGACTTCTTAGAAGAAGCTGCGATCATGAAGGAAATGAAACATCCGAATTTAGTGCAATTGATGGGTGTTTGTACAAGAGAGCCACCATTTTATATTATAACGGAATTTATGAGTAAAGGGAATTTATTAGATTATTTAAGAAATGGTAATAAGGAACAAATAAATGCAGTTGTACTTATGTATATTGCTACACAAATAGCAAGTGGTATGAGTTATTTAGAGAGTAGGAATTTTATACATCGTGATTTGGCGGCAAGAAATTGCTTAGTTGGTGAAAATCATTTAGTTAAAGTGGCCGATTTTGGTTTGGCTAGATTAATGCGCGATGATACATATACGGCACATGCTGGTGCTAAATTTCCAATTAAATGGACTGCACCAGAAGGTTTGGCTTATAATAAATTTTCAACCAAATCTGATGTATGGGCATTTGGTATTTTGTTATGGGAAATTGCTACTTATGGGATGTCACCTTATCCAGGTGTAGATTTGACTGATGTTTATCATATGCTCGAAACTGGCTATCGAATGGAATGTCCACCTGGTTGTCCGCCGAAAATTTACGAACTTATGAGGCAATGTTGGCAATGGCATGCCAACGAACGGCCGACGTTCAAAGATATCCATCATGCTTTGGAGAATATGTTCCAGGAATCCAGTATTACTGAGGGTCCGTTTTTAATGTAGTTTGGGGAAAATGTTATTGTTTGTTTATTGGAATTTTATTTTTAGAAGTGGAGAAGCAATTGCAAGGAAGCGAGCCACCTATCCCTTTGGGGACGCCTCATATGTCTTATAAAAAATCGCATTCAGGCAGCACAGGCAATATTCATGGGTTAGTTGGTCTGTCGGATCAACAAGAGCTTAGTGTATCAACGAAATTGTCAACATTCTCTGCTGCTTCGAAGAATAATTTAGTTCAGATGAGAAGGACGACAAATAAAAAGGGCAAACAAGCGCCAGCACCTCCGAAACGTACCAGGTTTGTTTGTGTGTGTGTGTGTTGCAAATAATATGAAAAAAATCTCGTAAATTCATTACTAACAAACAATCATCCATCTAACCACAAGTGTGATAACATTTGATTTAAATTCTGGTTTCAGCTTACTGTCTTCTTGCAGTTCGTTCCGTGATAGTACATTTGATGATCAGGGCCAAGGGGACAATATTGGCGAGGACGGAGCAGACTTAAACGGTATTAAAAAACGATATAAAGGTATTTTATTGAGTTTAGAGTTCAGGAATGGTTGGTTTACATACTAACGACGAATGTTCGCACTTTGTACATAACATGCAACATATAAGTATTGAACAAATATTCTAATCGCTATACATATTCTCACATCTGTTTATAAATAGAACAATAAATTATCTTATTTTAAAATATTTGTAAATAACCCCAATCAATGGCTATTAAACACAAATTAATACATTATTAAATTTATCTCCATACATTTTCATAAGCATGTAATTAACATCATTATTTATGACATGGAATATTGTTTCATTTTTATAATCTAATGCTTTGTTGGCTATTTAGGTCTAACGAGAGAATTACAAAATTTAACCAACAAAGGAGACAGTGAAAGTGACTTACAAGACCAAACACCTGACACTGACGATTCAGGTGCACATTCGTACCCAGAAGTGTCAACGGCAAGCAGTTTAGGAGGAGGTACTGGTTCTTTTAAGCGTGCTCCAATTATGGGTAATCGTGGCTTAGAGCAGAGAGGGAAAAAGACTAAGTCCAAGGATACTTCGCCAACCGTAAATATTTAAATAATTACACACACATGGTGAATAATTTATGAAAAAACGATTACTTAGGTACAGGTTGCAGCCTTGGAGGTTCAAAATGTTCGTAAAGCAATCAGTCGTTACGGGACTTTGCCAAAGGGTGCCAGAATTGGAGCGTATTTGGAATCGTTAAGACAAAGTGGAATGTCAACGAACGAGGAGGCCATACAAACAATGAATCCAACTATTGACCAAACATCAGAAATAACACCACGTTCATTATCACCGCGTACAAATATTCGAACGCAACCGCAAATGATTCGTAGCAATTCATCGAGTGGTGTAACGACATTTCATGCCACACATCCACCCAATTCTCCAACTTCATCGAAACTCTCGAGAAATAGACATTTAACGAAAAATCAAACGAACGATGTACGAAGCAGTCTGAGAACATTTAAAGTATCACAAAATAGCACTTTTCGTGGTGGTAGTCCATCGCGATCAGTGCAACCGACATTGGCAGACTTGGAATTTCCTCCACCACCTACAGACTTACCGCCACCGCCTGAAGAATTCGATGGACCTATTGATACTGTCGATTGTAGCACATCGATAATGACAGCATCGACTGAACTATTGAAAAAGAAAACAATTCCAATCTCACCAATCACTTCGAAGAAATTGTCGCGCGATAATGATGAGTTTTGTGGAGATGTTAGTACATTGCAACCGTCAGTAGAGGAGGCCAGTTCGAGATTTGGGGTGAGTTTGAAGAAACGTGAACCGTCATCAGATAGTTGTAACAGCGGCAAAGATAAGGATGATAAAGAGAAGAGTCCACAAAGAACCAGTCTCAGTCTTACTAGTCCTAGTCAAGACGGTAAAAGCCCGATGAGTGTTGATTCTGATGTTCCAATGGTTGGATCACCATTGGAACCACTGCCACCGCCTCCAGTCTTTCCAGAAAACAGTGAGTGTCGATTTGAAAATAAACCGTTGTTAGTTTTGTAATGTTTTCTCTGTTTAGATTTCGAAGATGATGCCGAAATCAAAAGTGAAGATGACAATAAATCAAAAGTGTTCAAGAATAAATTGGTAATGAAAGAGATGGAATTAAAGTTAGTGGCAGAAATTAAAGAACGTGCTGACCAGAAGCAAAAGAATTCAAAAGAATCTCCTCAAGAACCATTATTGGCTGTGAGTGGCATTAGTCACGACCCTGTAGTACAATTAGTAACTGAACTATCGCAAACACTTCATTTAGAACGAGAGAATAACGAGAGAAAAGATGAAAAATGTTTAATACGTAAAAATTCACAAGGTAATATAATTACAAATTCCAATAAGCAGCCAGAAAATAATGGAGTGAATTTCGTTACACAATTAAAGAAAATTGATGCAACAAAAAAATGTACAACCAAAGAGAAAACTGAGAGCAATGACTCGTCAGTGATAATAGATTTTAAGTCAAGACTGAGGAAAGTGGAAAATGAAAAGAAAATGGACGAGAATAAAATCGATGACAACGAATTGGAAACAAATAAACGACAAAGTACAGCAAGTTCAGATAGTGGCAATGCGAAATTAGATGAATCGGATGATAAAAGAAAAAGTACTGGTAGTATAAGTAGTTTAAAAAAATTATGGGAACAGAAAGATGCCACTGATAATTGTGGTAATGTTCAATTAAGTCCTAAACTCTCATTGAAGAACAATAAAAATGAAGAGATCATTGAAGTGTCACCAAATGACACGTCGGATGAATCGATAAAATTCGAGAAATTAAATAAGAATGAGAAAAAAGTGTGGCCCCCTAGTATAGTAGATGATAAACCGTCAATACCAACGAAACCGCCTGTGAAAGCAGCGAAGCCTGTTATCAATCGACCAACAGCCGGTTCGGCAATTTATGCTACACCAATTGCTCCAAATAATCCCAAACCGCCAATATCAGCAAAACCCGCAAATTTAGAAAATAAAACACCAGAAGATGATACAAAATTAAATGTTAGTGATAAAAGTGGTAAAGAGAATATTTTAGAAATTTCTCAAGCATTAGAGTCTACATTGAATAGTATTAAAACAAATCAAACTGTTCCAACCGCTACATGGTTACAATTATCTGATAAAATTGGTTTATTGCACGGCTCTTGTATGGATTATGCTGATAATGTAGTTCCTGCACATACAAAGTTCCAATTTCGTGAACTGTTGACACGACTTGAGACGCAAGGAAGACAATTGCGGTCAGCAGGTTCACGGAATACAACTGAGAATACCAGATATATAAATGAAGTGAATAATACCATCAAAGATGTAGTGAATGTGGTGTTTCGATAAACGATTATTTACAAGAGAGAAAGGAAAACCCGTAATTCATGTATTCGACTGTTAGGACCATTTCTATTTAATAATTTCCTTTTTTGTAGGTAAGTCATACATATGCATTTATCATGTTTTGAGTATGTTTTATTCGTAATTAAGACGTGGTGGTAGTCTTCAAGATGAGTTCTAGTTTTTTTTTTATTTTAGATTTGGTTTGTGGTGTATTAGAATTTAATACCAGCCTTATATGTGTAGACATTTTACGTTGCTTGCACCACAAACTTTATCCTACATTTTTTTCACTAAACTGTGATACCATTAGGTTTATTTTTAGCATTACATGCTCAATTATAACTTATTACATATATTATACTTTTTCTAAATGAACATTTTCTTCTTGTCTGTATTCAAAAAAATCTTGTACGTATTGTTTACATTCAAATATATCTTATAATCCAGCTATTCTGCTTGTATGAAACGAATCTATTTATTTGTTTTTATCTTAGTTGTTATTTAATGTGTATGTTTATAATTACACTTTTAATTTTGTTTTGTTTTGTATAAGCAGAATGAGGGAAATATGATATCTGAAAACAAATATACCAATGCTAGTCTTATTTTATTGTTTTTTTTTTAATTTTGTAATATATTTTGTTTATTTGTGTGAATGTCCAATATAAAATTATTAATAATATACCTACTATCGATTAATTATTAAGATTATATCTATATACATTTTGTACAATCCAAAGATAAATATTCAATGATTAATTTTAAAGTTAACTTTTATCTCAAAATATATTTCATACTTTTCGTATATTTGAATAATATACCAACCTATTTATTTTAATTTTATTAAATTGTGTGTAGGGATGAGAGTCGTTTTTCATAATTTTCACTGGGTATGAAACAAATTTAATGGTAAAAGTTAATTTTATTCTTTATTAAATGAATATGCTCATCATAAAGAGAATATGAACAAAAAAGGTAAAAGGCTACGATGTTATCATTAATATAACGCAATTAAAAAAGTATATTTTACGCTTTTCTAGTGTGTGTTTTCTCCAAAAACTTTATTATTACAACGATATACTCAATATTTGTGCAAATATAAATTAAAATAGAACCAGTTAAAGAAAAAATAGTTGCTAAATATGTGTCTGAAAAATTTGTGTTAATTTAATTATTAGCCTTACCCATTATTAGTACCTTGAAAATATACTTGTTCCATATTCTATATATACCTTCCAAATATTTATGTATTTTTTAATATATATTATAAATCATAATATATTATTTCTTTTTATAGAAAATAGTCTTTGTTTCTCTGATTGCATGGCCACACATTTTTTTTTGAAACAATCAACATTGTTACTTTAATTGAGATTTACATACATAAGTCTGAAGAAAGCACAATTTTGCTCAGAATCAAAAGAAAAAATTGTGTGCCATGATCCCATTTGAAAAATAGAAACCCTTTAGCTGTACAACATTTTTTAAAGACAAAGTAAAAAAAATCAAATACAAAAATTGATTCACACCTAATTGCTCAGAATTTGTATTCCTCAAATGTTTTGTTTAAAATAAGAATTGATTGTGTGCCATGATTTCTTTTTTGTTAAGGAAAAATACATTCATCAAAGTAAAATTCTAAATATAATACTTTTCCGTTAGATAATTATGATGTGATTGGAGTGTGTCATGAATTAAGTCTGCACCGTTACTAGTTTATCATACTATAATGTAATTTCGTTTTTGTATTAAGTACTCTTATAGCAGTTTTGATATTTTTTGTATATATACGAGTATAACGATGTCTATGCTGCTTTTTGTACAGGCTTTCTTTAGATAGGAAATAACAGACTGTATCTATTGAAAAAATAAATTTGCTAATATAATGAATATTCAGTTTTATTTCCAATGTTCAGATACATTACATACAATCATGATTTTTAGTTGAATCACGGTGATTTTTGCAGAGGAATTGTCAACTTTGGGATGTCCTTTGTTGTAGGACGTTTCAGTTGTGCGTTCAATACTGGTGCCTGGCCATCCTTAGTTGCAGGTCTGACTTGTGCTTGAAAAGTTTGTGGAGGTTTTGTATCGCTTCTGCGGTGACGGTCTCTGCCAACCTCTGGATGATTCAAGGAATGACTGGGGTTTTGATGTAAGTTTGTATGAGGAACAGGAGTGTGTTGAAAGGTTGCCGGACGGGGAGCTGGTCTCGTCAATTTGTCATCTCTTGTGTGGCGATTTTTTTGGTCGAACGTGGCCGGTAAAGGCGCTGGTCTAGTCAAAGGATGTTTGGACCCCTTGGAATCAAATTTTATTTTTATATATCAATCAACTGTTAGTATTACATACCGGAGACTGTTGGAAGTCTTTTGGAAGATGAGCAGGAAGAACGCTTATTGATGGATGGCTCTTTGAATGTTCATCAATAGGTGAACATTGAAGAACTGACAAAACAGCAGCGAATAGAAAAACTAGTAACACTTTACCCATTTTACAATAATGTAATTTACAACCTTGGCTTTGGTTCTTTTATATAGAATTTTTGAGTAAATAAATTGAAGTACTCATATTTCATCAACCAGTTTTGCGGCATCTAATATTTGTTCAATTAATTTGCGACGGAAAATTTTTTGTCAATATTTTCTATTGAATATTGTATATTTTCATAAACAAAAACAAACATATTTGGATTTGCTTGAACGTTCAAAATTATGAATATGTTGCACAAATGCTTTAAATGGTAAAAAGTTTAATTAAAGAACAAAGATAAACTTAATGTAAATTTCTATGCGATTGAATAAAATCTAATCAGTTTTAAAAATAATAAATAATCAATATGAAATCAAACACATTTAACTTATGATATAATCAATTTGTTTTAAATCAATGGCTCCCATAAACCACAAGTGTGTACACAAATTAAAAAAATAAATATGTATTTAGGTAGTACTTTGGTTTTTCCCGTTTTTCAATCAATATTTTTAAAACTTGAATATAACTACTTGGGATAAAAAATGTACAATGTATGTTTTGCAAAGGGAACAATACAGCTTAGTATAAAAAAATCTTGAAATTTTATTTCATGTATTCGGAATAGCATTTTTCTCGGTAAAATCAAGCAATACAACTTAAATAATTTGTCTTTTGATTTTTTTTATTAAAGTATCTTCATTTATATAATATAAAAATTCTATTAGATCCATTCATTTACAGCCTTGAATTATATTAACATACGTATTTCATTTGATACAAATTTCATTTGTACATAAAATTTTAGACTAGTCATAAAATATTTTTCTAAATAGATAGAAATAACAGATATACATATAGAGTTGCCAATAAGTTTCATATTTTATTGTACAACAAAAATATTTAATTAGTCTAGACGATTGAGAAATGAAGTTTTTCTATCACAAAAACTTATTACTTTTAATTTAAAATACTTTCTCTAAGATTTTTATAAACTTAATACTTAAAAAGAGAGTCACGCAATACTATTTATCGGCATGTAACAGACCATATTTCTTGCACATGCCACTAATTCGATAAACGCAGCATACATTAAAAACTCCAATTAACATTGAAATTTACCTTAAAGTCATTCTTATCAAGAACGATAAAAAATTTGCATGTATGTATGCCCTATAATCGCAAATATGAAAATGTTAAAATACAGCTAGAAATACTTGTCTAAACTAAACGAATGTAGAGTGAAAAGCGGTGAAGCTTTCCCTAGGCGAAGTAGGTATATGCATATCAGAAATAAACATAATTGCCATAAGTAGTGACTTGTACTTATTTCCGTGTCATTTTAATATTTTATTGAGATTTTGAAATTCCTTTTCACACTTTTGACAATTCATCGTTGACTTCCTAAAATAACTCCAACATAAAATTTATTTAAACTAGGAAAACAATTTAGTAAACCTTATAATCTGTTTAAGGTGATCATTTTCCAATAAAGTAGTATGCAGCTTATCTTGAAACGTGTCAAGTAGTGCATCCTTTTCTTGTAACTGTAACTTCAAGTCGTTTATTGTTTCCTCCAACGCTTCAAAAATTGCCTAAAACAGTAAAGTAAAGTCACGACCTCACAAATACCACACCTACACCCACTCTTGACTCCTCATTTGTCTCTGAATATACCGGAGGTTCATTCAAACAGAAGAAATCCTGAATCTCCTGACTATGAATTAAATCCGGTTCACTAAGAATGGCATTCACTAATGTTTGTAAACCATTCACACGTTCCTCTAAGAAAACGGGATCGAAATTATTCTTCAGCCAGCGTTTCCTAGGCAAATGTTTTACAACTTGTGAATGGGAATTCTTCAATCTGTTGCACAGACGTACGAAATCCGTATAACGCCGAAACACGTACCAACAGTCACCTGTTGCTTTATTTTCAATTCTTAATTTATAAACCTACAATAGAAAACATTTGAATTTGTAACATTTGTATGAAAGTATGTCATGAAAGCACAATGACAACAATTACCGTAAACCTAGCCCTTTCTTCCATTATCTCATAACCCACAATGGGAATCTCCAAATTATCCAAATTAAACTCATTAGAGAAGAAATTGTTTTCACGTTCCCCATTCATACTTTGTGCAACGACTGTGATACCAGAATTATTGCTTTCCGTTGAATATTGGAAGTTTCTATACCTGTTTTTTAAAACAAATCACAATTAAACTTGCCCTTGAGCTCGATTTGCCAATTAGTTTTCGTCTACCTTAGAGGTTCTGATAAATATTCCTCAGAGTCCGTTGTAATGGGCTCCTCCGTAGATTCACTCTGATTATTATTGAGAATAGCTTTTATGTGTATTCTATTTGTAGCACCCACAATTTCGTCAACCGAATTATTGTCAGTCATTTTGTTATTGTTGTTTCTTAACAAAATTCTAACCTTAAAATATTAAAACAGTGCGATTATTTCACAACACAACATCGAGAAAGCATTTAACACTAGTTTGCAAAAATTAACTGTTAACTGAACATCACTGGTTTGTGTTCATTTGCAATTAAAACATGTAGACCACAATAAAAGAAAGAAAACAATAAGATATCCATAAATAAGTCTATTCACTGCTTGCACAACAAAACATCTGTTTAATAAACTGCTCATGCTCGTAGCCAGCCTTTTTGAATGGCGTACAATTTTAAACTTTAAAATAGGAGGGAATTAGTACAGTTTCGCATGCCATTAATGAAATGATAATTCTAATTGTATTTGTGTTTAATTCATTACCTGAGTAATTTAATAGACCACAACTTGACTTGTGTATTCGTATTTTTCGCACTCTAATTCGTACAACTCTACTCATCACTTTACTTACATAATTCTGGCACTTTTAGTTCGAAATAAGGAAATCCACACTGTTTCCGCTTATTTAATTATTATTATCCGATTAAGAAAATCGATTACAATTAGTCAAGCTTTCTTCTACTTTAAAACGGAATTTAATCAACATTGTAACATTATAAAAAGGTCTTATTCGGTTTAGAGAAAGTTCCACTTTTTGTCGAAATAAAACACAAAGTATCAATATAATTATACAATAAATAATAAATGGGTGCTAAAAGTCCTCCAGAAGAATAATGAATGTGTTATTCATTAAAAACGGAACTTGATGATTTAATGCAAATATATTTAAAATGTTTAATAACAAACAGAGAAAAACATATTTAAACGGTAGTTTCAACTGTATTATATATAATATACATAAAATTTTTAATAGGATTCAACATTAAGAAATAAACGTAACAGAAATATTTGTCAAACAATAAGTTAAATAAGTTTTATAAAAACAGACGAAGAAATTACATATCCCTGGGCGGATTAAAGAATTCCCAATGGTGCAAATGAATGACAGTCTTTTCATCACCGTACCCTAACAAAATCAGACCAGCAATTAAGACTAATAAAATTACCATCATTACATTTAAATCTTGCTTCCCATCCGCATTCCCTAATAAATTATTTGTTATATACGTAATCAGTCTTTTCAATGCGTTATTTGTTACAACTCCACAAGCTCTAGCTAGTTGCCCCGTTAATTGAGGTATCGATGGTTCTGGTTGGCGATGGTGTCGACTCCGTGGTGCTATTACTACTGACTCCTCTGAGCTGGACCTCGATATTGGCGGTTTCGCTGGACGTCTTCGTCTAGGAACGGTAGGAATGTTTTCGTCTAATGTCTCTACGTATTTTTGAGCTTTAAGAGCGTAAAAACTAGCTGGAGGCTGTGATGGGATGTAACTGATGTTCGGCTGAGGTGGCCTGGGTGGCGGAAGATCTTCATCGATGTCGGGTTCTTGCATTTGCGGGGGTTCTATTGGTTTTGGTGGTATAGGTGGCGCGATTTCAGGCTCCTGCAGGCTGACTACATCAGATTCTTCGGTCTTTTGACGTTCTGTTTGTCGGGGTGGTCGTATTGGGGGTTCCTCACTTCTGGATGACACTTCTTTAATCATTGGTTCTTCAATGGGGATAAACGTCTCTGCAATTATTGTTGCTTCTGATTGAAGGGACGAGGAAAGGGACTGTTCTTCTCTTTGATCTACTTGTTGTTCTTCTAACCCTTCTACTTGTTCTTTTTCCAATTCTTTTACTTGTTGTTCTTCCAATTCTTCTACTTGTGGTTCTTCTAACTTTTCTAATTCATCTAGCTCATCTGCTTCTACGTCTTCGTGCACAAAGGACTCAGTTATTTCTTCATGTGTTTCAATTTCATAATGTTCAATTAATTCGGGTTTCGAGGAATTTTCAATACTACCTTCTACAGATTTACTTACTTCTACCTTTCTGGGGGGACGTTCTGGGAAACTCTCGGTAGCTTGGTCAATCTCTAAATATTCTTCTTCAATCGAAGTTTTTTTTTGCTCAATATCTTTCTTTTCATTTTTTGCTTGTGCTGCTGCCGCTGCCGATGATTGTTCCTCTTCGACAGCAGCTTTTATTTTTTCGATCAATTCTTGAACAATGCCTGGTGGTAATTCAATTTCACCAACTTTCAGTGCTCCAGTTCTTGAATTAATTTCACTAGTTTGTAAACTTCCACTATCTATTTCCGAAACAACTATTTTATTCGCCATTAGTTCATTAACAGTTAATCGATCAACATCTAAATCGGATACTTGTAATTTTTGTGCTCTTAAAACTTCCACTTCTGTATTAACGTCTGGTTGTATAACAACAGGTTTAACTGAACTTCCTTCTGTTTTTGTACTTTCTGGACTCTTTAAACGATGGAACGATTCTGGTATTTCACTCGTTTCCTCATCGTAGAAGTCACTTTCTTTCTCAACTGGAATTATCCTTTCTCGAGACTCTTTTATTAGTTGAGAATCAGGCAGAATTTTTGCTCCATTCAATGGTTCTACCACTAACGCCGCATGTGTGACAGTCTCTTCGTGGGTATAATGTGTTGGAGTAATAAGTCGTCGTTCAATTCTCACAGTGTCTGAAGTTTCATCTTTATGTGTTTCCACTGTAGGTGTTAGAACTCTGTCAGTCACACTGTGAATCGGTTCTTCACAAACAAAATCATCTGGTAACGGTTCAGTTTGTGTAGAAATTTCCGTCTCATCAAACTTGGACAAATTCTCAGTCGAATCATGTAAAATATTTTCTTTTGATGTGATATCATGAAGAATCTTAGTTTTCCTTGGCGGTCGAGGAGGAGCTGGTAAAGGTCGATCTCTCATCTTCTGAATCACTTCTCCCGAGTTTAATTGAAGGTCTCGATTACTCTCTTCAGGTATCTCAATATATTGTTCAATGTCGACATTTTCCTTGTCTTCCAAGGATGTTAAAGATTTCCTTTTAGGTGTCAAGGTACTGTAGTTTCTACGAGGCCTTTCAGGTGTTGTTTCACTTGCGATACGTGGAACCGTCGAGAATTTCTCTTCTAACAATCTCGTGGAACGCCGACTGCGAGGTGGCGTCCTGGGCGGAGGCAAGGGCGGCTCGTATGTTTTTTGTTTGTCAATAGTTGCGTAACCCATGCAGTTACGAATATCTTGAACGCATGACTCTTCTATACACGGTACTTGAGTATCAGACATAATTGATTCGTGTCCTAATAAAGAGTCATCGTCTGGTTGCTGAGATGTAGCTCTCGAACGAGATCTCGTTCGGGATCGATTTCGTAGTGGTCTTTTTGGAGGTTCTTTTGCTTCAGGAATGATGTATTCATGAATTTCTTCCCTTACGGCAAATTCAGGCCTTGGAAGTGTAGAATGAGTTTCAACCTGTAATTAGTAAACTTGTAAATCTTCTAATTTATTACAATAAAATAAATACTTACATTCATAATGCTAATTTCCCTATCATAATTGAAATCATCCGCAAGAGAAGTATGTTCTGAAAGCGAAAGGCTCCTCAAACTCTTCTGTCTTCGTGGTGGTGCTGGTGGTTTGTCCTCAATATAATGTTCCTCGTCTAATAATGAAGTTTGATCGGATTCAAGACTCTTTGTACTCTTCTGTCTTCTAGGCGGAGCTGGTGGTTTATCCTCCACGAAATTATCTTCTTCACTTTTGTATCGATCCAATATGTATTGAATACCTCTGTAAGTGTCCGTTACCTGTATATCAGGATGTTCTTTACCTTCCATCAATTCATTTTCGTACATTAGTCTGTATTCTTCGTTCAACTCGTCATCTGTTTTATTTACATTTCTCAAGTGTTGTTCAGTTATAATTTGAGTTTCTCTTTCAGGAGTGTCAACATCAACTGTGATAGTTTCTTGATAAGGAATAATATCTTCCCTTTTCCCTTTTTTATTCTTTTTACTTCGCCTTTTCGGACGTGCTGGTGGTGAACTCTTTTCAAAATATTCCTCTGGTTCAGATTCGAAATCAACTTGTTCATTAGATACATGTGGAGTTTTTCTACGTTTTGGCTTTTTAACAGGTTTTCTTTTGTTCGCTGTTTCCGGTAATGATTGATTTGATCCTCGATCAGTGTATCTTTCATATAAGTTACCCTGCATGTCAGATAATGCGTTATTGGGTGTTCGGAAAGCCTCTCGTATCTCTGAACTAAGATACATGCCAACATCGATGTTATCCTGAGAGATTCCCTTTTGTCGTAGAAAGAACTCATCTGAATTGATTTCCTCCAGCACTCCACGTCTGCGTATACCGAGCGAACTTTCCTCCGAAGAGTACTTATCTTTGCTGCTTCCACCTCCAGTGTAACTTTGCGCAGAAGGGGCATCTTCAGCTGGTGAATCTAAATCTGTAACGCGATATTCAGCATTCTTCAAATTTTCCATATATTCTTTATTGGGCTGTGGCGTAAAACTACCATGATTCCAACGACTGTTAAAGTTTTGATTATAAGGAGACGCGCTGTTAATAGCTTGATTTTCTCTCTCATATTCGTTCATTTCCTCATCATCAATATCGATATCCTCATCGTATCTGATATGAGATGCCATCCGTCTTTCAACAGAGTCCTCTCTTGTATCAGCCTCTGTGTCGGACGGTTGTGTTGTTGTTTTTTCGGTTAAATCCTCCGTCGTCTCCATAGAATCTTCGGAATGAAGAGGGATTCGAATTGAATCACGACCTCCCCATCTGTCGGATTTCGTTTGTTTGCGCTCCTCTTTTGGTGGCTTAACACGTGGTACAGTAGCGAACTCCACTTGCCGTCCACTGCTGCCACTAGAGGAAGTAATCTCGTTTTTAGGTTTCTTTTTAAAAATTCTTGGATATGTCTTAAAGTCGAATATTGGTTTCTTGGAATCGCCTGCATTCGATTCCGTCGAAAATTGTCGTTGCTTCAGAGACCGCTTTGAGCCACCTTTACGTGGCAAACTAAATGAAGGCATCTTTATCTTAGATGTGTCTGGCAGTTTTGGTAGATTGGGCATTTTTGGTCTTTCAATTTTTAATTTAGACAAATCTGGTTTCTGAAACTTAGGTGCCTGTGGCAAATTAATATGAGGCCGCTTTATTCCCTGTATCTTCGTTTTCAGTTCATCAGCTTTGGCCTTAATTGTTCTTTGGAATTTACTAGTCCCTTGTTCGCTACCACTTGCAGTTGTGCCATTGGTCCTCTCTTCTGGGGCGCCGTCATTCTGATGTAACTCATTATAGGCTGGCACGAAGGGCTCACTTACACGTGCTTGACGTAGTCTGCGTTGGAGCTCCGTAGTCATTTCTCTGTTCTCTTCAGTGCCACCTAACATACGTCGATCAAGGGATGTAGTACTACTCGTTTTACTGACCTCTGTGTTTCGTGTTGGTTCAATGTTGATTGTCACTGTAGCTGATGATTCATTTGCCAAGATAGTTACGTCATTTTGTGGCGGATTCACGGGTTCATATTCATGATCACTGAAATAAATAAAAACTAGAGATAAAAACACATTGTTAGAACATTTTATTTCTTTTTGTAAATTGTTAAATTGTTTGTTGTTTTGTTATGCATTTGAATGTTGCAAAGTAAAGGTCGAAGTAATTTGTTGAAGTTCTGTTATTTATAGATGCATTTGCCTTGTGGCAGTTTTTTGCTGGCAGTTATATTAGGATATAAGCTGGTTTAACATTTGTCTCTGGTCCGGGAATTTAAATAATCTGTTTCATTTGAATTACGTACCGAGAAGCAGACATGGTGCTTACTCTACTAACCGGACGTGTGCCCATATGACTAACTCTATCTGGCAATAAAGAATCACATTGAAAATACTGACATCCACATCGAACATCTAATGAAAGTGCAGAGGAGCCAGTCGAAGATTCGCGAGAAATGTCGCGTCTTCTGGCCTCCCGTTTGGCACCCTCTGACAGAGACCGTTTGGCCTCCTGCAGAGAGCCTGTGGACCATTTTCGCTGTTTTTTGTGATTGTTATGTGCATATGTGGGCCTTGCAGGCTTTATCGTTTCCATGTTAAAACGAGAAATTTATAACATGGAAATAATAGAAAAGAGGCACATTTAACACCAACGACAATTTACGGACATCACATTTTGTTTATTTTTTGAGGAACCGAACGGTTCGATGGAATAGCAACTGTTTAACTAGTTAATTTTAGTCTTGGTCTATTGTTAGCTTTTTAGAAGAATCCCCACCCAGGGCCTGATGAAAGTGCCGTCTTATACACGTACAGGCACTATTTTTGTACAAGTGACCTCAGTTAACATTCAACATTTTCAATTTCTTGTTCCACTTTTTGGTGTACTATAGTTGAAAATATTTTTGGAGTTTAGCCAAATTCTTAACCGAAGCAGAGCCGGTGTTTTGTTTGTGTTCAAGTCCGTGTATATTAACAAATTATTGCAAATGAAATAAGCACTTACCCTAATTTTGACCATTTGTTGTTATCGTCCTCCAGTGAAGTACTTTTTACAACCTTCTGTTCGTCCAAATTAGGTTTTTCTTCAGCGGTTTGGTTAGATTTTAGGTCTTTTTTCTCTTTAGTCGAATCCGCTGACTGAGGCACTTGGATGTCCTCATAGATGTCTTCCTTTGAACTCGCTGTGGATCGTCGTTTGAAAGACACCTTTTTCTTGAACACGGGCGATGTCTGTGGTTCGGGTTCTACTTGATTGTCCTTTTCTTCTGATACTTCTTTTCCAGATTTCTTGTCGTTAGCGGCTTTACTTTTCGTCTTTTTTGTTTTCTTCGCTGTTTTCTGCTCTTCCTTCTCATCAGATTTGGTTATTTCCACAGTTTCACTCAATTTCAACCCATCCTCCTCGTCTACTAATATCTTGGTTGCACCTATTTCACTTTTCAATTCTTGATTTAAAGGGACTTGTAACTTTTCAGGGTCCACTTCTTCGAAGTCCAAAGTCTCCTCCATTTTCACTTTATCACTATTGTTCTCCTCTTTCACTGGTTGCAATTTTTTCCTTTTCGTCTCAGGTGAGTATTTGTCGGCCACATTTTTCGCCAACTCCTTTAATTCGTCGATACGACCAGCAAAAAATTTACTGGTTTCAGAAGCAGGCGTTTCAGGGATTTCCAGTGATTTGTCTAGAAATTCATCATCAGATGGTGCGGTTACAAATATAAATTGAACATCGTCAGTTTTCGGACTTCCAGGACTTTCCAGTGAACTGGTCTGGGTGTCATCTTCTGTTTTCTTTGTCTCAACCTTCGTTTCAAATTCTAAGTGAGAGAATTCATCAGTTGTTCCTTCAGGCGGCTTTAAAGGAATGTGAATATACTGTGGCTCAACATTTTTCGGCATTGTAAGTTTTTGTGGTTTAATTTCTTGTTTTACTCCTTCAAGTACCTCTTTCACTTCCTTCTTCTGTTTCTTTTTTGATATTGGCAAATTTAATGTAGCGAATTTTACTTTTTCAGTAGCTTCTTTTATTTTCTTCACAATACCTAATTTTGAAAGGCTTTTTCTGCTGTAACTGCTCTCTAACGATAATTTTCGCTTTCTCTCTGGTTCTTCTGATTTAGCTCTTTGATTTTCTCGCTCTAGTGATTCCTTTACTCTACTTGAGCTGGCTTCGAAGAGCTTATCGAAATCATCACTCTCTTGCTCTGCTGTTTGTTCCTCTACGTCATTCTCAGTCGACTTCACCCCATCTTCATCTGTTCTTTTTTCCGCTTCCTGTTTTTTTTCTTCTAAAATTTCAGCCTCATTCAATTTCTTCAGGTGCTTTAAAGCATCTCTAAACATGGGATTAAGTTTGCGGGGTTGCTTTGAAGCTGGTGCTGGGGGAGGTTTCTTATCTCCAAACTCTAAATAAGAAAATTCATCTGTTTGTCCTGCAGGTGGTTTCAAGGGTATGTGGATATAGACTGGTTGTACATTTTCAGGTGCTACAACAGTTGAAGTCTTTTTAACGACATCTTTCTTCACCTGAGGCGGCGAACTTTTCCCTTTTTTTAAAATATGTTTCCTTACTTTTGAAACTGGAAGAGTAATTTTCGGTATTTTGAGTTTCTGTCTGGTGTCCTGAAGTTTTTTTAATATCTCCATTTTTGTTAAACTTAATTTGCTGTAACTACTTTCAGCAGAGAGCTTTCTCTTTCGTTGACTCTCGTCTGGTACATTTTCCTTCGTCTCTGCCATTTCAGGCTTAGTTTCACTAACTACATTCTCTTCTTTGTCCAAATACTGACTAATATTATCGGAACTGTCAGCCGATTCTAGCACAGTAGTGTCCGCTGCTTTTTGGTCATCCCCATTCTCAATTTCTTCAATCACAATTTGACTTTTAGGAATATCCTCGTTTTTGGAATGATCATCAGGTTCGGTAATGATTTCCTGTGACTCAATATCCTCGCCACCCTTCTCGTTGCCATTAGAAATCTCTTGAATCTCAACAGTTTCCCTAATATTCACTCGGTGACGCTTCGGCTTTCTATCCGCCATTTGATAAATTTTTGTATCGATAAATTCGCCCAGTGGCCCTTTGTATAGGTGAGTCCAGGGGTAACCGCCTCGTTTTCGGGCACGTCGCACGTCCTCCCACTTGTAGGTTTTTATCGGTACCCGTGGGACTTTTTTTCCTGTCACACAAAATAAAGAAATTTAATTGCTGTAAACGTTGGCAAAGAAAAAGCGTTTGTTATATGCGAAATAATTAATTTTATTACTACAATTCTGACTTGGAACCGATTCAAACTGAACACACAGGGAACCAATTCGCTTGTTTTAAGTAAATATTTATTACTTAAGACAATACCTATCTACTGATCTAAAAAATTCCCAATCGAAAAAGTGTGGATGTTATTTTCGTTGAAGCACACATGTGTTTATTGGAAAAGTCGGTCAATACAATATGTAACATTCTCTGAAAGCTAATTCGAGCATTTTTCAAATATGATGTCAAAAGCACGTTATATAATATACAGATGAAATATTTATTTATCGAATACTAATTGAAATTTTCAAACTAAGCGTGTAAACTTGTGCTTTCATCAACAGCAAATTGGAGCGGTTTTTGTGGCAACTTGGCGCGCACTTTATCTACAACTAATTTTAAATTTTATTTATTCCTGTTTTAATTAAACAGATTGTTTACCAAATAACAATGAATATGTTATTTGTGAAAGGAGATCATATATATGCACTCTTCAATTAACTTTTACATTTTGGTTTTAATTTACTCTAGAATTAAATAACTTACCTTGTTTACTCTTTTTATCAGGACGATCCATACTGGGT
This sequence comes from Silvanus unidentatus, assembly GCA_963930825.1. Classification (NCBI taxonomy): domain Eukaryota; kingdom Metazoa; phylum Arthropoda; class Insecta; order Coleoptera; family Silvanidae; genus Silvanus; species Silvanus unidentatus. The sequence continues at coordinate 17,975,470 of OZ005761.1, forward strand.
CAAATGCACACAATATAAAAGCACTTGGTTTTCCATGATGTAATTAAAGTGAATTTCGTATTAAAAAAACGCTCTTTTTGATGGTTTTCCCCTGGTATATTTTTAGGTGTTATGCACACGCATGTATGAAACGGCTCTGAAATGTTGTTCAGTCTTAGTCTGGTTTGCAACTGAGATAGGTATAGATATGGAGATATTTCTGGACGATCTATTTTTGAAAATTGACGTGGTTTGCAAATCAAGAACCCAAACTTTAGTCTATACCAGTGGAATAAAACTTTGTACCCGTACTGCATTGTTTTGTAAGTTTTGAGAAGGCAACAGCATGCGGACCACCGATTCGTATACGATTCAGCAAAATTAAATGTCAATTTTTTGGGACAAATGCCTCTATGGAATTCAGACTATCTCAAAATAGATCTTGTCTGTTGAGGCCGTCGCGGTCATCGTCATAATAATATATGGACAAATGATTATACCAATGTTTATAAATATAACTACCTACACTGTATAAATAGTGTGTTAAGATACATTATGATATCAAATTCGAATACCTGTTGATTAGCTTCCAACTTACGTATGTTATAATTTTATAATTCCATGAATCAGGTTTTTATTTATGGTGGTTTCGTTATTTATTACCACGTAGTGTAATTCGATACCGCAAACTTGAAAATTTAAAATACATGTAAATTGGAAACCTCAAAAGATATATTACTCCTAATACAAACGATATTAGACCTTTTTACTTGCTTATTACTTCATTAACACAAAGATAATTCATCCAAATTACATATTTACCTAATAAGTTATGCAAGTGAATTTTAAACTTTTGAATTTTTTTCGACTTTTCGAGTGACTGCGCACTTTAGTCTATGTATGAATATAACCTAACTAAATAGTTTTCATATTTCTTGATAAAAATAGAGTTATTAACTTATTACAGTTCGTTTATGTATCATTAATTAAGTGAAATGCTCAGGGTACCACAATGTAAGTAAACATTTGACATTGAATTAATTAACTGTTGTTGTAGAACGGAAGTGACAGGGTTCCTCCAGCCCTAAGACAAGTGTTAAAAGTGGACGCTGAATTAACAAAAAGATTTGTGATTTGGAGCAACAATATATTTCCAATAACGAATATACGAACTTACTGCAAAGCCTTGGAAGTATAACATCAAATATCATTTATTAGTAAACATAATTCATTATTCTTAATTTGTAGATTTCTTGCCATGGGATCCCCTGGTTCGCTTTTTGGATTGCCTTTACGTGGTTATTCAATAAACCTGGCTTAATACCCATGCAAATGAACATGCTATTAGGTATATGTAATTCCACCACAAATCCATTAATCTGTGATGTTAATCCATGATAACTTTCATTCTTATCCAGGTTTATTCCTTGATATCGTTCTGATAGCAGTTGCAAAGGCCTTTTTTCGCAGAAGAAGACCCCAATCAAACAAAGACGATGCTTTAGGACAAATGGGACCTGATGTATTCAGCTTTCCCTCTGGCCACGCAAGTAGAGCAATATTTGTTTCAATTTTCTTTTATTACCTTTACCCTTTGAACATTATATTTGTGATATTCATTATAACATGGGCAATATCCGTTTGTATTAGTCGAATTTTATTAAATCGACACTATATTTTGGATGTTCTTGGTGGATGTGTCGTGGGACTGTTGAATGGTTTATTAATGTTGATATTTTGGTTGGAGGATGATACCGCCAAGTGGATTATGACCTTTTTGTCAGATGAGAAATTGGACGGTGGTGAATATCATGTCTAAGATATTGCAATATTAATTTATTCGAAGTTACTTGTCTTATACTAGAAATATTATTCATTAAAAACTAGTTGGTTCAAATTTTTTTATTGAATTTATTCTTCACGTTATAATAAAGATACAACATTATAATATTTGCAAATAATATAAAAATATATTGCACGAGTACAATTACAATAATTTTATAATTAAATATATATAATTAATACTTTTTAAAGTCTTTCAGACTTGGTATTATCGACTTTTTTCAACGTTTGTTTTGCTAGATGCCAAAATGTCTTAGAACATACAAAAAGCTATTAACGAGAGGGAATGATTTCTGCATTGTTCTGTAATATATTTTTGCCATTCAAAAATCAAGTCAAAAATTCTTGTCTAAATACGTAAATAACACAATTATCACTAACTACATTTAAAATTATTCAACAATAATGAAACAAGTGTAAAATGTGTGCATTATAAAAAAAATCTTGTTTCATTAGAGTTTTTCCTTTGATTGGTAACAAATTTGTTGCAATTGCAATACTGTGTGCTCTAATTTTTAACGAATAAATAAATTACAATATAAATTAATTAAACAATAAATAAGTACAACAAAACAATTATTACACAGATGTATATTTTATAAATAGAAAACAAATAATATAAAATGCGTTTTTGCCTCTAAAGCGCACTATTTAAACAGTTTAATGAAATAGTTGATCACAAAATCCAAAAGTTTACCACAATTTATTGTGATAAAACTTCAAATCAAAGAAACCTTGTTCGGTCAAATGACTCGGAGTCTTTTTACCAGCCGCCTTATCCGGTTCAGACAAATGTTCTACATCCTTCGCACCCTTCTGATCGTGAGCGATTTGAAGATTTTGTATATTCGCTTCAATATTAACTATTTCCTCATCTTCTGGCTCTTCTTCACATTTTACATCATTTGGTTCCTCGTTGTTCCCTTCATTTTGTTGAATTGATAGAGATCTTGGACGTTCCAATTTTGGAGAAGTGCTTATTTTTTCTTCTACCACTACTTGTATATCACTGGAATATTTTAATAGTTTTTGTTTGTTTCTAAAGTTTTACTTTATTGTGAGGCTATTTGTGCCCTGTTAAAAAATAAAAAAACAACGAAATAGAACCAAAAACAAAACGTGACACTGCAAAATAAAAATATAAGCAAAATTAAATAAAAGAAAACCTACCAGATCTGCAGACGAGCAATTTTGACGTACTTAAATTTACATTATGATTACGAAGCTCGGATACTACTGTAAATATTGCCCAACACCGACATTGGCTCAATTTCGGGTCTAATATTCAAAATAATGCCAAATCATGGTCAAATTTATGTTTTAAATGAAGACTTACGCTCTATATTGTGGGGGATAACCGAATTTTCCAACATTTTTCTGTTGACTATTACTTGCATCTCTATTTAAAAACTTTAATAAAAAAGCGGAAATGAAAGTTTGGATTAGTTTACCCTGCTGCTGTCATTTTATGACTATTACCATCCAACTGTTCATTATTTTCTTTTAATCTAAAACGATTTCCAAGTAAAATACTTAACTAATCAGCCGTGTAAAAAGCAAACCTTGTCTCATCTGCATTTGGAATAATTGGATTCGTTTGATTCAAATGTTGTCCATCAACTATTGTCACATTATTATTAACATTTTCTACTGGCGTATTATTGACAAATTGACCAACATTTTGTTGTGGTATGTAATTCATAGCTGGATATGGATTTGGTGGTAATTGTGTTATTGGTGAAGCATAAATTTGATTGGGAATCATAACGTTCGAAGGATTTTGTATTAACTGAATTTGATTCGTGTCATTAATTGCATTTTGGATTGGAACGGGATTTAAATTAGGGACAATATTGTGTACAGAGGGTGTAAAAGTCTGTTGAACATTTGGTATCATCGTATTTGAAAGCATGGGTTGCACGTTATTAGGAATCGGAAGAGGATGTTGTTGTAATTGGTGCTGGGGTTGGTATACATGTTGATTTATATTCGTATTTTGTGCTTGCATAGGGGAATTACTATTTTTCATTTCATTAGTGTCTTGTTGCATCACAACTTGTTGATTTAAATTTATGTTTTGTTCATCACTTTTCTTCACTTCCGTTTGCTGAACATCCTCTACATTTGAATTTATTTGTGCATTTGCCGTTTCGGCAACTTCCGGTACTGTTGTCAAATCATTGTTCAATTGTTGCAATCCATTCTTAACTCTTGACGGTGTTACATCTAAATTCGTAGTCTCACTCTCAGGATTCAGTACAGTTGACTGTGTTTGATTGATTGGGATTTGTGGTTCTTTCTGTACATTTTCTTGCACATTCGATGATGTATTCTGCACAATATTCGGCTGAGAGGCTTGTACATAATTTCTCAAAGCAGTAACATTATTAACTGGTAGACTTTGTGTCATTTGCGGCATTAATTGCGATGGTATGTTACTTTGTATTGGAGCATAATTGAATTGCGGTTGCATCGGCTGCAAGTTGCCATTTATATACGGTATTGATGGAACACTTTGTACGATATTATTGTTATTCATGGGATATTGCTGTAAATACATTTGCGATTGAGGCATTAAATTCTGTTGAATTGGAGCCAGTTGTTGTTGAGAGTAATTAACGTTCTGCATTGGCGCTTGCATTGGAACTTGTGTTAGGTAAGGGCTATTTTGGGCGTATTGGACCGGATATCCAGGCGTGTTGGCATTGGGAATTTGTTGGGATTGCAGGAAAGTGTCTGAATAAGGCCTCTGCATGTACTGGTATGGGTAATTTTGATTGTACATGTTCGGCACTTGATTTGGACTATAATAATGTCGATTTAAAAAGTTCAATTGTCGAAATAAACCGTTTTCTTACTTACTTATTCATGGAATATTGATGGTTCATTACTGGTAATGACTGGACTCTAATTTTCATGCAAAAATAAAAAGAAAAAAAAGGGATAATTATAGTAATTACTTACCCAGTGGGTTCCTGAGTTTTTTGAACTGTTGAAGTTTGATTATGTATTATCTAGAAATAGAAAGCGAGTTAAGGGGTGTTTTTAGAATAATTTTGTTAAAAACATGTTATTAAATGGGAATTAAATGTGTTAATACCTGGCCCATACTGCAAGGTGGTCGTGGCGCCCCATACCGCCCGAATGTAGCCGGTGAAGGAAAAGTTTGTAAACCATTAGCTGATTTAGTTTGTACTGGTATTGGGCTAGAATTAATCGGTTTTGTTAGTGAAGCCGATTAGAATGATCATTTTTGGTGTTATTGTGATTGGTTTACCTGTTGTTATTTTCGACAATACCATTTCTCTCGTTTTTTGCTTCTGGAAAGAAGCCGTCAAACACTACGTAATTGTTCATTTGTCTAATTGGATCGTTTAATTGGTAGTGTTTTCTTAGGAAACCTAAGAATTTTTCACTTGGTCGATCTATCGCCATTCTGACTGGTTCAACTCCGTCCCGCTGTAATTAAATAACTCTTTTATTGCTCCATTAAAGAATAGATAGGAAACTAGTACCTCAAGCATATGTTCAAATAATTGCTTTCCCAACCCAGTGCGTTGGCGACTTTCATGTATATAGAAATCCAAAACACATGGAGGTGAAACTTGATGATGTTCACCATTTCTGTCGAAGACGTACAAACCCTTCTTTCCTGTTTTCAACATACCAGTAACTGCACCTCGACCACTGGAACAATTATGTAATTAACGAGAGATAATTTATTTGCAATGGAATCGTGGGAAATGGACTTATTGTTTTATCAGAAATAAAGAAACGCTACGGTAATTCCTTTTGTATGTAGGTAGGGGTTTTTATACCAAATTCGTGCTAGCAAACATTTCATTTTATTTCTTTATTCTTTTATACAACAAAATGATATCCTGTATCAAAAATTTATGAGCCAGAATAAAAAATATTGCTGATGATAATAAAAATTGATGTGAAAAAAGCAACAAAGTATTAATGAACTTGAGGTTCCTGAAACATTAACAAACCAGTTAACGATTGAAGGGGCTTTTCAATGAATGTTAGCCACACGTGGACCCAATAGTAATTATTATATACGACTTTTTTAACTGTATATTTTCAACATTTTATCACGCATAAAAACCAGTATGTTTTTTCTTTTTGTTTTTTCTTAGACTGTTTACACTCTGACTTAGGTATGTTTCAAAGCGTGTATTCAGTGCAATAATCCAATAAGTTAACCTTTCCTATATAGCATTAACTTTCTTAAAAGAAAAACCAAATGAATATTTGACATGCGACTTTTATTCAAGATCTAAAATCACATGCAAATAATAACAGAATATTACATTAAAATTTATCGTCTAAGTTACACATGCAACTGACCAGGTACAACACCTACAACATATGTATACGAAAGAAATCCCAAACAATCAAAAATTTAATGTCTCTCGCATTTTGTAAATATGAGAATTTTGTTGATTTATAGTCTAGATGCTAATAAAATTAATTTCACCACCACATTAATCTTAATTTAATTTATCTAATGGAAATTACTTGTTTAATTAGGCAATTAATAAGATTCCTTTCAACTGTTGGCCATAAAAATAGAAAGGCAAAAGGTTGATTACATTATTCAGTAACAATTTAATTTTCGGAGCTAATTAAAGTTATCAACTTCCGCAAAATGTTAATGTTTATGTAATTTTATTGTATAATAAAAAAACTTACTTGTTGGCTGACTGGTCTATTAACAAATACACTTTATGTTCGGAATTTCGTAAACGATCAGCTGTTGTTATTGGCTTTGAGAGCCCCTGGGCTGCTGAAGAAGCTTCTCCCATCGCATTTACCACTTCCGTCACTTTCGATATAGCATTCCTGCAATGGAAATTATTTATAAATATGTAAAACGTCGATAACCACGTCATTTCTGTTCATTTTTCTTTCCAAGTTTTAAATACTTTTAATCGACGTTATCAATACATTAAAGAGAAAATCAATCAATAACTATTTCTTCCTAAGAATTATTGCTTGAAAATAAGAGAAGTTGCTTAATAATTTAGCATACCTATCTATAATTAAGTGGCTTGAATTTGACCTTCATTTTCTCTAGAAATCAGGAATTAAAGATTTATATTATCTGATAATCCAATCAGATTGGGTACTGAATGGTACTTTGTATATTGATTTTACACAAAAATAGGCTTTAAATTATCTGAAACGAAAAAATCCAATACAAAAGCAGTAAATTGAAAAACTCTAGGGCAAATTTGGGGCATGTGGAGCCCTTAACAAAGTTATACCTCATCATGTAACACAATAATGTTTGTGCTATTTTTATTTTTGTGGGAAATGCAAACTGTCTATATTTAAAGTGTACCAAATTGTGCCAAGTACCTACTCAAATTATACTTTTAATGGGTATTTGGTTTTATTGACGTTATATGACCTATACTAACATTATTTTATTCTAAAATTGTATCATGCTCTACTAGTTTGGTTAATTATTATGAAGAGGCAACAATTTATATTTAACTTTTAAAATAGGAATTTATTTGATCCACTTCAAGGTATTAAAATTGCAACAAAAAATTCTAGACATAAGATTAAGTAGGTATGTACACACATTTAATGCAAATTTCCTTCTATAATTTTATAGATCCCATCATAACAAACAATCTCATTATTGCAATTATCTCTATACTAATTAAAAGTTTCCCTTTTGTTTGAGCTGAGTCATATCTATAAAAGTTTATAATTACAAAATAAAGCATCCAAGTAAAAGTAATAATAACAAAATTCCTCATTTGATTAATCATTGCTATTAGGTTGACTATTTACATTTTTAACATTACTCAGAATACCGTATCGAACGTAGACTTGTAAGGCGAAACAAAAAATTGTAGAAACAACTTGGATCATAATTTAAAAAGCGGACAACCGTGACATAAAAGTCTATTAACATTGATGGTTGTTTTACAATGAAAATTACAGTAAAGGAAAAGGAACTTGTCATCATTGAAAACGATTTTCAAGTGCATCGTCTCAGCAAGAAACCACACAGAGTGTGAACAAAATCTTACCATAACGCCCTTCTGTCACCAGTAAAGCCGGGCGGTATTAAATTATTGCTAATTTCCACAATTGGTTGCGGGAATATTTCGTTTACATTAAATTTGAATTCCATTGCGCCCTCCTTGCTTTAATTGATGAACACAATTATATTTATTTATAATAAATTTTATAGTACGCGAATCAAAATGTTATAAAAATGTACAAGGCCGACACTTAAAAAAACCGATTGAAGATTTACGAAATTTTTATAAAACAGTATAGTAAATTTTTATTAGAAAAAATTCTGCTCACACACCACAAAACACAATATTTGACAAGTTAAAATGTTTTTCATGCAATGCCTTCTATCTGTAACTTCGTTTTGCGAGCGTGACGAGCACTCCGTTAGATTTGTTAGGAAAGGAACTCTCTTTCACTTGAACTGCGTATGCAATACTCTCCATGGGTGTAGCAGGAGGGGTTCTCCTGCTGTGGAATGACTCATTCTAAGTACACAGCCGGAGCCGATTGCCAGTTCCCATCAGGTATCAACAGGCGTGAAACCAAAACTAATGAAAGATTCATAGCTAGAGGGTCAAGTCCTGCAGAACGTTGCAGTTTCAAGGATAATTTCGTATTGATTTCGCATTAGTGGATTTCTTGAAAGACCCTTAGAACTTGCTTTGAATTTGGATTTCGTTGATTGTTTCCCATTTCTACCCCAATATTCGTTAATGGTCTCATTTGTTTTAGTTGCAGGAATAGTTAACAAAACCGATATTCCTTTTATGGTGTCTCATTTGGAACCATATTTTCCCTAGTATTAATGACCATATTTAAAAACTAAGTAACGAGTATAATAAGTTGTTTGGTAAATATAGACGAGCAGTTCAAAACCGGATGAATGTTACGCTACTGATAAAATTAAAATCAATTCCTGCTGATTATGCGCATAGGTGTTAAACCCACATGTCTCTCTATATAATAATCTTAATTATTCGAGTAAATAATTGCTGTTTTTAGTGATAGACAATATTGACTGTTATTTTGAAAGTTCATTACTTAACTTGAACCGATATAATGAATTAGAATATTTTTATTTATTAAAAAAAAGTATAAACTAACGACAAATGCGACCTCTTTATTTGCGCTTCGTAAATATGACTGTTATATAACAGAGCAACTGGCACCGAAAATCGGAACACAACAACAGTTTGAGGACTGGTGTAGAGATGGCAGAGAGTTTCAAAATTCCTCTCATGTTTCCCTCCAAAAAGAAAAAGCTCTTTGGAAATTTATGAATGTTGTTTTGAAAACGAATTCTAAAGATGAAAGCAGCACTTCTTGTTCTTGATCTTTATCTCTTTGCTAGAAGATCTTTCGATCAAATAAGATAAATCTTCTATCTTGCACTCTACATACATATCTATTCCACGTTAGGGAGGACCAGCAGGAACGGTCTAAATTTTGATTAGTTGCCGTTTTGTTGAATAAATTAAGTGGTGGTTGTAGTAGCCCTTTAATTTTGTTTGCAATTATTCATAGCGGTCATGTAAATAATAAAAGTCACGGCAAAAGGGGGCGGATAGTGGTATGTGTATATGTAATATTAGTATGATAGGATAAATATAGTCCGAAAACCGTACTTGTGCGGGAAGAAGGAATGAGGAATATAACGGTGGACCTTCGGGAGTTTGCTGCTGTCCGTTAGTGGTCACACAAATCATGCAGGCACAACCATCTGTATACATCTTATACGAACTACTGACCATACATCTGCATTTCAAATCAACCCATTAGCCACTCCATTCCTCCTTGGACAAGAAATAAGAACGAATGAGTCTCTGGGAAAGAGGTAAAGGTAGTGAATCAAAGGAAAGTGGACGTATATGTATATTAAAACCCTTTCAGTAAACGAGAGGCTTTGGTCTTGTTCTCAATTTGTGATCATAATAAATAGCACCCTTTTTATCAAAACCTGTCACAAAACAGCCACTATCGAGCCCCAAAACAAGAAGTTTAATGTGTTTAGAGGCTATTTGCATTCAACCTCAGTATACTACTAAGGTACTTTCATTATTGTTAGCAACAAGACCGCAACAACAACAAAAGTGCTAAAAAGGAAAAGGCCAAAATCATATTCCACTTTAGTGTTCAATATTTAATATGTAACTTTCACTTATTACATAGTGGGATTAAAAATAAACTCATTAAATTTGTATTCCAATTTCTTTGGGGTGTTTTTTAAAGGCTATCCACATTCAGTACAGCCACGCGTCTAATGTTAGTTTTGCGAAACATGCCACACAGCACAGTAACTGTGCACAAGTATAGGTGTACTCACACATTTACCTCCCTTCATACACGTGGTTGGTATATATATATTTGCAAAGTATAGTGGAAGAAGAAAAAAATACACATGTGCATAAAAAATGCACGAATATTTTACAAAAGAGTATATAAAGGCTGGAGAGAGAATCCAAGAAAAGACATTACATATTCTAGAGAGTTTGTAATACGGCAGTCTGTAGACATAACGTCGGAATGTAGAGGAATATAAGAGAGAAGCGCTAGTAGGAAGCAGTTTCCGGCGCAGTTTGTTGTTTATCTCCGGCACGTCCTAGCGAGACATAAAGCCGGCCCGGAATTAAAGAAAGGAATGGCCACACTTGTCCCACGAGTCTATAAACATGGCCACATAAATTTGATGCCCTGTACCGGCCGTCCTCCTGAATATTGATGTTACTACCGTGCTATATCACCCGCCAACCACACGCTCCATATACCTATACAATACCATACTATTGCTCTTTGCTCTTCGCTGGAAAACACACCGAAATACCTTACCTGGTGATAGATTTCTTTGTAAGTAGAATAAACAGACATCATAAATATACTTTTTTTCGGACCTCGATGTTGCCCGTTTTTTATTTCATACGCCAAACCGACTGGAAAGACATTAACACTCTTATCCTCTCCAAGTCTCCGAATACTTGATGTCTTTAAATAAACCTAGCGAAGAAACTGAAACCGTGTGGCTCTCGTAAAATTTCATAATAATGCTTAATATTTCGAAGTGGCATCATTAAATTAATGGTGGATGGTAAAAGTTCTCTTGTTTATAGCCCATGTTGAAATTATGGCAAAATACCTTCAGCGTATGGTCCAAGAGAGAGCATGACTGACCACTTAGTCCAACTGGAAATTGGCCATAGAACGCGCACAATTTCATGTCAATGTATTAAACATGCATAAGGACATGTGGTGGAAAGAAAACAAAATAAAATTTAAACACGGGAAGTTTCCTTTTTTTACCTATGCGCACCTACAGAAAAGAACAAACAAAATCATCCGTCGTGATGTGTGATGCTGTTTCTCATTGCATGCCCCAAATTTCAATATTATTGCGGACGGTTTTATTTTAATGGTACACCGATAATAAAAGTAATTTTGTTAAATAATGGTCGAATAATTCTGTTTATGGCCGTTTATTACGCAATTCTTTTTTCGCTTTGCAGCAATATCTCGTGTGTAGTGCGCTGTGTGAAAAGGCGTTGAAGAGTAATTTTGGCAGGGTTTTATTTTGTCGGGGGGAATGTTTAAAAAGAAATGAACCGTAAAACGAACTCAGTTATAAAGAAAAGAAGAAGAAGGCAATAACGGTTAAAGTGTAAATTGGATGCTATTGAAAAATCTCATTTGGACGGTTGATATTACTACTACGTTGTCGATAAAGTTGGAATTGACGAAGCGCGTCATTCCGACGAAACTGCAAATAGTTGTGGAAGAAAAAGGCGAAACTTTTCCAGTATGTGTGTGTGTAGGTTGTGCTGGTGGGCCATATGAGTGTGTATATGGTACACAGGCTGGTGTAGGTGGTATTGTGGCTGTGTGAGCTCAAGGGAAATCAACAACGTTCTCTCTTTGCCACCAACCAACCCGCGAGATCGCCTTCAAAATGTTATTCTTGTTCTACTGCTTTCCAACAATCTACTTTTCACTCTGATTTATTTCAAATATACCGTACCGAATGACTTTTTCACCTTTTCATTTACCCCCCATCCACAAATGATGGTCACACACGCATTTTTCTCCAACTGGAAAATGTAAATTTAACTTTTAATTAATAAATATTAACTAGACGGGGGCTACGCATTCGAATGGGCATCGTATATACGAGCTTATACACAAAACCGTCATCATAACATTCAAACTGCTTTGTGTAACAAGCTTGAAAATTTATACGGCTGTAAAATATAAATCTACATAAGTAAGTAGAGGATGCATTGGGGTTGTCAATATGTTTATCTAACTCTCTACCAGAGTGTTACATGTTGAATGCAAATAAGCAATTTCGCAGCAAATCTGGTATTCATACACTTAATCATCGTCCAGTCAACTGATTACCATTGTAAATTACTCTCCTATGTCACGGTTACGAGCCTGTCCATCACCGTTATAAAGCATTTCCATGTGTTTCTGTTCTAACATTGTGTGGTATATGACATAATATGCTGTATACGTTTGCATATTAAACTAACATATAGTATACAAATTCATTTCATTATTCAATAATAATTTGTTTAATACATTATGTAAATACTACGACTAATAACTATACAAAAACCGATCGTTATGCTGCAACTTCATTTCCGGCTACCTTAAAGACCAATAACTTCAAATAGTCGTTTTTGAAGGGATATATAAAAGTGGATACTAATAGTTTTTCCTACTTATTTACTGTTTAAACTGTTTTGTAATCATTATAAAATATATCATTGTTTATATTTAAATATTAGCTAAAATAAACAATCTTTAATACAATTTCAGTTAAATCAACAGAGTTTTTGAACAAATAAGCCACATAATTTAATTCAATACGATGGAAAGGAAAAAATCAGAAATGTCTTTATTGAAACATCGGCCGTAAAAGCCATTTAAGCCCTTACGACATATCAATCCCATAACATAAGAACGTAATTTAATATAGAAAAGCTACTTTGGCTATGAATAGGAATAACTGTAATCCAAAAACGATTACAGCTGCCAAAAATGAGCATCAGTCAAATCCAAAGGGAATCAGCCCTTCACGCCGAGGGAAGACACCACTCTCTGCCTCTGCCTATCTATAACCCGATAGTTGCATTATTATCGGACTAGGGTGATGGGATGACATAAACATATACAAAAAAAGAGCATAAGACCTACATTAAAGTGGGCGTACATGTATAATTCACTTTGGATGCATGCATTCTTCCTGCTGTTTGTACCAGTAGGTGCATTTTGTGAACCGATAAAGAGCTAACACGGCTTATTAAGTACGCACTATGAGAATGGGGTTAAGGAAATTATATCCTCTTTTTGTGTGCATTAATCTTTGATTATTATGCTATTTGATGTTGTAGAGACACTTGGAAGGTGGGTTATTTGTTTGAGGGATGTGTGTTCACATTCACAGTTGCACTTGACACAAATTACCATGATATGTTCTCGTGTCGTATTATTTTATAATATAATCTAATCTAATAGCAATTGAAAATGTATACTACTTTTGTATAGAAAAAGGGAATTGTTTGCATGATAAGTATTACGCGGTTACTTTTTTAAAAAACATAAAATTAGATTCGTGACGACTTAAGTGGTCAACGTGAAGTCTTCTTTCCCATTTCAAAACAATCAGATTTATTAACAATTCAGGAGAAAACGATCTCCAATTTGTATATTTACTGTCACACAATGTCATGCTATTATTGGGTATAATTTCGTTTCTCTTCTTTGCAATATGCGACATGAAACGTTTTAATTTATTCGTAAAAAACAACAAATTACAGTGTACTTTTGTTGAAATAGATAGATGACGGTGTTCTTTAGTAGAAATTCGGTACACATCACAAATAGTTTGCTTATAATAGGCACATACATTCCGTATAGACCCCAAATCATATGCTACAATGCTCCGAACTATATAATTAAGTTTTTTTCTGAATTATTTATGCGATCGGTAAAAATGGGATCGTGTTTGTGTACACTTGTCTACGCTGAGCAGGGGCCAGGAAGAAGAGCAAATTGGGCCTATTTTATAACAAATTGCGTATAGGTGCACCGCCTCGACGAGTGGAAAAATATCCGTGAGACGTTACCGTTTTTTGCCAAAGTGTTTGTGGTCACCCTAATATCTGCGCGTGCGGACTTCTTTCATCTCTGATGGCTAAAGGGACCCTAAGCACAGCAGGAAATAGGCAGTGAAGCAGGAGGTAACCAAGAGACGTAGACAACGGCAACAGGAACTGGTAGTATAAGCAAGGGCTGCATATTCGTGCCAATCTGTGCGGAGAGTGGCGCGATTGTAGTTACGTCATTGTTAGAACCCGCCCCATCTATTATTCATGGCTTGGGCCAGGGAGCATTGGCGGGATCAGGAGAGGAGACTGCGGGGGCGGCTCATTCTCTCTCAGTTAGCACAACAGCAGCAGGAGCAGAGAAAAGAGTCTCTCGGTTGATGGCCGATTTAGCCATTGTTGGCATACAGAGCAGTGATCTGGAAGTAGTGTGTATTTGCGATGGCAAATAATACCGAAAATAGAGACGACGGAACTGTATGGGGGCCATATAGCATATAGGCCAAATATACGTGTATATCGACCTCTTGCCTAGCACTAATTAATATGATCAATCAAGTGACAACCAATTTCCATTATCTGTGAAAATTAGTCGGATTTCTATGTCAAATTGCGAATTAATATCTAATTTGATGTAAGAATAACATGATTTGCTATTCATTTGTATATACATATATGAATGGATGCGATGTTTTATTAATTGATTGCCAATGGAAAATTAATTTCGACATAGTATTATACTTATTAGATATTATGAATTGTTTAAAATCAGTTGCTAATTGGAAAACGTTTCACTGGCACAATAGTATATCTTTATCAAGTTTATTTTGCTTAGATAATGAATTTTTTATTGAAAATTACCAAATGTAGGAAGTTGCACGATATTATATCATAACATTTGGCGTTTTCAATTTATTCAATAAGTTTCCGATGAAATAAAAGGTTCCTTTCTAAGAAATATGGACTGCAACAGCACGCAACTGAGTAAATAAGGAGATTCCAAAAGGTATTATAACTAGTTGTTGCTTCACTCTTTTTGGCCATACATTTCCATTAGAATATTTATTCAAATTGTAATTTTAATTAAATCGAGCGATTTGTTTAAAGTAATTTCACGAAAGGATATTAAATGAAATAATTATGTATGAATTACAGGTTTCAATGTATATATAACCGAGAAAGGGTAACACTGCTGTGGGGGGCTTTAGCACCGTACGAGAGGGTATGGCCCCGGAATTCCACTCTTCTCTTGCTCTCGCAGTAACTGGAGCTCATATTTCACAATTATTAGAGCAACTCGAATCATACACATAATAGGTAATTTCTTGCATTAATTACTCGATTAAATATTTACAATGGCAATCATAACGCAGAGCTGCACAACCCTTCCGACAGGTTCTATAGATTATGCGGGGCTGGTAATAACGGCTGGGTATTCCCCTAACGCACCACAAAATGAAACTTGTTACCGAATGTTTCTGTTATCATATTATATATGTATTTGTATGTGTGTATATGTGCACACCTACATACTTATATAATATACTAGGTACGAATTTAGTTTCGTGTTTTCGACTAATAAATCCCCGGCTCATTCTGAATACGAGGTCACATCACCGCACCATCACCAGCAGGAAAAGTCATTTTTATTTTCTGCTCCTATGCCCCCCTTTTTGCTGCCTGTTTTGCGCTGTATGCTTTTTATTACTCATGTTATACGCGCTTACCTAACACACAAAGATTAATGAGCTCATTTTTATAATATTAACGTACAATATTTATCTAATTGAATGGTCCACCACCGCAAAGTCATCCTCTCTGTGACAAGATGAGAGCGACATAATTTCCTAATTTGTATTCCACACCTGGAAAACGAGCAAATATTAAAAAATGTGAAATTTTAATAACGTTTTCCCTGAAAATAAACCAGGGTGTATTTTTTTTCTAGTTCTGTTTTAATCGCCTTCCAGTTCTGCTTCTTCTTTTACGACGAACAGCTTTAATTCAAAAGCCAAAATGTACCTATAAGGTGAAACATAAATTTTCAGTTCTCTGATGAAACAGAGTACAACACTAATTACAGTATGATTATGATTAGCTTTCGGCTAGCTAAGCTGGTTGGCTTATGAGCTTTACTTCGAGTGTTTGGATGGGAGCTTACATAAAGCTTTAAGCTTGTAGCGTTGATGTATTTACATGCGTGCTGTATATTTATTTCTCCGTCTGCACGATCTATTCAATTCCAAAGATGATTTTCCGTTCATTTTAACAATAATTTGCACATTATAAATAAAACGATATCGTTTCTTATCTAACCACTAATAGCAAATAGCTTAATAATCATGTTTAAGTTGGGATCTTAAGTTTATATCAAAGCCATTTAGGGCTTGTATGATCGTCATTGATGCTATTACAAAGTTATACCCCAAATTCTATCCTCCGGTTTTGTCTCATCAGTATTATCGGTCGTTATGCTCAGTCGAGCCTTTCCTTATAAAAGCTCGCTTTGTAATACTAATAAGTGTCTCGGTTAATTGGCGGGAATGAGGGGATTATGAATAAAAATCAACCGATTCGTATCGTGTCTACATCTTAATAGTCGACGGGAAAGGGTGTTTGACATCCGGTGACGGGTATGAAGGGCCGACAAGATGAGTGTACGGATAAATGATCGGTCCAGAGGTGAACTCGAGAGTTAACCGGCGCATTTAGGTGCTCATGCAGTATGCAAGACACTGTATAATTCAACTGTGTTCGACCCCGCGTCAGCACACTTGACTGGCACACAAATCTTCTGCCTCTCACGACCGCCACCCCCGAACACGGTCCGCCAATAACAAATACATATACACAACTAGAAATTCTTGCCACGAAGCGAAAACTTTCCACCATCCTGTCAGTTTTCGAGGTTCGAATGTGTAATACTGGAAGCCAAAAACAGAAGAAAAATCATGCATTTAGGTCGGTCGGTGTGGTTTTTTAATAACACAAAAACAGAGTGGATATAATAGCACCTCGGAGGAAGACGAACACAGAAACGCACCACTATCATGATTATTAGATAACGTCTGCGTGATTATGGTGTGGTGGTTTTTGTTGTAAGTTTTTTTTGTCTCACTGAAATCAGAGCTTTAAACAGTGGACTGTTGATACAAGGATTGTGTATACTGATCAATATTTGATTTAGTTGATAAAAGAACTGAAGCAATGGGCAGATCGCACATAAGAGACTGAGCGGTGACAGCAGACAATCGTATGTCCATTTAGAGTTAATCGGATATGTGGAACAGCACAAGCCAAAGTTTCCTAGTTCGGAGGTCAGCTTTATATGAGGATGCAGTCCCTTAGGACTGTGTCATGTTGTACGCCAGTATAAGGTACTTCGGGGCTTTCTCGTTTTATGTCACTAAATTTACAATATATACAACGACATTATGCAATAAAATAAAATAAATTTGTGTCTTATACTCGGCAGTACAAACAGAGCCGTGTATATATGTGAATATAGAGAGATGATGTGTGTATTTATGTGTGTGTTTACCGGGGATTATGATTAGTTGAAAAGTGTAGATTTGAATTAGCAATAAAAGCATTTCACCAAATGCTCTCTTCAAATTTCTCAAGGAAAATCAGTCAATAGTACATGAATAATTAATATCGTTAAATATAATTTGAGAACGTCCTATTTCGTTCTCTGAAAAGCACTTATTTCTGTTTAAAACAAGAGAAAAGTTAGGAGTTTTATCAAGAAGCAATCAAGTACAAGTCAGGGGTCCATGACAGATGGCGGGACATCGATGTGTTCCAGAGGGAATCAAGTAAAAAACATCGCCGCCAATTACATTCCTAATTGTTCTAAAGTAGTTTTTCATTCAGATTGACAGACAACACTGCAAACAGTTTGGGTGAAGCTTTAAATTTTTTCTCTTCTCTAGCTCTTTGGACTTTGAATATATTCGGTTGGGTGGATGATGGCAGGTTTATTGACCACATTATGGGGTAATTTTTTGTATCGTGTGCTTTACATATACAGTAGCTTTTGCTTTTACCGTAAATGTATATTCCAGGGTCAACAAAGAGTTATACTCTTTCTCTTTATAATACACTACTAACATAAACTCTTTTATGCGGTTTTGTAAATAAGAGTAGTAAAAACGCCAAGTCGGAACGTATTACAGGTCGTATGACAAGATAGAACGGAAATAGAGATAGAAGATGCATGTTTGGAATAAATTGAAAACAAATACTAATTAAAATTTGTCCAAAAAAGTGTGTTTGGAAGAAAAGTCAGGCACTGTGATTCAGAGAGCAATGAATAAAAAGAAACGACATGACATTTCACGAACTGTGTAATATAGAATGCATGATTCCCGACAGAGTTGAACCTTGAATAAATAAAGCCACAATAAACCATACAAGTGGGAATACGTTAATTTCTTAATTTACTAGTTAAGTTGTTCGTCGTCATGAATTTCAAATGAGAAAAGAAATATTACTTTATGAATTGTCGGTTGAACGTGGTTTAAATTTGATTAAATTTTTTAAAAGAACTTTTTATGTAATTTAATTGCCATCGTTGGGGCCCATACAGCTAGCAAAAAACACTTAACAGTCCTTGGAAAATACTCGCCATCCGTTATACATTCAACGCGCTCTCTTTTCCTTTTATTCTTAACTATAAAAAGTTAAAGCACCCTATTTAGCAGTTATTAACTGGTACATGGGCACTGGAATTAGAATTACTCCTACACCGTCATCCCTAGTCATCCAGTCCTATGTAAATTTCCGTTTGTTTTTCTTTTCTACTGCAATTAAATTTCCTTCGCACATTCGATGTATTAGTCGACGATGTACCACTATATAGTTTTGAGAGCATACTATTTGTAGATTAATTTTTAATGAAGTTAGATCAGATGTTATGTTTAAAATTAGTGTAAATCAAAGGGCACAGGCCCGTCCCACGAGACAGGTCGGTGCTCAAGGGAGGCCCAGTGCATTATCAAATTACCACCACCCGCCCTTCCGTTTCTGTTAATCTGTTTTCAATGAAACCCCCTCAAATTCTATACACATGATACTGTACACACTGGATTGGGGAAGGATTTACTCTCTAAACTATGTGATTCAGTGGCGCAACTAGCTGAAACTGGGTCCTATAGTGCTATATTGAATACCGTCTGCAAAAGAATATCGTATCATCAAAATGGACCTCCTCTACGTCCCTGTGCATATTACACTATACAATAAACATAACACATAAATATCGCTACTAGTTTTCGAGTGGAATCACATATGAGGCAGAAAGCAGCGCAGGGGTTTTAACCCATCATAATGTATTTGAGTATAGGTTAATGCGATAGGGTTGTTCTATATATACGTGGAGTGTATATTGAATTTATTAGAGATTGGTCTGATTTGGTGGTTGTACGTTTGAAGATCTCATCATCTTATTTTTTGTTATGTTCCATTTGTGAGGAAAAACACAAATTGTTTATTGCATTTTAAAATCCAGCGGATGCATTAGTGTTTCACATGTATATAGGATTTAATGGTATAAAAGGGTTTATGCAATAAGTTGTATACAATAATGGGTGGTAGATACACGCGCGTCTGGCAAGGGTTGCAAACATGAGTGACAAGAGAGGCTTTATTTCACAATGTACAATCCTACTTGAAATTGGATGGGATGAGCTATTGTTTTGAAATTTGTGTGTTAAGAGGGGCACCTTGACGGACGATATGTTGTGTAACAGTTAGTAGTATAGTATAGCAGTACAAATGATCGATTTTATGCTCCGTTAAAAGCATTACAGTGTTTAATTTAACTGAGCGGAAAAAATGCCCAAGAATAATTGATTTCTAAGTTATATCTAATGTAAATGTGTAAATGGATAAATTAAAAAGGAATCTGCTGCTGTAATAATAATTCCACTGGTTTAAGATTTAGTTTTGTATATTGGCGTTGTATATAAGTACAAGACACACAGCTTCTCGCTTCTGTAATAATTAACAAAGTCCGTTGTGCATTATATATGGTAGAGGCGACAAAATGCCCTCTGGGACACAATACCAGCAACTCAACCCCTCTTTTTACACGTTCTAACTTTATTTTTAAGTTGAACAATTCCAGTATACAAAAGAATACCTTGTATACCCACTGTTTTTATCATAAAACTTAAGTTTTAAGGAAAAAACGAGTATACACACATTGTTTATACACTTTTACCGGTGCGGATTTTAATCAGTCTTTTAACTTTCCCTTAAACTTAAAATACATTTTATAATTATGCACGTTGTAGGTATATATAGCGAGTGAGAGTGAGAGAGTTTTTGTCGCCAACAAAATTCGTTTTACTTAAACATCATCATCATCATCAGGTAGATGCGTAGATTATTATAGAATTTCCAAACTTTTCCTAATGACATACATGTGTTAGACATAATGGAAAAGTAAAATCCACTATTAGGTACACATAAAACAGGGTACATGTGTAATTATTAATAAATGAAAACCGAGTTGAACAAAGTCAGCAGAGCACCTAAATAAGTCTAAAATTAATCAGCGTTGTTTAATCCCAGATTACGGCGGCACTTTAGACTATGGATTATGATAAGGGATTAGGACTAGTTCCAACTAACGCCCTTTACTGTCCATTTTTTTATTTCACACCTATTACCTACATCTTAGTTAGGTAATGTAACAAATGGAACCCAGCAAACTCTTTCACCCTGAAAGTATGGTACGATGATGGTAATCAAGTTTACCTACAAACGTAAAGTATTTTAAATTCTCTTTTGAAGTGAAAATTCTAATATCCCGAACAGGGGCTCTTAATGTAATTTTAATGAACGATGTCTTTAATTAATGTTTAATTTATATTAATGTCAATATACTCACTCCTTAAAGGTAAATGACCAAAACACCTTAAAAAAAACCGCACTGCTTTTCTACTTTGTGCTGTGTTTGTCATCATGATGTTTTCACATTATGACCAGAAAAAGCGTCAAATCATCTTAAATATGTATTATAGTAGCGCACAGCATCGAAAAAGCATTTAGGTCCGTGTTTGCTCATTTAGCACATCATTCGTCCCTATAGTAACGTGTTAGAATATGCTTACCATTGTGAATTATTTATCACTCTATAAATATATATCCTCTCTTTCCTATAAATGTCTTAAACTAATTGTAAGTATGACAAACAGTGAAAACTAGCTAATCATTGTTAATGTGAAATGTGTGTTATTTGAATATTTTATTCAATTTGTAAACATAATCTAAGACAATATAGATATTACAGTTTCCGAAAGCACACAAGTAATAAGGGAAAAACCATTGAATCGCAATGAATTCACACATTTTGCATTAAATGCGCATTTCTGCACTATGCAATTCATATTGTCAGAGAAATCAACCAAAATGTGTTGTAGGTATATACCTAATGGCTAGTTCGCAGTCTATCGGGTGAACCCATCAACGAATTCTGACCGTGATTGAGTCTGGAGCTGGCAAATGCATAATAAATGCAGCTAGTGTCAGCCACAAGGGCTCTCTGCTCTTGTATATAGTCAGTCAAACTGTCACATGTCTAAAGTGTATCACTCAGCAAGTTTTTGTTTTGTTATATTGTACTTTACTTTCCATGTATTAAATTAAACAAAATTGTGGGAATTTTTAATCACCTCCTAGTTGGAATATCGTAAATTTGTAATTCTGTTGGAAATTGTTCCGCAGTGCATTGTTTCCACTGAAAGAGAATTTGGTTATACACTACAACAGCTATCACTTACCTATACTCATATATATGATGGTGTTATTCGCTGTTTTATTGTGTGAACATAATGGAAAGAAATCATAAACGATTTAGTTTTAAAATGATGAACTGGAGCAGAAGGCAAGTGGAGAACACAATGTGGCCTCTGTTATCGTCTCTCTAATACATTCGACCCCTGATACAAGGCATTCTAATCACCAGTACATATTTGTATATAATTTGTTCATATAAAAGGGAATCCCCCATGTATCGCTTACAATGTGACAGACGGTCCGGAGAGACTCCACTATACACAATAGTTCATATCAAGTCCAGAGGCTGTCGCACCCGACGAAGACGCGGTCCTCTCCTCTCTCGTCACAATCAAAATTCTCATTCAAATGCCACTCTCTGTCTCGCTCGTTTTTTCCATACCGAAGAACCTTGTTTATATAACCATATGTATATCGTACGCATGAATACTTTTAAAAGGGTCCACTTATCTTTACATTCCTCGAGTTTCGGTTCCATTCACTCGCCCTCGGAAAAAAGCTTTTGTAACATGTGATTTCTTTGAGTTGTTGAAAATTGAACGGCATAAACAATAAGGGAGACCTAATCAAAAGCAAGCTTTTATGTAGCAACTTTGCTCTTGTTATTTAGATTCTCTTCTCGTATGTACATATATTTTCGTTCACGAATGTTTGTGGTTCTACAACAATCAAAAATCATTGTTTCAACAATATTTTGATTAGGTAACCCTATGCATGTAGGTACAAAGATATAGATAGATATTAGTAGGTAGTCCACTTTTAGAGGAAATTTACGTGCATTAAACAGTATCATTACGGACATTTGTTTACCGGTGCAAATGATTTTATAATAATAGGTACACATCGGGTATCGAAACACGCTAATTAAACGACTTCCCCATTTCTTATGTAATTGAAAACGGTACTCGTATAATTTCATATTTTCAATTTATCCATTATGCATAGTATAAGCGACTAAGTATTAGGTAGATAGATGTTGGTTGGTGGGTATTTAATTTTCACGATACGTAATTATTAAGTTATAAAAGCAGCTGTCAAATGAACAAGTGTTTAATTCACATTTAACTAGAAATTTATCCTTGCTTGTGTGTATACACAGTTTTGACATAATAATTGTGGTGAATTTTCCGACATAATGCGGTTTTAGTGTTAGCATTTTCGTGGCTGTATGTCAGGTAGAGCCTGTCATATTGGTAAAGTAAAGCAGCACGAAATGGGCGCTTAATATATGGCGTGTTTACTTAAGGGGGACACCTGCGCTTCCGACCAGGAAGTAATGTCCGGAAACTCCCGCTAGCTATAGTTTACCGGAGGAAGTACACATGTAGTGTATTTATGTGGGGATGACCCACACGAATACCACGTCCAGCAGGTAGAGACTTGATGATGTAGTTTTCAATTCACCGTTGGAGGAAAACTCTCGCTCTCCGAACGTTCGATTTCAGGAATTTCAAAGTTCACGGCGGGAGTTTCTTGAACTGGTCCGACTGAAAATTGAAGGCACTCTGAAGGGGTGACATTTAAGGGTATAATGGACTGCAAAACCCCGTCACGCACACACCTGACTCCACTCACGCAGACCTACTTCAAATTTCAACATTCCCTTCATCATGATATCGTCAAGTGCATCATCATTATCATCATTTTACGTATTATATGTCGAGGGGACGAGTATTGGGAATACAATTTTACTTCTCGAAACGTGTCTGTACATGTATAATTATTATTAAGAATATATTCACGAGTTTCGTTAGACGATCGATCGTTTTGTGAACAATTTTGTGTGAGAGAATTGCAATTGGTAACGGGGATTGGATTAATAATAATAATAGTGTAACACCAAGATTTATTGACTGTACTTTTATTACATGACTGATTTAACCATTGAAAGATTTATGTTACAGTAGACCTATAAAAAAAGTACATTTCTTCATTCTTCTTCTCAGGCCTATATAATACCTATTACATTTTTTATCAATAATAAATAAAAACGAAAATAGTATCATTAGGAAGCAGGTCGTTCACAATATTATTTTATAAAATGTTTGTTGGTTTGTGTAATTTTTTTGTTCGGAGAGAAACTTTCAAAATAAAAAGTTCGTTTTACTTTTTAAAAACTTTTTAACAAAAATTATAAGTATGAACTTTATTTACAGTGTTCCTTTTTTATTAATTATTTATTTACAAATAGGAATAACTAAGAAGTTTTTTCTCTATTAAAAAATCTTTGCATTGCAAAATCATTGTTATCTATAATAGTAATAATGTATAATTTGTTTTTAATTACACCATTAACGGTTATTATTGTAGTTTTTAGTTTAATGTAACTTCGTTCATTTTGATGTTTGTAAAAAGTCTAAAACAAATTTCGTTATTTGCAATTAAAAACCATTTGACAGTAAAAATAAGTAAATTATATTTTAAGTCAACAATTTATAGATGAGTTCTTTTGAAGCAAGATATGTAAATACTATAGTTTATCGTTTTCCAGTACATATTGGCTTTTAATAAATTATAAAACAATATTTGATTGATCAAGTTTTACGATTTAGAAATCTTACAGCGTTGACGCTATTATATTGATTATTTATTACATTCGCCCAATGAAAAAACCTAGATAATCCATCCTTATTATTTGTAGTATTATTTTACACTATAATTATCGTTTTGTTAAAGATTTTTTAATAGAAGAATCCTTCGTTTGGTTTTGAAACTGGAGTACATGTAGGTATCATTTTGCGATTTATGTTATTGTACAAATACATTTAAAATGATTAGTTCTGATATGTTTCTTTTATTATTATAATTTGTGTGATATGTTTTATTACCCTGTAAATAGGTTTCCGTTAAATAGTTATAATTTGCATTATTAACATTTTAATGAGCTCTGCTTCTGGGTATCAATACTCTCTGATACTAAACTAAATTTTATTGCTTATTAAATCGGAATCCAGAATCAACAAATTAAAAATATGTACATTTTTTCATTTATACAATATTGCCTAAAATATATTGCACTTTTTGTCAAAAAAACAATTTACAAAAAAAGAAAATCAATATCACGTGGGACCGAAATACTGATAATTGAATTTTAATACTGGTTCTAGAATGGGGTAAGTAAACTAGTAGTTTCATTATTCCACTATACAATAATGACTAGAATTGTAGTTATCCTTGCATTTGGATCACTATTAAGACTTTATATATACAGTTTACAATTTTGTCGCATTTTCTTACTACATTCTTATTAGTAATATAGTGATGTGAATTATTTTGTATAAAAATTGTACTATGTTAATAATGTACAAGATTTCTTTTGGCACAACAACATTATTTCATTAATATTAAAAACGATTTGAGTGAATGAAAGAAAAAAAACATTTCGTATTGTTTTTAAACGCATACACACATCAGACAGATTAGTAAAAAAAGAGAATGTCCCCCAGTAGTTTGAAAAATGAAAATTTGGTCCCCAACAAACTCTCCACATCAATCCCATTATCTTCATATATGTAAATAAAATTGTCCTGCCAAAAATCTGTATATAAAGGTACATTTGTGTTGGCTAATTTATTTACAAGTGCATTTGAGCATTACAATGAATTAATCGCTGAGAGGAGCTCAAGCATTTTATTTATCAGAAAAGGTCTGCA
The DNA here is from genome assembly GCA_963930825.1 of Silvanus unidentatus. Taxonomy (NCBI): domain Eukaryota; kingdom Metazoa; phylum Arthropoda; class Insecta; order Coleoptera; family Silvanidae; genus Silvanus; species Silvanus unidentatus. Next base: position 18,000,893 of record OZ005761.1, read on the forward strand.
TAAGAACATCTCTTCGAAATGGCATCACTTATGTTATTATCTGTTCCTACACACTAATTCACAGAGAACCCGAAATTAAGATCCGGTCAGTGTTGCGCGGCGAACTTCATTCGTTTTTGCTTTTGCCGTTGATTACAAAACCATACGCGCACCACATTTTTCTTCAAGTCTAATTTTTCGGCAATTGCCGCGATCTTCTCGCCCGACGGTCTCGGCTGGACGGCGAAGTACGCCTCCAAACTGCGTTTCTCTGGGGCCGCAATCGAGGTACGTTTGCGTTTTTTCTCGCCAGCAGGAAGAACACTTGGTGCGTCCGGATCGCGGCGCTTATTTTTCGCCTGAGCCTCCGCCTCCTCTAGCCAGGCCTGGAGGATCGGTTTCAGGGCGATCATGTTGTTATGTGAGAGTGTTAGCGATTCGAAGCGACATATCGTCGACTGCGACAAGGCCCCGACACCGGGCAACTTTAAGTTCGCTAACGCTTTCCCCACATCCGCCTGGGTGACACCTAACTTAATGCGACGCTGTTTAAAGCGCTCCGCAAACGCCTCTAACTCTCTGGGATCGGTATCGGCGTCGGGATGGAGGCCTGCCACAGCTGCTGCGGCCGCTGCCGCCGCCATGGCTGGATGATGGGCGCCCGGATGGCCGCCATGATGTCCCGGATGGTGGCCAGGAGCGCTATGGCCTGATAGAGGACCGCCGTGGTGATGGTGGTTCATGACGTGGTTCATTCCGTAGGAATGCATGTGACTTGGAGTCTCGGACATGGGCGTTAGGGTGGTCATGGATGAGGAGGAGATAGGGTCCAGCATTTCCAGGCCGTCCATATGTCCCATCTATAAAATATAAAAATACAAAAAGTTCGTTTAATTAAAATTTTATTCAATTGGAAATTGGAGAAGATTTTAAATTGCAGAAAATCATGTTTATCAATTTCTTAATGATTTTTGAAATTTTTGTTTTTACGCTTATTTTTATGTATACTATATGGATTATGGAATAAGGGATGATCAGGAGAATATAGTAGAATTCCAATGATTCAACGTTAGTCCCAACAGCACCATATTTCATCATTAGGCCTCACATTGGTGTAAAGTGGTCATTTGACGTGTAGAACACGGTGAGGGACGAAATGTTGCCCCAGTAGGGGGTTATAGCTGTGCACAGCACCCCCGGGAAATGTTTTGTACGGCCTGGGGGCTGCACTTGTCCTACAATGTTTGCCAACTATACTGTATTACCTTCTATATATTCGTCTACCCCGTTTGTCAAATGCTATACACTAACATTTGTTTTTCAAGTATTTGTTTTATTTTGTTTAACAACTTCTATTGTTTCTATACTTGGTCTTTTACCAAAAAGATAATGGTTCTAGATTACGAGACTGGAACAGTGTAGAGCGGTGCTTTGTTTAGTTTGCGTGTGTATACAGAATGCAAATAGTATTATGTATTAGGTACTATTTCGTTGTTAACTATACATATGTATGTATAGTGAATAGAAGAGATAAATCGCTTGGAGACGATTTTCGATGTTTCGAATGTGTAAATATGCAAAAGCCATTCATTTTTATGTAAAACCATGCAAGTGAACATCGTAATCATCAAAATACATATAAAAAAATACAAAATCATCAACATGTGTGCAGCTCATATCAGTTCAATCCTCGTAGGAGTGCTAAACTAGGCCATGAAATTTTTTTGTATTATAACAAAAAGTTGTCTAAAGCTATATTAACATTTGGGGCGGGTGTTTCCACATTTACAGGACATTATTTGCGGATTATATGGGTAATTTTTGCCCTCGTTTGTTAATATAATATATAACAGGCACCCCCTAAAGTCATAAAAATGTAGAGGGTTAAATTCACATGAACATATTCGTAATGGTCCAGTTAAAAAAATATATTTCCCATAAAAGTAAAATTATATGCGAACAAAAAAATGCCTATGCATATGGTAAAAACGAAAATTTTTATTTAAATATAGAAACCATTTGTCATAAAACGTATTTATTGCAAAACAACATGAATTGTTGAACAAAAGTTTTATTCCCATTTTAATCCATTAACGAGGATTATAAAAATCAAACTTTTTAATCTAATTACGTATAGATTGAATGGGCTTTTTTGATAGATTAATAAAAAGAAAAATTATGAAATATTAAAACACTCTCGACAATACACAAGCGCAACGCATTTACAAAATCACAATAGTTCATTTATTTTATACACGGAATTTTAAAAGGGAATTTATTTGATATATTAATGCAAATAAATTTGGTGCGGTTTTTATATTAAACACCATTTCCAAATAATAACTGTACCTATATAGAATGAAAAATTGGTGGTCAGTTAATAATTGGTCGAAATTTTTGCCCACAGTCGCTTTATATTTTTCAGGGAGAGTATACCTACTACATATTTGAATGTGTTTCATTTTACAATAACAATCAAACAATTACTGTTTTATTATTTTGTAAAAAACAAACACGCAAAATAAATATATTACAAAAAAAGGAGAGAGTAAAGCAAACAAGATATATAAAATTCTGAACAATGTGTCGTTTTTATTGCATGCACACACTAAATTATAGGCAATCATGACACAGAGGAATACGACTATAAAATACTGTAGTAAACACGACAATTTTGTTTCGTATTTCATGATGTTGAGTTTTTGGACCCACAATTGTCTACATAATAATAACACCTCTTAAGATCGTACACCTATAGACTAAAGGTTCCATTTGTGTAAAAAAGTACATAAAACTGTCTTTAAATCACTTCCAGTTTCAATAACAAATTAAAAGAGCTTGTTCCAAATCGGGAGAATTAAATTATTGAGTTTAAAATTGAAAACATTCTCTACTATTTAGTAGTACATAGAGTGGGTATTTAATAAATACTATGAGACAAGTACACAGGTATAAATTATAAATAGCTAGCAGATAGGATAGAAATTCGATTTCCTATAATAATATACTGACCTGATGTGGCCTACTAACGGGCGGGGGTGCTCCCATACTATGATGGTACATCATATCGTGTTTGATTTGTGGAAGTCCCCCAGGTCCCCCGCTACCTTGGTGTTTGATGTCAACAGCAGCGAGTGCCTCCGCTCGACTTATCAGTCCATCATTCAGTCCGGAGAAGATGTCCCCCTGGAAAACAAATTACCATAATGGACTTAATATTCGAACATTTCCGCTCATTGTTGGTATACAAGTGTGCAAGCAACTCATATAAGACACAAACAACAGACAATTGCGATGTAAATATTGAATTAGGCCGACTTTACCGCCAGATATAGGTATACGTAAATCGTTAAGCTCTTGGTACTCCATCAGTAAACCTACTTGAAAATTTATGCGTTGGAATTATGATAAAATGATATGGTAAATTATTTATGATTTTTTCACTAACGTTTTCGCCCGGTTAAGGAATTACTCGTGTTTTATAAATAAAAAGACTTAAGTGATACGTCAGCTCTTTAATGCATTAAAAATGTATGCATGTCGTTGTGAAAAGCGCGCTATGTTTGATTTATTTAGAGTAATTTTCACCTGTTGATATGCTTCTCTTTCATATTAATTCTTATGTAAATGAATCAACAACAAAATACAATTTACAATTGATTGCTAATTATTCATAAATTTATATTTTAAATATGTACATTATCACAATTCTCCGTTTTTCTCATCGCTTTTTAATGGGATCCACACTTTAATTCATTCAATATATTTGGTACATGTAATTTGCATTTTCTCAAGTCCATGCTTTATGGGCGACGTGTCACTTAGCTCTCTATATCCAAAACATTCTCGCCGTGGAAATCAATTAATTGCACACAGCACGGTATTCTTGTCCGGATGTGGCAGCAGGCATTGTGGAGGAAATAGCAGGAAAGAGCGGAAAGGGAGCCACGCGTCTTTCTAACAAGTGGAGCCGCTCTGAATAATAAATGAGTTGTAAGAACTAACTTACGCAGTTCTGCTGCTGTTTTTATACTTCCGCGGCCCCTGTTTGCTACTTGCTTCTCTCCCTCCGCTAGCGTATATTCCCAAATTTTAAGCTTTCTATTTGATGGGTAATGCAAAGAGTAAGTACTACTGCTTGGCGTACTCTTAACGGACAACTTTTCAATCCCTTCATGGATTATACTTATTGCTTAATAACCGTTTTCACCCTAATGGCTTTTGATGGCAATGGTGCGCTAAAAACAACTTGTTATACCTTTATTTTTTCTCTCGGTTTTAATACATCACGCGAAAATTGCTCATTTTTAAGATGTTCTCGAACTTGTGTAATGGAAGCTGCCACTAAAAAGAGGTGAGCTAATTAGAATGTACGGCACCACTTAATAATATTATCTAAACGCAATTTAATAATTATCATCTGAACAAGGGGCTCTCTCGCAACACACATACCGAAAATACCTGCACAAACTTGGCAATTTGTACCGTGGAGCATAATAGCGCGGGAGAGAAGACGAATGAGGGTGTATAACCTAGGCTCTAAATTAGTCCAAACCCATGATAAATCTCCTTGCCTTCAACCCCATTATAACAAACGGCAACACCAAGCAAACAATACAATTACGGCGATTATCACTTGTCTCTATTGCTATAACTCTTCATCTATCTGGCGGCGTTAGCAATTTACACTTTTTCCCTCATATTTTCTGATGGGAGGGCATTAAGACAATGGGAGCTTGAATTAAGAGTCCCCGTATTATATGTTAAATATTTTAAAGTGTGTGACTTATGACCTGACAACATAAGTGAAATTTTGCGATAGGTATACGTTTTTAGATGAAGTGACACGGTATCTATCTGACAGAATATATAAAAGCTCCAACTCAAGGAGAAAGACTGACTTATACTATAAAGCGTTTTATTTTATTCGTTTGCAATTTGCTTGACAGATATCATGAATATATTCAACCATAGCGAGCGATTAAGTCTAGCAAATATAAATTTCTCTTTTTTATTAATTTAGATATACAATCAGCATTTGTATGAAAATTTTATTTGTAGATATTATTAAAGTAAAATTTAAGTAGGTAAAAGTGTGAGGCATGCGAAAACATTTATAAAATCCAGAAAAATGCACTCACATTATGTCTTGGTGACCACGAATTGCACATTAATGAGGCATCCTCTAATATTCGACTCTGGAAAAGAAGGAAAACAACACTCAAATATATAGACACTTAGATATATAATCTTTTAAATCTATGATCATTCTTTATGTTTGTATGTAATATGTATTATAGCACAATGATATATTCCGATAAGATCGCCCCCCGTTGTGTTCCAACCAGTATTGTATTCCTGTAAGTGTTCAATAATCTACCCTAGCCCCCTGAAATTATATGCACGTGTCGGAAACACTTCTCTTCCTGATCCACTTGATTGAATTAAGAGTTTTTGTTGTTACGATCATCAAGGACTAGAAAAGTGGATAATTGTTTCCATTTAAAATGTTGTTCAAGAATAAACATTAATAGCATTCTTTCCTAATCATATATTCAAAAATAACAAAAAACATCATAACATCTCCAGACTTGGAAAAATGATAATAGAAGGTGGAAAGAAGGTGCCCGAAGCACGCGCACATGTAAACTTAAAAACAAAGTGAGAAAGGCTATTACTGATTCATGTACTCAATTAAAACATAAGGGGTTGCGATAAAACAAGACTGGCAAAGGCTACTAACATCCTCACTCACTATATACATATATATGTCACTGTTCAGAAATTCTCTTTATATTTTCCATTCGTTAAGACAGTAACTAATTGTTCTTACGAAATTGTAAAATTGCGTTGCAAATTGGTATCATATCGTCCTTTTATGTCAGACATGTACATGATGGAAAAACGAGTGTAAAAAATGATTTTCCTGTCTGGATGTCACTTTTAAGGATGATGTTACATAAATTATGAGATCAAAAGATCAGCGAATTGAGTAGACTGCTAAGTCGGATTGCCGAAATTCAATTTCTCTTTACTTTTCCGTTTAATAAATAGCTCGCACTATTCATTTCCTCAAATACAATATTCATTGCTGTTCAAGCTTTCATTGAGAAAAGTAAAGTGAAGTGAAGAAAAAGCGAAAGCTGATGCACTACCTATAAGGAGGGTAAATGTAGGTATGAGTTTTCTGTCTGGATATAAGGTGCAAGATTCGTTAATAGATCGTCGATATTTGCGTATAAATTGGGCAATCCACCGCATATACAATAAAGTCTCGATATTCACCTGCTTTCCGTGAAGGACAAAAAAGCTTCAATCCAAACATCTACAATGTACAGTACAGTACATTTTATGGTGGGGCAAATAGAGCTTTTCATCGTTTTTGATGGAGGGGGTAAAATGGCGCCCAAAGTGACTGAGGAAATGACGTAGCGATCGATAAAGCTCGCTAGATGATTGGCTTGTGGCACGAAAGGGGCGGGACGCGAGCTTTTATAGCACAATTTTACTATTCTGTGATTTCGGTGGCATATCTTGATGTATATTTTTATGAAAATCTGTTTATTAATGTCGTGTTTTGGCATTACACATCCATATGTGTGTATGTGTGGGTATATAATGTAAACATACCATTCCATTACATATTATGTAATGTGTGCATAAAAGAAAGAGATGAACTAGGGCGAATAATATTATGTGCCTAATAATAAATAGGCGAATCATATTTTGTTGTAATGGTGTATGTGGTTTAACCATCAAATTTAATATAATTATTTGTGTACAATAATACACATAATTAATTATAATTTATTATGTATATTGCTTTCTGTGCGGTTATATGTAATTTTCAACTAATCATTATACATTTGCGTTTATATCCAAATCGTAATGCTTTTAACTTTTGTGCAAAAATTCGATTATAAATTATAAGCTCATTACACTGCATTAAATTTTGTTGAAATGTAAATTTTTATGTTCCAGCAACTATGCATAGTGCTGCATATTATGCATTTACCTAATTGATAAATATTATTCTTAATAGTTTTTCTCTAAATAAATATAGGTATTATTTTTTCATGAAGCGCTGGATGTGTGAAAAAAACGAAAACCAGCATTTTTGTTATTGTCCAAGTGTGAAATGGCACGAAAAAGAACTCAAAAAAGCGTAATTCGCTTGAAAATAAAATCGTGCACTTAAAATTTTCAACACCATCTACATACTTAATAGTAACATCAAGCGAGTTAAGTACATTTTGTCGGTATGTGTATGTGTCCATTAAAAAGTAAATCAGTAACAAGGATCTATTTAGCGGTTTAATGCTGTTGTTCTTTATATGAGGCGTATAAGAGTATAATAGTGGGGTGTGAGTTAATATGTTTAAAATATATACAAACTGCCCTAATGAATAAAGTGTAAGAGGGTGAATAATACACTGGCAAGGTTATTGAAGCGTTGCATATACTCTGACATATGGTAGCATCACCACTATCCAGATTTATATCATCCCTTGTTTTGTCACCCCATATGCCTAATGTTTATGTAGGTAAGCACCTGTGTGCTGCGCTTTTTACCTTTCCCCATCCATGCACACAACGCATCAGTGTTTGCGCTTTTTCTGTTGATTTTTATTGAAAATTTTATATAATAGGTAAAAAATTAACACAAGTAAATGCACCATAGTGATGGCACTAATGAAAAATGTGCATTTTCGACACGTTGTACATACATGCAATTACAATTATATATTATTAATTATTTATATGTTAAATAATGTTGGATAGTTTACAAGGGAATTTTATTTTTAGTATAGTCAATCCCGATTACAGCATTCATTATTTCTCATTAAATATGAAACAATACAAAACATTCTGTCACTGTAAAATCCGCTCTATATAATTTTACTTTCATTTCGTTAAAAAATGCATAGGTAATACCTACGTAACATAGATAATATAATATAGGTTTTAGTTAGAAATCACTATCGTGCATTTTTCCTGCTCTGGCTAATGACAAGTGTTACAGGAAAACCCTTTACCTATATGCGTGAATTGAAAGATTTTAATAAGATTTTAAATAAAATGCTGACAATTTAAAAAAAATATGCAGTTTTCAACTTCAGCAAATGACAATTTTTCTCCTATTTAGCAGGAAACTCGCACTTTAGTGCTTTTTTCCAGTTTGAAACGTAAAAAGCCGCTCTATATGAATTACGTGATGTAATAATTCGCGTGTTTGAGCATCTCGTAGATGGTGACACGCGAACTAATGAAATATCTGGTAATTAGCTCTAATACAATAATGGCCATATGTTAATAATCCGGTCGGTTGTGCGCTCTACTCTCTATAAAACCAGACCGCGACATGCTAAGCGATGACATGATACTCTTTATTTTCAACATTACTGGAACGAACTACCCTACTACTACACACAGCTTTCATGAATGTTTTATTATACTTTACCACCAGATTTTCATAAAGTATTTTGATTTACTACTCTACATTCACACGAACTATTTACACTTTTTTCTACCTATATAATACATAAATACTTTATATCGATTATATTTATCAGAAATTGTATTACACAATTATTAACTTACATTATTCGCATTGAAATTCAGGCACTACTCCTACCTACATATAACGTTTCGTTAGTGTGAAAAATACGTGTGTACGAACTAAACGTTTTGTAAATTGTTAATTTCTATATAAAGCCTGGCATGCATTGCTTTTATTTACAGAGCGCCTTTAAATATTTTATACTGTGTGAAATTACGCGAAAAATATTTCCCCACAAACTCTACTTAAATATTAGACACCTTTTTCAGACACTCATGTGTAATACTTCCCCCGTCTATCGATTATCAATTACTCATATTTCGGACGCGGTCTTCATTTCACCCTCTACGTACCCTTTATTTCCTTTCGACGAATTTATTTGATTGATATTTGCGTTATTTGTCATCAGGAAAAATATTGTTGTATAATATTGGGCTCCCTTGCACACACTTCTTCATTTTCCGTTTATTACATACCTCTTTCACACAGGATCATAAAATGAGTTGCGTATTTTGCACTCTTATTGTGGTTGCTCGATATATATGTGCTTTCATCCCCCTGTTATTGCACAAACACAAAAATAATAACAAAAAATATAGGTATACAAACGATTTCAGGCAAGTTAATTAATTCCTACAAATTAATAGATTCTTTTTTTCCAGGAAAAAGTAACAGATAAATCCGGTGTTCGTGTGTGGGAACTTGATGAATTATTAAAGTAATTCGATAATATAGATTTACGGGGGTAATATTTTCCGGCTGGTATATAGGATGATCGAAAAAATGAAATGCTACACTCATCGAACGCAGTACAATAATAGATACATAACGAAACGAAAATAACTACATTCCTACATATAGGGAAATAATTATCAATCGTTAACAATATATTAATAACAGGTTGATAATAGTGAACCAGCGTGGGAAAGCTACAAGTGTTGCCACCTGATTATACGTCAGTTTATACATGTCCTACTATACTTATAAGTACTTGGTATTATATTTGGTCCCTCACGCTATTGTTTTTGTATTTCACTAATTACTTGTTTTGGACTATATAGTTTTTGAATTATCCCACAGCTTTTTTGCTTGGATGCAATGCAAATAATAGCATCAACTTGTCAATTACCTAATTTCCAACTATACCTAATAGTAGATTTCGATTAGAATACGATAAATTCCCTTAATAGTCGTGCAAATATGTATAATTATACAAAAAACTGAATACCTAATAGTCTCTGTCGATCAACGCTACATGCAGCTTATAAAAAAACTTTGAAAACATTTAATTACATTAACTTGAAGAGAATAACTTATGATTAACTTACTTTATGCTGGAGTTTGGACAAGTCTTTTAATAAACGTTCGATTTCAAATTATAGCCATGTTTCATATAAAATGCCTAATTATATTAAGAATACATATTAAGGCTCAGGCATTACATTATAAATGAGATTTTTATTAATCGTTGTTATATGAAAGTTGAGCTAATTCGAAGCAACTTTATCCAGTTTAAATGTCAGATAATATTGGATAATAATAACTATGCTACACATAAAGGTATATGAGCTGGAAAGTTGGAAAAACAATACCGTTTTATGATAGTTGCCGCGCATTAGATGGAAACGGACACCAATTCTCGACAGCTAATTTAATTTTTTTTCTTTAATAAATTGAATGACATGGCAATATATTTAGCAATGACCAGTGTCCGACATCGAGTAGCCATAAATTCATTTAACAACTTTAGTGGCTTCTACTGGCCGCAATTTATAGAGCCATTGGGAATTCATCGTAAATTTACTAGTAGTAGTAGTGAATTCTATTTCTAAGTAGTTACCTCTAACTATTACCGTCGGGGATGGTAAGTATGTGTATGACTTTGCACTTTTATAACACTAAAGAGACCAATAACCAAGTGTATATTTGTATAAACACCAACCAGACCTGTAAAATTTTATTATAACTTATTTTTCCGTGTTGTAAGTGGAAAATTCATTTTTATTTATTATTATACATTTTATATTAATGCGCCATTTATTGCTACTTGCTGGGGATGTAATTAAAAGCGTTATACTCTATTTATACTCTATTAAAATAAAATAAATTGTCGTTTGAAAATAAGCAACGCAATTATTGTTGACGGTTATTTTTCCTATCAATTAAATTACAAATTTTCAAGTATTATTATCCTTGTTAATCATCAATTCTCACATGCAACAATAGTCCAATTAGAAAATTGCACAATGACACAATGAGAGGAAAATCCTCTGGATCTTACATATACCACTAAGAAAACACAACTTGCCAACTTTTCTTAACTTTATCCGGTAAGAAATGCATGAGAGTGTAGCGATCACGCTGCCGGTCCATCAATGATGCATCACATACCACGATGTTGACAAACACAACATTGCTACAACTCTTTACCTCCCATTAATTATTTATTGTTACCTTCACAAGTAAATTCTGTCATGCGAAAATTGCAGATTATTTTCAGCTCGAAAATTCAATTTAAATGCCCACAATTAATGTCGAATCACCTTTTGTTTGTAAATCTACACATCACGATAGTTCGATAGTTGTGGTAAAGTGATTGTTTGAAGTAAAGTTTCGAATGGAACAAAATGTGTAATAAAATAAAAGAGAAGTGCGTTCGATTTCCCAGCGAACGATTCGAGCTTTATTGAGTCGTGTGTGTGTGTGTGGTCTGAAAGCTCAACCGTTTCCTCCAATATATACAGTAAACCTCCATTTCCAATGTCCTCAAGGCGAAAGTTAAAGTCTGATACAAACATGAAATCTCGGCTGATTTCTGATTTCCATATACACCCAAACCTCTTAAAATTGTTTTTCAACTTTAATTACATTTTAAGAAAATTTCCTTACAACATCAGCAATCAGCAACTGAAAATTATGCTAGCTAGTTGGGGTGCTCTCTGCTTTCTGTAATAAATTCTGACTCTAATTCCAATAAACATTGAAGATAATAAGCTCATCGGAATAATTCCCCATGTTTACGACCTGTTCATCTTTAACTTATTACACCTAGTGCTAAGTGCGTGTGCTTCTTATTGTACCAACAATATTCGGAAGTTTTTCTCCCCCCTGATATTATGAATGGAAATGCGGCGGCTTCTTGGGGGGTTGGGAAGGTAGATATACACAGTTCATTATTTTAAAATAGAATTAAATTGTACAGTTTTAACTTTTTAAGTGCTTTCCAGCATTTTATTGTACTTTGTTGTGTAATAAATTAGAAAGTTTTAACATTTACATCTGAACGTAATCTTCTTAAGTAGGGTGTTTAGGGCCTCATCTATAGATTTGGATTAGTGTCTTTTTATCGGTTGTAAATTCATCGGATCAAAGGGAGCGAATCTTCTCTTTTGTGGAAAACGATCAACAATATATAATTCCTTATAAAAAATCTCTTTGTATAGTTGTAAAAAAAACAACAACTTTTACTGTTACTTTAATAACGCTTATTAATTTTCCACAACTCACATTAAAACATAATAAAGAACATTCATACTGTAAATAAGCAGTCATAACAATATGTTAATAATAAATGAATGTAAACTTACCGACGGATTGGGCATGCACCGTCTCGCCATCGGTTCGGGACTCCTGTACGTAGGCGAGTATCTGCCCGCAAAGCAAGCACCAGACGACGTTATGGGCCCGTGTAGTCCCGTGGGTCCCTTGGACCCCATCATTTTGTCAGGCGAATACATCACAGTCAGATAGTTCACCGTAGGTCACCAATCTTCATTATGTCTCTCTTACTAGAATAACAACACACTCTTAAAGCCAGAGACGAGCTTTTATGCCAAAACGAAAACAGGATTAAAAAAAGGCACTATTAAACAAACAACAAAATTGAACAGTTCGCTATTTACATTACATTTCTCTCACTCAACTTTTAAAGATTCTTAGGTATACAGCTTTTTGACAAAAGAAATCGGTAACTTTTCGATTAAATGGGGAAAACTTTGAGTTTAGACCTTCGGAGCTTGCATTGTCCCCACAATGGTTTATTGAGCACTCGAATTATGCGTGTGTCCAGCAGTATGTTTAGTGGATTGTGTTATTGTTAGTAAAGTGCATGCAAAATAATGCACTTGAATATTAGAAAATATTCACCCTAGAGTTCCAAGGGTTGACTGAAACTGAACTGGCGTCTGCCATTGGAGTTCTGTCCGTGTTTTAGGGATGAAAGGTGGTTGCGCATGTGCTGGCGTCCCGACGCCCGCCCCCTGCTTCTATAACAGCGGTCGCATTCGCCTCCAACAAATTAGTGGATTTTTGATGGGGTATGGATTTTTGAATTGTAATCAAAAAGGTTTCAAATCCCATTTAAATGATGGAACAATATAGTTTATTTTACAAAAATGCTTTTTTGTTGTTTATTGTCGGCTGTTTTTAATTTTGTTGATAAACTCTCCTGCATCCTTTGTGTTGTGTTTGTGCGTTGCATTTAGTTAATTATTATTTTGTAATAGTTAAATTGTCCGAGTAATATGCTTTTTCACTTCCCATTTCCATATGGAGCTATGATGATGGAACGGTTTTTAGACTCGATATGTCAGCCGAAGGTTATTATACAATAGAATTGAAAAATCCATTGACAGGGAATGGATCCATCAAAATGTTCTTTTTGAAATGTCTAAGTAGCTGCGGAAGATGATGGCGTATAAAATTGCCATTAATCAAAACAAAAACCAACAAGGGGTGACAAGCGAATAAAAAGCATGAATGTTTAAAATGGTATTAATAGTACGGGGAGGTCACCCTGGATGGTCGAACGTGCAGAATATTTGGAGCTTTGGGGATTGGCAGGTTGCCGCACTGCGATACGTGATGGCATAACAACAACGGTGATGGTAGTTGTCGTTGAGGCTCCTCAATAAACGCACTAAATATCTAACGAGATGGCAAGATTTATATGCTATTGGTTTCTTTATGTTTGGCAAATATTTTAAAAACTCTTCCCCAACTAATAAATAATTAGACGAAATGGTGTTATGGTATGGTGGTGAAAAAGGTCATCATTTATTCACGTAAAAATGCTACAAAATCATTGTGCAAATGATGAGGAGGTCTCGTTAAATGCCACAAGCCATTTATGGGCGATACTTTTTAAAATATTTAGATTCCGTGGCAGAATTTCACTAGTCAAACTCTTTCTCCAATTTGGCATGAAAAACATAATTCCCGTTAATATCATAAATGGCCACATCACTGTTATTATCAACTGCAAGAGAAAGCAAAAACTGAATACAAGTAATTTCGTATTCTAAAAACATGAGGAGCAGTTAAATGAATTTCTAATAAAAGTGAATTGTGGCTGTTACCTGAATAAACCATGTTACAACTACCCAAAAGCCAACGCAACATAGGCCTGCGAATGCAACCGCCTGAATTTCAGGATTTATTTGATTCAGCAGATCCATTCTGATTACTGTAATTTTGACATATTATTATAATTTTGGTTAATAGAGCGTGATCGCTGCCCATATGATTCGTATTGGACATATAAATTTGGGTGTTTCTTTTTCAAAATCAAATCTGACATTTCTTATTAAATGTCGAACATATGTTAGAAAGTGCACCCCTAAATTTTTCATTATTTTATTTCTAACAAACAACACACAAAACGTGTTTACGTGATTTTATTCTATTGGTAATACATATAGATATAAATATACCTACCTATAGCATGACTTGCACCTGATATAATTTAATTACAATATGTTTCGATTTGCTGACGTCATTTCCGCCCATTTGAACAATTGCACATTGTACCAATTAAAATAATGCGACTAGTCTGTCCATAGACCTCTGTGATAGACCAAGTAGATTCGTTCAACTCTTACGACTTTCCTTCTTCCCATTCCGAACCAGTCTTAAACTGACATTTATATTTATTTTGTGGTTTCGTGCAGAAAAGTTCATCATGTTCTTACCCTTGTTTGTTCAAGCACTAATAGAAAGTCATTTGTCCGATAAAACTAACTCTAACAAGGGTTCTCAGCCACTCGATGATTTCTTTTGAGGGTTCAAATGTACCTTAATTGCTTTGCGGTAAACATTATTTCTACTTCTAGTTAATGTCGCTCCTTTTCCATGCTATTGTTCTCATTGTAGGCGAAATGAAAATTATGTTGTAAAACCGTCTAATTGAAAGTTTAGAGCTTGGGGCCGAAGCGGTAATAATGTAACCGCTACGCCTAAGTGCATAATATTGAGGACGCGTGCCGTTCAAGTGGCGCATTAATTTTATCACGTGATTAGATCAAATGCAATTAGATGCATATGATGATTACACGTGACCAGCACGTTCGATTGCACGCAACTTTTTCCATCTAATACAATTTGTATCGATAGAATATCGCACCGGAATACAGGGCTTAATATAATTGCTCTTGTCGTGTTCTTATCTTAGATGTAGGTACGTCTAACAAGTAACAAACTCTTGATGTCTCATATAGTTTATACTCCCTATATCTATGTTTGTGCAATCAACATAAAACTCGCGAAACAGCCCCACCATCTAATACACAGCAATAAGTTATTATTTTTATTGTAAAGAGAACAACATTCCCCCATATGTCTATTTTACACGAAAACAGTGTTCAGCAATCTTAGCACAAGTGTATGTGTACATGACAATAAAATAAATATATGGGGGAACTCCCTTTGATCCTGTAGCACTTTGGGGAGTCGCGAGACTTTTCTACGGACTCCCAACAGACATTATACTTGTGTTGGATCCGCATAGCGCGACCAACTTCCAAGTCTATTGGACGATTTTTATGTGAACTACCTGGGGACATCACTTTCTTTAACAATTCAAAATTGTAACAACGCTACGCATAACAATGTTTTCTTTTATACATATATTCAAAATAGGTAGTCAGTTTGTACAAGAAGACGTGTACTCTATATAATAATTTCCTACATTATGTGATTGCAATAGTTTGGATTCCAATGGGACTAGCATAGTTATTCTGCATAAATTCTTTTTGCCTCTGTTCTTCTTGTTTGTGTGTATATGGAAAGTATTTTAGTTTGTATTTCTGCTTCATTGTATAATAAAAGAATTTAATTCGTTTCTCTTCAAACTGACTATTATTTCTAAATAAATGATGTGAATGTTGCCCCCATAAATTAGGATCGTTTTCTTACATTTCCATTATAAGCGATGCTTGTAGAGAAAATTGAGTAGGTTGAGCGCGGGAGGAGAGCTGAAAAAAAAACTAGTAAAGAGAAGCAGCAGGAATTGCCTTGCAATCGTTCTTTCCACACACGAGCCTCGAAATCACCAGGAGGTGGCGTACTCGAGATTGCCCAGCTTCTGTCAACCTAAATGTGGATTTATTCGGTCTGTATTAGATTACACATAGCCGGAGAGCTGCTCGAGCGGGCCAATAAATAAACAGGATCTTCAATTAGGATTTTTTTCCAAGAGAAATAGTAGGGTAAGAAAATGTCGAAAACATGTACGCTTGCTATTGGATTTTGCCGTTTTCAAGAAAAATGCGAAAGTACTTTTTTAATCATAATATTTCATGCTTTCGATATCATTTTCGTTAATGTGGCGGTGCGCTTTTTTTGTTTGCACTTAAAAATGTGTGGCTTTCGCTCGACTAGAGGCGATCTCTTTACGAATTTATAAAGTTTCGCGTTGAATTATCAAAGATTTGAGCGATAAACAAGTGAATTTGTTATTCACATTTATCTGTAAGTTCCTGTGTACAGGTATATGCATGGCTCTATGCCGGTCTTAGCGAGATTGACGTGATATAAATTGGGTGCGGCGACGGTGAGAGAGTCTGCTGTCCATACAAATGTAGTAATGCAATCATCGGCAAAATGGCAGAGAGAATAGAAATGCTGGATGAGTTTTGGTGCGGTATATGCACATCAGTACAGTGCAGAGTCCCCCGTGGTTTTATAATCAATCCAGCGGCCAGGTGTCAAGTCCTCGTTTACAGAAGCTAAGGTACTGAATAAAAGAAGAGCCGTCCGCCGTGTTAAAAGCCACGCGATTCAATTATTAATTCGCTGCTTGACCCGACCTGCAACATCTACTCAAATATTTAATTGTTCCGCCACTCACCAACTGTGATTTGTTATGTCAAACGCTTATTTACTTTCCAACTAACTTTTATATGGGCATTAAGCATTTACTTTACAATCCGCTAAACTGTTTTGCAATATTCAATTTTGTTAATTGCATCGGCTTACACCTATATGTACACACAAATACGGAATTATTTGTCTCATTTTCGACGACCTCTCCGAATTTTACCTACATACTTTCCGTCTGTAAATATTCTTCAACAGGTGACCGAAGAAGTTGTTAGTTACCAATAATAACTAATAACTCTTCGATAATATCGGAAAAAATACTTTATCTGCAATAAAAAATCGACAGTCTGGTCACATCTTATCACATCCCTGTGGTTTTTTAAAGAAGCGCTCTTTTGACATTCGTTCTGCGATCAGTCGCATTTCTTGTTGATGATATGCTAAAACAGCGGAGTTGTGGGTGTGGACAGGAATATAGAGACTTAGTTCACCAACACACATATACATACGCGTACATATTTGATGGGTGATCTTTGGCAAGTCGTCGGTGTGGCCGCGAGAGGCCCATAACTCATATTGGAAACTCGTATATCAGAGGCAATCACCCGTTTACTTCTTTCTGCTGCATCATTCATCACTACGGAGAGTTTACAATAAAACTGGGCGAGATGGAGAGCAAAAAAAGAGATATACTGTGACATCTGATGCAGTTATAACACAGTCGTAAAACCCGTTTCTTTTACATTTTCCGTATGGCTCTGTGTGTGCGCGGCACACATTTGAAAAGTTGCGAGCGTCGTTTAATTACCAGCAACTTTTCCACCAAAGAAATGTGTTGTTGCACGACACACAACTAATATTAATTGAAATTAATATTTAGCGTTTATGTTTTGGTGTATATAGTGGAGTGTATATAAACGTTAAATCAAAGTAATTTACGTTACAAACAAAATTCAAAGGGATGTAAAATGTATTTCCCCACACACAGCGGACCATGTAACATAGCTAAATCAAACACATATTAGTTAGGTTTAAATCAGCCACATCTGTGATTAGCAAACAGAAACAGTGAGTTAACTGAGCTAATGACAAATAGAGCCTCGGGGGGCGCAGTCTTAATCAGCAGCAGGAACCCAAACCTCTCGTATACGCTCACCCCGGGCTACATCGATACGCGTACCTTATTAAAAAAACCTCATTAAAAAAAGTTTAGCATGCCTGTTAATTTTAATACTGTTTGTGTTCGTATTTTTGATCTGCTTGCTTTTTTTGTTCATTTTTCCTGCATTTTAGAACATGTTTGATTTTGTTAATTTCATGTTTATTTACAGCTTAAGGGTGAATTGAAGAAAGTTATGTTACAGTTTCACTCTTTGAAAATGTTTCAAGTTTTTCCAATAGTTTATATGAGAGCAGTTTGAGTTAACAACTATATGTTACCACTTTAAACTCTGTGTGTCCAGTAAAAGCTCGTTTATTTGGGGGTGGTTTTATACGCGATTAGTCTAATGGAGGCATAATTTTCACAATATCGAAAATTATGAGCTTTTTGCACTCGCATACTCTATCTGTGTGTTATGTTTAGTAGGTATAAGATTTTATTTACACAAATTATAGGCACTGTTCGTTATTGAAAATTATTGCAGAAATATTCCAATAGGTTTTATTAAAGGAAATTGAATTCGTAATTCAACGTATGTACCTATATGTATAGATATTTAGTATAAAATAAATTAATTCTGACTAAATTAGCGTTCATACAAAATTACATATCATTATTAATTTATCAATATATTATTTATTATTAACCGATTTTGTACACTTTATTAAACATAAAACAATTACTCTTAAAACCAAATTTGTAACTTAATACACATTTGCATATGATTAATAATTTATTTATAAAATGGCCAAACGTCAATTAATCCTGTCTTCAATTTTATTAATGCACCACATTGCATTTTCCCATTTACAAAATTTCAAACAATTGCACATTGTGAAAAAAAAGAAAAACCAAATTTTCTCCTCTCGTTTAATAATCGCATTACAATATCGAAGATACTCTATAGGGAAATTCGACTAAGTGACGAGACAACGTGTCTGAATAGACTATTGTGGAGGACACGTGACAACGAAATGACATATCTAATTTCCTAAATCTTTGACGTCACTAATTGTTTCACCATAAATTCAATTACATGTACAGTCTCGGTGGATGCAATTCAAATTTCTTGATATCCTCAGTCCGTCACGAACGCGGCGCCGATTTTTTAATACCATTTCCGTTTTTTTTTAATCAGAGAAATTAAAACAATCCATCGTGAAGCTTTTAAAATAATCAGTTCTGTAATAACGGGCCAGCACATAAAATACAAGAAATTGCAATTTAGCAATTTTAAGTGTAAGGTGGAATATGACCCTTGGGATGGATCCACGCAGCACAGTGGCGGACGTCTTCAAGAAACATTCCAACTCGCATTTCCCAATAATCTTCGCTGTCCCACCATTCCTTCGGGCCTCGCTTTCAAACGACCATTTCCACAAAAAGCCACAATCGCAACAGACGCGATATTCTTGCGATTTTTTGCACCATTCGCCGAGACGACCATGAAAAAATTTCTATACACTCTATCTTACATTCAACAATAGCAATTTGCTTGCTGAGAACGTAGGCGAACAGCAGCAATTGTATGCTGGGTTCTGCAGTGACCATAAAGAAGAATGCTTTATGACATTCACTAGCAGGAATTTCTTTCTACTAACGAAAACTAAGTGCATAAGTTATTTAGCATTTTCGGAAGAGGAATTGCATCTTTATGTGACGATGATGCTTAGAGATAGAGAGACATATTGGGCAAATGGGATTAGAAATGGGCGTAAAACCGTTTTCCAATATGGTTTTTCCAATTAAAATGACACAATCATCGACAGATAATTGAAAGCAATAACGAAAACATCAACAGAAAGACACGCGACTATACATAGATATACAAAATTGGTGTACAAGTAATCAATTTGATTATTGTGATGTTTATCAACTCATGATTACTAGAATCGATTTAAATTCATCAGATGTGTGTGCAAGTTTATTGGTCGGGGTGGCAGTTCTAGGTATATGTGGTTATAGAGCACAGCAATTCGTTCTTCTTCTATAGCCCATTGAGGTGAGTTGTTCATGTATAAAAGAACAAAGTCGTGTCTAGTGGAAATGCGAAAAATCATCCCCACGTTAGTGTGTGAAGCAGTAGCGAGTAAACAGAAAAGGAACATGTGTATCTTAGGAACATATAAAGCCGGAGTCGGAGATGTTGGGCTTTTTGTTGGGCGAAACATGTCGGGAGTTGGATGCTCACGTGCCCACGGCCCCATGGGGGCACTAACACGCCAGCGCCATCGTGCCAACATCGCGAAACTAAGAATAATAAAGTCGACTTATGGTGCGCAATTACACAAAATATATTCACGGTTTTTTATAGCTCCTTGCGGCGAAAGAATCGCTCCATTCTTTTATTGTTCCAAAGAGAGCGTGGAATTGATATGTAATTGTTTTTTGGTTTGATATTGCAAGCAATTTTCCTTTCATTCTCTAATGGCTACCCAAGAACAGAGTGCAGGAAGCGGCCCCCCGATATTCTTTTCTATGTTGCTGAAGTGGAGGCAGAGACGCCCGGATATGCCATCATATTACACTTTATTGCCTTGTATGCGGACCGGCAATAATATTACAATCGTTTCCTATACTTAATTAAATTATATACCTACCCAACGTTATATAAAGGAAAATACATACAAAGTTTTTCCTGTTTCCAGGAAATTCTTTCAATTGGCGCGTTTCAGTTTTGAAATTGCTCGACACCTTT
Source organism: Silvanus unidentatus (assembly GCA_963930825.1). NCBI lineage: Eukaryota > Metazoa > Arthropoda > Insecta > Coleoptera > Silvanidae > Silvanus > Silvanus unidentatus. The sequence goes on from OZ005761.1 coordinate 18,021,389, forward strand.
TCACAAAAGTAAAATAATAGGACCAATTAAGAAGTTAGAACTGACAAGTTACCCATAGTCGAAAGATGGTATATAATATGTATGAATCACCCACCCCTCGGGGGCCAGAATACCGATACAACTACGTGCATTATTCAGCGCCACTCGATTCTAGATTACCTCCGATTCTTTTAACTTTTATTCGCTATATGTTTACAAGTACGTACTGAAAATACCTGCATCTATACAATAAATATGTTTCTTGTGTCAAAATTGGGTCGATATGTGTGGCACCTCGACAATTTGGGATTTGGGACTAGTGTTATAGGTACTTTATAGTAGAATACAATGTTGGTACATAATTGTGTAATTAATGTATCTTGAAATACAAAATAAGTTATATGTACCTACTAATATTATCATCACAAAAAGTAATTAAAAGCGGCGTAAAATGGCCCGAAATAGATTAGGGTTGAAAATGACCGAAATCCATCTTACTAATAAGACATACTTCAGACGTAATAAGATCTGACGTTGGGAAGTGTAAGTAAACGATTCGGTACTGAGCTTATAGAGGACAATTTGTTAACTGTCGTATTCAGTGGAAATATATGGGCTAGTTAGTGCTTCACCCCTAGTCTTTTACTTTATTTCTCAATTTGTAATTAGGTCTTGTTATTGTGGTAATAAACGAAGTAAGGATTTAAACTCCTTAGTTTCTTCAAAACCCTATACTAAAATATGTGTTCTAAGAGAAACTTATTTAATAATAATTGTATTTTTCATTTCATTTTTGTATGTATGATGTATATGTGGTTTCAAATTTCGTCTTATTTAAACATTCAGCGACATCTCAACAGCATACTCCACACTACTGTAATTTCACTACACGTTCCTTGCAGTAAAAAAAGGAATCCTCATAAATAGTTACGTTAAAATGACAGTTCGAACTTTAAATTTTACAAATGAGGTGAAATTATAAATAAAATCGCTTAATATATATTTCGTAGGTGTGGTATAAACTAATAACTTTGTCATCCTAGTTCCTTAGAGAAATTATCGTAAGTAATCATAATTATTTAATCTTATCAGTAACATAATTATGAAGTAGGGTTATGCCGAAAATTGACAGAAAAGTCGTACTCGAACTGTTGACGTTTAACAATAATTTTCAGTTATTCCTTAAACATAGAATTATTATAACATGTGAAATTTGAATAATTTTGTTATCGCTGCTAAAAGGTTTGTCAGTAAAAGTGTAAGTGAAACAAGTGTGAAAATTTCTTAAAGATGACTACCAATCATGAGCAAGAATTGGCGAAGGAAAGGACCCTCTTCCTTCGAAAAATCCTTTCAGCGGTATTTTATGGTGTTGCATCCTTTATGATAACAGTTGTCAATAAAACTGTACTAACAACATATAAATTCCCATCGTTTGAAGTAGTTGGACTTGGCCAGATGATAGCCACAATATTGGTTCTATTTATTGGGAAAACTTTTAAAATCATTCACTATCCAGATATAAAGTTTAACATCTTGAACAAGATCTTCCCATTGCCACTGATTTACATAGGAAACATGTTATTTGGTTTAGGTGGAACAAAGGAACTTAGTCTACCAATGTTCACAGCCCTACGTAGGTTTTCAATTTTAATGACAATGATTTTGGAATTTTACATATTGAGTGTAAAGCCATCATTTAGTGTGCAATTCAGTGTATATACAATGGTAATTGGAGCCATAGTAGCGGCCAGTAATGACATAGCCTTCAATTTCGAAGGTTACCTATTTGTATTCCTAAACGATTTATTCACCGCCACGAACGGTGTTTACATGAAGAAGAAGCTAGATTCAAAGGAATTGGGCAAATATGGACTTATGTTTTACAATTCCCTTTTTATGATAGTACCAACATTGTTCCTAACATATTACACTGGTGATTTGGAGAGGGCCTATGCTTTCGACGACTGGAATAATCCACTATTTCTGTTGCACTTCTTTTTCTCCTGCGTTATGGGCTTTATACTGTTGTACAGTGTAATTTTGTGTACATATTATAATTCAGCATTAACCACAACTATTATTGGTGCACTGAAAAATGTTTGTGTCACGTATTTAGGGATGGTGATCGGTGGTGATTATATATTTTCTTGGATTAATTTCATTGGTATTAATATAAGTGTTTTGGGCAGTTTAATATATACGTATGTTACATTTAAGAAGAAGGAGACATCTGCTCCTGTTTACAGTCAATTGACCAATGAGAAATCTACCAAACTTGATGTTGTATAGTATAAGATTTATTAAATAATTGTATTTCTTGTGTAATTACAATAGTTAGGTTTATAAAAAATCGTTTCTATAGTTCCATTCTAAATTGTGTAGCCAGTTTTTCTATAAAAAAAGTTTAAAGTTACCTGTACTAATTTGAAGGCCAATAATATAGTAAGAAGTATTTATCTTTGATTCATTATCTTTGTAAATAGATTTATATTGTTTTTCCACGAAAAAATTATCTTGAGAAAGTAAAAACTTGTTTTTATTCAAATTTTGTAGTCAAAAATCAGTGCAAATATTTATACAATGTCTTAAGATTATTTTTACCTTTTGTCCTAATTGTGTATATACTCGCAATTTAGCTCCAAGCAATAATTATCTAATGATTTGTATGAATAATATTTATTAATAATTGACGCCGAATTTTGAGTCATTCGGTATTAAATTTTCTCATTGAAGACTGTAATTAATAATTTCAACATCATCGTGCCATTTCAGCTAACATCTCAACATTAATTTGATTACAACCAAAGTAGACATTCGAAAATATTATTTTTTTATGTAATTGTGGTGATAATGAATTTCGTAATAGCCAAAAACGTGTGTAAATAACTACAATCTGTATATATATTATTATTCTGTGATTAAATAAATAAGAAATATACCTCTAAAAATTCGAATCAATAAAATTTGTTTTATTTTGGTTATCGAATTTTTCTGTGTTCCTGTTTAAATATTTACAGAAATTGTGGTAATAAAGACTAAAAGATGCAAATTAAATAATGCTATGGTTTTCATTGATTTTTTTCTGTCTACATCAATTATGAACAGTTTGTAATTAAATTGAGTGTAGTGTTTGTTCATTTACTAAAAAAACCATTTACCTACTTGTTCTCTTTTTACAGATGCTAAAACGCCGTACAACGAGTTTATTAAAAATTGTAACACACAAAGCAAATGCATGGCGAAAAGTCTCTACAAATGAATTCAAGTGTAATAGGACATTTGAAGAAGATTTCCTTCAACATCATATTGAAACAAATTCATTTCAACGAACCCTTTTAACAGTCGGTTCCAGTGTGGTCTCACTGTTGAATCCCCATAGGGGTGATATGATTGCTTGTTTGGGGGAAACAACTGGTAAGCCTTAGAGTCATATTTAGTAGAAAACATTGTGTATAGTTTACATAAATCCCATGAGTTTCGTCAAAAAATAAACAATAGTGTGGGTGGTGGTGGTTAATATTTGCATAAGTGTGTACATAAATGTCAACTATAATGTTTAAAATTATTATTTAAAGGAACTCTGGCACACGATTATATGCTCAGGAAAATGGAAAATTCTGAAGAAGGATGCGAAATATTACGGGATCGTCCAAGGATCAATTCAAAAACTGTTGATTTAGGCTATTTGAAAGGCATGCCCGATAAAACACTTGGGAAAGTGTATAGCGACTTTTTGGAAATAAATGTGAGTTCTCAGCTAGTTTTAAGAATATATTTAGAAAAAATAGTCCCTGGAGACAAGGTTTTTCTTGTCGTGAATGGAACGAGGATTGCTAAATTACCACTTAATATTCTCCATCTATTTTTTATCGCAGTCTGGGCCTTTTTCCCATTTTATACCCAATACATATTCTCGGCTGTAATAATTCTCGATTAATTAATTCGTAGTAGAATACGCATTTTCCAGCTTTGAATTTATAAATTCGAAATAAAAAGGCTCTCAAGCTGAATAATATTGTTTGTTACAGAAAGTTACGCCTGATTCACGACTACCTGTGCAATTTATAGATGATATTAATTTGGCGTACGTAGTACAAAGATACCGTGAAGTGCATGATTTGTTTCATGCAATTTTAGGAATGCCTACAAATATGTTAGGTGAGTCGATATACTAAACAGCATCTAAATCTACCACTTTTACTTACATTTACTACATATGAGTACTTTAACTCATGTAATCGATATTTTTATATTACTGTGCTCGTTATTGTGTCCAATTGTAAGTTTATTACTGACGTATACAATTTTTTCTCTCAAGTATACTTCACTCCAAAACCTGCTAACAGGAAAATTGATTTTGTTATTATCTTTTACTTTGTAGAATCGTCTTGTTTAGCTTGTTCATTTTCTTGCTTTCTTCTTTAATCTCGTGTTCTGCTACCTTTACCTTTTTTAATTTCACTAATTCGTGTCTATTGTGTATATTAAGTGTTCTTATCTCTGTACTCCCTCGCGCGCTTTTCTAATTGAAATGAGAATGAAAAATTGTTATTAGGGGAAGTGACTGTAAAATGGGTAGAAGCGATACAACTACATTTACCCATGTGTATCGGTGCAGCGATCTTTGGCCCCATTAGATTGAAACCTAAGTATACAAATCAACATTTGTTTTTCAAAACTATTATAATATGAAAATAATTTCAGACATCGTCAGCTGTACTTAAATTATTATCTACCTTGGGCTTTAGAGACTGGCATGAAAAGTGGATTTTTACTTAATTTATATTTTGAAAAGCGTTGGGATCAGCCTATTAGTGATTTACATAAAGAAATGAACATAATACCATTCAAAATACCAGAAAAGTACTGATTAATTTATTTTTATATTCATATAGTAAATGTGAGCTTTGTAAATAAAATATAAACAATGTATTCAGAACAAACAAACAATATTTCGCATAATTTGAGCAGAATAAGCGGAAAAGCGACCAGGGTAATCCCTCAGATTAATGTATTTGCATGCTTGAGGAGTTGGTTGCGTTTAAGTAATCATATGTTATTACTTAAGTCAATTTTGGTTTGTTGTGTTCTTGCCATGTTGTCATGTATTCCGCGATCTGATCTCGTTAAATAAAATGTCTTTTTCTGGATTTAGCGAAGATGATATAAAACGGTTGCAAAATAATAAAAAAGTAATATTTGAGAATGGTGAGTTAAAATACAGTATATAAGAGAGTACAATATTAAATTATATATTTGTGCACAGCAAAATCCAGGACCAATAATAAAAGAGACACCACAACAGCAAAATCACAACAAACTAAAACAGTTAAGAACAATACGAGAGTGAATAAAAGTTTGCCAGCGGACAATAATAATATATCAAATGATACAGAAGCATCTGTTGAAAACAAGACCGAAATAATAAAGAGTGAAATAAATTTAATAAGTCAAGAGAATACGCAACAAGATGCTGCTACTGCTAGTGCTGGAGAGCAGTGTATTAACAAAGAATTGAAAACCTTGATCGAATTTGATGTTAGACAAAAACTAATTCAGGAACAAAATAGGAGAAGAAAAGAATTGTTGGCGAAGGCATTGGCTGATAAAACAAAACAAACACAAGAAGAATTTCAAAGATTAACGGAAGTAGAGAAAGAATTTACGAAACTAGACGCAATTTTGTCTAATGATGTGAATATATTGCGAAAGCAAATTGATTCAGCTAGTTTCGAATATATGGAAGCACAGTAAGGATATAATGTTACCAAGAATATTATTTCAGTTTATAATCCATTATCTCTTTTCGTTTGTAGAAAAAAGTATGATAGAATTGAGAAAGAATTTCTAGATGCAAAATATGCACTTTTTCAAAAGTTGGAAAAGAAACAAATGCTTACCGAACATTTATGTGCAATTATACAAAAGAATGAGGAACGTAAAGCGGAGAAATTAAATGAGTTGCTTAAAAAGTTAAATGTAGATCCACTGAATGGTAAAGATAAGGAAATTATTAGTACAAATAGTGAAGCCGCAAGTGAAACAAATGGAAATACATAGTTTGTGAATTTTTAAATTGGAGATTCTCTATTATTATTTGATTTGAAAGCAGCTTTAGTTCAATTTTAGCCTGCATTAAATATTGGTTATTGTAATATTTGTTATACAAATACATTATTGAAATTGTTCCATCAAAGAAAAATTGAATTTTATATATAAAATATATAAATCGTATTTTTATGTCATTCAAGTTGGTTTGATTTAATTATTATTTTGTCGACATGTACTGAGAATTTCCATATATTCTTACATTTGCATAAAATGTGCTTAAAAGCGAGAAAGGCAAATATCTAGATGACACCGTTTACAAAGGCGTTTGTTTTATTGCTTCAAATCAATACTATAAATTTTAAATAAAATTATGTCTGTTATTGTTAAATTTAGAAAAACAGAAATAAAAACAAATAGTTCTAAGGGCGAACTGCAATGCTAATTTAATTGAACAAATGATTTCGAGCAAATTAAATGAATAATACTCTAAAAAAATTATAATTCTTTTATTAAAAAAAATTACATCATTGGTACAAAGATAAATCAATATTTACATAACCGAAATAAATTCACATTCACATGAAGTTTTTTTTTTTGTTTAATATTTTAGCAAGCCTGCACGGGAGTAGGTACTATATTTTATGATTTAATCCTTGAAAGCTCTAATCACACGATACTTTTATGGTACAGCCTTATTTAAGTATTAATAAATACTATTTACTTATATACATTTTTTTTATTTTTTTCCTTCCTTTTATTATACATAAAATATGGCAGTCAACTCTTAAATAACTAGAAAAAAATAAATTATATATATTTACAATAAGTTGATGTGCGTTTATATTTTTACAACGATTCCTAATATCTAAAAAACATTTTATAATGAACTAGCCTTTTCTTTGGTTCATACTGGCATAATAATAAAAATTGTAACAAAAATACCAAGAGACAAAACGTTAATGATGAGTGTATTAAAAAGTTCAGTCTTTGAAAATGGAAACACAACAATGGTTTTTATTGTAAAAAATGTTACACCCACACAGACAATGATATAGAGGAATGATGGATGAAAAACAAGAAAAAAAAACTATAAATTTAACACTGCAATTTGCGTTTAACTCTCATTTCACTATTCGAGACCGCAATCCATTCATTTCGTGAATTATCGAACCAAGTGAGCCCTAAATTGTAAATACCATTCAAATTAGCGTGTTGACAGTGCGAGAACCACCAACCGCCTTCATAATTACTCGCACAATGTGTATTAGAAATATCGCGATCATTATCCACTGTTGAGAATTCCATGTGATTTTGGTAATCCAAAGCGTCACTGGCATTACCCGAATATTTGTTCACTGTCAATTTGAAGCCCATTGTATAGTCGTCCACACGAAAGTCGCCGTAGTTCGCTTGCCAATATTTACCGTAAATATCTTTCATGTTAATTTGCAATTGGGTGCAGTTATCTTTTGTCAGATAATGTAAATTCCGATTGCCGAGCCAATGTTCACCGGTTGCAGAGCCAAAACCATTCGAGTACTCGTTCCAATTGCGATTGAAATTCACCGAACCATCATACCGTTTCTGTATGGTGGTCCAGCCGTCTTCACAATGTGCCAAAATTGGCTCCCCATCACCAGGCGATATTAAATAAATGCCACTAAGACCGGCTACCGCACTACAATCACGCGGCAACTTATTAACAATACTTTTGTACTCTTTCTCGAACGACTTTAATTCTTGCACCAGATGAATGGTCGCTTTTGTTGAATTGAGGTCGACTGTGGACGATTCCGTCTGAAAAATAAATGGAAAAATGTTGTTTATACAGTCAAGCTACACTATAGACATTTCGGGTACGTGATGGTCCTTTTGCAGCAGATCTGGACATAATGGATTTATATTTGTATATATAGCGTGCAATGTCAATTCTTATCAAAATTTATATCAATATCGAATGCCGACACCATTTTTGGTGTGTACTGTATATAAAACGGTGAAAAATTGCTCTAATTAACTCGACTCCGCGTTTTTTATAATACATCTTTCGCTCCCTAGTTACATTTTTATATGAAATAGTATCCTGGGAATTGAAATGTGTGTGTGCGGACGGACGGTCGGTCGGTTCGTTATGAATATGATTTTTCTTTCAATATTCTCCCTCATTTATATTAATTAACAATAAACTGGCGGCTTTGTGTAGGAAATTTTGCCCCGAGTGATATATGCATAGCAGAATCTGTGAAGGTTTGAGGATAGTTGTCTAGCACCGGGAAACATCTGGTGTGCATTTTAGTACACGAGAGATAACTTGTACGAACAATTGTGCACTTTCAGTTTATTGATTCTTCGCATGTTCATTGTTTCTATTTCCCATATATCCATATATGAATGTATACAGGTGGAAATTCATTTGACAGATATATACCACTCTTACAAAATAATTGAAATTTTAATGAATAATGTCAACTACAGCGAAAGAAACGTTAAATTGACTCGTACTATTGTATTATAAAATGAAATTTATTGTATTTTGGTTTATGGAGTTTTATTTCTGCAGTTGTGACACACAGACACATTTTATATAGAGACAACTCACCTTCAAGATGTGATCGTGCAATTTGGAATGCTGCAGTGTGGACGCTTTGACCAAATTCTTAACAGTGCCATCAATTTGTCGCAATTGTATGCGATCTGAGTCGGTCTTGTCCTGCATATTAGATACACTAACCCCAATTGCTTTTAGTGAATTTCTTGTATTTGTTTGATCCTCTTTTAACATTGAAATTTCCGAATTGGATTCGGCCAATTGTACCTCTAATTTGGAAATTTCTTTACGGAATTCTGGTAAGCTTGTATCGACTTTATTTTCGATACTCTCCACATTCTCCAACAATTCCAACACAGACATGTGTAATTTATCAAAATTGGCCAGTTGTTTTGTGATGTTTGCAATGTTCTCTCTATTCTCACTTTGTAAGTGTGTTATATTCAACATTGTTTCCGCAAAATCAGCCGACGATGAACGTGTTTGTATTTCTCTGATTCGGTGTGTCTCTACATAATCCTCAATTTTATTCCCATTAATCCTATCATACACCTCATTAGTCTCTGAATCGTGTTGCGCTTCTTTGTCTTCTATGTATTTTTGTAGTAGCTGCATTTCCTCTTCCACTTTAAGCAATTTCGTTTTCAGGTGATCGGTTTCGTGGCGCAATTGCTTTGATGTCTTTTCTAAACTTAATATGTGTTTCTTGAGAATTCTTTGGTGCCTTGAGGGATGCTGTTGCTGTTGTGCTAAAACCGGATCATTTACCAACTCCAGTGAGTCCTTCTTTTCATTCAAAACTTTCCAATTGTGGTTCCATTCCAATTGGACGGCCTTCAACTGCAACAAACCGAAAAAAATGCAACCTCTATTATAAAAACCGCCAACAACAAACCATCTTAGAAAATACTATTGACTACGTGTGTGACACATTCTTTTTGTGTTATAGGAGGGTTGAAAATTCCAAAAGTGGATTTTTATATCTACCTGCTGTTCTATTGGGAATTTCTTTGTGTGCCATGTGGAATGTATAAAGTTTTGAGCATATAGAAAATGACTCTAACGCGTTACATACACAGACAGGAATAAAATATTTTATAATAATACCCTCCAGCAGGGGTGTTTCTCTCCTTAGTTTAAAAGAAAATCTCCAATCTTACTAGATATCTTATTATTGTGTATGTTGTAAGTAGGTACTTTTAATGTGCATATAGGAAGGATTGAAGATGATTTCGTTTAAGAATTAAAAGACAAAAGACTATATTATATCTTCCGGTGCGGAAAAAAACGGTTTGTCTGAAATATGATTATAAAGGCTCATTTCCATTCTCGTTGAAAACCATCAACGCATCCATGCGAAAAGAAAGTGTTGTGTAACCCTTAACAAGTTGAGCCAACCTATACTCCTCGTATGCTAATTATCCACCTATACACACTAACAAAGAAAAAACATGCAAAGTTACTTAGTACAAACCGACGGAATTTTAAAGGTGTTGATTAACAATACGAGTACTACCATACACAACTTATTGTTTATATACTGAAAAGCTTCAACTTTCGCGGCCTCTTCGTTCTTTTTATGTCGTTTGTAATTGAATTTTGGTCCCATAAAGTTTACTGGTTTGTTGGGAATGAGTTTTCTTTAAATAAATTTCAATCCAATTGCAATTGGAACATTGTAGATTTGTAAAAGTGACTTGGAGACGACGACATAGGGGTCAATGAATGTAATTCGAATGGTATTTAGTTATATATACCCACATATATTTTATATAAAAGTTTCAGGTAGGTTATTCCGGTATTTTCGGTAGTTGGTTTACCATTGGTCAGAAATGGCAGGTGAAACACGTTGAATATCGGCCACACGCTGAAACGCGACCAAACACACCTGCCTCTCTTGTTACGGGATAATATGACGAAAAAAATATCAAGAGTTTCTCTCTATCAACAAACTTGTAAACAAATGTGTTCGTTATTTCGAAACGGATATGCGGGCAAGTTAATGAATGTCTCTTGAACGTGTTTTCAAATTTTCTTTTTGCATATACCCGATATAAAAGCTTTAATTAAATTTTTCGTTGTATTTCGGTCCACACATATGTATGTGTATATATTGTATTATTATGAAAGATTTTTGTTGTACGATTTGTGTTCCTTTTGTTTAGCCGAAAAACTTTTACATAATGGAAACGTTCTAGCGATAAAACACATTTCGTATTTAATGAGCAGTATTTTTAGTGTAGAAAAAATCTGCCATAATAAAAATTCATATTTGTATTAATTTTAATAAGTGAGCTTGTGCGCGCTAAATTCAGGCCATTAGTTTTCGAAATAAAAAAGGACTGTAAGACTGACACGAAAAAATTACTTTCTATGTAAAATAAAAACACGACAGCTTTTGTTATACATATATATTTTTTAAAATAAATTGTGTATTGAAGAAGCAATTTATAACTTTTATCTCTATATTTATCGATTCCTATAATACACATATACACGCAGCACTACAAAGTACTCTGTTCTAAATAATAATTTACTACCAATTTTGAATGTTTTGTGTATTCCATAAAGATAATCCTAATATAAGGCAATTTGTAACAGGTATACGTGTTTATTAGTTTATGTCAAAGCTCGTAAAATGTTGCTCAAAAACAAAAAGGAAATAATGTTTTATTTGTATTGGCTCTTGGCCACTTTGCGACTTTGCACTTATTGTATGTAGGTTGTACACAAAAAATCGCCAGAGATAAGGACGATTTTAATGCACGGTCCATTACATTGTGTCATTTCGAATTAATTACGCAAAGTGAGAGACAAAACGTTCTTATATAGTCGAAAAACAGGTTGTATTCTCTACTCTTCAGTTTGAGTAACGGGTTAACAAAATTCACATTACGCAACATATTTTCAGCGTATTAAAAGGAAAACATTTGGAATAAGTGCCTTCTATTGTGTTTTTGTTCCGCCCTTACGAAGACAGCTGGATGTGAGAAGAAGGCCAGACACCCAGACACTCTATAATTACATCCACTTTCGAATTGTTAAAATAATCACCATAACAGCATTACGTGTGTGGCTCCCAACTTAAATTCGATTAAACTCTATTTATTCCCAATAGTGGTGTGTGTCAGAAATATGCACTTTATATACCGTGATACGATCGCACGTTATGAGTTTATTACCAATAGCGAAAAAGAGAAAAAAGCCCTCCAACTAACGACAAACATAAAATGGGAATAATACCGAAACGAAAAGAATTTAATTCCATTCGTAGTTCCATGTGTATATGATGGTTTTAAAAAAGTTTCTCATGGACTTTTTCAGTTGAGCGAATGGTTCCTGTGGGAAAATGTAAACAAATTTAACCCCACGATTGTGTTAAGCCTCCTATTAATTTGATGATCTTGTCACGACCTATGGGTTGTGAATTTATTTGAATGCTCTCGCGCTCTTTATAAGTAGATATGTGTGTGAGCCTCAAATTGCCCTTATATATACGTGCAGTTGAGAGAAAAAACTAACCGCTAATTATACCCAGATATAATAAATTACAATGCGATGTTGGTACACAATAACAATGATTCACTCAATTTTTCATATTGTCGTGAGGAAGTCTTCGCCTCACAAACATATCGCTATTAATAAAAAGAAGATTTTGCTGAAATATTTACGAAAAATGGTGCTATAGAAAAAGTGTTTAAAGCAGCGCGTTGGTATTACGGGGTTTTTGTGTGTGGAACTGAAATATTTTTCTTTTTTTGCGCCCTCGTCCTCCTACATATATGCTCTCAAGCCCTTTCAAAACGTATCAAATATGTATGCCTGTTGCTGTGTTGTGCTGCAAAAGGGAGGCATTTCAATGGATCTTATGTGGAGGCGCACACACATTGTTTAACAAGTGCAGTTTTATATTACATACGAAGTATTGTTGGAAGTCCTTGCAAAAAGCGGAAAATTAAACCTTATTTAATTCACGAGTGTACAAAGTTACATTTTCAAGTGTGTCGGTGGCACATTGTTTGTACGAGTATGTTGAGAGTGGTCGACACAAACTTGTAAATCATCAGTCAGATTAGTTATAGAAATGAAAAATTTATAAAAAAATGTCAGGGAAAATTAGTAGAAATAAGTAAAACAATAATTTAGCATGACACTAATTGAAATGAAATTTTCATAACCGGAAATTGGGGCACTAGGATTAATTATGCAATCATATAACCTGCCACGAGATACAAATGTAACATATAGAAACGATAATAATTCGGTGTCGTTAATAATGTAATGTATGTGTGCTGTTATAAGTATGATAATTTCGGCACAATTCCTGACTAGACACACTTTGCACATAAAACAAATGAGTGGAATTAAAAATAAAGTGCAAGTATGTATATAATAATGAGTACCTGCATACCCGCATCAGTTAAGCATGTTTCAAAGATGGCATAGGTAATATTTAATACAATAAAAAAGAATGCTACTTAAATAACATCTGCCCGTTTTTTACGTTTATATATGCCATAAGGGTAGTAGACAAGCATCTTATCTTTTATTGCATCATAAAAAGTGTATCTCATTTTTATTCGCTTATTTTTCAAAGAGAATATAATAAGTATTTGGTATATAGGTATATAAGGTAAGGTAAGTATATAAAAAGTGTGTGCAGATATTCCGTTTACCCAATTTATTCCACATTTCCAATTCGCTGATTTTTACGCGAGCAACGCAAAATTAATTGATTTATGAGGCACAAGCTTTTATCTATTCACCAATATTATATTTACCTGATTTTTCGTTTTGCCACATATTACAGCCGTTGCCCTGGCGTTATCCTTTAATGAAGCGAGCTCTTCGCGCGTTTCCAATAATTCCGCCTCGTATTTAACGTTCTTCTTCCTTGCAATCTCGAGTTCTTTGTTCAAATTAGAAACGTCACTCTTTAACAAACTCAATTCGGTGTCAACTTGTTCGTGATTCTGTAGGATCACAGTTGAATTCAGAGTGGTTTGGACTTCAAGTAGTTCTGTTTTTAATTCGGCTACTGTATTAGACAACCATTTCACTGTCAATCTGTCGTTCTTCTCTTGAGAGCTGAGATGCTGTGATTCTTGATGCGGTTTATTAGTGCCACTTCGAAGTTGTTCCATTTCTTCTCTGCAAAATTGACAATTACCTACATCAGTTCGGTACATGTATATTTTATTCAGCATTTTCATGCTGTATTGTGTCTGTTTTTCAGATCCATATCAAATTATCGCAGGCTATTCATGTAAAATATAACCGCCTTAAACAAAAGACTCGTATACAATTTTCCTACTTAATGTAATACGATAAAGGAATCGATATTACAATTTAATGTGGCTTTTATTATACTTTGTAGAATTTATGAATGTGTGTGCGGTTATCGCAGTTGAATAAATTCAACCAAAACTGATGCACCAACTTTATACTATGATGATGGATATGAGCCATCTCATGTGGAAAATGGTTTTATAATGCCATTTACCTGGCATGATATTGTTAAGAAAATTTACGACTTAGTTTGTGACGAATTTTTTCCGCTTCTTAAGTAAAGCTACATTTATTAATTAACAGTTCGCGAAACTGAATTAAAAGTTCCAAATTGGATTTTCCGCCCTTAAATAAATGTCTTTAATGCGTTTGTTTTTTTTATAAACTTTACATGTTGGATTTGACTGACGTAAGAGGGCAACTTTTTTCACAACCACATCGAGTATACATATAGTTCGAAAGTTGCCCTTAGGATAATAGATTTTCTTCGTGAGACTTTCAGGAAAATGTTGAGGACGTGAAAAGAAATAGTCTTTCTATAACACCATCATCACTGTGTGCAGTGTGCGTTTAGAAAACTGAAATTAATTAAATTTCGTCAAATATACAACCGTGGAATACTAAATGATGACTGTAAAGGGAAAAGGGGTCATCATCATTTAATTACCCTTTATACGATTTTTTATTTTTTTGAAAAAAAAACTTTTTCCTTGAGAGACGCAATTCAAAGTCTAAATTAACATTCATTATTTCATGTAATATTTCTGCGTGGTGCCGTTACGATTTCCCTTCTGATATTCCAAACAAAAACTTTTAATGGCATCAGAGAACGAAACTTTATCCCAGTTTCATTATTATATATAAAAAATAATGCGTTTATCGGGCAGTTTCTGATTCATTCGCGAATTCCATGCCATTTTTTATTTAAGCCATCTCATTTCTCTTTAAGTTATTTAATAAAAGGCCTTATTGTGTTTCTTTATGCACACACAGCATAAAAAATAAATCGTCTCGTGTGTCTGACACTTCATTATTTCTATTTACCTGAACGCCTGCAAGTCCGCCTGAACTTTCACCAATTCGGGGCTTTGGAAAAGTTGCTTTCGCAGATTCGTCTCAATACTTTGCAAATCTTCCCTTCGTCTATCTAATAATGTAGTCACTTGTTTATTGAGCACGCGCAACTCATTTTCTAAGTCACTAGTTTCACCACATACAAAACACACGGCGACGACGAGCACCGCGACGACGTTCAACCACCACCACCAGATATGCGGCATCCTCATCATTGTACTCCTCTTCTAGCCACTGTATTTCTATATGAGTATCTCGATACTTAAATGTATATGTCTTGTAGTAAACTGAAGCTTGCAGGATGGTACGAAATTGTTTTATATGGGTCGGAGGATTTCAACGCAGGCGCGCCCTCATAGCCAGGTGCTTTTGCCGTTCGTTTGATTGTTGGACTCTCTTAATTCATTACCTGTAATATTGTATTATTGCATCCTTATTTATTTTACCTGTAGATCGTGTTTCGGGGAGAAAGTGGAAGCGAGATGAAGCGGCATTTGGTGGAGGCGCCTCCTGATGGTGGGCACCTGCTTGGCAGATGCCACCGCACTTATAGTCTTCAATCGAATTTTTTACCTTTTTTCTACTGTACTTCAGTGAAAAGAGAATCTAGAGGAATGTATTTTTTTACTATTAAGGAGTAATAAAGCCATTTTGCGCGAAATACCTTCAGGTATTCGGCAAATTACATTTGTGCATGCAGGAAAGCTGCAGGAACGAATATTAAGCTTTTTGTTTCTAATGTTTTCTTTATAAGCTCCTGTTTTTTGGATGGAATATGGAATCATAAAATGCGAAATATTATTACACGCTCGGCATAACTGTGTGTTGTGGTTGTGGAATTCTAGAAGTTAGGTAAAAGCGACTAATTCTTTTCCATTTAGGTCGTGTCTAGTTTTATTTTTTCAGGAAATTACTTTTCTTTTGCCGGATTTGGTTGAAGGTTCCATAGAAAATACGGTTCTATTATTTAAAAACCTTTTTATGCAACGATTTTAAATTTATCGTTGTGCAATTAATGACGAATTGAAGTGAACTTGTCTCTCATTATGAATTGAAAAGAAATGACTCGGTGACCTGGAAGGGACAAATAACCACTATAAGCCGCTTATTTCCCTTGATATTTACTAAAGCGTATAGATATTTTTTTTGCAAAGGCCTCCAACTAGGATTTATTTAGCATATCCATTGGGAGTACCTACATGAAGTGTTGTTTGAATTTTTGTTTTAAATTTCTGTCCATATTATATCTGCGAGTATAACCTGTTAGTCAATATTTTTTATATGGTTATTTTTTGTTTCAACATTTCAATAACTGTTTTAATGGGTTGCATTTCAGTGTATATTTAATTTGCATCCCTATCATTTTTTTACACTTTAATCAATTTAGTTTCTACTGTTATTATTATTTATTCCGTTTACAAATTTATTATTACGATGTACACAGAATTGCAGTGCGGGACTTCATACATACATATATACATAACATGGCTTTGAAGAGGATCCCAGTAAAATTTGAACGTGTCGGGGATTCTGTTTCAATTAATATTATAGACAATCGAAAATTGTAAATGACAGGGAAATATTAGTTTTGTCGTATTTCATTCAGAATATACCTAGTCCAGGTAAACTAATAAGCAGTTGATTACTTAAATGCATTACCTAAAAATAAATATGCAAATACTCGCATGTTGGTCTTTGAAGCAAAGATTAAACAAATCAATTACCTACATACATCGGAAATGGACCATAATGTTTGTTTATTTCTATTTGGGGATACCATCATCCTGATTAATCCATTTTAGTTTAATTGTGAGATAAATGTATATATACAGTGAATTATGCTCTATCCAGTGAACAATCCGATAGTAAAACATGTTATGGGGTGTACCTATTTTCCGAAGAAAATAAAAAAAAATACTTTTTCGCTAGAAACAAGATTAAGGGCGTTTGTAAAGGGGAAAAGTTGAGTTTAAATGTCGAAAGTGTAGCCAAACTATACAAATAATGATAACAAGCAAATACCTTCAAACTTCCTTTAAAAATGACATGTTCGTAAAGTTGTTGGTACAAACTTTTTTCAGGTTGCAGGAAAGTTATTTAAATTTCAATTTTTATAAAATAAAAAATAAAAACGTATTTAAGGGTTTTGACTTTTTAATGCAACGTTTGGTATTCAATGACATTGAACAGATTTCCTGACAAAAATAGTTTGGTAACTATTTCAGGTATCGATCGGTAAATAAAATATGTTTTAGTAACCTATGTTCTGTTTTAGTCTATTTTTACCAAACTCTTTTTAGTCTTCTAACACTGTAAATGACAGAAAGTGGAGCTTCAATTATTAGAATTCGATTATCGAACTGGTGTGTATTGTGTCGGAAAACCATTCAAATAATGAAAGTAAAAAGAACAAGAACGGACTGAAAAATCATGCAGATAAAAAAATGTGTATAAATAATTTAACTACGTATAAAACTAAGTACACATTCACACGCATGTTAAACTAACCTTATCACAATGGAATACCACAAATTCTTTCAGAGTACGATTTATAATTACGTTTAATTACTTTAATATTATGATATGACTTTGTACATTTTTTTTCCTATAAAACAATTTTTTCACATATTACATGTTAAGTTAATAGTTGCACATATTTTCCAACGAGTAACAAGAATTCATCTCTCTTCTCCCAACTAAATCCTGTAATTACGCGCTTTTGTTAACTAACAATGTTTTCCTTTAATCAGTATATAAAACGAAAACTCGTACAACAAACACAAAATAATGGTAAAATACCTCCCAGATATAACATAGGCTCTTTTGTAGTACCTCTCTATTTCTGTAAGTGCATAAGTTGGCCTTTTTCTAAAATAAACCATCATAAACCCCTTTTATATGCCGTACTTTTAACCATTACACAATAGCGAATTACATAGATTGCGTGCCACAAAAATTCAATTCAACGATCCCTTCAAGACCCATTAATTGACATGCTGAAAACGTGCATGTTTTCACATTAATAACATGTCGTTGTATTTATTAGGTATCCGAAACACTTTCGACCACGTTCATAATAATTTCAAGGTGGAAGAATTTCATGATTACTTATACCTAACCTATAGTTGTGATGTAATTTCGAAAGCATCCCCGTTGGACTACAGGAAAATAATTAACGGACAACAATTATTAATGCAAACACATTCAAATTGATTTATAGTTTAGTTATCTAGTAAATGGATTTGGCTTCAATCATTTTCAATTATGGAAAATATATGTTGTATATGATGCGGAAAAACTCCGGATGATGTTGTCGTCTTTTTAATTCTACTGATTGAACTTTTCCAGGCTTACTCATACCAGAATCGTGACCTAATATATGTATATGAATTCGATAAATTCATATATAGTCATATATACGCAACCGCATCACAGGGTGGGACATTACGTTTTGGTAACCAGTGGCCTAATAATGGCATATTGTCGTGCGTCGGCCAATAAAGTCAATTATTTACGGCTCATAGTTACTTGATAATGCACTATCTGTAATACAGAATACATCGCTTCAGAATCAATCAGCATGATTAAGGGCCGAAAGGGCTCAACCGCTCAACATAATTATTGATGTTATGAAGAAATGTATTCTTAATGCGAACATAAAACCGGGCCGCATATGTACATCTGTCTCCCTATTTTGAAAACATGTAGAATTAAATTCATTCCTATACACGCACGGTGCCCCTTATACATACATGCAGCGTACAAAGTGAATAACTAAAAAACGTATTCAGCAGGTGGTTTCGGGACTTAACTTTTAAAAATACGAGTTTGCAGTTGTTGCACCAACGGCGGAAGTACGTCCGCCCCTATATATTCTCGTATCCGCGTCTTTTTTCTACATTCTGTTTCCCGAGTTATCCATCTATGACTTTGGGACACTAGTCGAACGTTTTATTATTACACTGTACATAGAACATTTTAAATAGATTGCAACTATTAGGGAGTAGGGACAAGACATCGATAAGTAGACGCGTATGGGGCTGCAGGTAAACGTGAACCTCTCAGGTTACCATTTAAATAATGGGGTAGTTTACATTAACGAAATTGGGGGGCAAGTCGAAACTGATGAAAATTTTCTACCATAATCAATATACGTGTATTTTTTAATTAGAAGTCAGTAATTAATTAATGCGGAGGTGTTTTAGATTATAAAGCAAGTTCGCGCATGTAATTAACCTATACTGAAATAGACTTATTAAGAAATTAATTCCATTTCCAACGAAATGATAACAAATACCTTATGTGAAAGGTTTACACAGCAACACAGCAACTGTACTAAAGCGCTTGCAAGTTTTAACATTCAGGAAAGCAGTGAATATATCGTTTTTGAATGGTAAAAGCTGTAACATTTATATTTAGGACAAGTTCATCTTTAATATATCCTCCTTTTCAATGTAACACAGTACAGAGAGCAAACAAAAATAACAAAAATCGCAATCTATTATATGTATGTTTGACATTTTGCGAGTTATTCTGTTTTATTTTGTTTTGTGATCCCTTTAAAAGTGTTTCGTTGTACATTGTGCAAAAAAACTAGAAAATCTGTTAATCATTTAAAGTTTAACAGTGAACGCGTTGCGAAATTTTCAATAATGTACACATATTAGTGTAGAAACGGCAAGTTTATTGGACTATTATAACGAGGAAAACGGTATCAAGTTTCTTATTTTTCTCTTTTCTTTCTTTATCCACCAAATAGAATTAGAATATTTTTCGCAACATTATTTATTTTGCATAAATTTGCATATGAAATACCTATATACGAAATATCCTTGTGAACAATCTGATAATACATACAACTCTTGAAGAAGAAACCGGATAATTATACATAGAAAAGTACAAAAATTGCTTCCATTTAAAGTGCCGCTAGATTTTTTTATTTCAAACTTCACAATGAAAAAATGGGCAAATTCTAATTATCATTTTATGTTCGCTGCCACACAAACAGCTGTTATGCCCCACAACATCCATCTATTTGACATCTTTTTGGTTTCCAGCGAACCGCTTCAGAGAAAACACATCCACACTGTGTACCAATGTGCATATGGTCGGTAAATTGTGTGCTCTTTGTCTATCTTCCGCACTGTTTATGAGGGAGAAAAAGAATGTTTTCGAAAAGAGCACAGCCGGGTGTTACCTGACGAACAAGGTGTGTTATATTCATCTTGAACAGCTGCCGCACGTGTTCATCTTAATTATGAATTCGTATCAATCGATCAAGTTAAGTCGATCGATAAGTTTAGTAAAAAGCCGTGGTTAGAAATCTTGGTTTGACCAAGTAGATTACCGTGTATAGGCAGTCTTTGTACTCACATTAATGATTTAATATTGTATGGAAGCTCCTCTTTAAGTAAGTCGATTATGGAATAAAGGGTGCGAGATTCAGAAATGGACGTACATATTTAATTAATTCTTAAATAAGAATATAAACAATGTTTTAATAAATGTTGATTTTGAATTAACATAACCATTGAAAATGTTCATTGTCTGTGAAAATGTTTATTTAACTAGATGTTTTATCAGAACTAATCAATTTAGTATTAACAAATGAAATAAAAAAATAAAAATAAAATAAAATGCATTTTAAAAGGAAAATGATGTTTTATTAAGAGCAAGCTTTAGATAAAATTAACATGTTTAATTAAAAAATTTAACCATGTTACAGTAGGACACCAAAACACGACTACCTATTCCTTCCTTGTAACGTAATGAAAGGGAAGAGTATTAAGGGATAAGGATGAGATGGGAAGTTTAGAAAAAAGAGATAAACCTGAAATAATGTCCATAATTGGCCGAGATCCGTTGAATAAACTAAGATTCCAATTATACATAAGGTGGAAAACCGAAAACCGGTGTATGAAAATTAAAAAAAATCCATACAGATGTATTCCTAGGCTAAATTAATTTTTAATTGTATATGAAAAGCATAATAAAATGCATGCCTTTTTAAACGTTTTATTATTAAAACGAATTGATTAACACATTTTATTTATATATGCACAGGCATGTTTGTAATATTACATGAAAACCGTGTATTCCGGCATCAATTAGGTATATGAAACTTACTATTTATAAATGCCAAGCACTTTTCGACCATTTAACTGCCGAAACTCGTAAATAATATATGTATATACCTGTACCTACAGTACCGTAGGCGTTAATGAACAAACTTTTCCTTTGATTTGTTTAGTTTTATATGTGAATATTATTGTTGTCCAATTATTCAACGTGATTTAAATCGAATATACGTAGAGCAACAAGTATTTCATATAACATTCCGTGAAATATGTACTATGTAATGTACCTACTTGAGAGGTCGTTGAAGAAAAACTCAAATCATGTAATTAAATTCTTTTTCTGAATATTCGACAAAACGTACAATTTCGAATATTTCCGCTTAATAATCCAGCCCTATTGATTAAAGGTCTTGTATATATATATGTATATATACCTACCATAGCATCGGTTGTAAATGTGATTGTATACCTATATAATACATAATAATTATTGTGTTTTACTTTCCGCAAAGTGCTCCGAATAATTAGTTTTTGCCCTTTGATGGTAGATGCTTTGTGTAATAAGCACATATTCCTCCAATGTGTAAACTTCTCTCTATCCAATGTGTAATATAAATTCGGCTGCGTCATCTATAATAGTTTTCCACTCAAATCGATTCGATTGGGGACCTAGTTTAGAGGATTTAATTTTCATATGTATTCGGCCCTCTAACGTTATTCAATTCAATGGTCAAGAAAATTTCCATTGGTTTCGTTTAAATGAAATGAACCAGATGAAATTTCACGAATTGTGTGTAATACTGTAATAACAAATGTATTTCAAAAACACAAAAGCGATAATTTTCGCAATTTTAAAGCTTGAACATGTTCTATAACCGAAAAATATTTTACTCTGAAAGTAGATATTCTTATAGTTAAAACAGAATGAATTTATGCCGGTAAATTTTGATATGAAGCACATTATTCCCCAGGGCATCCATCATGCTGTGACCCTTTCCATCAGCTCACCTTTTTCTTATAAAATGTATATTAAAACATACATCTCTTAATTATTTCTCCCCTTACATCCACGGGGTGATTATTAAGCATAACAACTGAAAATTTAGTTAATTCAAAGCGACGCTGACGGTGTTACCTTAACCATCACCTTCGTTTTCCGCAAATTACTATTACATTAGAATCGTGTACGTTCAATTAAATTCACCAACTTAATTGAATTGCATATATGGATCGAATTGCATGTACGTTAAAGGTATTAATAATGAACGAGTGAAGGGAGTGAAATGTGAGGATGATATCGTGACGGAGGAAGCAATTAAAAGGACCCAAACCGTGAGTTTATTAATGTTTGAAAGAAACCGTCTCTCTCTTGAAATTCCTCCAGCCATCAACCTAAATAGATGGAAAATTGAAGCGACTAAACGACAGCTGGAAAGCAGCAATGCCCTGCCAATAACATACACTTATGGTTATGGATGGAAAAAAGAAGCCCTTAAGTATAAATGACAGACATGTGCATTTCTATAGACAGGCGAAAGAAGGAAGGCAAGCGTTTGTCTGACGCGTGCCACTTGCTGTAGTCGGAGCTTTGGCTTGCAGCTTTTAAAATGTTATTTCTAATTTATAATTTTGCCTGTGCCTCTGATGCCCTGACAGATGGCCAATTCCCATCCATATCCAATTCGTTGTTACATTCAATCGGTAGAGATGAATTTTGACGATTGTTTACAGATTTAGCTTTGTTTGGATAAAAGTTCTTAGGGAGTTATATGAGCTGTAATGGTGGTCCCCTCTCTTTAAAATGGATTAATTTTATTTAAGCAAACAAATCTGTTCGAGAAAGTTATTCATACAAGTGAACATTAAGGTCACTAACCAATGTCAATTACATTAAAATTCATTTTGTATGTTTTCATTGTTTGAAGCAAATAGAGCACTATTCAAAAGCATTTATCATACCTCCTTTAAGCCCCTTTTAATGGGTCTCTTTTAGGTACTTTGCGTTTTCTAGCGCACACATACAGTGAAAAAACTTTAAATAAATTGATGTATGTTTGAAAAGCTACTGTGGAAACTTTACTTTTTCATTGTGCAAAGTTTTGTATTCGGGTTCCATTGTTACTCAAGAAAGGTGCTTATGAATAAAGTTGCTAAAATCACTATTATGGTGCCAGTACTTTTGGAGTTAGACGGGAAAAAATTGGAACATGTTTGGATATTTGATCGTTATTTTGTAAATTGAACTGGTAATAGGTTAATTGTCATCAAATTCCCGACCATGAAATTTCTCCCTCCGATATACAATTACAATTTTCTCCCCCATACGAAATTATATAATTTTCCATTTCAGAGCACAAAACATTTGGTGGACAGGTGTTCGATTTATTGTCTACTTGTATAGCGAAACCACTGGAATACGGTGGATAAAATAAAAGGTATAACATGAAGAGAAAAACGAGATATATTCTGTTACACTAATTTATTTATTCATATACACGTCTAGTTAGATTTATTATTAAATTGGAAATTTCTCCACCGGTAACCGGTAATAGTTAAATTACTGAAAAATGTTAGGGAGAAAAGATTGAAATGATAAAAAGGAAATGTATTATTCAAATACGTTTATAATTATACACAAATTTACATTTGACAGTTAGGTTTGTTTAATCATAGCAAGTTATCTTCATTTTTCCGTTTTATACACATATTCTTTTAAACATTTAAATGTAGGTATAGCACAAAGGTTATACAAATAAATTATCTCTATGAAATATTTGCATAACAAACTGTAATTTCTTTTCAGTGTATGTATGTTATATATTTTCATTTTTCAACAAGATTTCACATATGAATATTTTAAATAAAATCTAGCATCACACTCACAAATGTACATATCATCTGCCTTTTTTTCTCTTCGCTTTACATTTAATTTTATTTGTAATATAAATTAGGTACAAATTCTTCAAAAGTAAAAATAAGCTTGAAATAATTTTTAATCAAATTTAATTTTTACTGTTTTAACATGAAAATCTATCTTGAAACAATATTTGTATTCATGAATTGCAAAACGAAATCCTAAAATAACAAGTAAAATCTTTATCGATATCGTATCGGAATTGAGCTTTCAATTTTTGAATTTCATAAACTTGATAACATTTTCTCAATCGATGCCATCTCTGAATCAAACTCCCAACAATACTCAGTTCTCTTTAAAATGATCGTTAAATTCCTAGGCAACCAATTTTTCTTGTTCTATATCCATGACAACAGTTTGTATATAAACAAATACAACAAAGATCCTAAAAACTGTGCTGGTGAAACAATAAAATGCGTTCTCTGCCTAAATGGGTGGATAAAATACAAGATAGTGAAAAAAGTGGCCAAAGGTAAAACACACTATATCGTTTAATATAAATTTAACAAGTTCTTTTCTAGTATATATGATTTATGCTTCAACCCAGATGGAAATCAATTAATTGTAGCCGGTGGTAATCACGTGCTTGTGTACAATACAAATAATGGTACTTTAATTCAACCCTTGAAAGGTCACAAAGATAAAGTGCATACTGTGAGTTATGCTAAAAATGGAGAGAAATTTGCAAGTGGAAGTGCTGATAAATCAGTCATCATTTGGTCTAACAAATTGGAAGGTTTACTTAAATACAGTCACAGTGATTCTGTTCAATGTGTAGCCTTTAATCCATTATCTCACCAATTGGCTTCGTGTGCCTTAACTGATTTTGCATTTTGGAGTACAGAACAAAAAGCTGTTCAGAAGCACAAGATTAATGCACGTATTAATACGTGTTCATGGACTAATGATGGCCAATATTTAGCACTAGGACTTAATAATGGAGTCGTGTCCATTAGGAACAAGGTTCTACACCCACACATAAACATGCTTTGAATTTTAATACATTTAATTTAAGCTGGGTGAAGAGAAGAGTCGAATTGAACGTCCTAATGGGTCTCCGATTTGGGGACTAAGTTGGAGTACCTTCAAAGATGATCAAACAGACACTTTATGTGTCACCGATTGGAACAAAACTTTATCATTTTACACACTTGGTGGTAAAATGGTTGGAAAGGAGAGAAATATAAATTTCGAAGCTCTGAGAGTACGGTATTTTTCACGTGGTGAATATATTTTAATTGGTGGCTTGAATAAAGCATGTTTAATGTTTACGAGGGAAGGAATTCGATTAGGGATGATTGGGGACCAACAGAATTCGTGGGTTTGGTGCTGTGAAGCTCATCCTTCTGGAAATTTTATTGTAAGAATAAAAATTCTGTGTAAGTGTAGATAAATTTTACATATCAATTTAGGCGATTGGGTGCGAAGATGGTACTATAGCTTACTACCAATTGATTTTTAATACAGTCCACGGATTATTTAGGGAACGATATGCATATAGAGAGAATATGACCGATGTAATTATTCAACATTTGATAACTGAACAAAAAGTACGAATTAAATGCCGTGATTTGATAAAGAAAATTGCTATTTATAAAAACCGCTTAGCTGTAAGTTTTTTAAAAATAAATAACAAGAATTATTTTGTACAATATTTATTAAAATTAGGTTCAACTACCGGAAAGAGTTATAATATACGAGTTATATTCAAATGATGCAAATGATATGCATTACAGAGCTAAAGAAAAAATCACCCAAAAACTAGATTGTAGTTTATTGGTAGTGTGTAGCGAGCACATAGTGATTTGCCAAGAAAAAACATTACAAAGCATGTTTTTCAATGGAGAAAAAGAGAAACATTGGGATTTTGAAAGTTTAATTCGTTATATTAAAGTGGTAGGTGGTCCAGCTGGTAAAGAAGGCCTTATATTGGGATTAAAAAGTGGACAGGTGAAAATAAACAATTTAAATTTTGAGAAATAATGACTTTAGATTTTATTGATTCCATTAGGTGTGGGAAGTGCATTTGGACAATTTCCATCCATTATTAAAAGTAAAAGTTAATGACAGCGTTCGTTGTATAGATTTAAGCCAGAAAAAGGAAAAATTGGCAGTAGTGGATGAAACTGGCTTATGTCAAGTGTTCAATTCCAAAACGGGAGATTTATATTATCAAGAACCCAATATTAACAGCATCGCTTTTAATACACTTTATGAAGAAATGCTTGCCTTTAGCGGAAACAACACTTTAGCTATTAAGATTAGGGATTTTCCGGCGCATCGGCAGAAAGTGAACGGTTTTGTTGTCGGATTATCTGGTTCAAAAGTTTTCTGTTTAAATGGGCCAATTATGAACACATTAGAATTGCCATTAAGTGCTCCAATGTATCAGTATATGGATAAGAAAATCTACAACGAGGCATACAAAGTCGCATGTTTGGGAGTTACTGATGGAGATTGGGATGAACTGGCCCATTCAGCTTTAGAAAATCTCGAATTTGAAATTGCTCGTTTAGCATTTATTAAACTACAAGATTTTACATTTCTTGAATTAATTCAAGAACTTGAAGTATTGTTTGATTTCAATTATTATTTTCCGTATAAATGTTATTTTATTAATTAGGAACAACAGAGGAAAGGAGAAGCTCGTGAATCTTTAATAGGGGATATTTATGCCCATCGAGGGAAATTGAAAGAGGCTGCAAAAATGTATCAAAAGTGTGGGCAGGAACACAAAGCTCTGACAATGTATACGGATGTTAGAATGTTCGATGAAGCTCAAGTAAAACACTATAAATTTCAATTCATTTTATGTAGTAAAATGTTCTTTCCATAGGAATATTTGGGTTCGAGTGATAATTCAGCATTAATACGACAGAAAGCGGACTGGGCAAAAAATATTAACGAGCATAAAGCAGCTGCAGAAATGTACTTGTCTGTTGGCGACACACTAGCTGCAATTGAAATATATGGCGAAAAAAATTGGGTTGACCAGTACGCCGTTAAATGGGATATTGCAATTTTCTTTGTATCATTTATTTGTTTTTAGATTAATTGATCTAGGCCGAAGGTTGGATAAAGCCGAACGACCAGCTCTTTTAGCGATTGCCCAACATTTGAAACGTTTAAATCAAGCGTCTGGAGCCGCGGAAATCTATCGTCGTTTGGGGGATTCAGCTTCCGTCCTTTCGTTGCATGTGGAAGCTAAAGAATGGTCGCAAGCATTCGCACTTGTACAGAATCAACCTCAGCATAAAGCGATCGTTTATATTCCCTATGCGCATTGGCTAGCGGAAAATGACAATTTCGTGCAGGCCCAAAAAGGTTTTTTATTTCCTGTAGAATTTCTATTTTATTGTTATGATTGATTTATTTCAGCTTTTCACAAAGCTGGTCGTCCGGATGAGGCATTCCGCGTTTTACATCAATTGACTGATAACGCAGTCTCCGAATGTAGGTTCCTTGATGCTAGTTATTATTATTGGATTTTGTCTAGACAGTGTCTTGATTTAGCAAGAGAAAAGTAGGTAAGAAGCAATTATAATTCCGTGTTTCACATTTAAAATGTTTTAGTGAGGATGAAGGCGAGAAATTGCTCAATAAATTCAGAGAGAACGAACGATTAGCTGGAATTTATTACGCTTATCATGCAATTCATCGATATTTAGAAGAGCCATTTACTTCCTATATGCCTGAAGCACTTTTTAATATCGCTCGGTTTTTGATGACTGAAATTAATCAACAACGGCCTAAGGGCGTGTCTTTATTGTATCCTTTGAAAATGTGTAACTTGAATCAATTAAATGTTTGTATGTAAATCCTATTTAAAAAAGTGCTGTCTGGTATTCTCTTGCAAAACAAGCTCGCAAATTGGGAGCAAACAAGTTAGCTAAGCAATTATTTGATAAAATCCAGACATTAAAAGTTCCAAACAAATTTCAAGAGCAAGTTGAAATCGCCAGTATTGCATCTGCTGCTAAGCCCTACAGTGATCCAGAGGAACTTTTGCCCATGTGCTATCGTTGTTCGACTTATAATCCTTTGGCGGCACAAAGTAATAGGTGTGTGAATTGTGGCCAAAGTTTTGTCCATTCATATGTCACGTTTGGTAATTTGCTAGTATAGAAAAGTGAATATGAAATTGTTAACGAACAATTTGTAGAAATACTTCCATTGGTGGAATTTCAACTAGAGGATGATATAACTGATTTAGAAGCGGTACGATTAATCGAAATTCCACCGAGCGATAAAGGCGAAGAGGAGACATGGAAACAAAGCATTACGGAGAATGAACAAACATTACGATTAGACGACACTGTTGAGGAGGATGTGGATCCGTTTTCGGCTAAAGTATCCGGCTACGAGGTAACTTGTTAATAATAAATACAATAATGTTTAATAAGAAATAATTTGAAGAATGGTAACGGGACATTTACACCCGTTATTGTGAGCCGATCGAGTTTACTATCAATGGACAGTTCAACAGTTCTTATATGTAAATGGAATCCGCCGCTCCGTTATCAATTTTTCAGAAATATTTTACCAGAGTTACCGGTAACGATGTGTAATTCTTGTTATAAGGTATACTTTGATTTCACAATATAATTGGCGAAAACAATCTAATGTCAATTTTAGGCTTTCCACGTGGATGACTACGAACTACAGGTGCTACAGAAAGGATATTGTCCCTTTTGTCGAATTCCGCCAGACGGAACCGCACAAGAGAACCTTGAAGACGTTTTAGTGTAACGAATCCGTCCCCATTGTGATCTCTTATGTAAGTTATTTACGTTTACTGTGTTGAGAAATAGAAAAGATATATTAAATTAATTCTTCAGTCTGTATTTTTTAAACTTATTCAATAAATAGAAATAATGTACAAAAGTATGTAATTGTATGTACAAAGAGACAAATGGGGTTTATAATCATAATTCCGTAGAAATTTCGTGTTCATTCTGCTTCCGGTGGCACACATGTCCCACCATTTCGTCATTTTCAATAATGTACGGTCCTTTACGAAACGTTCCATATCCTTCCGAATTTGAACTGTCATGCAGTTCTTCGTAATGTACTGGCCTTGCTAATGGATTAATATTTCCCGGATATGAACTCCGCGTTGTTGATGTTGTGTACGTGTGTGTTGATGGATTAATTGAATCGACTAATGATGTAATACGCAAAGTGCTTATTGATGGATTACTGTGTCCATTCACTCGTATGATGGTCGACATTGATTCGTTCCGTTTCATATCATACGGTTCATCGTAATTATTTGATATACTTCTTCGTATATTGTTATGATTTTGATCGTTGGGACTATAAGAACGTGAAATTGTCGTCGCTGACAAATCGCTAGTATTCGCATGTGATTTTTTAATGGACCGTTTTACGGAACGCGTATAGTCTTTAGTGCCACGACGTTTTAAAGTAAAGTCACGTTCTCCGTTCTGAGCTTTACTGTTCCATTGGATCCAGTTGTGTCGTTGAATGGGGTCCTTTGGGCCCCATTTACTGGACGGCTCTAAAGATGCCTTCAATTTCTAAAACAAACTATAATGATTATTTGTTCCAGAGTTTTTGAAATGCATTTATTACATCAACGAAGGTGTATCCGTCGTATTTAAATACTGTGAAAATTCCTATTACGAAAATAAATAAAAGTGCTATTAAAGGAACAGCCCAACCTAAGCCGTAGAGCCAAACTGGATCGACTTTGTTGATTCCTTCAAGTGGCAAGGTGCTTAAACCCCATGTAAATATCAAAGTCAGCAAAATTGGCACTAACCACCATAAAAGTATCCAAACTTTAGATAATATATGGCCAAGCATAAACTCAAAGTCAGATTTAATTCGCTGCATTCCTGTAAAAAATATCGTTAATCCACAAACTAAATTACACTAGATTGCGTATAATACCATAGAATGCGATAAAAACATACACTTCGATGATTACTGATATGATTATTAAATTTCCAACAATGTAATGATCTAATATATGTACAAGATCGAAATTGGTGACGAGTAGTATTGCACATCCAAAAAGGAAACCCAAAAAACACATCACAATGTTAGTCTGCCACCACTTCAATTTATTTCCATTTTGCACGGTAATCGCTTTCAGTAAAGTGTAAGTAATCGTGGCCTGGAAGTTAATTAAAAGTTATGCAAATCGTTTAAAACGTTTTTAGTCTTATTACCATATTAATCAAGCCAGCAATCAAAATTAGTGCATGTATAACTATTGCCCAAATTCTTGCCTCATTGTGATTGTCATTCGCTTTACTTATATCGTAAATTAGGGACATTAAACGCAATTCGGCCACATCTCCTTCGTTCACTGTAACATTCAAATTTCCTGTCAGAATATGGTTCATTAAGACTGATCCAATTCCGAATATAAGATTCACTGTTATGTAGCCCAAAGCAGTCCTGAAATATGTATTCAATCAGTTTATCTAAAACGGAGTTTAGTTAAATTGTTTTACCATAAAGGATTCACTTTGTTGTACATAATGCCCGCGTTTGTTGTAAACGAACCAAAACTAACGTTTGTTGAGAAGAACACTTGAATCGCAGCGAAATACCAAGTCTACAAAATCGAAAAAAATCAATTGTGTTCCTGTTCTTTTTTTTGTAATTTGAATCATTAATCGTACATTAGCGGATGTCAGGTCGTCCCAATTGGCATCATTTAAAAAATTGTCTAAAGTAGGTGTTTCACTTTCCTCAGTAACCGATCTTGAAACTAGAGCAATATAGCATCCAATCATCGGAAATAAGAGTATAATTAACGATTTTATGTAGCTATTTGTTTTACGTATCGATCTGCAATAGCATGTAATTAGATTTATTAGGATTGCAAGTTAATTTGTTTGCTTACAAAGCGGCTATTACAAGCCATATTACAAGTAAGAGGCCTGCATAAACACCAAACCATGACGGGTCATTGTAAGGTGACTTTAAAAATGTTTTTCTGAAACGTGAATGTTTATTAATACCTACAGTGTATTAAGGATTTTTTATTGTTGAATATAACAAGGTACCTTAAACATTCCTGTCCATCGAAACCATTAGTTGAATATCCATTCTAAAAATAGAAATTACACAATTTATGATTAATTAAAGAATGCATTTATACGGGGTATAAGTTTGTTAATAAATATATGTATTGCTTATTTGCAGGCAATGAAAAATACCGTATAACAACCGTAAACTCCCTTCCGCTTTAACGAGAATGATCGTAAGTCGTAAGGCATTTTTTCAATTATTAAATTGCTGAATTTATGGTACTTAATCGGCTTTTTTGTAAAAAAAAAGTAAGTTACCTAGTTCATTCATGTTAGCGATAATGATATCGGAAATTTTGATAAAGCGTCGCATTGTTGGCCTTCGAAATTCCTGTTAATAGTTTTACATGGTTTTCAAAGGAAAATTAAACGCAATTTTACATGCATAAATGAGTATTTGCATAATTTAGTAATCTCCACTTTGGCATTCTTGGATATAAACTGCACCACATGAACATTTAAATAAATTAGGTATAAACATACCGAATTTTTACGCAAATAGAGCATATATGATGAATTCACGTGTGAGTACCGGTTGTGGGTACCATCAACAAGATCGTTAATCTATTTATTTTATTAAACTTTTATTTAAATTCACTCATTTATTACTTCTTAATTATTTCACTTTGCCTTACCACTTACATTAATAATTTATTATTACAATTACAAAGTACAGTTACAATTTTTACTTAAGAATTAAATAAAATCCTATACGCTTTTTGAT
Organism: Silvanus unidentatus; assembly: GCA_963930825.1. Classification (NCBI taxonomy): domain Eukaryota; kingdom Metazoa; phylum Arthropoda; class Insecta; order Coleoptera; family Silvanidae; genus Silvanus; species Silvanus unidentatus. The sequence continues at coordinate 18,053,115 of OZ005761.1, forward strand.
TTTCCTTTATGTATACATTTAATTCGTGCAGAGCAAAAGCAAATTAATAACAGCATGTTTTTAAAAATGTTCGAATTAATTTCAATTTCTAAATTAAACTTCACATAAATCCAAAAGTTTAATTAAACATTGATGGTGTCCTTAAAAAGTGACTTTGTTCAAACAGGATGCCCTGAATTCCTTTCAATTCCTTTAATTATAACATTATTTTTGATTCGCGTTGTACAGAATTAATTATATATTTATCGTACAGCATTTGAACTAGTAATTATGCAAATACTCTCAGTAGTAATATGTGAAATGGTGAAATTTCAACAATAACAGATTAAAATTGTTTCCGATGTTGACTAATTTAAATTTACATATTGCACCATATAGGTAAATATTTTTCACATCCTTTTAATTATGATTTCCAAAATACATACAGCAATAATTAGTTCCGTATATTAATGCACGTTTCTAATAATAAGTGTGTAGTTAAGATATTTTTAGAGGCAGCCACACAGGTGGATTGTTTATAATAAAAACTTTATCCTTGATGAGGTAACAGAAATACCTAATCATTGTTTCAGGGGAATATTAAATAGTGATTTACCGCTTAAGAATAAATCACGAATTCCCCCATTGAATTAATTGTTTTTTAATTTCATGCAAGCAGACAGTTTTTCTTAGAAAATAATGATTATGTGTACGATAACGCACAATCGCTTACCGACGTAATTATCACTCCTTTTGCACAGTCCTGGAAAGGCACTTGTCCTTTCAAATACCATATAATGTAGTACAAGGATAGTCCCATGTACAAAGGATAATATATGCTTAACAAGCATCCTGCCAGCAGTTTAACATATCCAATTCCTGAAGTACACGTTCAAGTTAATAAACAATTAAGTAGAATTCCTATTTACTCACCTTTGAAGAAGGGTACTGCCCTCCAGGACTTAATAAACCCTTCCTGGGCCAACTGGCCGATGCCCAATTCGAGAAAGAGTAACGGCAGCCCTATAAGCACCACCAGGGTAATATATGAGACTAAAAAAGGCAAACCGCCCCTTATGAGTGTTGTTTGAGGCAGTCGGTAAATGTTGCCAAAACTTGCCGCCAGACTCAGGGTGCAAAGAATGGTGAATGTGTGTGAAAACCATGTCTTTGTTGTCTGAAAATAATAGATTTTACGCATTTTTAATTATTCACCACCGTTTAACACGTCTTCATTAATAATAAACTCGATTAAAGTATTTTTTTTACAAAATATACAAAGTAATACTACTTATGAACAATGTGATAAGCAAGATAAATATTTTCAAACCATACTAAATTAGACACGATATTTACATTCTGTTTTAAATTTTTATGATTGTTTGTTGTTGCCTGAAAAAGACCTAAATTTTTTCTACGTGTTTTTTTTTGTGTTGAATAGAAGCGGCATATGATTTAAGATTAAGAGTGTTTCATTCTCACGGTAAACGCTATTAATTAGACAACAAATAAAAGTGTTTAATAATTTTTAATATTTTGCCCATTTTTCATTGTTCAAAAAAATGGCAAGATAAAAATAATAATGTAGACATTTACTTTCATAATTAGGTACTGCGTTATCAGCGATGCGATATAATTTATAAACCATTCAGAATTTCGATCAAGGATAACAGTCGCAAAAATTTGCCGAAAGTTTTTGTAATTTGCAATTTCTATCAACCATTCAATTAACCATTCGAGAAGTCAATCTTGTAATTAATTGTGTGTTTTTAATTAAGCATCTTTACTTTAATTGTATTCCAATTAATGTCAGAATTTCTAATAAAATTAGTATTTTATTGCCATAAATGAACATTGCTGGACAACATATACTCGCTTTAAATTAGAAATTCTGCGAGATAAACCGCCGTTATGTGCGAAAGATAAGTACACAAAGTGAGCACTTTAATTAGACACAAACAAGAGCGTTACAATTACATTAATAATTTTATTTAAGGCGTTTAATTGTGTATGTAAATAAGCAGCTAAATACTTAATAAGGTTTAATGTGTTTGTCCCCGGACTTTTAGAAGATAATTCACCATTCCAAGTGTTGATTATTATAGTTTTCGATCCTGTTTTTTTCTCGAGTTATTAACTACTGGTTTTAACAAAATAAATTGCGTTTCTATTATCATTCAAGGCTACAAATAATAACCGTAACAGTATAATATCAGAAAACTACCATACTCGCTACATATAAAGAAAAATTCCACACTTCTAAACACGAGTCTAAGCATGTATTGCATTTAATATATAAAAAGTTACAAATGATTTGTTAGTTATATCCGAGGTTATATCCAGGAAAAACTGTAAATTTACAAAATCTAACGGAAGAAACTGCCAAATTATGAATATTTTGCATAATAATCGACTGTTTCGTATAAAATAATAATAAACAACAAAACGGCTTGTTGATTACTTTCTTATCAATGGAAATTTGTCAGAAATCCCATTACCTGACCATAATAGGAAATTAAAATAATTTAAAATACTTTCTCTGTGGGTAAACTGATTAGTAAAACGGTTATCCTGATGGTTTCCGGTTTGGCGATAAAACCGCAAAAATACAAAAAGTGTTGATAGGTCAAATTCTAGACTAGATTTTATATAATTATTATGTGACTTGTGAGTGTGACAGACATATTGCTTCATCGATCGATGTATTTGATTACAATGCACTTTATTACATCTCTTTTTGTCGACAGATAACAAAGAGCGCACTAGTTGTGTGTCAGTCTAGTCAATAACAAAAATCTAGCAAGGAAAACACCGACTTTTTCCACACTGGATCAATAGTATTAACAATACAGATAAAAACATTTAATACACCTGATATGAATGATGAGTCAAGAATGATTACATACGAGAGGAATTCTATCAATTAATCAAAACTCCGAGAGGCTGTGTGATTATAATTAAATTAGGCGCATTTTTTCCTAATTTCGTCACTTACATGGATCTTTTTGCGATTATCAATGCACAAGGTCTTTAATAAAAAACACTTCACTTTGTACGACCAGGTATTAAAATTTTCACATCTTTTCAAGTAAAATTGTGGCGGGTAGACAGCACTACTACCACTGTGTTGTGCATAACATTTGTGTTCGAACTCCAAAAACATCACACAAGAATTGTCCAAATGTTTAGAAATCGTAAAGGAAACACCATTATGCACTCTATAAATAAAGTAATTTTGTTATGTGATGATATTAATGTAAAAAAATAATAATTGGAACGCGACTGCAGCTATTATAGGCCACTCATTGTTGTCATTACGATGAACAATGCAACACTAAAAGTCAAGCATTATTAGTGAAGAGAATTCAGCTATATGGCTTGCGACCAGCAGACTGGAAAAAATAGCCAGCTGGCTCGGTTTTTTCACTTTATGTACTTCTACCAATTCCAGTGGTTTGTTTTTGGACTTCCTATGTGCACATCGAACTAGAGGCCACACTTCTTGTGGTCAAATATGTGCTAATTGAATGCACGTTGAACCGCAACTTCATCATCGTTCTGACACTAACCGGAAACTACTTAAAAATATATCGATTTTTTTTTAACAATTCTGGGATAGTGGATTCTTTCACATTGTTTTGACACAATAGACAATGAATTATAAAATACCATCGATTTTCAATATAGAAATACGGGCAATTTTATTAATCTTTGACCGTGAAGTGTTCTTTCAAAACAAAATAATAAGCGAATTGTAAATTAATAATTAATATGTGCGGCAAAAAATTGTTATTCAGCAAATTTTACCAGCACGTCACAAGAAGTGAGTGGTTTTCTTTAAAATCCATTACCTAAATGTTTGATGTTATTTGGGATTTTACCAAATTTAATCGGAGGACACGTGAAATTATTTAGAAAGTTCTTGGCCAGTGCAGACTATTGCATACACTTTACAATTTTAGACTAAATATTCCAGTTGAGTGTTGAGATTACAATTATTGATGTTAGGTAATTTAAAAGTAATGAGTACATTGAAAACTGGTACTTGTGTCTAATTTCGTTATATAATGAACACTATTCGGTGATGTAATTAAACATGTAAATCTTTTTATATTACCGAGAAATAATTCACCGCATTTTTTACAACAAACCATGACTATAAAAAGGTCGAGGGATACTTTAAAAACTCACAATATCAATTTTTGGAGTAACTAGTTTCACAGTTGAGCCCATTTCATTTTTGTCAGAATTAAATTCCGATCCAGAAATTGTAGTCCCCGTTGACAAAGTGCCCACTTTAACTTCACTAAATTGTAATGAGTCATTTAAGTATCCACTACCGACACTATACGGCCCGAGATACGGCCTATCGTATCGAATTTCACCGTTTTCACTGTCCGCTACGAAACTCAAATTGTCATTCTGCATGTGATTCCCTTCGTCGATGTTCAAATCGTAGTAATTCTTCATCGCCCGCATCGAAGGCGTCTTCAAGAGCAATTTCGGCTTGTACTTCGTTTCAGGCATCTCAACGTACTTCTGGAAATAAAATCCTTTATTAATTGGAAAGATTCCTCTCAATGGCACGTAGCCTTGGTGTGTGTATTGGCCTTTTCAGTATAGAAAACAATGCACGAATAACAATTATTATTATTTTTTAAATGCACGTGGACAGAGCCATGGGAAAATCGTCTCATTTTACGTAATAAACAATACTTTTTAATTATTAAATTCGGAGAGGTATGCCTACTTTTGTGGTGTTTGTTTACAAAATTAATTAGACAAAGTTCAAAACATCACCAAGGTTTAATTATGCTTAATAATATTCAATTAAACACTTATACATATGTAAATATTAGAGCCATAATTTGTCATTAAAGTACAAGGATTATAAAAATCGAGTTTAGCAACAAAATATTCATTACCTTTTGAATATAATAAAGTCTCATTTGGAGTATTATATTATACGGTGCGATGGTTCATAAAATAAGTTTCATTTTCTTTAATATTATTGTATGTACCTCGGTATGTACATACATACATCTTAGACAATATAGAATAGAAACTGTACAATAGTTTTATTATATGCAAAACCCGTACTAGAATTTTTTGATAATAAAATTTCTAGCCTTGATTTATTGACGAAATTACAAGGCGCTGATTGAGATTGGCCTTATAACAAAAGTGTATTTTCATGTAAACAATGTTTACAGCATTTACTTTACTGCGATATATTCGTAATTTGCACAATAATAATTATTGTTCCCATTTAAAAAAATGTTTCACAATATTCATTGAATAAAATTTTGCTAAATCAGTAGAAAAACGCTGCACAATCGATACAATTCATACAATGAAACTTGTTTAACTTACCATTTCACTTTCTGGGCCATTGGGCTCAGAATCCTTGTTACTCCAATCAGAATACATGTTATATTTCTTTCACGTACAACTTGAAGAATCGAATGAAATCACTTATCACACATCGAGTATCACTTTCGTTTTCTTTGTATAATACTGTGGGTGTCAGTGAAGATGCAGCATCTTGAAGCGGTGCTGTTTACCAGCCAACAAGCAACACGTCCGCGAGGACAAACACAAACGTTCGATGGCAAAATACAACTTGTTTTGTAGTAGTTTATGTTGTCTGAAGTCCACGCACAGCGAACTCATGATAACGCTTTATACCTAGATGACGAATAATCTATTCAAAACAGGTATTTATTTATGAAGCGGATAGCTGCTATTGTAGGTATGGTATGAAGCTATAGTTATTATATGATATCTGTACTGGAGGTTTGCGCAATATAGTAATAAATAATTGAATTGTTTATCATGTTATCTGTACTGGAGAGGATTGTGATTAATTTTCTGTTTGATAATGAAAATATGAGAAACTCACAGAAATGTTGGTAGTTTGTGGAACGAGTTGAGGTTCTCATATAGTTTTATAATAAACTAATTTTTTTGACTTTGAGGGGTAGCACAATAAAAAGAAACAATACTTTTTCTTTACTATCTTTTACTTACATATTGGCAAAATAATAATACCCTCTCTTACCCCCTTCTGCAAGTAAAAAAAAAATATAATTAGTCAATTTAAAAATAATATGGAATAAAAAAGATTATTGAATAGAGTACAGTAGTTTTAACATTGATGATATACAAAACATACATATATACATTATTATAGCTAATGTATACCTTACGTACATTACCTGACTGTACGCTTGTTCTGATTGTGCATTTAAATTTACATTTGCAACCGGCTCCTTCGCCATATGATAAAAATTTATATATTAGCAAATTGTCTTAGATATGGTATATGCTCTTCGCTCTTTAATTTGGTGGTTCGCATGATCTTTGACTTCTAGCTAAATTTATACATTGACTCATTAACATTATCCCATAAATATATTAGAAACAAAAAATCAATGATCGTTTGAAAAACAATAATCTTCAAATCAAAGATCATGTACCTATATGCCATCTACTTGACAAAAGAAAAAAGATTATAGAAAACACTCATTAATATGGAGTTGCATTCATCGGCATCAATTGCTTTAATGTTTACCTACTTCTACTTTCAAATACCTGCCTAAGTTTCCTGTAAGTAAAAGATATAAGTATAAAGGAAAAGAGGGAAACAAAAATCTTTTAATAAGCATATATCCCAAATTTGATAAAATAGGAAAAAAATAATCAATAACTATTATCCACAATAGAATATAGAAATTAGTGGTGCTCTGATTATTGCATAGGCGGTTGAAGTTACAATTTGGAAGCAATTATTAGTGATTTGTCTTTATGGTGGGTTTATGCAGCAATTTAAGTTAAGATTTAGATTTAAGTGTAGATTTATATTTAATTTTAATAAATTTAAATTTAAGTCTAAATAACAGCACTAGTGCTGTTAGGAGTATCTTAACGTTATTCGTTGCTATGCAGTAATCACTACAATAACATTATAGGATAAAATAAAATAACTTATTAATTATTACTATCAAAAAATCTTTAGCTAAAAATTTGTATTTTTGTTCTATTCGCAATGAGGATTTTGCATTTAGGCTCAAAACAAAAATGACAGTCAGTATTATGCAAATAAATTCGAAGCTGAATCATCTTCAAGAAGTGAAAAACTTGGCCAAGTTAAATCATCCTAACATTATTTGTTACTGTGGTAGGTATACTACAAGTGCAGGCGACGAGGGTGAATCACCATAGATGTGAAATGTGAATCACTAATCACTTAGTGAGTGACCGTCGAGGTGGACGGTTGCGCCCAGAGGAGAGCTCCGGATATATATATATATATGTATATACATATATAATAATAATTAATTATATATATATATATATATGTATATATTCATATGTGAATTATTATAATATAGAAAATAAGATATATATATATCAATTGTTATTAATAATTAAGCAAATAAACATGTATATTATAAACTACCGACTTTGTATTAAAACGCAAGTTACCACAGTTACTATACAATTCCTGGATTGAAATGACTGTATTTCCTTCCAAAAATGATTTAGAAGGGAAATCGCTGGAAGAGGAAGTCTTTTATGTAAGCAAATAATCTTTAATACAATAATACATACCTATACATATTATATTTATTTATTATCGGTATTTAATTTTTTGTTTATTGTGATAAGCTATCAGACGAAATTAAACATTTGGAATCTTATGGATACATCACATCCACAGAGAGTTCCCAATTAACATCAAATTGTGCTGAAAGTAAGTTTTGTTCGAATATGCAAAATAAATATGCGAAGGTAATAAAAATTGATTCAAAAATATGTTTTTCTTAAACAAACATTCTTATACTCGTATTATAAAGGGTTGAGTCATGTATACATAATATCAATATAATCCATAGGGACCTGAAACACGACAATATTTTTATTGGAAGAGATAAGAATATTAAAATTGGTGATTTTCGATTGTCAAAAACTGTGCCAAACAGTTTGGGTAAATATCTGTATCTACGAATTATTATTTAAATATATTAAAAGTTACTTAAATCTTTTTGAAGAGGATACTAATGGCATGTCTGCATGTGGGACAATGCTTTATAGGACAAAATTATAATCAACGAGTTGATTTGTATAGTTTAGGTCTTTTTTAATGTCCTTTAGGTTAGCAGGTTATTTTTTAGAACTGTTCGCTTCGCCTGAACTGTTTTTTAAGCAAAAAAAAAAACAGAAATAAGAAAAAAAGCGGATTTTGGCCGGTAACATATACATACCATATATGTATAAATTTCACTAGAGCATCCAAATTTCAAATAGGTACTAATAATATTTATCAGGTGTTACCTACTTTGAACTGTGCTGTCAATTCAGTACCACGCAAGAATTTGTTCTAAATTTAAGCAAAAAGAAAAAAGACTTTTTAAAATTGCCGAATCCATTTTCAGAACTAATTAAGTAAAAAACTTAGTGATAAGGAACAAAACATTAATTCACGTTGATAAGTTCTGTGAACATTTCTGGGAAATGAAATTTCAAAATACCTATAATAATAAACATCCAATAGTTATTTGCTTCGCAAATCAGCAATAACGCTACTTTTGCCATAAAATTTGCTTTATGCAACTCGTTCATTAATATTCTAATATAGAATATTTATATCTTACTAATATTTACTTAATATTTTAATATATTCTAATATATTCTAATATAGAATATTTTTAATATCCTTTCTTGTTTTGCTTATTGTTTAAATGTTACGAATTGAGAAATTTATTTTGGAATCAAATTTTAACGAAGTAGAGTTTCAGACATTTGAGAAAAATTCAGATAGATCTATTCTATGGTCAATTTTAGGGTGATAATATTCGATATGTAATATTACATATATTTTATACACGAGTATATGTACGAGTATCTTATGTATGTACGTACAGATTATACTACGAGTTCGTCTATTTTGAAATAATCAAATACGTATGTGTGTAGGTAAAATATGTTAAATAAAAATAGGTAAAAGATAAATATATCTACATATTTATATCTATTATATGTATGTTTATAATATACCCATTGTTATTGATTAAATTTATGTGATAAGAAACAAATAATCAGTGATTACTCTCCATAATAAAATTCATCAGTAATTTAGTTGTGGGTCCAGGTAGGTGTTTTCTGTTCAGTTCCCTTTAAATAATTACAACTTGTTTTGACCTATCAGAAATACATACACCTCTAAAATATATTAGTTATTGGTTAACTAAACATTATTAATTTAGAAGCTATTCATAAAATTTCTCTAGGCGTAATGTCACAAACAAAACTTTTTCAAGACTTTACTTTAACTAAGGATGATTTTCTTGGATCTGGAGGCTATGGGGAAGTTTATAAGGTGTGTATATAGTGGTTAGAATTTTATTTATTGTGTCTTTTTTTTTGTTTATTTTCTTGAGTCCTAATAAGAAACATAAATAATAATAGGGCGAAGTTCTTTACTATGAACTCCTATATACATTCCCAAATAACCATTCAAAAAATGAATTTATTGTTTATTTGTATAGGTATGTATTTTTCTGTGATTTTATTAACAAAAAAATGTATTATCAACCGAATGTCCACTGCGAAGATGGACGTATACCTACTAGGATTTTAGAAAAAATAAAAAAAGGATTTATTCTCTCTTGCTTGAAACCTGTAATCGAAAACGTGTAGGTATATTTAGTCTTTATTTTAAAATTGTTACTTGTTCTAAATTTCTAAACAGTTTTCAAATCATCATACAATATCAAATACTAAATATTTATTATATTTGAGTTGATAAATTCAATCAAAGCAAGTGAATCGAATTTAGTATATTTATTTAACTGAACATTTCCTACAATTCGTACTGGTGCCATTGAGAACAAAGGCTTCCCTCCGACATCAGCTTCAATAGTTTTAATCAAATTTGAATAATAACAACAATTGGTTATTTATGAACTTCCTCAAAAGTATATATAAACCTGGATTTACGAATGTTTGCGTCTACGTCATTATCAAAAATATTGTTAGAACAATGAATTTCGATTATTGCGTAAACTCAAACATTCGTAAATCCCAATATATCTACATACCCGTTCCTGTATTATTATCAATTATATCTACTATCTACCTACCTATTATGTTTTAAAAATTAGGTACTCACACTAAGCTTAAAAATACTTTTGTCTTTGTCAATTCTTGATACCCTATGTCTTGTCAATCTCATTCAAAGGAGCGATTTACATATATGTACATATATCTTATCAGTTAAATTTAATTTAAAGAAATTTACAACTACATTTTATATTATTTGTTCTATTGATAATGTATATTTTTATTTATAGGCTAGAAAAATAAATGACAGTCAGGATTATGCAATTAAAATTGTAAAAATTCGAAACAACATTGAGGCTAAATCGATTTTACAAGAAGTGACAAACTTGGCCAAATTAAATCACCCCAATATTATTCGTTATTACAATTCCTGGATAGAATATGCTGTATTTCCTTCCAAAAATGAATTAGAAGAAAAATCATTGGAAGAGAAAGTCTTTTGCGTAAGCAAATAATTTTTTAATTCAAATTGTGCATTAGCAAAATAAAAAACAATCTCATATACATATAATAACAGAATATCATAGAATAATTAGACTACGTAGTCTAATTATTCTATGCAGAATATACATACACGTATATACATACCTAATCACTATAATAACAGAATCGCTCCATATTTGATTTTTTTTGTTTATTGCATTTTTTGCTTTATTGTGATAAGCTATCAGATGAAATTAAACATTTGGAATCATATGGATATTTCGTACCCTCAGAGAGTTTTCAATCAACAGATTGTAATGAAAGTGAGATGAATATCTGTTTCTTATGTATTCAAATGGAACTTTGTGAAGACTCTTTAGATAATTTAATTAAAAAAGATCGGTTGAGTAACGAAGTTTTGTTTGACTATGCAAAACAAATCTGTGAAGGTAATAAAATATGTAAATACCTAATATAAAAATCAAATTGATTTTGATGATTAAATGACATCTTTATATCATCACTCTATTCTAAAAGGGATCCAGCATATGCATGAGAACGACATAATCCATAGAGACCTGAAACCCGAAAATATTTTTCTCGGTAGAAATAAGAATATTATAATTGGTGATTTTGGGTTGTCTAAAACCGTAACAGGCACTTTTGGTTAGTATAATTCCTACCTACCATTACCAATCTCAGCATGAACATAATAACTTAAATCTTTTAGGGGGGAAGATTCATTTCAATAATGAAATGTCTGCATGTGGAACAAAGCTTTATATGGCACCAGAAATGAAAACTAAGAAGAAGTACGATCAACGAGCTGATTTATATAGTTTAGGTAAAATTTGCGGGATTTTAATAAATCATCTAAATTTCAAATTATTTATATTTTCCATAGGTATCATATACCTTGAAATGTGCCGTCAATTTACTACTACGCAAGAACTTGTCAAGGTATTAGAGACAAAAGACTTTTCAGAATTGCCCAATCCATTTCCAGAACTAATTAGGTAAGTAAAAAAATTATGAAAGGAAACAAGACTTTAATTAGGTATTTATTTAATATTTTGTTTTAGATCCCTGTTAAATGAAAATCCTGAAATTAGACCATCATGCGAAGATATATTAAACAAATATCTATCAAAACTTGATGAAAAACCTTTTTCTCCAAGAGATATGATTCAATTAGACAAGAAACAACAATTAATACAAAAAAAGAATTTCATTGCGACAACCCTAAGTGGTATTGATTTAAAAAGCTGCCAAAAAAATGTTTTATTATTAAAGGTTGCCGTGCACGTATGTTAATTAATCCTATATTACTGAATTTCAAACTTATTTACTGAAACACACGCAACAGGTATTTGAGCTGCATGGTGGAAAAAACATTCCAATGCCGACGTTTTCTTCATATATGAAATTAGGGAAAAAGGCTGTGACGGTTTGGTACCCAGATGAAAAATGTCCTATTACCGTCTCTTATGATTCTAGGTAAAATTATATATATTAAAGTGTTAAATATGAATAATTATCCTAATGCAATGGAATTTTAGGATACCTTTCGCCCAATATGTGATTAATGAAACGGATCTACTTTCTGTAAGGAGGTATTCTGTAGGGAATATTTTTGAGAAAATCAATCACTTTATCCCAAAGGAAAACCAAGAATGTACATTTGATATTGTGGACAAATTTTCTCATTCTGGTGTGATATGTAGTCAACTTAAATTAACCCTCATAATCACTTTAATTTATTTTTAGACAGTATCACTGAAGCTGAAGTATTATTTTTAGCAAAACACATTATCGATGAATCAAGAATAAAAAATGTTGAACTTATTTACCACATTAACGATTCTAGATTATTAGACAAAATATTGGAGACATTTAATGTTCCAGATAAAACACGTTTAAATAAGTTTTTTGGGACTATATCTGTAAACCTTAATTTTGTTTTTTTAACTTATATGGTAATTTTAAAATTTCTAGGGACTTAATCTAACAAGTGAAAAGTTCCGGGAGGAACTAGAAGCATTAGAACTTTCAGAAGATATTGTAAATGCCTTATCAAATTTTTATCCACCGAAAAAATTACAAGAATTTCGTCCGAAACCTTATTTAAACATAGGATACCTAAAGGCGGTAATCAAGAATATGGAACAGTTTGGCATTGTAATATCATGGCCTTAAAGCAAATTAATTACTATTTTTCATGAGAAAATGTATTTCAGGATGTAGACAATGTGTTTATAGCTCCTTTACTTTTAACTCCTAAGTTAACATACCATGGACTCAATTTCAAGATATTTTTGAAAAACGATGAATTTGATGATTCGTATATAGCTTTTGGAGGAAGATACGATCGTCTTGTTTCCAAAGATCACATGAATCGTTTTGCAGTGGGAATCTCTTTTGATATAGAAACCCTAAGCAGATTCATTAATGATAATCAATTAACCATTGTTCAATGTCGCATTATATATGATAAGATGTCTGCACCTAAAGTAATACCAGTAAGTTCTTTGTGTTTCTACTGTGAATTTGATAAATAGTTCACTTTTGATTTATCGATTTTTATTAGATTATGAAACTTTTATGGTCGCATGAAATTAAAGCGGCCGTTGCCGGAGACAAAGACCTGCTGAAAAATGGTTTATATATTTTTCTTGATAATGCATCTGAATCTGAGTTAGTAACAGTTGTCCTTAAGTCTCCCATTCAACACAAAACGATTTTTAAAGGTTCCTACAAAAGTGACATTTTCATAATTACAATTAAGGATCACATTAACGCAATTGAAGTTTTAAAATTAATTAATTAAATAAATTGAAAATTTTGTAATATTTGTAGATCTTCATTTTTTTCCCCATACCTATACATATAATATGTAGATGAAACTATATAGGTAATTTATTGTACATAATATGAAGTACATTATTAAAAAAATAAATGTCTTCTTCTTCTATTTTTGTTTTACTATATGTATTGTATTTACATATGTATTTAAATTTATAATACGTTTATACTGAAACCAGGGCAGGGTGTCAATCAAGGTGATGTACATTACAGCATACATACATAATATGCAAGCTTCATGGTTTTTTACTCGTATACATCAATATATCACCGTATCCCAGACGTATCACGACTGAATCTAACAATATCGTATATATCATATATCATGTCGTAATCTTACCACCCGCCCTAGTTGTGGAAAATTTCAGGTACATTCATCTCACTTATTGTACAATCAAAAAATCTGAGATAAATACGAATCACAGTATCAGTTTAAAAAATATCTTAGAAAGTGCTCTTTGAATCCCTTGAAGTCGATTTTCCAATTACGAATACTTTTTCTTCAATATGTAAATCATACATATTAACAACAGTAACGAATATATGGCACGCGCTTTCGTACATAAGTAAAGTTTAACAAATATATAGAATCTTTAACTGATATATAAGAACTGTTACTAATATATATAAACTTTAACTAATATTTATAAAATCTTTCTCATATATACGTAATTTTGTTGGCATATATTAAAATTTACAAATATATATTTTTTTGTAAATATATATAAAAATCTCTCTCATATATACGTAATTTTGTTGGCATATATAAAAATTTGCAAATATATATTTTGTTGTACATATATATAAAATTCCGAACATATATATATGTTTTGACTCGCTCCCCCTAGATGATCAAAACTACTTTCCTCGATATCGCAGGCATTGTCTCAACATGACAAAAGGTGACACTAGTCATCAAAGTGGCCAACTAAAATCTTATGCTTATACTCTTTCTTTGCTGAACTATAAATTTTTAATTAATTTTTTTCAATTAAACAGAAATTGAATCGAACACTCCATTATAGAGATAATATGTATTGTTGTAGATTCATAAGACCAAAGTACTGAAAACGTCCGTCATTCTTGAACAAATTCGAAAACGATAATTTTCAAACTCATTCGCTTTATTGCTTGCTGTACTTAAGTTTATAATATTACGTAACCCTAAATTGAAAATAAATAAAATTGAAAATTGTACTTTTTTGTTTTTCAATTCAGCTGAGAGTTTGATGACTAGTGTCACCTTTTGTCATGTTGAGACAATACTTGCACTTCGAGGAAAGCAGTTTTGATCATCTAGGGGGAGCGAGTCAAAACATATATATATGTTCGGAATTTTATATATATGTACAACAAAATATATATTTGCAAGTTTTTATATATGCCAACAAAATTACGTATATATGAGAAAGATTTTTTATATATATTTACAAAAAAATATATATTTGTAAATTTTAATATATGCCAACAAAATTACGTATATATGAGAAAGATTTTATAAATATTAGTTAAAGTTTATATATATTAGTAGCAGTTCTTATATATCAGTTAAAGTTCCTATATATTAGTTAAACTATCTTTATGTCCGATACCGCGTGCCATACGAATACATTTTACTCTATACTTATGGAGTAATCTAAATTAAATTCTATAAACAGGTTGCAGTTTTTATGTAGAATATTTTTTAATATCCATTCTTCAATTTCATGTTTTACCAGTTTTACTTTATTGTTATAATGCTATACAGATTGAGGAATTTAGTTTGGTTCCAAATTTTACTGCGTTGTAAAAATAAACTAATAAAGTTTGGAGCAATAAATTCTGTCGAGAATAGTCAATAGCGACAACTGACAAAAATGGTTTAATTGGTTTAGCCGATGAATGAGTGCTAGTGAGTGCATGAAAGGTCTGGTCAGGTACTTCCCCTCACCCCATCAAATTCAGACACATTTTTTCTTGTTTGTTCCCGTAATCTATGTACCGACCTCGACCAATTCGACCATTCCTCATACTCATTCCTCCTTTTTCCTTTCAAGAAGAAGCATTACTTCAACATTAAGTTTCATAAGTTTTTGTTATAAACCAAATATCTACATACAAATAAGTGGCCACTTCACTATTTCTATTTTGTGCATTTATTATTTTGAGGTATGTACTCGTAAATCTTTTCATATTAATTAAAATAATTCTTACTAAATATTACAGTTACAAATTTTCATTTTTAAGATGAAATAATCCGTAGATCAAACATTAACAAAGAGACAAATTATTAGACATTTATTTATTTAAGTGAAAACATTTTATGGAAAACTGCATACTCGTATGATTAACATTGTCAACATATTTAAAAATCTTTACGGATTACAATAAATGTTACGTCTTTGGTGTGTTTAGTTATTAATTGGTAAATGGTTAGTAAAACTAACAGAAAGTATGGAATCGGAATCAGCGTACGTGCATTCATGCATAATATGTTTATAAATGAATTGCTGAAATAAGATATTTAATAATTACTTCTCAGTTTATTTTGTGATAACACAAAGTCTATTATAATCTTTTCAAAACACTTGAATGCGCAGCTGTATATGTATAAAGAACGAGAACTGAACACTGAACGTTGAAAATGTTTATATTTTTATCAAGCATTTCTTACATTCTCATACCGCTGCATCTGCATTAAAATTCATTTATTCATTCCATATTCAACTTTGAGTTTACAGTGTGTTTATGTTCTCTACTTTTTAGTCAACATGGAACACAAAAGTAGTCCTCCACCATACACTGCCTACAATAATCCAACAGCTCCTATTTATCCTACGGGTACGTATACCTACTTTGCTATTATTGTCTATAATCCACCCTCAAATTTCGAAATTATCATTTAACATCCTCTTGATAACCTTGGCCAACAACATTGTGGTATCGACAATAGTTCAGACAGTTCTATTATGTGCATTCTAAATTGTTTTGTGTTATGTTACTTTGAACAAATTAAATCTATTTAAGTACATCTGTACATAATATATGCGAGAGTTGTGCAATTTAAATAGCAGAGTAAACATAATTAAGATAATTTTTTTCCGTTTTAATTCCAGACCAAATACCGATTCAAATGCAGCCTCAAACTCAACAACCGGCTACGGCAACGCCACCGCTACATCAAAGTATGTGCAATCAAATCTCTAAACCGATTCCTTGTTAACATTTTGCAAACTGATTTTACAGATATAAATGTATCTGTTGGCGGAGGCCACCATCATGTCGCAGGACATTGTCCAGTATGCAATGGATCATTCACTTCCACATACTCATGTCTTGGCTGGCTATGTTGCATTTTGTGTTTTCCATGTGGTATCATTTGCTGCTGTTGTTGCTGCAAGAAAAAGAAGTGCTCCAAATGTGGTCTTATTGTTGGATAGGCTGTGCCTAAATTATGTTTTTGTTCCTTAGTGCTTACGAGTTTTTTTTATTATTATTTGTATTAATGTTTATTTGTTCTTATGTAATTGTATTTAAGCCGAATAATCATACCCAAAAAAAAAGAAAAACGAAAGTTTCAAATTATGAATTTTTCTAAAATATCTAATAAAGTATATTTTTTGTTTATTGTCGAAAAAATAAGTTTATTTTTATATTGTCTCTTTTATTAAACAATATATTGTCAAAATATGTAACGGGTTGTTTGTTTATCGCATTTGTGATTCATTTAACGAGTATTTCCTGTTGTATCAAATATTTGATAATTTACATTAACAACTACATATAATATGATTATCAAACAAGTGACTCAGATTCAAAATTATACGGATTAAAGTGTCAAATATATTCACACTTTGAAAATGAATTGCTTTATAATGATATAATCTTTACATTTATTATATTATAAATTATCAAGTGGAATTAAAATTGTTATTCATTTGGTTAAATCTAAGAAGACATATAGCATTTTAATTACGACTAGAGAAGTACGAACATTTCTCAAAACGGTACCTAATACAAAACATAAATTAGAAAATTAATAGTTTTAATAAATACATTAACATAATGCATTGCATTTGCATAAATTTTAATAAGTTTTGCATATTAATAACGCTGATTTCTATCTGAATATTTTCCTGACAATTTACTAATTGAATATCGGTCACTATATCGGTCATCAGCGTACTTTTCTTCCGCTTTATAGTGAATCTCGGGTGTTCCAATATGTTTTTGCCAATGGTGTGTCCAATAAAGATCCTCAGGATGCACGTCTTTCGGTGACTTCACATCTTTGAATATGATAACACAGTAAATTAAACTACCTATTAAGGTTAAAAATCCAAAGATAAGGAAGACAATACCCAATACCCTACAAAACAATGACATTTAAAATGACATCAAATTTTTTTAATTGATTTTTTTCATCTTACCACACAAAAACAGGCTCAAAGAACTGTATTACAATCACAAATCCCAAAGTGACCAAAATAATAGCCAAATTCAGCAGTAACATAAGACAACACATCCCTTTCACATTGGGACAAAAAGGGTTGGGAGCTGACATCGTCTCTATTGTGACACCGCCTTTGCGGGAAGTGCGCGTTTTCACGGTACTCGCCACTGAAGGGGCCACACCACTCCGGTATGAGTAGTGACTTGGGGCTCGGATACGGGAACTTCGACTAAAATCGCATTGATTTTCTTCACTTAATTATCTCCAAAAAAGAAAACCGTTTCACCTTTCCATTTACAATGCGGAACTTTTCCCATTTATAGACAGGGATAATTGTTTTTTAATCATTAAACTAGTATTGTTTCAAAATTTAAAAATACATCACATTTAATTACACAGAATAAATAAATGACTTTCACTTTGCATTGTAATAGAGAAAAACAAAACAATTTCCATTTAGTGTGTGAAAAGAATAAATCATAACAATTAAAAATGTATTTCCGAGAGAATCCTCACCTTATCTCCGATGGGGCTTTATATGCTCCACTGGTGACATAAATGTCCGATCCATTGTCGTAGCCACTTCCACGACTCATCGCCGATGGTGCTCTGGAGGAGTGATGGTGGCCATTGTAATTACCATTCTGGTACTTACCGCGACCATTCCGTTCATTTACTATAGTATATGGCTAAAGTAAAAAATTTATTGAGTTTTTCTGTGACTGTTTTCTAATGGCCATTTAATTACCACTGAGGTGTATTCGGAGAGGGTCCGTTCCGAGGGTGCTCTTTGGCTGTCCTCTCCGTCAGAATACGCTGAACTTCTGGTTACATGGACAGGTGTTGGCGACTCGTTGTGGGGTCGTTGTGCAATGTAGTGGTTTTTCTTCACTCGCCTTGCCATGTTTTTTTTCACAAACTTAACGCAGCGTAAACTATATGCAGTTCATTATGAAATACTGAAAGTAAGTCAACGATTGCTTGTTATTATTATACAGATTTCTATCTGCATTTATTTAATTAAATAATAACAATTTTTTAGAATAACAATCAATTAGTTGCGAGCATTTACACGCACTGTGAACAATATAAAAATAATAAGTATATTGAAATATTGCAGTAGTTCGTATTTGGAGAAAGTAAAATTTATGTAATAACTGTAGTATAATGTAGGCGTGACTAAAAAACAATTTGCTTGTGAATCTTTATTGCTATGTGGTCATTGTTTTAAATGAGTCTTGTTAAAATTGGAAAACCAACAAGAATTACCTTGGCCAATGGCCGATTTATATAAGAATATTTTAATCACGAAATTTGTTACCTACAAAAATGCCGCAATTTTTTCCTCTGATTTTGTTCTTTTTAGTTCGAGCACCAAAAATAATACAGATTTAGTACAAAACGGTTTGTTCCGCTTAACATACAAAAAAAAACATTCAAGCAAAAGTTCCATAAAGGAACAGAAGGATTTATTCTGTTAGGCAATTACTAAAATAATACATTTCACTACTATTATTATAAAATTAAAGGAAGGTACAAATTAAGAGGCTAGCGTGTAAATGTGTATAGCAAGAATGTTAGAGTAAAGAAAAATATTTGGGGCTTTCTACTTTGTAATAAACACATACATTATAATTTTGGTAACCCAGAAAAGAATTATTTAAAATACAGTAAACGGTTTAGTAATTTTAAATAAATGCTTACATTTTCCACAGACTGATTTAAAAGAATAACACAACTTTTGTTGTAGATTTTCTTTGTGTTATTAAATTCTGCAAAATATATTTGTTGAATATAATAAACTGTTAAATACCCATAAAAGGAATATCAAATTGAATGTATTGAGCTTCTTACGAGTATTATTGAAAAGTTGTGTATTTATGTATTGTGATAGAAGAGAATATAAGATGGGTTTTGAGAATATCTCAGTAATTACTGTTTTAAATCCAGCTTTATTGGGGACAAAGTACTTTGTCTTTTTGTGTCAATTGCTTATTATTGTACATTTTTTCCTAATACTTAAAAGAAAATTATTATAAACGTTAATATTGAGTATTTCATTAACAACTTAATGTAGAGAAAGAAGGGCAAAAAATCACTACATTGCCTTTAGCAAAATATCAAGTGTATTGCTGTGTCGCTGATTTTCTTCCATATAATATCCCATATATTCTATAAAATTTTATAATCCAATTTTCAGATAATGAATATCTTGTTGACACACATTTAAACAATCCTTCATACATTATGTATGTGTGTTCAGGCTTTTTATAGTCCTAATCAGATGCTTTGCTTCGGTATTTAAAATGACAAAACAGGTAGCAACTTAAATAGTCTTGTGTAAAAAACGGCACATTAATGGCGTTCATCGTGCCTTGGTGATTAGTTGAGTACCTTATTAATAAACTGTCACATTTATTTACATAATACCGCAAAATGCAATAAAACGGCTAATAGGAAGGAAATTCATTACGTATTCTGTCCTTTTTAGGAGTTTGTTCGCATTTTTTTACTTTCGTTAATTGCCTGTTTCTATAAAAAGAATTGCTTATACAATTCATCATTAAAGTTTTTCAATAAAAAAAAAACAAATTACTGCTTTAACAGATAAAAATCTAAAGAACTAGCATTCTTTATTAGTTGTTAAATCATTACCTAATTGTAATTTACGTTTTGCAGATGAGATTTGTGAACAAAATTTTTCCATGTAAGATAACAATTTGAATACAAGCAGTTAAGCATCACAAAAATTATAGAATGTGGCTTTACAGCACTCTGCGAAAATGTTAATCTTAATATGAATCTAACAGTATAAAAAAATAACGAAAAATGCAAATGCTAAGTTGAACTGTATATCGTGAAAAGAAAGAGAAAAAATACAATAATAATTTTACGCTGATCGGACAAACGATTTATCCATGACATTATAATGTATTATCTACAATGGTCTAATGCCTCATAGTAAGAGAATTTACAAACAAAAAACTCAATAAAAAATGCGCATTTTCTTACCAATAATTTGTTCGTTAGTTGTAGGGCCACAATTTGCACATATTCACTTTTTGGAAACACCCATGTTTCAATAAAAACACTCTCACTTTTACAAGATCACAAGTCCAATAAGAGATTACTAGTGTAGGCACCAAAGTCAATACAGTTACGTGGTGTTTGCCTTACAAAGTCAGCTAAGTTGCTGTTCTGAGGCTGAATATTGTTGCCTGTGTGGGGAAAGCTATGCATTACGTCATTTTGAAGGCTGTCAAGTGAATCTTGCCGATGAGTGGTCACAAACACAGGTATTTGTCTCTCACGAATTATTTAATTTTATAATTATGCTGTAATTTCTATTGAATATCATTTGTTTACAATGCAAAAGATCCTAAATGATTAATAAATATAAACCTCTTGAATTCTTGTTAAATTGTAAAATTCTTTGGAGACTCCAACATGCGATAAGAAAACGAACCCGAACTTCTTGTAAAGAAGATTTTTCTTAGTTAAGCCATTAACCGGTTATAATTATATAATATATGTTATGGAAATCTTAATATTTTGGTAAAGAATATATTATAAATTTTTGTTATTATTAGATATCTAATATTAACAATGGTCGCAACATAGGCGAATCGCTGGCTGAGTAGTGTTGGCTGAACCATTTTTGCAACGTACAACATGCAACCACCAACTCACTCGATTGTGTTTATTCAAATTGTAGAAGTATTATACAATAATCATATAAATTAGCTTTTCTATTGGCTGAAATCATGTTTTGAGTACTCGTATTAGGCCATTGATATTAATCGAAAATTTGTGATTGCATTTCAAAATATTCAAAGGTTACTTTCCAAAATTTAAAAATAAAATCCAAACCACTTGTGATTTTTTTATTAAACTTGTTTGTACTCTTAACATGTCGTTAAACTTTTACAAATAAATGTCAGAAAAACTTACAATCTAATTTGCGTTCCTAATAAGTTTGTTGATGATTTATTGACTATTTCAAGTATTTAGCTCCCTCCTTCAGACAATTTACTGGCAATTGCATATATACTACTGTAACTTCCAGCCAACAATCCAATTATTCCAAATAGAATTAAAAGAACATCTTTAATTAAAATATACTTCATTGGACCAAGTTTATCCGGCCAATAAGCGCAAAGCTCAATAATTGCTGGAAAAGCAATTCCGAGAGCCGATAAACAGAAAGACCCCACCAATGATATGAAAAGTCCTAGCAGAGGGACGGTTGCTGCTAATATAACTGCAAAACCACAATTTTACATAAACATCCTGCAAAAACTAAATATTTTGCTCTTACATGTGATAACCACACAAGCGAGACGTAATAAGTACTCCCAAAGTAATTTATGTTGACTACCTTCAAGATGCTTGGACAAATAATCCGAAAAGATGATTTGTACCGGTACGTAACCCTGAAGACCGTACGAAATATAAATAGCAATTGAATATAAAATGTTTATCGCTTGAGCCAAACTGTAAAAAAAAACACATTACATAATAAAATTTAAACAATGTGTTAATGTGTATAACACTAACATATCAGTGGGTGGGAAATTAAGTGTGATACTAGACTCGATTTGTTCACCATACTTCCAATAACCCATCATACCCATACCAACATAAACGAACACCACAAGCACCATACCCACATTAAGCACACCAAAAGCGCCCAAAAACTTTTTCGGCGTTTCCATATTATTCTCTAGTGCAATTACCTAAATAAAAACGGCAATCAGAACCAGTGTCACCTGTAAACACATTAATTAACGTACCACTCCGACAGCTTGGAGTGAGAACAATGTTGTGCCAAAATACAGAGGGTAGCCAATTAGGGTGCCAGTGTGGGGCCGGTCACCAAAGTCGGGCAAATCTTGAAATACGTAATAGCAAACAACACCAAATGTAACAAATGTAATGATATTTGCTAGAATTGAGAACGGCGCCAAAAGTTTCAAATTACGTATACACATAATGAGAACAAATGGCACAAATATCGCTAACAAGTATAATGTTAAACTAATTTTGGTTGAGGTGTATTGATCGGCAACGGATTTTACATTCACACCGACGAACACAATGTAAACACAGCAAATTCCCATTTGATAAAAGATGAGAAAAAAATTCGTAATAGCTCTGAAAAATTTGGAATTTTTAAAATAGTCCTTTAAATTGTTAGTACTCTGCTTACGGTGCATATGGCGCGTATTTGTTAAGGCACTGTGGACCTACTTCACAGGCGACCTTCATTGATTCTGGATACGTAAGCAGTGCAACTTTGAGTCTTTTACATAGCACATACTGCGCTCTTACCTAGAAAAATGGAAATTTCATTAAAACTTTTTCAAAAAGCTTCTTTCATTTGACTTACTAAAACGTGAAGGCAATATGTACATAGTGCTCCAATGAGGAACGTTGATACGATTCCCAATGACATTCCTGACAATTTGAAAGCCTCTGGCATAGCCAATATACCAGTTCCCAAACATCCTTTGAGCAAATGTATAAGAGTTTCTGCATTTCTAAAAGATCAACAATTATTTTAGCTTAGAAAGAAGATTGTTGCCATCAACGTACGTGGTAGGAGTAGGAACGTCTCTATGAAGATGCGGATCATAATCTTCATCCCCCGTCTCTTGACTCCGTTCACCATTGCCCCTAGAATAAGATTCACCTTTTTACACGTGCCAACAATTTCGCGAGTCTAAATTCGTTAAAGTCATACGTTAAACTAAATATACCGACACTCGATATCCATATCACACGCGATATACACACTACATATGAGTTGATCGCGTAAGAATGAAATTTTTCGAAAAGAAATTCAACTTACTTATTGGCCCCAATCGGCTCCAATTTGAGCGTTTCAGTTGTCATGGCGGTAAACGATTTTCACTCAATTTTCTCCTTTTGCTTGAATTACAAATTTTCTTAGTAAAACTTCAAACGCTGTGCCAACATTCAGTCAAGACAGTCTATTTGCATGTTCAGCGTCTGTAACAGAACAATTATTGGTGGTGTACTAAATAATAAAGAGTGCACACACACACTGCTATTTTTGAACGCGAAATCAGAGAATCACATAGAATACTTTTCCATCTATCTAAACGCATTCCGTTTACATATGGTTTCATAAATTAATAGTAATTGAATGTTTATTATGTCATATATGATATATATGTAGATGGCAATTAAAATGAATCGTTCACTTTAAAACAAATGGCAATTATAATATGTACGTGTCAAATCTTACCAGTTACCACAAAGGGAATTATGTAAATTCGTTCGCACAATTATGCAACAGACACATGAATCAAGAGGATATCAAACGAATGCGACCCTTCAGTGAACTAAATGACTGTTTATTGTTAACAAGCCGAGATCTCATCACAGAGAGCCAAATAGCATAACAGTGATATAATTAATTAATTCATTGCTCATCTATCTTACTTTGGCACACTACTGATACTTACACAACAAACAGAGACGTGCTATCAAAACACTTTAACATATTTCTTACATATAAGTGACATGCAGTGTTGTTGAAACGGAAGTTGTACTGGTTCTTGTACACTCTATTATGTGTACATTGTACATACATGTGGAGGGTCAGAGGTGATTTTGATAATTCTTTTGAAAATCTTCATTTGTTATTCGAATTAAAATGGTTGCATTTTATTGTTGGGTCTTTGATAAACAGAATATATTAGATTAACAACGAACTTAGAAACCCCTAGTCAAAAGCAATTTTATATTGATTCGTTGGGTATATAATGTGTAGCATGCCTATTTTTGTCTAGTACATAAAAATAAGCACGTCAATTTCAATAATCATATTGAGTGCCATTTCAAGTTGTTCTATGCAGATATAAGACACGTCCATCAGTTTTTTCAGTTTGGTCAATAATTAAACGAACGGACGGATAACGGAAAATTATCCTATACGCTATTAACTTCCGTTAAGAAGATTTTTAAGAAAAATTTATAATGTATACTTATATAGATGTTGTATGTTTCCAGTTGGAATTTTGCAGATTTAAAAATAACTTTGTAGATAATTTTAAACAATATTGTAGGTGGGTATGTGAATTAAATGTGTCTGTTTGCAAGCAGGAAATTGTCAGCATTAAATCAAAAGTGTGATGAGTATAAATTTAATAATGTATGGGGAGCAAGGTCGAAACGATGTACTAAAGACCTACGATAATTTCATAATATACAAAATATTTGACGTCAAGTTCCATTTGATCCCATGTTCAAAGTCTAGACTAAAGTCTAATACATGAAAACACCAAAATATTTACCAAAACATCATGGGATTTGTTGCTATATTGGAAACAGCAAATATTCTATAAGTAAAATATTATTATCATGCGCGCCATGTGAACAGAAAGACGCGCTCATTAACACACTCGTGCCGAAATTTTTCAAAACAACCACTCAATCACTCTATTTTCTACATATTTACAACTTACCTGTCGTACAACAGACTCTATTTTTATAATAAGTTTCTCTTCAGAAATGAAATAAACGAATTTGACCAGACAATTAAAACAATCAAGCATTAAACTGTCTAGTCAGTAAGTTTGAAACTACAATAAAAAATGTGTGTGTTCATGTATGCATTTTTGAAAAAACAAAAATCAATTGAAATAGGTCGTCGACCAGCTACGTCATTACTAACGTCACATGCCAATTGAGTCTCCAGGAAAATACTTAAGGCTACACATATTCAATTTGCCGTGACAATCATCTAATTTCTACTATTAATAAAAACAACTACATCTACTTAAAAATCTATTTATTATTCAATTAGATAAGGGAGCGTGGCTCTTTAACAAGGGCATTCTAATACATGCTTAATTTTTCAAAAATTAATTTCTTATTTTGCAAAAGGACTAAATTGTCCTCAGTTATATTTCCACTTACCGGCAACTGTTTATGTATAGAATACATTTTAGCCTATTTTAAATTTAACGTTGGTTGTTTCGTAACGACACACCTCCAGAAATAGGCGACGGAGTGACGTCGCCATTTTAAAATCCACCGTAGCGTCGCGACGCTTTTAAACCACTGGCGTCATCTGTCGAATTTTGGATCAAATTGACGTAGGTTACAATGTTTGTTTAACAAAAGCGCTCATTTATAAACAATTTGTTTTATTAAATCTCTGGTGTATATAAAATTGTAACAATTAAAATAAAATTTGGTAACAACATCGAACCAGAAACAACTACTTCATTTTGACTGACTGATTCTATAATAAAAATAGGTTTATAAAAATAAAATCATACGTATGTATTAATTAAACTATGTCTGTGTCTACACATTTTTTTCTCTCTTAGTTTTAACAGCCTCAGTTTTGTAACAAAAAATATACATTTTATCTCTACTCTTGTCTAAACATAAATCAGATAAGAAGGTAGAGATCAAACAGAGAATCTTGGTCTTTTAAAAAAATATTTTGACTATATATAGGTCGATCTATAGGGCTATTACCTATACATAACATTTATGCTATCTACAATGAACTCCTAAAATATAGCACAATCAAGGAACATGTCTAATTTACTGTCTTTAACTAATAAATAATACTAAGCTATTTGAATAATATTTTTAGGTATTTATCACACATTTTCAACAATTGAGAGACGATTTATGGCTAAAACGTCTTTGCAATCTCTAACAAAGAGGTGTACGTTCCAATGACAAGTCCAAATATAGCGAATACGAAAAGTGCACCATTCTTTATAATAACAAATGTCTTCTTTGAACCTTCCAATTGGTACCAATAGGTGCAAGTGTCTATTACGGCCGGAAAAGCTAGCCCAAGAGCTGATAAACATAAGGCACCAAATAGGGAAATGACTAGATCTAAATGAGGAATTGCTATTGCTAGCGCAACTAAAATAAAAATTTAACTTAAATCACTATTCTGTCATCAATATTCGCTGTACATACATGTGATCAGGACTAGAGAGGTCCTAACTGCGTACTCCCATAGCGTCTTGTATTTGCTTTTCTCAAATTTGTTCTGCAAATACTGCGTCCATGTGATATCAATAGCCACATACATTTGCAATGCATGCGAAATAAATATAGCAAGTGATAACATCAGTTTGGCAACTTGTGCAGGTCTAGAAAAATGCAATCAATCATTTATATGTTCGAGTATAGTTTCCCGAATGAATAAACTTACACACCGTCACCAATATTAAAGGTGATCGATCCTAAACTCTCTGATCCATATGCTAAATACCCAAATAATCCCATGCCGATATAAAGTGTAATTATTGAAACCATGCCAATGTTAAGGACACCGAAAGTGCCACCAAATGAGCGTGGCGTTTTCATTTCATTCTCTAGTGGCATGATCTGAAAGGGAAATTTCCTAAAGTATGTTTTATTTTTAATAGTCATAGGCACTTACCACTCCAATAGCTTCCAACGCGAATAAAACCGTTCCAAAATACAGTGGATAGTCTTTTGGTTTGCCAAATGCCTCTTTGTTTTCAAACGTGATTTCTTGTTCGATTAAATAATATAAAATAATACCAAAACTAGCGATTGTGACCGCATTTGCTAATGTCGAAAATGGAGCCAACAATTTCAGGTTCTTGATAAAATTGATTAAAATCAGAGGCAACAAAAAGATCACCATATAAATGTTAATACTCATTTCTTCTATGTATAAACTGAGCACGTCATGCACGTTTTCAGCAATGAATACTGTGTACACGCAACAAGTACCGAGTTGATACACTAACAGGAATAAATTTGTTACAAATCTGTAAAAGGAATTCATTAAAAAGAGATCTAAAATGAAAAAAACCGTTTCTTACTGTCCATAAGGCGCTAATGCTTTGAGAAAGGCAGGTCCTTCTAACAACGCCAATTCAGTTGTCGCCGGATAGCTTAAGCTAGGAACTTTCTTTCGCTTACAAAGCTCATATTCAGCTTTAATAAGCATATGAATACAATATGTACAAAGGAAACCAATTATTAATGTAGCGACTACACCTAAAAGCCATCCTGAATGCATGAAGGCCATTGGCATAGCCAATATACCGGTTCCCAAGCTGCCTTTCAGCAGATGCAACAATGTTTCAGAATTCCTGCAATGAGCGCATATTAATATTAGTAATACTTTTTTTTCAATTGCGTTTTCTTATTTCTATATTTAGACCTATATTATTGTTAAATGTCAATGGTTTATTGGCTTAAACATACATATATTTTTATTTCAATAATTGACGACAATATACAATTTAATTTTAATAAATGACGTGCACATTTCAATAAAATTCATATTAGCAAATAATAATGCTATAATTAAAATTACGAGCACTAAACAAGTGTTTTTGCACATTTTTATTAGGTATGAACATTATTGGAATATTTTGGCAATGAAATATTTTTTTTACATAGCATGTTATAATAATGATGGTGTTCCTGCCAAACGGGATAATTACTCAAATACAAAAATAAATTTTAAATATTTTAATGGAAAAAATGCTTTGACGGGATTGAAGTGCCGGAGCGCAACATACACAAGTTTGTTATTATTGTGTTATTGAAATGCGTTGATTGTTAATTGTTTAACATATCCTCATCTTGAAAAGAGTCTGAATTACCCTTGACAAACATACATTTTTTATCGTCTCGTTTTCACATTTTTATGAGTTCTGTGTAAAAAAATTAATGTCCTTCTTTGATGTCGTGACAGAATTGTTTATAATATAAACGGAAATCCATACATAATAAAGTTAGGAGTAATAATAATTTTTCCATAGATAACAATAATTTTTCACTAATGTATAATGTAAACATAATAAATTTACATTTTTTGTTTAAACTAAATGCTCACATAGCTACGCCTGCCTGACCATTTCACTCGGTAATAATAATTTGCAAAGTAATTGAAAACATGCCATGAATTCTAAAAGATAATATTCCAATTGTAAATCCAAGAAAATATCGCATTGACATAGTTATGTATAAACCGAATAGTCTTTTCATTTCTGACCCTGAATTATTTTGTTAGCAAAATCATTACATGTTTAAATTATTTTATATGGGAGCACTATTTTTGTGCAATCAATTGGAACGTAAACTCCAATTTCAATTATTTAATTTATTTTAGAGATTTACCAGTACAATTACGGTTAAATGAATTATTGAATTGAAATACGTACGTAGTGGGATGCTCGATTTCCCTACAATCGTACGGCTCATAATCGCTGCTAGTAGTGTGCGATTTTCTTATATCCTTCAATTCAACATCTCGAGGTGTTAACAGTTCCCTGGAATTGATTGCGGCTGCAAAACTGCAAAAGAGAAACATGTCATTGTAAATAAAATGTGTACACAAGTTTTCAACATGCGGGAATGTTGAGGAAAAGCCATGTATATAAATACATTCTTGTGTATTTTTTTCAGTGCACGGGAGTTGCGTCATTAAAAATAAGTTAAATTGACGTTGGACTTGAATTGGAGCTATTTTAAAAAATTAGGCCTTTAAGGTCGCTCTCTTTCACGGCAATAGAAGAAAAACTGTGCATTTGTTCATCGATTTGTTCCAACAAAATTCATTATCAATCATTCTTGTGGCTTCTCTCTAATTAAACGAAACTCGTGCACGAGTGGATAGTAAACAATTGATGATTTATAAGCAGGAAAAATCGCACATTTCCAATTAATCTCTAATAGTTAATGTGTATTAGCAAGTCACAAAAATCACGTACCTGTTCTCATCGTTCTTGTCATCATCTAACGAAAATCCATAATTATTATGGGCCGGCATGATGGTTGAGGACCGTTTTTGGTTAACCCGGTGGCGAGTTGTAGATAATTTCCAAAATACACTTTTCACTAATACTGATATATTTCCAAATCGTACCCTGTATGTTTAAGTTCATGCGCTCTTTAAAATTGATCCGAACTTAACCAGTGTCAAAAATAAACTGAGGAACTCGTATAAGTACTTGAATGATTAGGTGTATGATTGTAGCGTTAAGAAAAATAATGTTGATTTTATAAATAGCGAATTAAGTGAAACTGGGGCGATACTAATGTTTACTAGCAGAGCCCTTGCGCCGAATACAATACAATTAGCGATCCAGATTGATCGCAAATCGCATTTCTCACGTTACGCCGAGAGAAAAATGTACGTAAAGTTTCCATTCGATTAATTGTACTTAAATGGTGTGATAATTAGGCCGGTTGAATCCGTTTTTATGTACAAATAGCTAATTAAAAGAGTTAAATACTGTTTAATAGTTACAAAACTGGGATGATGGAATTTTTCGGTGAAATCAATGCGCAATTAATATAGTTTAGGAAAATTTCTACACTTTTAGATTAAATTGTGATTTTCGGTTGATTGTTTAGGAGTTTCATCAGTTTTCGTGTTCGTTTGTACAACTAGACATAACCAAACAGGATGGAAAATAAATCTTTACCTACTCTAATAATATAATAAATTCTATTATTAATGTCCTTGGTTGTATTTTTACATATAATACATATGTTATATAAGTTAATTTGAAATAACTAGCTTCACATTGAGCACCTTATTGAGATGTTAATTGTTTCTGTTTTTATTTAATTAAAGTATTTTTTAATACCCCCGATATGAGTGGGGAATATTTCTTAATGTACTGGATCAAACTAAAAATTTTCAACTAATTTAATAGGTTTTTGACTGACTGGACTAAACAGGATGTTATGTGCCATGTGCCTTATTTACTTACGAATTCTAACAGTATAATTTACAATGTAGAAACCATTAGAACACGTAGAAGAACAGATATAATAATGAGAAGGACACACTTATTGCGATATCTTTTAATAGGCAACGAAAAAATCGACGCATTGACGTCATATACAATTAATTATGTACAATTTAGAGTCAGTTGTAGTTTTGCCACTTGCTAAAATGCAAATAGATTTCATTCGTTGATTATCCCGATGATGTGAATTAGATGATCAGGACCCTATTTGAGTCATTAGTAAGTTGACCTTTTTAAAGGTAGTGAAAACGAAAACCCTTGTTTTCATAAATTAAATTTAGTATTTTATATATTTGCAATAATAGTTCAATGATAATGAAACTAGATAGATTAAGAAATCTGATAAATAACTTGGGTATAAAGCTTAGATGTTGATTCAATGCTGTACCAAGTGTACCTACTTTTAATTTTAATATTGATTTGGAATGCACGTGAATTGAATATTATCCAAAAATGCCGCTCGTGGAAAATAATTCATCAATTAATTGTATTCGTTGTTTTCATATCAACAATAAAATATTCTGAAATTTTAGTAGATAAAAGATAAATTATCGATTGATTAACATACCTAGAGACAAATATGATTGATTTCGTGGGACAAATAATAATAGGTAAAACAAATCAGATTATAAGAGATTCGTTATCAATTTTATGTGTTTATCTAATATTAAACTACCTAATTCAATATATTGAAACCTTATTAATTTATAAAAGCAAAATATTCTATAGGTAATACATATATGTAGGTACTTACGTTTAGGTATTAAAATGAATTAAACTGTATTTTAAACTGAAAATATTTTAATAACTAAAATGGTGGTGCAAAAGCATACCTACATTCATACCTAAAGCTATATGGACTTATCTGTTTTTTTAAATATATGCATGTATTCAGTGTCAACTGACTGAACTTCATTATTTCCGTAATTAAAGTAAACAATCATTTTTAATAAATCGTAAATACCATTTTTGTATAAGAAATAGTTAATTTTTATCGATTATCTTAACAATTATCGCAACTTATTACTTTTGGAAGGAGAAAGAAGCTAGTAAACATTTTGTACAAAAACCGCTTCTGGTTCGTATTGCGATGTACCTACCTAATTTCAGTACGAAATATGTTTTTTAGGTGTTTATTATGTTAATAAGATGTATTGACATACAACATAATAAAAATAAATAAAAACACATCGAAACTCTTCAAGTTTATTAATTTTTACCGCACTTGTCAATATGTGTTTAGTGATTTACACTTACCCGAAAGTTCGTAGAAAAAACCGAGTTAAATGTATTGTTCGTAACGTTAGTTTAAAAAAAATAAACACCTGCCAATATATGTACTCATATACCTACTCAAGTACCTATTTATTCGAGGATTTTTATCGATGCGTTACATATGAATATGTATTAGATCATGAATTAGGTACGAATAATTCACAATGTAACTCACCGATTGATGAAAACAATTTACAATTTATTAGATTGATATGTACTGATAAATTTTAATTCTTTCCTAGGAACTTTTAATTCACTTATAACAACGATAAAAAACAAATCACAACAACAAGATAAAATATGCATCTATTTACTAATAACTGTTATTTAGCAGATTAATTGAAAATCCATTTGAATTGATATATTATAAATGCACAATGCACATTTACGAATACTTGTAAACTCTTACTAACTCAAGAGTTATACCGAGAATAAGACATACAAGGATGTCAATTTTTCTAAATTTGATCGTTTTTACTTTTACCGCTGTTGTGAACATATAAGTAAATAGAGTTTTGTAATTATTAATAAGAATTCTTTACAAGTCACCTAGATTTATCTATACCAGATTTAACACAGAAAAGTTACTTCGAAGGTCGTTCTTATTTCTGCATTTTATTATGTAACTGTGAAATAATAAATTAGATGTTAAATAATAAAAAGTTAAAATTGATACCTGCCAATACCTATACAAATTCAGAAATATGCAAATATTTATTTATGTACAGCAACTAGGTTTAGGTATATGAACTTAAACAGAAACAATTCCATATCAAGTCCCTAAACAATTTTATTACAATTTGCACATACGTAAACGGCACAAAATTACTTACATAATAATACAAACCATTCAAATAATATTATAACGACACTTGTTACCTACTTTGTACATTGATGAATCGGATGCAATTTAATCATGTGAGTCAATTTCTTTTGTGAATGAATTCGATTCAATGAGAATATTTTAGTTCATTGATTAACAGTAAACGACCATCAGTTTCCACAATTTTATTACAATGTTATAGAAGTTGTATTAATTAACAATAAAGTTATATTACAATCTGATTACATAAAAATATGAAAATAAAATATTAATCAACGAATGCAATTTACAAGTATATGATAATAAAATCGATGAATTTTCTTATTATCATAAAATTGTAATTAGTATTGCAAATCAGATTAATAGCCACTAAAAATATCAATAAACCCTCGAATAAACCCATTAATTGCATAGTGTTGTAGAGGTTACACGTATATACACGTTTAAAAAATTTTCGGAATCGGACATACCTACACAAGTGCCTATGAAGACAATTGATAAAAATATGTCCATTAAAAATTAACAAACCTACCTTGGCACAATAAATACATTTGGATAGAATGATGTGTTTAATCGTGCGAATAAAAAGTAATTTTCAAATTACCACAATAATTTTCTAATTTATGTTAATATTCAAATTGAAGTATGGTACAACTAAATAGGAAATTGCACTCTTCTTTAAATATAAAAGAATGCACATGTGGATATATAATTTAAAAAATAAACGAAAGTACCTAATGCATAAAGTATACAATTTATAACATTGAAACAAATATTCTTTAATTCATGTATGAATTTCCCCAACAGTTTTACAAATATTCTTTCTTTATCATTTCAGCAGCTTTCGTTCCTACCATCATAATAGGTACACTAGGATGGCCAGACAAAGTTTCAGGAAATATGCTTCCATCAACGACTCTCAATTTTTTAATTCCATGTACTTTTAACTCGTGGTTCACTACTGCTCCCTTTTGACTCGATGGTCCCATAGGACAAGTTCCAACAGGATGATATAAATCGTAGGTCGTTTGTCGTAAAGCACAGTACCAATAATCCTTCGACATAAACTCATATTTATTACAGGCAGGAAGCGGATCAGCATTGAAGGTTGCATTTAATTTTTTAAAAGCTTCGGTATTAATTAATTTGAATGCTAATTCTATTCCTGCATATAATAAATCAATATCATGATTTTCTGGATCGGAGATAAAATTGTAATCCACTAAGGGATACTCATAAGGATTATTTGACTTCAATCTAACACTCCCACTCGAATAACAATGTAAACATACAACAGATATTTCGAAAACATTTGACATATCTCTACCATTACCCCAAATTGCGTTAAATGTGTCATTATCAAATCTCAATATTCCACGAGACCAGGGTCCTCGCGTACTTGGAGGCGTCAATACTAGTTCTAAATCTGGAAAATTTTCCTTTTTCTCCTTAATTGAATAAAAACCTATGCTTCCACCTAACTTAAGGGTTAGAATACCAGTTCCATTAAGATAATCTTCCACTTGGGAATGAACCGATTGTTCAGGTAAAAAATAGTTGGATGTAAACACCAACCCATAAAATTTACTGTGATCTTTCAATGAACTACCCACTTCCAAATTTTGAATTACTGGAATTCCCAAGGATTTTACATGTTTTTTCGGGCCCACTCCTGATAACATTAACAACTGAGGCGACGACACCACGCCAGCTGACAAGATAATTTCCTTTCTAGCATAGGCGGTATATCCACTATTTTCATACGTAAATTGTACACCAGTGGCAGTTTTGTTCAATTCATCAATTAACACTTTGGTTACGAAGCTTCCTGTCTTCACATCCAAATTGGGGCGATGTAAGATTGGTTTAATGAAAGCCCTACCAGTATCGTATCGGGAACCAAAGTGAGTGTAAATAGGGGATGGAGTCATTCCAATAGTGTTAGGACTATTTATATCAGTAAAATTGTATCCCAGCTCTTCGTTAGCTTTGTAGAAAGCATCTGCCGGTGGAGAGACTGGCGTATGATATTCAACTGGTAACGGCCCACCAGTTTGATGGTATTCAGGGTTAATTGGTGCAATATCAAGGGTTTTTGTAAAGTTCTCGTCTATTAGATATAATGGCAGAACATCCTTGTATGACCATCCTGGGTTACCATTGTTTGCTATTCTGTCCCAGTCTAAAGGGCTGCATCTCTGATAGACTAAGCCGTTTAATAACGTACATCCCCCAACACCCTTTCCTCTTGGCAGTGCACATTGTTTATTTTCCATTCCTAAACAGGCTGTTTTTTGGGGTATAGAAACATATCCCCAATTGAACTCACTTTCTTGAACTACATCAATCATGCCAGGTATATCACTAACTTCATTTCCATAATTGCCGGCTTCTAAAATCAAAACATTCCAACCTACGATTTCTGATAGATGATTAGCTAACACGCTTCCAGCTGTACCTGACCCGACAATAATAAAATCGTACGTTCCGTATACTGATGGGAAAATAAAGAAAATCTATTAGAGGCAATAAAGTATAGAAAACTCAAAAATGTTGTTACCTTTACTAAAATCATTGCTTGTTGCTTTATAGCTTTCTGCACTTGTTGGTAGCTGATATTTTGCAGATTTTTCTTTAGCTGTCTGTATTAACTCTACTAAATGTTCAATCTCTTGAAAATTGTTCGAGTCGCAATTAAAATTGCAAATTAATGTTAGATGTAAAAAAGGAATTAGCAGCATTCCACGCATATTTATAAGTTGGTTGCAATTACTTTATATGAGGTAAATTAGTGCAATTTTTAATGATTCTTTATATGAGAATCATTAACAAATGGCATAGGTATATACATCGTACCAAACAATAACTAACTGCCGTATTTATATTATCTTTCTGAAACAGTCTATGGTATAAAGAGATAACATTATTATGCACTTTACACATACCTAGATAATTTAGGTGACAACTTTTATTCACTATATGTAATATTTCAATTTGCGATTACTGTTTATCATGAAAATTTGACTTTACTTTTTTATTACCCTTGAGTTTTTTCATTTCCTACCTACCTATTAGTTGAAATTCATTACCCTTTAGATATCGCAAACAATTTGTTGGCAACCATATTTGTGTATAATAGACCTTTCCATAAGACAAAGTCAGACATATAGAAGGTATGCGCACTCATCTAAAACATCTAAAACAAAAAATCTGGAAAAGCAATTTTTGATTTTCTTTGACCCCTTTCCATGAGAGATATCTTATGTTGGTAGTAAGTAAAGTTTACTTTTAGCTGATTCCGTATGAAATCGGAATGGGAGAATTTTGGTTTGGAAAATAAGAGTTTATGTAAAAGCCTATAAAAAGTTCAATTTGAATGGTCCGTTTTTCTGAACACACGGTTCCTGTTTTGTGAACACAGGACGACATTATTCCTAAGAAATTACATGGGTTGTGTTTGTGAACACACAATTCAGATTTATAAATTGAGGATGTTTATGAGATTATTAATTACAAATTCGCAAGTTGCTGAGCAACAGGGTGAGGCCGTAAACCCGGTCCATGGAAAGCAGGTGGTTGGCGGAATTGTGGCTTTATTAGGAGCTGAGTAACACCACAGAAGAAGTATGGCTCTCCTATTCATAAAGAGTTGACTTCCAGATGGACTGGACTTGTTGTAAATGGTCTGGACGAGCAGAAACGTCCCACACTGAAGCAGATGTACCTCAGATGTACCTTTTTGCTTTATGGGAACATTGGATTTGAAGAGTGCTTATTTGCGTGTGTGTTAATTAATATTGCAGAATCTCACAAAAAATTATTGAGGTTTAAACTCAGTTACGTGCTTTATGATACTTGTTTGCCTTTTAGCGTGGGGTGTGCACCGTTTGTGTTTACAAAATTGATGAAGCCTGTTTTGGCATAAAACCTTCGAGGTAATGGTTTAGAATCGGTTCTGTATTTGGACGATTTTTTTTTTATTGAAAGAACTAAGAGAGAAAAATAAGTTGCAATAGAATTAGAATTAATAGAAATGTTTATTCATTTTTTTCAAGAAAATAGAAACATTTGTGTGGCAACGATGTTGGGTGAATATTTGGATCGAACGGCTTGTCTACTTACTATGAAGAATCAGTCAAGATTGTTTTTGACGATAAAAAAAGCCTAATTGTAATATTACAGCACAAACTATTAGTTGCTGGATTAAGACCGCGTTACGTAAAAGTGGAGTGGATGTTGAAAAAATTGCTGCGCTCAGTGCACGTTGCGCTGCGACTTCAGATGTAGCCAGGGAACATGTATCGTATGAGAAGATACATTTAGCAGCGGGTTGAACTAAGAGATCTAGCACTTTTGTTAAACTTGCCTATGAAGGCTCAGGAATTATGCCTTGCTGATGCAATTTTATGAACAACTTGTACTTAAGATATTAAATAAAATTGAGCAAGAGTTAATGATAGCGTTCTTTAAACAACTCCATATTGTCTTATTTCCTAGACGAGGACGAAGTACAATTAATTGATGAAACGAACTTAAATGTAAAGTTCGATCTTAATTATATTTTCGTTCACGAATGTTTGTGGTTCGGTAACAATCAAATCATTGTTTCAACAATATTTTTAATTGTTGCAGAACCACAAACATTCGTGAACGAAACCCTATACGTGTCCTCTTTAAAGAAAATAAGATCCCGTCCATACCCACCTTAGATTCGTCTGCAACAATAGGTGCTCTAAAAAATAATGTGAGTGCGTTTCTGTATAGGTGAGTAGAGAGCGCTAGGTAGCTGCGGGGAAAAAAGTATTGCTCTAAAAATTGTGGTAAATTGTAAATTGGCCGGGAATGGAGAAACTACGTATATTCTTATTTCCTTCGATATTAAGATCGAACTTCATAGGTAAGTTTGTTTAATATATTTATTAGTATTTCAAATCAGATTAATGGCCACTCAAAAATATAAATAAACCCATGAATTGCATAACGTTATAAGAACTAGGCTACAGAAGTTACAGGTGTATATACGTTTAAAGCTTTACGGAATCATACAAACACAACTAACTACCTATGTACCTAAGTAAATCATTGATAAGAATATGTGCATTAAAAATTAACAATCCGACCTTAGTACAATAAATACATTTGGAGAGAATGATGTGTAGATGTGTATAATTATGCGAATAAAAAGTAATTTCCAAATTACCACAATAATTTTCTAATTTATGTTAATATTCAAATTGAAGAATGGTATACCTAAATAGGAAATTGCACTCCTCTTTAAATATAAAGGAATGCTCATGTGGATATATAATTAAAAAAATAAACGAAAGTATACGTAAAGTATACGATTTAGAACATTGAAACAGATGTTCTTTAATTTACATATGAATTCCGCTAAAATTTTTACAAATATTCTTTCTTTATCATTTCAGCAGCTTTCGCTCCTACCACCATGATAGGTGCACTTGGATGACCAGACAAAGTTTCAGGAAATATGCTTCCATCAACGACTCTCAATTTTTTAATTCCATGTACTTTTAATTCGTGGTTCACTACTGCTCCCTTTCGAGTCGATGGTCCCATAGGGCAAGTTGAAACGGGATGATAAATATCGTAAGTCGTTTGTCGTAAAGCGCAGTACCAATAATCTTTCGACATAAACTCATATTTATTACAGGCAGGAAGCGGGTCAGCATTGAAGGTTGCATTTAATTTTTGAAATGCTTCGGTATTAATTAATTTAAACGTTAATTCTATTCCTGCGTACAATAAATCAATATCATGATTTTTTCGGTCGGAGATAAAATTGTAATCCACTAAGGGATACTCATAAGGATTATTTGACTTCAATCTTACACTCCCACTCGAGTAACAATGTAAACACACCACAGATATTTCGAAAACATTTGACGTATCTCTACCATTACCCCAAATTGCGTTAAATGTATCATTGTCAAATCTTAATACTCTACGAGATGAGGGTCCTCGCGTACTTGGAGGAATCAATACTAGTTCTAGATCAGGAAAATTTTTCATTTCTTCCTTAATTGAATAAAAACCTAAGCTTTCTATTGGTCCCGCAAGTGTAAGAATGCCAGTACCATTTAGATAATCTTCCACTTGCGATTGAACCGATTGTTCAGGTAAAGAATAGTTGGAAGTAAACACCAACCCAAAAAATTGACTGTGGTCTTTTAATGAACTTCCCACTTCCAAATTTTGAATTACTGGAATTCCCAAGGATTTTAAATGTTTTTTGGCGCCCACTCCTGATAACATTAACAAGTGAGGTGAGGACACCGCTCCAGCTGATAAGATAACTTCCTTTCTAGCATACGCGGTGTATCCACTATTTAAATACGCAAATTGTACACCAGTAGTAGTTTTGTTCAATTCATCAATTAACACTTTGGTTACGAAACTTCCTGTCTTCACTTCCAAATTGGGACGATGTAAGATTGGTTTAATGAAAGCCCTACCAGTGTCGTATCGTGAACCAATGTGGGTGTACAGAGGAGATGGAGTAATTCCAATTGTGTTAGGACCATTTATATCCATAAAATTGTATCCCAGCTCTTCGTTAGCTCTGTAGAAAGTTTCTGCCGGCGGAGAGACGGGCGTATGATATTCAACTGGTAAAGATCCACCAGTTTGATGGTACTCAGGATTAATTGGTGCAATATCCAGAGTTTTAGTAAAGTTTTCGTCTACTAGGAATAATGGTAGAACATCCTTGTACGACCATCCTGGGTTACCACTGTTTGCTATTCGGTCCCAGTCTAAAGGGCTGCATCTCTGATAGACTAAGCCGTTTAATAACGTACATCCCCCAACACCCTTTCCTCTAGGCAGTGCACATTGTTTATTTTCCATTCCTAAACAGGCTGTTTTTTGGGGTATAGAAACATATCCCCAATTGAACTCACTGTTTAAATCTACACCTAACATGCTAGGAATATCACTAACTTCATTTCCATATTCGCCTGCTTCTAAAACCAAAATATTCCAGCCTATGATTTCAGATAGATGATTAGCTAACACGCTTCCAGCTGTACCTGATCCGACAATAATAAAATCGTATGTTCCGTATACTGATGGTAAATTAAAGAAAATCTATTAGAGGCAAAAATTAGAAAACTCAAAAAAGTTGTTACCTTTACTAAAATCATTGCTTATTGCTTTATAGCTTTCTGCACTTGTTGGTAGCTGATATTTTGCAGATTTTTCTTTAGCTGTCTGTATTAACTCTACTAAATGTTCAATTTCTTGAAAATTATTCGAGTCGCAATTAAAATTGCAAATTAATGTTAGATGTAAAAAAGAAATTAGCAGCATTCCACGCATATTTATAATTTGGTTACAATTACTTTATGTATGAGGTAAATCACTGCAATTTTTGATAATTGTTTATTAAAGAATCATTAACAAATGACATGGGTATTATAAAGCTTACCTGATAATAACCAACTGCAGTATTTATATTATTTTTCTGAAACCAGTCTAACGTCTAAAGGAGAAGGAGTCAACATCGAATATTATGCACATATACATTAACTATTTAGGTAACCACTTTTTCCATTATACATATGTAAGTAAATATAATATTGGAATATTTCTAAATGTTATATGCATGTAATAACGGTATCTAAATAAAGCTAATGCGTATAATCTTTAAGAATACAAACTTAACTGCCTTTCGGCTGTTGTTATCAAATAAAAATAAGACAAGTTGTTTTTCAAGGAAATAGAAAGAAGGTAATTAGAAGATAGGAGACTTCGAATTTCTCGAACATTTCTGCTTTTCGATCAACATTTGCCTTTCTCAAACAAATTGCATTTAGGTGAAGCAAACCTTAAGTTCTTAGGTGTTAAATTTAATAAATCAAAACAATGGTTCAAATTTAGCACATTTTTTATATTAATATTAATATTGCTTAAAGTTCGTCAAATATTCAGATTTAATCATTCCAGCTGCTTTGGCAGCTATCATCATAGTAGGTGTGCTGGGATGACCAGACAAAGTCTGGGGAAATATACTTCCATCAACGACCCTCAAGCCCTTGATTCCATGCACTTTCAACTCGTGATTGACAACTGCTCCCTTGTGAGGCGAAGGACCCATGGAACAACTTCCAATGGGATGGAATATATCATAGGTCGTCTGTCGTAATGCACAGTACCAATACTTCTTAGACTTAAATTTGTATTTCTTACAAGCAGGAAGTGGATCAGCATCAAATGTTGCATTTATTTTCTTGAAAGGCTTTGTTTCAATTAATTTGAACGTTAATTTTATACCTTCATACAATAAATCAATGTCATGATTATGAGGATCTGAGATGAAATTAGAGTCGACAAGCGGATAATCATAAGGACTATTTGATTTCAGTTTTACAGTACCAGATGAATAACAATGTAGACAGACCAC
This sequence comes from Silvanus unidentatus, assembly GCA_963930825.1. Taxonomy (NCBI): domain Eukaryota; kingdom Metazoa; phylum Arthropoda; class Insecta; order Coleoptera; family Silvanidae; genus Silvanus; species Silvanus unidentatus. The sequence continues at coordinate 18,094,268 of OZ005761.1, forward strand.
AAATATCTGGAAAACGTTCGTAATATCTCTACCATTTCCCCAAATAGCGTTATATGTTTCATCATCAAATCGATATTGTTCCTGAAAGAAACGTCCCGTTGCATTTGGCGAAATCACTAGTAATTCCAAATCTGAGAAGTTTTTCTCCTTTTCCATAATCGAATAAAAGGCCAATCCTTCAATGGAAGCATCTAGTGTTAAAACACCAGTTCCATCTAGATAATCTTCTACTTGAGACTCAAGAGACTGATCTGGTATATGATAATTTGACGTAAATACCAACCCGTAAAATTGACTATGATCTTTTAAGTTACTTCCTACTTCCAAATTCTGAATTACTCGAATTCCTAAAGATTCTAAATGTTTTTTAGGACCAACTCCTGACAACATTAACAACTGAGGCGATGACACCACTCCAGCAGATAAAATAACTTCTTTAGAAGCATAAGCTGAATATGTTTTATTTTCGAATGTAAACTCAACCCCGTAAGCTTTTTTGTTACGTTTGTCAATTAACACCTTCGTTACGAAACATTGAGTTTTCACTTCCAAATTTCTACGGTCTACAATTGATTTAATATACGCTCTACCTGCGTCATATCGTGAACCCTTGTGAATGTTAAGAGGAGATGGTGTGCTCCCAATAGTATTAGGACTATTTATATCCGTTGGTTCATAACCCAATATTTTATTAGCTTCATAAAATGCTTGTGCTGGTGGAGAGACTGGTGTATGGTATTCAACTGGTAAAGGTCCACCGGTTTGATGATACTCGAAATTAACCGGGGCACTATCTAAGGTTTGTGTGAAATTTTCATCTGCTAAATAAAAAGGTAAAACATCCTTGTATGCCCAGCCTGGATTTCCACTTTTCTCAATATTGTCCCAGTCTAAAGGGCTGCATCTTTGAGATACAAGCCCGTTTATCAAAGAAGTTCCTCCAACGCCCCTTCCTCTAGGAAGTGAACATTGTTTGTTTACCATTCCTAAGCAAGCTGTTTTTTGAGGTGTAGAAACATATCCCCAATTGTAATCACTAATTACATTTACGCTACCCATACTGGTTATATCTGTAAAATCATTTCCAAAATCGCCTGCTTCCAATACCAACACTTTCCAACCTTCAATTTTCGAAAGATGGTGAGCTATTACGCTTCCTGCGGTACCTGATCCAACTATTATAAAATCGAATGTTCCATACGCTTATAAAATAAATAAAAAAAACAGCAAAGGTGAAGGATTCATTAGAATTTAAATTGGTTACCAGTTATATAATCACTATCAATGGGTTTATATCTTTCTGCATTCGTCGATAGCTTATAATTCGCTGCATTTTCTTCATTTCTTTGTATTAATTCTACCAACCGCTCAACCTCGTCGTCTTTTGATTGACAATTGGAATTGCCAATAAATGTTAGATATAAGAGGTAAATATAAGATAAAGCAAGCATTACTTACAACACATTTACAACATAATTTACATTTAGTTCAGTATTTCTTGTATTTATATGTGCGAAGCCTTTTAAAATTAATTGTCTTTCTAATCTTTAATACTCCAAGAAGGTAGGCTTTAATGTGTATTAATTACCTCTTTGACGTACCTATAGTTGTGTGCAATAATTAAATTTATATCTACGAAAAAATATCTACGAGGGCAAATTTTTAATGCAATACACAATATTATAGACATTTCTGGACCTTTAGTTAAAAAATCTGAACGGAATTCAAATTTTATCTAAAATAATTTTGAAAGTCTATGTAACATTTTTGCCACTTAACTCTGAGATACAATTGCTTTGCCATTAGTTTTGTAAATCTTTTGGCTTTGCCTCGTATATTTTTGTTGTTTTGTTTGTTTATATTTAATAAATTGTTGTAGGTATATCCTGCAATTATAGTTGCAAATAAATAGGTATTGTACAACGTTATCAATGAATTGTTCATAAAAGAATCTACTTACTTGTGTTGTGTTTGTTTATTATCAATAGATAATCCGCAATACTCCAAGAGACGAAGGTCTTCGTGTACTTGGAAGAGTCAATACTAGAGTTCTATACCTACGACATTTTTTTATATTCCTTACAATTGAAAGAAAACAAAAGAAAACCTAAGCATGGTTGTAATTTGTTAAAATCTTTTATTTACATTACTTAAACTTGGTCAAATATTCAGACTTAATCATTCCAGCTGCTTTTGCAGCTACCATCATAGTAGGTGTACTGGGATGACCAGACAAAGTCTGAGGAAATATACTTCCATCAACGACCCTCAAGCCTTTGATTCCATGCACTTTCAACTCGTGATTGACAACTGCTCCCTTACGGGGTGAAGGACCCATAGGGCAACTTCCAACGGGATGAAATATATCATAGGTCAACTGTCGTAGTGCACAATACCAATACTTCTTCGACCTGAATTTGTATTTTTTACAAGCAGGAAGTGGATCAGCATCATATTTAGCATTTATTTTCTTAAAAGGCTCTGTTTCAATTAATTTAAACGTTAATTCTATACCTGCATACAATAAATCAATGTCATGATTATGTGGATCTGAGATAAAATTAAAGTCGACGAACGGATAATCATAGGGACTATTTGATTTCAATCTTACAGTACCAGATGAATAACAATGTATGCACACCACATATATCTGGAAAACGTTTGTAATATCTCTACCATTTCCCCAAATAGCGTTAAATGTTTCATTATCAAATCGGAATTCTTCTTGAAATAAAGGTCCAGTTGCATTTGGTGAAACAATTACTAATTCCAAATCTGGGAAATTTTTATCCTTTTCCATAATTGAATAAAAGCCCAATCCTTCAATGGAAGCATCTAGTGTTAAAACACCAGTTCCATCTAGATAATCTTCGACTTGAGACTCAAGAGACTGATATGGTATATGATAATTTGATGTAAATACCATCCCGTAAAATTGACTGTGATCTTTTAAGGTACTTCCTACTTCCAAATTCTGAATTACTGGAATTCCCAAAGATTTTAAATGCTCTTTAGGACCAATTCCTGACAACATTAACAATTGAGGTGATGACACCACTCCAGCTGATAAAATAACTTCTTTAGTCACGGAAGCAGTATATGTTTTATTTTCGAATGTAAACTCAACCCCGTAGGCTTTTTTATCACGTGTCCCAATTAATACCTTCGTTGCGAAACATTGGGTTTTAACTTCCAAATTTGGACGATCTACAATTGGTTTAATAAACGCTCTACCTGTGTCATATCGTGAACCCCTGTGAGTGTTAAGAGGAGATGGTGTGGTCCCAATGGTATTAGGACTATTTATATCCGTTGGGCTATAACCCAATATTTTATTAGCTTCATAAAATGCTTGTGCTGTAGGAGAGACTGGTGTATGATATTCCACTGGTAAAGGTCCGCTAGTTTGATGATACTCGAAATTAACCGGGGCACTATCTAGGGTTTGTGTGAAATTTTCATCTGCTAAATAAAATGGCAAAACATCCTTGTATGCCCAGCCTGGATTACCATTTTTCTCTATGTTGTCCCAGTCTAAAGGGCTGCCTCTTTGAGTGATAACCCCATTTATCAAAGATGATCCTCCAACACCCCTTCCTCTAGGAAGAGAACATTGTTTGTTTACCATTCCTAAGCAAGCTGTTTTTTGAGGTGTAGAAACATATCCCCAATTGTAATCACTAATTACATTTACGCTACCCATACTGGTTATATCGGTAAAATCATTTCCAAAATTGCCTGCTTCCAATACCAACACTTTCCAACCTTCAATTTTTGAAAGATGATGAGCTATTACGCTTCCTGCAGAACCTGATCCAACTATTATAAAATCGAATGTTCCGTAAGCTTATAGGAAAATAAAAAAAATGTTTGAGTGAAAGATTGATTAAAATAAAGGTATATTTTTATTACCAGTTTTATCACTATCAGTGGGTTTATATCTATCAGCACTCGTCGATAGCCTGTAATTAGCTGCATTTTCTTGATTTGTTTGAATTAATTCTACCAAACGTTTAACCTTTTCGTCGTTTGATTGACAGTTGGAATTGCCAATAAATGTTAAATGTAAGAGGTAAATTAGAAGTAAGGCGCGCATTATTTAAAACACATTTGTAACATTTTTACATTTAGTTCATTATTTATATTTATAAGTGTGAAGCCTATTAAAATTAATTGTCTTTCTATTCTCTAATACTACACGTGAGAACGCTTTAATTTTTATTATCTTTTTGAGTTATAGTTGTGTGCAATTAGAAAGTTTATATCAATAAAAAAAGGAATACCTACGAGGGCAAATTTTTATTTCAACTCAGAATAGGTACTATGAGCCTTCCTAACCTTTATGTAAGGAAAATCTGAACGAAATTTATTGAACTTGCAGCATATGTAAAGTGTTTTTTAAAGTAGATACAATTATTGCTAGTTAGGTCCAATATACAATTAAAAGTTTCGCCATTAGTTTTGTAAATTTTCTATCTTTGCCTCGTATATTTTTGTTGTTTTGTTTGTGTATACTTAATAAATAATATTGTTATCGTTGTGTTCTGCATTCTGCAATTATACCTATTTACAAAAGTGTTGCTATCGGAAAAAACTACAAATGAATGGTCATAAAAGAAAGTACCTACTTGTTTTGTATTTGTTTATTGTCTAGAGATAACTTTAATTCAACCAATTATGAGGGGCATTTAAAATAGTCCTAATGATGTTTTTGTATATATTATTATGAAAATATAGAGGATAATTAAATATACATAAGGTCTATACACGTAAAACATATTCATACATATTATTTATGTCTAACAAGGTATAATAATTCTATTATTAGAATGTTTTATTTTTCCATGTTCTATTACAGTAATAAATATTATAATTCTGAATGTATTAACTTCGTAAACAAATATTCTTCTTTTATTAGTTCGGCTACTTTTCCGCCTACCATCATACTTGGAGCACTAGGATGGCCAGAAAGTGTCTCTGGGAATATACTTGCATCAGCAATCCTTAATTTTTTAATTCCATGTACTTTCAATTCGTGATTTACTACTGCACCATTCTTAACATTTGGTCCCATAGGACAAGTCCCGATTGGATGAAATAAATCGTAAGTCATTTCTCTTAGGGCACAATACCAATAGTCTTTTGACATAAACGAATGTTTTTTACAAGCAGGTAATGGAGATCCATTAAAAGAAGCATTCAATTTCTTAAATGCTTTTGTATTAATTAACTTAAAACTTAATTGTATTCCTTGGAAGAGCAAATCAATGTCGTGGTTATCAGGGTCTGAGAGAAACCGTACATCAATAAGTGGGTAATCAAATGGACTATTTGATTTTAATCGAACAGTACCACTTGAATAACAATGTAAACAAATAACATAAATTTGGAAAATGTTTGTAATATCCCTACCATTTCCCCAAATTGCATTGTAAGTATTATTTGTCCATTTCAGAGTTTTTTGTAATGGTAGAGCGGTTGAATTGGGTGGAATTAGAAGTAACTCTAAATCCGGAAAGTTCTTCTGTTTTTCCTTGATTGAATAAAATCCTAAACCCTCCACTGAACCGTCAATGGTGAGAGTGCCCTTTCCTTGTAAAAAATCTTTTACTTGTGATTCCAGCGATTGATCAGGCAGAAAATAATCAGAAGTGAAAGATAAACCCCAAAATGTACTGTGATCTTTCAATTGACTACCAACTTCTAAGTCTTGAATCACATTTATATCTAGAGATTCTAAATGTTCTCTTGGACCTACTCCTGACAACATTAACAATTGGGCTGACGATATAACACCAGCTGATAGAATAACTTCTTTTCGCGCATACACTGTAAATCCTTCATTCTTATATGAAAATCGTACTCCATTTGCGGTCTTAGTCTCTTTATCTATTAAAATTTTGGTTACAAAGGCACCAGTTTTTACTTCCAAATTTGGTCTTTCTAGAATAGGTTTCACAAAAGTTCGACCAGTATCATATCTTGACCCCAAATGAATATTAAAAGGAGCTGGGGTAGTTCCAATTGTATCAGGGCCATTTATGTCAGTTGGATGAAATCCCAATTCTTTATTAGCTTCATAAAAAGTGGCAGCTACAGTACCTACTTGGTTTTGGTATTCAACAGGTAAGCTCCCACTAGTTTGATGATAATCAGGATTAAAGGGAGCTGATTTTAAATTATGTGTATAATTTTCCTCTTTTAAAAATAGTGGCAAGACCGACTTGTAAGACCACCCACGATTTCCTTTGGCTTCTAGTAAATCGTAATCAAAAGAACTACCTCTTTGATAAACTAGCCCGTTAATCAAAGAACTTCCACCAACTCCTCGACCTCGAGGAATGGGACACCGTCTTTCTTCCATTCCTAAACAGCATGTTTCTTGAGGTGTTGAATAGTATCCCCAATTATAATCGCTTTGAAGATGCATTGATCCCATACTAGTTACTTTAGTAAGATCATCTCCAAATTCTCCAGCCTCGAGAACTAACACTTTCCATCCCACTATTTGAGATAAATGATTGGCAACTACACTACCCGCAGATCCAGATCCAACTATAATAAAGTCATAACTTCCATATTCTAAAAAAGGACAGTTAAACGAAAAAAAAAAGAATGCGGAAATACCTAAATATTTAGATAAGATATTATTATTATACCTTTGTCGCGAATATTTTTTTGGGTAATGAATCGTTTCCCATCGATATTTGTTTGATATTCTTCGGCTTCTTTTATACCCTCTTCAATGAGATCAACTAACCGATTTACTTCATCATTACTGACATTACTAAGAGTACCACATATTTGAATTATCAATGGAATAATGAAAAATGGTATAGACATATTTATATTAATTTCTTAAATGCGTAAGTATGTTATATTTATTACAATGTTTTATATACAATGTTTTATATTTATTATATAGGTCTAGTTACTGTCGGATGACTTTTACATTACTTAACTTATCACTAAAATAACCGAGAAGTCTTTATTTTGGAAGTTAATTGGTTATCGATAACATATACATATATATATATATATATATATATAGGGTGTTTCAGCTAAAGTGGGCAAAAAAGAAATGGTAGATTCGGTGGGTCACCCTGAGTCGAAAACTCATTGGATTTTGATTTTTCATGGAAATGCCTTTTTGAGGAAATAGAGGCCATCAACTTCTTCGACATGTTAAAAAAATTATAACAAGAATTTATTAAGAATTATATTATATAGACTATGGTGATCTTAGAATAATTTTTTTAGATTTTTCGTTCATTAACTAAAAGGTTATGAAGAAGTTAAGAAATTTTCGAAAAATCTTGTCAAGTTCATATAAAATTGCATTTTTCCAGAAAACGGTGCGTCGTACGAAAAAAAATGCAAGTGACAAAAAAGTTTCTTTATTAAATTTGCTTTAGCTAGGACTTAACGGAATTAAAATTTGGCATCCCCGACACAAATAACCAAAGGTGGTAAACCACCCCTTTGTCAAAAAGTGGTGTTGGTGGCGGCCGATTTTGTTTAAATTTTGCAGTAAGATAAGTCATTATGGGATAAGTCAGTGTACTAAATGTGGTTTTTTAATATTTTTTCTGTACAGAGATAATTTGATAATTCAATTTTTTTTTTTCAAGATTATTGAAGGCTTCTATCTCTGATATTATGCGTTTCCGGGCATAAATGTTATAGGTTTTCGGAATCAGGGCAGTGAGGAGAATCTACCATTACTTTTTTTGCCCACTTTAGCTGAAACACCCTGTAGCCTGTACCTATATAGGTCGCTGTTATTGACAATATTTTAACAAAAGTTGGTAATTATCACCAAAATTACTCAAAATTTCTTCTATCTATTTTAAAGTTATGATAACCCTTTTTGAAATAATTGAAATAATAGTTTAATGTTCAAAATAAATAAATTATTAGCAATTTTAAATAACAATTATCTTTGAGAAAGTAGCAGCAAGATACGAGTACCCTACTTAGATAATAATTAAACCTGGATTTACGAATATTTGCGTTTACGTCATAATCAAAAATATTGTTAGAAGAATGAATTTCGATTATTGCGTAATTGCGTAAACGCAAACATTCGTAAATCCAAGTAGGTAGGTATATATACTAGATACCTGCAGCTAGGACCTCCGAGATATATTTTTTCATAGACGAGGTCGGGATACATACACATCCTTATGAGCAAGTGAGACTTTTGATTGGACGCTTCCAAGCAGATCGCCCTTTTCGAAATATCGAATATGTATTAACGGGCAATGATGAAATAAATACTTATTATATGTACATAATATCTATACTCTGCTATGAAATAATCAATAGTTTTACATTTCAGATGCATTTATTAATATTGGAACAGTATAATAGGTATATATGTATAATTAATATAATGATTTTTTTATATTCATGTTTTTAATTTTGTTTAAAATACTCAGCTATTAATTTTTTGGAAATATATTCACCAATCATAACTGTTGGAGCATTTGGATGTCCAGCTAATGAAAATGGAATAATACTAGCATCGGCCACTCTTAAACGGTTAATACCATAAACTTTCGCATCATGATTAACCACAGCCCCATTTTGAGGATCTAGTCCCATCCTTGCTGAAGCAATTGGATGATATAAATCCATTGTCATTAACCTAAGAGCACAAAACCAATAATCCTCCGTCCAAGAACCGTGACGCTCAGTACAAACGCTAATTTCTCCTTGCAATGTAGCATTTATAGCTCTAAAAGCTTCCGTTTCAATTAATCTAAGCGCTAATTGAACCCCTTCATAGAGTACATTAATATCTCTATTATATTCATCGGATAAATATTTTGGATCTATTAATGGATACTCAAACGGATCAGAATTATTCAATCGAATTGTCCCTTCAGAAATTGCATGTAAACATACAATATAAAACACCATAGTGTTTGCTGGATCAAATTGGCCCCATACCTGTTCGTATATGTCAGATTTCAGATTAAAACTTTTTCTTGATAGAGGTGTCGTTGCATTTGATGGTACTAGCATTATTTCGATATCCGGTAGGCCAGTACCTTTAGTAAATGATGATTCGTAAAAACCCACCCCTTGATTGTTGCCAGGAGCTGCCAGAGGGCCTTCGCCTTCAAAATATTCAAGAATATAGTCACTTAACGGTAATAGAGGTTCCGTATAATTTGTGCCTATATTGAACCCGTAAAAAGTAGGATGGTCTAGAAAGTACCCGACACGTAAATCACTGCGAACTTCTATTCCTAAGGATTCTAGATGGTTTCTGGGTCCAATACCGGATAACATAAGTAATTGAGCTGTCTGGTAAGTACCTGCTGAGACGATTACTTCTTTTTTCGCATTTGCTCTATAAAATGTTTTGTTATTTGCAAAAATAACTCCTGTCGCAATGTTGTTATCATCGATTATTACTTTCGTTACGTAACTTTCAGTGAGAATATGTAAATTCTTTCTTTCCTTTATTGGTGTTACAAATGCTTTACCACCATCGAAACGTACTCCATTTTTAGTGCAGATTTGAGCTGGTGATACTCCTAATCCTGTTCCCGAGTTGTAATCTGTCACATAATAGCCCAATTCTTCATTTGCAGCCAGGAAGGCATTTAGTTGAGGACTCCTCGGCAAATGGTATTCAACGTTTAGTGGACCATCGAATCCATGAACAGATAAATTTACTGGTGCATCGACGTCCCGATGGTGGAAATTTTCTGACATTAAAAACAAGGGTTTAACGTCTTCATGTGACCATCCGGGATTTCCTTCCCCTTCCCATCTGTCAAAATCCAAAATACTGCCTCTTGAGTAGACTAGTCCATTTATTAATGTTGTACCACCAATTCCTTTACCTCGAGGTAATGGGCAGACATTGTTTTCCATACCTTAAAATTTTTTATTGAATGAAAAATATGTAAAATTTCTAAAACCAACCTAAACACGCAGTTGTTTGAGGTACACTTTCGAATCCCCAATTATATTTGGTGTATTCAACAGGAAAGTACATATTTGGTATGTCGGTTAAGGTGTCGCCGTAGGTACCAGCTTCTAAAAGTAAAATGTTCCATTCAAGAACACCGGAGAGTCTGTGAGCAAGAACTGAACCCCCTGCACCACTCCCAACTATAATAAAATCGTATGAACCAAATTCTAAAGAAGAAATGCAATAAATTAATGCGCTTAAGAGAATATGCAAACATGCCAAAAATTTCGTCACTGTTGGGTTTATGGTTGAAAGCATTTTTTGGTAAAGTGTAAGTTAACCCGTCCATTTCGGCAACGTTTATCAAATTTTCATAACACTCTAAGTCATTTGTTGGACAATTTTGTGAAGCACTGTAAAATGTTAAATTCAAACTTTGAACTAACTATATGTATACCAAAAAAACCACTTACCACTTTGCTACTAACAAAAAAACGAGAATGAATTTGTTGTATCCTTCCATTGTAATTACGAGTATGTATGTATTTCATACAAGTAAAAACCTAAAGGTACATTAAAAAATGTATTTGGAAACTCCATAAAGGAACCCCTCTATTTATACTATTTACCTATAACAACTATTTTCGATGATTTATGCCACTTTAAAAAATGAAATTAATCTAATTTTTAAAAACATTTAGTACCTATAATTAGAAATAAAATACGACTAGATAGAACTATAAAGTTGCTGGAAGTAGAAATTTAAATATGTAAATTGTACCTATTAGATTAGATATTCGAATGAGTCGACATGTTTTTCGAGAAAAAAATGTACATGGAAAATTCATAACTTTGTAGTGTAGGTAGTTATTGATTAGTAAAAAAAAGTTATATTCTAGATAAATCAAAAAAATATTCTTTATTGATGCTCTGCTTTAATTAAATCAGATACTTTTTCACCAATCATCACTGTTGGAGCATTAGGATGTCCCGCTAGTGTAAATGGTGTAACACTTGCATCAGCAACTCGCAATCTCTTTATGCCATATACTTTTGCATTTTCGTCAACTACAGATCCATTTTGAGGATTTCCTCCCATTCTCGCCGAACCCATGGGATGGTACAAATCCATTGACATTTCCCTAATAGCACAATACCAATAATCCTTTGATTTATACTCATGTTGTGAACAAGCTCTTAAAGGTATTTCAACCAACGACGCATTTATCCTTTTAAAAGGTTCAGTTTCTATCAATTTCAACGCAATTTGTATGCCTTCGTAAAGCGTGTTAATGTCTTTATCTTGTTCGTCAGAAAGGAACCTGGGGTCAATGAGTGGATAATCATATGGATTTGAACTCCTTAAACGAACCGTTCCTTCGGAAAATGCATGAAGACATACAATGTACATTACGAACGTATTCGATGGATTTAAATTAGCCCAAGTGTCCTCGTAGGTATCATCTCTTAAATTATAACTTCTTTGCGACAAGGGAGCCGTTCCATTTGATGGAATCATCATGATTTCGATATCTGGTAATCCAGTGCCTTTAGTATAAGAGGATTCATAAAAGGCTACTCCTTGGTTATTTCCAGGCGCTGCCAAAGGACCAACTCCATTCAAATACTCACAAACGTAATCTTTTAACGGTCGTATTGGTTCCGTATAATTTGAATAAAAACTTAAACCATAGAACGTCGGATGATCCAAAAAGGAGCCAACACGTAAATCGCTGCGTACTTTTATGCCCATTGATTCCAAATGATCTTTTGGTCCTATTCCTGATAACATAAGCAACTGAGCTGATTGATAATTACCAGCCGACAAAATTACTTCTTTCCTTGCTTTCGCTTGATATAATTTGTTGTTATACGAAAACTCAACACCTGTAGCCACATTATTATCGTTAATTAACACTCTTGTGACATAACTATGAGTAAGAATTCTTAAATTTTTTCTTTCTAAAACAGGACGAACATAAGCTTTGCCATCATCCCAACGGACACCATCTTTAGTGCAAATTTGGGCCGCTGAAGCACCCAAACCGGTTCCTCCATTGTAATCAGCCCTTTCTGTTCCAATCACTTCGTTTGCCTCAAGAAAAGCGCCCAATTGAGGGCTTTCTGGTAAATGGTATTCCACATTCAAAGGACCGTTAGTGCCGTGAACGTTCCAATCCACTACTGCTTCAGGGTCTCTATGATGGAAATTCTCGGCTTTTTTGAACAGGGGTAAAACATCATCATAGGACCAACCGGGATTTTGTTCTCCCCAATTGTCAAAATCTATACTGCTTCCTCTTGCATAAACTAAACCGTTAATTAATGTTGTACCGCCAACTCCTCGACCTCTGATCAAATGGCATTGATTGTCTACCATTCCTAAACAAGCAGTTGATTGAGGAACACTATAAAATCCCCAGTTGTATTTGGTGAATTCCACTGGGAAATACATATTTGGAATGTCAGTTAATGCATCCCCAAAACCTCCCGCTTCTAGGACAAGAATTCTCCATTTGCGGATTTCTGAAAGTCGATTTGTTAAAACGGATCCAGCTGCACCACTTCCAACAATTATAAAATCGTATGATCCGAAGTCTGAAATTTATTTTTAATTATTTAAAACGTGATTTAATGATATTAGAAAGAAATCCTTTACCTAAGACGGTGGTATTGTCTCTTGGTTCATAACTATGTGCGTTTTGAGGTAAAACATAAGTTAACCCAGTAGTTTGAGCGTCATTTATTGTATCCACCAAATATTTCACTCTTCTTGGTGGACATGATCGTTCACTTCTATTACATATGATTAAATGAATATTTGTAATTAATTAATAACATTAAGACAACTTACAAAGATGCATAAATGGGCATTAAAGTAACATAATAGATGAACACTGTTTTTACTATGGATGAAACCATTTTAGATTCTTGAAAACTAAGGATGGACTGTTGTCCATGATATTTGGTAACTCTTTATATATGCGAATATTTTTTCATACAAAGTATTTTGTCAATTTTAGGGCCATATATTACACTAATCAGCAACGACCACCGGCAAGGACAAAATTCTCACTGTTAATTAGTATAGCCACTCATATTATCATACTGATATTTTGAGTACATAGGTATTTATTCAAAATAACTGATATGAATTTTTGACGAAATGAATGTACTTAAGAAGTTTGTGACATGCAAATTATTTCTTTTCTTTTTTCTTTATACATACCTATAATGAGTACTGATGGTGACAGACAGACAAGTACACAACGCAAAACTATTTTCTGCGATACAAATTATCAAACAAATTGCAGTAATTATAAATAGTTCAATTCTACTAAATGTAGTTTTCAGGAAGCTTTTTAACCAAAAGATTATTATCATAGATTATATGAAATATTAATGGTATTATTATTAATTTTTTATGTTATGCCGTTAACAGAACTAATACTAGTCAACGATATACGAATATCGAATATCCATCTACTGATGGATTAGGATTGCTTCTTTAAATTATCTTCATCTATTGTACCAGTGTTGCTCTCCACCAATTTTTTTTGCCCATGGATAGTAGTATATTTCCTACTTGAATTAGTCATTAAAAGTCATTTTTATTTTGAACCAGCCTGATTAGATAGGAAAATGAATCTAGTTTAAAGCACATTTCTAATAAAGTAATAAAAACACTTCATCCACATCCATATTTTTTTCGTTTTTTGCCAATATGTGCCTAATATTATTATTGTTTTATTCGCAATCAGTCTTACTTCATAATTTCCTTTAGTTACCCACTTTCTATCCTTTAACAAACCTTCTCCCAGTCTTAGGAACTATGTCAATCTTGATGCCAATTTATACGTTTTTAAGATGAAAGATGGATTATCAAAAGGTGCTAGAAATAATCAAAACATATCTTACTCTTTGTCAGTAATTACGAGTATAATAGGTATAACTTATTTTATTCACAATCAGTATGTAATATTTCACTTTCGGTGACATTTGAAAGTTGGAAAGAGAGCGATTACTGTTTATTATGAAAATTTGTCTTTTGTTTTTCATTACTCTTCAGTTTTTTTATTACCTACCGGTTGAAATTCATTAGATACGGTAAACAATTCATTAGCAACCATATTGAGGTACATATTTTTAATTAGTATTGGCTATTTCTTTATCTGATTGTGAATAATATAGTATACATACCTCGGCCAAAGGGCATTCCTGCCTCGAAAAATTTTCTCTCGACAATAATGCTGCCCTTTCGGCCTCGGTATGCAATCTACTATTGTAATATTGTTGATAAAATCCATTTTTATAAGGAGTAAAGTATATTGTTTTTTAAGGTTATTTGTAATTATCCTTATTAATAAATTATGTAGCTGCAGCTTATGTAGTTATAAAATTGACAATTTATACTGAAGATGATTTTAAATAAATCAAAACCAGTCTAAAGATACATGATTTATTAATAAGGAGGATAATTACCTATATACAAATAACCTTACAAAGCAATTTTTTTAATAAGTAATAATTACATAACTGATAGAAAACTTTTAAATTCCATATAATTACTTATGTTAAGTAGGTAACGCGTTCACAATCCATTTTATATTTTCTGTGAAAAATGAAAATACCCTCAAAAATTTAGTTTTTTTACCAACTTATACATAAACGTCATCTTTATTTTTATAAAATGATATAATATAGGGAAAGCATAAGTGTCCATCATAGTTATTTCAGACATCCTAATAATAGTCATATATTATTATAATCAATATAGCAAAGATAAAAAAGTTAATAAATGTCAACAAACACAAACCTTACTAATTTGAGTGAATTTTCAGAATTGTTAAAAGAAAATAATGCCTACAAATTAATATTTATTTTCAATAACCAAATTTTTGTATAATAATTAAAATCAACAGGTAGGTACACATAGGTAATTTATACAAATTCAAATAAATAAGCCCATACTTTGACTTTTGTATTTTATTATCAAACAATCATCCTTCAATTATAATATTTTAAATTGAACAATATCATTACATTAATCAATTAAATAAAATTCTCTATTTGTTATTTAATCGCATTTATCCTGTCAATGATAGTAATAATCGCTCTTAATTAAATCCGACACTTTTTCCCCAAACATAACAATCGGAGCGTTTGGGTGTCCTGCCAATGTAGTCGGCATAATACTACCATCGACCACTCTCAACTTCTTAACACCATAAACTTTACAATGTGCATCAACTACGGCTCCTTTTTTAGGATCGGGGCCCATTCGACAGGAGCCCACAGGGTGATAAATATCCATCGACATTTGTCGTAAAGCGCAATACCAATACGGCTTCGAGGTGTAAGGATAATGCGAACACTGCTTCAAAGGTCCTCCTTGAAGGGTAGTTCCAATTTTTTGAAAGGCCTGTGTAGCTGCCAGTTCCAGTGCAATCTGCACCCCTTCGTAAAGAGTATTAATATCCTTATCATAAGGATCCGACAGAAAGTTTGTGTCAATTAAAGGATAATCAAACGGATTTTTACTTTTCAACTGGATTGTGCCCTCGGAAATTCCATGCAAACAAATTATGTAAAGGATAAAAGTGTTTGATGGATTATTCTTACCCCAAACCACCCTGTAAGTTTCGTCATTCAAATTAAAGCTCCTTTGGGATAAGTCTGTCGTTGCATTTGATGGAATCATCATTATTTCAATATCCGGCAAACCAGTGCTTTTCGTATAAACAGACTCGTAAAAGGCCACGCCCTGGTTATTACCTGGAGCAGCCAGAGGCCCAAATCCCTTAAGAAACTCCCTTACGTACTCGGAAAGAGGGCGAGTTGGTTCGGTATAATTTGTCTTAAAGTTAAGCCCATAGAAAGTAGGATGGTCTAGAAATTTTCCAACACGTAGATCGGCAATCACCGGAATTCCAACTGATTGTAAATGATGTTTCGGTCCAATACCAGAAAGCATTAACAATTGAGCTGAATTATAAGTTCCCGCTGAGAGAATTACCTCTTTTCTCACCTTCGCCACATAAATATGACCATTATGAGTAAAAAGCACTCCAGTAGCCTCTTTGTGCTCGTTAAATAATACTTTTAACACATAACTCCTTGGCATTACCAGTAAATTGTTTCTGTCTAATATAGGATGAATAAACGCCTTTCCTCCATCCATTCTTCGACCATTTTTCGTGTTAATTTGAGCTGATGAAGCACCCAATCCAGTACCTGAATTATAATCGGTGTTTGGCACACCGATTTCTTCATTTGCTTCGAGGAAAGCATCCAATTGAGGGCTTCTTGGTAAGTGGTACTCAACGTTGAGGTACCCATCCTCTCCATGAACTGAATAATCTACAGGAGCGTCAGAGTCTCGATGATGAAAATGTTCTGATCTTATAAAATATGGAAGAACCTCTTCGTACGACCATCCTGGATTGCCTAAGGCTGCCCATCGGTCAAAATCAATTTTGCTTCCTCTGGAGTAAACTAATCCATTGATCAAGGAAGATCCACCAATTCCTTTTCCTCTAGCCAAAGGGCACCTTCGTTCAACCATACCTGCAAGGCTAAATTAAAATAAAACCAAAGAACGTTATTTATTTACTACCTAAGCAAGAAGTTTTTTGTGGAGTGCTGTAATAGCCCCAGTTGTATTCGGTGTATACCACTGGAAAGTACATGTTTGGAATGTCTGTTAAATTATTACCAAAATCGCCAGCTTCAAGAAGCAGAACATTCCATTTCGAAATTTCGGAAAGTCGATTTGCTAAAACGGTTCCTGATGCACCAGCACCAACAATGACAAAGTCAAAAGTGCCCAATTCTTTAAACATAAAGTACGGGTCAGTACAAAGTAGATAATTTGAAATTTAAATATACTCGTAAAACAATTTACCAAGCACGTTATTCTTGTCTTTTGGTACATATTCTCGAGCACTTATAGGCAGTTGTGCGTACAGTCCATTAATCTGGGCGTTGGAGATTAAATTTACATAATAATCAATTTCCTCTTGGTTTATAAAATCATCACTTTCGCTAAAACTAATTATTTTATTTTTAGATTTGCAGTCCACAATAAACAAAAAACGCACACAAAACTCACAAAAAATGTTCAGCGAAATTATTCCATGACGAGGACACATACAAATAGCTTTGTAGAAAAATGATACAGCGAATATTTGTTCTCATTTTTCAATTTTACTATTAAGACATCACAGACAGAAAACCGACAGCGAGAGTTAATAGGAAAAGGAACAAATGTGCATTAACCATTTAGTATTAGATAGTTTCTTTATATATTTGTGATTAAATCAGTTTCCTGTTCTCCCTTCTATAATGTGAAATACTTGACTAAAAAAATATTTGAATTGTGCATAAATTGTCCATGAAGTACATAGTAATTTATGCAATTGGAGTGTGGATAAATTCATATTTAAGTTATATATAAACAACATTTCCTCATAAATCAAAAAAATCTAAGGAACTTTTGATAAAAGTTTGTGGTTTTACGACATTTTTATTTGCGTCAATATCATGAAAAATCCATTGATCCAATCAGCAAAAAAACAACAAATGAATTAGCATTATAAATTTGAATTAGATATTTTATTATTATTGGTATGTATTTGTAATTTCCTGTACTGGCTACCTATACTCTATATTGGCATCCAAATGTGTATACCTACAATTAGGATTATTAAATAAGCAAAAACTGGGTAATTTTTATCTGGAAATCAAATCTACAATAAAATTAAAGAAAGTGTTCGCATTTATGTTTGTTCTGTATATTCTCTATGTGAGAAAAGCATCACAAATTGATAGTTTTTATTTGTTACTGCATTTCCCATAATAACAATTTATTTAGAAATTGAAACTAACATTAAAATTACCTCATAAAGCATAGCCAAATGTATTCTATATTGTTTCGAAATAGTTTTCCATACTTTTACAGAACATTAAGAAACATCATATACCTTTTTTTAAGAACAGAATGTGGCTTTGAAAATTTGTTTCATGATTTTTTGCAATATCTCCAATAATTCATTTATAGAACAGAACAGATTATATATGTAAGAGAATTCTGCAACCAGTCAAGAACAGGGTTGAATATTATGTATAGAGATTCTATATTTTCAAAGTAATTTAATTCCTTAATGATCTAGTTAATAAATAATTAATAATTATAAATAAAAGGACAAAATAATATTCGCTTATATTTTGAAACGAAGTTGTTAAATCACATTATAATAATATTTTAAATTGTCTTCGTACTTATAGCAATAGCAATATATGTATATCCTAAAGTTGAACACAAATTTTTATTATACTCCAACCAAAATACATCGATTATCAATTTCAACCTTATCAAACAAATAATAGCTAATTGGAGAAACTCTGTTGCATCTTTCACTTGATAACGATTGAAGATATTAGTCAATCGAAACGTTGTGATATTATAAATAAAGACAATACAAATCTAGAACACATCTTTCATTAGTGAGAGTACATTGTCTACCAACTTCAAACAATCATATTTCTATTCGTTATAATAACCTCTGTAAGTGGTAGGTACGCATCATGATTGATAAGTGTGAATCATAGTAATAAGTTATTGGTTCTTTTGTTCTGATTTTCATTATTAAAATCTTAAGTGGTTATCATTACAACGAAAATTAGTTAAGAGTGTCACATATTTAAATTCTGTAAAAAAATAAGTACCTACTAAATCCAAGAAAAGAATTCTCTTGAATGAAATATTTATTTCAATGAATTCATTAATATAAATATTGTACAAATAAAACACATATACACATATAATATTTACCTCCCATAAATTGCGTTAATCCTTATTACCTACTTATTTATAAATGATACTGTATTCGTAAATCAGTTACCACTTCGACGTGGCATTGTTAAAATTCACAAGTTTTCATAAATTATTGTGTTAATTAAATACATATGTAGGTATATATATTTTCCTGGAAACGATAACACTATTAGGTTAATTGTACCTCATTGAAGTATTAGGTACCCCATAAACAACAGCAAAAAACAAGTACACAGTAACTAAGGTAAGTAATTTAAATGCAGATATTCATTATCTACATATTTATATTTCAATCAACTAACTAGCGAACTAATACTCGAAAGGGTTACTTATTCTGTTACTTTTATTTTGCAAATTTGTTACATTTTTAATTGAAAGAATTTTAACATTTCTCAAATATCTAATTACTTATCGAATTATGGTCTTTATAGGTAGTATTCAAATTTAAATAATTTTCTAAAGAGTGTACTCTCGTAAGCCCCGTTCAAAGCATCCTAAGCCTAGTTGCAGTTTACACTGTACACTATATTTCAGTGTTCACAGCTTACAAAAGATGTCCCTGCCGTACTGAAACTTCCTGACAAGTCAAATACATTTTAAACTTTCAAATTGCCCATTATTAAATTTGAATTATCAGCAAACAAATGAATATTCTTGGAATACATTAAACCAACATCTCATTTCCATTTCAAATAAAATTGTAGGTATATTATACGAATATATACATATATTGAAATGTAAATAGTTGACGAATCACGAACTATATGAAATTGAAATCTATTTCATGGTAGGGATTTTTTACAAGTCTAGCGATTATAACTTGTAGTTGTGTAACTGGAAATAACCAGTTTATCGGTAACTTTATATTCTAAAAATACTCAAACGGGACACGCAATTAATACAAGCAATTTTAAATTAATTATACCTAAAGACAATAAATTGGGCAGATGGAAATTATCATAATGACATTTCTTACTAACCCAATGACTAATTACAAATTTTTCAGGCAATCTATAATATTTACGATCCAGTGATGAGAATCCAAATTTACGCAATATCCAGAAATTCCTGGAATATCTAAATTGACTCAACTAGTCAACTGTCTTATCATTTAATTATTATCTTAAACAAATAGAGGCCCATTTAATATTCTCAAATTGCTCATTGAAACTCGAGTGAATCTATAGAAATACATTTTCCATTTCTATTGAAGGAAACTTTCTGAGGGACTTAAGACAAGTGGAAGTCGTAAAAAGTGCCTTTGAAACCATACCACTCCTTCCGCTGTTTCATAATACCACTTATCGATATAAAGGATAGGCTAATCGTCTGTAACTTGTTCAACGCCTTTTCGTAGCCTTGAACGTTTTCTTCGGTATGACCAGACCAGATGTGTATTATTTGTGAATTCAGCTTAAATATTATACTTCCAGTATGCTGTTTGAAGAAAAAATCTTTTATTATAGCCTCCGGTGTCTTTCCACTGTTGTAGATTCAAAAGAATCTATTGTTACATCATATCTCTTGAATTCGATACCTATAATCACGTGGCGCCGCAATATTATCTAATCATTATAAAATTTACAATTTAAAATACAATTCCAATAAATTGTTAAAAAAGCAATATCAATACAATGGAATATTCCACTGGTCTTGCCATTTGCTGTAAAAATCACACCAACCACAGCACCATGTTAAAACTTACAATTCGTCTAATTTAATTGCACGTGCACTAAAGCTAGCGTGTGCAATAATAAACAAAGCGCGCAATTTTGGCATTAAATGTTTGTTTACTTCTAATTGCAACTACATAAATCCATTTTTTACTCTAGTCTAAAAAGACCTTCGTGGGCCGGATTACATTTCGCCCGGAAATTGCATTGTCTTAGACATTCATTATTTCCATGCATATATGCATTAGTTTTGTATTGAAAGTCGCCCAAGATAAATTTTATTAGCAAATAGAACAACTTCCCAATTAGAAAGATGAATTTCTAATCACTGTTCACACCTTGATTTGCCAACCTTTTCAAAGGCTACAATACGTTTATGCTTGCTTCCGAATGCACTGCTAATTGCTTTATTTACTTTCAATATGTAGGCATTAGGCAAGTACTGCCGGTACGGCTTTGTTAAATTTTACAATTAGTGTATCTGCATTAAAGGCGTCAAACAGCTGGCGCAAAAATAGAAACACTAATTATTAGAATTCTTCTACAAATTCGTTGGACAAACTCAAGGTAAAATTTTATTGTAACGGCAATTTAGCAGCCGCTGCTTCACGGACATGTTCTGACAAGTCTATATTATGGGTGAATGGGGCGCGAATCCCCGATCAGGTATCTCCATTGTCCATTGAAAGCCTCCAATACCGTGGCATTCAACAAAATCCTCAAGAGTTTCTATTATTTTGTGTACATGTGTGGGATGGTAATTAAATCGAAACATAATTGCCTTGTGTCCAGAACGTGCTTTTGCACATATTTGCAGTTTTACACCGTGAAAATGAAAGAAATTGCGAAACTACTATGATATTAGTGTGCTTATTGCGTGTGGCAAGAGAGTTCTAAAATAAATGTTAAAAAACAGGGTCATAAACCAGGCGCATTTGAGAAAAATACTCCTGTGGGAGGAACACGTCAGACTAACGAGTCCATTCAACAAATACTCTTATTGAAAGGCCACCGATTCGGCGAATAGAAAGAAAACAGGGAAGAACAAACCTTTGCTTACTTTCGCGCCACACAAACCACCTACAATTGTGTGTGTATTAGCGTCACGACGGCGAAAAGAAAATGCGTACAAAATTAGCTCGTGGAAGAATATTTAAAACAGTGATTTTATGACATCTCTCACGAATGTAGAAAATTGTGACTGTTGCCAAAGTTTTTAATTCAAAATAAATGATCATCTACAGCGGTCCAAAACGTTTTCAGTACATTTCTTACGAACAACACAACAGTTGGTTTGTGTATTTTTGGCGCAAATCACATGTAAATGATTTCATTTATCTAATAATCGCTTCCGGGACGCAGTGTTAATTCGGCAATTAAGAGTTCACGTGCTATAGATGGATTTGTTGACGATGCTAAGAATCTGATAACATCGGATTTTAGTGACAAAAGCCATGGAACTGCAGGAAATGCGGAAACCAAAGGTATCGAAATTGAACAATCATTTTTTTTAACTAGACATGAATTTGTTTTTCACGATTTCATTCCTGTAAAGATTGGCGCCAATCATTTGTATACGCGAAATTTCCATCGTGAGACACGTAATAGTTTTCTCTACAGGGACATTCTGCTGCTATTGTTGACCAATTAAATTTATGGCACAAATCAAACTATAATAATAAGCTAATAATAAATTATATGGCGTTTATTAATGGAAGCTAGCATATACATATAATAACATAAACAAAAATATGTTATTGTCATTGTTCTTCGTGACGAGTACAATAACATAATTAATTCAAAAGTAAATATTGGTTTAGTTACTAGCTTTTTTATGATTCATAAATCCAATTAAATTAAAGAAAATATTCCACTGCCGTTCCGGGGAAACTGCAAAGAATTTTATCCAAGCTATTTTATAACATTTATGATAAAATGACGAGAATTATTGTTATGTCTTGTTTATATTGTTTTCTCCTGTTATCTAAAAGTGTATACATTATAGTAATGTGATGAATCGCGGATTCAACAGTGGTTCCAAAACCGAAGTCATTCTATATTTAGACCATAAGCGCATTTTCATCTTGTTATAACAATTTCGTAATCATGTGAAGGAGAATGTTTATATTATGCATGTTTGTTTATTTTTAGAAATAAGTAAATGATCTTTTAATCGAAACTCGAGTGTGTTTTCCGTTCAAATTCAATACCTTGATCTTGAACATTTTAGGTATTAATTATTCATTTGAAAATATTCCTATCCAAAGACCAATTGCTTGATTACTGCTAATTATAGAACGTTTGATTGAATTAATTACTTCGTACCCCATATAAAAATTGAAACTAGCTTAGACCAGTTAAAAGCTCAATAACAGTTGAATTTATTGTTTGCTAGGGCATTTTAATCAGGCTGGTCAATTAAGTTTTCTGTCTTCGGGATAGGGACAAGACAATTTAAGTTGCAGGTTGTTTTTTTTATTTGGAAACGAAATAAGGGGCCGTTAGAAACCCTCTTCTTGAAACTTTATCTTGGCAATAAAAATGATAATTTCTACCATATCAACCGAGTCACGAAACCACAAAGTATTTTCCCTTGTGGATGACACATCATTATATTTTCCCCATTCATTGTAGTATACACTGGAAAATATCGATCCCCTTATCGTTTACTTTCATTTTAGGGCACACGTAGACGACTTATAGTCTAGTCTCAAAGTCTAGAGTCCTTTATTGGAAAGATGAATGAAATTTTCAAGGCCCTATTCATTTTCGTAACCCAGAAATGTAACATTTTCCCTGAACATCACGTATCTAATACCGAAAACAATGATGACATTTTCTTATGACTACATGCATTGTTATTAATAATGTTGGCGGTTTCCATGTTAATTGTTTAAATTTGCACGTCATTAAACACGAGCTTTTTAACGCTTGTGTGTCATCTCAATTTAATTAGACGTATTAGAAGAATCTCAATTAGCATTTGGCAAATTGATCCCACATGCAAATAATATGATTCTATAATCGATGTATTTTTGGCATTTCTTTAACGTTTTCATAGAGATATGTAAATTAGTAAAGGCCCGACGATAATGACAATATACATAAATGTTTTTTATATTTAAATGTGAACTTTGTTTGAATAATTGTCCGTACTGTATTTGTTGCACAATATTTTGCATAAATTTGCATAACTTTGTATTCAACGGAGAAAAGTTATGAGTTTTCTTTACAAAAATAAGTAAATAATCCAATTTTCGCGAAGTGGTTGTTAAAAATGCTTTGAATTATGTAACGAATACCATAAAACTGTAGGTAATTACCAATAATTTATTGACGGAGGGGCAATTAAGAAGATTTCATAATAAAGTTCGAGCTTTGCGTTAATCATGGAAAAGCATTTGGGAAAATTGTTGCGAATTTTGCCGTTTGGATAATCAAAAACCGATATGTACTGAATGAAATATATATGCAGTCATCCCTTCCCCACTACAGAGTGATACGATAGAAATGAAAATGAGAACGTTAGCACAACCAACATTTTGGTTTTTGAGCTTGAATCGCGCAGACATATATTTATAAGTATTAAGATATTATTTAGTGAGTGTTTGGAACAATTAATTTTTGAGAAAATGAGTAAGAACGGAAGTAGTACACCTCTACATTCGGCCTACAAGGTAAATAAAAATTTATTTCAAATTTTTTTATGTGAAAATGGCGCTAATGTATTGCCAACTGTACACGTTCACTTTTTACTGTCTAGTGGGGATTATTTTTTTATAACTAATTTTACAATTATACATATTTTTAAAAGTTTAAGAAGTCTAATCACACTTTAAATAAGATGATAATATTTTTCGAACAGGAAACCGGATTTTGGTTGATTGTCTGCCAAATCTACCGGAAATATTTACATTAAACAACAATAAACCGCCATAAATTTAAACCAATTTTTATCGCTAATTAGGGTTTTTTTGTTAGTGCCTACATTGCCAATTACGGTGCGGAATTTTTGTAATCATACAATTCGCAATCGCATTTTTCCTATGTAATATCCATTCGTATTGCTCGAAACGGTCTTGTATGAATGTGACGTCATGGAAAGTTACCAGCAGAACCAGGCTTGACTTAGCATTTTCAACGGTTAATTCATTGTAATCAGTTTTTTTTTCTTCATTCGCTGTAATTGATACCGAATATCAAACATTATTTTTTTATTATATAAACATCTTTGTTTGTAATAATTAGATTGCTTGGATTGCATTTCTTCAGGTGATACTTTTCTACATAAACAATGTTTTTCCGATTTGTATTTACCAGTAAGAAGTTTACATTTTTTTCTATATTAAATTTAGAACAACACGTTTATTTTAAGATTATTTACATGCTCCTCTTACGTAGTGCACCGCGCTTCAGTTTATTTTTCATTTTTTTTTTGATATATACATTCGCCAACCAAAATGTGTGTAATTTACACAAAACGCAATTAACAATGAATTATGTATCCTTGATTTTAAATAAGGCAATAGTTCGAATTAATAAAAAAAAAGTTGAAAGACCTGCTGGTGCGCTCCGCAGAAACTTGCTAAATTTATGTGAAAGCGCTCATTGTCGCAACCTTAACTTTATTAAGTGCCTTTATCAGTGTTGTCTATGATCGTGGAATGGTCTTACATATTGATTAATTTCATTCAATTATTAATAACCATATATAAATAGTAACGATATAGAAATAAATATAAACAGATGCACTCCGATCGGAACTTAAACAGCCTTGGCTCACATGATCGCTCCGGGGAAGGAGACTTGAATGCAGACAACTTCGAGGAAGTTGAATCGATGAATTTGAACTTTTCTCTTTTCTATTGCGTTTTTTTCTCTATAATCCCGTTTAAACATATTGCGTAATGATAAGTTATCGATGGTATAAAAACGGTGTTTTAATGTTCATGTTCACGTGTTTGATTACGAAATATTTCGGGGTATAAACGCGATTATAAAATTGTCATTGCAATTAAAAAAAATATGACTAAACAACTATTCAAACAGCATACAAAATAACAAAATGCATTGGAATCCTTGCCAAAGTTAATCCATTACAATCTATTTATAAGACAGTGACATTTTCTGCTATGTGTAATATTTTGTCTCGTGCAGAGCTACTGGAGGATATTTATAAGCACGTGAAGAATAAGATTATATGGGAATTGGGGCCGGTTTTATCCCATTTTATTTATTTTACTTCTGTTTGTTCTGATAAGGACGCACAAAATATACATACATTGGATTATGCAATGGTTGACACGTAAATTATTACCCATACCACAGTTACAGGCGATTTGAAAATTGATATTGACGATTCATTGTTGGATCGGAATCAATAAACGTGCAATTTGTCGTTAATTTCATGTATGGAAATTCATTATAAAATGTTCTTGTGGGTGTTGGAATGGCATATGGTGTTTTTTTACAATAGCGATAAGTCAACAAACAGCAATATGTATATCTATAGGTAAAATAATCTTAATGGTTAAATAGATAAAAAAAGGTACGGCGTACTCACTTTTCGTTAAAAGCAAATAGAAATGATAAAAAGTGATTGCGTTGAAGAGCGACAAATTATTGAAAATAAAACGGGCATTTCGTTTGATTATTTTTAGCGATGTTAGCTTGACCCAGTTTATCCTGCGATTAAATTTATTGTTATTGAAGATTTTGGGGAAAATACACGTTTTTTTATGTGTAGCCTTGTATTGAATGGTCCTTGGACCAAATATGAGGGGCGAAAATATTTTGCTAAATGCAAAATTTATGTAAGGTCTCTCGAATGAAAATAATTGGGCTACACGAAGTCTCATCTAAACTAGTTGCTTAATTGAATTGAAAGAAAGGCGGAAATTACGCTCCTTCCTAATTAATCGGCAAACACGTGAAATTATTGCATAGAAATGAACGCAAGTTCAAGGTGAATTCTATAATAAAAAGTAAACAGTTTCCGCCTGAGAGATTTTCATCAATTGACTGGGAGAGGAATGATACAGACTCTTAGGATGTTTTCATTGTGAATAATTCATTTGAAAATGGCATGGATACAATAAAGGACATAAAAAGTAACGCGAAGCAATCCAATTACGTATTTATAGATGTATATTGTTATATTATGTTAAATCGCACTGCTGAACTAATGAACCCCAACGTAATTAAGTTGTTTGCCTATTTATAAAGCAGCGATTTAACACTTGACGAAATTCGCCGTTTCCTTCCCATATTTTACTGTGATTTTGAGCGCTCACACAATAGACAATAAATGATTATTACACCTTTTGCCTGATGTCTGCGGCTTAGGAAAGCTAAATATGTTGAAGGTGAATGACCAAGAGAAAATTTATTCATTTTAGCACATATTTAGAATGATTGCACTTGAATGGCATGTGAAAACGAACACACACACATTGTGTCGCTTTTTTCCATTTTTACCTCTTAATGCGAAAAGAAGGGTCTTTTAGAAAGTTGTAAGAGTATCAGGTAGAAAAAATGTCAACCAAAATCCAGTGTATCTCTGTTGAACAATTTTTGTTTCTTAATATTTATAAAAAAAATGTTAATTTCTTTTACAGCCACAAGTAATCGCCCAAGTAGACCGGAAATCGGGTGGTGTTAACACAGTTATTATGACCAAGTAAGTACAAAAAGCTCCGACTACCCCCAAATAAAAAACAAAAATTCATTCATCGGAATCACAATGCTTCTTTTAGAAGGTATTCAAATTTATAATTTTAACATCAAAACAAATTTATTAGAGATTATATGGTGACTGGAAAAATTTTTGCAATTATTTTTTTATGCTGGAAAACCATGTATTTTTGCGAGCAATAAATCACTATATAGGTTTTTGCTTAATCTTCTTATTCTTGCAATATGTGTAATACAATTCATTCGCCAATTTTGCATTATCATCCGCTAATCACAATAATTAATTAATTTAATTGTACATTTATTACCGTACAATGTTTGCTAACATATATATAAAAAAAATGAATTGCGTTACACAATTCCGCCCAACCTGTCGGTATTTACTAATCACACACAATTCTTCGAGTTGAGCCATCAAGTTCGTTTTGTTATTTAGAAAAATGATATTTTTCTTAGGGGCTTTGCATTTATACATGGTTTAGATAAGTGTTGTTTTGATTATATTTTGTAAGTTTTGTAAGATTATTGGCATTTACCGGAGCTGCTAGAAGTGCCGCTACCGCACCTTTTTGCGATGTGGTGTTGTGCTGTTGGAGCTGCGGATGATATCTTGGAACTATCAACGGGTACAATTACATATAATATTTATTATAAAATTTTCAATCAGTTACAAATATAAACACACTACTTGTTATTGTTCGGAAAGAGTATGTTAAACTTTGAATATTCAAGTTTAGTCCTTTTCTTCTTCAATTGTTGACCGTAATTATTTTTTTACTACTATACTTTTTATATTCACACAATTCCATTCTCATCCCGCCTATCATCCTTTTGTTTTTTTTCTAATTCACCAACTTTTCAATTCAATTACTTACAACTAATTGATTATATTTATAATAACATAAAAACTCCCATTTATTAACACGTTCTTTAACTGTCCCTTCCGCTATCTAATTGCAATTATTTAC
Source organism: Silvanus unidentatus (assembly GCA_963930825.1). Taxonomy (NCBI): domain Eukaryota; kingdom Metazoa; phylum Arthropoda; class Insecta; order Coleoptera; family Silvanidae; genus Silvanus; species Silvanus unidentatus. Next base: position 18,122,369 of record OZ005761.1, read on the forward strand.
AGTCATAAGTGTAACACGCATGATGTGCCCGTACAATCTGCAAACGGCTCAACAGTTCCACTGGTAGACAATAGAAGGAACGACTTGGAAGCCGGAGAATATGACCCATTTCAGCATCGAAAAGTGGAGCATCCAACATCGTAAGTTCACTATTACTACCACTAAATACGAGCGATAAAACTAAATTTTTTTCTATCTCAGGGATTTGGACACATTCATTCACTTGTTGAAGGGCAGTCTTGGCAGCGGCATTTTGGCAATGCCATTGGCCTTCTCACATGCCGGCCTCGTATTAGGACTGATTTGCACGTTCAGTATAGGCATAATATGCACATACTGTGTACACATTCTAGTGAAAAGTGCCCACGAATTATGTAGAAGGACCAGAGTGCCGTCACTCGGTTTCGCCGAGGTGGCGGAAACTTCTTTCCTTGCTGGACCGCCAGCCATGCGACCATGGGCGAAATTCGCGAAAGCGATGATCAACCTGTTCCTTGTTATAGATCTACTTGGCTGTTGTTGCGTGTATGTTAGCTACGTTTCGCAGAATATCAAACAAGTCGTTGATTATTACGTGGATGAAGAATATGAGTACGATCTACGGTTGTATATGGCCGCCTTATTGCCACTTTTGCTCTTATTCAATATGATACGGAATTTAAAGTACTTGTCGCCGTTTTCGATGCTCGCCAACATTTTAATGGCGTGCGGCATGGGCATTACATTTTATTATATTTTCAATGATTTACCATCAGTCAGCACAAGACCGAATGCTGTTTCAGTAACACAGTTACCAATGTTCTTCGGTATGGCCATTTTCGCATTGGAAGGTATCGGTGTTGTGATGCCGTTGGAGAATAACATGAAAACACCAACACACTTCATTGGATGTCCGGGTGTACTTAATTTTGGCATGTTCTTTGTTGTGCTTTTGTATGCGTCCACCGGCTTCTTTGGTTTCTTAAAATACGGAGCCGACATTCGGCCGAGTATTACGTTGAATCTGCCGCAAGACGATCCGTAAGTTGATTTTAAACTTGGTTTTAATTCGTGAATTAATGGAAATGTTTTTTTAGGCTGGCTCAGTCGGTGAAATTGATGATCGCTATGGCGGTCTTCTTCACATACGCCCTTCAATTTTACGTACCAATGGAGATAATATGGAAGGCGGTAAAAAATAGTTGTGGGGACAAACAAAACATTGCAGAATACGGCATCCGCTGTGGGCTTATTACATTGACTGTTGTATTAGCAATTTCGATACCGAATCTTGGCGGGTTCATTTCACTAGTGGGTGCCGTCTGTCTGTCCATGTTAGGTTTAATATTTCCCGCTGTTATTGACTTAGTTACATTTTACGAGGAACCGGGTCTAGGTAGATTCAATTATAGGCTGTGGAAGAACGTTTTTCTTATTTTGTTCGGTTTAGTTGGTTTCCTTACTGGCACTTATTCCAGTTTACAAGAAATTATGCATGCTGATGGTTAAAGCGTTCTTAAACAGCTTTGGCAAGGAGTCTAGTTTACTCTCGTCTACTCAGCTGAAACCTGAGCAAGTAGTGAAGGTGTAGACATATTTTTTTAATTAAATTACAACAAGTGCGTAATATTATTAATATACATTCGAAATTGAGACTCCTTGTTTCCATTATATCTTTCGGTTTATTTGACGATTTAGAAAACGCTAACATTTTAATATTGATAAGCGTAGACTGTACGTCAATCTGTGATCAATTTTTTTTTCGACAGGAGAGAAATAACTTTTTTGTGTTAAATTTCAACTGGCAATAAGTATTAAGTATTAAATGGACATTAATTATTTTTTAAGTGCCTGTTGAAGTTTATACTACTATCCTAGTAAATGTGTGACGCGAGCTTTTGGGTTCAAGATTGACAATAAATTTCTTAAATAATAGACTCACCAAAAGGTTGTGTCGCATATTAAAATCATTAAAACTCATCATACTTAGTTAATAATTTTCTAATAATTATATATTATTCTTCCTAAATATTATTATATATTTTTAATTATTTTATAGTGAGAAAATCACCCGGCTTCATCTATTTATATAATTTGTGATGTGATTTTTTTAGAAAAATTAATATAAGATTTTTATAGTGTAGAATGTTAGTGTTCATAACTTCATCGGTAAGACTTCATCATACATGTAAGTAAAGGGAATGTAATCATTCTGATTCTGAGGGGATACATACTTATATTTAGCTATTTTCATGATAAATTTTTACAAGTTGTGAACGCTTTCAATACACATATTAACAGTATTTAGTTCCAAAGGAACTGTGACTTGGTGCCTTAAGAAACTATAAACTTTATTTTCTGGATTTTTCATCCAGTTTATGTTCTAAAAACAGAAACAGGGTGAGATATTGCACCGATATTTTTTTATGTTCCTTAAATTACGGTCAAAATAATCTCATATTTGTATTTCTAAATATTTCTACAAATTTTATTTTTTGTTATTTATTATTGGAAGTTTAATAGATTCGAATAATCATTTTTCATCAATCAAAATTTTACCTGTGGGCTCGAACTTACGAGTATACAACAATAAAATAGTGAGAATATAACTTAAGACGTTCAATAGAATTTTATTTATAGATGAAAGTCTTAATTTATCTTCAAATAGATATTCACAATTTCTTTGAGGACAAGTTAACATATATTGGAATTAAAAAATATATTTGGTGCGTAAATTCTATTTGGAATTAAGTTATAGTTCCCGATTAATTTTGATATTATATAATTTATTGTATAGGGAAAAGAAATAAAGAGTAATTGTTACACTAATTGTTTGGTTTAACTAGAATTATTGTTATTCCCGTTTTCATTACTTATGTAATTTTTTTAACAGCCAAAGGGACTTGAACAACTACTAGTTGGAAAAAAAATGAACGGGAAAATTTCATTTTATTTATGCAAACACTCTTAATTGTAGATGTTATCTCTTCACCATCCGAATTGTAATTTATATTTGATTACACCTGGACATGGCAATGCATTACATCCTTTTTATTTAATTTGTTCATTAAACAAATATAACATACTAATGTAAGGTCACAAATAATAATTATTACTGCTACATTTTCCAATTCTCCAGTATCGCATTTTCAGCCAACGAAAATATACATATATTAAAATGTTGTCGCCTTTTGCGAAACTGGGCCACAATCCTCGCCTTCTTTTCGTATGTGCACTTGTCGGTAGTGTTTTGTTATTAGGTGGCATTGTATTGGGCCTTTTTGTCATACCGAATTTTATCGAAAATAAAATCTGGGATGAGGTAGGATTTTTTCACTATTCACTTCAAAATCGTCTCATTTTACTTTTTGAAGACAAAAGTATTAAAAGAAGGGACAGAATCGTACAACATTTTCCTGAAATTTCCGTTCCCTTTCACATTCAAAGTGTATATGTTCAATGTGGAGAATGCAGATGATGTCCTAAACGGCGCCAAGCCTGTCGTTAGAGAAATTGGTCCATACGTGTACAAGTATGTTGTACAATGGCATTTTTCTTAATGAATTCATTCTTAACGAACCGGTTCCGCCAAATCCATAATTATTTTTAGACTCTTTCGATGGAAATCTGAAATAGAATGGAATTCTACTGACGAGGTCTCCTATAACGATTATATGCGATTCGAGTTTGATCAAAGTGCATCTTGGCCCCTTTCTGAGGACGATCAAATCACCACTTTGTTCACCCCTTACAATGTATCCATTAAAAAATCCAATTCTCTTTGATAATAAATTTGTCTTTTAGTCGATGCTTCTTACAATTGAGAGCATGGCTGAAGACATGCTGCCCACAATTGAACCCATTTTACCCCAAATCTTTGGCGCCAATGCAGACCTCTTCGTTAAATTGAGAGTAAAAGACTATCTGTTTGATGGGGTGCCACTTTGTGTAAATGAGGGAAAGGCTGGTGGCTTTACAGCGAATATGATTTGTAAACAGTTAATGTCTAGAGTAAAGGAAACGAAACCAATGTGGATTGTTAATAATAACACGGTCATGTTCGCAAATTTCCACTTTGTAAGCAGTCTCTGATGACTATTAAACCGACAATAAGGGTGTAAATTGTGTATTCTAGAAAAATAACACCCATTTAGGTCGTTTTAAAGTTAAATCGGGTCAAACGAACAAATATGAAGCGGGAAGTTTAGTTTCTTATGATCACAAAGACTACATGGACTCTTGGAAGGGCAATAAATCAACTTGTAACAAGATTTATGGTATGACAACAATCTTTCCAGTAAATATACAGAAAGATATGGTTTTCGAAGTATATGCGGAGGATGTGTGCAGGTATGTTAATGAATTTGGAATATTTAAACACCTGTTTTCGAATTATTTTTTATCAGCGAACTATTAAAAAAATTATCGTGCCCTTGATCTTTACATTGACTTAAGTCAAAATGGAAAATAATATTACTTATATACAGATATTTTAAATAGATTAGAGTAGAATTTACAATCGCCACCACCGTCATTGTTATTGTTTTTCAATTGAACAATCATGTTATAATTGATAGGTAATTGAATAGTATTTTGAAATAGTTCTGTTATCAAACATTCCCGATTAGATGAAACAGCATCCTTTGATTTAAATGAAATTACTATCATAAGGATTTTTCAGAGATTTTTCCTTGTTTTTAAAATTTCTAGGGTAATGTCGATGGACTTTAAAGAAACAGTTCTCGTTAAGGACATTGAAGCATTTCGATTCAGTGCACTGAACAGTACTTTCAGTGCTACCAAAAATAATGACTGTTTTTGCATAAATCGAACAAGACTGTTGCACGGCGAATATGGATGCACTGACGGACTACTAGATCTAACAACTTGTGCAGGTGAGTGTAGGAAACAAAATTTGTTTGATGTTTGTTAGAAATTAATCTACGACGGCAGACAAACGAAAAATGTAATCTAAATCTAGTTACTTTATTATTTTGATTCGTGTTTATTTCTAAATAATTCTAAGATAACCGCTTACTGAAAATCTCGATATAAACATCATGGATCATAACAATTCATGTGAAAATGAATTACTGGAAGTGTGGATGGACAACATGAGAAAAACGTGGTACAGTTACAGAGAACCTATATTAGATGAGTTTACCATTAGTTTGGTAAAGTCAATTTGTGATGCATTTCAACAAGACATTCACGTCTTTGTAATGACAGTGGACGTTTTGGAACAGTATATTTTGCTGAAGAATGCGAAGAAAGAGGAAATTTTAGATGAAGTGCTTGTTATGTCTACAATCGTCCTAATTTCAAGTAAATACGTTGGAGGATCAGTTGACATCAAATTCAACAACATTCAAACACTCATTTACAAACTAACTGGAACTGAATATTCCAACAACGAATTAGTGAAAGCAGAACTGGAAGTTTATCGTATCTTGGACAACACCATTCCAATGACAACAATTGTGGACGATTTGAACACATTTGTGGAGAAATTCATACGTGATAATCAACTGTTGATCGATATTCGACCACTTTGTCTGGAAATATTGCAGCTTTTATATATTTTCAAAAAGGATTGGTTCTACGATATGAAGAAATTGTATGATACAGAACCAGCCATAACAGTATTCCGTAGTTTGATTGAGAATAAGATGTATTTGCCGGTTTGCATTATAATTAGTGCCTTACGATTAACAAAATACCAAAACACTTTAAACGTTGAAAATATTTTACGAAAATTCACCGAAACCACAAGAATCCATGCAGATCACGTTAATATTTTATCGTATAAGATAATCGAAGTTGTGGACAACTACAATGAATAACGAATCATTTTTATACTTCTACGAACAGGTGTGTTTATCTTGCTTGTAAGATTTAAAAGTTCATTAATAAAATGTGTAATTTATTGCAAAAGAATATAATATCCGAATATGTTAGTGATTGAAAAGTTGAAGGTAATCCACTAGGTTCTCACAATAAATAATACAATGTAATATTTTTGTATAATACGAGTAAAATGTAAATCAGTAGATAATTGCATGTGTTTATTGTTTAACGTGTTATATTATAATCCCTCTTTCCACTTTATCATAATATTGCACAAAAACATATCTATTATTTACCTTATGTACTTTGATGTAATCTTTTTTATCTTTAATCCTTATCAATAACAATCTGCAACATCACAAAAGGCAAAATGATTTGTTTCGCAACTTGACTGCATTTCTTTAAAAAAATCATTAACTTTACCACACTATTTAACTAAAATCCAATCAATAAACCCATAAATAATGTTTTGCATTATTAATGACTAAAATACAGATGTTTCCCCATTTATTCAACCGCTAATAGCATGCTGACAATTTATTGATGCGACAATTTATACATTTCTGAATAAATTTCCATAGTACACGAGTTTAACAACTTCTTTAACAAAAATAAATGAGATTTATTAAAAAAAAAGATATGTGGAAGCACTTTTAAAAATGGTCATTCTATTTAGTGGAACGGGTCTGGGTCACAAGATGTATAAAACTCGGAATTACTTTCAAATGTTGTTCAGTTGTAGTAAAGATGCTTCTAAAATCAAAGCCGGTTCTACAAATCCTTTCCGTGTTTCTAATTGCAATTTTAACACAATCGGAAGCGAAACGATATGACCGCTGTGATTTGGCTCGCGAATTAAAGAATCTCCACCATTTCCCCGCCGATCAAATCGCCACCTGGGTCTGCATTGCCAAGTACGAGTCGAATTACAACACCGATGCATGGAACAAGGACAGCGGCGATCACGGTTTGTTTCAAATTTCGCAATTATTCTGGTGTTCACCGCCGGGCGAAGGAAGGGCCTGCAACCGGGCGTGTAAAGACTTCAGGGACGATGACATCGCAGACGATGTGACTTGCATTAAGAGGATCTATAGGGAACATCAACGACTCTCTGGGGACGGCTTCAATGCGTGGGTGGCCTACCAACATTACTGTCGTGGGGACGTTTCGCATTACACCGAAGGATGTTTCTCGGAGAAGCATTCAAACACTTCCAGTACAACGGGTAAACCGCAAACGGAGAAGAAAATCGTTAAGGGTCAAGAAAAGGGAGCGGTGGACACCCTTTTGAACATTTACAATTTTATACGTGCAACCACAACCACAACTACCCCAAGACCAGGCGTTTTTTCCGGCATTTTTAGTGCTGTGTCTAACTTAAATCCGTTTGCATCGAAAATTCAGGATAATAAAAGGAATCATGTCCATTCGACGAGTACAGTGAGTGGAAGTACAACGACCAATTCAGCCCCAACATCTGCAACAACGAAAAAACTATCAAGAAAATACATAATAAATAATTATGAAATTTCTAGGTCGTCATCAGGAGGATTCAGTATTATAAAAACACATTAATGATTCGATTTATGAAACTGGGTTAATCTTTATTTATTCAATGTATTTAATAAATTTATGTTTGTCGACTGCATTTGTGTTTTGAATTAATTAACCCGAAAGGATTACTCTTAAATTCTAACATGCTTCACTTTAAGGTGCTCCTGTTATGCTTTCGTTTCCACATTTACTGCACGCTAATCGACAGTATTTAGAAAGTGTTGATGGACTTGATCCTGATGTGAAAAAACATGAATCTTATGTCGCTATTGAACCAGTAAGTATGAGTTTACTAGAAATGATCTTTGTTTAAAATTTGCGTTTGCATAAGTTAATGACATCATTCCTCATTAAAAAACAATTTTAAGTATTAAATTTTATGTACACAAATTTTTAGCGGAAATTTGTTGTTTAGATTGCTGGAGTGCCATTGGAGCTGGCCAAAAGGGTACAGTTTAACATGTTTATAAGACCCATTCCAGGCATTGAAAGATTGGAGAATGTTTCTCAAGCGTTAGTTCCTATTTTCTGGGTGGAAGAGGTAAAAAAATGGTCTTTTATTATTTTTTTTTTAAACAGCAATTGTTGTAGTCGACAATTTTGCCGGACAAATATGTTGACGAACTGAAAACGAAACTGTTGGGCCCTTTGAAATGGATAGAAATTGGTCGCTGGGTTATAATGATTACCGGTTTGGTTATTGTGTTGAGTTCATTTTTCCTATACATTTACTATAACGAATAGATCACCAAAATTATATTGAAAATTCCACTTATGTAAATGTTTTCTTTCCACATACAACATAAAATATTCTCCTATAATAAAAAAAATGTAATGAAATATGTTGATTACATTTCTATTTTTTCTGTTTTCCCCCTTTTTTAACAGGTAGGTATTATAGATATTTGATACTACAATCGAACAATAAAACATTTCTTTTCAATGTATGTTCCACCTCCTACACCTTCACCTGCCCACTCATCATAAATACTTAATTCTTTTCATTGATTTATTGATATCATATTGGAAACGCTGTACATAAACTATAATACTGCTATTATTAGGTATAAAACCAACTTAATATTGATCATTATCCTCTAGTAACCATAAAATATTGATATGTTCTCTCAAATTGGCAATTAAAGGATTTTCCATGAACATCGATCTTTGTTGATAAGACATGAGGCTCGTGCTACGTAATGCAATTGTATTAGTATTTTTATTTGTTTGAATATACTTAAACTTGTTGAATAGATTGGGATAAAATATTTTTGATGTTAATCAAACACTAATGATCTTTCGATAAACAGAATATTTTAAATTTAGAATTTCCAAGAGAGACGCAAATCAACAGTCATGCATGCAATAAAAAAGACTTAATGAAAGTTACCCTTTTGCTAAACCGATGCACAAAATCCTTGATAAGGACTAAAAAACAATATTGTATCTATACAATAGTGTGAAGATTATAATTATAAAAGTACTGTTTTGAACAGATAATAGATTATAATACACACAACTACCGAAAATTCAAATACCTCATATCTTTTCATTATTTGCAAAGATAAATCATCTTCAATATAAATTATTTTTTTTATAGAAAAATACCCACTCCTCTATTACATTTGCAGGAATTAGTTGTTATTTGTGTAGTATTTAAGAATAATGGCAAAGTGCAGTTTTTGTAATCACATTGTGCTGTTTGTAGCCAGTTTTATTTTCTTTGTATTATTTATTGTTAGTTTAGTATTGATATTTGTTATCATACCGAATTTAATCGACAAACAAGTGAAAGAGGTATTTATAAAATGCAAAAGAAAACCTAAAGATTATACTCAAATGAATCATTTAGAACACCCGTTTGGATGAAGATACAGTTCAACATGACCGCTTTTTGGAATTACCGTTCCCACTTTTATTCAAAGTTTATATATTCGAAATTGACAATCCAGAAGCAATACGAGCAAACGCTACTGAAAAGATAAGAGTGAAGGAAAAAGGTCCATACACCTACGAGTAATAATTTCCATCGGAAATTGCCTTCAAATTTTAAATACTTGCTTTAATTACAGACAGAGGAGAAGTAAAAAGATTATAGGCCAAGATGATGAGGAAGATACGTATACTTTTTACGAAGTGGACAGTCTTAAATTCAATGAATCATTATCAATCGGTAACGATGATGAGAATGTTACAGTGTTAAATCCAGTGCTTTTGGTGAGATTTTCAAAAATGAAAAAGAACACTTTCAATTACACCATATTGCATATTTCAGTCAACTATTCAACTTTCCAGCGATATGGAACGTTTCGGACTTAATCCCTGCATCCGTTGGGTCTTTGAAGAGAATTACGACAAAGTGATCATCACTGTACCAGTTCGGAAGCTGCTCTTTGAGGGAATTGATTTCAGCATAGAAACTAACTTAAACGACCATCCATTCTGCGCAATTGTTAATTGGATTATCCGCATAAAATCGAGAGATATGCGTAGAAATTCTTTTGAAATTCGTAATGAAAACGACACCGTAATTGGTTTGAGATTTAACTATTTTGCATTTGTAAGTAATAGAAATCTTTGATAATTCAAGGTAAAATGGTGTGATTTTTGTAGAAAAATGCCTCAAGTGAAGCACCGTTTACCATCAAGAGAGGACGAGATAACATTGATGATTTAGGATCAGTAGTTGCGTACAATAATAGCAAATATCTCTATAATTGGGGCCAAAGTTCGTCGTCAAACAATGAAAGCTGTGCCACAATTCGAGGCACTGATTCCACCTTGTATCCGCCTAATATAAAGAAGGACGAAGCTTTCCAGATTTTTTCCACTGATATTTGTCGTTCAGTTGAAATTGAATTCAAGGGCGAATCGACTTATAAGGGAATTGACGGTTACATTTTCAAAACTGATGAAAACACTTTACGCACTTCTTTAATGAGTGCTGAAAATGACTGTTATTGCAGTAAACTAACGAAGAATGTGGACGATGAGGATGACTGTTACCTGGATGGTTTCATAGACATGGCTCCATGTTATCGTAATTAAATTTTGAAGTAGTTAAAAATTTCAGTGACTTATATTCACGTTTTAGATGCGCCAATTTTATTCTCACATCCTCATTTCTTATGGGTTGATGAAAAGTACATGGAGAAAATTGATGGCTTGCATCCAAATGAGGAAGATCATTCGATTTATGTACTACTTGAACCCGTAAGTGAAATTTGAGATTAATTACAAGTGTTTACTTATCAATGTTATCTTTAGAATACTGGAACTCCTCTGGAAGGTAAAAAACGGATTCAATTAAATGTAGTCCTTCGTCCATTAACGTATATCGACGATGCATCCGATTTAACAAGGGCTGTAGTGCCCCTTTTGTGGGTTGAAGAGGGAATTTCTCTCGAGCAAGAATATATCGATGAAATCAATGAGAAATACTTTGATAAAGTAAAATTGGCTACCATTCTGAAATATGTTGCTCTGGCATTTTCGACAGCATTAACAGTCCTTTGTTTCGGATTTGGATTGTACAAATTAAGAAACGCAAAACGACAAAAAGTTGCTTAGTTCGCTGTATTACTGAATATTATATATTCATTTTTTTTATTAAAACATCAAGCTTTTTTCACATCCCGACTACTATCTTAAGTAATGAAATAACTTCAAATGTTTGAACTTTGAACAGAACTTTTTATTATAAGTAATAATAACAAATCAACAAAATATCTAACATGCGATTATTACCCTTAAAATAGAAATAATGCGTTGTAAATAAACCAAGGTTATATAGAATGCTTAATCATGATGGTTGTACATATATGTATTTTTTATATATTTATATGAAGCATGATTACCAATATTTTTCCAACGATTTAATCAGCTCTTTGGGACTGGTGTTCGGGCCGTGTCTCTCCACCGGCTGTCCATCTTTGTCAATAATAAACTTGGTAAAGTTCCACTTGATGAAATCGCCCAATATGCCTCCTTGTTTGTACTTCAAGTAATTCCACAATGGATGAGCATGGTCTCCGTTCACGTTCACCTTTTCAAAAGTGTCAAAATTTACATTTTTGGTCTTCATGAATGTGCAAATTTCAGCATTGGTTCCGGGCTCTTGGCCTGCAAATTGGTTGCATGGAAATGCAAGGATACGTAGTCCTTTAGATTCCCCATATTCGTTATACAAATCAACCAATTCGGCATAATGATTCTTGGTGTAGCCACATTGTGAGGCTACATTGACAATAATGCATACATGACCTCTGTACTTTTCAAGGGACACCGGTTCACCATTTATATCATTCGCGCTGAACTCATAAATAGACTTGGCTTCTTTATAATTTTCGGGGTTACTCATTTTGGGACAACTTTCAGCTTCTTGTAGGTTAGAGTGGCACTCGAGCCCGAAAACACTGCAAATCGTTGAGAGTAGAGTAAAGAGTTGTAAACCACTAACTATCATTACAGTTCTAAATAAATAATGAAAATGGAAACTTGCGCTTTTAGTCTTGTAAGTTGCCGCTACCGTTTCGATAATTTACTTATTATTTATTTACAAATCAAAACGTGACATGACATGACGGAAATTTACAGAAAAATGTCATTTTGATTGTGATAGTGCCCTCTATGAAGCAATGGACTGAGTAATTTGCAACGTGATTTGTGAGTTGCATATAAAAAATATTTATACAAATTTAAATTGTTTATTACTTATTTTTAAAACAAACTTTAATAAACCTTGTTACAAGTTTTTCAATTTCATTTATAGCAAGTAATAAGTAATTTTAGGTTGAGGCTACCATAGCTTCTCCAATGATTCAATCAGCTTCAAAGGCTTGACACTGGGTTGATGACGTTCAACAACGTTCCCGTCTTCATCTATAATAAACTTCGTAAAATTCCATTTAATCGGTTTTCCATTGGGTCCAGCAATTTTCTCCTGAAGATATTTCCATAGAGGATGAGCATTTTTCCCATTGACAGATACTTTTTCAAACATATCAAATTTCACATTCTTCTTCTCAACAAATTCTCGAATTTTTTCTGAGTCTCCTGGCTCCTGCGCACCAAATTGATTGCAAGGGAACGCTAATATGCGTAATCCTTTTGATTCAGAGTATTTATCGTATAGTTCGACAAATTGCTCGTAATTACTTTTTGTGTGGCCACAGCGAGATGCAACATTTACAATTACACACACATGTCCTTTATATTTCTCAAGAGACACTTCTTCTCCATCCAAAGTCTTTGCAGAAAACTCATATATTGTTTTCGCTTCTGGGGCATCTGCGGTCTCAGATTTGGCGTCCTCTTTTTTAGGTTTCTGTTTTTTAACTGTTTTCGGTTTTTGTGTAGGTTTTGCAACCACTGGTTCAGTTTTAGCCCCCTTAGAGGACCTAGTGATGGGCATTTTGTAACAATAATATTAACAATTACTAATTCAACGAGAAAAATAATGTTAGATAAACAAATTTCGGAATTTTAACCTTACAATTTGAAACGTACTACGCATTTAAATAATGCCATCTTTTCTTCAATTTGAGAAAGTATTCTAAAAGATTTCTGTAAATTCAAAATGGCATTTTCAAATTTTCCCGGAATTTTAAACTGAATTTGAAGAAATGGAAAACCCCTTTAATTAGGTACCGAGTTAGATACTTAAATTAAATTGGAAATGCAAATGCATTTTACATTATATCTAGATATTACGTTTTTATGGAAATGCCAATAGGCAATTCCCGAAATTATGAATAAATTTTGTCAAGAAAGTGGCGCTTCAATTTTTCCGAGATTTACTTCTTGCATTTTTCTTGTAAAAACATAATACATATGTATATGAGTTAAAATAAGTTTTAAAAAGAAAATTGAAACTTTTGTTGCCTTAAAATATCTGACTTTTATTGTGTTTAAATTACATGGGTACAGCATTCAAGTAAGAATTCAAATCACATTTAATTATCTATAATAATTACAACAAACACGTTACAATTTATATGATCAATTGGGTAAAAGAATTTCCTCATCCCTTACAATTCTTGAATATAAATCATCGTTTTCTATACTTGCTTCAGATTTAAGCCAGTCCAGCAATTCACTGAAAATTATCCAATGTAAATATTTGCTCTAAATTTGTTGAATTAATTTATTAAATGTAATAATCCATGTTATTAAAATATGTGTGTGTGTGTGTTTGTTTAGATTTTCAGAAGAGGAATGGATATGTTTGAACATATTGAACTTTGGTAAACATTGACCTTATGAATCCCTGTACACCTACTTATTTGTTCCATCATCAGAATCTCGTTTACCATAGAGTCGAGCCGCTAAAAGAGGCTCCTTCAGTAGATCACTCTTTAGAAACTGTTTTCGATAATAATTCCCGGTTGGATATAATGGTGGGGCCCGTTTTCCGTAACCACGAGCCGCCATCAATTCGAAATCCTGGAATGCACGAGGCCTTACCATCCTCGGGGGCCTCACAGACCGCTGGGGTCCAACTCGGAACTTCTCTGGTTGAGTTCCGTTCGTAAACATGAGCCACATCAAAACAATTAAAGTAAGGAACAACGTTGAATTTTGGAAAGTCATTCTGAAACTTGATATTAAAATTACAGGACTAAAAATCAATATAGACACAGTAATGTAATTTTTATTTCAATATTTAGAGGAATATGTTGGGTTCTAAAACCAGGACAGCATTCACCTGTCATTATATTGCATCCCTTCATCATCAGTAATAAATTGAATAATAAAGCCTTTAATAATCCCTTGTTAAATACACAGTAAAATTGTGGGGGTATGGTCTATGATTACATTGCTGTGTGCTTATTAATTAGTAGTCATCAGGATTACGGAAAAAAGGGAGAAAGCTTTGTTATAAAACAAGTTTACACTAATCGAATTTAAAGCTTTATTAATTAAATTTCTGTGAATTCATTCAAGAGTTGAGAGACTACTTGAAAAATCAGCGATTTCAACAAATATCTAATCTTTTAAAACTTTGCTCCGAGGGGTAATTGGATATTAAATGAAAACATTTAGTGCTAATATTGTATTAAAAATAAAGCGGCGTAAAAGTTGAGTGTTTGATATAAAACTTTGTAACAAGTATTGGTTCTTATATCAAAGTTTAATCCAACAGCCTCTTCCCAATCACATCCGACAAAGAGACTTTCTATTTGAGTAAGGGTGGAAAGTCGTGCCATAAATTAAACCACTAGTTCTGAGAACCTTTGCTCTTACTGTGTTTGCATTTGCAAACTTTTTTGTTTATGTCTCTTCTTTAATTCGTATCGAACTAAGATTGAACAAAATGTTAACTTCCAGAACATGAAATTTTAATTGTAAAATTAATTAAGTAATTTAAACTAATGCATTTCATAAGTAAACACAGACTTCTAAATAAACCGTGTCGATAATTGTATTGAAATTTATTTTTTTAATTAATTATCGTCATAGGGTTGGTTTTATAGAAACTGCTTGCATAAGAGTAAATTTTAACTCGCAAAATGCCAACACAACGACACTGACACTGGTCCTGATTAAATGATGTAATTTCATTTATGTAATTGCTACTTGAACAAGGAATAAAATACAATTAGGGATTAGCTTTGCATTTGAGAATTCGTGAAAAATTCAAGATACACATATATTGATGTTGGTTTTATTGCGGAAATATAGCATTTCAATTTCCGAATGCATTTGAGACACAAATTTTGTTAGGTATGTATACCTACCCGAAGAAATGACTACCCGAGATCGAGAACAGAATATAGTTGTATGCATTATTAAATAAAATTGGATGAAATACAATATGCATTTTAAAACGGAAAATAGCAACATGCATGTATAAACAGAATTAATTAGATTCGCTCGGGGTTGATTTTCGGTAAATAGAAATTTGCTATTCAATTCCAATGAACAAACACTTCATCATTTACTGCCAAAATGTGCATTTTCAATTTTAGACCACTTTTTTTATAATACATTTAAAAGTTAATTATCGAAAATCGATTAATTGTAGTTTTTTTTGAGACAACAACAAATTAATTGAAAATTTGGGAATGTTAAAAGCAAAGCAAAATTTTCAGACCGCACAAGCAACTTACCTTTCTTATGCTTGACGGGTCAGTAACAGTGAAAGAGCTTTACGATACAAGGAAAAGTTTTAAGAGCTGTTGGAGGCGGCTGACGGCCACGCTATTTACAAATGTTGCTGCCGAACATGCGCCCCACTTTCCCAAATCAGTGAAAAATAATCAGAAAAATCCACTGCGGTACTGAAATACCATATATATGCAAATAAATATTGTTATGGCCTGAAAGAAGTGTAAAAGTAGCACCTACATTACTGGAAACAGATTTTATTAGCAATCCTCTTTACATGTATACATATATATTTTTCCGCCCCCACTTACCATTTAATTTAATTCGCATACAGATAGTGGTTTATTTGCATGAAAATGTCTACTCTTATTAGTGTTTTATGGACTTTTCTGCTTGCTTTTCCATTTTATTTTCTACTGTTGTTACAATTTAATAATGTCTTGGGTATAAGAGGGGATATATTTTTGTTAATTGTGAAAGTATTTTTGAAAAAGCTTTTAGCAACACCACAAACTCAATCACTGGCACTTAAGAACGATATAGCGGTGCCTGTTAATGTCGTTTTCTAAATTTAAATACTGCAATAGACTATAAAACCATGAATTGATTGAAAACACCATAAAATTGAAGACAATTTTTTTCCTTTCCAACATTTTATGTAAACATTTTTTTGTTTTGTTTACCCCAATTTTGTCTTAGGAAAATATGCAAACTTTGTGAACCGCCTAAAGGAAAAGGAAAGACGAGAAAATAATGCAAAATAAAATAGTTTTTTATAGAAAGTTTGGACCTGATATTTGAAAAAAGTTTTACATTTTTCTGATATCTGCATAGACTGATTAAAAAACTTATTTAATTTTCAATCAAAGGAACAAATTGAGCGTTTTATTGTCAGAATTTGTGAAATAAATAGAATAGAAAAGGAAATCAAGTGAACAAAGTTCGCTCATCAATGTTTCAATTTCAATAATACAAAGAGTCTCTGATTTCTAAATTAATTGATAACGGACGTAACAGGTATGTATCTGTTTCTTTGAAATCTATCCGCAGATGATCAATTTCTTTTCACAAAATTTAATGAACTATCCATTTCCTCTCATTATTTTTTTGGGAAACAAATCATTAACAAAACATCAGCTTGTAACCACTTGAATTTATTAACAAAATAATGATTACAAAAAAGTATTTTAATAAAATAAAAACTGCAATTTAACTACAGACAGATCTGTATAAAGGAGAATGATAATGTAATTAATTAAAAAATGGTTTATTGATATTTTACATCAGCAACATGCCCTACCAAAAAATTAACAACAAAAACATATCAAATTTCGATGTAAACTGAAATTGATCGAATTGGCGCTCTTAAAAAATCATGGCATACATTAAATGAGACTACTTTTATGCCAATAATTCGCAATTATTCTTCAATAATACATTTGTATAACATATAAAACCATTTTCTACATTTGTATCATATTCATAACAATAAGGTAACTCTTATTCAATTTCCAATTTACATGATCCCTATTTATTGCACCGAGAAAACAAAATCATTATAACCCTGCAATTGTTTTAGTAATAAACAATAAAAAATAATAACCAAAACAAAAATCTAACAAACAGCCATGTACGTAAGTCAGTTCTTTAAGAAATTAAGTTCTTAGGTACATTATATATTTGGCATAATTCATTTATATCAAAGACTAGGAAATTAGTACTTATAATGGCATGCTGCTAAATGTCACTACGACTACTATCTAATTTACTTTTCTAATATTCGTTCATCGTATTAATTCTATATATTTTATTGTAGTTATTTCGATTAATTTAAAAAATCCCTACAACAAAACAAACCTTTGCGAACCTACAACATTCCTCCACACAAATCACTAATGAGTCTCAATCGCAGCTTGTTCAACTGACGTTTTCTGTTCAAACTGAATTATATCATCAGACACTTGCCTTTTCTCAATTTCTGCCTTGAAATTCTCAATATCTTCTTGACTGGAAACAATTACAACCATTTAATTAGTTTTCCCCCCATTCTATAATTGCACAAGTGAAGCCCCTTACCTGATTTGTACAAAAACGATACCGTTTATAACATTCAACATATCTAACACTGAACCCATAGAGGGAGGCTGTATTTGTATCGGCGGCAATGAAGCCCCATTCTTACCAGTATAAATTTCATTGATTTTCTTTTGTAGTACAACAGCTTGTTGTGTTAAATGTTTCAAACATTCAGAAGACTCTTTAGTTTTCTCATGGTTCTCACCCAACTAAAATTTGATAAACCACATTACAATACATTTAAACAAATCCAATAATATTACTTGTTGTTTGTAAATGGCGTAAGCTTCTTTCTCATTATTTAATGCTGATCGAAAATTGCCCATACAACTTTGTGTTCTTGCTACTAAATGATAACTAACAGCAACCTTTAACGATTTGGCCCCATAATATCTTATATTTAACAATAACGCTTTTTCTAAGAAACGCAACGACAATTCATATTCCCCAACAGCATGTAGAATTAAACTAATATTACTCTACAAAACAAAAAACAATTAAATTTATACGCACGCTTATTGTTTACTGAATAGTTACATCAAGCAAGGCAACTTCTGGATGATTTTCACCGCAAATTATTAACGCTAAATATCTGGCTCTATAAAGTAATTTGAGGGCAGTGCTAACTTGGCTATTGGCAAAACAATATAAGGCAAGATGAGCCTGAAAAAATCACAATCATTCAACATTGTACCAACAAATTTACAATTATTAATCTTACATATTCTGTAACAGTGTACGGATGATCGATTCCATTAACACGTTCTGACATAAGAACAGCTTTTTGTTGATAAGCCATCGCTTCCCCATGCTCTCCCATAATGTAATTTAATCTTGCAATCATTCTTAAACATTGTGCAATCTCTGGATGCATTGCCCCATAAACATTGTTCAATAAATTCAATGCTTCACTGATTAATTCATATCCATCTTTCAAATAACCTTGTTGGATTTTATTCTGTCCAGTTGTATAAAAATTGTACGCATCTGTCGCACGTGGATTAATATGTTTAACAATTGGGAACACATTCAAAATATCCTCTTCGTAGAATATTAATTTATTCTTTGAATCGAAATTATAGTCTCTAAGCAAAATTTGTAATCCAGTTTTTAAGCAAAATGAACGCAGTAAAGAGACTTTTTGCAGTGAATACACTTCTATTGATGTTTCGATATCGTTTGATTGTAAATCATAATCAAAGTACGCTTTCAACTCTGCCTTCAATTGATTCCATAACAATTTCGGTGTTAAATTTGCCCACTCATTATTGTCATTTACAGAAAATGGATTGGAACGACCGCGACGTTTGTTGCGTTTTTTGTTAGTCTTGCTTTGGAACTGCAAAGTAATTTTTATATTAAAATATCAAGGGGGTGAATGTGGGTATATGTTACCTCATCGATATTTTGTAAAGGATTAGAAACTGTTCCCGAATATAGGAAACAATTCAAAAAATGAGCAATTGCAATTGATAAATTCATCATTTCACAACCCTGAAAACATGGAATTAATTAAGGCTGAAAATTGCCTTAAGATAAACTAGTTACATACTTGGATGTAACTGGTAAATATATGTTTAGCTGAACGCAAAATTAATTCTGCTGCTGCAATACTATGCAAATATTCCAATTGTTTGACTTTTGCCAACAGATTTGTGACCTTGCCCAAATATCTAATGTTGATGCCGCGGTTATGCATTGCTTCCGACAATGTAAAGCCGTCCATTGGAGCCGACGAGTGATCCAAACAGTCGCGAATCTAACAACAATGTAAATGTAAACAATCATTGTCACTAATTATATACTATTTTTAACTTACAAATGAGGGTATTTGTACTGTTAACAAAAATTCAGCCGCATCTTTCACTAACTGCCGTTGTTTGGTAATTGGAGGGTCCAATGTTTCACAATGACGGATTCCAGGTGAATACACATCTGGATTAAAACGTATATCAAATTCGGTTTCTTTCAAAGATCCAACAGCAATAGCAGCCGTTTTAACAATATTTTTTGTACTCTCTTCCACTAGAAACGCAAAACATTTTCAAGAAACATCATTAAATAAATACAAAATTGTTTTACATTCAAGTTTGCTTCCATCTGTTATACTTTCAACAATTTTCTTTGCCTCATCATCCTGTATTTGATTCTTTTTCTCATTACTTTCATCTTTTTCCGTTGTCTCATCTTTGCTATTCTCCTCAATAGCTTTATTATCAGTTTCATTCTTGACTTTATTCAATTTCTCTTTTTCTTCCGTTTTACGCTGATTTAATTGTTGCAAATGATAAGCAGCATATTTTATAAACATCATATAACGTGAGTCAACAAAACTATCAATCAACTCTTGACGAAGGCAACATAATTTGTGCTTATGTTCAATAGGGAAACCAAGCAGTTTAACATCCTTATTAATTTCTTCATCTTGAACTAAAAAAATCCGATATAAAATCGCTCATTACGAATAAAATCATTGATTACGTTTCAAAAAATTCACATCTGGCGGAAAAGTACGTAACAAATCCAAAATATAATGACGTCCATCGTTGCCAATTATTCCTTTGCATTCCACACTGGAGCACAACTCAACCGGTTCCTCCTTATCATTAACTACGTGATGTGGTAGAATTTTCAATTGTTGACCTGCTTTATTCAACTGCAAAAATACTCAAACAAATTACCAACTGGCTACATTCATTTCACAAACTTAATTACCAAATCCAAATATTTCGGATGCGACAAAACCGTCTTTCCAAAGTCAATCGAACCGTACACAACCGACTGTTCTTGTTCCCTTTCTAAAATACCGGGAATGATTGACTGAGCGGTCACTCTGTAGCCTCTATAATCAATGACAACAGTGCCAAGTGTGTAAAGACCTGGTAAATCAACTGCACTGTAAACACGCACTCCTTGCAAGTCGTTTTTCTGCAAGAGGAATTCTCCGTTTCAAACACATGCAAATAAAGAAAAAAATATATAAACTCACCGGTGCTACAAATGCCGCTGCATCTCCACCCAATTCTTTGTAATGATCGCGTACATCGAAACCCAACGAGAAAAATATATTATTCCAAATAAACATTTGCATTTTGGCTTCTTCTCCTGGATTTATGGCCATCACATTGCCATCAATAACAGCCATTACACCTCTGGTTGCAGCAGCAACGAAATCACTGTGCACTTTGAAAATGGCACGTTCACGTAACAAACGTTCAGGCAGAGTTTTTCGTGGCAATTCACGTGTTGTTTGCAATTCTTCGTTCCAATCGCGCGTCTGTCCAGGTATATGTTCTTCGTAGCCTAATTTAGACGAAAATGCTACAACGAACACCTCATAAATCAATTAATCATGTTACAGTGTGTGAACAATTTACTGTCTTCCGCTCGAATTGCGTCCAAAGTGTGCTCCATTGTGGGAGCAGTCCAAGTGTACACTTGATATGGAGTTGCGACCCGTTCGAATGGATGCCTTTGGCCACGTTTCTTTTGTAATATAGCAAAGTTTCGTTTGAATTGTGGCGAAATTTGATTTAACAATTCGATTAATGAATGACACAAATGACTAGGTGTTGCACGTGCTGGATTAAATATTTCCGCCGTTGATCTGTACATGAAATTAATGAATTTTCACAATTTGCATACACAAATTTGTCTTCTTACTGATTGATATAGAAGCCACGCGAACAGGCAGATATGTGATAATGTTTGTCCTCCAACGTGACCACATACAAATACATCAAATCACCGTGCATTTTACGGTAACCAGGTGGCGGATTCCAAGCGGACGTTGTTAGAACTTTGATACATTGAGGCACTTTCTGGTCTTTTATTTGTGGTTGTAGGGCAGTTAATGGTCGATCTGTACTGTCAGGCATTATGTAATCAGGCGGGGTGCAATCAACACTCTCCGGACGTAGTTTTTTCTTTTCTGTAAAATTAAATCAGTTTAGATTGGAATTTAAGGTATTCCTTATGTAGTTCACCTAAGATATCTCCTTGACTGACGGTGTTTAAGAAACTGAGCGAATTACATTCAGCTCCGTTGTAAGCATCGGCGGGATCCAACGATTTGAGCAAATCGCGTACATGACGCACATGAATTCGTGCCTCACGCATTGTGTATGGCTCTTCAACAACTTTTATTACCGAACCCTCTTTAAGACCTTCGACATTTTTCAGTTCGGCAAAATTGTCCAATGTATTGCCGTCTAATTGCAAGGAGAAACAAGTACGATGGCAAGTATCTTCGCGGTCCATTAACAGTTGGTGGATTTCTTGGACCAATTCCATACTTGAAACCTTCAACAGATGTAAATTAATGGATATTCGGCAAATATCCAGAGGGTGTTTACTTGAATATCAAAGGAATCAGCTCCCGGACTGGAAATTTTAACGGAAAATCCGATATCCGGTATGAAAACAACTTCATCTTTTTGTTTATTTTCATCGCTCTCGTCTTTTTCTTTCTCTTCTACATCTTTAGCCAGTTTGTTTTCTAAAATTAAATAAAAGGGTAATGGAAATATAAAGAGTTTTTTACTAGATAATCAGTACCGGTTCCCTCGATTTGGTTCTTAGATGGGTCGTCGTTGTTCTTTTCATTTTCTTTCATTTCTAAATAAACAGAAACTCAATATGTACGTATGTTGTATATATTATTAAAAAGAAATTGTTAGCGTAAAGTTCAGACGACCTCAAAAGCAGATAAATATTTGTTAAACGCGTGTTGTAATAAACAGAATACAATTTGCCACTTCACATTCATAATGGATCCATTTATACACATATAAGAGGCAAGGTTCAATTTAAACAATAATATTAAATTGCTTTATGTAGAACAAAATTCCATAGAATAATTGTTTATTATTTATTTAAATGGAAAAGAAATTGGATACACGACTAACAAGGATCATCTACAGTAAAAAAATCTTTAATGAAATATTTAAACATTACGTAACACAAACTGAGGCCGGCTAATAATCATTAGCATTACATAAAAAGTTCACCCAAAATTAGATATTTTACGGTATACAAACCATTAGAATTTAATCCATTTGTTGAAATTGTACTTTGTAGATCATTGTTATTTAATTTTTTCGAATTAGATTCAGAATCATTGATGTCAGTCGTTCCTAGGGCCATTTTGGTTAATTTTAATACACACACCAATAGAAAAATTAACAATATTTTAATACAAGCTTCGCTTAATTTAGAATTTACAACGTTTAATTCAAACTATTTCACTAATAAAATTAGAAAAATGTTTTTCATAAACTGCACATTTTTAATGGTGAACACGTGCTTTGAAAATTCTCACCCCTCACTTCGATGATTACAAGAATTTACAGATTTCTATAAATTTGCTATGACAAATGAGTGGGTTTAAAAATAAGCGCCAACATAAATATATATAAAATCATTTATTTCGTCTATTAAAAACTAATTTGCAGTTTGTTTTTCTTTTTGTAAAACCATTGAACTTATTAACGAACCACATGTGAACCTTATGGGTATCATAGTCTGGAGAGGAGCATCCAAATACTAAAAATAATTAAAATGTAATTAAAGAAAACCATACAAATGCAGATCATTACTGTTTTAAGAGTTCTATCTGTTGAATCCTTGTCGTACAAATGTGTAGAAGGCACAAATGATTTAACATTTGACTTCTTAGAAATTGGAAGAGTCTGGCTGAATGGCGTCAACATCTTTTCTTCATTATTGTAGTAAACGTTTCCTCCTAATGCTTCTTCGTCCTGCTCTCCACAAATGCAGTATAATTCCTACCATAAAACAACTTTCAACACATATTTTCAAACATAAATAATATCATTTACCTTTCTACTGTCTATAAAATACAACTGCGATCTTTCATACCAATTCAAGCTAATATCATTACAATTTCTAGTAGGAATAAACGTCGCAGCAATTATATCTCCTTGACTCTCCAACAAATTCTCACTCTTAAAAATTGTATCTTTTGATTCCGGAGAGAATACATACACTACAAATCCAACAATTAATAACCAAATTAAAGTTTTTAAAAAACAATAAAACACCTTTCTTATTTTTGGTAATAACTGCCATATTAGTTGATAAGGGATCAGACACCAATAAAGATACATCAACCGAAACCATCCAAACCATTGACAAAGTAAGTAAATTCCAAATAGCGATTTGTTCAGAACTTGCTGCCACTAATAAATGGCATTGATTCTCATTGCCAAATTCAATATGTTTTATTTTACTTTTATTTGTGGCATGTTTTAGGGAACATTTTAGTTCGCAAGTGTCTGGTGTCCAAGCAGTAACCATTTTATCAAAACCAACTGCTACCAATGAACCATCCATTGAAAAAGCTAATCCAGAACAATCTAAATCACGATATGCAACACTACTTAAACATTTCCAGGCACGACCCTTTTCTAAAACAAAAAATTATATCAAAAATGATAGAAGATAATAAAGTAAAATTAAACCAACTGTAGACAGTTTCAGTCTCGATCATTTGCCATATTTTGTATTGTTTATCAAGTCCCACAGTTACACATTTCAAATCAGTGTCTTGTCTAATTGGTTGGAAGCGAATGTGGCTAATGGATTTTTCATGGGGATATTCGACTGATGTGTTTAATTCAAATCTATGTAAAAGGATTTTTTAGAATTATAATATATAACAACTTTCTGCATAAATTTACGTTTGTCTGGTGTCGTCAAACCTCCAAAACTTTAATCGGATTTCATACTGATATTGAAAATCTTTACGTTCTTCAACAGTCGCTAACCATCCTCCCATTTTACTTATGGCTAATTTAGTTACATCTGTATTCAACATAACAGTCTCCCTCTCATTTGTAATCCTGTTTCGAGCCACAATGTCCAACTGAATTAAAAAAATTAATTAACGAGTCTGTTAATCTAAGAATAATTTCTTACATTGTACAATAACGTCATATCTTGAGGCAGGTAGAACTGTATGTGTCCCAAATGTCCATTCATAACCAACGCTTTTGTGTGTGAATCGTACACAATTCCAGTTTCAAATTGATCTCCCAACACTAAATGCTGGATCAGTGCTACTTCATTGAACTGTGAGTTTATAATATGAATTGCATTATCGCTGGTTGCAATTGCAATGAATTTATTTTCTTCAGAAACTGAAATTTGTTTGATAGTCGCTGTTAAGCGTGGTAAAAAGTTTCTTTGCATTGGATTGTCCAATTGCCATTTAACTAAAACACATTCATCTGCTCCACTGTAGAAAAAGCTGCCGGATTTCGAAAAAGTCAGAGAATTCACCGGCAATGTATGCCAATGGAAAACGGCCTGAGAGCGTTTATCAGAAAAGATAGATTGCCATACGAGTACACGGCCAGTGTTGTCTCCGGTGAGAACAATTTCTTCTGTTGGATGGCATGCTACACAAGTAAACCGTCGACTTCCATGAATTTTCTGTTTCCAGAAGCGGTCAACCTTGTTCATTTTTATCAAATAAAGATAATTTTCTTGAACAATGGCGGCGTAAATTGGTGAACCACCTATTTGAATTTGGAACGATTGTTTGGTTAATGTTAAACTGAAGTATTTG